>CM061041.1:15182440-16504940 GCA_030762985.1 Adelphocoris suturalis | reverse complement strand
GTTACTTAGCTTTCAAGCTTGGGGTACCTGCCGAAGAAGTGGATTTTTCCATCCTTTCCAACTGCTTTGTCATTTGAGCACAGATGACGAGTTGTTGCTTATCTTGCGTTTAACCAAAGGCAGATCCACAGTTCCCTTGACTGTACTACCCTGCTTAATAACGTTTCGTTTATTTGTTTTAGTTAGCCCACCACGAAAAATGGTGTTATCACATTATATTTGCTCCTAAGAACTACATTCAACATAGTCCCCTAATCAAAACGCCTCGTTAGGCAAATATTTTTCAACAAGCCCAGCCCAGTGCTGATATTTTTCACAATAGTCTTTGAATTCGTATAAGGAATTAGCAAATATCTGTAGATTTTACGCATTTATGTTTAGTTATTCATGTAATTGGAATTACTGCTCTTAAATTGTGTAAGTAGCAGACAATTAAATTTTTATTTTGGATAGTTCAATTAGTTCGATAAATTTTATTTTATGATGCTATATACAACATGCTTTGGTGAATTATTTTCTTTTGTTAATTGGGCTAATACTAGTTTACTGATGAATACAATTTCCCATTGAATTTTACGTTTTAGACCATTTTGAACATCTGTTTCGTGTCTGTCTCTGAGCGTGACTCTCTGTGTGTCATTAAATCCTTGGAACACGCATACCTAACTTCTACAGTTTTCATCCGATCTTGATTGAATTCACGAGGAATGTGTGGGTTTAGCTGTAAATTGCCCCCTATCAGTTTTATTGTACAGAAATCAATACATCGCTCTACGCGTACGCAAACGTAAATTCCATCAAGCATCATTTACTGAAAAACGGGATTTGAAGAATAACGTTGACTAGTTCCACGAAAATAATGTTTTACACTGCTACCCCGATTTTGCGCTCCATTTTAATTAGCTTTTTCTTCCAACAACAGGAACCTTCAATGGCATTTATCACGTTTTTCTAAAACCTTTCAATGATCTACATATTCATATAACTGAGACGAGAAAGCTACCTATGTACCATACCCAAATTAGCAGAAAATAGTTATGGGAAGGTACGATTGGTTGGAGGTTGATGGACGGGTTGTTTTTCCCTTTTATAGTGCCAAACTTTGGAAAGGCTTCATTTGTAACTATAGTCAATGACAGACACAAGTCAAATCAAGTGATTTTGAAATGAGCAAGTCGGTATACCTCTTCGATACAGATTAATATCTACATGCAGCTACCCAAGTGTTTTGCTCAGTTAAGGAGGTCGAAGTGACGAGCTTGTTGATCGTAACAGCCGTAAGCGATCAAATCAACAGATCAAAGGCGATGTACCCTCCGGTGGTGTACGAGTTGAAAGGTCACCGATAATTAATATATCATTATGATAGTGAATCAGAACACTGGCGAAATAAGGCAAGATGACACAATGCCAAGATTATACGAGAGCTAAATATATACGAATGATTTGAATGGGATCAATGTCTCCTCGTAGTAAACAAAGAGTATTAAGGACCATCAAGACTCAACATTATTTATTTAGTTCTATGAAATATTCGAGAGGAAAATAAATCGTTCATTCAGAATCTCTATTTGTACAGTAGATTCGAAATCGACGTTTAATGTCATACAAAAATAGTCCATGACTCGATTTTTGAATGCGCGGAAACTTAAGCAAAATGTGGGCGAAATTCAAGAAAGCTAGTTGTTCAAGGTAATCAATGTGGAACTGTCATGGGTTTAAATTTAACACTTTTGACCTCAGAATCGGATTCAGAGCGCTTGAAAATCCCCATAACCACTTTTAAGCTTAAAAGTCCGTTTAGTTTGGCCAATAAACGGGTAGGAAAATCACGCGTGACGTAGTGGTAAGTGCTACGGTGCTGAGGGTTCCCCACCAGGCCGGCGGTGCCTGCGATGTCATCGTGCAAATTAAGTATATTCAATCAAAATTGGTTTGTTAGTCTCGGAGTTTCTTCAGCAATAACCAATTTCAGGTTTGCGCATGTGCGATGATCACTGCAGCCAATCGCAACGAAGTATGAGGGAAACCGTCGCGTGACTTGTTCCCAAGTATCCTATAAAATTGACCGAAAAATCGGTCCAATGATAGATCGGAAACTCACGTACGTTCATGCGCACATGCTACTGTTTATTTGATGGCGATGGGTATAAGCAGATTGTCCAGAGGTTAACCCGCACAATTAGGAAATTCCACCAAAATTTATACATTAGGTACTCTATCCTTCACATTCGTATCAACAATTTTGGTTTTACGAATGCGCAAAGCTACCTATTCCTCAATTAATCGCGATACAATTTATTGGGCACCATCCTGAAACCTATGCCCAATCATCTTCCGAGTTTGAACGAAATCGGATTAATAGTTCGAATGAGAGGGAAAATGAATGAATTGAGAGTATAAATATTGCACGAAAAGGAAAGATCTTGTAGTTTCAAAATTACACCTATACTACAAATTTCATCTATTTGATATCACCGATATCTATAGAGGAGAATCTAGGAGCTAACCCAAGCAATCCCTGAAAATTCATCAAAATCTGATTAGAACTGCATAAGTGAAGTTTCAGGCGTGACAAAGAATTGGCAAAGACGCACAGGAGGCAGACGAACATGGAACCAAAAATCAACAGCAAACTCTGAAACGCTAAAAGCAAGTACGATTTTGGGAGACAGAATATTTATTTTGCTTCTTTCATGAATACAAAGCTTTTCTATGTATGGTAGAGAGGATGCAAAAATACGAAAACACATTACGAAAATCGGATGAGAAAAGTGAGAACATAAAGATTTAATATCAGTATTATTAACGAGTTAAATTAACCCCTTTCCATAATGAAATTTAATATTCCTGAAATATGTTTTATAACGATAGGTATAATTGAAACGAAATAATGATCATCTGGAAGGTAATACAATATAATGATCATCTGGAAGTATAATACGTACAAAACGGTAGTTTGTTCACGGTACCTATACATACATAAACAAATTACATTCTTGAATAATGTTTGCGTTAGCCCTAAGTAAACCTTTCAAAAAGAACCATTTGATATTATAATAGAAGACAAACAGAAAGGATAAACAACGCGGATCCACTGCCGCTCGGGCATCGGACGATCTCTATCCCTGCACGGTTTACTATCTACGACATGTTTGTTATTTATTATGTTATGATTTGGGTGAGATGTTTATTGTGAGGTATTATAGGAGCTCAGCCCAACGAAACAATATCATCTTAGACTGATAGATAGGAATGCTTCGAGTTTGGTGGAGTGATACCATCGGGAACTCAGCAGAGCAAAATAAAGCCTGGCGCAATAATACCATCGTATACCTACTCAATAACTACTCGAATAAAATAAATAGAATAGAATGGAATAAAATATAAAAATAAATACTATAAAATACTTAAAAATAAATACTTAACAAATAAATAGAATAAAATACTCGATAATCTTCAGTGAGGTTACTTCTGTGAGTGACTGTGAACGGTTGCAGGGTTGCTTGGATGCTCTTGGTCATTGGTGCATTGCTAATAATATGTTTTTAAACGAGAATAAGTGCTCTGTAGCCACATTTCACCGCATTTGCTCTCCAGTAGTCCATGATTACCATATAAATGGTCTTCCTCTCCAGCGGGTGCATCAGATTCTCGACTTGGGAGTTCGATTCGACACACAAATGACTTTTATTGACCACATTGATAGCATCACCAACAAAGCCATGAGGTCTCTTGGTTTCTTTTTATATACAAGCAACTGGTTTTGCCTATCCTCGAGTAGGCTACAGTACTACCAGGTGCATATTGATCAGCTCGAACGAGTTCAGCGAGTGTTCCTGAGGTACATGGTTATAAGATGGGTATCCCCTCCACTGACTTCGACTATCCTTCGATGTAACCTGGTTCCACTCCGTGTGCGTCGATCGAGGAGTGACATCATTTCTGTGCAAATTGTTACGTGGTCAGCTAGACTGCCCATGCCTTCTCCCCAAAATCAAGTTGGCAGCTCCAGAGGTCCGTACTAGAGGTACTGCACTGTGCTCGATCGACTTTTCGCCCACAAATTACCTTTATCATCGACCGCTCTCCAAAATATTACGCAATGTGAATTTTCTCCTCCAGACCAATCCCGATATTGACATTTTCACCTCACCTATATCTACCATAAAACGGTATATTTGTGAGTAATTATTATGATTTCACCTGTATTAATATAACTTTATTTCCTTTTTATCAAGACCAAACTTATATTCACTTTGTAATTTTTCTATCGCATTAGATCAACTGAAACTGATAGTATATTTTCCTTATGTAATTGGGTTCGCCCGTTTGATAAATAAATAAATAACGGTAAAAACGCAGTGGGGATTGGTTGGTAGATATAGAGTAGAATAAATGTAATGTTGGCCATTCTACTGTTTAGCCACGTGATTACGACCGCTAGTGTTGCTGTATACAATACAATATGAAATGAAGATTCAGTCTGAGTTACGATATGCGATGTTTGATTCGTGGTATTAGAATTAGTGTTTAGAATTAAGATATATGGAATTTGAGACTGTCATAAAGTAGCCAAGCCAGTTGACAACTTGCTTACCAGCAGTGAGCAGTGAGCTATGCTCTAAGGGAGCATAATTGTCAAGGCAATTGTTCACATGGCAGAACGCGGGGAAGGCTCAACTCGCGCATGCGCGATGTAATTGTTTTTTTTCAGTTAGTGGCTTGTCAGCGCATTGATTACGCGGAGTGAAGGGTCCTCCAATTTGGAACCACGAAAGAACGGATAAACAATTAGTACCGCGCATGCGCGAGTTGGGCCAAAGCCGCTTACTGCTGTGTAAACAATCGACTTGGCAATTACGCCCACTTAGAGCGTAGCTCACTGCTACCATCAAGGTTACCAGCCAGGCACCATCAGCTTGCCGGTGAGGATCAATGGTTTAATTCTACATAGTGGTTGGTGAGTAATCGACCGGCTCAACTGTGTTCTGCTTCCGAGTCTACCTAAAGGTAGCGAAGCATTGTTTTCACTCTCGGGAGAAAAACAATTTTTGTTCTTCAAAATAAAAAATTTCAATCGCACTTTACGTTTTAAATCATTCTGAACAACTTTGGTTCCGTGTCTGTCTGTGTGAGTGTGTGTCTGTGTGTTTGTCCGCAAATCCTTGTAACAAGCTTATTTTCCAGAGTTTTCATCCGATTTGGATGAAATTTTCAGGGGATGTGCACGCTAGGGGGTACAACAGTACAAACGTGAATTCCATCGTGCTCAATTTTTTCACGCCCTAGTCATCCGATCTCGATCGAATTCGGAAGGTAGTTGGGAGATAACGATTTGATCATTCCATATCAATTTCACCATGATTTTATCAATAATCGCTAATGCGCATGATCATATATGAAATCCTTGTAACGACCTTAATTTCCACTGTTTTCATCCGAATTCGATGACATTGTCAGAGAATGCGTGGGTTAGGTTGTAAATGGTCCCCTATAAGTTTCATTGCTGCCTAATCAATAATTCATTTTTCACACTCTAGTAACCCGATTTCGCTTAGATTTGGATGATAGTTGGAAGAAGATGACTTGATTACCTCATATCAATTTCAACACAATTGTATCATTAATAGTTACTGCCCATGCTCCAATGTGAAATACTTGTAATTTCCACAGTTTTCATTCAATTTTGATGAAATGGTCAGTGAATGCGCGGTTTAGGTTGTAGATGGTCCCGTACCTATTGGATTGATTTCAACTCATCAATTCATTATGCGCTTGTACAAATGTAAATTACATTGAGTATCATTTTTTCGTTTCTTAATCGACTAATTATGACATTTCACGCTACTTCTTGATTTACTCTTTTCCGCGATGGAATTTTTCAAGATCATATAAAACTTTTCAATGATCTATACATTCATGATAGGTAAACGTAGAAGCTATGTGCTACACCCAACTTGGCAGACGTTTTACATTTGGAGAGGAAGGTAGAGTTCTGCAAAGCAATATCATCGGGCACTCTGGGAGGAAGTTGGTAACTACGAGAGTTATCCAGAAAGGAAAGTTACAAGTTCCCTGAAGGGAGAAGCGATTTTTTCCTTCCAATGTTGGGATACCTGCGTGTAGGGGAGTTCCAAATGGTAGAAATAAGCCAGAGCTCGCGTCAGTCGGATGGAATTGTCGCAACTGTCGATCCCGTCAACCTCTGGAGGTTCCGTTCGTTCCAACTTGTGTCTCCGTGGAGCTGATATGCAGGGATCCTCCACCAAATAGTCTCGATAGTTTCGATTTGGCCTCCTAACACATCGATGCATTCAGAGACAGTGATAGGAGTCGTTTCAGAGCGCTCTGGAGACCTCCCTCAAAAGCATTTCCTACTGAGTAGGGAAGTTTTGTGATTGTTTCCTGAAATGATACTTGTGGCGTAATTCATTGGTTAGAAAATCGGTCTCACAAGACGAAGGTCGTGGGTTTGAGACTAGATGAATGGTCATTTATTTTTTTGCACGTACAACTCCCGAAACATACTTCTAAAACGTCATTCTGACCTGCATGTCCAACTAATCTGAATTTTCACTAATGGATGACTACTTGATGTTATGTATTTTTGAGATGCGAGCTTGTTGCGAGCATCCAGATCGCCAAGCTATACACATCATTCTGATCTACATGTCAAACTAATCTGCATTTTGACATTTTATGTCTTTGCTATGGCACATAAACTAAAAAACGTCACGGAAAATTGCTCACGAAATATTTTGATGATTTCCACTTACAACCGAGTCGTTGCTAGGGAAATGGTACTTCGTCGTTTTTCATCTCACAAAATTCGTTGACCATTCGTTCGAAAGCTCTCAATTTATCCAACCATATTTATGTTAACTACTGCGAAGTGCGTGGCCAACAAGCTGAGTTATGAGCAAGGATATTTGAATAATTGTGTACACTCAGGTGATCATTCTCAATAATAGATATTGTGAACATGATTGCCACCGCTTGTTAATTTCTGATGATTTCATTGAGCTGGGGTTTCGATGATTTGATTCATAGCAGGTGATCCGAATATTGCGAGAACGGTTTGATTTGTGAAGCGGTGGTTAAATCATTTTAATAGGTTATTTCTATGCTTTACACTCTAGGAAGCTGTAATTTCGTATGTAGCCTCTTTAGGACATTTACTTGACGATGCCCAGGGTCCGGATCAGATGAGTGGCTCTTAAAGCCAATTTTTATGTTTTACACTCTAGGAAGCTGTAATTTCGTATGTAGTCTCTTTAGCACATTTACGTGACGATGCCCAGGGTCCGGATCAGCTGAGTGGCTCTTAGAGTTTGCATACGAGTCTGCAACACATACTTGTCTTCAACTAAAGACATAAAATGTCCCAATGTGTTGTCAAGGGATTGATTGGAACTTTCTCAATTTTGGCGCTCAGAAGATCAGTTGATTTCAAAATGAGCAAATCGATGTGTTGGGAGGCTGAATCGACGCTATCGAGAATGGTATTCGATGGCAGTAAATAAGAGTGGGGTATCCCTATATTTCAGCTCCACGGAGACGCAAGTGTTCGTTCCACCTACCGTCGATGCGGGATTCGGGCGGTCATTAAGTTTCTCACTTTACGTCGCGAATCTTCCTCCGAAATCCATCGTCACTTTGTGGAAACTGATGGACCTCATGTAGTGTTACGTAAGCATGTAATCAAATTTGTTAGGTTGTTCAAAGAAGGTCTCACCGACTCTCACGATGAAGAAAGGAGTGGGAGGCCGTTTCAGTTCAGTAAAGCTTTTGCAGCAAGTTGACGAGAAGATTCGCTGCTATCGTCGGTTTATGAAATGTTCCCAGACATCTCGCAGAGCCTTAAAGGTAAAATTGTCTCCGATAGACTAGAATACAAAAAGTACCTATGCGTGAAAGATGGGTAACAAACATTTTTACTCCGAAACATCCCCAAAATGTCGTGTTTGCTGCATACGGATTTCCTCCGCGTTAGGTAATGGAGGGTGAAACATTCCTTGACCCGATTGTGACTGGGGACGAAACGTGGAGTGTCGCTATACCCTAGAGTCAAGAAAGCAGTCCCAACAATAGCGCCGTATTCACTCCTGTGTTTTGGGACAGGAAAAGGGAGTTGTTCATTTCCTCAGGGACTTCATTGCCAGAGGGACAACCATTAATGCTGACGCACATTGTGATTCCATGAAAAAAATTGATAAAAGAAAACTAAGACATTAGGAAGGTTATGCTGACTCGTGGTGCGTCCCTTCTCCAGGACAACGCCAGATAGTGATGTTGCGATGTTGAGACGCGTCAACCATACTCACTGGACTAGGCGCCTTCAGGCCACCATATTGAAGGAATTCATTGGTGGAAAACGTCTTTCCAACGACGAGGAGGTGAAAGATACAGTAGAGAAGTGGCATTTGGAGGTATACGACTATAAGGCATAAAAAAGCTGTTGCCCAGGCTGAATAAATGTATTGAATTAGCTGACAACTACGTAGAAAAATAGGCACATATTTTGAAACATACCCTGTAGATTTGGTTAAAATATATGCATTTTCTGATTCAGCAGTTGATGCGGACAAAAATTCGAATGAGACTGGATTTTCAGTAGAGCTCCGCAGGTCTTTATATACAAAAAAACGCATGCGTCGATACTTGTTCGTAAGTGGATCTTGATCTAGGACGAGTATCTCGCTTTATTAACGAGACCAATTTTTCATATTGATCTTGGGTTGATTCTAGGTAATTCAGGAAAAACAATGATGCAATTTTTTGTGAAGAAAACGATCTCCCCTCACTCAACAATAAACTTTTTATAACGCGTGGGATAATTCATTATTATCTCTATAAGCCACAACTTAATATTTTTATTTTGTTTTTTTACTCTATCTATTGTAAGCCAAATACCTATTATATTCATTAATTCTCATTTCATCATGGGAGAGTTCTATGCATGTAGCAAAAGCATGGGAAAGCTTTATAGAATAAAATTAACTATAATGATTAACTGTCCTAATCGAAATCTGATAGCTCGTTACAGTAGAACCAACATCATGGCAATTAAATCGTTATGAAACAGCATAATAAATGAATAACGAAAACAGTGGAAATTACTATGAACCGATTATAAATAATGACGTAAACAGAGAGGAACTCGTTCGGGGATTTCCCGTTTAATCTAAGAGAAAGACCGTTACTAAGCTACGGCTCAGAAATACTTTGACAAATACCAGGAACTGCGGAGCGTCCCAAGGCCCCCTCAATGAAGGCCTCCCGCCGTGTTCAGGCATAAAACGCTGTAAATTATTTCACAAAGGTTTGTTAGATGAGTAGTGGAAAGCCCTGCCGCGCAGATCACTGGCCCATACAAGGTACCTCAGAAGCTCATCTTTTGGATTATTATTATCTGTAGGTAACGAACCTTTGTAATTGACCATGGGCAGTGGCGTAGTATGTGGAGGGGCAGAGTGGGCGGAGCCCCTACATCAATCATAGAGGATGCAGAATTTCGTATTATGGATACAATTAAAATTAATTATTGTAACCTATTATTTTCAGTACATACACCTTCAATTAGTAATTCGCAAAAAACAATATACTATTATACGAATCTGCTTCCCTAGAAACTTTAGACGGTATTATAAATAAAGAAATTCTTATTAGGTTCATTTGTGTGAGGGCAAAATGGCGTGGATATTATAGAGCCCCACGGAGAGTAATAAAAACACCTAGTCAACGAAACGGAAATGTGGATACTACTAACTGAAATCAAGTCGTTCCCCACTACCTTCTGGGGCTAGCTCATATGCGATTTTTCCCTAGAAAAATATCCATAGCTCAGTATCCACAAAAATTCCCCTAGAACTTCCCCTACTTTTCACTGCCTACCTGATAACGCTTGGATCTTCGATCCAAAACAGTTTCCCTAATAAACTTCTTAAATTAACTTTTGATTTTTGGTATACCGTACATATCATACCATTTACGTTTTGAATCCTAGTTAAAATAAAGCAAAAATACAATAAATAGAAGACTACAGTGATGATTGAAATAGTTTTATAGAAAAGATTACAATATTCTATTGTAGCAATATTTATATTCTAACCTATAACTAGAATATTGGTGGTTTGAGTTTGTTCACATTCTGTCTCTTATTTTATTTCGCGTACTTATATATTACAATTGTGTGACATTATCCAGAAAAAGTGTGTTGCGCGCTGAAACACCTAACAATTGAGGATAAACCTGTAAGGGAGAAACGCCCACAGATATGATTTTGCAGGCAATAAGTCTAGCATAATAGTATATGATAGGCCTCTATTCGTATTTATCGTAGTTTTTAATGTTCGGATTAGTTAATATTGTTTACTATTTTCTTCTAGATAGTATTATGCTTCAATAATCAACACGTAGGTTCGTGAATGTGAAAGCGTACGTGATTTAAAATCATTACAAAAAGCCATTGAACATGCATATGAACGTTTGGCAGTATCATGAACGGAGCAGCAATTTGGCTCCCACAAGACTTACTCCTCACACATTTACGCTCACTTGCTCGCACGCTCGCAAAAAAAAAAAAAAAAAAAAAAAACCCCTTTGGCATAAATCAATTTCAATTTTTGGCAAACTTTTGGCATACCAATTTGAACTTTTGGCAACTCATTTTGAACTTTCGGCAAATCCATTACGTTTCAACAGCTACTAGAGTCCTTGTCCACCTTCATTCCTTTGGCAGTTTATAATTCAGTCTTCGTACATTCAACAGTAAGTATATGAAATTAATACTAAAACGATAAAACAGAATGAAATCCTTGACTTTTGCCCCTCCATAAGAAATGGCTCAGCTACGCCACTGACCATGGGAAACAAAAACTAACAAATAAAATAAATAAATAAAGCAAACCCAACGAAAAACGTTTTGGTTTACGATTAAAGATGTTTAATCATAAATTGAAAATCAACACAAAAAAAAAAAAAAAAAAAAAAAAAAAAAAAAAACTCAAGTTATAACACAAAGGTGTATTATTTCTGTAATAGAAAGCCCTCCTACGCAGATCACTGGCCGATAAATTTTAATCCATGATATACCTAGTACTTACATTAATAAAATAGATGATGTCTCAGTTGTTCAGTTCGCCTCCATACCTATCCTGTCCATGTGTTCCAAAGGCGCCCTATTCCAAATTTCATCGTCGTAGGGAAGAAATTATAATCATAGGCCCCTCAGCTGATCAGTGCTCCGCCCTCGTAATTGTTTTCTCAGTGTCACAAAGGAGCTCCATTTTAAATTTAAGCACCGTAGATCTATTAGGAAATAAATTAGACTCAGAGGTCCCTCATCTGATCAGAGGCTCTTCCTATTTCTAATTTTATTCAAGATTTCCCCATGGAGCTCCATTTTAGTTTACAGCACTATAGTTTGATTAAGATACGAAGTAGGCTCATAGATTTTTCAGCTGATCGGTACGCCTCAATCAACAGTTTTTGTCTTCTACATATAGTACTCCAAAGGAATGTTACCCTATGAATTTCAGTAACTAAGTAATATCAGTACCTACATATATTAGGAGAGACATTTTTCCCAGAGGTCCTTCATATAATCAGAACCCCTCCCTACATCGTTATTGTAATTCTAGATGTGCCAAAAGAGCCCCATTTCTGGTTTCACCACCGCAGGACTGTTGAAAAAGAAATTAGTTCCCCTGGCTCTTTAGCATAACGCACCAACATAAACTATTTGCGCAATGCATTTTCGAGGTGGGTCGACCTAAAAGCTAACTTGGTCCTCGAAATATCGATGTAGATATAGGCATCTACAGATAAAAAATCTATGCAATTAGTAAAACATCCACAATTTACAAGACCCCCAGATCCATGTATAAAGAAATCCATTGATGTATGTAAGTACCAACCCACCAACTGAAATTTTACCCGATAAAATAAAACACCTACCAACGCTCCATTAGCTCATCCGTTGAGACAAGAGTTACATATACCTAAATTCGATTTCGTGAAGTCAGAATTCAATTGGAATAATATATATCAGCATTTAATCATTTCATTTCAATGTTCAATAACATATCATTTCATCATTGGAATTTACGAAACGAAATTCACAATGTTACCATTTTACAACCACTTTCTTACACTTTCTAGCTATCATTGAGGTAATTTATCGGTTGACTGACTAGTTCAAACACTACTCGTTTTAGCCCTAAGGGATGGCGAGTACGTTAAGGTACAGCGTTCCGGGTGGTTTCATTCGGTTAATTTGGTTAATATCTATCAATAAAAACCTAAATACCTCAATACTGTAACCATGTTTTCTGGATTCGATTATTGAATATTTCAGCCCTTAAATTCTACATTTTGGGGTTGATCAAAATTGTTGTCGAGCTTCAAGGATCAACTAGACAATAAACGTGATTTATAACCAAGGTTTCATAAACTTTGATCCAGTGGTTTCGGAGAAAAGATTTGGCACTAAGGTACATGCAATAAATATAGCCTAAGCGAACTCCTCCTAGACGAAGGCTCGCACGTTAAGTGGAAACGTTTCCTCGTCAAAAAATGACCTTGAAATAGTCCTAACAGCTTATTCACACTCCAGGATTGGAAAAAATGAGACTCCAAGGACATTTATTGAGTGATGAAAAGACGGGTTCTTCCACAGGGCCCAATGTGTTACATCCGTTCCTTAGTTTGATCGGGTCAAACGACGTGATGATTTAATTTATTATTGGAATCGCTGCCAATGTCAGGTACGCTTTGGCGTTTCTTCGGTCAACTTGAACTTTGGTCATGTTTTCTAACATTCCGAAAACAATGCAGACCCATTGATTTACCCATTGATCTGAAAATGGTGCATTTATTTTTGAATGAAAGAATATGTGGACATGGATATATATATGGGCGTGAGGGTGAAAATGTAACGCGAAGAAAATGCAATGTTTCCAATTCAATCGATTTTCACGTAAAACCACCCGCTGGTGGGGAAATGTAACTTCCGCAATTTTCATCGCACAGACATCGTTCGCCACTCGTTGAAAAGCTCTTGATTTATGAGGAAATTGTACACATCTCAAGCTATCAATAATTTGATCGGACTATAAAGAAAATTTTCGTTTGACAGAAACATGAATGCATTGAACGATTTTTTAAAATTTCTATTAATTTTCACGTACAACCAATGCGATATTAGTGAACTGGAACTCCCTTAGTTTTCGTAGCAGGAAAATCGTTCACCACTTTTTGGAATGTTCTCATTTATGACAGTTCCCGCGAGATCTAAGGGAATAAAAGGGAAAACCTATCTTCTCCGAACGTAGCATATATGATATTAGTACGAGTTGTATCTCTTATGGTACTGTCACTCTCCTCTCTCTCTATGAGTGTGAATTTAGGCCCCCATTGCACCTCCGGGGCGCCTAAGTTCATTACATGGTAGCAGAGCGTGGTTAGGATTGTGTACGGCTCACGCCTAGTAATCCAATCCACTATTTTCGGGGCGTTAATGTTCCAGAAGAAACATGGCTCGGGTTTCCAGAAGGAATACCCATTATACTCCCTTGAATACATAAATACTCTCATTGGTTCTTTATTATTAATTTCTCAATTTATCCCCTCATATTATTTATATTTAACATACTTAATTTTCAAGGGCATTGTTCCAAACCCAGGGCATCGTTCCCTATTTCACACGTCCCCATAGTGGGCACCTTCCACTGTATGTCTCCAAAGTTGAGCAAGTTAATTCCCCAGGGCATAGTTCCCGTTTTCGTAAGTCCCCAAAGTGGGCAGCTCCCAACTGTAAGTCTCTTGGTTGAGCAAGTTATATTATTCCCGATTGTTCCAATCTTTGATTGGGGGTTAACTACCTAATGAATACTTCATATGAAGATTCATTGACAATCCATCCTGTTTTAATTTCACCTTTTTATCCGCAATCGCCAATGCAGCTATTTATTAGTGAGCATCAGTTCTCAACCAGTAAACTATTCCACCTAGTTTACATACTTGCTCTTCAATCAAGTATTTTTTTAAGGGGGGGGGGGGGGGGGTGTGACAGTTCCCGCAAGATCCAAGGGATGCGCTGCCGTCGCTCCATTGTTTCCCCACGGGCGTTGGGCACTTCTTCCCGTGTTTTCGAAAGCCCGCGTTTGGCGATGGATGAGTGATCCTAGAACTGGAAAACCTATCTTCTCCGTACGTAGCATATATGCTTTTGTACGAGTTGTATCTCTTATGGTACTGCCACTCTCCTCTCTCTCTATGAGTGTGAATTTAGGCCCCCATTGCACCTCCGGGGCGCCTACGTTCATTACACATTTTAACACAACCACTCATGATCCCTAAGCCATTGTAGTTTCAAGGAAAGCCGATTTATTACACTAAGTTATAAACTATGGTAGCTTAGCAATAATAATTGCAACCGCTCAACTTACAACCGCTCAAATTAGGGTCCAACAGCTGAAATCGGTAAAGGTTCGGCCTCAACCGCCCATGTACTGACATGATAACGTGATGACTGAGGACGTACTCAGCTTGATTCTCATTCGCTCAGCAAAAATCGGAAAGATATCCATCATATAGCTGCCATCAACATTACGATTTAATGTCAGTGTAAGTTGTTTACCATTTCGTAAATAGAAAACTGAAATTTAAATAGGCATTGAGCGAAGAAAATACTCCAAAAAATTAATGATGATGTCTCATATAGGAAGTGTTCTTTTAATTTTACTATCTAATTGGAAATCAAATTTTTTGCCTGAAAGTGTGAAAATTTTAGCTTTAATGATACTGTATATTTGTAAGGGTGAGCTTAATAGGCCCAAAAATGTTCAGATAAATTTAATAAATAAATATAAATAAATAAAATGAAATAAATTAATCACTCTTCTCTCTCTTTCTCCCTCTCTCTCTCTCTTTCACTCTCTCACACCCTTCTTCCTTCCCTTCTTTTCTCCCTCCTACCCCTGGGCGTTGAGATGATATGCAATCGAACATGAAGTGTAGTTTCCGTGAACAATGTAAATTTGTGAATGTATATCATTTTAATTTCATAAATGCAAATAAATATGAGCAGCTAAGTGGTTCACATGTACTCATTTCTAGAATAGCATGTAGAAAATCTCACCAGACACTAGGTATACAGCATGCCCCGCTGTGCGCGCCTCTGCCGAGCTGAGTTCGAACTAGCGTCAACTGGCAATGGAAATAAGCTCTCTAATGAGTAGTGAAGTTTTTTGATTATGTAATTTTGTAGTTTTCCATGGTGTAATGGATAGCGTTACGGACTATTAAGCATTCGAATTCAACCTCCGAAACATATTATGAAACGTAATTATTTTAAATATTTTAAGTCATACTTTAAAACGTCATTTTCTATTCGTCTAACTAATCTGTATTTTACTGAGGAATTGACTACTTGATGTTATGTATTTTTGAGATGCGATCGTCCAATCCAGACCCCCAACCACCACCAAACTATACAAATCATTCTGATCTACTTGTCTAACTAATTTGAATTTGTTCTAAGGGATTGACTAGGTACTTGATGTTACGTATTTTTGAGATGCGAGCTTACGAGCATCCAGACCACCAAACTACACAAAACATTCTGATCTATTTGTTCAACTAATCTATGTTTTAGCAGCGGACATTGATTAATAAAAATTGAGGCGCCAATTCATTAAACGGAACTGGGGTTCGTTGCAGTAGTTTCCGTTTGGGACTCTTCGCTAGTATTTTGGTATCGATACTTTCCTTTCGATACTAGTACTGGTATCGGAAAAAAGTAGAGTGTCGTAATAAATACTCAAATGGAAATTAATCATCAACTTGTCGTTGAAGGCAGACCCACTAACAGAGTGGGAGGGCATGAGGACGATATATCCTGGGCTTTATCAGCAAGCCCGACTGATGCTGATTGCAACTTCTGTTCCATGTGAGAGACTATTCTCGAAGACAGGGATAATTTTGAATGAATCACGAAGCCGCCTGTCCCACAGATATCTCAATGAACTGGTGTTACTGAGCGGTATGGGGAAACAAATTTGGGATTTGAAGGGGTAAAACCAATCAAACTTTGTAAACATTTTTGTATGTTCATTTTTTAAATAATTAGAAGCGGTGGTGGTTGATTAAAGGGTGTTTTGCTTTCTTGCCTGATCAGTTCCTTCAACATATTTTTATCATCTTAACATCAGTAGGTACCTACAATACCTTTCTTTTTTTAATCTACTTATTCGTTAGTAACAGTACTACTGAATAATATTTTATTAGTACTAGTCTAGTATACCTGTATACTATTGTAGTTAGTAAACTGATTTTCTTTCTCACTTTTTGCTTATGATAATTTTGTATCGATACAAGTACAGTATCGATACTTTTGATTCAATACTAGTACGGTATCGATATTTTGATTCAAGTACTTTTATGAGTACTAATATCGATATTTTGCTGGTATCGAACATCCCTTCCTATTCGTGAGAAAAGGCTATGGGGGAACGTAGTTGGGGCGCGCACAGCGGGACATGTTGTGTACCCAACGTCAAGTGAAAATCTCTCTCTGCCTTTAGCCATCAACGGTTTTATTTTGAACTCCTCTCTCAAAAACGAGTCCTCACCCGAAGGTGATTAGCACTTGTAAAGGACGTCTTTTTTCGTACACGAAACATTCAGGCGGTCGCTGCCCGTCTAAACAGCTCCAGAACGTTCCGTCAACCCCCCCCCCCCCCCATCCCCCCGCGTTAGCTCGAAAATACAGCTATTTCTCTTAATTAGCGCTCCGGTCGAAGCCACTGTGATTCCCAATGCAAACGACATCCGAAACATTACAAAGTCAAATTGATTGTTTTCCCTCCTCTCGGTCATTTCCAGAAGCCGTGTTTGTTCCTTTCGTGCCGGCACGACCGCGGAATTTTTAAAAGTGTGTAATTTCAATATTGTCCCCTTGAAATAATATCTGGCCATGAATATGGATCGAGTTGAAGAGTCTGTGCCTATGCAAAAATTAAAATATTGACTCGGCCAAGTCACAAGTCAATGGAAAGCAATTCATCCAACAAAGCTTTTTAGAAAGGCTTTTTAGGCGGAAATTGGAGAAACTCCATTACCAATTAGAAGACGAATGCTCACCAACAGGTTTCTTGCAACAACATTCAGCAGACATTCAAAACAATTTACAAAAATAACGCATTTAACAATTGAATCACTAACCGAATGATACTGGACAAAGAAGAAAACGCCACTGATTTGCGATAGCTTCCTGAATTTACATACCCAGCTAAAAGGGATCTCAGTATCACCACCACCACATCGATTCGCAATATATTATAAATTAACTCTACGCCCACTGTCTGTGTACTTGACTTTGTGTAGTAAAAATAATTCTACTCACGAAACGCGTGCGGAAACGTTTAAAATACTCCGAGATAAATGACCAGGAGGCAGATACGTCTATACAGATGGTTCCAAAATTAATGATCGACCATCTTGAGCATACTACGATGATACGTGCAAAATATCAGGTAGTAAGAGATTATGGAATCAGGCTACCCTATATTTAGCTGAAATGTACGCTATCTCGTTGGCAATAGAGTATATTGAGTGTAGCTCGCAGAGATATCCAATAAATGTTGTCCTTTCAGATTCCAACAGTGCTCTACAGAAGTTGAAGAAAATCGAACCCGGAACACCAAATGGAGAATCAGAAAATAAAATGATCCAAACAATATACCAACTTGAGCAACAAGGAATTCATGTCCACTTTGCTTGGATCAGAGGCCCCGTAGGGATTCGTGGCAACGAAATAGCAGATGAACTTGCCAGAAACGAAACAGACGATTCAAATGAAATCTATCGAGCCACTATTCCCCCCTACGGATCTTTATAACTACTTTTTAGTCCTGGCAAGAACTAAATGGAGAACGAAGTATTCCAATTACCATACAGGGAAAGAATACATGTTCAACTTCCTAGTACCACCACGAATACCATAGGTAGTTCTATAGTACTGTTGGAAAATCCAAAAGGTTTTACAAATGTATTTCCAGGATTCGATGTGGAACAGAAGTCACCAAAGTATACCAACAAAAGATTGGACGATAAACCTCACCAGCTTGCCGATATTGCGAACAAGACGACGAAACTATAGAACACATTTTGTTATTATGCCCTAATCTGGAGGATGACAGGAAACATCTCATCGAGACGGTCCTCCGCCACCTTCAGCAACCTTTCTCAATGTCCACGATCATACAGACTGATAAATCAAAAGTGTACAGTGCTGTATTTGCATTCCTGTGTAAAATCAATTTCAACCCTTGAAGAATTCATGAATTAATAGGTATGTTATAAAAATAATCAATATTGTTACCAGTTGGGGCTTATGGAAAATAACGTCCGAAGAAAAAAAAAACTTTTTAGAAAGAGAATGGCTAGCCCCCTCCAACTTTTTTTTTCTATTTCAAAGTAAGGAAATTTCAAAAAAACAGCTAAAAAGTATCTTTCAACTGAAAATTAATGAGATAACCATTTCTATATTATGAACGCTATACTCTGGTCCACGATGACACGGATATGTCTTATAAAACCATGATTGTTCAAACCAATATCATTTTACTGCGTGTGGTTTGTAGGTATACAGACATTCAAAAATGGATATTACTTACTACCCATATTATCTCTGCTATTTGGACTTCTCATTCCGGCACTAAGCTGATTTGGTTTCTTGATAAATCTAATCACTTTATTAGTGGGGCGATGTTCGTGCAATTGGTTTACGTAATGGAATAAACCGGACGTGTCAAGAGTAATATAGAATGGAATGGGATATAGGTAATATAATTTATTTTCACGATATATAAACTGTTCCGATACAAAATTAACGTGAGCATAAAACAGATAATATTTAAACACTGATTACCGGTCGAAACCCAATTATAATATTATTGCTTAACGGGAATATAAATAAACGGTAGTATAAATTGATATTACATCGCCTAACGGTAGGGTTGGCCCGTGTTGCTAGGCAATGAGGCAGTTGCCTTTTTTTTTAAATTTTTTTTTTTTTTTTTTTTTTTAATGACGTTTATTAAGGAAACAACATTGTGCTGAGTACTCTCATTGTGTGAAAATACAATAGGTCTAATAGCACGCTGAGCGTGATTCACATGTAGTTAGGAACCTAGGTATAAGACCAATGTCTTATCCTAGTAAAGTCTGAATTTTGGAATAGTGGAAATGAACTGTTAAGGAACTATGAGAATGTCAATGTTATGAAAGTACGTGGATCGGAACTGTTCAGATATTGAGTTGTTGATGTTTAGTTGAAACCATTCGCAAAGTCACCATGGTGTTTTCTCTTCAATCGACGTTCGAGGCGAGGGAGTGGACGTTGATTCGGTATCGTGTTGATGAGGTCGTTGGGATGGGATGAGCTTCTTTGGTGCATTGAGTGGTAGGCCGCAATGAGGGAGTCGTTTACAGTGGGAATGTTCAGGTCTTTGTGTAGTTCATCGTTACGTACATACCAGGGAGCGTTCACAATTATTCTCATTATACAATTTTGTAGCACTTGGATTTTGTTAATCTGAGTAGCACTCGCTAATATCCACAGGCCACTGCCATACATCCAGATCGGGCGTATAAGTGTTTTATACAGTATTAGCTTCAGGTGCAAAGGGAGCTTAGGGGACATCGTGTATGCTTTTGGCACATTCTCCAATTTCGTGAGGAATTTTAGGAATCAATAATAATTTCATCAATGCAGCCCCTACTTCAGAAACAGGTAATTATCTACTGTCCTGTTACTGAATTTATATTAGATTATAATTTTATTATACTTATATTTTATTAACTCATAGATGATATTCAATTGTTTCAAGCAAGATGCTTCATAACAGATTCAGCACTACAAGTCGATTATGAAATAAATTAGGCTCTCAAGTCTCTCAGCTGATCAGCGTGCCTCCGTACACTGTATTCTAGTTCCAGTTATACCAGAACCATCCAAATCAGCTGAATGAGCTATGGAGATCATTTCTCTCCTAATAGACCTGGGAGAACATTTTATAAGGAGCCTCAATAGGCTTACAGTGTACGATTGACAACGCGAGGAACGACCCAGATCGGCTGAAAGAGCTCAGTAGCTCATTTCTCTCCTAATAGACCTAGGACGCTGGAATTTGGCTCTACAGGCAAGCTGTGTACGATTGACAAAGTGAGGAACCATCCAAATCAGCTGAGAGCTCGGTAGCTCATTTCTCTCCTAATAGACCTAAGAGGCTGAAGTTTGGTATGGAGCCTCTGTATGCCTGCTGTGAACGATTGATGAATTGTGGAACCATCCAAATCACCTGAGTGAACTTGGGAGATCATTTCTCCCCTAATAGACCTAAGAGGCTGAAATTTAGTATGGAGCCTCTATATGCCTGCTGTGTACAATTGATAAATTGAGGAACTATCCAAATCAGCTGTGTGAGCTAGGGGGATCATTTCTCCCCTAATAGACCTGGGAGACTTACATTTTATATGGAGCCTCTATAGGCCTACTTTGTACGATTGACAACGCGAGGAACGACCCAGATCGGCTGAAAGAGCTCAGTAGCTCATTTCTCTCTTAATGGGCGGAAGAAGTTAAAATTCGGTATTGAGCAAGATTACGACGTGAGGACGAATGACACATGATTTTTATTTTTTTTTTTTTTTATTGGTTACAACAGAAAATCTCTTTTGACATGGATATGTCGTTGCTCTGGGGGGGGTCAACCAAAAATTTCCGTCACGCAAAATTGGTGTCACAATTTTAGTGTTTTTCACGTACAACCCAGCCGTTGCTAGGGGAATGGAACTTCCGCAGTTTTCATCGCACATAAATCGTTCGCCACTCGTTGGAATGCGCTTGATTTATGTGATAAATGTTCACATCTCAAGCTACCAATTTCCCCCTCCTTACGTACCTGGCTACATTTCTAAACTAAGTTGATTGGACTAAATTTTAATAAGGCGGTTACAATATTCTTAACGTAAAGCAATAGCATAATTTACTCCACTCCATAGGAAACATTTTCATCCTCTTGACAACAGTCGACGTTAACAACAACTCATTGTAGTGGCTTCTCTCCACAGTTATTTTCAACATTTCTATAAGTAAACCGTTGTTTTGTTGGAATTAGTCGGGATTTGTTCAAAGTTAAAGGATTTGTTTACAACTCTCGAGGACAACCGTTATGAAATCCCCAATCAAAGACATATCCATGTAACATGGTATCTGCTTGTAAAGCAGATAGTGGAACTCGTTTACAAGTTGTTTAGTTTGCCTGGTCAAATGAAGCTTACGTTCCACATTTAATCGAAATTTGCTGAGGAGAGCTGGTTGAATTGGGTGCGTAAAAAATCAGGTGCGAGAAGAAAAAAATGAAGACAGTCAGAAAACACGAATTTTCCTACTGAAATTGCTCAAATTGCAATGCAATCTAACTTTTTTTTCTTTTTCTAATGGATTAGAAAGATTCATTTTACAAAGTAATTAACAATCTTACGACTTTTACCGTTGTTACTTGGATATGATGGGATAAAAACTAAAGTTTCACCAATGTTCGATACTCGATTTATTGAAATGTACGTAGTCATTAAATTGTGTTGGGTCTTTAAGAGTCTCCTTGACTTGACCTTAGCTAGCTAACTTATCTTACCAACTAATGGTCAACGGTTATCACAAGAGTCAATGTTATATACTTCATTAAGCAGTGTGTTTCCCCTTCAAAAACCTCGCGGACTATTTCGGTCTCAGAGGACAGCAGAGTTCAAGGAAACCCCAACTTCTCACCTGGGATGGTAAAAACACTCATTATTACAGTTGCAGTTGATTTTTGAGTAAAATTCCACATTTTCATAGAAATTGTACGGTTTTTAGATAATCTGTACAGATACAAATTTGATTAAATGTAAAATCATCGGTACAAAAATGATGACTTCACAGTGATTTGATTCGTACCTTTACTCTGAATATGATAAATGAACATTAGTTTTGGTTTTGACAATTTGCAGAAGGCATACATCACCATATGCGGTGTGGATTTTGGCAAATTTTGAATATAATGCAAAGTTAGGCTCAAAGAGGATTGTGACTACTTTTGGTTTATTATTTCCAATAATAAGCCTATGTGATCGTGTAGCAAAAAATTTTTATAACCCCCCCTCAAACTTTGTCACTTTACGTTTCAAGGTACGTAGAATCCAAATTTGAAATGTCCGTCCGCCGTCCGCCGTTCGCCGTCCGCCGTTCGCCGTTCGCCGTCCGCCGTCCGGGCCATAAAAGGCCTAAGAATTGACTTAAAAAACCCGTTCTTTCGCACATAGACTCCATTTGGGGTCTAGTTGGTCCTAACGTTTAACCATCCCGATCGCTTTACTCGTATAGATGCTATGGGCCAAAAACGGGCAAAAAAGTGTCTTTTTCGACGCGAGCACGCCTGGCACGCTTGGCAGGGGGTCACGGTGGGTGGCGAGGGAGGGGGGGGTGAGCGGGGGGGGGGGGGGGGAGGTGGAGTGAGAGGAGGCGCCGGCGCCGCGGCTTGTGGTGGGTACGGCGCCGGCGTTCGTTCGAGGCATGAGTTTGTTTTTTTCAAGGTCATATTTGTGTGTTAATACCAAAGCTTTTCCTACGCATATTTGATAACATATCCTCTCGACTTTTCGTACGTAGTTAGATAATGATATTATTAAGGCAATAACTATTTGAATAGATAGGAGCTCAAATCGAGAAATATAAACATGCGTATATAATTATAGAAGTATAGGTTGTGGCAACTCGAAGTAGGACACGCCGAGGAGTCTGGACGGGCCTTATGACGTACGCAAGCCAACTAAAACTACGATCATACTCAATTGAAAAAATAATAAACCTTTGTGAAATAATTTGCAGCGTTTTGATAAAAGTTGCAGTCATAAAGCTATACCGTAAACGCGAATTTTCTCAAGTTATTGAGCTATAACTCAAAATTTGAGTTCATTTGGTATGATAAATTTTTGGTGTTTGTAGGGGTGAAGCTAGTTAGATAAAGTGTAAAATTCGTTTATAACGGAGTTTGGATGATATGCAAGTGTTACCAGTCGATTCAGCGTAAAAAAAATACCCGAAAACCGACCCCGAACTAATATTTTCATAAAAGATAATTTTTCAAGGAAACCCTCGATTTCATTGATAAACGAATGTTTTTTCAACATTAAAACACAGTTTTCTCTCGTCATTATAAAAGTAAAAATGAAATTGACTACACTGTTGAAAAGGTGAGATCTCGGCGCAGTTTTTACCGTTCTTGCATGCTGAAAAATATTGGTACCCATAGTTTGATTCTCGAATGAAAAACTCGAGGTTTCTCAAATCAGATAAAATTTGCTTTTGACAGGGCTTTTTATAGCTCATACTTTAATTTTTTTTTAAATGGTTAAGCTAAGAAACTTGAAGTTCTATCCAACTATTTGAATCTTCACAGCAAATTAAGGAAGTTATGATCGTTTTAGTGACAAAAGTCACAAAATACATACAAAATTTACAGAATTTAAAAAATTTATTACTCGAAAACTAAGCATTTAAAGAAAAATCTTTATGTGTAACTTTCGATTAGACATGAGCTCTAGAGTTGACTCTTGCAGTTTGGCAGACCTGTTTTGTACACCCTGCGTTTATGTATATGTATATATATATATACAATTTTTTCAATAATTAGCTGAATCACTTAATAGTTATAATCATTGTTTTTATGATAATTAGCTTAACAAATAATTTGTTAAATTTTGAAATTTGAGTATTTTGAGCGCGAAGAAATTGACAATAAAAATAGTTTGGGGAAATAGAGCTTATTCTCAACTGCCTTACAAATTAAGATTTTGGACTTCAAGCATTTTTTTGCAGTCTTTATCAAATCGTTAGCGTATATTTACTTATGAAATTTAAGTAGATACATTGTTCAGCACAATTTCGAGCAGTTAATGATTTTAAGGTTCTAGTTTATAGTTCATGGTTAATAAACTTCTTTTGTGTAATATTGTGGCAAACAGAATTGTTATGATTCTTAGCAGTTTTTGGTCATCTTTAGTGATTTTATCAGTACAATTTTTTGAAATTGGATCAATTTATTGTGCTCAAAAAGCGCTGGCTAACAAAATCATCCTTTCTTTTGAAATGCTTGATTTTTCGGCGGAAGAATGGATGTTTTAAATTCAATCCAAAGGAGAGTGGTTACCGTCTGGAATGACACCCCAGGACAGAAGTAAAATAAAAAGCGCGATCTTCGGGAATCGTTCCAGAATGCCTGAAAACGGACTCCTATGAAAACGTTTTAGGAATAATTCAATTTCAAGTTTGTTTAATCCATTGCTCCAACCTGTTTTTCACAAAAATTCGTGACGAATTTATCCTTAGAAATAGTCCAGGCTCATCCTGGAATTATGGGGAAAAATCTGAAATCTAGAATCTTTAAATGCGAGCGAATCAGAGCTAGTTGGTCTTCCATATAGTTGAGCCCTTATTCACTTTTACCAGTTTCAGAATGTATTCCATCATAAAGCTTAACGCTTGAGCGTAGTCGATATTCAATTGATATTGTAGACACGTATTGAATCTACTAAGGCATAATTAATATTTACCTTTTAGTAAGAAGCCCGATTTTGAGTTATTTTAGGACAAAAATCTCTGATTAGAAATCTGATGAGATAGATCAGTCAAAATATGATGCTTGAGGCTTTTGAATAGGAAAGAACCTGGGTGAAAAACATTGGTTGAACCTAGGTTGGTTTTTTAAGTTGTTAGTGTGAAGCATAAAGAGGAGCTCGAAGAATTCAATTTTTAATTAAAAAATAATGAGCAAATAATATTGATAATTAGATGCGAATAATGGAATATATTTTAATTCTTGTACAGACAATAAGGTAAAGGACTTGAGGAGTGAAAGGAGTGAATTGACTTGATGATAAATAAACGCGACCCTGACAAGCATCATGCAGATTGTTTCTATAATTCAGCTTGTTTGGTTGTGTTTATAATACAGCTCTAAATGTAAATCATTATTGGCTGTATAGCTGTGGGCTTTGATATCTGCCCTACTGCATTCATAAACTTGCAAAATACGCTGAAGGTTTTCCTCAATTATAGAAACTCCGTTCAAATGTAAACTGCACTTCAAAGCTAAAACATTCCTGTTTAGATCAACAGTGAATTTAAATTAATGAAATGTAATTGCATTCAATTGTTTCATGCTACGGTAGAAGGCATTGAAACCAAGGTAATATAGTGGACAATGTTAGCCGTAGAATATTGATTTTGGATTCTAGCCAGGAAATACTTACTTTTTTATGTAAACATAATTTCCATTTAGAGAAAACAAGGATTGAGCTCATGAATCGGCCAGACGATATTAATTAATCAATCATTCTATCGATTATTAACTCGATCCGTATCCAGATGGTGTTCGCGGTAGAAGGAGGCTTCATCCGTCAATTGCATTCGTCGTGCTATCGCTACCCTTCCTTCAATCCACCATACCTTAGCTTGGCACGGCACCTTTCCTATCTACATCTTAGGCTTATGCTAGAACCTCGAAGGACTGCCATCCTCGCATAAGGCCGATTTCACTTGTCCGAAAAAAGAATATCTCTCCATTATACCTCTCCATGCTTGTGGCTCTTTGGATCCTCTCTGTTTGCTGGATGAAGGATGGACCAGTCAGACAGAGTGAGACTCACGGTTCGGTGTGGGAAGAACGGTACCTCACAGTGACCTACCTCGCTTTTTTTTTTTTTTTTTAAACAGAATGTGTTTTTACGGAGGGTTATTTGGTTTGAAGGCGTCCGTCCCGTAAGATCCCCCCCCCCCCCGAACGCCACCCCTCTCACGTACGAGCTGCTACCCCCCCCCCCCCCCCCCCGCGCGTCCGCTCCACCACCTACTTCCTTCACTCTCATTCCCTTGCAGTAAGAGCAGAAAACTTTTAGGCCGTTGGGAGGGATATGTTGTTTTTGCTTGGCTAGAAAAACGATATCCATAATATAATATTCATATAATATACCTAATACATAGTGGCAAGCATTATTATAATATTATTATAAATAAGCCAGTAGGTAAGAAAGACCGGTACGTACTGCTCCCATTTCATTGACAGTTAGTAATCAGACGATAGTTGGATTGCTTGTAATCTTTATGATTATTTGACTAATTCATCAGGAAGTGGGTGTTTTAATTAAAGACACAATTGAACGGAATTTGTAAGTATAATTGCAAAACACAACTTTCGCGAAGGCGTCCTGTACGATAATGCTCCAACTCTACCTGGCCAGAGGGTTTTCCTAACCATCCCTACCCTTCCTTGGAGGGGACGAGCAGTCGGTCACGTAGGCCCAAAGTAATGGCTTACATGGAAAATCATCGAAGGAAGAAGGGAGATTTCGTTACTGAGAAGTATAATGCGTTGCAATATGTGGACATTGAGTTGTGAAACATATGGACTAACATGCTTAATGACTTTTTTAACTTACTGCTCCCATTTTATTGAAAATTAGTAAACAGACGATAGTTGGATCGTTTAACAACTTACCGGAGCCTCCATGCTTCTATTCGTCTTTGGAACTCATAAGTTCACACCACAGTTGGTCACAGGGTTGCCACCTTATAAAACGTTAATATCCCCGGGGAGGGTCTACGTCACGTAGGTCTACAATCCTAGGCGCTGGATTATAAGAACGCTGAATGAACTTCGGCCGAACTTACCAGAATGTCACCAGCCCTCCGGGGAATCCCCGAAATACACATTCTGCGTTTCATTGGTTTGATCCTTGATCCTAACATTAACAATCCGGGGGTCTGGGGGTGTCCCCAAGATTTCATTTTACAATAATTTTGTTCCACCTAAGGCTGGTTGTTCATAAGCAGCCTCTCTGAGACATCAAGAGACGAACAAAATGACAGGCCTTATTCTGATCAGTTGAGTAAGATAATTTCTCTCCTATTCACTCTAGAAATTTTAAATTTGATAAGCAGCCTCTCTGGGGCATCAAGAGACAAATAAAAGTACAGGCCTTTTCCTGATCAGTTGAGTAAGCTAAATTTTTTAGTATTCTCTGTAGGAATTCTAAATTTTATTAGCAGCCTCTTAGAAACAAAAAGTGACGAATACAACTAAAGGCCTTTTCCTGATGAGCTGCTTAAGCTAAATTTGTAACTTTTCACTCTAGGAATTTTAAATGTTATAAGCAGACTCTCTGGGATATCAAAAACGAATAAAATTACAGACCTATTCCTGATCAGCTGAGTAAGCTAATTTCACTCCTACTCACCCTAGAAATTATGTTAAATTTACTAACCAGACTCTCTAGAACACCAATAGACGGATAAAATGACAAGCATTTTCCTGACCAGCAGAGTAAGCTAATTTCTCTCCTATTCACCCTAGAAATTTTGAATTTGATAAGCAGCCTCTCTGGGGAATCAAAAGATGGATAGAATAATAGGCCTTTTCCTGATCAGCTGAGTAATCTAGATTCCCTCTTATTCACCCTAGGAATTTTAAATTTCATAAGTAGCTTCTCTATGACATCAATAGACGAACGACATCACAGGCCTTATCCTGATTAGTTGAGTAAGCTAAGTTCTCTTCCATTTACCCCCTAGAAATTTTAAATTTGATAAGCAGCCTCTCTGGGGCATCAAGAGGCAAATAAAAGGACAGGCCTTTTTCTGATCAGTTGAATAAGCTAAATTTGTTCGTATTCACCGTAGGAAACTTATTAGCAGCCTCTCAGGAACAAAGAGAGACGAATAAAATTATAGGCCTTTTCCTGATGAGCTGCTTAAGCTAAATTTGTAACTTTTCACTCTAGGAATTTTAAATGTTATAAGCAGCCTCTGTAGGACATCATTGGACGAATAAAATGACAGGCCTTTTCCTGATCAGCTGAGTGATCTATGTAGATTCCCTCTTATTCACCCTAGAAATTTAAAATTTTATAAGCAGCCTCTCTAAAACATCAATAGACGGATGAAATGACAGGCCTTTTCCTGATCAGCTGAGTAAGCTAATTTCTCTCCTACTCACCCAAAGAATTTTAAATTTGATAAGCAGCCTCTTTGGGGAATCAAAAGATGGATAGAATGACACGCCTTTTCCTGATCAGCTGAATAATATAGATTCCCTCTCATTCAACCTAGGAATTTTAAATTTCATAAGCAGCCTCTGGGTTATCAAGAGATGAATAAATGACGGGGGAGCTGAGTGAGTTCAACCCAGTCCCATTCACCCTAAGAATTTTAAATTTCGTAAGTAGCTTCTCTGGGACATCAATAGACGAACGAAATCACAGGCCTTATCCTTATCAGTTGAGTAAGCTAAATTCTCTTCCATTTACCCTAGAAATTTAAAATTTTATAATCAGCCTCTCTAGGACATGAATATACGGATAAAATGACGGGCTGCTTTGTCCTGATCAGATGAGTAATGAATTCTTTCCTACTTACCTCAGGAATTTTAAATTTCACAAGCAGCCTCTCTGGGGCATCAAGAGACGGATAGAATAACGGGTGAGCTGAATGAGTTAAACCCTCTCCCTTTCCTAAGAATTTTAAATTTCACAAGCAGCCTCTCTGGGGCATCAAGAGGCAATTAAAAGGACAGGCCTTATCCTGATCAGTTGAGTAAGCTAAATTCACTTCCATTTACCCTAGAAATTTAAAATTTTATAAGCAGTCTTTCTGGGACATCAATTGACGAATACAATGACAGGCCTTTTCCTGATCAGCTAAGTAAGCTAATTTCTCTCCTACTCACCCTAGAAATTTTAAATTTCATAAGTAGTCTCTCTGGGACATCAAGAGACGGATAGAATGACGGGTGAGCTGAATGAGTTAAACCTAAACCCTCTCCCATATGCCCATAGAATTTTAAATTTTATAAGCAGCCTCTGGGACATCAAGAGGTGAATAAATGACGGGGGAGCTGAGTGAGTTAAACCCTGTCCCATTCACCCTAAGAATTTTAAATTTCATTAGTAGCTTCTCTGGGACATCAATAGACGAACGAAATCACAGGCCTTATCCTGATCAGTTGAGTAAGCTAAATTCTCTTCCATTTACCCTAGAAATTTAAAATTTTATTAGCAGCCTCTCTTGGAACATCAAGAGGCAATGAAAAGGACAGGCATTTTCCTGATTAGTTGAGTAAGATAAACTCGTACCTTTTCGCAATAGGAATTTTAAATCTTATAGGCAGACTCTCTGGAACATCAAGAGATGAACAAAATCACAGGCCTTATCCTAATCAGTTGAGTAATCTAAATTTTTCCATTTACCCTAGAAATTAAAAATGTAATAAGCAGCCTCTCTAGGACATCAATAGACCTGCTGTATCGGAGTGGATTAGATTGTATCTGGGGCCTTTAAGGCCTATGACAATCTGAGCGGATTCTTTTTGTGCAGCAGTAGTGGATTTTCTTCACTCTCTCTAGATGATACAGCAGGCCCTCCTGTCCCCTCTGGCGTTAGCCACACAGCTAGTGTGTGCCCGGGATGGCCCACGTGGAGGTGCCAGGTTTTACAGGGATACAAACTCTTAATGTACAGGGACAGGAGTTGACAGCACCTAGGTATTCTGCTCCCTCTTCTCATAACTTGGAGTTTTCCCCTCATATGTTGTCAAATCATTGCAGGCTCTTATTTTTCCTGGAGGTAAGGCGAGTACTTGATATTCCTCCCTTCCTATCTCGAATTTACCTAAATACTAGATTCCTATGCTACAACAATCACATCACAGATCCGTTTCTTAGGACATCAATAGACCAATAAATGACAGGCCTTATCCCGATCAGCTGGGTAAGCTAATTTCTTTCCTACTCACCCTAGAAATATTAAATTTGATAAGCAGCCTCTCTGGGCCATCAAGTTACGAATAAAATGACGGGTGAGCTGAGTGAGTTAAACCCTCTCTCATTTACCCTAAGAATTTTAAATTTTATGAGCAGCCTTTCGGGAACATAATGAGATAAATAAAATGAAAGGCCTTTTCCTGATCAGCTGTGTAATCTAGATACTCTTCCATTTCCCTAGGAATTTAAATTTCATAAGCAGCCTCATTGGTAGACGAATGGTTTCATTCAATGACTGGTTTCATCCTGATCAGATGAGTGAGCTAAATCCTCTCCTGTTTTCCCTATGAAATTCAAAATCAAATTCAATTTAAATCTATTCGAAAATGGGAAGGTCAGCAATTAATATGTCATTCTATCATCATTCATAATTTCAAACTCAATTTGCATCTTAGGTATTCGGAAACATAAGATAATAAGGAAAGACAAACAAGATCTCTTGTTCCTCCCATTAAGTGGGAGATTATGGATTATCTGCAAGACAAAATGATTAAGCGTATCAAATAATTGTGTATATAAATACCTTCAAGTTTTCCATAGATTGCATCACAATTATAATCTGAGGAAAAATCCCCAAACTCGAAAACTTCTTGGAAACTATAATTACTTTTTTGTTTTTAGAAGGGGGTGGGGGTCAGCAATAATACGCCTTTGTTTAACGTTCTACATGATCAAAGAATGCGTTGGGATTCATTTGTTTTGTTGAATATTATTAGCAGCCTCTCTGGGACATCAAGAAAAAAATAATATGACAGGTGAGCTAAGTGAGTTACACCCTCTCTCATTCACCGTAAGAATTTTAAATTTTATAAGTAGCCTCTCTGGGACATCAAGAGACCAATAAAATGACTGGTTTCATCCTGATCAGATGAGTGAGCTAAATCCTCTCCTGTTTTCCATATGAAATTCAAAATCAAATTCAATTTGAATCTATTCGAAATTGGGAAGGTCAGCAATTAATATGGCATTCCATCATCATTCATCATTTCAATTTCCCATTTAGATATTCGGAAAAATAAAATATTAGGGAAGGACAGAACTACGATCTCTTGTTCCTCCCATTAATGGAGAAATTATGGATCATCTTCAACAGAAGATTAAGCATATCAAATAACGGTACATAAGTACTCATTAGTGTCCCACAGATTACATCACAAATCTAATCTGAGGAAAATTCCTCAAACTCGAAAACTTCTTGGAAAATATTTTAATTATTTTTTGTTTTTAGAAGGGGGTGGGGGGTCAGCAACACCTGTTTACGCCTTTGTTTAACGTTCTACATGATCAACGAATTGGGATTCATTTGTTTTGTTGACTTACCTCGAACTCAGGAAGGTTTCGGATCAAACGCCGGTTCCCCGCACTTGAAAGCGGGCGCAGGCACAAAGTCAACAACTGCACCGGTGTTGAGCCTCGAACGGGAAACCAAAATAAAAACCCCGCGCACGATTCGCACTCGCCGAACGAGGGAATTACGCGAAAACGGAAAAAAACAAAAGTCGCACTACACAAGAAAACAAACCAAAACAAAAGAATTTGCCTAAGCGCCCCGAACAGTTGCGCGCGCCAACTGCAAATTAAAACTGAAGCGGGAGAGCGACGCGGCGTTCGCTGGCGGTGTAGCGGCGGGTGGAGGAGGTGGCGGCGGTGGGGGCTTCGTATCGAACACGATCCGTCGCGGAGTCTTTTTCCAGAGTTGAGCGAAATGTGACGACCATCAACTGGCTCCGATCTTAGTTTTAGGACTTGGAAATCGATAATAATTGTTGTTTTAAAGCCTTTATTTGGTATTTTAATCAATATAGATTACTGTACACAATAAATTTATTAGGATATAGTATTATAAACTATCTATACAAAAATAATATTAGAAAAAATAATGGCTGTTTCTGATCTCATTAATTTAAAAAAAAATGTCCGGAGATCAAAAGTTGTTAATTGAATCAATCTTCAAAAAATTAATAATAATAATAATAATAATAATAAAACTAAATAAATAAATAAATAAAATAAAATAACACGTAATCTCTAATCGTAAGCAAATTGTAACGATTCTAGTTTTGGGACTTGGAAATTGATAATAATTGTTGTTTTAAAGCGTTTATTTGCAATTTTAATCAATATACAGGGTGTCCCAACTAAACTCAGCTTCATAATGCGGAAGTCCGATTTTTATTTTTTCATGTTTTAGGGTCTCAAATCATTGATTGAAACTTACGGTTACCTCTTGACCCCCCTTTTTTTTATTGCTTTTTAAGATTTTAGGTTGAATTTGAAACAGAAAATGCCTCTTTGAAAGTTTCTTTTTGGGGCTTCGTTTCCGAGTTATTCCACTTTTTGCGGAAGTCCGATTTTTATTTTCCCATGTTTTAGGGTCTCAAATCATTGATTGAAACTTACGGTTCCTCTTGACCCCCCCCCCCCTTTTTTTATTGCTTTTTCCGATTTTAGGTTGAATTTGAAACAGAAAATGCCTCCTTGAAATTTTCTTTTTGGGGCTTCGTTTCTGAGTTATTCCACTTTTTGCGAAATACAGAAAATCGCCGATTCCTTTTAGACATTACCGACACTTTCTTACTATTTTTATATATCAATTTTTGAGATGTTCACCACACATTTGAAATCAGCATTAAACTATCTATCATCAGATCCCCGTATCCATAAACAACAATCACCATCAGGGGGATGACATTACACTGGAACCGCTTACGATTTAAAAAAAGTTTTCCAAATCGTCGTTTGAAAAAAAAAAAAAAAAAAAAAAAAAAAAAAACCTCAAACTGTTCAGTACTATTAGGTACTTATTCATTTATTAGAAGAACGTATGAGAAATCATTAAGCGGTTCAAGTGTAATGTCATCCCCCTGATGGTGATTGTTGATTATGTACACTGGGGTCTGCTGATAGATAGTTTAATGCTGATTTCAAATGTGTGGTGAATATCTAAAAAATTGAAGATAAAAATATTGTTGGTAATGTCTAAAAGGAATCGGCGATTTTCTGTATTCCGCAAAAAGTGGAATAACTCAGAAACGAAGCCCCAAAAAGAAATTTTCAATGAGGCATTTTCTGTTTCAAATTCAACCTAAAATCGGAAAAAGCAACAAAAAAAGGGGGGTCAAGAGGAAACCGTAAGTTTCAATCAATGATTTGAGACCCTAAAACATGGAAAAATAAAAATCGGACTTTCGCATCGTAAAGCTGAGTTGAAATACTATAAAAAAGGTCCAGTTCAGTTTTTTGATAGCTCGCACCGTAAGGCTGTAATTTCCCGATGTTTAGATGGGACACCCTGTAGATTGCTGTACACAATTTATTAGGATACATATTATAAACTATCTAAGTAGGTATATAAAAATAATATTAGAAAAAATGATGGCTGTTTCTGATCTCCATAATTGAAAGAAAATTGTCCGGAGATCAAAAATTGTTGATTAAATCAATCTTCAAAAAATAATAATAATAATAATAATAATAATAATAATTAAAAAAATAAAAATAAAATAAAATAAAATAGATAAATAAATAAATAAAATAAAATAACATTTAATCTCAAATTGTAAGCAAACCGATCTTAGTTTTAGGACTTGGAAATCGATAATAATTGTTGTTTTAAATTTATTTGGTATTTTAATCAATATAGATTGCTGAACACAATTTATTAGGATACCTATAGTATTATAAACTATCTAAGTAAATAAAAATAATATTAGAAAAAATAATGGCTGTTTCTGATCTCATTAATTTAAAAAAAAATGTCCGGAGATCAAAAGTTGTTAATTGAATCAATCTTCAAAAAAATAAATAAATAAATAAATAATAATAAAATAAAATAAATAAATAAAATAAAATAAAATAACACGTAATCTCAAATCGTAAGTAAATTGTAGCGATCCTAGTTTTAGGACTTGGAAATCGATAATAATTGTTGTTTTAAAGCCTTTATTTGTAATTTTAATCAGTATAGATTGCTGTACACAACTTATTAGAATATAGTATTATAAACTATGTAGGTATACAAAAATAATATTGGAAAAAATAGTGGCTGTTTCTGATCTCCATAATTTAACAAAAAAATTGTCCGGAGATCAAACGATGTTAATTAAGTCAATCTTGAAAATAAATAAACAAATAAAAATAAATAGATAAATAAAAATAAAAAAATTAATAAAATGAAATAACATGTAATCTCAAATTGTAAGCAAATTGTAGCGATCCTAGTTTTAGGACTTGGAAATCGATAATGATTGTTGTTTTAAAGCCTTCATTTACAATTTTAATAAATATAGATTGCTGTACACAATTATAATTTATTAGGATATAGTATTATAGACTATCTATACAAATATTATATAATATTAGAAAAAATAGTGGCTGTCTCTGATCTCCATAACTAAAAAAAAAAATTGTCCGGAGATCAAAGTCAATTAAGTTGATTAAGTTAATCTTCAAAAAAAAAAATAATAATAATAATAAATAAATAAATAAAATAAATAAAATAAAATAACACGTAATCTCAAATCGTGAGCATTAAATTAATTTAAGGAAGTGGAACTATAAACTTTAAGGCAAGGCTAAAAGAATAGAAGAATAGAGCAGGAAAATTCAGTTAACTAAAAAATACAGGAGAAAAGCACAATTTGAGAAAAGTGAGTCAATATTAATCTAAAACGTGTGGTTTTGGACGACAAAAAATGGTCACAACTTCATGTTAGTACTGTTTTTTTTTTTTTTTTTTTTTTTTTTTTTTTTTTTAATACTTCGTCGTTTTTCATCCCACAAAATTCGTTCGAAAGCTCTCGATTTATCCAACCATATTATGTTAACATATTATGTTAACTATTGCGAAGTGCGTGGCCAACAAGCTGAGTTATGAGCATGGTTATTTGAATAATTGTGTACACTCAGGTGATCATTCTTAATAATTGATATTGTGAACATATTTGCAACCGCTTGTTAATTTCTGATGATTTCATTGAGCTGGTGTTTCGATGATTTGATTCATAGCAGGTGATCCGAATATTGCGAGAACAGTTTGATTTGTGAAGCGGTGGCTAAATCATTTTAATTGGTTATTTCTTTACTTTACATTTATACTCTAAGAAGCTGTCATTTCGTGTGTAGCGTTTTTAGGACATTTACTTGACGATGCCCAGGGTCTGGGTCAGATGAGTGGCTCTCAAAGCGAATTTCTATGCTTTACACTTTAGGAAGCTGTAATTTTGTATGTAGCCTCTTTAGCAAATTTAGTTGACGATGCCCAGGGTCCGGATCAGATGAGTGGCTCTTAGAGCTAATTTCTATGCTTTACACTCTAGGAAGCTGTAATTTCGTATGTAGCCTCTTTAGGACATTTACTTGACGATGCCCAGGGTTCCGATCAGATGAGTGGCTCTTAGAGCTAATTTCTATGCTTTACACTCTAGGAAGCTGTAATTTCGTATGTAGCCTCTTTAGCACATTTACTTGACGATGCCCAGGGTCCGGGTCAGCTGAGTGGCTCTTAAAGCTAATTTCTATGCTTTACACTCTAGGAAGCTGTAATTTCGTGTGTAGCCTCTTTAGGACATTTACTTGACGATGCCCAGGGTCCGGATCAGATGAGTGGCTCTTAGAGCTTGCATACGAGTCTGCAACTAAAAACATAAAATGTCCCAATGTGTTGCAGACTCGTATGCAAGCGTTTCTGATGATTATCTTCCAATGCATAACAACAAGTACTGATGAGATCCCACATCAATTCGTGGGCTTAAACATACTCATTGTTTGTAGAGGTTCCTTAAATCGTATCGGGGGATTCGAGGTTTTCATTACCAATTTAATTTTTCAAACCATTACTCCATCCTGCGCTTCCGTAAATCAGAGGGACTAGTAAAATGTAGATTTTTAAATTAATTGCGCTTATTTAACCTTTACAGTTGCCTGTATCTACACAGGCATATTGATATCAACATATGGATCTGCACTTTGAAATGAACCTCCTTTGTAATATCAAGAATTCAACATCAGTGCACACTGATCAGCTATGGAATCTCTGAGCCTAATTCGTTTCTTGATCGACACATAATGCTGAAACCTGAAATGCAGCTCCTTTCTGGAGACCTGAAACACAATTACAAAGTATGGAGCGACTCTCATCAGCGTCGGAACTTCTGAGGCTAATTTCTTTCCTAATCGACTCACGGTTCTGTTATTTAGATGGAGCTCCTTTGGGACACCTCGGAAACAATTACGAGGTACGGAGGCGCAATGATCAGCAGAGAGGCCTCTACATATACACTTGCCTGAGCTATCAATTTTTTTCAAGATTTACTGTAAAGCTTACAATTTCGGGGCCGTGTAACTGTAAAGGTATGGACCGATTTGGGCGCCATGTTCTGATCATATGCTATATACGGGGTTTAATTATTACAGACAAATGATCTGCGTAGAAGGGTTACCCAACATCCTTCACAGAAATAATAAACCCTTGTGTAATAATTTGCGGCGTTTTGAAATATCAATCAGGCAGAAATTGATTAGATCAAAAGTTTATGTAGATATTCCATTACAGATGTGAAATCTGTTAGTTAAATCAGATATTCACGTTGCTGGCCAGCAGGAGACAGCGTTCATGGAAATAGTCAATTCTACTGACACCAGGGCCGACAATTTAGTTTATATTAGCTGCAGAGGTTAAGGAAATACTTGTGGCGTATTTCTTGAAACTCGCAAGCTGTAGGGAAGGAGTTAAGGTTAAATTAGAGATTTCGGGCTGTGAGCACAAGAGAGATGGGCGAGAAAGTTCTTGGGGCGGCTGCAAAGGGAACAACTTATGTTTTCAAGCTAACAGGAAGAGAGGGATTTCAAGGTGATAGCAATTAGCCAAGTTTCAACTCCAATTTTGGGCTGAATGCTTACTTCTCCTGGGGCGAGTTTATTGACTGACACACCCACTGCATCACATCAGCACTCTTTACTAACTTTTCTTTGCTAATCGCATTTTTAAACACAACAAAATGAATCTTCCTTTTTTTGGAGAAAAAGAGTTTATAAAATTCCTGGTACTTCAGAAAGTTAATTATAGGTAGTTACTTACTTTGCTTAGTGTAACGTCTGAATTATAGAAAAAACTCGTAAAAGAGTTCCACTATCTGCTTTACAAGCAGATACCATGTTACATGGATATGTCTTTGATTGGGGATTTCATAACGGCTGTCCTCGAGAGTTGTAAAAAAATCTTTTAACTTTGGACTGTAGGCGACGAAATGTAGGATAAAGAATTTATTCTATTATTCTTGGAGACACAATAAGCATACTATATACAATTAAAGTTATTTCTCCAATACAGGCGCTATCATTTTTATGATCATGATAGGCTGATTTTTCATTAATAAATGAAATTATATCATTTATTGTTTTATTTGATAACGTTTCGTTCTCTTACTGAGGACATCTTCAGATCTTGCTTTCTTGACATTGAGTTGTCTTGGTGAGCCACTGTATTCGGATGTTTATAAATTTTTTCCTGGACACACCAAGATCTGAAGATGTCCTCGGTAAGAGGACGAAACGTTATCAAATAAAACAATAAATGAAATAATTTCATCTATTTTCCCTGGGCCGCATCCCGACTAATTCCAACAAAACAACGGTTTACTTATAGAAATGTTGAAAATAAGTGTGGAGAGAAGCCACTACAATGAGTTGTTAACAGTCGACTGTTGTCAAGAGGATGAAAATGTTTCCTATGGAAAAAAAGTCGCTATTAATTATCTCAAACTAGTCTATCACAACAGTGACAAATGTTGTGAGTCAGTCTAGTGAAGTGAACACTCCACTGGAATTATTTCCGCTGATATTTTAATTGTAGTTTATATGGCCTGTTTTACAAGTTTCACTCGTTTTGATCTGCTTCTGAGAAGGTGATTATTTATCCTGTTGAAGTTCTAGCTCTCAGGGAGAGAAAAATGGATGAACTTACACTGATACGGTTTCGTTCGATTCTACGGTATGCGGCAGAGAGGACGGACGGTTTTAAAAAAATCATAAAATAGTTGATTTTTACTCAAAAACCAATTTATTGATGCAATCAGGTTCGCAAGGAAATAGCATTTGAGACAGTCAAGCGTGAAAAATCACATCAGGCATGTGGTGGCCGAAATTGTTGATGCAGTGCTGGAGGTGTTCTTGGGCATTATCTCCAACATACTCTCTCAACTTGGGCGACTTCCACGCGAATTGCGTCCTTCAATTCGTCCAGAGTTTGGGGCTTGTTCTCGTATACTCTAAGCCTTGAGGTGTCCCCATAAGAAAAAATCGCATATGGATAAATCTGGGGACCGAGGAGGACAATGAACATCGCTAAACCTGGAAATAAGGCGACCAGGGAAGAGAGGGCGAATATCGTCCATTGATGCTCTGGCTGTGTGGGCGGTCGCCCCATCCTGCTGGAACCTCACACGTCGCCGTCGTAATTCAGGGAAAAAGAAGTTGGTGATCATTATGACGTAGCGTTATGTCGGAGAGAGTCTACGCGAACTTCCAAGAACGCCTCCAGCACTGCATCAACAATTTCGGCCACCACATGCCTGATGTGTATTTTCACACTTGACTGTCTCAAATACTATTACCTTGCGAACCTGATTACATCAATAAATTTGTTTTTGAGTAAAAATTAACTATTTTATGATTTTTTAAAAACCATCCGTCCTCTCTGCCGCACCCTGTATTTATAAATACCAGCCAAATAAATCACTTAATATTTTCAAGGTCTCAATTTTTTAATATTAAACTCAAGAAAATTCTACCCTCCAGGTTTAATCGAAATTGATGCCGAGGTTCTTGGACCAACTATATCCCATATGTGATTTTTCACCCAACTTTGGTCCAGGAGTTTTGGAGAAAAGTTCTGAACTACGAGCTACATAAGGTAGGTGCCCACAAATTTTGAGGGTCGGTTAAATATCTTCTTCTTGTTCGATTAAAAAGGTTCAATATTAAAAATAATTTTAAAAAATAGGTACATTATTCCAGCATTTAGCCGATCTAGAAGCAAATTCACCATTTATGGTGAATTATCATTGTCATTTACCCAGAAGTAAATGACATCCTTCGCGAAGCTTACTCAAACCTGTATTCCTCAATAAGAAACCACCCCAACTCGTTGTTAGAGGACCTTACCAACAACACCCCAGCACCTAGAAATCAACGGCGTCTAAAAAGAAAGAGACTGCAAGACTTCCTTTCCGAGGACTGAAACGTTACCAATAATGTACTTATTTATATCGAAATCTATTAGCATATTATAAATTACATTTTTTGAATTATTATTATTATCAGTATTTATACATGTAGGACAATCAGTGGATTGTAACCTACTTTCATATTCCATGTTAATTAGGTCTCTAGGCCTACTATACAAATTATGCTAGCAAAATTGTAATGTTATATCAATAACAATAAATTTTCATTTGTTAAAAACAAAAAAATTATTCCAGCATAGGAAAGCTTTTTTGTGCAGATCACTGGGGCTGAGGCTTGACCTGAAGGGTCATTGAGCAAACTGGAACTCGTGGACTTTTTACTTTCATAATTCCCTATCTGCACTGCCTTTACCGTAATGGTAGATGGAAGAACAAGATTCAAGTTACTACTGTCCAGAATTTGAAGCTCTGTGTAGGCAAAATACGGTGGGAAACATCATGTTCCATTACACAGCTTGTAGCGTGATATGGGAGAATTATTATGGTCCAGCACTTGGAGCTTCGCAGGCTTTATATTGGATGTAGTATTTTCAGTCCAGAACTCAAAGCTCTGTAGTGAGAATTGTGGAGAAAAGGATCAAGTTACAGATTATTACTGGCGTATTTGAAAAATCTGTGGGAGTAGTACTGGAAAGTGAGGACATGAAGAGGATTTTGTGAAAAAACTACCGAGAAATATGAGCATAGATTCGAACTCGAAGCCAACTCGGTTTGCCCGCAGTACTTATAGGTCCCGAAGAGGAGGGAGATGGCGTGATCCATTGAGTATACCATAACGGACTTTTCCAGGAATGCGTGTGGGCAAAAATTCACTGTAATATGTACATGTTGGTAGCTGGCGCACAACGGCTGGTCCACGCATAAAACAGAAAATGCTATTTACGGTCATGTTCCCTTTCAGGCAACGTAATCTGCCTTCACGCTTATATACGAATAGTTACTTGAAAGAGGAGTCAGACTTGAATCGATCGGTATCATTTCAAAGTATGTTTTCATGGAAGCGAAAACGGTTAGCTACTATTAGCAAATTTTGGTTTATTATTTCCAATAATAAGCCTATGTGATCGTATGGCAAAAAAATTTTATAAACCCCCCCTCAAACTTGATCACTTTACGTTTCAAGCTGCGTAGAATCCAAATTTGAAATGTCCGTCCGCCGTCCGCCGTCCGGGCCATAAAAGGCCTAAGAATTGACTTAAAAAATCGGTTCTTTCGCACATAGACTCCATTTGGGGTCTAGTTGGTCCTAACGTTTAACCATCCCGATCGCTTTACTCGCATAGATGCTATGGGCCAAAAACGGGCGAAAAAGTGTCTTTTTCGAGGCTTTGAGTGTTAGACTGGCGTGTTAAAACTCCAACCTGCTCAACCACAACTGCGCAAGCTAATATTCCACGGTTAGGATAACAATGGGCAGTAGGACTTCGCAACAGAACACTTTAGGACCAGATCATGCACGACCACAACTGCACGACCTAATAATTATTATTCTCATGCGTTAGGACTAAATTCACTCATCTCAAAATGCACAACTTTCAAATGAATGTAGATGGAAAAATATGAGTGATATGATAGTGTAAGCGTAATAGGACGGTGAACCTCCGGTTGTGAGGTAACGAGACCTAGGGAGTACCTCCAGGGTGACGTGGAATACTTCCTACACTTGTATTGCTTTCGAATTCCTGTTCCTTCGAGGCATGAATATACGTTTTTTTCTAGGTCATATTTGTGTGTTAATACCAATGCTTTGCCTACGCATATTTAATAACAAATCCTCTCGACTTTTCGTACGTACTTAGATAATGATATTATTAAGGCAATGATTATTTGAATAGATAGGAGCTCAAATCGAGAAATATAAACATACGTATATAATTATAGAAATATAGGTTGTGGCAACTAAATAGGACACGCCGAGGAGTCTGGACGCAAGCCTACTAATACTATGATCGTACTCAATTGAAAAAATAATAAACCTTTGTGAAATAATTTGCAGCGTTTTTTGAGATGAGCAATGAAGTTCACAATTTTCAAGCCCATAAAGTGATTTGTAAGTATTTTCGAGATTTAAGGGTGTGGAGAGGTAAGATCTGCATCATATGTCGACATATGGCTAGCGGTATCCGAGCTGAAAGAAGCTGTGACGAAAACATCAAGGTCACGACCGAGTCATAAAAAAGTGTCACGGAGTTACTCGAGACGGGCATCTCGGTAGGAGTGCTGCGTGTTACCTCCAAGTCTTTTGGGACTCTTGATTGGAGGCCATCCTATTAGTGCACTTACTTCCATACCTCTCTCTCTCCTTCCTTAATTTCCTGGATCCCTAGGGCCTGAACCGGGTACACATAATAATAATAAATAAATAAATATGTAACTAGGGCCTATCACAATACTGGTGTTGTGGAAAAATTCAGGTAATTATTACACAAGGGTTAATTGTTTCTGTATTAGATAGCATTTTACGCAGAACACTGGCTTAAAAAAATGACCTATCAAACTATTGTAGTTTCAACCTACCTAGTCTATTATAAATTATCAACTGCAATTCTAGATATGACAAATAAAACAAACAAACAAAAAAAACATGAGACCCAAAAAAACATTGTTGTTTTTCTGAAATTTTCTTGATAAAAATCGATGCCGAAGTATGATTTTTGAGCGGAATTTCATAACCTTTGGTCCAGTGGTTTCGGAGAAAAGCTGCGGACGGTGTACAGCGCAAACAAAAACCAAAAAAAAATTAAGGGGGGGGGGGGGGGGGGGGTGTGGAAAAAATGTTCTTGGTTGATCACAAAAGTGAATTATTGAAAATAATACGTAAACCAAAACAGTTTTTTGGCTAAGTGGAATTTCCTCCAAAGCGGCAAGTCTTTAAGAAAGATATTTTTCGATAGGAACAAACATTATACAATACCCTTCAGATTGTTTGGTTTGTACGGAAAACGGGCGTGAATCAACAAAAGATCAGGGGAGGAAAGGTAAAAAAAAACTTTTTAAAAAATCTTATTGTATTATAACATGTTAAATTGTATTGGAATTTGAAAAATTTGAGTACGAGGAATGGTTCAAAATCAATTTTATGACAAAAAACTCACACTAAATAAGATTTGGCGGTTCAATAAATTGTTTGGATTTGTATACAGTTTTTTCAACGTATAATTATGAAATATAAATAAGTTTTTCAGCATAATTTTGTGGAAAAAATTTCTAATGTCCTAGTTAATTGTTGATAATTTTGTTTTGACTAAACTTCAGCTAAAAATTATAAATTTAGAAGATTTTGGCCGTTTTTAGCCATTTTTAGTGATATTTTTTAAAGCATATTTTTGAAATTTCACCGATTTTCACAATGTCTCAAAACGGATTTTAATGAAGGAATTTTTACAAAATTTTGAACTTAAAATATTCCGAACCACTGCAATAGCTGCATATTCCTTGAAAATTTGCTAATTCAGGTACCTAGCTATCGTCTTAGAATACTGCATAACGGGTTTCAATCAAAATTACAGGAAACTTCGTGTGTGTCAAAATTTTAAAGCCTTCGCATTAGCTGAATTACCTACAGCAATTAGCTGGAAGTAAGGAAAGTTGTGTGAATCCTCATTTTCTTTTACAGTTCTTATGAGAGAGAAATCGTTGTTGTCATTGTCATTACTTGTTGGGCCCACTTTCTATTTGAAGTAACCAATATTAGCGCTGACGCGTCCTAATGTCTGGGTTCACTACGAAATTACAAGAATTAGACGTTCACCAACATTCACTGCTATTCGAATTGTTCGTAAAAACTTGACGTTCCAGTTACCGAACCTTAATTGCCCGAACCTTGACGAATTAAGAGGTCGATTGATGATTAGATTGTTGTTAGCTTCTTTTTGACATGGATATGTCTTTGCTCTGGGGGGTCAACCAAAAATTTCCGTGACGCAAAATTTGTGTCACAATTTCAGTGTTTTTCACGTACAACCCAGCCGTTGCTTGGGGAATGGAACTTCCGCAGTTTTCATCGCACAGAAATCGTTCGCCACTCGTTGGAAAGCACTTGAAAGCTACCAATTTCCCCCTCCTTACGTACCTGGCTACATTCCTAAACTAAGTTGATTGGACTATAAACAATTTTAATAAGCCGGTTACAATATTCTTACGTAAAGCAATAGCATCATTTTACTCCACTCCATCGGAAACATTTTCATACTCTTGACAACAGTCGACTGTTAACAATAACTCATTGTAGTGGCTTCTCTCCACAGTTATTTTCAACATTTCTATAAGTAAACCGTTGTATTGTTGGAATTAGACAGGATGCGGCCCAGGGATATGTTTAAAGTTAAAGGATTTGTTTAAAACTCTCGAGGACAACCGTTATGAAATCTCCAATCAAAGACATATCCATGTAACATTAGGGTGGTTCAAAAAAAAAAAAAAAAAAGTTCTGGGATTTTTGGTCCCCATTGCGTTTTTGCTTCCTCGGTATGTCAGGATGACCCTCCTAAAGTTTTAGCAAAAAATATTAATCCTAACCACTTTACCTGGGTCGATTTTTGCCAGTTATCGACTACTATCGTAAACCAACCTCTAAATTGGGGCCGACGTGATGATTTGAAGGACGGATTTCAATTTTTTTAGGTCTATTTATGGGTTTTCGCATGCGCTGAACACGATGAACCTATTTATTTTACGCTCCGTCCACTAGTTATCCGGTAAACTGGCGGAGGGCACTGCTTGAAGATAGTAAAAATCGAAAATTTCACCGAAAATGCTGTCGCCTGGTTAAGAATTGTACTATAAACATGCTATTATGGTCGGATAATATGCTTTGGCATGTTCTGAACATGATTCCGTTTTTTATTATACTTTTTTACTTCGTTTATTGGCCATAAACCTCAAATTACTTGTAGGGTAATAGACAAATTCACCCTAATTTCACCAGAAATTGTGTCGCGTTGATAATTTAAGGTCCCAAAATACCTTGTGCCGATAAAATTTGGTATTTTCCAGGATACTCGATACAAAGCCGTAGGTAATTTGGCAAGGACCTGAACCGGCATTGTACTTATTCGCCAAATATAGCGGCGAAATGGAGAAAATAGCTAAAATTTTCCCATTTTTTTGTAAAATTCCTTAGTTTCCATCGGTTTTCCGGGGTCAAATTCATAGTTCTGAATTGTCTGAACTGTGATTGGATTGTTAAATAAAAAATGATGCAGTATAATTGAAAATAATATGTAATATAATTTTAGTTTCACAAAACATAACATTTTAACGAGAATAACATAACAAAAATATACAAAAAAAAAAAAAAAAAAAAAAAAATTAAACACGATGAAATATCGAAACATAAAAAAAATACCAAATTTTATCGGCACAAGGTATTTTGGGACCTTAAATTATCAACGCGACATAATTTCTGTTGAAATTAGGGTGAATTTGTCTATTACCCTACAAGTAATTTGAGGTTTATGGCCAATAAACGAAGTAAAAAAGTATAGTAAAAAACGGAATCATGTTCAGAACATGCCAAAGCATATTATCCGACCATAATAGCATGTTTCTAGTACAATTCTTAACCAGGCGACAGCATTTTCGGTGAAATTTTCTATTTTTACTATCTTCAAGCAGTGCCCTCCGCCAGTTTACCGGATAACTAGTGGACGGAGCGTAAAATAAATAGATTCATCGTGTTCAGCGCATGCGAAAACCCATAATAGACCTAAACAAATTGAAATCCGTCCTTCAAATCATCACGTCGGCCCCAATTTAGAGGTTGGTTTACGATAGCAGTCGATAACTGGCAAAAATCGACCCAGGTAAAGTGGTTAGGATTAATATTTTTTGCTAAAAATTTAGGAGAGTCATTCTGACATACCGAGGAAGCAAAAACGCAATGGGGACCAAAAATCCCAGAACTTTTTTTTTTTTTTTTTTGAACCACCCTAATGTAACATGGTATCTGCTTGTAAAGCAGATAGTGGAACTCGTTTACGAGTTTGTACAGCCACATATCACGAAGTTTGGCTTTTCACCTCGCTCTCAGTGGCTAGTGATTTGAAACCTGATGATTTTGAGAATTGTTATCGTTCTTTTAATTTCTTTTGCAGAACTGCATTTACATGGAGAGTGAGGTTCCTATATAATATTTGGTGTAACTTGGAGGAAGGTGCCAATCTGCTTTACAAGGAAAACACTTCTTTTTAGCGTCTAATACAAGTATTGTCACGTCTACAAAATATCGTCACGAAATAACAATACTAAAGAAGCGGGGGATATAATTTCTTTGCTATTCAACCTATAAAGCTGAAATTAAAAATGGAGAATCCTTGGGACGTCTAGAAACGAATTATGAACTCTAGAGCTCCCTCAGCTGGGTGAGCTCCGCAGTTACTTTTTTACTATCCAACCAATGAAGCTAAAATTTGAATTTGACGAACGAATTATGAAGTTCAGAGCCCCCAAGATCAGCTGAGTGAGATCCGGAGCTAAGTTCTTTGCTATTGAACCTAGGAAATGAAATTTGAAATGGACCGTGTTCCACGATGCTCCAATTTTAACCAAGGCTCAAGGTAGAAGAAAAAGGGGTTCTGGGGTCGCCCCAGTGGGGTCAAGGTGCTATTTAGAAGCGCGCAGAGCCGAGTTTTTTTAATCAGGGTTGTATATTCGAAATATACAACTTACCAGAAAATGACGGAGAAACACAAATATTCAATGACAGTTAAAAGAAATTTCATCTTTATTTCCCAAAATTAAAGACTGGAAGAGCAAGCTGTAGGTGCTTGATCCATGTTAGAGTCTCTCAAACATACATGATGCCTCAACCTGCATATTTCCTCCATGCTGGAGATAAAACTACAGTAACCTTTTTCATAATAACAAGTAGAACTTAAGCCATTTTTCTTAACTACCCATATCAATATTCAAGTAACCTATCTACAGTGATGTTCAATGAAGTCCCCGACTTGCAAAGAAAAACGTTTTTTTTTTTTTAAATAAATGATAACTTTATTATTCATTGAATACTACAGTTTTGCTCAAAGTATATAGTAGGCTTTGCCTAATTAACATGAAAGAAAAAAGTTGTTCGCGAAAACCAGATGACAAAGAGGCTTAATTAACGTGCTTTGACTCATGCAGCACAAAGTGGTCATATTAAATTTATTTTTTTCCCGTGACTTACTTAGCGAATCACCTCGATTATTGGTTTTCTATTGAGAAGTTGATACTTCTTTGTGCAGTTCTTTGTATAATTTGTATTCATTTACTGGATCTGCTGATTATATAGAACTACCGGAACGAAGTATGTATGAGTGAAGCTTGAATTTATTGAGTACTGTGGTGAGTTTAGTTCCCTGGTTGAAATGAGTACCTTTATCCTTGTTTTCTTGACTTACATCCTGAAATATAGGAATGTGTCTTTGTTCTTATTGAATCAAGACAATATGTCATATTTGTGAGGTTGAAAATGCTTCTTCGAGAGTGTTTGGTGATGCGATGCAGAAATACCTCCACGCCTTACTGGTTCTTGTAAAGCCTTACTTGGTGGTTCATGCACGGTGGCTAATATCATTCCACAAGTGAATAGGTAATGATTACTAAGGGAAAAATTTCGGGTTTACAAGAAAAATCGATAAACATTTCATTAAAACCGAAGACAAATTGAACAAGTGTGTGGCAAGGAAGGATCCAAGGACACTTGGTTAGACAGATCAGATGACAGGAAGAAAGACAGACAGACAAGGGGACATGAATGGCAAGAATAGTCTAAAGCGTTAAATGCGAGTAGGGATTTCAATTTCGGAGCAATCGGTTTTCAAATCCAAAATCTCAGTAAAATGCTCTCTCTTCCTTGATAGTCTTGAAAGTAATTTGGCAAAACTTCATACCGTAGGAGAAGCTGGTAGTTTCATATTCTATAATGGTACAGTTCATGTTCAAATATTTCATGTTATTGATATATAACAGTAAATTTTGAAGTGTAGAGCTTTTGACGGTCAAACCATAACAATAAACCATAATGTTGACATACATACATATCGTGGATTTCGCCAGTCAATGTTACTCTTACTGCAACTTTTCGAATACTTGAACTTTACATACATTTGACTTTGACTTCCCTTTCACCTGTGAATATTGAAAATTGAATTTTCTCTTTTTTACCTTTTATTCTTGTTAGCTATTGAAGATGAATTGAACAAAAACATCAATTGTACCCTTTGTTGTCCTAGGGAAATATTCCAGTTATTTCAGAATCTGAATCACTATTGAAACGGCTCTCAATGAATTCATTCAATTTTTTTTTTTTTTTTTTTTTTTGTAACGCGTGTATGTATACTATTTAAAACGCATTAAACGAAGACTAGAGGAAATGCATAATCCGTTTTTAAGTATCTACATTTTGCGCTCGCTGTGATTAGTTCCAAGTACCGAAAATTGCACCGTCGATAATTGCAAATAGACTGATGACGCAACGCGAAGAACGACAAGGTCTTCTTGGTAAAAAAGGCGATAGTGCGGTTGACGTCCAGCCGTTGGGGGTTTTAATGAACCGAGAAAAACACGTAAAAATAGAACGGAAGTAAAGAACTCAAGAAGCACTCGAAATCACGCGTGAAGGGTGAGCCTAGAATAAATAATGTTAGGAGATTCCGGCGCGTGGGAGGTGTTGGCTTTCGTTTTGGTTTTCACGTATATAACAGATCGTTGTGATCGGGTTTCGAAGGGATGACGCTAAGCGAAGAATTTTTAAATTAATCAGTATTGAAACGAAAACATAAACTACCACAAGCACGCAACATACAAATTTGAAGGTACTTTGGATGCAGTGCTGCGGTGGTGAGGCAAGCGTGATTTGATAAACTAGAAGGATGCGAAATGGAAACTAGACAACTCAAGAATACTGACTGAGAGTACATATGAATTGAAGGGATAATGTGGAATTTAGAGTCTGTTCCTATGATGGTGTCCATACGCCTGCAGTATATCTGCATGGAATAAATTCAAAGGCGCACTTGAACTGGGCACCGGCCCGCGCCCGGTAGGGTTTCTAACCCCTCACTCACTACTCGCCGAGGTAGACCCTACTGTCAATTATGCACGGTTGATCGCACCTTTTAGAATGATGCGTATAGTTTGGTGGTCTTGATGCTCGCAAGCTCGCACCTCAGCAATTCATCACATCAAGTAGTCAAGGTGGGTTCACATCCATCCGGAATTGCGGCAATGCGTCTGCGGTTGGAAGTAGTGGAGGGGAGTGTGGAATTGCGGCAGGCCGTTCATAACCATCCGGTTGTTATCATTGTGTCTTCTATACATTTGCATTTCCCAAACAGACCTATTCCCTCCAGAATTTTCTCAAACCTATCACACATTTCATGAACATCATTGCTCCATAAAAAATGTTGAATGATAAACTCATAAAAAAAATCATGGGGATATACAGAAGAAATTGTTATGTCAGTACATTAAAACTGCAAAGGCGACGTCGTTTTGAAATGAGACTGTTGGGTAATTATTCGGTCCTTTCATCAACTGCTTATCCCAAAATAACATTATATTTCTACCCGAAAATCTGTGTAGGTGCGCATTACAAATCATTTATGAATTGATGCAACATAAGAAGTACATACTTAACGTAGGTAATGTGTCCATTCCGTAAGAACAAGTAGTATTTCTAGGCTTCCTCTTCGTTTTGCAAAATTTTTATCTCTTCTCAAGTATCTGCTTATTCGAAAAATAGAAAATTGCCAATCTATAATCAAAGAATGTCTCAAAACAAAAAATGGAATACCTAGCATCTTTAGGAAGGTAAGATCGCAAAATCGGTGCCTACACCTAGGCATTTTTATCCCAACTTGGCCTCATCTGCATTAAACCGTGTTTAATTTGTTTATTATTGTTATTCTTATACACAAGCACTACAGAAATATAGTTTATATAAATGCAATCAAAAGTCGAGGATCGTAAAAATACGGACTCGCACCCGACCACAGCCATAAAACAAGATAATACAACCAACACAGCTCCTACCAGCACAACCAACCAGCGGCAATCCGGTAAAATATCAAAATTTTCAGAAGTGGGCAGTCCGTCTCAAGAGTTCTTTGTCCGGCAAGATTCACCCAACTCTTCCGACTGGCACTAGCCAATCAGAAGGCCGAACGTATACCGATTGCCGCATTTCCGCAATTCCGGATGGATCTGAACCCACAACCCACCCTCAGTGAATGAATCCCTCAGTGAAAATTCAGGAACATTCTGGAGCAGGCCCTACCTATCCAAGATTTGTTTAGTTGCCGCTGGTGCCCAGATCAGGAGAGCCTAAATTCAATGGTGCTTCCTATAGATCATTAGTAGCATACATCCTATCGTCAGTCATCTGAGACGGTAGTAGTAATCTTAGCCCTATTTGCATCACAGATAAAATTTTACAACATTTCATTGCGACGGATCAATAATCTCAGCCTATAGTATAGCTCATACAGTTTCCCGATTAACAAAACTCAAGGAACTTATTATAGTTCTAAATTAATCATCAAACATCATTACATATCCCAATTGATCAAATATGTATTACTAATTTGCTATCCTCACCTACTTTGCGATATTTTTTTATTTCGTATCGAATTTTATTCAATACTAGCAGATTACGCAGCGTTGCCTGGATGGGAGTCTATAATGTCAGTCAGGAACCATTTAAGGGGATTTATGAGTCCCTAGTAATTTAACACTTTTTCGTGTACCTGTATCACTCGATCCTTTCATGACATCTTCACAGTTCTTTTTCTTTTTAATATTTATTTTTTCGTCTAACTACTCTTAAGTTAATCACTAAACGAGTTTCAACGCTGTTTTTAAATATTTTTTACCTACTAACGAAATGGCAAAACCATTTTTAGTGAACTTTCGTAGAAAAAGTATTGTATTTATTTAATCTATTGCAATGGCTCCAAAAATTGGGATATGGCGCCCTGTCGGAAGCAACTAATTAACCAGCCAGCGCCCAATGTCACCTACAGGTGACGCTTTTTTGATGACGTTTAAAAAATGCTGGTAATGGTTTGGCTGCTTGATTAAGATATTTTCACCTCCTTCAAGTATCCATGAACACATAAAACCAACAAGAAGTTCGTTTTGAAACCTATGGATCAGGTTATGACCTTCCTAAGTTTGTCTTATCACCATTTTCTGGCGCCTGCTGAGTTAGCTCTCGTTTTTCGTTCACCATGCCCAAAAAACGGTTTGTATTCCAACTGCTTTCACATTTTTGTGTAGTTATATAGTTATGTGAACGAGATGTGTTAAAATATTCGTGAATATACCTGGGTTGGAAGGAAAAATGAGCTGTAAAAATGGAGTGTCACCCGCAGGTGACGTAGGGCACTGTAGCAACTAGACGTTCATCTGTTGCAGGGGCTCGGTATTGGCAATTCACATTCATTTTACGTATTTTGGGTTACTGTTTTCAATGTTCAGCTCGGTATTCTCATTTTGTTGGCATGACAAGTAGGATTTTCATGTGTTTTACGTGTACCTAAGTTTCATTTCATATGTACCTACCTGTTTTGTGGAGTTTCATGTGTATCTCACCATAGTGAAAACCCTAACTTGCTGCAAGAGCATACAGCAGATCAGAATCCTTTATTATACGATTTTCCCAACAATTATACTTATTTTCCCAATAATTGATAAAAAGCGAAGACGAACGAATGTGATGCTGACTATTTGGAGGATGAAGACTCGCAGGTCTCCTCTGAGGTCCCCTTCCAGCCCGGAACTTCTCAACCAAAACTGGCCAAAAAGCAGACTTGGACGGTGGCTTACAAGAAAGGACCAAAAGAGAAGACCAAACGTGAAATCAATTGGCTGAACAATGAAGATTTGTTCATAAAAAGAGCTGGAAGAGGGGACAACCCTGAACATACTACTTACTGCCTACGATGGACCCGCCATGTCTATCATGGATTGTTTCGAAAAAATGTATTGATGAAGTTATCGAATTGATGGTCACTATGTGCAAGCAATGCCATAAGCGAACCCGTTTTATGTGTGAAAAATGTGCAGTAGATTTGCATATCCATTGTTGGCATGACTATCATCGCGAATTGACAGACCAATCCTTGAACTTTTTATATTCCATACCATTTTCTACATATTGTTTCATTTTCAAATACGTATTTTAATTGATATTGTGTACATTCATAAAAATAACAAGTTTTCAGATCAGAAAACACCTGTTTACTTCATCTGCCTTCTTATTTGCTCAGGTGCCCAATGTCACCAACAGGTGAGGGTGTCATAATGGGAGGGGGGGGGGGAGGGGCGGAGGTGGTAAAAACACATTTAATGTTCAATAGACCTAAGTAGATGGAAAAAAATGAAAATTTTGAAATTCCTCTGGTAGGTCATCTTTGGGCGCTGGAGGGTTAACCAGCCAGGTTATGGTTAATTAGGTTCGATTAACCAGCCGAGGGTGCTCTTAAGCTCCTCTGTTTATCATCGGCAGTACCCTATCCATCTTCGAAGTTTGGTCCATCCAACGCCCCAAACGTCGACACGTAGGAGGTACCTCAAGGTCGACGCGCACTGCGCTCGCTATTCTTTACCGATGCTTTCTTTGCATGTCAGTGTAGAGCGTAGTACGTTTCGAGAAACGTCAAACGTGCCTACTCAAGTATCAAAGTGTATACCAACGTAAGCGTAATTTGAAAACTGACTCCATTCGTTTATCCTTATAAGAAACACATCAACTCTACCCACTACCAACTAATCCATCCTAATTCTCTGGTAAAGGGAATTCTCAGATCTTTGTCAGAACTTCTTGGATATGGACCGTAATTAATCGTCAATGGTGAAGGTGGTTCATTCTAGATAATTGTACAATTCTAAATTTAGTACAATGAAAAATAGGAACCTTCTTCCAAAACTGATTGACTAAAGTTTAAGACTATAATCCAATTCATCTAAATCGGAGGCCCACGAAGAATGCAGCTGGTTTACAAACATTTTACGGGGAATTGAGAAACCGGAAAAAGGTTCGTTGTTACTTAGTACATAAGGCCATTCTCATAATTTTTGTAAAGAATGGATTGACGTGTTCCCCGGCTGGTAAACCACCATTGCAAAAATGGAACTACCAATTTAGAATTTCGACAGTTTTAGGATGATTTTAGAGACAAAAACAAGACAATTGAAGTGAATATTACATGCATGCATTTGAAATACATAAGCGAGCTCCGACGTTACGGTCACTTACAAAATTTCGAAATATGAAGCCCACAACGCCTACCTTACCTCACTCATAGCTTGGTGAAACGATACCTACGTGATACCCCATAGTTTATTCTTAATGGGGTTTAGCGTGATTCCTCGTAGTTTATCGATTATTAAAACAATTTAAGAAGCTTACAAATACTGATAAAGTTTCCAATACAATTAGCGAATGCTCGACCGAATTGTACCTTAAGCGAATTTAATACATTCATGTGGGCCTATGTTTTAGGTTTTTGTTCTATTCTTGTATCAATGAATAATAAACCATTTTTGGAAAATTCGATTTAGGAAAATTAAAAAATGGCCCAATTTCCATCGAACTGTTTTCGAAAATTTTAAAATCGATAAAACTATACCTACAGAAATCCACGGAATCGACCAATTTTTAAATTTTTTGTTTAACACGTTAGAATGGCGATGTTTTGCAAAGAAATTTAATGCACGCAACGCAAAAATTTAGAGTCTATATACTTACCTTTGAAAGTTTTCTATTAATAAAAATTTCTAATCATACAGTTTGAACAAATTGCTCAAATCATAGGCAAATTTCCGTAAATTATCGTATTATATTTGGGCTAAACGGTTTTGAAATTTGAGTACTTTTTATGCACATAAATTGATAACTATCAATTTTATGGCAAAGAAAGTGTAAATACTACCCTGCAATTCAAACAACTTTTCGGATTTTTATGAGCTGTTCAAGTTTTTATTGATTTCTAAAGTATACATTGATGAAATTAATGTGATCAATTTATAGTGCTCGAACAGCGAATTCATTCTTTATTCCGGAATGCTTAATTAGAAGTAGAAAGAGATGCTTTTTTCGCTGAGTTTTAGTCTCTAATATAAAAAAATGGCAAATTCTTGGAGAAAAAAAAAGCTATTCAAAAGTCTCAAAAAATGTTATATGAAAATATTCCTAAATTTTTTCTATGATAATCCGGTGTTAGGCATTCTATAATTCGATTCTTGCTTTTTAACACCTTTTTATACATGTAAATCATTCTAGACGATAAAACGTGTTCTTTCGCTTTAAAAAAAAAAAAAAAAAAAAAAAAAAAAAGTTATGCATGTGATAAAACATATTGTTTTAGAACAGGTATATTGTTTTAAAATTTGTTGAACTGTTTGAAATTCGAGCATTTTGAGAGCATATAACATAGTTAACAAAGCATAGTATAGTAATAAATTTATATAGCAATAAACTATTAATTTTATGGCAGCAAAACTCTTTAAAAATAATATTTTGCAATTCAAAGAAGATTCAGAAATTTTAGTTCTTTATAGGAGATTTTTATAGATTTTTCAGCAAATATTAATGAAATTTGAGTACAATGTTCTGCATAATTTTGTGCGTAAATTTTATAATGTTCAATTCCGCTGTTGATCAACTTTTTTGGCTAAAATTCTGCTAAAAAACATAAGTTTGACCATTTTTAGCCGTTTTTAGTGTTTTGTTTTTTTGTTTTTTTTTTTGTACATTTTTTGAAATTTGACCAACTTAATGTGCTCAAAAAGTGTAAGTTAACAAACTCATCATTTCGTTTGGGAAACTTGATTTTTTTGGCGCAAGCACGGAATCTTTATCTCAATTCTAAGGAGAGTTATCGCCTCGAATTACACACACACACACACACGCACACACACACACACCAATATATACAAATGAAAAAGCGTTAAACTGTAGAATTCGTTTCAGAATGTCCAAAACGGATTTCAATGAAGAAAGTTTTCGAAAATTTTGTCTTTGAATTTTTGGAGCCAACGAAATAGCTTCATTTCCTATAAACATTCGCATAAAAAAATAAAAAAAATAATAATAATAGTAAGTAAGTTTATGAAGTTTAAATAAGTTTTTAAAATTTCAAAAAAGTATTTTTTGGTTACAGTAAATTGCTCACATTTCAACAATTGTGCTGCCAAAATCACGAGGCACAAAAAATACTAAGTCGTAAAATTTCTATATTTCATAAAGTATTACAAATAAAAAGTATGTTAAGTGTGAGCTCAAACCTTCAAAAATTTATGCTCATTATTATCAAGATTATGCAAAAAAAAAGTATTTTAGTTTCATTAAAATACACTAAAAATACGATAAAAAGTGTAAAAATTATAACCTTCTTAAAATTTGTTTAAAGCTGAATATTGTCCAGAAATTTTCTTTTCCATTGAATGTTTAGGTAACGATTTCTTTACGAAAAAAAAATTCAAAATGTCAAAAAAATGTAACATGGGACAAATCAAGAAAATTCGCTGCTTGAATGGAACTTCAGAAATCGTTTTAAAATACATCAAAACGGATTTCCATGATGAACATTTTTACTTTAAGAGATATTGAGGTAGCTTAATTTTATTCTCAAAAATTCGCTCATAGTGATTTTGAGACTTACCATAAATGTTGCTGATTCGACGACTGGATGTCAGTAGGTGGGAATTGGCGGTCAAGCGCTCGCGGTTACTGTCGGCGTTTGACTGTGAGCGGCGAAGGGACGAAAGGGCGATGGGCGCATGCCCTTGGCGAGCAAAACTGCCTTTCGCGAACCCTTCGGAGATGGGAAGGTACCTGTTGCATGAACCCCTTCATACTTTCCCCAGCCATCCAACCCCCTGAGACTCTTCTGCGACAGTCCTATCTCAACTTGGCCCCTGCGAGGCGGGCCGACCTGCACATCTGATCTGCTTTGCGGTAGGCCCTTGAGGGATCTTGCAGGAGATCAGGCGCTGAGCTCCAGACCAGAGATGAGCATAATTCGTAATCGTGAAGACGAATATGTTCACAGAAAACCTATTCGATGAATACAAATATGTGAATATGAATACAAGTGTACATAAATACACTTAAATACATCTGTATTCGTGTTTTTAAATATGAATTCAGTAGTATTCAGACAACTGAAAATAATCTAATATACTGAATACTTAAACACACACTGATATACCCCACTATTCACTGATATATCTACTGAATATTTGTATTCTTCAATACGATTACACGAATATTCGCATGTATGAGTATACCCCAGTATTCACAAAAAAGATTCATACATACAAGTGTAGGTGCCTATTCGGATTTAGTTGTGTGATGACAGGCGTGTTCGTATTCAGTTTTATGAGAAAAAAAATTATTCGAATTCAGTTGTGTGAATACAAGCGTATTCATACTCAAAAATAAGAATACAAATGTATCCGTTTTGAAGAATATAAATATTTCTGAATGTGATGATATACTCTTGTATTCGTATTCACTGAATAGATATTCTGTGAACATATTCGTATTCTTATTACCGATAACGAATATGCCCATCTCTGGTCTCGACATGACACAGTTCCAGCGGCACTTGCGATTAACAAATTAGCTGGCCGAAAACGGACGTTATTTTATATCGAAAAATAAAAATAATGGCAAAAAAAAGGAGCAAGTTCATTCCTTTGGTAAGTCATGTCACGCGGAAACAGGAGAGGAATCGAGAGAGAAATCGGCAGGGGAAATAAAGGGATGGGGAATCTCGAAAACCTTTGAGACGAACGGATTTTTAGCAAATGATTGGCTGGCACCTTATTATGTGAGAGGGAAGAGCGTTAGTCAACTGGCTAAAACCTTCATATTTATATCGCGTCATTTATCCTGACGCATTGACATTCCGAGAGGATCAAGGGAAAATCAAGCAGATTTGTAGGAGTTGCTCATCTTTGGGATTTTTTAGGAGAGTGCTTACCTAGCATTCCGTCCGTCCGCCATACGTCGCCGTCTGAAGCTTTTCTCCTAAACGACTGATAAGAGCTTTATAAAATTCGGCTCAAAATATAAATCGGCAGGAGTTGTGCCAGTAACATCGGTTTCACTTGCGATCAACCCTAAATGGCTATTTTAGGGCTGAAATATTAAAAAATCGAAATCTCCAAAACTTTCAAGATAAAAGTAATATTACAATTTTGTCCACCACAAATATTAGTGGACATAATGGCTGACAGACATACTGTCTCGAATTCAACTTGGATCAGGACGAACTAAAATCTGTAAACGTTGAAATGTTACAGGAATTCACCATTGTTCTGGTAGTTTTGAGGGGGGACGACAAGACTCAAACTGCCCAATCCCTGACCATATGATCGAAATCAGAATGTAAGTTAAATTAATATAGTTTCGCCCGTTAAAATGGTTAGTGTACTCACAGAATGACAAACAGAATCATAACGAAATTTACACTGAACGATCTAAAACTATAAATACGAGTGCAAATTCTGATTTCAAATTTTATTGATCCAATCACGGAGAAAATTATTGAAATTATACCGATGAGTGATTGCATTGACATTCATGAAACTAAAAAATGAACGGAAAGGAATATAGGATATTGGATGTAGATATTGGATGTGCTATGAAAAGTAGTAATGAGAACAGCTTTTTTTCTTTCTTTTTTTTTTTTTGTGGAAATGAAAACGAACAAAATTCTCGACGAATTTTCTTAATGAATATACCCTGCAAAAGAGAAATAAAAATGAACAAATTACACGTTGATCACGTTTAAAAAGTACTTTGTTCCATCACTTGGTTTATCTCGAATACAGATGTATTAAAAAACATAATTCTAATAATTTAATTTCCGCACGAACTTTTTAAATTTATTTACAACTAGTTAACAAAATATCATCGTTGTAAATTGTCAGTAGAATCGTGAATTATGATTCAAAACCAAAAATTATTTTTTAATGTGATTTATTATGATTACGCTATCACTACATGCCCCATTGTTTGATAGTGGTATTTTACTGACTTTTGACCTTAACAAAAAATAAATATTTTATGCATACCACACAAGCATAATGCAAGTTACATATGTATATTACAAATTTTGTTAATTTTCTGTAAAATTTTCAAGGAAAAAAAGCTTGTATACTGATAAAATTATTAGTATTCTCTTCATAAGCTCATACAAAAGAACTGCAATATGCCTGAAACGATCACTTTTGTAGAAGGGTGTGAGCTTATATTAGACAGGCAGTGGTGATAGTGAACCAATGGAAGATCTATAATCGTTTCTCAAGACGATGTTATTAACCAGTTCAAATGTGGTTCATTAACTAGGTTTCATAAACAGTTGGTAGTGTTGTGTTCATATAAAATAACTATAGTACAATAAATAAATAATGACGTCTGCAAAGTTAGGTCTGCAAAGGTGTAAACATAACCCGTCAGGTAACTCTCTGTGTATTCAAGAATTTAAGTAACTACATGTCAGTTATTTAAAAGATGCTGGATATCTAGGAAACATCAGTTTTATTGCCTATATCCATTTAGCCTATGGCTTCGAACTTCAGTTTCTATTAGCCACATCGGTATGATTAGCTCTCCTCAAACAATATAATTTCTCTTGACCGGTACAATGATATCCAAGCTCACATTTATCGAGGCCTATATATGCGAAGTATTTCTCGAACTTTCTTCTCATATTAACTCGTCTGCCTCCAAATTGGATTATCCCAGTTACCCCAGGGGTCCAAATTTTCCGAGTTTGGTATCAATCCTCGTCGATATTTGCCCATTACTCTCTGTATTTGCTCATTAGTACAAAGATTGATGTATAAAATAAACTGGAGTCCAGAAGAATAAATTGGACTCAATTAACCGCCGAGTTGTTGCCGATGGATAACACAGTCACTCCAGTTGGCCAATTTAACAAGCATTTAGCAAGTAACATTTTTGCTATTCCCGTCTAGTCGACTATGTCTAGCAAGTGACATTAATGATTATTGCAATAAACAGCAATAAAAATTAAAATCATTATAAATTTTAAAAAATCCTAGTTTCAACCCTTAGCAATGCGTTATTTTCTCAATTTTGAGAAAAAATCGCACTTCACCTCATCTTTGACTCCTAATAGTGTATAGTTGTATTTTCATGTAATTTCCTTGGTATTTACAATCAGTTGACTTCTGCTCACTTGACCCATGTTACTTCGTAACGGTAAAATACCTGACTAGAGGTGAAAACATGGTCATGACAAGCATTCAATGCATAAATCCTATCCCTTCATTCCTTCTGTAGTTGAGCCCTCTCTGGGTTTTTCCCTAAGCCTAAATACCTACTTACCTACCTCAGTCTCCAGCAGCTAATTGGGAATTTTCCCAGACCCTTCTCTTCCAACTTTGTTCGATAGGTTTCATTTTCGTATTTAAACTACAGGCTTTCGCTTTTTGGAGTCAGTCGAACACCGTCATACAGTTCACATTTATAAACTTCGTCAACCTTATTTTCAACCGTTTGTAATAACGCTATATTTTCTGTGCATTTCGATCTTCCGTTTGAACATTGACTTTCTTGGAACCGATTGTGTTAATTATAAGCTCAGCAACTTTAATAGTTGTGTTATTTATTCAACCTCAATATTCGCTTTTGTACAAGTGTACAAAATTGGTCCTTCGAGCCGGATATGAACCAGCGACCCATATAGCGGCTGCACTGTGCGATTTATCTGTCATATACCAAAAAGGACGAATGAAAGTTTATGCATGCGTCCATACTTAATCGAGTAGAAGAAGATGGATTCACGAATGTTGGTAGTAGTAGTAGGTACAGATGAATCGCGCTTAACGCAATTATCTTATAGGAATGATGTCCAGAACCACAATGATCACTCACTCTCACTATCCTGCCTTTGCTAATGAGTGAAGGGGAACTGAGCTATTTGACAAATCATCTACCAATAGTAATACATAGTTAACATATGAACCTCATGCATCTGATGATCTGTCACACTACAGTTTTTCTGAACCACCAGAAAAATAAGGCTGCCCTTCCAAAATACATCCGTCCTGACAGGAGACATTGTTGGTGTTGGAGTACCGACTTCCTCTTATAATGGGTTTCATATCAACTTCTCGAGGTCATTCTAAGCCAAATCCCACCAACTGGGGCCATGATGAAAGTCTTAGGGTCCATCCGAAGTGGGATTGCAGTTCTAGAGCAAGGGGAAAGATAGTACTCAGTTAAGATCTTCGCGAGGGCCAGCTTCATTTCCAACATAGCAAATCTCATACCTGTAACATTAAAAAATAGTATTAAGAAAGGATCTTCAGTGTCACTTAGATTATATCGTAACTGAAAAAAAAAGAGTACAAATTTTAATATCAGACATCGAAACTATTATTCGTACCATTGGCTTATATGGTTAACTTGGAAATATATAAGTATGTTATTCTATAAAAATTATGATATAATTAGAGTAAAATCTAAAAGCTAGTAAAATCAGTGACAGGGAGTAGAAATAGCCAGAATGGCCAGGGAATGGAACCAGTGATTGTACATGGCCATATGCTTCCAAGCAGTCCATCAGATCTTTCAACACTGCAAGCCGTTTCTGCCAAAAATCCATTCCCTCTCCTATTCCAGCATCTAGATCAATCCAAAAAGTGACCTGCCTCTCATCCGTGCAGGCCGAAGCATTGCGCTGTTTGCCTCAGCAAGACAATCTGTTGAGAGATCCCTTCAAAGAATCCAAAAGACAGTGGCGTCCACACCGCACCATAAAAGTCTCGGCGAGCAGTTTGCTTTTGAACTATCTTCTCCGACATGGGCTTGAAGCGTAACAAGACCCCTGAGTAATTTTAACTCAAATAAAAATCAAGGTCAAACGTTATGAAAGGCTAGTTGTTTTATATTGAATATCGACCTGCAGATTTTGACTGACCGTTTCGGGGGTTGAGGTTTCCTCTACCTAATCCCAAGAGGACTGTAACACAGCGTGAAAATTTTTATCTAAATCGGGTAATAATGTGCAGTCACAGAAAGAAGTAAATATATGGAACCAAAATTGTTCAAAAGCTGAGTAACGATTGATGTAAGTGGAATATTATACTTTGAGGAACACAACAGCTCGAACACAAAGCATCAATAGTAAGGGGTGAGAACATTGGATAGCTTCAAGTTTCCTACTTTAGAATGTTACAGAATTTTACACTATTTTCTCTCTTGAAGAAAAATGAGTGGTCTTTGACCCTGAAACCACTCATTTGACCTCCACAGCCATTAAAATTTGTTAACAATTTCGTTTCGAGTACTAGAAAGCATCAATAAGAACATTGTAGATTAAAGCATGTTGAGAAAGTTGATGGAAATCACCTAATGTTTTTATATAAACTAAATATCACGCTCAGCTTCGTGCTCAGTTCACTGAGGCAGATTTCAACGTCGTGTGATGCCGAGTTGTGGAAAATTCGTGGTGAGGCGTGGAGTTGGTTAATGAGAGAAAAGGGGTTCTGATGGATTACTAAATCTCTTCTAATCTAATCCCAGTTAGTATTCTTTAAGAAAACGATACAGTTGGCTGCAAATAATGGCAATGGACAGTTGTAATTTGTACTTGTATATATAAGAGACACCTGAGAATAGGTACCTACTCGGCAATGCCATCTCCCAGACCCAGGGGAACGGGTTAAGGTCACGTAAGCAGATGGTCAATTACACTATACACTATCCTGACACTACGAGAACATGCTATCATTTAATCTGACCAAATCATAATTTCCAAGTAAAGTTCAATTTAACTCAGATGTCTGTAAACAGAGCTTACCTATACAAATTCTCGGTCCTTCGCCGAACGGCATGTATGTGTGGCTTTTAAGGATTTCCTTGTCTAGGAAGCGGTTCGGAATGAATTTTTCTGGATTCGGGAAATAGTTCGGATCATGATGAAGAGAGTAAACTGGAATGACAACGGCAACTCCAGGCTCTATGGTGACATCTGTCTCCGGAAGTCTGTAAGTCTTTGTGCATACCCGTGACAGGCCTCCCACTGGCGGGTACATCCTCATTGTTTCTGCAATAATAAAAATGACATTATTAGATTAATTTAATCTAAAATTCTTTAGAACGGGGAACGCTGCAAAAACTACACAAATGGATTACCTAAATTTCTGGGTAGATAAACCATTCGCATGGGGTAATGTTCTTCGCTCTTAAATATGTTCCTAAAACATCGTTACTTTCGACAAGTACTTACTTATATAATGATGGTTCACAGTGATTATTTCGCTAAGTAAAAAGTCTGTAAAGCGGATTAGACAGCAGGTATAGCTTCCTGATTTATTTTAAAAATATGAACCAATCTCTAGGAATCAGTGTTACAGATAATTCACAGTTGCGCATGCACACACCCTACCACCAATTTAATGGAATTTATAGTATATGGAACGGTCTCATATATTGGACACCAACGAAGAGCTAACCGTTACAATCGCTGACCATTTCTTCAAAATCAGTCAATCAGTCTCGACGTTTTGTCTGTAACAACCGATTTCAGGTTCGTCCTTGTTAAACGGTTAGTACAAACGATCTTGACGGAATTCATAGGATCATCGGGAATTAATATTAGCGCGAGCACATACGCTACTATCGGAAGGCGAGGAAATTCTTACAGGATCGTGTAGGAGTTAACCAGTACAACCTCTGAAAATTCTATTCGAACCGGACGAAATCTCAGTATACCTCAGGCACACAGACAGACACAAAACCTAAGCCAGCTCTGAAATGCAAATGAAAATTTAGATTTTGGAAGTTAAAAATTTTTTCGACTTTTCCACTAACAAAAAACTTCCCCATTTTCGGTATCGTGGGAGCATGAAGTCAAATAAGCTAATATTTAGCCTTCTACGTTTGAAAATCGCTCCTCGATTCACAGGTATTGACGATTTTTCATGATATTATTATTATTTTTTTTTTCTTCAAATTTTAATTCCTTAGAGGATGAGAACAGTTTATCGTGCAGCGTTCTCGGTGGTTTCATTGGTTTCTATGAAATTTATCTACCAAAATCTAACTGTGACTTCCATTGAATGAAATGGTTAAGGATGGAAAGCTCTATGATTTAAGAGTTGAACTGTTTATGAATCATTATATTTAACAAGTTGAGTGCCATGTGTATCTGTGAGATACACACCATTAACTGTCCCAGCGTGCCAGGTGTATCTGGGTGATACACAATCCTGGTTCGCTTCAAAAGCTCGTGTATCTCCCAGATTCACACTTAAGGCGTTTCTCTCTTCTTTTTTGACCTTGAGAAACCCTTCGGAAACGTGGAACAGTGTCGGCCACAACAAATTGGCCGAGACACATTCGGTACAAACGGAAGAAGATTAAGTTTTTGTCAGATGTCACTTTTATCATTTCAGCTATCTGGCACTTCATTTTCCTACTAGTTTTCTTTAGCAACGCAATAGTTTTTTTTTGTTTACTCACGTATTCAGGCGTGGGGAAAATCGTCAAGAAGTTCAAATAGGGATGTATCAGAGTGGTAGGTACTCAGTTTTCTGTTCCACCACTTGAAGTCCCCAGTCGCCGCTCACAGGCCACGTGTATCACACGTATACACGCGGTTTTTTCTATGAAAATAGGTGTGATACCACTAAAATAACTCTTTTATGGAAAATACCAGTGGGGAAAACCGTCAAGAAGTTCGAATTGGTGTGTATCAGAGTGATACACAATTTTCTGTTCCACCACTTGAAGTCCCAAATCGCCGCTCACAGGCCACGTGTATCACACGTATACACGCGGTTTTTTCAATGAAAATAGGTGAAATGCCACTAAATAACTCTTTTACCATCAAAAGCAAGGTCTTCTGAAGCGAAAAAAATAAAAAAGCACGCTTGGCATCTGAGGACTTTTTTTTTTAGTTGAGAGCGGACAGCTGTGGCACTCAACTTGTTAAATCTTTTGCAATGAAAAGTTAATTAAACCTAAATTATGTTTGTTAAACAATTTCGAATAAAAACTACTTCGATGAATCAAATGAGACCATTTGAAGCGCAATCCAACCAAGCGTTCGTACTACAAGAGCTTAGTTGAAAGAAAAAATGTCCTTAACACGATTGCGAATTGCAGAGCGACTTTTGAACTAGCGGGCAGAGAGATCCTGGCCGATCCGAATTTGGTTTTCTTGTTTAAACTGATATATAAGAGTGCCTGGTAACATTACCTAAGAAGGAAACATGGTCGTGAATGGCCCCTCATGTATAGATCTAAGGTATAGGCTGAAATTCTATCTAACATTGAAATAATTAAACTTTATTTTATTAGGTAGTTTGCAGCGTTTTCCAACTTTCCTATCTTCAACATTGTGGAAGCGCCATTCGAAAATGAAATATGTTGAAAGATGTTGAACTGTATACAGGAAGAATAATTCACAGTCTTCTATTAGATCTGCCTCTCTTACCCAAAAGAATCATTTCGAGGTAATTCATCTCGCCAACTGCATCATAAGTCAGCTGCTCGTATTTGGTGCGGATTGCTTTGATTTCCTTCAAAGCTTCTTCTTGGCATTCGGGGTTGAGAGCGAGCTGGTAGAGGCAGAAACTTAACGTCGTCGAAGATGTCTCGAAACCAGCCAGAAAGAAAATGAACGCCTGTGCCGCAATAAGGTTGTCTGTAAAAACTGAGGAGAAAAGAATTGATCACAAATTGATTTATTTAGTTGACAAAAGATATAGTAATATTCACTTGTACGTATAGTATGTTATAAATACAATTTTTTGCAAGTATTATTTTACTTAACTATTTATGAAACCCTCATCTGCTAACCTTAAGTACCTATTTATAGTTTTCCTATTTCAGAAGAATAATGATATATGTTTCATTTGTTATTGCTCAAACCTTCACTTTATGTCCCTGTTTCCTAAACATTTATGTAATATTATTAGAATAAGGAAGACTCGAGCGATTCAGTGTATGCGATGCATTGTATGAGAATGGGCAAGTAAATGGACGAGACCTTCTTGAACGATTCAAGTTTGTCCCCCACCCCGGCAACTACTTGGAACCGTTCCCTACAAGAAGAACTGTGAGTTCTTCAATTCCGTTCAACGCGGAGCAGCTCATGAGTCACAAATGAAAAGTCACATTTACGTTTCTAAACTGTTATGTGTTTGTGTTATGACCACCAAACTATACACTTCATTCTGATCTACATATCCAACTAATCTGCATTTTTACTAAGGGATTGACAACTTGATGTTATGTATTTTTGAGACCACCAAACTGTACACTTCATTCTGACCTACATGGAATTGAAGAACTCACAGTTCTTCTTGTAGGGAATGGTTCCAAGTAGTTGCCGGGGTGGGGGACAAACTTGATCGTTCGAGAAGGTCTCGTAGTAAATGGCGGCGGAGCCTGTCATGTGATGTTTATAACATATGGTAATTAGAGTATGAATAGCTGATTAAGAGGTTAACAAGTGGAGTGTCCAAGTAAGCAGCGACCTACTACCAATAATATTACAATTTATACCGCTAAAAACATTTTTGAGGAGAACGAAAAAAACTTAGTAGGCATAGGAAGTAGCAATCTTTCGGCGAAATACAACACATATCTGTTCGATCGATACAATAGTTTTGAGAAAAAGAAGTAGTTATTTTTTATAAAGTATATGTATTTATGCTTCATTATCATGTATCCATATATTAGTGAAAAAACTTCAAAATATAGTATCTCATGCAAAAGCTCAGTAGGGTAGAGTTGAGTAGTGTATTCGGAAAGACTCCCATGTTGAAATGCTGTGAGTATGTGGCTGTGAAGGTGCTTTGAACGCTATTTAAAGGGTTTATATGGAGCTGGGCCGTTCAAATAGTGGTATTAAATGATTCCGAATTGAATGAAAAATGTTTAAACCTAACTAAAGAATTATTTCTTTCTTTCGACTAAGGAAGCCCCGAATTTCCAATAAAATTCATTCAGAAAAATGTGTCTATCTCGTAGACACTTCATTTGGGTACCAAAAATTCTGTTACTCTTTAGAATACCACAACATCCATGTAAATTAAATGCAAAATCATTGAATAGTGTTGAGAGCAAGGACTATTGGCAACCAGGAGACCTTCCACCTTGGTCGGACCCTTGTGACTACATCAGCTGATGTCACGTTTTCTGGAGTCAATATGGATTCTCACCATGAAAATACTATGGACATGCTTATGGCCTGGCATCTCACCAGACTCACTGGTACCTGTTTTTGTCCTTGCAGGCTGTTTTCAGTGGTTTCAAAGTCTACTCTACTGCCCTAGGATAACGATTTATTTCCCTTCCGTGCCAGATATGGAATTTTCTTAAGGGGTAGCCAGGCGATCATGAATAAGAATGAGTAGGCAAAAGAATAGAGTAGCTTTAAGAATTTTGCTTTAACGTTCTCTTCATGCCGGGGAAGGCTTTGGGCTTGCGATTCGGGGTCTTCTGTTGTTCCCTCTGTCTTCGTGTTCGAGGCAATCCGAAAGCATCAAGTACTCTTTGAGATGTTTCGATCTATGCACAAACATTACACTGGTAATCAAAGAGATCTTCTGTGAGCACCAGCGTCCAGACATCGGCGATTCGACAGAGGTCTGACTTATAGTGGCGATTGACTTACACAACTCCAGTCTTCAATCTCCAGTCGGTCACATGTGTTGTTGATGATCCTCTCATTCAATTTAGGAAGAAACTATTTCTCTATCTTCTATACAAAGAATTTTATTTCGCTGTCGATTTTTTCATTTTGTAATTTATTCCCATACCTAAGTGGGTACTTATATCCTGACATTTGCCCTAGTTGTTGTATACCTACTTGTTATATAAGAAAATGAAGTTGTTCTATAGTGTGCAGCCTCTTACCAAATGTTTGGTGGGAGAGTGTAGGTATAGTTTCTGATTAAAATCAACGTTAAATTAATTGGAATTTTCAGGCAGGTACTGCAAGTTATTTTGTGTTATTGATATTAATTTGAGTCTCTCTGCTCGAGTCTCTAAATTTATCTAAAAGAGGAAAGGCGTTGGGAACTTACCTAGTTCGTCGTTTTGTTGTCCGTTCCGTGCGTCTTCGTTTTTCAGCTGTATCATGAGTTGAAGAAAATCGCTCCTCTGGGTCTGAGTGGATTCCCTGTGCTCCATAGTATCTTTTACGACTTGCGTGAAAAATGAATGGATTTCGTCGGGAAACGTTCGCATCTTCAGCAGGTCGAAGAGCCATGGGAGGAAAGCCCTAGTCGCTCGTCCCAGCGCGTTTTTCAGCGATGGTTGCATCACCTTCTTACCCATTTCCCGAAAAACGGAATCACCTATCAAAGGGCAATATAATAAATTATGATGCAGAAATAAACCTATAGAGCAATGGAAAGTTTCACCTGTTTTATTTGGAACAAAGTGTTTCCCAACTCAACTTCCATCGGGACCCACTAGCTGAAAATTTCGAGACGAGATTTAGCCTTGCAGATCTCCCTAACTCCGTTGTAACGGAGTTTTACGCTTTGACTAACTAGCTTTACCCCTAAAAACATAAAATAATATACTTCACTATAAGTACCTGTATACAGGATGTACACATTAAGGTCGCACCACCGCACAGTGTTCCAAAAATAGGAAATGTTGGGCAAAAGTCTGTTTTATATCTATTCTTATAGGAAATTTCACGCTGATTCCGAATATGCCCCATGTTCCTATACCTAATATTCGAGTTTCACTTATATTTTTTGCAAAAAATTCTTAAGAAACACGATTTTAAACATATTTTGCATCTGATTCCCTAAGGTATTGCTTGGAAAAAAACGCTGCAAATTATTACATAATGGTTTATTATTTCTGAATCAGATAGCCAGCTATAGTATCCAGCATGCTCTGGGGCTTTGGCCAGTCTCTTTTCTAGTATCCACCTCTGTTCTTCCTCTCACTCCACCCCCCGGTCACCCCCCTCACCACCCACCGTGACCCCCTACCAAGCGTGCCAGGCGTGCGTGCGTGCGTAAGTCTAACACTCAAAGCCTCGAAAAAGACACTTTTTCGCCCGTTTTTGGCCCATAGCATCTATGCGAGTAAAGCGATCGGGATGGTTAAACGTTAGGACCAACTAGACCCCAAATGGAGTCTAGGTACGAAAGAACGGGGTTTTGAAGTAAATTCTTTTTATTTTTATTTTTTATTTTTATTTATTATACACGGGCATGTGCCCAATTACAATGTAAATTACATACCGTGAAATATATTTAAAACATAAAATCAGATGATAAACTCGAAGAGCTAAAACTAATAAACTATATTTATATCTTAAAACAAGATACAGAAAAAAATAACAGAACAATTAGCTATACTGCAAAGAAAAAGAAAAAATCAATTTAGAGTCCGCTTAAGTGCAACTATCGAATCAAAAAATAAATCAAAACTATCGCTCTTTATGTGATTGAATGCTGATTGAGCCCTGCGAATCGGACTGTTGAGGAGGTAATTCGTTGGTGATGTAGGGTTATAAAATAAAACATTACTTCTAGTACTGTAGGGAGGTACATGAAAATTAAGTTTTTGGAGTAAATGGGGACAATCAATTTTGTTGTGAAATAGCTTAAAAATAAATAAACAATCTGCAGTATGACGTCGACTTTCCAGGGTGGAAAGATTGCATTGTTGTAAAATATCCCTATAAATGAAATCTGAAAATTCTACACCCTGATTAAAATACCGTGCAAATTGACGTTGCACTCTCTCAATACGCTCAGCAGCATTAGCATAAAACGGAGCGCCATATTCCAGAATGGACCTCACAAATGCGTTATAAAGGACCACTAAAGCACTTAGGTACGTCACTAAAGTCTCGCGTATTTCGCTTTAAAAAACCCAGGGATTTCATTGCTTTAGCACAAATATTGTCAATGTGAGGCAAGAATGTTAAATGAGCATCAAAAAGCACACCTAAGTCCTTGATTGACGTCACACGACTCAACCTCTCACCACTTACGCAATAATCGAAATGCAATGGGGCAAGCGATCTGCTGAACGTGATTGTAGCGCATTTATCAATATTGAGAAACAAATTATTTCTGTTGCACCATCCATTCAATAAATCTAGGGCTAATTGAATATTGTGAGAATCGGATTCGGATTTAACTATTGAATAAATCTTTAAGTCATCAGCAAAGAGCGAAAAATGAATATTTTCAGGAAAAGTCAAGGATATGTCGTTGACAAAAATAAGAAAACAAAAAGGACCAACATGGGAACCCTGCGGAACCCCGGATGTGGTAGCAAATGGATATGAACAAGAAGATTTTAGTTTAACAATTTGGAAGCGATCGGTAAGATAACTGGAGAACCAGTTTAGCATAGCTCCAAAAAAGCCGAAAGCTTTCATTTTGCTGATCATTAGCGAGTGTGGGACCTTGTCAAAACATTTGGACAAATCTGTATAGACACAGTCAACTTGGTACCCTAATTCAAAAGCGAATAAAATATATTGCTGTAAGCAAAGTAAATTAGTTATAATAGATCTTTTACTTAAAAACCCATGTTGATATGGATCAATTCTTAGGCCTTTTATGGCCCGGACGGCGGACGGACATTTCAAATTTGGATTCTACGCACCTTGAAACGTAAAGTGACAAAGTTTGAGGGGTGGTTATACAAATTTTTTGCTATATGATCACATAGGCTTATTATTGGAAATAATAATAAAATATATATATATATATATATATATATATATATATATATATATATATATATATATATTCCAACAGTAAACTTAATGTCAATTAAGTTTTGCATCGAATGGGACCATTGCCAGCTCTGTAGGTGCGTAATAATTGTAGCAAAGGGAGTTAAACTTCATTAAACTGTATATTCATCATAATAAATTTAAAAATAAATTTAAATAGTTATTCTTATAGGAAATTTTACAATGATCAAGAATATACCACCTACTAAGGGCATCAGGATGCATCTGAACCACCTTTTCTGCAAAATTTTTCAACAAAAATAAAAATGGTACCTACCAAAACTGTGCTGGTTCATGCTGGGCCATGAATTTGATGTTGCGGTTTAGTTTAGATCATGGTGAATGCAATCCAACAGGCATTAGGTACGACCAGCTGCGATCCACCGATTACAGCATATTATAATGTAAATAAGTTGCAGAATAAGTGAAGTGCCGCCGTGCCGATTTCTAAGAAAAGTTGGATAAAACGTAGAAACCCAAACCTGTATTTTCATAGAAGGTAATTTTTCAAGAAAACCCTCGATTTCACTGAAAAAACTGTGTTTTTCAACATTAAAACGTAGTTTTCTCCCCTAATTTGCAAAGAAAAAGTAAAATTGGCTACACCGTTGAAAAGCTGAGATTTAGGCGCAGTTTTGAGCCTTACCTGCGAAAATTCAAGTGTCTAATTACTGGGATCTATGAGCAATAAAAAATAAAAGATTTTCGAAAATTGAACAATTTCACTTTTTAGGTTGATTTATCCTCCGTTTGATCCAAGTGAAAAATTTTGATTTGCCATCAGCGGGATAGGAAATTTAATGTTGTTTTCCAACGGTCTCCTCAGCTTTGATTTTACTTACAAAATTACCGGAGTTATGGCCGGTTTAGTATCATAAGGTCGAAAAAACGAAAAAAAAACATTTCAATTGGAAGTTACTCGGTTTTTTAGCGAAGTAAAAAAAAATTGATAAAACAATTTTAATCAGAAATTAGTTGAAGAATCGAACCCTGGCCGGTAACGGGATCTTAATGTGTACATCCTGTATACAATCGATATTCCATTAAACAATAGACAGATATTCGGTTGAACAAAATGTTTTCTGGGTCAATCAAAAATATTCAATTTGGAAAATGATAACGAAAAATTGAAGTAACGTTGTTCAAACATCCCAAGTGAGCGGAGAAGGTGGTGTGGAATGTCCTCTTTGTATTTCCTCTTTAAACCTAACCTCATTTCTTCCGGCCGGTGTCAGTCCACACGCGAGCATTCCATACGCCTCATATTCAAATTATTCGAAAGGTCCCTTCCGGGTCTTTCAATATTGACAGGAAAGAATGGAAACAGTTGAAACCGCCCGTTGCACCAATTTCCTTGGCACTTTAAGGTTGTCGAGCCTAATTTCCACCTGCACCCAAGACTGAGCACAGATCGGTTAGCGTGAGCTTCAACAGACGATGTAAGATAACGGACCTAATTACAAGTTATGACCTCTTTCTCCTAAGGGTTTGTTGCGATATACATTACTTGGCCATTTCCAATAACAAGAATGAATCCGTTTTGAAACTTCAAAAGTTCCAGTCATGGAGCACGATCATATGCATGAGAATTCTCATAAAATGTGCTGTATAATGTTATAATACATTGTTTTGAAATTTGAGCACTTTTAGTGCAAAGAAATTGTTGACTCCCTACCAATTTAAAGGCAAAAAACTCATTCTAAATGATATTGTGCAATTCAAATTAGACTTTGGATTTTTACTTGTGCGTTTTATATAGATTTTTCTAGCGAATATTAATGAACTTTAAGTACATCTTTCAGCATAATTTTGTGCATAAATTCGTTTATGGTCCAGTTTATCGTTGAAAAACTATTTTTGATTAATATTTTGCTAAAATATAGATTTTAGATATAGATTTTTAGCCATGTTTAGTGATTTTTTTTCACGCGTTTTTTGATATTGAACAATCTACCTACTGTGCTAAAAAAAAAAATGATAGCCAACGAACTCGTTCTTTTGTTTGGAAAGTTTGCTTTTTTGGCGCAAGAACTAATTTTTCATCTCAATCCTAAGGAGTTAAGGAGAGTTTCTGCGGTTCAAATAAAATTTTGGATTTTATAGCTGTTTTGCCATTTTTATCTATTTTCAGCGAATATCGCCAAGAAATCAAGAAATTCAAGTACTTTAATTCAATTCAATTTTGTGCGTAAATTTTTTAATATTATAGTTCAACGTTGATAAACTTTTTTTTGTCCAATAGTCTGCGAAAAATATAATTCTACCGATTTTCAACTGTTTTAATTTATTCTTTAACAATGTTTTGAGGTTTTACCAATTGATTGATCCCAAAATATGCTGGCCAGCTAACTCGTCTTTTAGTTTGGAAAGCTGGATTTTTTGGTACATGAAAGGAAAGGAATTTTTATTTCAATCCTAAGGAGAGTTGTCATTTGGGATGACACATACATATATATAATAAATATAATACATATGTATGAAAAATGACATACTCCTGGTAACGGTTCAAAATGCTTTAAAATGGGTTTTGACGAGGAAAACTTTGAAAATTGTTTGAGCCAAACGCAATAGCTTCACTTTTGTTCGCCATGAGGTTCCTTAACAATACCTACCAAATCTTTGAAATAACCGTTAGTCTTCAGCGTCATATTACCAAATGAAAAGTGACTGTATAGAAAAACCCTAGTAGGCTTATGAGCTAATGTATGGGAGTTTGTTAGTTTATGTAGGTATCCTGGAATGAATGGCAATTTCTATCATTAAAAACAGGAAATAGGTGCTATCTGGTCTCCCATTCATCAATAATTAGGTAAATATTATTTTCGGATAGCTCTTTCCCCTCTCTAAAGAACAATCATTTGACGAAGCCGACGTAGCGTTGTGAGTACGAAATCGATGAGAACAAGACGACCCCTTTTTTATCTGTTCGTTCGGGTGTGGTCCTCACGATACGTGAAAAATGGGGCTGCCCCTTTTCACACTCCACCGGCACAAACATCTCACGACTGAACGGCAGTACAATAGTATGATTTTTGGCACGGTGAAACAGGGCTTCAGGCAGATCTCAAATATTTGATTTTATTCATTAATGAACATTTTAGACGACCAAGAAAACAAATCTGTGACTCTCCTCTCACAAGCTGGTCCACCTTCCGTGTAAGTTTATGAGGTCACCTTATTTGCTGAATTATTGGTGATTGGTATATTGATTCAAAATTATCTCAGGCTAATCAACAATGCATAGTCACGATCAGCTAAGGAAACAATGAAATAGGTATTTGAGTTAGCTATGCGAACTTCCCCTCTTGGATTAATTCACAGGTACCTATTTGAAAAAACAGATACATGAAGCCCCCTATAAATTAGCCAGACCAGAGTTGAGCGTAGGCTTCTAGAGTTGTGATTACAATTACGATTATAATAACAGAACCTCGAGCTACGATTTAGGTTACAATTTCATTCTTATGATTACGGCTATGATTACTTATATTCGTAATCACAATTGAATGTGGTGTTACACGGAATGAAAATGTGTAACGAAAATGTGTTTCATCAATTTCTGATGATTTCCGCTTACAACCGAGTCGTTGCTAGGGAAATGGTACTTCGTCGTTTTTCATCCCACAAAATTCGTTGACCGATTCGTTCGAAAGCTCTCGATTCATCCAACCATAATATGTTGACTACAGCGAAGTGCGTGGCCAACAAGCTGTGTTATGAGCATGGTTATTTGAATAATTTTTTACACACAGGTGATCATTCTCAATAATTGATATAGTGAACATGATTGCAACCGCATCTGATGATTCTGATTCTGATGATTTCATTGAGCTGGCGGTGAGTTGTTGCGCTGGTGATAAATAAATAAGACAACTTGATATAGTTGTGATAAGATACACCGCAAAATCTGAGTCAGGGTTTATGTGAAACGCGTAAGCGAAAACACATTCTGTGTTTCAATAACTTCATTCGAAGCATGTAAATAGAGGTAACCGGTGATCCGGACCCTGGGCATCGTCAGGTAAATGTGCTAAAGAGACTACATACGAAATTACAGCTTCCTAGAGTGTAAAACATAGAAATTAGATTTAAGAGCCACTCATCTGATCCGGACCTTGGGCATCGTCAAGTAAATGTCCTAAAGAGGCTACATACGAAATTACAGCTTCCTAGAGTGTAAAGCATAGAAATTACCTATTAAAATGATTTAACCACCGCTTCACAAATATATTTGGATCACCTGCTATGAATCAAATCATCGATACACCAGCTCAATAAAATCATCAGAAATTAACAAGCAGTGACAATCAAGTTCACAATATCAACTATTGAGAATGATTACCTCAGTGTTGAAGGTTATTCAAATAACCTTGCTCATAACTCAACTTGTTGGCCACGCACTTCGCATTAGTTAACATAATATGGTTGGATAAATCGAGATCTTTCGAACGAATGGTCAACGAACTTTGAGGGATGAAAAACGACGAAGTACCATTCCCCTAGCAACGACTCGGTTGTAAGCGGAAATCATTAAAATATTTTCGTGAGCAATTTTCCGTGACGTTTTTTTAGTTTATGTGCCATAGCAAAGACATAAAATGACCTACGGTTGTACAGTCAGATCATTTAATAATGATTAATTTTACACATTATTAGTTCATTATGGTTACTTAGCAATATTAGTTGATAACTGAGCGTTATAAATCAGCTTTCCTTGACACTACAGAGGCTTAGGGATTATGAGATGCTGTGATAAAATGAGAGCATTCCAAAAAGTGTCTAACGATTTTCCTGCTATGAAAACTAAGGGTTACACTTCCCTAGTAACGCATTGGTTGTACGTGAAAATCAATAGAAAACCCCACCGTGACGTGACGCTTGTGACGTGACGAAAACAAATGGAAACGTCCTGTTAATCATTATTAAATGATAAAATTGTGTGATTACTGCCGTAATATAAGTTTTTTCTGTGATTACAGCCGTAATCTTATTTTTCCCTGTGGTTACAACTGTTTGTGATTACGATTGTATTCACAGGAAAAACAAAGATTATGGCAGTAATCACAGAAAAAACTAAGATTAAGACTGTAATTACAGAAAAAATAATGATTATGACTGCTATTAGTTATTACATAGAAAAATCTGCGGTAGCGGGTTTATTTATAGGGAATGTAGATTGTTTCGTCCAAAATAACACTTAAAAAAAAAAAAACATGATTACAGTCGTAATCGCAATAAAAGTATGATTACGAATATAATTACAGAAAAACTGTGATTAGGAATGAAATCGTAATCGTAGTCATATCTCCAAGTTCTGTGATCATAATCCCAATTGCAATCACTACTCTAAACCTTATGATTGCAATCGTTATGATTGTAATCGATTACGATTATGCCCAACTCTGGATCGGACTACCTGTAAGCACTGCGCTGCTATAAGTGAGTAAAGCGAGATAAAATATTACGCGACTTTCAAAATTTTATTGGCATTTGAAATAATTATGATTTTAAAACGGTTGCCTTACCTGTCATTGCGTCAAACTGAAGGCCGAATGCTACGCTGCCAATCACATCGGTAGTGAATCTCGCGGTCACTTCTCTCACCTCCAACTCCCCCTTTCTCCATTCCAGTTGTTCCTGAAGGACAAATAAATACCGCCACATTCAATTATTTCGGTATCGTAGATTACTTAATGGATATAACCTTATCTACATACAATACTATATTTCAAATTAGTAAGTCAATCTTGATCAGCGTAAAATTTCCTATAAGATAGAATTAACAACAGACTTTTTCCAAAATTTCTCACTTTTAGAACACTGTGCGGCGAGCTGCAAACATTTTAAATATCTATGATGAACTATCATGTAACTGAGATTAATTATCATATAGGTATATATATATATCATTTGGTATTTGGTTGACTAGTGATATAATATCTATATTCGGGAGGTTGAATGACCAGTCTAGTCTTGAGTTTTTAGTTGTTTATTTTACATGTGTGTTCACTACTTCTCATAAGTCTTTACATCTGACTTCGAAGATCCAGTACATCAATAATTCACATGAATAGGACCCAGCTCCTGGGTTGAAACGTCGTGAATAAACAACTAAAAACTCAAGACTAGACTGGTCATTCAACCTCCCGAATATTATATATATATATATATATATATATATATATATATATATATATATATATATATATATATATATATATATATATATATATATATATATATATATATATATATATATATGTATATAAGAAAGTCGTGTTAGTCACTCAAGAACCGTGCAAATCGACGTGCAAGTTCCGGAATAGAACATAGGCTATAGTACAGTCGTCCAAACTTCCTCCTTCATCGAGAACCCAATCTTCCTTAGGAACATTGTTCATGGTTTTCAAGGCCAATAATATGTTCGGTCCATCAAATTAAAGTGATCTATGATATATTTCGCAGACAGAAAATGAAGGCAGTTTGAAAGGTAGGTAGGAGAATTAGGACTTGATTAGCTACGTCGATGCCTAGGGCCCATCAATTGAGTAGCTTCTGAAGCTATTTCATATGATATTTACCCTATGAAGCTGGAATTGAGCATGTAGCCTCTTCAACTGAGTGGGTAATAGCTGATCAGCTGAATGAGCTAAATTCTCTCCTGTTTACCTTAAGGCTCTTTCATTTTTTCAGCTATTTTCTCGCATTTTTAATGTCCAAACTCACAGAAGGCAAAGTGCAAAAACAGCGCATTCTGGCGGAATGCAGTTTTATTAAGTCTGCCAGGTTAGGGCTCCTAGGGGTTTTCCACTGAATTGTTATCTTCCCAAGGAATACGTTGTAGCATTTTCCGAGTTGAGGTAAAAATTAGAACATGTACTAATTTTCCCAAGTGAGTTTAAAAATACTCCGCCAGGATGCGCAATGGTCGAAAAAGCTGACCTTGGAAAAAAACACTTTGCCTCCTTCACGTTGGATCATTAAAAATGCGATAAAAAAACTGAAAAAATGCAAGTGTGATACGGCCTTTAGGAAGTTGAAATCTGATGAGAACATTAAGAGACGATTGAACTGATGGGCAAAAATTCCACATAACAGATTGATTTGACTTTTTATTATAATTATATTTTTATTGAGTGCAGCAAAGCGCACCGGGTCAGCTAGTAATGCTATAAAAATCGAAGTAGCTTACTTTGACGAAAGAAGAGAGGTTTTCAGAACACTCCGTTAGAAGAGGAAACATGTTCCTGATCTTCCCGCTGCTGAAGGCGGGCGTCAATTTGGCCCTCAGCTGTCGCCACCGGAGGCCTTCAAGATTCACCAAATGTGCCGTCAAAGGTTCTCGCTCTTCATCTGTGTGGAAACCTCTGTCGACGAAGTGGTCAAAGTCCTTCACTAGAACGTGCTTTATCAGTTTTGGATCCCTCAGGAGAAGACTAGGCAGTCGCAGTTGATAAATCCCAACAAACCTTTGGTCTGGGTATTGCCTGTGGACAATAAATAATATCAGTTGTAATTCTCAAATAGTGGTAAGCGTGGAATAATCGTCCAATAATAAAATAATTATGAAAAATTTGTAGTTATAATCAATTAAGGTTTGTTGCGTTCCAGCAAAGGGTTGTTTCTTGCGGCACCTCGCAGCTATTGTGAACCGCCAAAAAGCACACCCCTAATATATGCAACACAAGAGGTGTTAATCTATAGGAAGTGACATAAGCCAATTTCAAGGACGGTTTTTTTAATTATCACTATTTTTTACCATTGGGAAGATAATACCAAGTCTAGAGGACGTGGAGAAGGAGGTCTAGGACGTCTAGAGTTGGTTATGGATGGGAGAGGGTAGTTCAGACCGTATTTCATCATTTCTCAATGTCTAAACAAATCCGCAGACTTGACTACACTATTCAGTGTTGAAAAGTGATGAAGTTGTGATTAAGTCGAGGTTTCGGTGTGTACCGAGCGTCGAGTCACAGCAAGGGTGCGAGCTGGAGGCACTCCCTCTCTCTCTCGGCAAACCCTCCCTCCCACACACACACATCTACATCACGATTTAGTTAAAAGTCGGCAGCAAGACATGGATAGGGTTGCTTCATCTAGTTTAGCGACATTCACAGACTTTCGGCAGCAATAAATATAAGAACCCAGCGAATGTTTTGAATTTGGAATTCAATACTAGAGGGTGATGAGCCAGATCAGGATTTGGGGTGGGGGGTGTGAAAAATGATGTTTCGTTTATGATAGCGGTCTGAATGTCTTTCTTATCTAACGAAACTGAAGGAGTGCCCAGCATGCACGTCTGGTGATGGTAACAGGTCACCACTTCCTGGATACCTGTCCCGGGTCACAAAACATCTGACTTGTGATTTCAAAAGTGAATTTATTTCGCTAAATAACCGTGTTATTTTTGAAGTCAGTTCTAAAAGTGAAGTTTTTAAAATATCTTCATAAATATCTTGAAGCCTTTGTGAAAGCTCGAGCGTTCTTATATTGTTTCATTTATTGTGTCATAATGCTGGAAATAAGGTTTACATTTCTTGGATTTCTTATTTATTTAATATTTCCTTCTATTTGCTTGACGATTTCGTTTCAAATAAGCATATCTTCCACTTTAGTTTGCCAGAAGTGTTTTCAATATACTTTTTTTTATTTAATGTTTATTAAAACTGAGGAAATAATATTTTAAGTTACTCATTGTCATAATCATATGATTTATACTATGAATGCATAAAATATAATACATAGCAATCTAGTTTCAAGATTTATATTGAATCAGCATGAAAAACTCACCCAATTATGTATTACACGACATTTTATTATTTCAGAATTATGAGATCTAAAGGAGAGGTGGGCTTAATGAAGTGCATCACACTTGGGACAACTATCGTGATATTGTGTGGAAAATAATGAGTAAATACACCAATAGCAAGTCGGGACAAACGGCATAGACCCACCAGGACCCATCCATACCGGCGGCTCCCAGGTCAGCCTGCCCATTGTAACAAGCGCCCAGAGCAATACATACAAGTTCCACCGCTTACTGCCATCAACTAGTTACTTGTTTGTCAACTAGTTATGACACAACGAGGCACTTCTGAAAACTATTACCGCCTTTACTACATTGACGAAACTCGCATTAATCTGAGAGCCAACAGGGTCGTTCGGTGGCAAGTCAGCCCGCTATTGGGACGAGAATTTTGCTCAAGTCACCAGATGTGTTAGTGAAAGGATCTATTGGATGGAGCTTGTCGAACTCAATCCTTGAAAGTTTCTCTTTACCAAGTACACAGGTAAAGAGCTCTCTATCTATTTTTGTGAGTGTGTGAAAATTTTGTAATTATTCTTTCAAATATTCTACATATTAAAAAAATTTACGAAATCTAATGGCAGTTAGCATGGCCGTTATATCCGGCCGATTTCCTTCATTTTTTCACTTACAGCTTGTTATCAAGCATTGGAAATCAGCTTTGTCCACCTCTTATAGCTTTGCCTTTTGATAAATCAGGTTCTAATACATTGTTCGTTTTGTTCTGAGAACACTCAGTGAATCATACCCTTTCATTTGAGATGTCAAATGACTTATTTGGTTGAGTTTGAAAGGATTTATGCGCGAAAAACCGATTTGTTAGGATCCCAAAATGTTATTATGGTTGCCTATACGCAGTTCGAGGCCTTTCTTAGCGCGTTTTAGGTGCTGACGATTTCGATCACCTGAGTGAGCTGCTCCTCCTGTTCACCCCAGGAAGTTGAAATTTGATAGGATAACTCTTTGGAACATTAAGAGACAATTAAAATTCGGGCTCTATCCTAATCAGCTGAAAGAGCTAAATTCTACCCTGTTAACCCTAGAAAGTTGAAATTTGATAGAGAAGTTAAAAGACGATTGAAATGATGTGCTCCTTCATGATCAGCTGTGTCCGCTAAATTCTCTCCTGCTCACTCTAGGAAGTTAAAATTTGATAAGGAGACTCTCTGGGTCATTTTAAGAGACGATTGAAATGATGGGATCTTTCATGATCAGCTGAGTGAGCTAAATTTTATCCCGTTCAATTTAGGAAGCTGAAATTTGATAAAAGAGACTCTCTGGGTCATTAAGAGACGTTTGAAATGATGGGCTCTTTCATTATCAGCTGTGTCCACTAAATTCTCTCCTGTTCACCCTAGGAAGCTAAAATTTGATAGAGTGACTCATTAGAGCAATAACAGAAAATTAAAATTATGGGCTCTTTTCTGATCAGTCGGGCTTGATTTTGCTACTTTCATGCGGCAATTCGGCATGTAACACTGCGGACCAGCAGGAGTCCACTAGTTTTATATTAATTTTGACAATAAATTATGGGAGATAAATAAATGGATATGTCTTTTACCAATAGATTTTCTGATGACATCCTCCAGGGAATTCCTTGAACAAAACGATGTCCTGTATGTTACCGAAGAGTGGAATAGGTGTTGGGCCTGCAACTTTCCGTTTTTTCCAGTAGCCAAAAGTCGACGAGGCGTAAAAGTAGAATAATCCAATTACTATGATTATCAAGATCACGAACATTCTGGAAAAAAATAAAGGAGAAGAAAGTTATGTTGAGGTCTAATGAAACAATAATTGCAACAGATTTTGTAATTTGTATACACCTTAACTACATTCATGTATAGAGAAATATTAGCTAAGAAGCAAATGAAAAGAGCAAACACCAGGTGAGATTCATCACTCCCCGTTCCAAAGATGGTTACTATTGACGAGTTTACTCCGAAAATCATACTACAAGAACTAAGAGACAATAGTTTTTATTAATTTACTTATTTTATTTGTCGAAAACGAACAACTAATTAAGGCCGTATCACACTAGCATTTTTTCCACATTTTTTCGGCGTTTTTAATGCCTAAACGTGAAGAAGAAGAAGTGCTTTTTTCCAAGGCCAGCTTTTTCGACCATTGCGCATCCTGGCGGAGCGTTTTTAAACTCACTTGGAAAAATTAGAACACGTTCTAATTTTTACCTTGACGCAAGAAAAATGCTAAACATAACCCTTGGGGAGGTTCAATGAAAAACCCCCTAGGGGCCCTAACCTGACAGATTTAATAAAAATGCATTCCGCCAGAATGCGCTGTTTTTGCACTTATTCCTCCCCAACATCCACAGCTGACCTTGAAAAAAAGCACTTTGCCTACTTCACGTTTCAGCGTTTAAAATGCGGAAAAATGATGTGTGATACGGCCTTTAGGAAAGAAGAGGGCATTCACAATGCTCACGCTCACAATATGCCCAGAGTGACGTATATAGAATGGTAAACAGATCTGCAATAAAAAATGGGGGTTCCGATTCCAAAAAGCATAGCTGATGTGAATGCGCAATGCGCAATTTTGTAATTATTGAAATTTGCCTAAAAAATTGTGAATGCGTTTGTCCGAATTTTTTACTTTGACCATTGTAGAACAGAAGGGGGGGGGGGCTATCTCGTAGAACACCCTGTATAATGGAATAATAACTCTCCGATTCAAACAGAAAAAAACCTATTGGTTGTTTATTTTGAAGTTTGTAACTGATGATGATCTGACCGTCGAAATCGATCTAACGTTTATTTTTGTGGAATTAGACAAAGTTCTTCTTTAACTTCGATTTTTATCAGATTCGGTTTGTGACCGTCATAAACAAACTACATACCTTCATTACAAAGTGCAATACAACTATCACAAAACCATGTAGGTATCTGTAGTTTTAGCGAATTTCGTAGAAAATAAAGCTATTGCGATGGCTCGAAAATTTTAAAATCGTGATTTTCTCTATTGAAATCAGTTTTGAAACATTCTGAAATGAATCCTAGAGTTTAACGCTTTTTCATACGTATATATATATATATATATATATATATATATATATATATATATATATATATATATATATATATATATATATATATAAGTGAGTGTGTGTGTGTCTGTGTGTATGTGCATGTGTGTGTGTCCTTCCGGACGATAACACTCGGTAGAATTGAGATAAAAATTCCGTTCTTGCGGGCCAGCATTTTTTGAGCACATTAAATTGGTGAAATCCAAAAAAAAAAAAGTGTCGAAAAAAAAAACTTCTAAAAATGGTTAAATTTATATTTTTTAGCAGAAATATGCTCAAATCAAGTTTATTACTAAACTTATATACTAGAACATTTGAAAATTGGTATACAAAATTATGCTGAAAATGTACTTAAATTTCATTTAATGTGCTAAGAAATCGATAAAACTACAAAAAAGTTAAAAATCGACAATCTATTTTTGAATAGATTATTATTTAGAACGAGTTATTGCCATCACTTTGGGAGTTAACAACTTCTTTTCACTCAAAGTCCTAAATTTTCAAAAATGTAACATAATATAAACGCTAAGATATTATCCTGATATATACATAATAAATATATTAGCAAATTTTCGTAGAAAATGAAGCTATTGCAAAAATTTTAAAATCATGATTTTCGAAAATGTTGTCCATTGAAATCCGTTTTGAGACATTCTGTAACGAATCCTAGAGTTTAACGCTTTTTCATATGTATATATATATATATATATATATATATATATATATATATATATATATATATGTGTGTGTGTCCATCCGGATGTAATTCTCCGTAGAATTGAGATAAAAATTCTAATTTATTTATTATATTATACATAATATGTATTTATATATTTATATATAATATTTACATTATGAATATAGTCATAAATAATAGGTATAAAATGAATACGCCTAATCATGAATTTGGACCTAGCTCGTTAAATAAATTCGCTTAAAGAAAATTCGTTCATACGATCATGCTGCTTGACTGGAACATTTTCCGAGAATTTAGTTCCAGAGAGAGAGTTTTGATAAATTTCAATTTGCGGTTCTTTTCTCTCATGGATAGTGTTTTCATCACTTTTCTACTGAGGGTCGTCTAGATCCCCCCAGAAGCTCTGAGTTGCGTGGTAGGTTCGCCACTGCTACCATGTTACTGTGTCAAGTTGAAGGTCACAAACCGGCTGGCTGTCTGTTGCGTCAGGTGGAGATCGAGGGTGATCGTGGCAGGAGGTTCATTGCTCGCCGGCCGCTCAGCGGTCTTGACCCCAAACAACTTGGTCGCTTTCAACGAGCTCCTACTTTTCTTATCTATCGGCGTACCGACGTGTTTCAGGGGAAACTAGCTGCTTGGAGGAACTGGAAAATTCTTATTGAAGTCAACGACCTGAATGTTTCTGATTAGGGTCGGATACAGTTAATCAGGCGCCACCGAACTACTTGTGCGGATATCGTGTTTATTAGAGTTTTTGTACTTCTCGTATTCATTTTCTCGTATACGAAAATAGCCTCTCCGAAACGAGAATAGTTTTTCGTTACGCGGGAACGCTTTTCGGAACGGGAAGAATCGGTTTTTCTCGTGATCATCTTTTACAGAATCCTAATTACGAGACTACAACAAGACCTTTCTCCAGGATAACCCTAACTTAGCAACCACAACGCAGTTGGTATAGACTAAGGCTGGCATATCTGTCCCAGGTAATCGTGACAGTGTAAGCTGAAAATCGGAACAGCCTTAAAAAAAAAAAAAAGCTATGAGCATTGAAAATGTCTCAGTAATTTCAATGTTTTTTATTGTTTTAAATAAAATAACAATTAGACAACATACAATAATTATTGACACACAATTACTGAATTTGCCAGTATCGATGATGCCCAATTCTTCCACGAATATGAATTCACAGTCCTTTTTTTAATAACTGGTATTGTGAAGTATCCATTGGCATCCGTCTAGAGTTAAAATGTTTATCCATTTTTCGTTCTCATCATCTGATTTGGATAATATTCCTCCAATAATAGATACTTCTACAATAATAGATACTCCAAAAATTAAATGACTGATTTCATTGCTAGTATGCACAATCATAACAACACCTAACTTGTTTATAGGTTGCGTGACGTTTTTTTCTTTGCGTAACAAAATTTCTGCTTGACCCGTCGACTAAGACATTTTCATTGTCAAAATTTTCAATGTAAAAAAATCGGAACGAGATGACCTTACCGAATATTTTACCAAAGTACAATGTTTTAGAAAACAGATAATATAATTACAATATAATATGAACCGTCAAAGGAAATAAAAAATATGAACAATGTTTTTGCATGTATTTTATACACAAACAAATATTTTTATGTAAAGAAACTATAATTTTTTGGAAAAACTTCTTTTATAATCTGAAAGTCGTTGCTTGTATTTATATTTTCTGCTGGGTTCCTTCTGTTCCTTCAGGTAAGCGTCCCTCTGTCACTTCCAGTTTTCGTCTACGCCTTACAAAATTGTTACCAGATTCGATTTCTTCAAAAATCGGGACACAGTCGGGGTATTTCAGAAATCGGGAAGGGACGCCGTGGCCAACTCGAAAATCGGGACATGTCCTCATAAATCGGAACGGATGGCAGCCCTAGTATAGACACACACATAAATTCGCCAGTATGGACTCACCCGACAAAATAACCTGACTTTTACCGCTTTCGTATAGTCTTTTGTTGTTGGTTTAACCTTTGTATTTGTCTTTTGTTTGTGTTTTTTCCAGGGGAAATTAACTGCATTTTACTCGCGCTTTCGACATCCGATGTTTCAACGTGACGATTTCAGCATTTCCATCTTAAGATTTCATTTCAAAATATGAGCTTCCAATATTTATTTTACATGTTTCAAAGATTTTTATTCTTCATGGCTGAATCTTTTTTGTATGATGTAGAGGTAAGTGGTCGTTGTTTTTTATTTCACGTTATATTTTGGAAATTGTCTACTGCGAGTTTTAAGCAGTTACTCACTATAAGAGTCACGTTAACTTCACCATAAGAGTTATCTTTCTCTCGGGCTTACGAATGGGTCATTCTCATTTCATTTGCCGCTTTGGGGCGTTTGAGAACCTCAGTGACGTGAAATATGAAAGTGCTCGAAAATGAGGTTAGATCAGCAAATACTACTCATTTTACATTGCAGATTTGTGTTCCATAGATGAACAGTGAGTTTTTCATTGATGTTTTTTTTTTTTTTTTTTTTTTTTTTTTTTTTTTTTTTTTTTTTTTTTTTTTTTTTTTTGTATTAAAAAACAGGATACCCAACTCATGAGTGTTACCAGATTTCAAAAATTGATTTCGTTAAAATGGATGATTTGGCAAAATTGTTGTCGGGGCTCAAGTAAGTACGAGTACAAAAGAATCACGATCAAACGTAATATTCAGCTTTCACGGAATTCATGTTGAAGGCAGTGTAATTAACCTTAAATCTCAGGAGTGTTACCCTATTAGTGTTACCGTAATATCAGGAGTGTTACCCATCCTTGGTCACACTCCTGAGAGGTAACACTCATGAGAATTTCCGATAAAAATGGTGTCACACAGGATGGTGAAGTGACAAAACTCGGGGATGGCTACTGTTAGAAACCTGTCACCAAGCAGTATGGTTGTTGATATAGGATTATTTTGTTTAAGTACCAACAACACTCGTAATTTGTGTAACACTCATGATTGAAAATAAAAATACTCCCCAAGTTTTCAGGCTTATTTCGCTGTAAAAACTGCTGCAACTCCAAGCACTCCACTACAGTTTCACATCTTCAACAGTGCGTTCCGAATCACGATCACAACGCCACTTTCGCCACTTCAGTTAAATCCAGTAAAGGCACTTCCCCTCACAACGATGACGTCACGGAGGGGTGGTAGTTTCCTCTCCCCTCGGCCTCCCGCATCCCGTGCATTTATCGCATCCCGCGCTTTTATTTAAACAGTGAGCTTTTAGTTTTAGTACCTGCCTACCTAAGTAGGTACTTAATTTCTTTTTTTCAAGCAAAGGGTTGAGCTTCAATGTATAAAATGAAATTTATAGAATTGGTCCATATATTACTAAATATTGATATATTCAACTACTGTTCAACTATACGAATTTAAAACGATTTTTTAAAGCACATTTTGGATAGGTAGGTAGTACATCTCTATTGGTAATCACGAAATGCGTACGTAGATATCATCCTAATTTCAGGGTTCTTGATTTTTGGGAATAACTAGAAATTTTCGATTATGAAGACCTTAGTAGGTAGACAATTTGCTTTTCTGTAATACTAATCATACTAAATACATAATGAGCCAAAACGGACTACCATGGAGGGGTTTATCGCAACATTATTCGCTACAGGTACTTACTCAATAAACGGCTCCAATTATTGTAATGTATATTAATGTACGTACCTACGTTAACTTACACATTTCGACTTTGTGTTGCATACGAGTCTGCAACACATTGGGACATTTTATGCCTTTAGTTCAAGAATGAACATTAATATTTTGGATTCTATTTAGAACAAATAATTTTGACGAATAATATTCAAAACAATAATTTTCATCACAATTGTCACAGTTTCAATGATTTCAATAAACTCTTGTAATAAAGCAATTATCTCTACCCATATGGCTTCATTTTGGCGTTTTCTCGGAGTGATTTCTAACGTAGAAACTAATAACAAAAAAACAAGCGGGATTGTTTACTACATCCATTACTTACATTTTAAATATAAAATGGCGACATAAATACCAAGAGCAAGTAGGTACCTACGAGAGAAATGCGTGATAAATCGAGAGCTTTCAAACGAATGGTGTACGATTTCTGTCGAAGTGCCAAAGTAAAGACATGTCAATGTCAAAATCAAGACATGTCAATGTCAAAATTCACGCTCATTTGCGATATGTGTTATATTATCGCCCGTCTTATCACAACGACCACACCGACCCAGCTCCAGACATGGGTCGAAGATGGAAGATTTTACACGCCATATTTAAGGGTTTGCGAAGGGTGGGAGAAATCCGTGACGTCATCGATGTGGCGGAATGAGCGATCATGGCAGGAAACGGATCGGCAAATGGCGTCTATTTTGGGGCAAAAGTGGCGAAAGCGGCGTTGCGATCGTGATTCGGAACGCACTGCAACTGGACAATATATAACCTTCACATCTGACTGTTTCCCGCTATTTTCCATCAGCTTTCTTGATCGCAAAATGATAACACTCCCGAGGTCCCGATGAGAAGAGATATGGGGGACTGATTGAAAAACTAGTTTTTCACGGGTTGGGAAAAATCTCAAAAATGTAAATCCTTACTCTAAATAAAGAGGAACCAACTTACTGCAGCTAGTAACCCTGGCCAGTTCTAGATTGTCATTGTTTCGTAACTACCTAACTTCTACTTAGGTGTTAGGTAGGAGGGGACAGTAACACTCATGAGTTTCCAGGATTTCAGGTTTCATTCGTCATCACTGTGTATTGGTTAAAGGGGATTTTGGGCAGTCAAATTATTACTTCGTTGATCTCCCAACTTATACTACCTTTTTTTCCCAAAATCACTAGTTTTGGTCAAGAATTGTGAGAATTCGTCGTCGGGGACATGAAAGCGGCAAATGAAATGAGAATGACCCGAATACGCTACGAGAAATCAATGCGAAAAAGGTTAGCATTCATCATGCTCGGTTTAACAGCTTGTTTTTGTGTTTACGAGAAATAGGTACGAATACGGGAAGTACAAAACTTTCCATTGTTTTCTCGCTCAAACACATTAGAAACCCTCATCTTGAAGTAGCTATGCCACTTTTTGCTTCCCCACTACCTTTTTGTTCGAAAAAATGTTTGTCCACCAAAATCAACATTTCCACTTGCTTTTTGCGTTTCAGAGCTTGCTGATCAATTTTGGTTCCGTGTCTGTCAGCGTGAATCCTTGACACGCCCAAAAATATACAGTTTCAGCCTGATTTCGATGGAATTTCCAGGGATTGCGCGAGTTAGCTCCTAGACCGTTTCCTATAACTTGCGATGCCGTCGAATCAACTGTAGCCTTTGCGCATGCGCAAATGTGAATTCCCATAACGTCGATTTCTTATCATCTGTTGCTCCAATTTCGTTCAAACTCAGTAGGTCATTGGGTATATGCTGTAGGAAAATTCCCTATTCATTATATCGCGCTTGGTAGAGTAATAATAATTGCGCATGCGCGGAACTAATATCACTTGACACAGGCGAAACTCCGAGTAGAATGGAACGACTTTGATGACATTTTCAGGGATTGTGCGGGATCACTTTTAGACGGTTCGATATAACATGCATTGCCGTCACACAAATAGCAGTGTGTGCGCATGCGCACTCGTTAATTGATTATATCGTCGATTTCTTATCATCCATTTGTCCGATTTTGTTCAAAACCGCGGAGTAGATAGATATATGTTCAAGAGAAATTCTCTATAAATTATATCATGATTGGTGGAGTAATAACTATAGCGCATGTACAAAACTATTATTGATAGACTCAGAAAAAACTCCGAGACTAATGGACTAATTTATATTTATGAAATTTTCAAGGATTGTGCGGTTTAGCTCCTAAACATTCCCATATAAATTGTTGGAGAAATAGTAGTCTGTGCTCATGCGCAAACGTTACCTATTTTTTTATGACATCTGTTAATCAAACATTTCGACTCTTACTTTCTCCTTCAAATAATTCAACACGTCCATGCTACAATTCGTGAGGAAGCTGTACCGCCCACCCAACTTGGTAGACTTTTTTTCATAAATATAAATATGTATAAATCTATTGTCATTGCAATAATGGGTATCTTCTAAATCTATAAAAAATCTAATTACGTGTCATTTAAGCGCGATCAAAATTATGAACCGTTTTTGATGCTGTATTTTACAACTTGCCCTTTGAATATCAGAAAGAAATATAACCTACATAGAAATTTCGCAAATCACCCCTTTCAGCCTTAAAAGTGCCATTTTATTGAAAAAACGCGTTTACTTCTTGCCTCATTCTAAATGTTTCACTTTTTAACAATAACTGATTTACTTCGACAATTTCATTAGATGTCATCATGGTAGGTTTTAGGAGTAGTGGACTTTTGATAACAAATTTAACGATACCGAAACTATTTTGGTGGGTTGAGCTGAGCATTTTCTATTCGTAAAGATAGATAATCGAAAATTTATATTAAAAACGCCTTATTAACTGAAGCAATCATGATTGGGAACAGTTTTAACGTAGCTAAAGTTATATTGAGGTTGAAGAAACCTGGACGTTTTTACTAGTACCAATTATTGGTAATAAAAGAACAAAGCAATTTAAAAAAATAATCTCTGTTTTCTCAAAGGAGTTGAAATTTGATAGGGTGACCCTCTGGGACATCAAGACACGAATAAAATGATGGGTTCTTTCCTGATCATCTGAGTGAGCTAAATTCTCTCCTTTTCGCCCTAGAAATGTGAAATTTGACAGGGAGCCTCTCCAGGACATTATGAGACGAATGCAATGGCGGGATCCAACCAGATCAACCGTTAGCTAAATTTTATCCTATTAACTCTAGGCATTTGAAATTTGATAGGGAGCCTGTCTAGGACATTAAGAGATGAATGCAATGAAGGGTTCCAACCAGATCAGCTGACTTAGCTAAATTCTCTCTTAATCACCGTAGGAATTTAAAATTTGATAGAAAGTATCTCTTGAACATCGAGAAACGAATAAAATGATATGGTATCTTTCCGTGAACGATCACTTACAGCGTCCGATGCATCTTTCAACATATCCGAAAGGTTGGACAATACATTAACAGAAACTAATTCTAATACGCCTCCTTTAAATGACATAATAGCGTCTGGTAAAAGGACATTGTAATTAACTGAAATACAGAAGAAACAGGTAAGGATTAAGAGCAGTCGTTTACAAAATGAACTGCACCATTATTAAACAAAATAATAATTCCTTACATACCCGTATTCACCCTCTATACATACTACTTTATTATTTATTTTCAACGTTTTCATCGCTTCAATTATGCAATGAATTTTAATAATTAAATGATTGGCATACGCAACCATGACTGTACGAATAGATGTTAGGCAGGACAAAGCCCGCCGGGTCAGCTAGTTAATAATATAGTAAGCGAAGCCTAATTAACATGGTACGTGTTGGCCCATTGGATGCCATACACCAGTATCAATTATGTATAACAAGTGCATATATGGTTAACGAGGAACAACAGCTATGGGAGTTAACAATGATGCATGAATATGTGAACAGGTAAATAATAACAGTTTTCTTTTTTCTCGGCCCATCAGACCAGATTTGGGGTCTCTTTCCTTTGAGGTTTTCCGGTCGAGGTTGGGGAATTGGGAAACCAATGTGTTTTTATGGTCTATCATCCGCCTATAAGGAGTTTTATTAGTACCTTTTATGACTTCTTAAACAGTAGGTACGTTTAGGTCATTGTGTACCGACGCGACGTATTGCGGACGAACCAAGGTGATCCAGTACCCCTCAGCATCCAGTTCCTCGTCACTTGGACTTTTCGTAATGGGCTAGCCGCAGTAGATTCCCACAGTCCTGAAGAGTACGGCCAGGTTGAGCGATTGAAAGATTGGGAGAGGAGCTATGCCGTACATTTATTAAAATTGCTTTGTGTGGATGTACAATGTCTGACATGTTTGATGGGAAATTCAGTTTTCTAATTTACTATTTTACTCGTACTACTACAACTGCTATGTAGGTACTAATGTTCTACTATGGTGAAACTTTATGGACGCATTCTAGGAGAAAAATTCTTCAATTCTCGGAAATTCAAGTAACAAAAATTGACATTAATTTTCAATGTTTTGTTTCTGACAGCGAATTTAAGTTTGTTAATTCACAGTGATCATAGGTGATCCACACGAAAAAGAATTCATAACTCATCACCAACAACTCATTCTTCACTACTAGGTACTTTATGGTTTTGAGTGGAGCAATGTAAGTATTAATGAAATACACGTTTTCACATGCGTACACGTAACTAACGGCACGACGTCATTGAAACCTACAATACGGTATCTTTTGGTGTCAACTCGTAAACTCTTTGAAATTCTCATAAAAGTTGACCAAAAATAGAAACATCTTGCGTCTGGCGATAAATTTAACATTGACTGTGATAATTGTGGATCATTCTTAAAATCCAATGTTTGGACTATTCTTCGGTAATCCTCCATTTTTAGCAAATTTAATCCATTTGAAGTAGGTATGGAAGTGCATTCTAGCATGCGCGTTGGTACTTTTTTCAAAGACCATAAGTACCTAGATGATCAGTTAGCTTTCTTTCCTTGTAATTGTATTCTACATATTCCAAAAGCGCGGCATTTAAAATTTCATTACCGTAGAGCCATTGAGAAAGAAATCAGTCTCAGAGCTCCCTCAACTGATCAGTGCTCCTTCGTACTAAGTAATTATTTCCTAAACGTCCCAAAGGAGCTCCATCCAAAATTTCAACGCGCGCACAAAAGAGAGAAACTAGCCTCAGAGGTCGCTCATCTGACCATGCAGACGCCATTTTGTAACCCATTTCGTAATATTGTATCCTAGATGTTCCAAACGAGTTCCTTTTCAAATGTCTGCACTGTAGGTTGATTAAGAAAGAAATTAGCTATCACGTGACGCACCTTCGAAACCAATTCGTGTTGTTGGTCGGGCGAAAATATGATTTTGTCATCAATATGCCTACGGAGATGTACCTAGGCGCCAGCAGTGCGAAAATTAATGCAATTAAATGAAACAACTTCATTTTATTAGTGACTCGGATCGAAGTTTACCGATTTTGACGTTGTCACCCACTAACTGAAAATTAATAAGATAAAATTTTGATTTTGATTGCGCTGACATTGATGACCTTTTTTCCTGTTTAAGTCGTAAAGTCCTTCTGGAGAGCGAACGGATTATCGTACAGAAATTCAGGCAGTTCATTCTACTCTTCGGGAAAATATTTCTGCTCCCATATTCTACCCCTTAAGGAACAAGGGGTATATTTGGAATCAGCACAAAATGTCCTATAAAAATAGATTATAAAACGAAGAGTTTCCACCAGATGTCAATTCTGGACCACTGTGCGGCGGACGGACAAAATATTTCAATCCCATTTTCGCAATCATCGTAGGGCAGGTATTAAATCTGAAGGATTATAAATGCTTGTATTAATGGTAAAATTATCATTTACATACCCTTCGGAGGGGTTACGTCGTCACTACCAAGTCGATTTCCGGGAGTGAGCGCTTTTGTGTAAAGACATCATCATCATTTAACAGAACTGGTTCGTCGTTCAGTACTGTTTCGACGGCCTGATGATGATGTCTTTACATCAAAAGCGGTCGTCCTCGGTACTCGACTTGCTAGTGACGATGGAATCCTACGAAAGGTATGTTAATGATGATCATCGTAGGTATTTTGAAAGGTAAACCAAAACATTTCGAGAGGGGTCTACATTTGTCTTATCTTAGTCGATCACAGAAGTTGTTTGTTAAAAATAACAAACCAAAGAGTTCAAGTCACACTCACTCCTTGGGATGATCAATTACTGATAAATTAAATCAAAACACGTATTTGATACGGTTAGAAATAGGCGGGTGATGCTTTCCATTCGTGGGGTGTTACGTACACTTTGCTTTCATTGCTAACCCACTAAAGTTAGCATCGACTTGAGATTTATGCATTGTCAGACTATGTAAAATTTTAAAATACTCCAGAGAGACAGTTGAAAAAAGAAAATACACAGTCACTTCCGCGAAATCTTTCCAAATGAAGAGCGAAGTAAGCACTTTTTCTTCCTTACGCCGTTTGTCAATAACACTTGAGTCACCCCGGGTCTAACAAGTGAAAGCGTCATTTAAATGTATGTCTCTGGATTTTAGCCCCGATCTGGTGACAAAACGGCGCACAGTGGGCCAGAAACAAAATTGTAGTGGGCTAGGTGGACAAAATTATTTTATTAGATATAATTATAGAAAATTTTGAGCTGATTCCGAATATATCTCATGTCAACCCCAGAAACAGATTTTTGACAATTTTTCTCACTTTTTGACCTTTGGAACTGACCTAAATGTTTTTGAACTGAAAAAAAAAAAAAATATATATATATATATATATATATATAGGTATATAAAATTGTAGAGGAAGAAATTTTGGATCAAATGAGACCACCGCTAGCTCTAACTCGTTTCTTCGATTTTTGGCAATTTTTCGAAGTTTTCGTGATCTACCACTCACTTGCTGAGGATTTCCATAGAAGTATGTGTGGTGAGTGGTAGGTCTCGAGAACTTTGAAAAGTTGCATAAAATCGAGAAAAAGAGTTCGAGATCTAGCGGTGTTCTCATTCGATCCAAATTATCTTCCTCTAAAACTTTTCAAAATTTTTTCAGCTTCTACAAAATAATTTTATCTACCTAAAATAGACTTTTTCATAAAAATTTGCCTTACGAATCTCGAGATATTTACCTAATGATATGAACCTCTGGGTAGCAATTAGTAGCAGCCAATTGCTATTAAATCTCATTCTGTACAAATTTGAGAACCATTAGACACCAAAGCCGTAACGATCCCCGGCGGACCCCGCTAGTAATTGCTTTTCGAATCAAAAATGAGCATAGTAAAATTGTAATATTTCAAATTGGTTTATTAAAACATACAAAAATTCAACCAACCTTGCGAAACAACGAAGAAAGAAATACAAAAGAAATGGGTGATAAATTGAGAGCTTTTCAACGAATGGAGAACGATCTTTGTCCGATGAAAACTTAAGAACTTTAATTTCCCCTGCAACGGCTTGGTTGTACGTGAAAATCATAAGAAAAAATGTCGTGACACATTGCCGTCTCCCAACCGCGTCTCCCAAAAAACGTGACATTTTTTTCAAAAAAAAAAAAAAAAAAAAAAAAAAAAAAAAAAAAAAAAAACGAACTAGCCTGGACAGCCTCATAATTATGCACAATAATGACCACGCGTACAAACACTCTAAATACCCCAGAATCGCACAATCGCAAGATTCCCTGTGCGTAGCTGAATGAAAAAACATTTTATGCCAATTGGATCCTGTGGTAATGACTCTCCAAAAGCCTATTTACTTATAGGAATGTTGAGTTATTTTAAATTTGTACACAAAACTGGCATTTTTCGTTCAAATGTTCCCAAATTTCCTCAGTATTTCCCAATTATGTAATATCTCGAAAAAGGATTAAGATTAAGAAAATTGTGCTTGCCGGCGTCGTACTCTATTTTCGTTCTACTCGCCCAAAAACATTTTTCAAACTCATCCGGATCCACCCTGCAGTTCAACGAAGAACATTCAGTAGTTTGAAACATGAAAAATAGTTTAAAGGCTGCAATGACTGATGGGTGTCTCTGTCTATTGCTCTATTTACAATATGAAAAAGATCTTGTCGGCTAAATTGAAAAATCGGCATATCCACTTCCAATTATACTCAACCACTCAAACATCAAACGTGTAGTGATTCAAGTTTTAATAATTGAATTTTTTCTTACTAAGTATCATGTATTTCTAAATTCTAATAATTATTGTTTCAATTCAAAAATATATCTGATTTACTAATGAGCATATCGCTTTGTGCTTTCAATAATATTCGGTAGATTCATCCAGGTCATTTACACATTCTTTAAGTTTCGAATAGTGACAATAATTATAGTCTTAATACTTAAACTAATATTGCGGTCTTATAACAAAAGATGTGTTATCAAATTTTCGTATAACAACTCACTTGAAAATGGTCATTTTACAGAAGTGTTTCGTACATTAAATATGTACTTATAGACTATGGATATCAACTGTACGTTGCAGGTATTATTAATGAGTGATAAAAAACTTTTTTTTTGTTTTTTGAGTTGGGGAAATTACTTGTTCAGTTGAGAATTGACAATTTCAAGAGTTTTTGTATAGCGACGCCCCTGGATGCATGAGTGAAACTTGTTATTGAAATTTGACCCCAAGTGAGCAACGAACAAAAGCTTGATTTTTTTGGCGCAAGAATAGAATTTCCGTTTTCTTTTACTAGGTTAAGTACGTATTTTATTCTTCTAGTGGGGCTAGAGTATTCGTCCCAATCCCAAGCCATTTCGGCCAACTAAAAATCGGGCTCTTATTTTAAGAGCGTTCAATAGTTGCTTGGCAACCGGAGTCGAATAATAATTATTGAGTTTAGTGGATTGCATACTCCGATTGAAGATGATAAGTACTAAAGTTAGTAGTGTGTAATTATTATTAATTTCATGCAAACAACACCCATTTTAAATCGAACTTCTGCACTCTCTGCGATTCATGGGGGGCTCTGCCCACTCTGTCCCTCCCCAAGCTAAGTCGCTGGTTCTCACAATCAATCTTTCACCATAAATATTGTAAAAAATGCATGGTAGAATAATATTTAACCTCCAGATACTAGAAGTCAGGCTTACTGCGGGTTATTCGATCCTGTTCTTTCACAATTTCAAGCAGGTTTCCTAAATTATAGTTTCGGACGTATAATTATTTAAGAAACGATTGGGGATACTCATATCAAATTATACCGTTCACTATCGTGGGATTTTGATTCGGAGTCGTCTTTGGATGGATTTTTTCAGGTGGAATGTCTCAAATCGGCTGGGGGGTTCATCGTTGGTCAACTGAGTGAGAAATATCTCGCTATTACTCTCTGGCACTTCCTTGACATTTGGATAAACGACTCCTATGAGCTTACGCTGCGGCAAAACGAACTTTACAACCTTTATTGAAGGCTAACGAAACTTTGGGGTCGCTTTCACCAAAACAAAAAAGATAAAAAAACATGAACTCGGTTTATCAGAATTCAAATTCAATGTAAAGCATGGATTGATCAAATCCAGTTTTAATTCATTTCGGTTTCACCAAGTTGAACTGAGTTCCTAGGTAGTTTTCAACTGAACTCGGTTCCAGTGTTGCCAGATGCCTTATGGGAAATTCCCACCATACCCCACGAAATATCTCTACGTTTCCCTCTGGTTTCCCCCGCAGCACCACAATATCCCCCCCCCCCCCACCTCCACCACCACCGACATTTTCGAATGATATAGGTTTAATAGGGGTTCCCATCTCAAGCATGAAATGAAACGATTTTCAAATTAAAATTAATTTTCATTGTTACAATTTTATATTATTAACCTATTCATGAAACTAAGTGCAGGTACCTTCTACCTACACCATTGTTTTCTTCAAATAAATCTATAAGTAGAAGAGGAAATGTGAGTAAATTGTATATAATAAATAAACTATAATTTCAATAATGAATTTGCTATACCTAATATTCTTGAAAAGTCTTTATAAAACGGGTTGGTAATTTTACCCCATAACAAAATACTTGGGAGAACAGGAAACACTTGAATGTAGAATAATATGTACCGCTGCTTTAATTGAAAATACAAGTTAACACCTGTGGTGGAGTTGAAAATTTTTGATATATCGCACCCTGGGAGTGATACTGGTATAAGTCCAAAAATGGCAGTTTTGAGTTATATATACTACTGTGTACATTTTGACGAGCTCTACATGCGGCTAGTATCGGTTTAATCATAGGACAAAAAGTGACCGGTAGAGAGCAGGATAAACCAGTATGATTCTGGTCAAAGTCTTCATCTAGCGTCGGGGAAAGGTCGGTCTATGTCGGTTCATCCCGACATAAATCACTATCGATGTGACAAACCAGGTATTTATCCTTTATTTGTACAGCAATCTTTATATATAATTCCGAACGGTCTTTGAAATTGTGAAGAACTTCGCGGTCCGATTTCAATGTTAGACTGCTCATTCGAATCAGCACGGCCCCAAGTTTGTTGCAAAAGTGTCGCCGTTCGTCTCTATACCCGCCTTGATCGTTTTCTAGGCAGTCCTTATCAACGAGAGTTGTTTATTAGGTTGTGGCGGTAACAACAGTTGCCATCAATTCACGGTAAGTAAGAAACGTAGTGTAGTTACTAACATATAGGAGAGTTGTTTCTGAACGAAGAAATTGAAACTGAAGAACTTGGCGGACTTTATATATAATTCCGAACGGTCTTTATAATTATAATTCCGAATCAGCACGGCCCCAGGTGTCGGTAAAGTAAGAAACGTAGTGATGGGGTCTTTTCTGATCAGCTGAGTGAGCTAAATTCTTTCCTGTTCACTGTAGGAAGTTGAAATTTGATAACTCTCTGGAACATGAGTGAAGTGATGGGGTCTTTTCTGATTAGCTGAGTGAGCTAAATCCTTTCCTGTTCACTGTAGGAAGTTGAGATTTGATAGGGAGACTCTCTGTTTATTTGGCTGTGGCAGTAACAACAGTTGCCACGGTAAGTAAGAAACGTAGTGTAGTTACTAACATCTAGGAGAGTTATTTCTGAACGATCTTGAAATTGTGAAGAACTTCGCGGACCGATTTCAGTGTTAGACGGCCCCAAGTGTCGCCGTTCGTCTCTGTGCTTATCTTGATCGTGTTCTAGATTAGGGCTTTCCAAGCCCTAACAGGCCTCTAGTACTGGTATATTTCAAGAAGTACCGCTATTGAACCAAGGAATATCAAGTTTCTTTGTGTTTTTCACTGTTGTACCGGTACATATTTTGCAATGCACCTCTATTCGCCCAAAAGATTAGTAGTCCTACTGAGGCAACCTGGTGATTAACTCGCATGTACCAATATTGTACGAAGGAAAAAAATCAAGGTTCGTTGTGTTTTATCGTGTTAGTGGTACATCATAAGATTTTTATAATTATAATCATGTTAATCAAAAACAGAAAGGTGGAGAAGCTAATTAGAAGTAGGGCAGTATAGGTAGATGGTATATGCATGACACAGACCAAAAAGAACCGAGAAAATATCAATGGTGTGTATGTAGTACGCCAACAAAGTCATAAAAAATCTTTAAATGCGATTTCCCAGAATTCATATTTTTGGACTTGTACCACTATCACTCCCAAGGTGCGATATGCAAATATTATAATGTGCGCAGAAGATCACTTACTCTCTTGTTCCATACTGCACAGGAAATAGGTGAAATAGGAATAGTGAGAAGGTGCTGAACTACAATTTAAAAATGAAATAAAGTCGATTGTAACTACGGAAACTCGTATTTTCATTATTTAGTATTCTACCTATTCGGGTAGTTTGATTGATCAAGAGGCGGTCCGAATAATCCCTACGTTTTGAGGAATATCAATGAAAAAATGCCACCTCAAAAACCAATCCGAAAAATCCCTACGCCATGGCATAAATCCCGCTATCTGGCAACACTGCTCGGATGATTGAAAACTTCATTTGAACCACCGTTGATCGAAGATCGCAGGTTGTGTTTCCGGTGTTTAGGAGACAAATAGAAAAGATGCTTAATCTCGGGAGCAGGAAGGTTTTTTTTATTTATTTTATTTTTTTACTAATCATTTGCTCAGTCCCACGAATTCGGTTTGTGCTTTTTGCATCGGTTATTTATATTTATTGATGGAATCAAAGAAGAAGGCTTTGGGAACCGGCGCCGGCGTTCTCCAACTCGGAGAAAGAGCACCTCCTGAACATCATACCGAACCATTCTGATATTCTCGGATCCAAAAAAATAGATGTCCATCCGGTCCATACTTAAAACAAAGAATCGAAAAGAATTGGCTTGAGGAATTCAATTATCGATATAAAATATTGCTATTTTTCAAAATTGGAAACGCTTTGAGGAAAAAAAGAGAAAAAAGTGCAAGTATACCTTTTGCCGACGCGCACAATAACTTAACGTCACTGGGGAATAAAGTTGAATATATATTTTTTATCTTGTCTACTCCAATATTCATTATTATCGTCATTGAAAATCAAATGAAGTTATTATTGTCTTTTTGTTGAAGAAAGTAGGGGAAAAATAAATAAATAATAAACCTCCGAGCGAGAGCTCTTACCATTATCACTTGATCAATTATAAACACACGACAAAATAATAATAATATGAATAAAGTTAATAAAGAACACGTCACGATAATTTTGGCCAAATTTTATGAGGTGGTTAGGTGAGGAGTCGAGCAACAATAAATTGATTTGAGTTCACGCTCCCGTAACCGGCCGAGATCGAGCGTTCAACGCTGAAGGTCGGTTGACCGGAGATCAGCCTTGAACTTCCATGGCGAAATCCAATATTACGGATGATCTCCGTTCAATAGTTAAACTGATCCTCCGATCAAAAACTTGGAGAAACTGGCCCTCAGTAATTAAGTAATATTTTGTCACATGCAAAGAGAGTTACAAACGCTGACATACGTTTAAGGGTTTCCACGAATTCTACAGATTTCTCGCGTCTTGTGTGCTCATTTTTGGTTTAATATGTTCAATAGGCAATAAACCTGCAAAATCGTAAATTTTGGATGGCAAAGTATATTTAAATCCAAATTAATTTCTCACTTAGTGGGGAAAACATCTGATCATGGATATGTCTGTTTCTCCAAGTACAGGAGAAATTAAGTAATTTGCATAGAGTGATAGATGATCGTCGGGGACAAAGTAAATTGCAGTGACAAAATTGCCGTCAAATGTAGAAATCGTCTCTTAATGTCCCAGAGAATCTCCCACTCACAGGGTTGTGCTTGGCAACCATAAAATAGTGTGTCTACTACATACCGGCGAGCACCGGACGGTTAAATTACACTAAAAACCGCTATTTTGTACAAAAAAAGGCCAAAATAACCTGTGCAAGTTGAATAAATGTTGGGAGTCAAGTGTGAAGTTTCGTACAAGGTACGTCTCAATTCCAAAGAATCTTTATCTTTGTTGATATCGAGACATTTCTGTACGAAGAATCGAATGAAACCAACGATATCGGTTTACGTTCCTGCGATTTCTCTAAGGGTAGGCTTAAGGTACGTCAAGTCTTTTGATAAAAAAGAATGTCAGCATGCTTGTGAAAGCAAACAACCCTTATTATGTGTGAAAAAAATGAAATGCGTGAAACTTCTCTTTTAAAGAATGTACAACAGAACTAGCTGATATAGTAGCATGTGGTCAGAAAATTGGGTTTACTATAGCTTTTGTTAATACCTGTAAGTAAAAGAACTATTGAAGCTTGGGCACCGAAATGCTTAAATTATCTTCTTTCTAAAAGTGCCTGGTATCTATGTAAGTAATTTATTATATAAATATAACTCATGGCTCCTTTTTATAATTATCTATAGAAAATTAGTCTGCGAAGAAGGACCATATAATAAAAAAAATTATAAACCATTGCGTAATAATGTGCAGTATTTTTTAACTGTCAAATTTTTATGACAATCTTTAGAGTTCTCTTCAGATAAATGTCGAAATCCCCCTGCCTCACTATCAATCTTTAAGGGGCTATGGGAGCTCTCAAATGACATTAAAAGTCGCTGTTTAGTACAGAAAAACTACGAAAGAACCAATGCAGATAGAATAAATGTTGGAGATGGAGTGTGAACATTCGTACCGGATGAACCTCAATTCCAAGGTCAGAATATACTATACTTATATATGTATAATTGACGTATCATGTACATACCTTCAGAAACACGAATGGTAAGAGATACAATATTATTGATGAGTATGATTCTGTGTTTTTTCTAGGTTGAGGTTGTTTCACTGCTAAAGGTACATTTTATACGATATAGATTCCAGCAAATTACGTAGAAAACAAAGGTATTGAAAGAGCTCCAAAAATTTTAAAACATTTTTTTCTTCTAAATTGTCTTTATTGAAAAGCTGAAGGTAACTCTCCTTAATATTGATATAAAAATTCCGTTTTTGCCCCAAATAATCATGAGTTCCAAAAAATAGGGCGAGTTTGTTCGCCTGCAATTTTTGAGAGCAACAAATCGGTAAAATTTCCAAAAATGTTGTAAAATTATAATCAGCAATGCCAAAAAAAGATTTAAAATCGTTGTTTATATTTTTTCAGCAGGATATTACTCAAATCTATAGTTTATATTTGAAAAATTTCAACATTAAAAAATGTATAAGTAGGTAAATTTATTTAAATTTCATTAATATTTGCTAATGGATAAAAACTGCAAAAAAAAGTCTGCTAAAAAAAGAAAGTCTGAAATGGTTGTTTGAATAGTACATTATAATTTAGTATACTTTTTTGTCATATAATTAATTGTAAAAATTATCTTTGTAATCTAAGTTCTCAAAATTCAAAACAATTTCAAATAAATAAATACGATAATTTACGAAAATTTTCTCATATGATCATGCTGCAAGGCTGGAACTTTTGTAGGTGCTTTAAAAACCTTTTAAATTGATTATACTGTGAAAAAGTAGAGTGAAGATTAGCACGCGACGTTTTTCCCACTGAATTGTATCAATCGTACCTACATTTTATTGAATTGCTATTCAAATTTGGTACTCCGGCGTTTAAAATATCACACGTGATGCCGACATACTGCAGTTTTGTTTTACCTGTAAAGTTAGTACGAGAGTAGACTTACCTGACGGATACACAACTATAAACTGATGGAGAAGGTGCACAGCTCCGAGGCGGACCTTGGGCAGCCCTCTCCCCTTCCGAAGGCGAAAAGTTGAGCAAGGTTCGCCACTATTCCATCAAGTCGGCTGTCTTTATCCTCATACACCCCACCATTTGGCTGTGCAACCTAAATTGGGCCAATTTCGAACGGCTACAAGTTGATTAGCCGACCAGTCGTCTCCGAGATACCCAGTCTATTCTATCTCGCTGATGTCCCACCATATTTTTCAACCCCCTCAAGCTAAATGTGATTTCGGTTCAACAGAATGATGAACCAAGTTACGTTGGTTTGCGTGTTGCTGAAGACAGGTGATATTTACTCAACTACGGACCCACCCTTTTATCGGTTATATTCAACATGTAATTAACATACTTGCGAATTTCTAGTTTAGATGTTATGTGTGCCAATATGAGGGGATGAGGAACGCGCTCAAGTCCAACAAGAAGCGTACACAAGCGTCAGAAACCTCACGTGTCGAGAGATAAAATTATATTAAAATAATTACGTTTTGTTGTTGCTAGTATTAAAAGCACAAGACAAGCAAAAATAAAGTAACACAGAAAATGCTAGAAAATCAATTCAGTTAACAAATAATCCCAGTCTAATTCCAAGGCAATCCACCGCGGGACATTTTAAGAAAACTAAGATCATCAGATTATGAGAAGTCGATAACATAAATAGGTAACACATTTTCCAAGAAAAATCGGGTCAAATAGATTATTTGGTCCTATTGGTACTCCGATTGAAAAAGATCTCGAACGTAAGTATTTGGCTGTATAAATTATTGTTAATGCCAATTAAAAAAAATAATTAAAATAAAATAAAATGTAAGTACCTATTGGATGAGTCTAGTAATTTTCATCTAATTACTTTAGACTCCATATATACTTTTCATTGCAATCAGTTATATAGCACACATTATTATGACCATTCGTATATTTTATAGCATAAATCTATAATGATTACATACTCTTGTTTCAATATTACCACATCATCACAGTTATACAAATGATAGGGGGTGGGGAACGCACTCAAGTTCTACAAGAAACGTACACAAGCGACAGAAACCTTAATTGTCTACAAATAAAAAATGTAGTAATACGATTTCGTTTGCTGCGGATAATGTAAAAAACTCAAAAATAAAAAACAAAGAAGAGTTCCAGTCATGCAGCATGGACTTATGAGCGAATTTTCGTAAAATTTCGTTCTAAATTATGTTAAATTTTTTGAAAAGTCAGGACATTGAGTGAAGAAGAATTGTTAACTACCGATTTGAAGGCAAAAAACTTGTTCTAAATAATATTCTGCGATTAAAGAAAGGATTTTAGATTATTTGAAGCTTTATCGATTTTTCAGCAATTATTAATGCAATTTAAGTAAATTTTTTAGTACATTTGGACAGAGGTAAGTTTTTTTCTAGTTCATTGTTGATTAAAAAAAACACCTCAGAAAAAAACCCCTAAAGACCTACAATTCAGTAAGAAGTACGAATTTAACGGTTTTTAGCCGTTTTAGCCATTTTTAGCACCTTTTTTGGAATTTCACCAATTTAATGAGCTTAAAAATGCTGACCAACGAACTCATCCTTTCGTTGAAAAGCATTATTTGGCGCGAAATGGAATTTTTATTTTGACGGAGTATTTATTTTTTCTTTATTTATTTGTTTATATATATTTTTTTTATTCTTGTTTTAAAAATTTCCTCAATGGCGGAAAGCACACCATTAAACAAAAATGGGGGAAAAAGTAAACAAATAAAATAATGATAACAATAATAACAAATTAAAATAAATGGATAACATTAAAAATGGAGAGGACGCCCAGGTTTACCCAACACCAGCCCTTGGGATTAAGGAAGCTGAAGGAGGAGAATGGTGAGAGGGACGAAAGGAGCGGGGCCTATGAAATGACCACCAGTTGTTGTAAGATCCCCTCAAAATCTGGGTGGTGATACCACGGAGCACTCCTGTGGAGATGCTCAACTCAAGTACCTCTGTGACACTTTGCCCACACCTTACCCCGTACCATGAAACGGTTGTGGCCATGACACTGTTATTGTTTGGTTCCACTCCTATTAGCTCGGATGTCGCTTTCCACAGGTCATTTATGTCCTACTTACTGCTTACTACTTCTGTGCCTGCTATCTGCTAGGCAACCCATCATGACTTCAAATGTAGCCACCATAAGTTTGAGGACACTGCTGCACACATGCTACAAGTTCTCATTTTTACCCCGAACAAGCACGCCAAAGGGTGCCCACTGTCCTGCGACTACTTCTAAAACACCTCACTGTGGTGGTTAGCGTAGTCACCCAGGCGGCATGAAAATTGCGAAAGTCGTGGGCCCCTATGTCTTCTGAAACCCACTGGGGCTACCCATTGGGAAGAAACGGGGGAATCAGAGCACTGTCGGAGTTCTTTTTCATCTGTTGACTCATGCAGTGAACTCAGCAGATGAGTTGGGCTTAGGAGCAGTTGATAATGACGTCAAGGTCCGCAGTAGTGCTGGCAACCTCCCATCTCGAGTCTCTAAGGCAAGCAGGCACTGGCAACGTAAGAATGGGATGCTGGCCAAAAGAGAAACAATACCGAGCCCACCGGCTTTAACCGATGCATGGATATAAGCACTTGGTGCACCTTCGAAGCCAAGCCAAGAGCGCACAGCAGAGCGAACTTCACAATCTAACACTAGCAGCCCCTCCACAGTAAGCCTTCCAAAGACTAGGCAGACTAAAAAATGCACTTGATGCATGAAATACCTGTTCCAAAGAGGCACAGCTTCTGCTGAGCCTTCAATGGATTCTCGTTGACTCAGCTATTGCTCCACCAAGTTCAGCACGGTTAGCAGCTATAGAAGTCACACTCATGAAGCTGACCCCAAGGTACCGCTAGACCTCCAACACGGATCAGGCAGGAATTGGTGACTGTCCTGAGACAAAGCACTCCATCACCTTCACCCTATTCGGGCAGCCCGAATGGACCAAAGATATCAACCCACACTTTAAAGGGTTGATCACTAAACCACACCTGGATAGCTGCTCAGCAAAGGAATTGAGGGTAATCAGCAAGCTGTGATGGGTTTCTGGAAGTTTCTGCATCTTTTTGCATCCAACAGGCAAGATAAAACCCTTTTTTACCCAGCAGCTCACCCAAGGCTCTATTCGCGACCAGGTTAAAAAAGAGTGACGACAGAGGATCCCTCTAGCATACTCCACTCCCATTCACAACATTCTCTGACATCCCTCCTTCTTTCACGAGGACAATCACACTCAACATATAAACAATTAAACAAGCAGGTGCCCTGACACAACGAAGTCAATCGGTAAGGCAAAATGGCTTACAGAGTCATAGCCCTTAGCAACATCCAGAGTGGCAAGAGGAGCTGCTGTTTCTTGATGCAAGCCAGGGAAACGCCATAGTAAAAAAGAGTTACAATGTTAAATCGATTTCGACCATTAGTTAATCATGAGTTACAAACAATAACTGAACATGCATTAAAAAGGACACAGCTTATGTAGTTACAGGTGGAAGAGAGCTTGAATCCCACTGATCGACAGAAAGGAAGGGACTGATGGAGATACCAATCAAGTGCAAGCAATGGGAAAGAGGCTTCCTAACCAGATTGGAAACTATATCCCTATATTGTTTTTCTTATGGAAAATAGTAGGAATGGTATCAACGAGATCTCCATATCCATTACTCGCTTCTATGTTTTTAAAAATAGATTTTTGTTTTGATGAATTTTGTTCACACAGTAGAATTAATCATTCTATCGATGGCAGTGTGCAGATGAACTGATGATCATGGACCCTCTGGAAGCTAAATTTCTTTGAAATTTCATATAAATGTGCAATACGATACGTTCAGCTTTTCTTGTCTTTGAAGACAAATTTGAGGTTTGTACACCTGGAAGTTGTCCTCTTTGTGGAATGTAACAATTAAAACATGTTCTTCTGAATCGAAACGCGCTACTCGTGGATGTTAGGTGAAAAATAAATAAAAGAACACACTGGTGGTTATAAAAATATATCTTTATTGGTGGTAATGCAAAATACCGGAGGTATATTTACATGGTAAGGCACTCACATTTTTACGCTTAGAATTACAATTCAACGACCACACCTTAACCCCACATCGCATTCACATACTGTTTTCTTTACATCGTCCAAAAATCAAACACCAATTTTTGTCACTAGGCTGAATCAACATTCGTATGGGTTATGAAAATTTAAACATTTACAAACACCAAAGCACACACCATATTTTTCTTAAAACATGCTAGGTATTTTCGGCATTCAAAAAATATCACAATGGACTTGAAACGTATTAATGTACAAATTTGGATTAAAAATGTTGTAGAAGATAATAGAAAATCATACGCTTAATGGATCCCATACTGCTCTCGAGCTCAAGATCCGGGTTTCCACGATTTTATACTTATTTCTAAACACCTTCTTTCTACGTATTACATTAATTGAGCGCTTGAACCAGTAGGATTGGGCGACCGTATGCTAAAAAATAATATGGACGATCATTGGTTACATACATTTATGAATATTTACATCACCTGCACACAAAAGTAGGAACTGATTCGTTTAAAACGTATAATTAATAAAAATGTCATGACGGAATTCGGCGTACCACGTACGTCTCGTTAATTAATAATTACTGATTACTTAGTAAATCGGCACTCAGTAAAATGATGAAATTGAACTATATGGGTAGTTACATAAATATATTTACTCAACAATGCCAGTCACTTGAATTAAATTATTAAGCATATGTAAAAATTCCAGTGGCGGGCAATGTTATTTAATTATAGATAAATAATATAACGACTGTGGCAAGACAACTGCAACGCATACCTATCTGTTAATTTCTGGATGATGCACACCATTTGCAGACACATTATAGCATGAGATTTACGTTCGGAATTAATGAAAAATTGAACTTCTTTATTGCTTAATTTGAACGGTGGGACCCCAGCAGTGTGCTTTAATGATTACATATGTTTTCTTCAATGATTTGTAAAATTTGATTTTATGATCTATTATAGGTATATGGGCAAATTTAATTTCTTTGTAATATTTGTTTCTATGATTACTTGATATTTGAATTAATTTAAAGTGATAAGAAAAAGTAAGAATATTCACTCACGTATTAAGAAATTTAATGATGTTTATCCAGCAATTTCATACCGTTTTATTATTCCTTTATTAAAAAAAGGTATAAGGTAACTCGTGACCCTTGATCGTAAATACTGCCTCTATTTAGAGTTAATTAATATTAATATTTGAGTTAATTTTTTATTCATGTCAACGATTTTTTGTAGAAATGCAATCTATTGCGATGGCTCCAAAATTATCAAATAAAAATTCCCCGAAATATTCTTTACAGAAATTCGTTTTAAGGCATTCTGAAACAACTTTGGATTTCATCGCTAACAGGGTGTATCCCCCCCACTAAAATCGTTATTTATAAGTTTTAAAAAAATCTCCAAATTTACGTAATGTTGTAAGGATCTCAAAAATAACGACATTGTGCATTCATTGCACACTACCAAAAACTTGCGAAATTGACATAAAATTCTTTTTTTTAATTTAATTCTTTGCAGACCCGTAGTGCAGCGACATGAGCGCTCTAGCGGCCTCCCTTAAAAGTATTCCCTACTGAGTAGCGAACTAGTGTGGTTGTTCAATATATACCATATTGTGTCGTGGTCTAGTGGTTAGCGTGGATTGCTTATGAGATGAAGTTCCCGGGTTTGATTCCAGTGCGTCATTCTGACATGTATGTTCAATACGTCTGTATTTTTACAAAGTAAAAGGGACTACTTGATGTTATGTATTTTTGGGATGCGAGCTTGCGAGCATCCGGACCACCTAACTAAACACAGCATTTTGACCTATATGCCCAGCTAATCTGAATTTTTACCAAGGGATTGACAACTTGATATAATGTATTTTTTAGATGCGAGCTTGCGAGCATCCAGACCACCAAACTATAAACAGAATTCTGATCTATTTCACTTACTAATCTCTATTTTACTGGAATTTAGCATTTTGAGGAGAGACAAGTTACTTTGATGATTTGATAGCGGAGAACATGAGAGGCGCACATGTCGCTGGACTACGGGTCTGCAAAGAGACACTCGTATATTCAATTGCCACATGTGATTTATGTATTCATTTATTACGAGCAAGCCCAATACACTCAAGAAAACAAGATGAATGATGCATGATTATTGAGTATTTTTTCGTGCTTAACCTCGTAATGATGTTCATTCATTGATATTAGCAACTTCAACTTGGGGAAAACATCGAAAAATCATCCACAATTGCACTTTTCTAACTCATTTTTACACAGCACAAAAAGTACTAAAATGCGCACTAAAAATCATGTACTACATGTGGCAATTGAATATCTTCAAAAACTCAGTACTTTTTTTAAAATTTTTCACTTTTAGAGCGGAATTTTTCATTTTTAAAGCGGAATTGCGCCTGTTCGTGCGCACTTTAAAATTGAGTGATGGCCCGAAGTTTATATCAAGTTCGCAAGTGTGAAATTTGCAAATTCATCATTTTGAGATCCTTACAAAAAAGCATAAAGTTTGAAAATCATAAATAACGGTTTTAGCGGGGGGGGGGGGGGGGGGGGGGGGGCTGTAAATACGATGTATGATTAAATAAAAAATCCGTTCTTTCGAAGTAACTTGCTCACGTTCAAAGAAAATGTGCTGCACTAAACGTGTAAAAAAAGTCTGAAGATTGTTAGGCATATAATTTTTTTGCAAAATATTACTCATACAGAGTATTTCAACTGTGAACCAAAACATTCAAACATTTACGCTCAAAATCATGCTGAAAAATTTACTCAAATCTTAACTTAAAAATCAATAAAAACTTGTTTTTCAAAGTTTTTGTAAAGCCGAATATTATTTAGAGGGAGTTTTGGTCACTGTAACGACTTCTTTGTATTCTGTATACAAATTACTCAAATCTCGAAACAATTCAACTAAATATGTAAATATGACATCAAAAGACATTGCGAAAATTCACCCAATCGATGATGGTGCATGGCTGGACCTTTTTATTATTTGGCTTCGAATCAGTCGTATCCGCTCCCACTAGGTGAATTGTTGGGAAAATCTATACATTTTGGCCATTACGTTGCATTTGGAAATACTATTTAAATCAATTCTATATGATTTATTTATTTTTGGTCTATATGATTTATGACTTAGTAAGTACTAGGTTCCTACAAAAAAGACACTCCGCGTACAAAACATGTCAAGCCACAAAATGCATGATATCTTCCAATTCGTGCGAAGTACGCGCCTAGGGATAGCATACCACTTCCGATCCATCTATTCACTACCACAGTACAACCAATCCCGAACGGCTTGGCCAATTTTCGTTATTATTCAAATCACAACTCCCGATTCGCACCATATTGTTGAAATGTCATCCTAACGGACCTACATTCGGAATCACCTCCTTCCGTTGATATTATATGTTAATAATATTTTTGTCCATATTGATGTTATACACCTCCTATAAATTCAATTTCACCCTTATTCAGTGTAACTTGTTGTTCAGTTTTCTCAGTATACCCCATTGTCAAAGATATTGTTTAAGTAGATAGCTACTAAAGCTCTTTTACGAGGATCAATATGATATAAGGGTCAAAATACATATTTCCTAGCCCTGAAGATGAAATCGAAACGTCGGCCTAGAAGATAGACTTTTCATTAACCAACCCTCAAGAAACCCAAAACATTTTACATTTAACTCAGTGGTCGAGAAAACCCTGCCAGATTATCTTAATAAAATTCTGAATTAAAAAATAAAAATTAAAAATATCGGCAATTAATCTATTGTATTCCGTGATCAGCAGATTGGGCAAATAGAAGAATCTTGGCAGTATTTGATATTCTTAGAGATTCTTAATCTCATTCAACACTTTTTCTTGAATATGTTTTGGTGAAATATGCGACTTTCCACCATGATTCCAAGGTCTGATTAATAGCATGGCTTTAGCATACATACAGCAATATAATCTATTCCTACAAGACAGGAAAAAAACTTGAAAATTTTGAATAATAGGGCGGCAAGGGGTGATTTGGAACGGGTTTCGAAAAAGTCTAATTATGAAATCGCATTCAAGGTGTTTATATGCATTGCGAAAATTGTAATTTTTGAGTTGAACAAGGCGTATACTAGTGAGCAGAATTTTTGATCGTTAAGCTAAAATCATTTCATTTTGTCACGGTGAATAATCAAGAAGATTGCTTGGCTTTATACATCTATCTCAGCTGCCAATTATATTTTGGTCTCTTGTGAAAATAATGTTTGTTTTAGTTGAGGACTTCAATCAGAAATGTATCAAACAAATCAACTACTAGATGTCTAAATCTGGTACGAAGGAACTGACAATAAGTAGATAAAAATTGAGCGGTATGGATCTAGAAATATACGCTTTATACTTGAAAAGCAAACTAAAATAAGTAGATAGTGAATAAGTGAGGTAGGCATATCTGTAACTAGTGGAACAAACCCATGTAGGATAAGTTAAGTAGTATAAAATTTGCTTTTGTCGAAAAGTCAAACCTATAGTTCAATTTCATCATATTCCTATAAGAAGATTTATAAAATATAAATATAATTAAATTTTACGAAGTATATAAATTAATAATTTATAGTGCACTACCAATTTCGATTTCAGAGAAGGACGTAGGTACACTGTTGGGAGGAAATTCGTTGAGTAAAACTACATTGACTTGTACGATTGTTTCTCGAATCAAATTCAGTTTTTGAATTTGGATTACTTTGAACACAAATACGTGAGGTTAGACGTGAACGGCAATCAGATCGCTCGCCAAGAGGGGGGGCATGTAAAACACTTTGCGTAAACTTGGCCTTACCTCGATTACAAGGGAAACGATGAGGTTGACAGTCGCCAGTCCCACGAGCGACAGCCGGAATCTTACGGTGTCGTGGCGGTAAAAGTCTTTCAAGTCAAAGAACCGAGAGAGGCTGTCAAAAGGAGCCAACAAGAGGAGGGTCGTCCATCCCACTAACGACAGGACTGTGACCATGAACCAGCCTGAAAAGTTTTTTTGTTTATTCAATTTAAACGAGTATAAGAACATTTGATCAATGCACAGAAAATAACTTCTTCTTATCCAATCGTAACATGTACAGATCACTGAAAAGGTTTAAATAATCTAGAGAGGTTCCGTAGGAGATTCCTTTTGTCAGACGGAGTAATGACATTAAGATGGATTGTAAAATGTAAGCCAACCTAGATTTTATTTGTTGTTTAAAATGATTGATTCTGAGTCTACCTATGAGTAGCGGACGCATTGTATTCACTTTCAGATGATCAGTTTTTTTGTCTGTAAAATCAAAATTTCCACTCGCATTTTACGTTTTGGACCATTCTAAACAACTTCCGTTCCGTGTCTGTCGTGTGTTTGAAAATCCTTGTAAGAAGCTTAATTTCCACAATTTGCAACAATTTTTATGAAAGGGTGAGAGATGGGGATTATGAGAGTAAGGGTGAGAGATGGCCCTCGATCAGTTTCCCAAATCGTTACTTCACTCAGCGCATGCGGAAACGTAAATTCCATCAATCATCATTTCTTACCCCTTAGCCGTTCGATGATGCTCAAATTTTGAGGATAGATGGGAGACGACGGAATCATACCAATCATAATCATACCCATACCAATTTCAATATGATTGTATCATTACTAGCTCCTGCACATGGGCAAATGTGAAATCCGGAAACTACGAGTAGCTGCTCTAAAATCGGTTCTAAAGTGAATCTTATTCTCTCCTAGAAAACTACAAACATTTCCAGGTAGATTAGCTGTTTCTGAGTGTCTCAACTCACTCTGGTAGGAGTTTGGGGAAGGTGGGAAGTTGGTTCTGTGTCTACACAACCCTCCTTCCCTCATCTGTGACACCCAGCTTACCCGTAACAGGTCAGTTTTCTGGTGCAGTCAATTGGCCAAACCAAAATCAGCCAAGGAAGCTGAAAATTAAAACCGCGAGTGTCGAGTCGGGACCAAAACCTCCCAAATATTTCAACGTTTCAATTTTCGAAGCGATTAGAATGCTTCTGTTACTTTTGCAGGCAAATTTACTGGCATGAAAAAGTCTGCAAATACGTCTTGAGAGGATCTCATTTACTCTGCTATACTATGGGAGGAGTAAAACCTTTGAAATCCGATTTTGAGAGGATATATTTCCGTCCTCAAAATCAATATTTTTAATCATAGGTACGAAACATTCAACAGTGTCGATTCTTTACGTGGTCATTGCCTATGTTGGTGTTATTTGATCCACACTCAAAGTATTCATACCATTCTCCGAGGATTTCGATTATTGGAGAGTGGATGATTTCGTACCCATGTATGATGTGCGCATTAGCCAACTAGTCATTCACCTGAGTTGGTCCGCTGACCAGGTTTCTTACGAAGTTTGGAAAACTGGCGAAAACTATTGGAAACGATAGCAAACTCAATTTTCGATGATTAGATGGACGTCAGTGACGACGTCGATAACGTCGAACTGTCATCAAGAACAACTTTTAAAGCTTTTATAGTGGTTTCAGCCGATTCTGTGTTAGAAAAATAAATTAAAAACGATACCAAAATCAATTTTTGGTTAATTAGACGACGATAGGCGACCGCCGATGACAAGTTCTGGTCGTTGGATCGTCATCAAAAACTATAAAGCTGATTCCGAATGTATAAAGAGTCTAGCTACAATTTGATTTTGATTTGATTTCGTGACTTGTAGCGCGGAACACAAACGTACGCACACATGCTGACAAATTAGACAAGTTAAAGTAAAGACTCCTCGTTCATAAATTATAGCTGATTATACCTACCCCGAATATTACAATTTTGAAGAAAACATAGTTCCGTGCCAGCTATGTACCTTCTGCTTCAATAGGCATCTATTTCTTACAATATGGCTCCCAACTAGAAGCTAAATTATCTCTACGGCAGCTAATATATATCACAGTTTCCTACGTATTATGATCTCAATTTTTAAGATCTTTCCTAATAATCATGTTGTCGCAACTGAATCTTTCTATGTGTACTTCTACTTACGGTTTTTGTATATAGGTTGCCTGTGGGGCTTTCCTTTGGAAAACGTAACTGCCAAAATGACGTATTGGTAGCAACTTAAGATGAAGATCGCTGTGTTCTCCCAACCGCTGACCACGTACTCGTCACCTTTGGCACGTCTCGTTCGTACGTACCTAAAACATGGTAAGAATCAAATGAGAATGCATTTGAAGAGGTTTGCCTTGGAAGTAAGATAAATTCAGTGAGCATTTGAGGATCGAATTCATACAACATCATGAGAAAAAGGTGAAAGATGGAAGGTGGAAGACGTGGCCTAACTTAAGCTTCCTAAAAGTGGTGCATATTGATCAAATAAAGCTCGAAGACAGGTGCGCTGCCCAAGGTCGGTTTAGTTCACCACATTCCGAAGCCAACAGGACACACACCACACATTGCACCACCTTCCGTGCTACCACATCCCGTCACCCCTCTTCATAAATCTGCACAGTGGGGCTTCAACTGATCATATGATGCAGTGCAACTGCGGCATCCTTTCTATTGAATCAAATCCAACTTCTCTTTTCGCTCTTACAAGCACTTATTAAACACCCATACTTTTCTCTGCTGTCCAACGGCTTGATTACCGGGCCGAAGTCTACCTTCTCTTTTCCTGCAACAACCAACGGTTAGAGTGCAAGGTTTTTAACTTTTTACCTATAGTTCCCTTTGGTTTACCTAGGTTTCATTACCAACCAGGTAAAATCCTCTCGTAGTCGACGGTTTTAGTACCTGCTAGATTATATTCCTGATCACTAACGGTTTCAGTACCGGGTGACAAAGTCCTACATAGCTAACGGTTTCAGTCCCGAGCTAAAATCTACCTTCTAAGGCCGGGTATCTAGAACGGGTAGCAGTAGCAGGCGTTACCCCCGCGTTTCTGGTAATAATGCGTAACTAGAACGGAGGTTACATCTCAAACCCTGTGTCCCCCTACCCCAGCTGCGATTGCAGGGGTACCTATGCTGTTTGCCGAAGTAAGCTCTGTGATTGGCTTGGGCCGTTGGAAAATCAAGGCTAACGTCAAAATAACTGGCCGGCGGCCTGATGATACTAACGTCGGTGCGTACTACCAATAAAACCGAGAGCATCGCCACCCTCCAATTAGCTTTCCAGCCCACCAATTACGAAATGTTCATATGTAGTAGGTAAAACTGGTTGCTATACCAGGGGCAGCTATCCTAACTCTACCTTGTGTTTCAGTTACGCTTCGTAGATACCCTCTGCCTCACTCTCCGGGCTGCTTGCTGCCTCCAGTATTACATCTGTTACTCGATACTGGGCCTAAGAGTATCCAAGTTTGAGGTTTTGGTTCCTCAGAGAAATTGGATTCACAAGTTTATTCACCCGCTCAACCCATGACACTGGTGTCCATGACGTTTTTCTGGCTACGAACTCTCCGGATATTATAAGTTCCTCGAACCCTAATCGCTAAGATGAGAGAATCTTGAATCGTGGGTATTAATTAAGAAGTCGTTGTATGGATAGGTGTAACAGTTGTGCTCTTATTTTTCGACAAATCATTGAAAATCTGGTTTTTCAAGGTGATCATTAATTGAAGTTGATTGATGCTTTTGATAAGATCATGCACTATTGTACAGAACATTTCTAATTTTCATATAATCGTGTGCCTACTTCTCTCACATGGCTGCTGAAAGTGGGTGTAGAGATTATTCAGAAGCTCACGCCACTGATCACAGATTTACTAACTGCAACCGAAGATCATCTCCTAAGCTAGCGCAGATATATTTCTCGTTCTTTGAAACTGGGAAACAAAAACAATCTTCCCAAGCAACTGAAACCATCCGTACTAAATCAAATCCTCATCGCTATTGTCTGGTTACATCTATGATAACAATCTGAATATTAAGAATCTACTGGACATTCAAATTTTAAAGTTGCTCCCAGATCTATGTTTGCGTTGTACAACCAAAATCATGAATGTGATTTTAAATCGGTAAAATTAGCAAATGTACAATATAGCAGGTATTCGCAATGGTTACAATGGAATTACTAACCATATCGCAAACCAAATTGCATATTCTCTTTTAGCAAGACTGAAGGAGAAAAGAATTTAAATGGATGGATTTGTGCACCTGTGGACAAATGGATTGATTTGATACCTGAAATGATAATGCAGATTTTGAACCCTTGGATATACGACTCTTGAATCATAAACCTCCAAATATAGGAGGATAGATAACTTTTTTTCCGCTAATCCTAAAGTTTGTTGTTGAAGATTAAAAACCGAAAATGTTTGAACGAGGAAACGCTGGGTGCCTTTGAATATTTTCGTCGCGGGGTATAATTAAGTTGTGAAACGTTATATTCACGCAAGCGGCCCAGGAATCATGCTTTTCGTATTCCAACGTTGTCGTCAGTATCGGACTCGCATGGTGACGCCAGCTAGCGGCTTTCACGATATTCCGTGATCTGTGTCCGTTAGTGTGGCACCCACTCGTCCACCTTTCGGTGAATGTGGTGAACTGAAGCTTATAAACAGCTAAATGCACTTAAGCAGTGCAATAACGCCAATAATGTCTTGATACAGCCAAGAGAATAATGCCTCAGAAAAATCTTATCACATTCACTCTGAAATCTGATGTCTATAATATATGAATCCACGTATTACCCGAAATAGATCCTGTAAAGACGATAACGAGTTTTATTGAAGATAAAAATGGAATGTAAATTAGATACGTAAGACTCGCATGAAAATATTACGGTAATAAAAAATGTATATGTATTTATATCTAACATTGAGACGTACTGGAACTGATTGCTAACAAATAGTGGAACTACCTACGCATTTGTTACTGTTATTCAATTTGTATATGTAATATTTCCAATAATAAAATTCCATTTTCGACATTAATTTTTGCGTAATCACTGCAGCTAAACTTGGAAAAGAAAAAATGCTTCCCATGAAAAATACTTACTTAACTCATTTCAACGATATAGTACATTTTACTCTTGCATTGTTAGGGGAATAAATCATGTTTTAATCTTGGAAAATCTTGGTAAATGATGGGGTTTTCAGTGAATTCGATGGTTTTCTCGAAAAATGACCCTTTATGAACTTCAGTTTCTTCGTATTTTTTCACTTTGAATCAATTGGTATCACTTGCAGATCTCTGCAACTCCGTTATTATCGAGTTTTACGCTTTAGTGAACTAGTTTCACCCGATAACACATACATTTAAGCGTAACAAACAAACTAAAAATTTGTGGACGGAGCTACTGGAGTTGGGCATCTGGGCGGGAGTGATCCGTGGTAGCACATCCTGCGTCGTGAAGGGTTCTTACTTGAACTTGTGGTCATTTTATAGGAGCACATCCTTCCATCCCACTCTTCCTCCCCATCCTTCAGCAACTTCCCTCATCCCTAGACCCGGCGTGGGGTAAACCTGGGGCGTCCTCCCCACTACATTTATTTATTCATTTTCTGAAGTTACTAGTGTACCCCATCGGCCTTTGAAGGGAGTTTTGTTATTAAAAAAAAAGTGTGTATGTCATTGCAGACGGTAGCTCTCCTAAAATTCCGTTCTTGCGCAGATAAATCAAGCTTTCCAAATGAAAGGATGAGTTCGTTGGCCAGCACTTTTTGAGCACATTAAATTGATTGAATTTCAAAAAATGTAATAAAAAAAACCACTAAAAAAGGCTCAAAACGCCCAACAGTCTATAATGTTTAGCGTAATTTCAGTCACAACAAAATTATTAACGATTAACTAGGGCGTTACAAAAATTTTATGCAATATTATGCTGAAAAACGTTCTTGAAAATTTCATTAAAATTTCCTGAAAAAATCTATAAACCATACTCAACAAAATCTAAAAATCCAAAATCTTTTTCGAATCGCTGAACTTTTGTAATATGAGTTTTTGTCGCCATGAAATTGATTTTTAACAATTTCTTTGTTCCCAAGTGGCTCTAATTCACTTTAACATAATTATTTTATACCTAATACGAAAGGTGGTAATTATCAAACTTAATTTCTCCGGAACAAATTTGAAATTATGGAAAACTATTCTCGTGTATTTGAACTCATAATTTGCCACAGTATATAGGAACCTTGCTGAAGTTTCTATATTATATCGAGCCATCTATCTCAATATGAAAACAAGATTTAATTCAAACTTGAGAATTTGAGGAACCTTCCTTACGAAAGAATAAGTAAGAAGGAACAAGTAAAAAGTCAGTACGTACCATGGTTCATATTTGACTAGCTCCATCGCAGTGACTTGACTCAACACGCTGACAACGATTTGAAGAACAAGAGGAATCAAATTTGAGGGCGAGAGAAGTCGGCTGATCGGCCGCTTTGGGACGATCCGATCTCCAGGTTTGTTTCCTCCCATCACCAGGGCTAGTGAACTCGTGACAACGAGATCAACGTATAAAAACTGGAAGGTTCCCATTTCCAGTCCTTCCTGTTGACAACAGTTAATATCAAATCTGGCACGGTAACGAGGTACGGAAGAAACATGAGATGCATTAGAAAATAGATAAATCCTACAACTTGTCAGCATTGTGATGGTACATTTTACCTCCTTCGTACGATTTCTGAACGACGTTATATTTGAGGCTTGGAGAATAACTTTTTCTCAGCTTATTCACACAAGTTCTTAAGTCTCCAGAAGCCGACTTCAGCTTATTTAGCGCATGGAGTAAAGAACTCCGGTACTACAACTGTGCCAATCCGACATTCCTGACTATGTGACATGGGAAATACCATGACGTTCGAGGCTTGATTTCCATTCTCAGTCACTTCCCGAACCATGATTTTGTGGCTTCTCAAATTATAAGTTGCATCCTGTCAACTCCATGATCAAATGACATACTTCATTGTCTCATAACATCGTAGGTTAACAGATGCACCAGCTTAATGACTAAAATTTCTTTTAAGCCTCCTCGAGTATCTCAGGCAGCACGAAGTCATGCGCTGAAGCAGCGCAAGACGTGGCTTTCAAAAGTTCACATCGCACGTAAGCGGCTGTTCCACAATATAAGACATGGAGAATGACACAAAGAAGTCAATTGAGGCTTCGTGGGGAATTTTCATAGTTATTTTTTACTTGCTCAATAGAAAGATCTGAGCGCTAGCATTCCAAAAAGCTGCAGTATGGGGGGTATCTGGCTAGTAAAACGGCGCTTGAAATTCATTTGCACGTTGACATCACAGCCCCCACCCGTCTGGCGGGAACCTTTGATTTCTTGCCATTCTAAGTCACGCGTGATCTTTCTACCCCTTTATTGGCCGATATAAATGGTCTTTTGGGCTGAAAATTGCTACTAGGAAGTTTTTAAGTGCGCTGGATCCGAATTTGAGGTCAGAAGTAAAACTTCAACTAATGAAAGTTCCTCATTACAGTTCCAACTATTGTTTGTCCCAAAATACTGTGGCTTGTCTAAGTCTTTGCGTCTGAATGGGGTCACCTTAGACGGTAAAGACCAATCACAACAGGCGAACAAGTGCTCGACCCTGTTCAGAACAAGTCTTGTCAAGCCTACTCGAGCAAGACCTAGTATTGCACAAACAAAATTTCGGCACAAACTTCAGTCCAGTCTTTATGAAGCCGGAAACCTGTTAGAAGTGACTAGGTTAACGCTCAGCCGCTCTGGATTTGACATTCATCTCATGGCGTGTGGTGTTGTTAAACTAAGAGTCCGTTCGAACTACGCCGAGTGCAAAAAAATGGTGAACCTAAATGAAGTCATAAGACAGCAAGTATACAAGCGAAATATGTTGTTGTCTCATATGAAACATCCTCCAGTACATCTATATAATTTTATTTGATCGTCATTCTACACTTTTGAGCTGGACTGTCTTGAGTTTCATCAAAGGCTGTGGAGATCTCCGTTTACCTGATCTGTTTAATGATTTGCTGGACTTACTTAGAAACTTAAATGTTGTTTTGTACGAGTAAAATGTAGAACTATATCAATTTTTCATTGCCTTGACAGGTTTTCAGTAAATTCTTGCGCGTATCGACTTGTCGAATTCCAATAAAAACTTGACAAAATATTATTCTGCTAATATTAATGGTAATTTTCAGTATTTCGTTCGGCATTTTTGATTACTTCAGTGGATCTTTATGTTTTTAGGTTTGGATCTAAAGGATGGATACAAAAATTCAGCTGTGACTACCGAAACATTGTTAGAAAATTACTTGCCAAGTAAAGAATGAAGACAGAGCTGAACTGAACGAGACCGACGAGGACCATGAAGTTGAAGAGGCCGAAGTTCGTCACCAGTGCACATCTGCCTTCCGTGATGAGTTTAGGGACGCATGTGACGTCCTGGATGGATGAAGTGAAAGGAGCTGCTATCGACGCTTCAGCCGAAGAAATAGATATTCCAATGTGAGCGGTTTTCAGAGCCTGATTGACAAACAGTGAGAGAGCTAAAATGTAAACCACATGAGTGACTGATCAAGATCTTAATACAGTTACCTACTTGTTGGGTACAAAATGAAAAACAGACAGGTGCATCTTGCACTGTGTGCCAAGTTGTCCACCTAGCAACTCGTAAGGTTAGAGAAGTTGTATTCAATGAAATTTCTTAGTTGTTCACACTTATGTATTTGTTATTAAAAATTATTATTATGTCAAAATTCTATCATACTTTTAGATGGCGAGAAATATCACTAGTATGTCGCTTTACAGTGACTTCGTAAACAAACACAAACAATAATTGTGAGACATATACAATTTATAGTGATGTTGGGAACTTCGGTACCTATTATTGTTGTTGATGGTTTGGTTGCTTGGAATGGAAACAAGATGTTAAGAAGTGTTGATGTTGGAAAAGTGGTTGTTATGATTGAATGTTCTGCAAGTTAAGAAAAAATACAAAAAAATTGTTATCGTTAATCTGACGTGTTCTCTTTACCGATTTATTACAAAGTGGTGTCAGAAGTGGGATGAGTAATCCGGAAGACCAAAGAATACTTCGGAGTGGACGTGTAGTACGTGGTTCAGAAACGGTCCAAGATAGCGAAGTCGTGGATGGTCAAGATAATCCGGCTAACCCAGAAGTGACTTTGGATAGTGCCATAATGCGACACATTAATGAACAATTACGACAGTGGAAAGAACAACTAGTGAATGAACTTTTAATGGAAGTGCGCGATATTGTTCAGCCCTTGCGGAGTCCCATCCCTACTGTAGCCCCTCAGGAATTACATTCTGAGCCCATCTTAGTGAATCAGGGCCGTCTCTCCGCCAGTCTGAAGAAGGTTCGACCATTTGATGGGTCCATAGAATGGGAGGCATATAGAATTCAATTCGAAATAGTAGCTCATGCAAATGGTTGGGATGGGGATTTGATGGCCATAGCCCTCAGTTCTGCTCTCACAGGCCCTGCACTCTCGCTTCTGAGTGAAATCCAACCACCTAGGACTTATGAGCGGTTAGTTGCTGCATTGGAAGAGAGGTATGGCACACGGAATCAAGCACAAATGTTTTTGACTTTGTTGAATACGCGTATTCAGAAGCCTGAGGAAGACATCAAACAGTTTCATCAAGCCATCCGCGTCCTTGCTCGCAATTCCGCTCCTAATGCCCCTCGTGACTATTTTGAAGCTCAAGGGGTGTATCACTTCATGAGGGGGCTCAAGGATAGAGAAGTAAGGAAAGCCATCATTAGCCGATTTCCCTCTACAATGTCTGAAGCACTGAGTGTCTCCCTACAAATTGAGGCAGCAGTTAATAGGGATCGTGCCTATCAAGGGAGTACGTTGAGGACTGCCAACTATCACACACCAGAGACTGGAGATGAAGAGTATAGTCCAGCAGCTCAAAACCTTCAACTTGCACGGACAACAGCTAATGTACCCTCAGGTCGAGGTAACACACGCATAGTATGCTGGAGGTGTGATGGGGTTGGTCACAACTGCCGCAATTGTCCCATGCGTTATAGAGGGGAACAACGTCAGCAGTCGGGAAATGGGGGCCAGCCAAACTAAGAGGGCCAGGTTTGGCTCCACCTCAATGGCCCAGACGCACAAGGGATGTGGAACAGGTGGTTTACCGCATAGGGGGAAGTAAATCTCTATGCCTCTCAGGTTTCGTAGGCTCTTCACCATGTACCCTGGTTGTGGATACAGGGGCGACTGCGACATTCATCAGTCCCAATGTGATGGAAAGGACGCACATTAAACCGACTTCGCCAGTGGGAATGCTCCGTACTGCAACAGGGCAAATGTCACCTACACTTGGAAAAGCTACTATACAGTTGGATCTAGGGGATGGGGTATTGCATGAACAGTTGGCTGTTGTTGCGCACATCAATGAGGACTGTATAGTAGGAATGGATTTCTTGTGTCGGTTGCGTTGTGTCATCGATGTTGGGAAGAATACCATTAAGGTTGGTGACCATACTCTCATGTTTGCTCAAGAGAAGGATGGCATTTTGCTGGAAGGGGATGGACTGGGAGAGATGGAGGTATTCAGTTGTGAGGGGGCAGACAGACAAGACCCTTATACCTTGACTGGTATTCCCGAGCATGTAAGAGATCTTGTAGAACGTGCTGGACTAGGGCTAACTCATGAACAGAGACAAGTTGTAGTGTCCTTGGTACGAGAGTTCAGTGACGTATTTGGAAAGAATAAGGGGGACTTGGGGCAAATAACAGAAGTGGAGCATGCTATTGTGGTGAAAACAGACAAGCCAATTCGCCAGATGCCTCGGAGGCTACCACCTAACAAGTTGCAAGAGGTAGAGAAATTGGTTGCAGAAATGGAGAGTGGGGGCATAATTGAGCAATCCAATAGTCCTTGGGCAAGCCCAATTGTTCTTGTTGAAAAAAAGGATGGAACGACTCGATTCTGTATTGATTACCGCCAGCTCAATAACGTTACCCTGAAAGATTCCCACCCCCTGCCCCATATTGATGATCTGATTCATGCCCTCACTGGAAGTTCCTGGTTTTCCACTTTGGACCTCCAAAGTGGATACTGGCAAATAAAAATGAAGGATACAGACAAGGATAAGACGGCTTTTTGTACACCCAGAGGTTTATGGCAATTCCGTGTAATGCCATTTGGGTTGTGCAATGCACCAGCAACGTTTCAGAGGGCAATGGCAAGTGTTCTTCATAAAGTCATACGTCAAGGGCGAGTCAAGGTCTATTTGGACATGTTTTAGTGGATACTCCTACATTTGAAGAACAAGTTGAATGGTTGCGGCAGGTATTCTCTGAATTCCGAACTCGCAAGATCAAACTCAATGCAAGGAAATGTGAACTCTTCCAAAGGAGTGTTAGTTATTTGGGTTACGTTATTTCAGAAAAAAGGGCGACAGATCCCTCGAAGATAGAGAAGGTTAGACAATGGCCTACCCCATCTTCACCCAAGGAGGTTCTCAGTTTTATTCAGTTTTGTGCATACTATCGTCCATTTGTGTCAAATTTTGCAAAATGTGCTGCACCCCTGTATAAGTTGCAGAAGGAGAGTCAGTTCACTTGGAACTTGGAATGCCAGCAAGCATTTGAGGAATTAAAGAAGGCTTTGACCGAAGCACCAGTGCTGGGGCATGTTCAACCAGGTTGCTCTTTTGTGCTTGATGTTGATGCAAGCGAAAGAGCAATAGGAGCAGTGTTAGCACAGCAACAAGGGTCACAAGAAAAAGTCATATCCTACTACAGCCGATGTTTGTCACGTCCTGAACGAAATTATTGTGTTACTCGGAAGGAGTTGTTGAGTATGGTTGAGGCTCTCAAACATTTCCGTCCATATGGGCTTGACAATGGTGACCCAGTGATTGTTCGTTCTGACCACTCCTCGTTGCAGTGGTTGAGAAACTTTAAACATCTGGATGGCCAGATGGCAAGATGGTTAGAGTGTATAGCCAATTTTAATATAATCATTCAGCACAGGAAAGGTTTGGCACATGGGAATGCAGATGGATTGTCACGTAGGCCTTGCAGATCAGAAGGTTGCAAGTACTGTGCTCGTCAAGAGGAAAAAGAGCTGAAGGTTGAGGATGGACAGGAGGTTGTACAGCGAGTGTCACTAGGCTCTACAGTGAATTGGCGAGATCAACAGCATGCTGATCTAAATATTCGACCTGTTCTGGATTGGGTGGATAAAGGGAGCCGTCCAGAGTGGCAATTTGTGGCACCATGTAGTGCTATCACAAAAGCACTGTGGGCAATGTTCAGTACTTTAGAGGTAAAGGATGGAGTGCTGATTAGGAAATGGGCAAACGATACGGGGACCACTTCAATAAGCCAGATCATTGTACCATGTGAAGCGAAGCAGAGTGTCTTGCAACATGTACATGGCATTGGACACTTTGGATATCACAGAACCATCTCCAATTTGAGGAAGCATTACTATTGGGTTGGTATGCATAGAGATGTGAGAGAGTTTTGCCGGGCGTGTTCCACTTGTGGGAAGAGAGGTAAAGGGAGGGAAACTCGAGCGCCATTGCAGACTTATGTCACTGGAGCACCATTTGATCGAGTGGGAATTGATGTACTAGGGCCACTTCCTAGATCACACAGAGGTAACTGCTTTATTGTTGTCGTCATGGATTATTTCACCAAGTGGCCCGAGGCTTTTGCAGTGCCAGATCAGAGGGCAGAGACAATCGCACAAGGGTTAGTAGATCATTTCATCTCCCGGTTTGGTATTCCTCTACAGCTTCATTCGGATCAAGGAAGGAATTTCGAATCAGCAGTGTTTCAAGAAGCCATGGCTATCTTGGGGATCCACAAGACCAGGACAACCCCAATGAGACCACAGAGTGATGGGTTAGTTGAAAGGTTTAACCGGTCACTTAGAGAGATGCTTTCGAAAATTATTGACGATCACCAGCGGGATTGGGATGAACGTCTTTCCCTTGTTCTTCTGGCGTACCGGGCTTCCAAACATAGCACTACTGGGTTTTCACCTGCTATGCTGCTGTTTGGACGGGACCCAACGTTACCCGCCGACCTAATTGCAGGAATCGCACCTGGGAGCACAAGTTGCACGAACTATGGGCGTCAATTGAGAGAGAAACTCCACGAAACACACCACCTGGCCAGAGAAGCTTTGCAGAAAGCAGCAGAAGCGTCTAAGAGGAGGTACGACATTCATACGAAAATACCACGGTTTAAAGTAGGGGATAACGTTTGGATGTACAGCCCAAGAAGGCGTATCGGTATTGCACCGAAACTACAACTACCATGGATTGGACCCTGTACAATTCTGCACCAGCTTTCTGACGTAATATTCCGGATCAGGACTCCAAACAAAAAGAAGAAAGTTGTTCATGCTGATCGGTTACGACCCTATACGGAGTGGAAACCTTGAACAAAGAGTGCTGGAAACCACGGAGTAGTATTCAGGATGGACCTTTGAAAAAAAAAAAAAGGAAGGAGGTGATGTTGGGAACTTCGGTACCTATTATTGTTGTTGATGGTTTGGTTGCTTGGAATGGAAACAAGATGTTAAGAAGTGTTGATGTTGGAAAAGTGGTTGTTATGATTGAATGTTCTGCAAGTTAAGAAAAAATACAAAAAAAATTGTTATCGTTAATCTGACGTGTTCTCTTTACCGATTTATATAGTATTGTTTATTCAGTCTCGGAGTGTAAAAAAATTATTTTCACTATTTTTCGCGCATTGTTTTTGTTTTTATGTGCGCATGGATTGTGCTAAAAACAACAAACATGGTAAGAACGGTTTCTGATTTTAATTTTACGCCAATATGTAGGTATTTAATAACTCCACGTAACATTTCAAGGTGAGATATGTAAACACCAAAGTTTTCATAATATTTGAAAGGAGGTTTCACTAATATTACAAGTTGTTCCGGTTATAGTCTACACATACAGGATACATACCCCACAGTCATTTGCTCCGTCGCCGACCATCGCCACGATGTAGTCAAGGGATTGCAAAGTTTCAACGACGTTGGCTTTCTGCTGAGGAGACATCCTGGCAAACACAACGCTCCTGGTGGCAACTTGAGGCACCAATCCAGGAAAATATTCAACCAAGTCATCCCATGTTGGACCATCAATTGCTAACGCAGAGGAAGTATCAGTCTATGAGAAGAAAGTTATCAAATTCTTGCAATTATCAAGTATGTACATTTTTGAGTATTTATATTTACTTTCATGTATTTTTCATTAATAAAGCGCTTAAAAAAAGGAGATAATGATATGTTTGAGAGGTAAAACATCAACAGAGTTACCATAAAGTACTTATAGCACTAACTCTCTTGTAACTATAGTCCACGAATGATAGTCCACTACACTGTCACGTCATTGCCCCGAAACCGGCCGTGCAGTGACAGCTACCAACCTCTTCATTTTTCAATATTACAGTAACTCTCTTGTAATGATATGGATTCAGGTGGAATTAAGCAAGAAGTTACAGGATTGGTTAATTTTTTCTCCCATAAAACGCATGATTTTTCCTTTATTTTAGCAAATTGTTGAGATGATAACATCACACATCATATGAAGCACGAACTTCATTGAAATTGATAGTCCTAACTTGTCAACCAAAATCTTATCTAAAATTAACAATGATATAATAAATGTAGGTAATCTGCAAAACTCCGTTATCGTGTCTGTCGACTCTGTGTCTCTCCTACAGATATAGACAACCTCAATAGGTAATTGTTAATTTTTAGTTATTAAAATTGTTACTAATCGTTTCCTTAATTTTTATTCGAAATGGACCGTTTGACTGAGGAAAACCTAATATGACCGATTCTGATAAAGCCGGGTATTCAGCCTATTTCTACTTCTGAAATAATCAACTCAAAATTTACAGTTATGTCGATGATCTTATGGTGTTGACGTGGAGGAAACCCACCAAAGACAACGCTGTAAGGCGTTGCTGATTGGTTGATCCTAGTGATAGCCACACTTCTTGTGCTCCCGCAAAATCTACCCACAATCACTATCACATCTCGTATCGCTATAACTGCCTTCGCTCTCACCCGATTCAGTTTCAGTCGTTAGCGATTGACCACCAAAGACAACACTGTAAGGCGTTGCTGATTGGTTGATCCTAGTGATAGCCACTCTTCTTGTGCTCCCGCAAAATCTTGCCACAATCACTACCACATCTCGTATCGCTATAACTGCCTTCGCTCCCACCCGATTGAGTTCCAGTCGTTAACGATTGTTATGTTCGGTGAAATTTTAATTTATGATCTTGTTCCATCCTAACCTTTGGGTGACATGGGCACATGGCATTCTAAGTTATCAAAATTCATTTGGTGAGAGGTTTGTGGTCTTCTTTATTGATAACGAACGCTCGCGCGCGTTAGTTCAGGTCATAGATCTCCATATCTATAGAAGTATAAAGATCTATAGTTGAGGTTCATTTCCTACGGCTGCCAGTCGGATGTTATCGTATCGCATCTCAAAGCGATGCCCCCATAGGTCCGAAAGTGAAAGTAATAATCTTGGCTCTAGACCTTGAGCTCTTTTCGTGTTTCTTGAACTGCCACCGCAATGTTGATTATCGTCCAACGGTCATATCGTTGCACATAGCACTTTTCGTTAATTATTTTCAGTAATAAACTTTTGTAGTTGACAGAGCAATAAATTGTTCGAACACTCAACATTAATAATTGTTAATTTCTATAAGCCCCCCTAGTGCTTAAGACATAAGTACTGCGTCCGTTAGTTGCACACACCAACTCCAAGACCTTTTTCTCTCAATAGGTGTAACGGGATATAGAAAAACGCCGACATTGGTGTCAATAAAAACAGATGTAGCACACAAATTCCTCAGGACTCATGACAATCAAAATATCTGATATAATTAAAATATAATATTATTATTAAAATTCCTTGTACTAGCATCCTTTCAGTTCTTCAAATAATTGCCCAATCTAATTACATATCTAGATATTTCACAGCCCACTGAATTTAGTTGAGCTGAACTTAATTTGTTTTTAGCTATTCAGAATGATTTTTGAGTAAATTTCATTACTTGCATCTTGTTTATTTGACCGGACCTTGAAACGAAAATTGTACAGTTAGGATCGTCTCACAGAATTCAGTCATTCTCTCAATATTTTTCACCCTATGACTACAATTGAAATAAAACGAACGATTTCTACTGAAAATCTTTGGGTACTCAAACTAGGTACCTTACAATTTGCTACAAAGTAATGTTAATGACTGTTTTTCAAATTAAAATGACAACATAATAGTATCCGTGATCTATATTTTAAAAAATCCACATCTGAAACTTCTATTAGTACAACTTTTACTTGTAGGTACTTATATCTGTACAACATTTTAATCTTTTATTGTTTGTGCATATGCAGATGCTGAGTTGTTAAAAACCATGGAATTCATTGAGCATAATCCATTATATGAGTCAGAACACAATTGCTATCTATTGAACTTGAACGTACCCGTTAAAAAGTTGAGAGTTTTGTAATGCATTGCGCAGTTATTTATGGAATAACGATATAAAACCAAGGAATTTGATTTTTTCATAATGCCCTTAAAGTTTCTTTTTGGTAAATATTATTTAATTTTTCTTTAAAATTTTAACATAAGCTCCTTATAGTAACATCTCCATGTGCGACTTTAATACAGCGTGTTTCGTGGGCATAAATGAAGATATGAGTATGTTTGCATACCTCGATATGATCTGTAGACGAATTCAGTGGGAGAAGTTTGACAGTTCTGGGAAGTGCAGTCGACACTTTGACTTGAGCAAGAGGAACTGATGGTGCTATGAGTCCACAATTTCTGCTAACACTGACGGCAGTCAGCATATTATCTCCTGTAAACAACGGAAAATTAAAGTGCAAAACATGTCCACGTGTTTGCATATTCATTCATAAAATTCTGTTCACCAGACCCTTCAGTGTTGGAAATTTAAAAATTTCTTCGGAAACCTGCATTCACAACTAAAACAACAAACCACCAGCCTACCTTGAGCTCCATACAATTTCAATTAAGTTTCATGAACATATCAAACATAAAACTAAAACTTCCACAATATGCTCCGGTTCCTGTACAATACATTTCAAATTCCGATTTAGGGTGACAGAATTTAGTCTATTCTGCAAACGAGATCACAAGACTTCTGTAATCTGAAGTAGAAAAACGATAATGAATATGTAATGCATATCAGAAACCCGTAAATAATTCAAATGACTTCTACTTTAAATGTTTTTTTGAAGATATAGTAACGATTTGTGTTATTTGAACTTAATGCTAGGGACGGATTTTGATTTCGGTTGCAAGATGCTGGAACTATGTTTCTGAGATGACTTAGTAATGATTTAATATAAAACACATTTATTGAACATTTCAAACATGAATGAGTAAAAAAAAAAATAAACACAAAATAATATCTAACTATATACAGGGTGTCTCAACTTAAGTAGGCAAGACTTCAGGGATCAATTCTACAAGTAATTTGCTACAAAAAGTGTCTCTTAAAGTGTTATTTTTTAGAGGCTTCGTTTTCGAGTTATTGACGATCTAAGATTTTTTTTGTGTTTTCGACCTTATCTCCTAAAAATGGCTGTGACCCCATCATTCTTTGAGTATTCTCAAACCTGAGGATACCGCTGGAAAGAACGTTAAATTTCCTATCTTTTTGATGCCAAATCATAATTATTCAAGAGAGTTAAGATACCGAAAAAAGAGGTCAAAGTACAAACTTTGTAAAATTCTAAAAATTTAGGGTTTTTCAATCTGATTCCTCTCTCCATAAAAAAAATAAACAGTCGTTTGCAAGTATAGTAAAAACTTCAAAATCTTATCAGTTTTCTAACGGTATAGCCAAAAAATTGATAAAAGTAACAACAAGGAGAAAAAACGGCTTTTGAATGCAAAAAACGTGGTATTTTTAACGAAAATCGATGGATTTCAGGAAAAAACGATCTCCCACAACTTTATGATTTAAATGTCGAATTCTACTTAATTGTTCACGCTGAATCGAATGGTGACACTTGCAGACCTCTACGACTAACGAATAAGGGCGAAAGTGCCCTTCTCTGAGTTTCGAGGGTCAAAGGGCACTTTCGCCCTTATTCGTTAGTCGTAGAGGTCTGCAAGTGTCACCATTCGATTCAGCGTGAAAAATTACGTAGAATTCGACATTTAAATCATAAAGTTGTGGGAGATCGTTTTTTCCTGAAATCCATCGATTTTCGTTAAAAATACCACGTTTTTTCGTATTCAAAAGCCGTTTTTTCTCCTTGTTGTTACTTTTATCAATTTTTTGGCTATACCGTTAGAAAGCTGATAAGATTTTGAAGTTTTTACTATACTTGCAAACGACTGTTCATTTTTTTTATGGAGGGAGGAATCAGATTGAAAAACCCCAAATTTTTAGAATTTTACAAAGTTTGTACTTTGACCTCTTTTTTCGGTATCTTTACTCTCTTGAATAATTATGATTTGGCATCAAAAATATAGGAAATTTAACTTTCTTTCCAACGGTATCCTCAGGTTTGAGAATACTCAAAGAATGATGGGGTCACAGCCATTTTTAGGAGATAAGGTCGAAAACACGAAAAAAATCTTAGATCGTCAATAACTCGAAAACGAAGCCTCTAAAAAATGACACTTTACGAGACACTTTTTGTTGCAAATTACTTGTAGAATCGATCCCTGAAGTCTTGCCTACTTACGTTGAGACACCCTGTATATTACATACTAAATAGGTAGTATAGGTACTATACCTGTTAGCATTAGGCATTTGATTCTTGCTTGCTGCAGCTCACGGATCACTGGTGCCGACTGCTCTTTCAGCGTGTTTTTCATTATCAGCAGACCCAGGAATTCGAGATCAACTTCAATCTTGAATAAAAGTATCATAAGTTCAGAAAATTGTTCTTATCTAAGTATGTGCCGATGAAACAGCAACAAACAATGAGAAATTTCACATTTATGGATTCAGATTTGGATTCAGCGCACTTGAGAACCCTCAAGTACCAATTTTTATCTCAAAAAACGGTTTAGTTTGGTCAATGAACGAGTAGGAAGATCACCCCAGGCGGATGGGAACCATGACGTGATAGTGCAAATGAATTTCTAGATCCATATTACTGGTCAAATACCATCTTATAGCAACTTTTTGGAAAGCTCTCAATAATATTATATTTTGATTGAGTGAATAAAAAATACCTAACCATGAAAATTCCCCATTGTGTATCACGACCAACGATCCAATGGCAATGAAATTAATAAGAGTGTGTCAAGGAGCTAAACAAAACATTTACCTGAAAATGTCAACATAATTGGACTGATGTTTTCCTTCCATCTTAAAGCTTTTCAAGAAAATGACCATGCAGACATACAAACAAGGGACCGAATTCATCTTGAAAGGTTCAAAACTCTAAACGACAGCAGACATTTGTATCTCAAAAATCACTTATTTTTTGTAAACAAGTGCAGGCCCATTTATACTTTTTCACATTCTTGACTGTTGTTAGGTAGAAAATGGTTCGATCGATATAAATTAAAAGTTGATTAACATTTAAAAGTTTTTAGCGAAATTTCGAAAATCTATTATACCTACGTATGATACTGATGATAAGGGGATGATACTTGATTTAATAAATAGCCCATATCACCTAATATTACTAATTATTATTATTGTTATGTTAATCTTTATAGGTATAAATAATCAGTATGAATATACAGTTAACCACTTAACAATATAATTTTAAAATCATAAATTATTCATATGTTGCTGGCTAAAATACAATTTCATCCTCTTGATTGGACTTGTATTTTTGACCTTACTTGTTCTCTGGAGACTTTCTGCGATTGCAACCAGTTGAACTTTGAAGGTAATTTCTTGTAGGCCAAAGCGATGACCCTGTATCCTGCCGAGGTGTAGTAGGAAAGTGTTATCAGGCTGTTCTCTGGCACTAACAACAAATTTCATAACATCCTTATAATCAATAATGATTGTGGTTTATGATTTTTATTATGCACTTTCATATATTCAAAAGCCTATTAAATATAGTACGAATTAAGATTAATTTATTGAATGGACTGCTAGGTGTTGAATAAACAAAAAGCTCGGTTGTTAATAAATACATATGAAAGAAAGGAAACCTAGACAATGTTTAGTAGACATTGAGCCGGAGTTCGGATCTTAGTTATTTTGTACCTAAAAAGTATATATCAAAGAGTACATATCAAATATATGAGGAACTCATCCTGACTAATATAATCAACAATAAAATTTTCATAATTTAGAACTAATTTGAGAATCTTTCGTTATACGATGAAAAACTGGGTAGTTCTTGATAAGTGCGAAGAAATTGAAGGTTTATTGCATATTTATACAGGTATGTAAGAACTATGCCTTTTTATATAACAGATCAACCTTTTTTAAACCAAATTTAACCAATTCCAAGTCGAATTCAACCTTTCTCAAACTAAATTCAACCTTTTCCAAGTCAAATTCAACATTTCCCAAGTCAAATTCGACATTTTCCCCATCTAAATTCAACCATTCAAATTCAACCATTTCCAAGTCAAATTCAACCTTTTTCAAACCCAATACAACCTGTTCCAAAACAAATTCAACCTTTTCCAAACCCAATTCAACCTTCCCCCAATTATTAGGGAATGACGCAAATATCAATAGGAATTAAAACTCATTTATCTTAATGCCATTATGGAAGTACACAGCAGGTATTTAAGCAAGAAGGTAGGTACTGTGAAATCACTTTTAATCATTAGTAATGATATCCTATACCGAAAGCCTCGTGGACAGGAGTAATGAGTTTGTAGTAACGAAGGATCTGTTTTTTTCTTCTTTCTTCTTGAAAAACGGTCACGCATGAAAACAATGATACTTGAAAAATGGTCTAAAATAGTGACCCCCCCCCCCCCCTATTTTTGTGTGGTGTGTGCTTAGCTTTTTATGGCAGTTTAGTCACCGTAATGTTTTAGCGTATTTCGAAAGAATTTCAACAAGTTGTGAACGATTCTCAAGGGGTGTAAACTGACAGAGTTATTTTCATTCAGAAATGGGGAATTTGCGGTGATGGGGAAAAATGATGGTACCTACGTACGAAGCCTAACAACCAAACGTTTTGCTATTGTTGGCTCGAAATAAGCAAGGTACGCCTACCTACCTATTCAGGGATACCCCATAGCCCACTAGGCTTTCGGTTTAGGATGACATTACTAATGATTAAGTGATTTCACAGTACCTACCTGCTTAACTAGGTACCTACTGTGTACTTCTATAATAGCATAAAGATAAATGATAAGTTTTAATGCCTCTTGATAATCGCGTCATTCCCTAATAATTGGGGAAAGGTTGAATTTGGTTTGGAAAAGGTTGAATTTGGTTGGAAAAATATTGAATTTGACTTAGAAAAGGTTGAATTTGACTTGGAAATGCTATTTTATGATGTAATATATCTACGCAAATTAAATTCAACTCACTGTTGACCAAAATTCTACCTTTTTTATTCCACAAAATTGGGATTCCCATTTAAGAAACAGCTCCGATTTGGGAGAATACTTATATGAGTTTCACGCATGCGTATTTTAATGATAATATTATGATGCCATTTCGTTTTTTCCCCGCCTACTCTCACAGTTTGAGCGAGTTTGACGACTAGGCCGTGAGAAAATGTTGCTAGATGGATTTTACATTAGCGCATGCGCAGAGTGGAAGTATTGATTTGTAAGAAATGAAACTGATCGGGGCCCGTCTACAGCCGAACCCGCACAGTGTCTAATAAATTTATTGAAGACTTGATGGAAACTATGGAAATTAAGCTGTTGACATCCGCAACCTTGGTGGACTTGGTAGGAGATCAGGACTAGTACCGACTGTAACTTAATGGTGGTAATAATACCTCAATAAAACTTTGTTTCTTATCAAATTGAGTCGGGTACTACTAAAATTTTCTTTCACACTTATCAGGAACCGAATAAAGTATGTAAGCTCACCAGTCTCGGGGACACACATTCCTAGTACCTTCTCTGGGGCGCCTTTTGTGTAAACTACCATGTTCCGTGCACCCAGCGTCCTCGCTATCACTGACATGCACTGGACGTTGCTATTGAAATGGAACTGTCTCACGATCCCGATCTCAAGAGGCACCTGCCGGAAAAACGAAAAATAAGACATACGATCAGATTAAATTTGAATTATTTGGATGATTACGTTGGCATATCAAATGGCAATGGTTCCGTAGAATTCAGAATATGTTTAACCCGTCTGGTACCAAGACCCTCATCGGCGACCCCGACCGAAAATGCTTTTATTTTCCGAGTTTTAAGCAGATACTGTTTTTTCCGCTACTCAATAACAAATTTTGGTCTGGCCTAATGGTCTCGCGATTTGGTATTGCAATTTGGTCTCGCAATTCAGTTTTGAAATTCGGTCTGGCGAAAATCTCATGTGTTTTTAGAAATAGTTCTTGGTAGTAGCGTGTTCCACCCTACTGTTTTCTCGTTAGCACCGTTTCTAGGTCATAACTCTCAACTGATTATAGGCTTAAAGGTAGTTTGGTCTTGGAAAACCAGTCACGTGAATTTTCACCTGACCCGCGCCCAAAAACATATCCACGTAAAAAAAAAAAAAATCCATTTCTTAACGGTTAAAACTTATTCATGCGTTGTTCGTCTAAATTGCAGAGTAATTAAAATTAGTATACAGTTACGCAACATACACACCATTCCACAACTCACGCAAGTACCTGATGCGTAGTGAACCGAACAGCGAATATTTCAGTAGCCAAAAGTTACAGAAGTAGGAAGGGATTTCTTGAGTTTTATAAGCTTTGTATGTTCGTTGAAGTAAACATTGATTCGACATTGGAGTACTATATTATGTTCCTTGAAGCTAATCATTTCGAATTAATACCATTTTTATTGTTATTTTCAGTAATAAAACTTCGTAATCAACTAAGAAAATCAAATTTGTAACCCCCACAAAATTTGTTGGTTTTTTTTTTTTTTTTTTAATGTAAAAAAATCGGCCCAGACCAAAGTTGGTGAAACTTGGGTAATAAATCACATTTGAGGTCTAGTTAATCCTTGAAGCTTGACATCAATTTTTGTAACCCCTGAACTGAAATATTCAAAAATCTAGAACTCGAAAACTTTCAAGGTTAGAGTGATGATTTTTGGTAGTCATTCATAAATATTAAACTTGCGTCTCAAGTAGCAACTGATATAATTCACGTGAAGTTCTTGAACAATCAAGTCGAGTCACGAGACTCTAGACCCTGACTTGCTCTTTAGTTCGACTACCCACTGCGTGGCATTCTCAGCGCTCCAGTCGCCATGAGATTTTACACAGATCAGTCTTTTGCTTAGATTAGTAATCTGGATGCTCGCTACGCTCGCATCTCAAAAATGCATAACATCAAGTCAATCCCTTGGTAAACATTTAGATTAGTTGGTCAGGGTCCAGAGTTTCGGGATTCAACTTGATTGTTCGCGAACGTCTCGTATATAATTCCAATGGATTTCTAACATTGCGAAATCGAGTTAATAATTATTGCCCGTGTGGATGGACTAGTGAACCAGTGCGAGATACTTAATTTTATCTCATAAATGTTCAGCACCATCCAACTTAAATGTCTTTATACATCGATAAGGGGGACAGTAAAGTGTAGATGTTTTAATTAATTGTAATAATTCTCCCTCTGCGCGTGCCTACATTTACGCTGGCATATTGATGAGAACTTACAGATCTGCAATGAAATGGAGCTCCTTTGTGATATACTAGCAATCAATACCAGTGCACACTGACCAGCTGAGGAACCTCTGAGCCAAATTTGTTTCTTAATCGACTTATTTTACTGAAACCTGAAATATCGCTCCTTTTAGAAAATTAGAGTACAGCTACGAAGTATGGAGGGACTCTGATCAGCTTCGGAACCTCTGAGTCTAATTTCTTTTCTAACCGACTCATGGTGTTAAAATATAGTTGGAGCTTATTAGGCACACTTCGGAAATAATTACGAGCTACGGAGGCGCACTGATCAGCTATGAGGCTAATTTTTTTCCATTTCGACCTGCCATTTTTTGACATTTACTATGGTGCGTAAAATTTGGGTTTCCTGGAACTGTAAAAGTGTAAACCCTTTTGGGAGGCACGATGCGCCAAGTTTTGATCATTATATACGGTTTAATAACCATAGACCAATGATCTGCATAGAAACGCTATCTTATACAGAAATAATAAACCTTTGTGTAATAATTTGCATAGAAAGGCTATCTTATACAGAAATAATAAACCTTTGTGTAATCATTTAGCAGCGTAGGTATACATAACAATCGCAAGTACACCTACTGCTATTTGATTCTTTACTTGTGCTGTCTTATTATAGTGATAGTCAGAATATTACCTTAATATCCACAGGAGTCGAGGGTGAAGAACTTTCAACATTCTGAAAAGTATTGAATGGTATTAGAATCCATCTAATTGAAAAGGAATTCGAATAAATGAGATTGAAAAATCTTATTACCAATTACGAAATCTCGATTCTCTTGCTCCATAATTTTTATTCTCTTACCATTTTGTAGACTTACCTTTCTAGAAGATAAATATGAAATTTCTACCTATTGCACATTATAAATTACAACTACTACTATTACTTCTATTTCTTGTTTACTAAAATGGATGTGATTAAAGTGGACCCAAATCTTGTTCCCAGAAAATTAATCAAACTTCAAACTATAGATCTAAAAAATCAAAATTCTTGAATTTCTGAGAAAAAAAGAGCACTTGGACAGAGAGTTTTATTTTTTTTAATATACATATTTTTAATATTTATTGACAGGAGTGCGAATTAATATGTAACGAATATTTAGGTACTGTTCAAACTCACTGTCATGAATTGATGTCGTATTGGTTTGACGACGACTGGTGCAAGTTGGTCAAATCTGTTGGTTTCGGCTCCAGACTCTTCTAAGTCCTGTGTGAAGTCGTAAATTTGCATTTAAAAACATTTGATAAATCACTGAAAAGAGTATAGTTTTAACACTCTGGAATACTTACTATGAATTCTATCGTACTTAGTCATACATCAAGAGCTTGTAAACTGCATACATGAAAGATTCACTAGAACAATAATCTATGTAAACTGCAGTATTCTCTAAAGAACGAGAATATCATTTTTCGGGTTGTAGATTTTAAAGTACGATAGTGTAACATTCATTAAGGGGAAAAAAAAAAAGAAAAGAAAAAACGGAAGTTAGTGAAAAAATTTCGACGGTTAGGCCATCATCAGTAACAAACAATAACTGAAGACACATTAGAAAGGACACAGCTTATATAGCCACAGTTGAAGGGAGATTGAATCCCATTGATCGAGAGAAAGGAAAAGGGCAGGAGGTACAACCAATTAAGTGCAAGCAAAGTGAAGAGGGATTTCAACAGTTTGAAGGGATGATTTATAGAAATGGACTTATCAGAGGTGAAATATATTGAGGGATATCCTCATATAAAAATTTACCAGATCTGTCACTTTTGATAATTTCGAATTTTTCAAGTACCTCAACATTCCTCCCTTTGGACAAAATTGAAGAAATTCTACAAATATATATGATTAGATTCCTCAAGATGTTTTGCAAATTTAGACTTACCCTTATTTTCCCTGAAATCCTCCTGATGCTCGTCTATTCTTTCCCTGAATTTCCTACCAGTTTAACCGCAATATTTGTAGCCACAAGAACATATTAGTTTATAAACCCCACTTTTATCCTGAACATTGATTTTTTCTTTAACGGAACCTAGTAATACTCTAAGACTATTTCTAGTTTTAAAATCCACTTTGTAACCCCTCGATGATAGCATTTTGCCGATTTTATCAGAAACTTTCCCAAATAAGGTATACTTATCCATTTTTCTTCTTTTAAAGTTACATCTTCCCTAACCAGATTGGAAATTTTATATCTACTCCTTTGCCTAAGAACCTTATCCCATAATGGTATCAACGAGATCTCCTTCGTAGCCATTACTAGCTGCTATGCTATTGATAATGGATTTTTCTTTTGATGAATTTCGTTCACTCATTGGAATAGATACTGCTCGGTTGATCATACTATGGGAAGCTGCATACTTATGGACCAAAGGGTGATTTGAAGTACTATCGATCGTTATATCGCTATATGTATCTTTTATAAAAATTGAAAAATCATGCTTCTCGTTTACCAAAGAGATGGACAGATCAAGAAAATGTAGTACGTTCCCGCCGAATTCGAGGGTGAATTTGATAAAGGTATCTAATTTATCGATTTTTTCATGAAAAGAATTGAGTTGTCTTTCTGTGCCCTTCCATAGAATTAGTATTAGAGTTTTAGAGTTATTAGTATTATAGTATTATAGTATATGCTGAAGCTAAATGAGAAGATGACGATTCCATATCTCACCCACTCGGTTGACTCGAACATGCTGAGTTCAAGAGGGTCCCCGCACAGAACGCCGTCAATCTTCGTGAGTGAGTGACAAGCCGTCATTGCGTGGAGCACCGGTGACATTATTGGCAGATTCTGTGGTTTTTCCTCAATGTTAACGAGAGACCTGTTGGTGACAGTTAACACGCCCCAGACCGTCAAGCCTTCTTCCGTTAATGTGCCGGTCTGTAAAACGTGGAAGAAACACCGTTATTGGATAGTTACATCACTTCTATATAGCTAATATAGTTGATTACGTTAGTTATCAACATTAGGACATAGACGGTCATCATTGGAACTTCTCCGAGGATAAGACGTTAATCTCAAAAGATTGTCTCGACTTTAAAATATTTTCCATTATGAAACTAACGATTAAGCATCAACTCTCAATGCTTCGGGAAGAAAATTAACAAAAGTTCTAGTCATGCAGCATGATCCTATGCGCGAGTTTTCATAAATGATCGTACTAAGTATATCATGTGACATAGTTTTGAAATTTGAGCAAAGATTTGCTAACTAGGTACCAATTTTTATGACAAAAGAACTATGTCTAAATAATATTCTGCGACTCAAAATATATTATGGGTTTTTACTTTTTTTGTAGTTTTTTCTTTTCGATTTTTTAGCATTTGTAATGAAATTTATGTACATTTTTTCGTAATGATTTCGTACAGTAATTTTCTAATCGTCTAGTTTATAGTTGATAAACTTCTTTTGACTACATATACAAAATAATTGACAACACGAAACTAATTTTTATATTTCAGCTTACGTAGGTGTGCCTTTTTCAAACTAAGAGAAAAGAAAATTTGAATTTTGGAACTGATGAAATTTGTCAAGAAAATCATGGCTTGGAGAAGTGTGGTTGCCAAGTTAACGCCTGATGTTCAACACTGGAGGATCATATATGCGCCCAAAACATTCAAATGAGCCTTCTCTGATTGAAGCATCATTAACTTATTTTCTGTGGGTCTCAATTTCTTCAATATCTTTATACCATAGCAGTCATCGAACGTATCATCATTTAGACGAGGCATGGCGACTTACTAGGCACATCTTCCTTTTTTATAACCAATGATGATCTATGGTTATTAATCCGCAAGTTAACTTTAATTACCTAATTTAAAATTACTCCAATCTGACTTTACGTCATAACTCACCTTATCGAAACACACCAGCTTGACTTTCCCCGCTACGTTGATACGGTCAGACGCTGTGCAGTAGATCCCTATTTTCTTAAGTCGGCTTTTGGAGTTCATGGTTCCCACAGTAACAGCAGCTGGGAGCGCTGGCGGAACGACTATTGTCATCACATCCAAACTGCGAAGCAATATCGTCATCCAGCTGGACTAAAATCATTAGAATCCAGATGCATAAAGTAGGTATCATATTGTGAAGAAGTTAAGTATTATGATCTATGACAGAATTTAGCCTACTTGTATAATAATTGTATGCTGCTCAATTTATGTGGTAAATTTTCATCCATTCGGTCCCCTTTACTTCAAGTCATTGCCATCTGACACCCGCAACCTAGTTCTAGAGAGCTCACTCAATCAATACGCTTTTGGAGCTAATGTCAAAATTGAATCGAATCGAATCAATATTTGACGAACGAACTGAGTCAGACATTGTCTCAGCTAGCATTTGTTAGCGTGCGTGTGGTTTTACGCTATACGCCGCAGTTTTGGGGCTATCAGCTTGAAGTTTGGTAGGTAGACATCCGGAGTCAGCTGTTTTCAGTACCGTTTTCAACAGTTTTCACTACACAGAATCGACTGAAACCACTATAAAAGTTGTCATTGACCACAATACGACGTTATCGTCAGTAATTGTCGAATCATCAGAAAATGGAGTTTGGTAACGTTTTCAATAGTTTCCGTCACATTCAATCGATTGAAATCCTTTTAGATAATGAAACCCAGACGCTGAGTCGGATAATATTCACAGTTAGATTTATCATTCTTGCATTGAAATTCCCGTTGTTAGCGAACATTTTTGGATTTCCAGTTCTTGTTTCTGGTTCTTGACCCATGGAACGTAAATTTCTGATTTCGTGCAAGAGCAACAATTTTTTACATCTGTCAGTAATTGGAGAAAAACTTTCTAATTCCTATATATTATGCTCTAATAAACTATAGAACCATGAGGAGTTCCTCTTTAATACTCCCCCTAAAACTACATTAAGCAAATATTCTTCTGATAGCTTTCTAGTTCATATATACTACCGTACCGCTACTTGAGGACACTCACGTATCACCTGACGTACAGTTTCCTGTGCTGCTTTGAGAGCTAAAGTCGAACTCAATTTTGGTTTCTGAATACCTACGAGCAATTCTCTCCAACTATCTGGTTGGTTACCAAGCTTGTGTGAGAGTTTTCGTGCATAGCTATTGGTTATTCAAATATATCTGATTATTATAGTGAACATTAAATTGCCTATATAGTTTCAGTGTTATACATCAATTACCCGCATAGAAAACCATTATAAATAGCTACAAGGCCAAGTCAACGGGGAGGCAAGTCAATCCCAAGCCAATAAGTGTTCGATATTTTCACTCTATTCAGCACATTTTGTGCCTTCTGTATTTTTATTAACATCATCGTGAAGAGCATTATTATACCAGCAACTGAAGAATGGACATAAAAGAATAAAGTTCAGTAACATGGTTGACATGAGAAGATGGGAAGATGATCAGCAAATGAATCACCTAGCAGAAAAATGCTAAGGAGGCTATCCTTGTTATATGCTGATCTGACACGGAATTCATCTTGTCAGAGAAACATCAAAAAAGCCTACGTTAAAAGAATGCCCGATTAGGGGCGAATCGTAACAGTGGGTGTAGCTTTTATACATGGCTCAAGCCAATCATAAATTGTTAGGCTTAAACCCTAATAAGTCTATAGTAAAACTAGAAGGAAAAACACAAACAAGATATTGTAAATTTCTTACACCGCGATCTACAAATATCTTCACTGAGTACAACACTCCAACGGCAGCCACGCAGAAGAGAGCCACAACCAGTATGATAGCTTCTCGATAGAAATCAAATCCACATGCTTTCGGGTAAAGGATGGACCTAACTAATTGTCCTTTGGCTGTCATGCTTCCTGTTCTGACCACTACTGCTGTAACCTGCAACCCAAAATTGCAGATAATACAGATAATATTATTTTATTTTTCAACAACTTCAACAAGCCCATACTTAGGGCAAATTTCCGTTTTTTTAATATTTAATTTTTTATTTCTTAATATATACGGAAAATGTGTTTTGATATTGACCGTGTACAGCCTATTTGCTTGATGTGACCGTAACAAGATTTACGACTGGTGCAGATTCTGGAAAGTCAGGGGTACAGTATTTAAAATTGAGCTTTGTTTAAAGTGAAATAATAAACCAATAATAAAACCATTGTGTAACAATTCGCAGCGTTTTGGATTCTACGGATCTTGAAAAGTAAACCAAAACATTTTCAGGGGAGGTGACAATTTTTTTTTCTTGATCGATTATAAAGGTTCATTATTGAAAATAGTGAACCAAAATCAGAGCGAAAATGCTGGTAGAAGCAACCGAATCCGTAAAATCTTACGTTTCCCACCAGCTTGAAGCGAGGACTTGAAACCGAGAACTGTACCAGTCATATTGTAGCATTTTCGAGAAGATATTACCTGATTATGTTTTTGTGATTTTCACTGGTTTTGAATTACATTTTCCATAAACATTGGAATTCTTTTTTGAACGTGCTCCGATACTCATCAAATTAATAGCATTTTTTTTTTACATTTTTCAAACAATGAATTTCTGCTCTAGTCATCGTTTAAAATGTTTTCCAGCACACGCTTTTGCATTTGAAAATTTTACAGTTTTCTTCAAGCTTTGGCAATAATTAAACTTTTTTAAATTGATGATTTTTATGGCGTTTTAAAAGAAAGAAGATTAGGATGGCAGTGAATTGGATTGCATACAAATGTCTACAGGTAACATATTTATAAGTCTCCTTTGCCTCTTGACAAATCTACTATCCCAAAATCGTAAAATAATTGACAAAGCCATTTTCAACATAACTTCGTTCCTAGAGTGACTTCGTTTTTGTACCCCTCATTTCAGGGTACATTTCGAATTTCAGTATTGAAGCATAAACCTAAACTAAATTACAATTAATAACGTGTAGGCAAGCAAATTAAAAAACGCAAATGATACTTTCATGGTATATGTATCTGGTGCCTACCTCATATGATTTTTCCTGAGGATTAAAACGTTAGTTTTTGCTGTGGATAACCATGAGATAGAGCTTTACAACGAATGAAATTGAGAAAGTTAGGGCGAAGTATGGCTTGCAAGTGCATCTTATCTGATTGAAACGTTACATAATTGCATCAAGAATTATCGCAACAAAATTTTACAACATTTGTTAGTAGGGTTCTAAAGTAGGTATGTAGTGATCGGGGAAATCATAAGTTTGTCTAAAATATTGATTCAATATAAGTCAATTAATACAATTATTAGTTATTTCATCATCCTACATTGGTATCCAAGTCCTTTATTCTGAGTTAGTCGTGAATATGCTTACTCGATCATGATTGTAGTATCTCGTCTGTATTATATGAGTGCCTCCGTATAAAGTGTGTTTAGAATGAACGGATATTGGGTCGTATTCTTCTTCAACAAGGAGCGCCGGCACTTTGGTTACAGGTGTACTTTCCCCTAAAAAATCGCAAACAAACAGATCTCATTCACATCGTAGAAATTGTACGCAACGTCTGTACCCACTAACCGTTCGACTGTTCATGACCAACGAAAAAGGAGGTCGTATATTCCTGAAAAAATCATTTCCTTTGATAAGTAGGTAACCGCGGTATTGCGGTTGAGTCGCAATGAAAATATTTTGGGAAAAAACAAGTCGGGGGACCCGAGAGAAATGCCCCTAGTACCCGTTGTTGGACCAGTTTTGTGTCAAGTTGAGCCATTATCTCATCAATGAATGGAACGAGGCAAGTCCTATACAATTTAGGCATTCAGCAACAATACAACTTCCCATATTCGCCCTATAATTCCATGATGTGGTAATCCATATCTTACGATTGTGAGATATGATGAGATTGGAATGATAAGTAGCGGAAAAATCCATGATAATCTTCGTTGAAGGAAATCTCGCAATAAATCAACTGGAAGCCTTCGAATGATAAATCACGAAAATTGCATGTCTTTATGAGAGTACTTTGTGAAGAAATAGGTACCACATTTGAAAACGTATCTAGTACGTACTACCTTAAATAAAACAAACTAAACTGAGTCATTTCATTTATTGCAGAATCATGCAACACGATACAAATTGGTCGAAACCAAAGTCTCATAACTCAATAGAGAAAAGATTCGGTATTGAGAAAATGAAACGCCTTCCAAGTACCTATGTCTTCTCTGTGTGTATAATGGGCACCTTAACACCCTGTTGTTGTTGGTGAGTTGGTGTAGATATTTTCCTGTTCATTCGGGTTCATTTTTGCAAATGATGAATTTCCATTTCCAACCAAGTAGAAAGCGTCTACTAAATTATACGATCATTAATTTGGTGAAAACGAAGTTACACTTAGTTGCATAAGTTTGAAATTAGTCATCGTATTTCAAGTTCTACTCATAATTGTTGGTACCTACTTTAACTAATGGCACAACGACAAAGAGCGTTGGAGCCCATTAATCCTAATTTTCTAATTTCCATGAAAGTTCATCTAAAATGTTTGTCTCTAAAATGAACTTCATTTTCACGCATGCTAAGCGGCCAATCGTGATATACCCATGACCAATCCTTAATGAAAATAATTTTCATCCCATCACTGAGTCATTAGCACGTAATTTCAATGAAATTCAAGTGAAAGCCCAAGCTGACACGTCAATCCCTAGCCTACATAGAGTGAGAAACAAGAGAGTCACAGAGAATTACTTGTTGAATGAGCTATACTCAAAGTATAAAAGATTCACTGATCTGATCCAGTTTCTAAAGGATTGCAGTTACTTACATACTTTGCGTGTTCACTATTCCCATTTTGTTTCTTACGAAGTTGATGGTCAAACAACCTAGTTCACGCTGACACGACGAAAAAGTTCACGGAGAACAAACAGGCTGTACCTTTTACACAGATGCACAGCAACAAATTCGCATCTCGTAGTGAACAAAACGCAAAACTTAATGATGCAGGAACAGACTGTCTCTTGCACTGATTGCTATACTGCCGTTTTAAGAATAGATCCCGTATCTGCATTTTTGGTCGTATTGAGTTAATGGCACCCCCCACAGTTAGGGGGGTGGTTTCTTTCGATTTTGCAAGTCTTGAAGTCGGATCTCAACGGGAAATGCCTCAAAAACGGCTTACAATTATCGCATTAACTACGTTTTGGTTCGATTTACTAATGAAAATCCCGTAACTGGCCTTTTCTAGAGCAAAAACCCGCATCTGGGTGTGGTCAAATAAGATTATTTTACTAGCATTCAGGTAACATACGAATAACGACACTCTTGAAAGTCCAAATAAGAATTTATTTCTTAGTATCTTAGGACTCGTGGCGCCTGATACGATTTCGTAATCAGTGGCAGATACGATTTTTCTTCCCATTATTTTGATCATACGAATGCATTTTCTCTTATCAGATCAGATACGGTTTTCGGAGGCTGGAAACCATGATTATCTCTCCTAGTGTCCTGCATATACGAGAAAATAATTTTTTTCTCGCCACGTAGAGCGGTACTAATTTTGTATTTGATAAAACGTATCAATCTTATTGCGAAACAAAAACTAGTATGTGCACCAGATGAGAGGAAATCGCCTAGTAGGTACATATGTTCTACACCTTTTTTTTTTTTTTTTTTTTGAATTTTCTGACCAAAATAATGTTTTTTCAGCCACGCCACGCGATTCAGCAAGAAATTTCCTTTGGAATGAGTGCTTTTAGAGCTCGAGACAACGTAAAATAGAGCTATTATCAGGAAATTTCGACTCAAAACCTAGAGACGCATTTCCCCAAAAGTAGGGTTTGGTCAGATACGGGATCTAGTACGGCAGTATACTAATCATCTTATTACTCTAGAAGACTCAAGTTCATTCCAGTACGTATAGTTATCTGATTTTGCATATAGGACCAACCTGTGAGAACTGCTTCGTTGACGATACAGGTACCCGTCAGGAGGAGGGCGTCACAAGGCATCGTGCAACCTTGAGGTGGGATGAGTACGATATCCCCCGGCACCAAATCCGTTGACGGGATCAGCAGGCTCTCTGCAACAAAAGTATGATGGGTCACTTAGGTTCGTTTCTGTTCTTTTCTGACGATTCGCAAGTCACTTGAATCTTGCAAGTCATGTGTCTATCATCCTAAGAGGCCCAAGTGGGCCAAACGGCCACTGCTACAAAAATCAATGTGACCTTTAAGAGGATCGTAAATTGCTTTTACGATCATACGAACAAATCGTATGTATTAACAAGGTAGGCATCTAAATGACTGTAGAGTGGACACCATTTACCGTACTATCAGTATTGTACTCGTAATCCTGTATCAGTCTCATCTAGTAACAAATCAGCTTGTCTCAAGTTTTGTCATCAATATTGTTGGGATTCCCTAGTTGAAATAGTCAGGTGCTATTTCAGCCTTGGTTACCTTCTTTGTTGATACTTGAAATGTTGGTTGTTAATAAATGTTGCATTCTTGTTCGGTTCTCGAATCTAACGTGTTGTGATTCCAAACTTAATTCATTGTACTTTTACCTAGTTCAGAACACTGGTGACAGCGGTGGGATAGTTATCATGAGCACACGTTCTGGGTTGCCTTTCCGTGTAGATGCAACGGATGGTGAGGTTGTGGATAACGAGTCGACAAATGAAGTGATAGATGATCAGCATGTTGAACACGTTTTGACAAAAGCTGGTGGTGAACAACCGAACATGCAATATTTCCGAGATTTAATCATTCAAGAAGTAGGGGAACAAGTCAATGAATCTATGAGGGAGCTTCGTGCTGCCTTACGCGAAGATTTAATAACGACATTTGGACAAATTACTGTCAACCAACCTGACCCTGATAAGTTGCATCCGGTTGACATGCACAGAGCCCACGAAGTGGAAGATCAGGCAGTACCAAGTGGATCCAAGATTTGGAAACCCCGAGCCTTTGATGGAGGCGCCGATTGGAGATCATACCTCAGGCAATTTGAGGCTATAGCCGAAACAAATGGTTGGTCCAACCATCAGAAGGCCATGGGGCTTGCAGCTGCTCTGTCCGGCCCTGCGCTTACTGCATTGCTTGAAATGCCACCACAGTATACTTACAGTGATCTAGTCGCCTCCCTAGAAGGACGCTATGGTGTACAGAATCAAGCGGAGCTCTGCCTTGCTCTACTTCAAAGTCGCACTCAATTACCTACGGAGGACATCTCAACATATCATCAAGCAGTGAAGGAACTTGCGCGTAAAGCGGGATTGGATTCTAAAAGAGATAGTGAAGTAGCAAGCTATTTTTTTAAGGGACTTCAAGACCCCAAGCTCAGAGAATGGGTAACAAATGTATGGCCTGCCTGTGGCAAAACAAGCTTGACAGATGCCTTGATATTAGCATTGCGCATGGAGGTTGCCAACAGAGCTAGGCCTATCAGATGTGCAACCGTGGACCAGCTACCGGAAGAAGAGGTAGAACAACTTTACCAAGTAAATCAGCAACGATTATGTTGGCGCTGTGATTCCTCACGCCACATATTTCGCAACTGTCCAACTCGGAGGCAAAGAACAAGAAAAGATTCTACTAACCTAAAGGAAAAACTTGCGGGAAACGACGACCGGTCGGCCTGAGGGGTGCTGACCCGACCGGTAAATCACCGGCACCTACATTGCATTCCGCCATTTCATCAGAAACTTATTGTTTACATCGTTCATCCTCTAATGAAAATACAATGACAAATGATGTTGTTTACAGAGTAGCTTCTTTCATGTCTCTGACATTATCTGGGAGGATCAATAAGGAGCCTTGTAGACTAGTTGTTGATACTGGAGCATCACGGACTATTGTGAATGGCGACATCATGAGGCGCTCTGGGGCTCAGTTAAGGTCAGCCGGTTCCATAAGTCTCCGCGCTGTGTCTGGTGACACTGTTCCTGTGTTGGGAGAAGCTGACCTAAATTTTGACATTGGTGATGGTCAACCAAGAAAACATACCAGCCTAGTAGCGAATATTCAAGAAGAATGCATCTTGGGACTGGACTTCCTAGCCATCCACAAATGTGTCATTGATCCAGCTAACTCTGTTGTTCATGCAGGGGGAAAACAGCTTCCAGCACTGGCGGTAAGTGAAGAAGAAATCTTTGAGGAACAGATCGGAGAAGAGAATGAAGGTTTTGTGACATTGAACTACTACGAGGAAAACAGAATAGCCACATGTATAATGAATACGCCTGATCATACAAAAAAGTTGATACTAGGGGACGAACTGTTGCCAGAACAATTGTGTGATGTACAGCGACTCATAGGTGAGTTTGCTGACATTTTTGCTCGGGATGCCTCAGACATGGGTAAAATTGAAGGTTGTACCCATACCATAGATGTTGGTGCAAATCATCCCATTCGCCAAGCTACCTCCTGCGCGGTTGGGAGAAGTTGATAAACTTGTGGCGGAAATGGAAAAAAATGGCATAATTGAGCCATCTAAGAGCCCTTGGGCCAGCCCGATTGTGCTTGTAAAAAAGAAGGATGGAAGCACCCGATTTTGCGTAGATTACCGCCGATTAAATGACGTCACCAAAAAAGATTCCCATCCCCTCCCCAAAGTTGACGAGCTAATCTGTGGTCTTGAAGGAAGTAGCTGGTTTTCAACCTTGGACCTCCAGAGTGGGTACTGGCAGATTCCTATGGCAGAGGAGGATAAAGAAAAAACGGCATTTTGTACGCCCTGGGGGCTTTGGCAATTCAAGGTTATGCCATTTGGACTTTCTAATGCGCCAGCTACATTCCAAAGAGCAATTGGTCGAGTATTACATGATTCCATTCGACATGGTAGGGTCAAGGTGTACCTGGATGATGTCCTTCTGGACACAGGGACCTTTCAGGAGCACATGAGTTGGCTGAAAAAAGTGTTCGAAACATTTCGTAATGCCGGGATTAAATTAAATGCTAAAAAATGCCGTTTGTTTGGGCGGAGAGCTTCATATCTGGGGTTCATTGTATCAAAAGAAGGAGTGGCTACAGATCCTGAAAAAGTCGAAAAAGTAATCCGGTGGCCTGTTCCTACAACAGAAAAGCATCTGCGCTCATTTCTAGGGTTCTGCTCGTACTATCGAACTTTTGTGCCAGATTTTGCCAAAAGAGCGAGTACATTATATGCCTTGCAAGATCAACCAAAATTTACATGGAATGAGACGGCTCGAGCGGCATTTGATGATCTGAAAACATGTTTGGCACAACCCCCTGTCTTGGCTCATTTAGACCCTACCGCTCCTTTTGTTCTCGATACTGATGCGAGTGACCACGCAATTGGAGCTGTTCTTTCACAAATTCAAGATGGTAGGGAGAAGGTCTTGAGCTATTTCAGTCGATGCTTGAAGAAAGAAGAAAGACGTTACTGCACAACCCGGAAGGAGCTCTTGAGCCTAGTGGAAGCTTTGAAGCAATTTAAATCATTTGGCCTACAGTGTGGAGCACCATTCAGAGTTAGAACGGACCACGCTTCGCTGCAATGGCTGAGGAATTTTAAGGAGCTTGACGGTCAATAGGCGAGGTGGCTAGAGGGAATAGCATCATACAACTTTCAAGTCGAACATCGACCTGGACAGAAACATCTGAATGCCGACGGACTATCAAGGCGGCCATGTGAAGTTGATAAATGCAAGTACTGTCCTAGGCAAGAACAAAAATTCCCCACGGACTTCGGCACAACCTACTTGACGCGCATTCAGCCACCTCACGAGGAATGGGTTACACTACAAAAAGAGGATAAAATCCTAGGACAGGTTTATCAGTGGGTAGTGGAGAAAATACGACCAGATTGGCAAAAAATAGTTGGCCTGGGAGAAGAAACGAAAGCGCTATGGGCCATGTTTGACTCCCTCTCAATAGAAGATGAACTGTTGGTGCGACGTTGGGAAAATGCGTCTGGGAGGTGCACTACAAGTCAACTATTGGTGCCCAAATGTTTACAAACGGACTTGGTGGGGGAAGCTCATAGGTTGGGACATTTCGGGAGGAGGCGAACTCTGAATTTCATTCGCAATCAGTACTATTGGCCCGGGATGTCCAAGGACGTCAAAATAGTCTGTGCATCATGTGAAACGTGTGGTAAACGAGGGAAGTTTGCCCCTAAGAAAAAAGCTCCTCTTCAGCCATATTACTCTGGGGTTCCTTTCGAGCGGCTATTTATTGACGTCCTTGGTCGTCTTCATCAGACTAAACGGGGTAATCAGTACATTGTAGTTGTATCGGATGCATTCACTAAGTGGCCGGAAGCCTTTGCGGTTCCCGATCAACGGGCGGAGACCATCGCTAAAGGCCTTGTGGAGACGGTTGTGTCACGATTTGGAGTCCCTAGAGAACTTCACTCTGACCAGGGGACTATGTTCGAATCTGAAGTGTTCCAGGAGATGTGTCAACTGCTCAACATCCACAAAACTAGAACAACTCCGATGCACCCCCAAAGTAACGGTCAAGTCGAAAGACTGAATCGAACCCTCATTGACATGCTTGCAAAGGTTGTGGACGACAGACAGGATGACTGGGATGAAAGGTTACCGTGGGTGTTGTTAGCCTACCGAGCTTCAGAACATGCCGCCACTGGATTCTCTCCGGCTAGTCTGGTAATGGGACGAGAGGTGACGCTTCCTTTGCACTTGCAAACGGGGAAATCGCCAGATGCTACTACGGTCACCCAGTATGCTCAACAGTTGAACACACACCTGGAGGAAGTTCATCAAACAGCGCGACAACATCTTCAAAAAGCTCTAGAAAACTCAAAAAGACGTTACGATGTTCGACGAGACATACCCCGCTACCAAGTTGGCGAGAAAGTGTGGTTTCACTGGCCTAGACGGAGAGTGGGAGTCACCCCGAAGCTGCAGTCACCTTGGGTTGGGCCTTGTGTAGTTTTAAAGAGAATATCAGACGTTGTTTTCAGAATACTGACACCTAATCGTAAGCGCAAAGTGGTACACGCAGATAAGCTGGCGCCCTATCGATCACCAACGGCTCATCCTTCAAAGGGGAAGGGGAGTGATGTTGGGATTCCCTAGTTGAAATAGTCAGGTGCTATTTCAGCCTTGGTTACCTTCTTTGTTGATACTTGAAATGTTGGTTGTTAATAAATGTTGCATTCTTGTTCGGTTCTCGAATCTAACGTGTTGTGATTCCAAACTTAATTCATTGTACTTTTACCTAGTTCAGAACAATATTTATGGGCAGAAAGATAATAGTAACTCACTTCCCCGATCATCGCAGATTGTCACGTAGTCTCTTTCAATAGCTTTGACCATATCCTTCAGTACCAGGCATTGCTGTGAAAGAAAAATAAATAACAGAAAATTGAACTAATCCAAGTTGGTATAATATTTTTTACATATTTCGAGTGAAAATGAAAGGTAAAAACCCTTCTTAGCTGTGTTTAGCACATATTTCATACAGTTATTTTAGAGATCCTTTAAATGAATTAATATGGGGGATTTAGAATATATTGACTACTACGTTTTAACGCAAAAGCATAACTTAACCGATAATTACAGTGGATTAATAACCGTTAAGATTATTTTGAGTGTGCGTTCGCACAGAAGCTTCTACGAAAAATGCCATTAAAATTAGGCGAGGTTTCAGCATCATGCCACTAATATAACTCTTTCAACGTTCAATTTCTGTCCAATTCAAATAATTTGGACATCCTACTGCTAAGTAATAATTAAACCATATTCCACAGTTCTATACTTTTGCTGTAATAGTGCTACTTGGTTGTGCGAAACACTGGTCTTCCGAATGACTGAAGAGTTGACTCTGATATTCCTGTTCTGTTCTGCGATATACATACCTAGGTACCAGTTACTTTTCCTTGATGTGATAGATGGTACCAATACCTAGCAGTTCCTACGCATAGTCCTCTGCACAACTTCAACTAGTAACTAATGGCCTCAGATAACCTTTCACTGAAACTCGAAGTTTCTCCAATGGATTTCCCATGCGATATAAGAAAAGCCAGCTTCACGATTTTAGAACAAGGTTCTGCACTTCCAATATTATATCATTAGTTTCCTTTAAATGTTTGTCTCGCGAAAATGTTACTTCGATCTTTTTGAGAACCCCAACTTTCATGTTGAAATCACAAAGAAATCCCTCCCCCTTCCCTCCCCACAATATACAATTTTCCGAATTATTGGTTAAAGAAGTCTCGAGTTTGTTAATCCTAACAGTCTCCTGTCCAAATCATTACCTTCAAGGCACATAAGCTGGAAGCGATTTGGTTTTTCCAGTTTCAAGAAGAAATTGGTACGAAGAGATGCTTCTGTGTTAAGTTGCAAACCGGAGGGACAATTGCGGGTAAACTGCTGACCAATGCACAAACATGGAGGCAGATCGCATAACAGAGTAGTACCAACGTAATTTCAAAAACTTGGTAAGTCATGCAGCATGATAGTATGAGCAAATTTTCGTATATTATCCTTTTATATAATTGTTTTGAAATTTGAGCACTTCGAGTAAAAAGAAATTGTTTTCCACCAATTTTATGACAAATAAACTCGTTATAAATCATATTCTAAGAACAAAAACAGATTTAGGATGTTTGGCAATGTTCAAGTTTATTAAATTTATTTTTCAGCGAATATTACTGAAATTTAACTACATTTTTCACCACGAAAAAAAAAAAAAAAAAAAAAAAAAAAAAAAACTGTTTTAATATTTCATTTCACCGATAATAAACTTCTATTAACTTAAATTCTGATAAAATTATAAATTTAATAATTGATATTTATTAGATAATATATTAGATTAGATAATATATTAGATATTTTTAGTGATTTTTTCATTATGTTTTTTGAATTTTGACCAATTTTGGTTGAGTTTTGACAAATTTTGATTAATAATTTTCGGAGCCATTGCAATAGCTTCATTTTTTACGAAAATTCGCTAAAACCAGTCTTTACCTACTGCTGAAATATTTCGGTTGTATTTATGTTTTTCATTGATTACCGTAGCCACTCTGACTAGGAACGACGGGCCTCTGATCTTACACATAGCAATTAGTTGAATTTTTGAATTTAAAATAGGACATTAAAATTTATTATAGGTGTATGGGAATATATTGAACAGATTATGTAATTATTTTTTCAATATTCATCGAATCGAATGAAATAAAGTATATGGGTACATTTTATATAGAGTGTTCACCTTTCTGGCTTGGTAGAGGGCAGAGATAACGGCGTACCCAGACAGGATCACAACACATATGGCGTAGTGGTAATACTCGTCGAATATCCATAAAATAACGCTGGCCACTTCGAACAGGTAGAACGGGTTGAGGACTTCATCGACAAGCAGTTTTCCATAGGACTTGACTTCGATCGTCATCGAATTGCTCCCGTAAATCTGCAAGCTGACCAGTTAGGACATTCAAAGCTCATGAATGATTGTACAATCATTCAATCGCTACTGCGTGGAACATACATTCTAGTCCGTACTCATTTAGGATATGTCGCGGACACATGAAAATGTTACTGGATTAATACGCTTAAATAGCTGTTTATCTATTGAATAGGTACTTTGGGTATGAGATGAGAGCACAACAGTAATAGGTAACATTTTCATGAAAATCCAGTTAAGTAAGTAGTTAAATGCTCAATTGATCACTTGTGAAAGTATTTATGAGATTTGATGTAATGATATTCGTGATATTCTGAACGAAGGCAATAAACGATTTGGAACTCATGGAATACACGATTTGGAATCCGTTTTGAGGATGTTCGTGTTTGTGTATGTGTGTGTGTGTGTGTGTGTGCGTGTGTGTGCGTGCGTGTGCGTAGCCGTGCGTGTGCGTAGGCATATATACTTATGTTCGTGTTTGTGTGTGTGTGTGTGTGTGTGTGTGTGTGTGTGTGTGTGTGTGTGTGTGTGTGTGTGTGTGTGTGTGTGTGTGTGTGTGTGTGTGTGTATGTGTGTGTGTATGTGTGTGTGTGTGTGTGTGTGTGTGAGTGCGTGTGCTTGTGTGTGTGTTTGCGCGCGCGCGTGCTTGTGTGTGTGTGTGTGTGTGTCATTCCAGACGATAACTCTCCTTAGGATTGAGAAAAAATGCTGTTCTTGCGCCAAAAAATCAACTTTTCCAAATGAAAAAATGGGTTTGTTGGCCGAACCTTTTTGAAATCATTAAATTGGTAAAATTTAAAAACGTGTGCCGAAAAATTCACTAAAAATGCCAAAAACGGCTAAAAATCGTTGAATTTATATCTGTTTAGCAGAATATTGCTCAAATATGATCTATTGACTACGAAATGAAACATTCATAAAACTTTGAACAAAATTATACTATAAAATGTACTTAAATTTCATTAAAATTTGCACACAAAACATCGATAAAAACTGCAAAAAAGCTAAGAATCCAAAATCTTTTATTGAATGGAAGACCATTATAATATAGAATAGGTTTTTTCCATAAAATTAAAAGTTAACGATTTCTTCCTACTCAAAAAAACTCAAATTTCAAAACATTTCGTCATCATACAATAAGATATGTTGCTCATAAGATCATGCTGCATGGCTGGAACTTTTGTTTAAAATTTGTCGCGTCTACTGTCTGGTAGTTTTTGTTGATGTCTAGATGTGCTTTATGTTATCTGAGCTTTGAATTTTGCATTTAGAGGGCTGTAATAGGGGGGTCCAAGACCAAAAACAGTTTTTTACTCTGAACAGTGTTTTAAACAGTTTTTCAAACTGATTTTTATTGAGACTGCTCTGGCGACAACTTTCTAACTTATTTCCTGTTTTTTGTTGCTGAATTTGATAATTTACGTGGTAGTTCTCTACTGGGGTTTTAAAAACAAAAAAAGCCTGTTTTTTTCGGTTAATTGCCCGCTTTATTGTTTTATTGATCATTTTTTTATTCATCCTTTGCTGTATTTCATAGATATTTTATTCATTGTGATTTATGGTAAGTAAACGTGTTTTGAACTGTATTCGGCATTGAAGATAATTTTCTGGATAATCCATCACCTGTGTTACTCTGTTTGAAATAGAATTCTTTGAAGAGGCCCTAGTAGCATCACTACAGATTTGGGTTGTGTTCAACAAAATATGCATTCACCGTTCTATGACGAGCAGATTATTTGCCAACCTATGAGAAACTTGCTGTACAAGATCCATAGGGTATCCGACAATCAGGAGTTATGTTGTAACACCTCTCTCACAACATCTCTTTCCTACCGACAAATGTCATTCTAGAGGTAGGAATCTATTCTTGAGTTTTACTAACATTCTCCCTTTGTTTTCAGTTTTCGAAATTAAAACGCAAATAAAAACAAAGACATTCACCTTACCAAAGATCCCGCTGTCCTGGGGAGATGCCGCTGGACGTCTTGGCAAGCTCCGCCAAAGTCCCAGTTTTCCCGACGAGCAGCACGAAAGCATTGGAGGCAGCGCTCCAAACAAATTTCTCGTGCTGATACTCGAATCGCTTAACCGGTTCTTCCGTCACTGGGCAGAGAGTTACGAACCCAGCTTTGTTCTGTAAAATTGCAATTAGGAATTCAAACATTTTATTTGTGTTGCTGTACCCATTTAGAGTTCTACGTTGAACAAGTTACACATTTTCAACTGAAAACATGAAGTTCAGAATATGAGAACTAGACAACTCAAATTTGTTACCTAGGTACCTATATTCAACAAAATGAACGATTTGATAACAAAACTCGGCCCTTCGGGCCTCGCAAAGGGCTCCGCCCTGGACCCCACGGTTGCTTTCCGTTTTGAGCCTTCGGCTAAAATGCTACAACATGGAACATGCTTTCTTCCCGCTAATTCGTAAATTTAAATAAATTTAAAACTACGACATAAATGATTTACTAATCGAAATTAGAACAGAGTACCCAAGTAGACCTAAATAAACCAATGTGTAATAATTTGCCGCATTTTTAGGATTATTTTCGTGGTTTGTACATTATGACAATATAACGGCCATAACTTCCCTCAGAATCACTGTAAACTCAAACCGAAGAGCGTTAAATTTCCTGTCACCCTGATAGCCATTAAACAGAGTTTTTTAATTAGTATTAAATGGTCAAAACAAGCCAAAGTACAAAATTAGAAAAACAATTTTAAAATCTACGTTTTTTCCGACTATGTGCTTCAAGTAGTATGGGGGTTTTTCGGCGGGCACTCTTCAGAAAAAAAAAGAAAAAAAAAAAAACACACAAACTGTCAGCTTTTGAAACACAGAAAATTAAGGATAACGAATGAAATGAAAATTCGTGAGTTAAAGCGAAAAACTCAGTTATAACGGAGTTGGGGAGATTTGAAAGTGTTACAATTCGATTCAGTATGAAAAAATACGTAAAAACTGGCCCCGAATTCTAATTTTTCTCAAAAAAAAAAAAAAAAAAAAAAACATGGTTTTCCACATTTAAACATACTTTTCTACCCCAATCATCGAAGTAAAACAAAAATCGACTTGACCGTTCAAATTTTGACAGTTGGAAGAAGTTTTCTTCCGAAGAGTGCCCCTCGAAAAACCTCCATTCTGGAAGGACAAAATCGGAAAAAAACTTCGATTTTATATATTTTTTTCAATTTTGCACTTTGGCTTTTTTTGATCAATTGAAACACACATGAAAAAAATTATTTTATATGCTGGTGGTAGGGAGTTTAACGTTCTTCTTTCAACGGTGTTCTTAGTTTCAAGTTTGCAGTGATTTTAAGGGGAGTTAAGGCCGTTTTAATATGATGTAAAGTACAAACTACGAAAAAAATCTTAAAAATCTAATAACTCGAAAAAAAAGCGTTTGAAAAAAATCTCTAAGAGGAACTTTTGATCAGAAATGAGCTCTAAAATTGACCTCTTGATTTTTGCCAAATTTGGTGTAGATACCCTGTATATATATCAGAGCTTACTACCCTAATGTACGAGTACATTCTGGTTGACCTATCAATTGCAAACAACCTGCCTTCTTTTTCCAACCTCACTTACCACTTTGCCTTAGGTCTTCCTATACATCAGTGTTAATGTATCTGAAGTTCTCCTTTCTTATGTTTATTATTTCAATTATCTCCCTTTTACTAGTTCATGTAAAACATACGGGCCCAACTGGTCTGGCGATTGGATTGATACGAGTGGTACCCAATTGATGGGTCGCTAGAGGTTCCATGTAGTTCGGAATGTCCTTGAGAAGAAAACATAATAATTACCTAATAAAATAGAATAAAATCTATCTGCCATTGATATGTGCTGAATCTATCCACTATAAAACTGTCTTCTACATTCATTACTAATCTGTTTAGATCCTTGAACTGCTGCAGAGAGAATTATCGTTGTCACGCTTTATTCCCGTGCCAGAAATCTGTTACGGAGCAAGTAGGTAGGATTGGGTGTCGTACTAATGGTTCGAAGGTGAGGCTTCACACAAAAACAGCTTCAGTCGTCTCACCTATGATGTCCCTCTCCCCGAACCAAAGGACACAAATTTTCGAATATGAATGGTTTTTACTTGTAAGAATATGAACTTTTGAACTAGGTATGTCAACAGAGGCATGAGTTGCAGTAGCTTGTCAACTTGATTACTCGGTATTTTGTAATATCTCAATAGTACCTCTGAGAGTCATGTGGTAATAAAATTTGGATGGCTGGTGAAAAAATACATTATACTTGCAAATTTAACGGTTGTTCAGGTGAATTCATATAATTAGAAATGAGATGAATATGGAACGTGTTGGTCGCTAGTCTCGAAAATCTCAATTGGTGAGTTCTGATCGCAATTTAGTTGGAAACCACTGGATTAGAGCTATGGGGCCGAGTGGTCTGGCTATTAGATTAGATTTACGGACTCAAGCGGTCCTGCTATTGGGTTAGTGCTACAGGCTTCATGCGTCCGACAATTAGTGTCATGGGCACAACGCTCAGCGATTAGAGTGACGGTTAAATGTCCAGCTATTTATTAGGTACTCTGGAGGCTACGGTCAAAAGACAACTCAGCCATATAGAGTCCAACTCTACTAAGTGTTTCACTAGTTTAGAAAATCAACTCACACTCAACATCGTTCCTTGGAGTCATTATTCAAATTCGTCAAATACATCACACGCAACTCCGACATAATATGTAATGTTAAAAACAAATAAATAATTACCGTAACGAATATAATTACAATTATTAAAACAAAATTCCTGATTGAATCCGACTTTTAGGGCCGGTTTATCAATTATCTACATTAACTGCAGGATAGCTATACTGAGTATAGCGCTATACTCCAGATAAAGGATTTGAGTCGTTTATCAATACCGAATTAACTAGCGGATAAAATTAACCCTCAGATAAATTCTGCCTGGCAGATAGCGCCGTTAGCATCTTCATTGGTGACTATTGGCGAAAAAATAAGGGCGACTTACCCATGGAGCTACCACAGAGTAGAGTAGGAGCTGCATTTTCTTCATGGATCGACTATTAAAAAAACCGGGTCTGACAACACAACAGTGTACATCATGCTATCAAGCTCGGCAAATAAAAAACCACCACATTTTTGCCATTTGCTATTTGCTTCATTTCCTGAGAGAGATCTGCTTCAGAATGCAAAGAACAGTATCTTGGTCCAACCGAAACCTCAATAAAAATACGCACTCGTCCCATATTAGTAGGTGTCTTACTTGGTATATACGGTCTTCTTTTCCATTCAACGAATTATGCTACCTACGATAGAATCTTGGCCGTTGCTGCTATTTGAAGACAAATCCTCAAAAATATCCATTCCATTTGAAGGTACAAAAATAAAGACGATCAAACGAGATTCAAGTAAGATTTTTGTAAATAAATAAACTTGTTTGAAGTTAGAAAGCTCTAGAGATATCATTACCCTTATCAAGGATCTAGGTAGCCCCCCAGAGGTGCAATGGCGCCCTAAATCCTCGAAAAACAGGTGGAGGATGATGACAGTATCCCGTCAGAGAGATACCACTCCTACTAATAGCATTAATGAGCTATGTTCGGAGTAGATTGGATTTCCAGGACCTGGATCACCCATCCAACGCCAAACTCAGCCTCTCAAGAACACGAGAAGTGGCGTGCGACGCCCGTTGTTTTCCAACGGAGCGACGGCAGCGCTTTCTCTGGGATTCTGACGGGAACTCTGTCACACTCCCCCACTTAAAGACATACTTGATTGAAGAGCAAGTATGTTAACCAGGTGGAATAGTTACTGGCTGAGAACTGATGCTCATTAATAAATAGCTGCATTGGCGATTGAGGATGGGAAAAGAGAAATTAAAACAGGATGGATTGTCAATGAATCTTCATATGAAGTATTCATTAGGTAATTAACCCCCAATCAAAGATTGGAACAATCGGGAATAAACGGTGGCTCAACTATGGAGACTTATAACTTTAGGAAAATAAAATAGATATAAATTGATATGCCCACATTGGGGACTTAAATTGGGAACTAAGCCCTGGAAATAATAATTGGGAACAATGCCCTTGAATTAATAATTGGGAACCATGCCCTTGAATAATTGGGAACAATGCCCGGGTAGGTATAAAGAATAATAATAAAAATGGCAAAGGACAGGTATACCATTGGTATGAAAATTGAAAATATAAGAGGGGAATAAATGAGAAATTATAAGTCAAAGACCAATGAAATTATTTATATGCCAAAGGGTGATAACGGGAATTCCTTCTGGAATCCCGGGCCATGTTTCCTCTGAAACATTAACGCCCCAAAAATAGTGGATTGGATTAGTAGGCGTTAGCCGTCCATAATCCTAACCTCGCTCGCTCAACCGAGGAGAGTTTGACAGACCCAAAAATCATCCGTTTACTAATAGTACGTAATGTGCTATGTTCAGGATGATTGTAATCCCGGAACGTAATGTGCAATGTTCCTGGAGTAGATTAGATTTCCAGGACCTGGATCACCCATCCAACGCCAAACTCAGCCTCTCAAGAACACGAGGAGTGGCGTGCGACGCCCGTTGTTTTCCAACGGAGCGACGGCAGCGCTTTCTCTGGGATTCTGACGGGAACTCTGTCACACTCCCCCACTTAAAGACATACTTGATTGAAGAGCAAGTATGTTAACCAGGTGGAATAGTTACTGGCTGAGAACTGATGCTCATTAATAAATAGCTGCATTGGCGATTGAGGATGGGAAAAGAGAAATTAAAACAGGATGGATTGTCAATGAATCTTCATATGAAGTATTCATTAGGTAATTAACCCCCAATCAAAGATTGGAACAATCGGGAATAAACGGTGGCTCAACTATGGAGACTTATAAGTTAAGGAAAATAAAATAGATATAAATTAATATGCCCACATTGGGGACTTAAATTGGGAACTAAGCCCTGGAAATAATAATTGGGAACAATGCCCTTGAATTAATAATTGGGAACAATGCCCTTGAATAAATGGGAACAATGCCCGGGTAGGTATAAAGAATAATAATAAAAATGGCAAAGGACAGGTATACCATTGGTATGAAAATTGAAAATATAAGAGGGGAATAAATGAGAAATTATAAGTCAAAGACCAATGAAATTATTTATATGCCAAAGGGTGATAACGGGAATTCCTTCTGGAATCCCGGGCCATGTTTCCTCTGAAACATTAACGCCCCAAAAATAGTGGATTGGATTAGTAGGCGTTAGCCGTCCATAATCCTAACCTCGCTCGCTCAACCGAGGAGAGTTTGACAGACCCAAAAATCATCCGTTTACTAATAGCACGTAATGTCCAACGCCAACGCCAAACTCAGCCTCTCAAGAACACGAGAAGAGGCCTGCGACGCCCGTTGTTTTCCAACGGAGTGACGGCAGCGCTTTCTCTGGATTCTGACGGGAACTCTGTCACACCCTCCAGTTATAATTGTTTTCCAGCCATCCAGGGACCAGATAAATTAAAACACTGGATAGGTTTGACTAGGGAATGGATAAACACCCCCTATTGCATTATCTGGAGAATAACGCTATCCCTCAGATAAATACCCCTTATCCATTGGATAAATGTGGTTAATAAACCGGCCCTTAGTGAATGAACGTTATGAACCAATATAATAAAGCTGAATCACCTTCACCAGCACCATATCAGCTTCAGAAAGAAGACATTTGTTGTAGTAGAGCAGAGCTTTGTACTTTGGGTACCATCGGAGTAGGAGGTATAAGACGCCTCCCGTGAAAACGCACAGCAGGTCCATGATAGTGGGGAGGAATCTTCCGCGCTGATATCCGCAGCATTTAACAGTGTTGGAACCAGTCTCCATGGACTGAGAGGTGCCATCGTTGAACGCTTCATACTCGTACTTCTCTGTAAAATATCAAAAGTAAATTAATATTACTCATAAAATTATCAAATCGCCAATATTTCTGCATGTATATTGATCTAAGCAAGGAATCATAGCATGAAAAATCCGGTAAAAATCTTTACTATTAGCAGCTAAATGCTATTGATAGGGATGATGTTTATTTGGTAATATTTTTCAATTTGTCGGCTACCATTATATTTGATTTACCCCAACAAAAGAAAAAAAAACAAGAAAAAACAATGTAATGAAATATGATTTTCTAAGGCATTTTCAAGGATTATTCAAGGAATTATCATAATGTCTTGGATGTTCATTATATTTTTGAAGTCTTGGATATACGATCAAGTTTAAGAACTCTGAAGCAGGTCCTCGGAATTAACTAACGAAGTTACCAACATTTAGCTATCGGTATAGAAAAACGGCTTTGATCTGCCGATGCAATAATGACCTTCAATCATACAAAAATATTTGCTTGGAATAATGTTGCGATAACATGAGAAGAGGCAAATCAAGAAGAATATGATAAAACAGTCCGCTGGCCTCTTAGCTAAACTATTCCTAGAATAGATTTCATTGGTTTTTGATAATGAATGAGTAGCTACTACTAAAGCTAGATAAAGAAACTAAACAAACATATGAATGGACCATCCTGTTCGTATAAGATCAACAAACTAAACAAAACGCGTGTGTTTTCGACTCGTAAGGAAAGAACGACGAAACTATGAATAATATAGGCGCAACAAGAAAAAAATTGCTGGGGATTGATATCTGAATAGTTTTAAGATATCATGATTGATATTGCAACCGACTGCCAACCGTTTAAATTCAAAGCACAGATTCAGAGTAATATATCTTGAAGTCTTAGGGTACACAAAATTGTTGTGAATTAATCAATCTGCAATTATTGGATTAGGAAATTAAAGGTGCATGTAGGACATGCTATAAAAGCAGCAGTATATGAAACGAAGCCAAGGAGACCTTGGACCCATTCACCAAGGCGGATTCTTGATTAAACTTTATTCTTCAGTACACGGGCCATAGTGACCTAAAGAGTACAATAATACTGTACACCGAACATGGTGCAGTGAAGAGAGGGGATTGGGATCCACAATCGATTTCCAGCCATGCACCCTGTAGGCTTGCGGAAAGAAGGTAAATTTTCAATTTAGTAGGGGAAAATGTGATGTGGGTCAATATGACCCTACTGTCTATGTTCTATATGTTTTATTCAAAGCTAATTGGTTTTCTACGATAATTTCAATGTAATTACGACCTACGTGATCATTGCTCCAAGTGCGAGGTGTAATTGAGATTTCATTAGTTATTGATTATGATTTCATTGCCCGGTATACGAGAAGAAATAAGAAGTGTTCTTCAGCCTCCTAAGACGTAGATTCTGTCCCTCTCGTATCATGCTAGAGCCAGTCATCTCATCGGCCAGAAAGAGGTGAAATTATCTCGTATTGACGTAGGTACTCGCTTATTTCGGACTTAATTGTATCCTATATGTTGGAATTGACTACTTGCTTCCAATAAATATCGGCTGTCTCAAATAAAACCCGAGGTTGTAACAAATATATCTGAATTTCACACTGTAGAACTAAGGTAAATAATAAGATTGTATAAAAACATGGCATCCCTTTTTCAGAAGTGTTTTCGATAAATCATGAGATTTCGTACGACTGGCAAACGATTTTAGTATGATAAAAAATGGCAAAGATACAGTTCTGTAGCAATGATTAGTTGTAAGCGAGAATCTTCAGAAAATTTCGGCACCCTAACGCTTTTCGAGGTTGTCTTCCAAAGTAGGTAAGAATTGAAAATTTCAAAAAAGTGATAATTCGAAGAGGTTGTTCTGATAGGTACTATTTAATAGAATAATAATATTTCCATACTCTAAGTAGGAAATTCACTTACGGTAAGACTGGCGGTCCTCTAATTATTCCATTATAATCAGCAAAAAGGGAAAAGTCAGGGTACCTACATGCAACCGGAGCTAATACGAACTAAATTAAATCACTCGCGACAAAGTTGTGAAAAACCCATTTCAAAACAGAAGTTAGTGAAAAACGTCTATTTTCACGTAAAATAAAAAGTTATAATGTTGTAATTGAATAATTCATTTATTGAATAATTTGAAAGTCATAATTGATTTCGACGGTTGGGTCATCATCAGTAACAAACATCAACCGGAGCTAGTTGTAACATAAAATGCGTTAGTCTAATAAGTGAGGACCATGTTTCTTGTTTTTTAGGGGTAAGTAGGTTACACCATTGTTTCCACTTTGAATCCGCTAAGTGAAAATTACTAGCTAAAAATATGGCTTTATAAATATATAACTATAATCATATGACTATAAGGCCAAAGACATTAAAGAAAGAAACGCATTCATAGCTAAAAATAAGACACCGCGTTCATCTCAAGCGACAAAACTAGAATAAATTTATTTGTATACAGTAACTCTCCTAAACTACTATTCTCAGGTGCTGGTAATGATAATAATAGTTGTGTAGATAAAGATAAACTCTACAACCAAGTAGAACTCTACTTGCAATTTTTAGTTAGAATAAATACGGTAGTAGCAGAAATCGCACCATTTAAACCAGCCGTAATCGTAACAATTAGTTCCCAATCGAACATCACCCGATTATAAATCGATTACGCAGCGAATTAATCTGCTAAATAAACAACGTACTACAGAAACCGCTGGTCCATCAATAAAATTTCAAGGGCGATCGGTTTTGTATAAAACGTGAATCGGAGGAGTCCATAGTCAATTGCGCAACACACTTGAGAGGCCTCGTTAGAACTGACCGTCTGTAATCCTTGAATTACGCTTTGCTTTTCAAACTGTAAAATTACATGGTTATCACAATAAGTAATCCAAACTCACACATTCGATTTTTGTACTATTCATTTTAGTTTATCACTTTTAATAATGAACCTTTTAGTAATACCTACTTAATAATACAAAAGAAATAAAAGAAGGTATTAACCTCTCCTCAAATTTATTGGTTGACATTTCTAGACCCAAATTAAATGAAAACAGATATTCAAAATCTATCCGTTTGCCTTAAAGAACTTATCTCATAAGCTACTGTGGTGTCTACAGTATCCGCCATGGCTGATGAGACTTCTCAACTCCAGAGACATTAATAATCAATCACCGTAGTTATCAAAATAATATTTAACGTTTACCTGGGTACCGAATTTAAAACTTTCTGAATACTATTAGTATAAATATGTATTAAGAGATATTATACTTTACTGGTGTTAGTTATAACCTGTGTTTTTCATCCTTCACTACAGCTACTTCGCAAAACTTCATTAAACTCGATTCAAAAAAACCATATAGGTTTTTACTTTTAGTGAATTTCCTAAGACAAAATTAGCTATTTAGATAGCTTCAAAATGTAAAAGTGGTGGGAGGTGGCAGCGACCCCCTACTAATTAATAATTAATTCCATACTTCTCAAATCATTACTCCATTTTGCGCATGCGCAAACGCAAATTCCTTCAAGCATAATTTTTTTACGCCCTAGTCGTCCAATCCCGCTCAAATTTGGTGCATAGTTGGGGGATAATGGTTTAATTATTCCATATTGATTTCAACATGATTACATCATTATTAACTCCTGCGCATGCTCGAAAGTGAACAAGGTCTAGTTTTCATCAGATGTTGATTAAATTTTCTTGGAATTTGTGGGTTAGGCAGTGGATTGTACCCTACCAATTTCATTTTTTCAAATCATTACTCCATTCTGCGCATGCGCTTATGTAAATTACACCAAGCATTATTTTCCCGTTTTTTCAAACATCTTTACTGTGAAGCGTAAAATTGCGGGGTCTTGGAACTGTATAAGTGTGACCCCTTCTCAGAGGTACGATACGCCATGTTCCGATAATATACTCGTATTACATATGGGTTTAATAATTATAGATCAATGATCTGCGTAGAAGGGCTGTCTAACACAGAAATAACAAACCATTGTGTAATAATTTGCATCGTTCTTGGGTTAGAAGGGCTCGAATGGAGGAATGTTGAATACTTTGATACTATAAGATCTAGCTACATCCTCTTGTCCTCGCTGAGGTTGAGCTAGTGGAATCAAACGTTCCAAAGCGGATAGGATCTGTTGCCATTGTTGAAGATCCATGTAAAGACTTTGGAATGTCTTATTTTTTCACCAACCGTCGCCCAAAATCTATTGTGTTCTTTTACATTGAAAACTTTGTACTGTTAATGATGGAACGTTTATTTCTGAACTTTCAAGATTTTAGAATGACAACTATTGAAACTAACGTAAAAGTATTGATTCAGGTTACTCGATGCATACCTAATAATAATTAGGATAATTGGTAAGACACTAGCTACCGAGGTCTCCCGTATGGTCGAACAACCACTCTTCACTTCTTATTCCATTGCTCGGTCAGAGCTTTATTTATAGCTATTTACCGTTTTGATCTCCAATTCCCCCGTTCGCTGTTTTCAACGCCAACAACCTGCGTTCGAATGAATATTACTATTATTTTTCAAGGCTTATTAGTCAAAAAACGTAACAGTCTGTTAATACGCTCCTTATCGTAGGTATAGGCAACACAATAGGGCATGAATGGGAATTGTCTTTAACATTCCTTGGCATATTCTTAGACGTAAGAAACGCTCCCAAAATCAATTACTGCTCGAACGATGGCTCTGTGGTATAATATGCAGATGGGTCACTCACATTTGCTATGTGCTACCCCATTTTTCGAATATTAAAATATTTTTCACAGTTGTCGATATCGTACTGTATCTATAGGGTTTTCAGGTAAGCGTTCTGTCCATCCATAGCCCTAGGAAGTGGTTCGAGGGAGAATTGATGACCAGATAACAAAGGTTCACCCATGAAAATAATAAAACAAGAGTAAATTATACGTTTCGTAGAACTGTAAACACAGCTTTACGAAGGAGAAACAATTAACTAAAGGTAAGTAGATAATTAAAGAGAAAAATGATTCTTAAAAGACGAAAACAACAATCTACATTTCTAAAAACCCGTAATGCTAACAATGAATATTCATTAGGGATATATCACCAATACCATTCTTACTAGCAACATTATATTTGCGTATTTATCTTCTTGAAATATATCCATCATCAGCAAGCCCCCTCATTATAAAGCCAAAATTGAGTTAACAATTCAATTTAGAAGAAATTCAATGACAACTAATTTTGCCTACGAAAATTCGATATTTAATAAGTCAGGCAACGTACCTACATTGCCTGACTTAATAAATATCGTGATTTAAGCGTATTTGTGCAGTTGCAATCAAGTTGAAAATTCAAAGAGTATTCTTTAAAAAAAATTCCCTGATTTTAACATTTATGTGTAGGCCTAGGCATAGGCCGGAAACGAGAGCGCTCTATCGAAGAAATCCTACGTAACGGTAGCTCCCCGCGCACCCAGTCCTACTATGGGATTAGTCAATGTACGCTTTTTAACACAGAATGTGTTTTAGCCATGGACTAACTAGCCGAAAATGGAACGCGGGATGGGAACGAAATGTGTGACGGATGATTTCCGCTTACAACCGAGTCGTTGCTAGGGAAATGGTACTTCGCCGTTTTTCATCCCACAAAATTCGTTGACCATTCGTTTGAAAGCTCTCGATTTATCCAACCATATTATGTTAACTACTGCGAAGTGCGTGGCCAACAAGCTGAGTTATGAGCATGGTTATTTGAATAATTGTTTACACACAGGTGATCATTCTCAATTATTGATATTGTGAACATGATTGCAACCGCTTGTTTGGTTGTCACTTGGTTGCGCGACAACGCAAACACATTCTGTGTTTCAATAATTTCGTCCGAAGTATGTAAATAGAGGTAACCGGGGGTCCAGGGGGCTTGCCCCCTGGCGAGGCGCGGAGCGCCGAGTTTTTTTTTCTTTTTTTTTTTTTTTTTCCAGACTTACGTTTTTTGATTACGCCAAGAATCCACTTCCGCTTAAATGATTTATTTCATAGGACTTCAAAGGGAAAGATAGTACCAACCTTCGCAATTAGATTTGTTCGGTAATCGGATCGACCATTACAGCAAACAACACTATAACCGCACATTTTTCTAAGTAAATCGTTCATATATAAATATATTTTATAATGACAAGTGATGAAATATAATCCGATCAGAATAAAAATATTGTGAAAGCCGACGCGACGGACCAAAACAAAAACAACCTGATATCCGATACCAATATCAAATTGATCTTGAATGTTTTACCTACCCAAAGCTTCTCGGTAGAAATGGTCCTTTTGAAATTTATTTATTTATTAATAAGCACGGCTTTCGCCAATCACATAGGGAGTAGAGTACAAAGTATGTAGGGAAAAAAATTACTTCAAACTTGGAATGAAAAAGAAAAAAAAAAGAATGGAAAGATATTAAAATAAATACATCATTTGTAAGCATCAATTGCAATTCATGACTAATTCACAAAGTTACTAACGTTGACACAAAACACTCGTCACTGCGAATGGAGGTAAGAGTCTAGGCTCCTTTTGAGATGTGGAAGCCCATCGAAGAAAAAGTCAAAATCCACAGTCTGGAGGAGGGCATTAGTTTCACGAGGTATCCGATACATAGGCCTTTGCAGTTGGTAATAGTAGGCAGCAAATGGTACATGAAACAATGAGTTGGAATGGGTGGTGTAGCTGTCATTGTGGATATTAATTCACTCTTGAGAGAAGGGATGGGCACTAAACCCCACCATTAAGAAGTTTGTGGAAAAATAAGACAACCGCCGTGACACGCCGCTCCCTCAACTCAGATGTACCTTGCAGCTGCTCTCAGCTTGTAACAGTTGAACCTGAAAATCTTGCGCTGTACACGCTCTAAACGATCTTTGTATTCCTCATAAAACGGAGACCATATGAAAACCGCATACTCCATAAAAGGGCGAACTACAGATTTAAAAAGCGTGACGATTGCATCAGGTGGTTTAAAGTCACGCGCGCACCTTTTCAGGAATCCCAAAGACTTCAGAGCTCTTGATGCTATAGCATTCACGTGGTCATTGAAGGAAAGCTTAGAGTCTAGGAGCACGCCAAGGTCACGAGTGCACTCCAAACGCTTCAAATCTATTCCGTTTATAAAGTATGAGGAAATTATTTGATGTTCTGTACGTGAGTAAATTGACACGGTGCATTTGGCAGGATTTGACTCGAGATGACTGAATGAACACCAATCCAAGATACAGTCAAGGCAATGCTGGAGCAAGTGGCAATCAGAAGAGGATGCTGCAGGGGAATACATCTTGAGATCATCAGCGAAAATGAGAATTTTTATATTCTGGGATAATACTGAGGAGGCAACGCCATTAATTAGAAGCAGGAACAATAGTAGTCCAATGTGAGAGCCCTGTGGGACACCCGAAGATGCAGTAATGAATAGTATCTCTGCTGTTTTGTAGCATGGAAATATGATTGTATTGTTTCCGAGATATGTTTGTACGGTAGATGTAGAAAAAGTCATTTTACCGCCCCTCGCCCCCAGGCACCCTTACTCCCAAGTCATCCCGCAGCTTACGCCAGCCGCCACTACCAGCGCTAGTATCGATACGCACGAGGCCGATAATATTGTTATATTTAATGATCATTGATTACTTTTCATAGTGTTTGCACCGTAACCTATTTTACAACGAGAGGCAGCTTACCTTTTTGGTCATTCTTAGCGGTACTTATCTTAATTAACACAAGCACTAATCACATCGCTTACATCTCCCGGCAACATTCTCGTAATTAAATAGTTATCACTAGGTAAAAGATAACCAACCACCTGTTCAGGTGGCCGCAATCATGGAACATGATATTCCGTGTGGGTCAAGAGCCTGCTTAGGTTTGAATAAGTGATTGTTCCATTGTTATCTTCCTCAAACACTAAGAAAAGATAATAATAATCATAATGGTGGTAAAGATCATAATTGGGCTATGTTTATTAATTGATATTTGTAATACCAACTCGAAAAACCTCCCGGAAAACGAAACTTTAGAGCGCTTTGCGCCGTTCAGAGAGTCAATGAGTAAAAGTATGATTCTAGTGGTTTTTCAGTTTTCTACAAAGTAGGTATTGCGAATATCATCGAATAATATCATCACTCGATCAACGTGAAAAAATACCCCGAAACCGTGAATCACATGAAGGAGTTGTATACCCCCAAAAACTCAGAATTTTGCTTCTCGAGGAAATTTAATGCAAAATTGCGGCCGTTTTTGCGCAGTCTACATTTAGGGGATAGGTAAAAGTTTACGTGGATTCCGAATCTGCAATAAAAAAAATAGAGGTGCTCATCTAATAAAAACGAGGTTGGTGTACATTATGGATGCTTTTAAAGATGTCAATCATCACATTTTAAAGTACGTAAATTGAAAAGATACAGACCCTTTTTTTTTTTTTTTTTAATGAACACTCTATTTCTTGGGAGAAGAGGGGAGTGAAACGTCAGTGATTCACTATGTGTGTAGTATATAATTAAAATATATATAAAGATTGCTGGCTTCAAAGTTATGTTTCATTCGAGATACTGTGTACTATAGCCATGTACTCATGCTTACATGCATAGAACGTTCAAACTAGTAAATCAAATAAGTTAAACCAAATTCTCACTGTTTCTGAAAGGTGCTCAGCAATTCACTGTCGTAATCTCGATAAAAAAAAGTTCCAGTCATGCAGCATGATCGTATGAGCGAATTTTCATAAATTATCGTATTGTATTATGTTAAATTGTTTGAAAATTAAGGACATAAGGGAAAAGATGTTGTTAACGACCAATTTCATGACAAAAAACTCCTTCGTTCTATTCTATAGGTAATAAATAAACTTTATTTGAGTAATATTCCGCTCAAAAAAAAAATAAATAAATAAATAAATTCAACATTTTTAGTGATTTTTTTCAGCACTTTTTTTTTTTTTTTAGAAATTTGACTAATTTATAGGGATCAAAAAATGCTGCCCGACGAACTCGTCTTTTAGTATGGAAAGCTCGATTTTTGGCTCAAGAACGGAATTTTTATCTCAATCCTAAAGAGAGTTATCGTCTGGAAGGACAAATAGGTATATAAAATGTTAAACTCTAGGATTCGCTTCAGGATGTCTCAAAACTGATTTAAATTAAGAAAAATTTCATTTTAGTTTTTTTGGAGACATTGCAATACCTTTATTTCCTGCGAAAATGTGCTAAAACCATATCACATCATCTGTTTCTAATTGATCCCAATGCATCATTCTTATTTTTGACTTCAATGTTTTGCGGGCTTATTTATTTTATGATTTATTTGTAGTCTAACGGTATTTCATACTGTAAATTGTAAGCTTTATCTTTATTGCTGTTGTATCTTCATATTATCCTAAATAGTCTTGTTGTATATTTGGCTTCTCTCCCATTTAACAAACAAATTACTTTAACAATATGTACTTCAAATGGTGAAAATAAGAATCATACCACTTATTATTCCCTGTAGATCATAATAAGAGCCTAATCTATCTTAACCCTCACTCACCAATGTTTCTGGTTCTCGTCATGATCTTTCTGCTACCGGCGCATATTTAAATGAACACCACTATGAAATTCCGTCTTTTAACGCCGCGAAATAACAAAAACGCGTGTCGTTTCTCACCGGCGGTCAGGAGAATGACTGATCTCACTCACTGACCGATTATCTTGCTTCCACGTCTCGCCGTCTCTTCGTTATCTTTGCTCCCCACCAGACGACATCTTTTACTATTACAGATATCACATCAAACACTTCACAAAACGGTTCCCAATGCTGGTAGATTTCCTTCTGAAATCGGGAGCTGGACATCGCAAACAAAGATAAAACGAGACTACCAGAGAACCCCTTGAGTTTCCTCATGAATCGAGAAACTGGAGAAGGTACCGACTTGATGCAGGCAATATGAAGCGGTTAAAGAATATTATTGTACGCCCGTGTTACCTGCCTTGTTTACGTGATTCCCAAATGTAAACCTCTGTACGTAAAGGTGAATAATCTCTTCTCCCAAATCGCAGCTAAGAAATTCGAAACTTCGAATGTGAATGTATATATATATATATATATATATATGTTGAATATATATATATATATATATATATATATATATATATATATATATATATATATATATATATATATATATAATTTCACAAAATTATCCCTCCCCTACCCTACTTACCCCATGCACCGACAGCAAATTTTAAACTTCCAAGGTCGCATAACTGGACTAAAATCTGGATCGAAACAATAAAAACTGTCACGGAAATCAAATGAATATAGTCAAAATATCATGATTTATCAATATTACCTTACCTGTATACACCCCCTTCCACGATCAAATTTAAAATCAGTCACTCATTGATTCACAATTGATACTTCGTGTATTGATACTACTACTACATAGTTATAAAACGTAGTTATGGAGCAAAGTACCTATCATAGATGTATAGATCATTGAAAAGTTTCAAATTAACTTGATGAATTCCATAGCGGAAAAGAGTAAATCAAGAAGTAGCATAAAACGTCATATTTGGTCAATTAATAATTTTTTTTTTTAAAAGCTTTTATTGCACCGAGTAATCTCATTAAAAATATAAATCTGACTTATATTGGGGGTAATCAAATCATCTTCTCCCAACTATCATCCAAATTTAAACGAAAACGCAGGACTAGGGTGTGAAAAAAGGAGCATAATGGAATATACTTTTGCGCATGCGTAGAGTGATGTATTGATTCGGCAACAATGAAACTGATAGGGGAACACCCTAGCCCGCACATTCTCTGAAAATTTCAGCCAAATCGGATGAAAACTGTGGAAAATAACCTTGTTAAAAGGATTTCTCATTAGCGCATGCGCAGTAACTATAAATAATACGATCATGTTGAAATTGATGAGAGATGCCAAAATCGTCATTCTCCAACTATCATCCGAATTTGAGCGTGATCGGACGACCAGGGCGTGAGAAAATGATTCTTGGTAGAATTTACGTTTGCGCATGCGCAGAGTGATGCATTGAGTCAGAAACCATGGAACTTATAGGGGACCGCCTACATTGTAGCGCGCTCATTCCCTGAGAATTTCATCCAGATCGGATGACAATTGTGGAAAATAAGCTATAACACAAGACACACACACACACACAAACACACGCAGGCAGACAGACAGACAGACACGGAACCAAAGTTGTTCCGAATGGTCTAAAACGTGAAATGCGAGTGGAAACTTTGATCTTGGAGACCAAAAATTTTTTTTGTCCCGAAAGTGAAAACAATGCTTCAGCTACCTATAAGTAGACTCGGAAGCAATATATCTTACCTGGAACATGACCGCCAATCGGATCACCGGCACCGGGGATGACGAAAAAATCTTGCAAGATCGCCACCATCAATTATTTCGGTCTCAAACAATGTGGTTTCTCTATTTGTTTTTCAACTCGGTTCGGTCTGGCAGACTCCATCAAAGATCACAAAGATTCTTCAAGCCACCTACAAGACCATTCAGAAAGCATAAATTAAAATACAATTTATATTCAATGATATTTTGGTTAGGTAATTAAAAAAAAAAAAAAAACTGCAAAGCTCTTCAGTGCAGATAGTTGAGCTAACTGCAGTGATTGTAGTTATAGTAGATTGTAGTTATTGTAGATTGTAATTGTCTTGCCTCAGTCACTCCTATTATTGAAAATATCATAAAAATCTGTTGAAGTTTGTTGAGTAATAGCTTTATTTATTAATTACATGTATCCCTAACTGAATAGGCAACTTGTGAGTGTTGGAAGTTAATAATGGTTATGCTTTTGGGGAAAGGGTCAGGTGAACATTTTCGTGACCGGTTTTTTAAGAGCAAACAACCAATGAGCAGTTTAGAAATGTAGCTAAATAGAAATGAAAAAAGAAAAATCGTTAGCGTGGAACACATCTAGAAACGCAAACCAACAAATTTTGAGGGTAGTGTGGAGGTAAAATTTTTTTCTCTTGGTCGATTACAAAGAGCCATTATTAAAAAGATACAACAAAACTTGAGACTTTCCGAGAAACTATTTCGTGAGACCGAAATTCGTCACGGTAGTAGTGGTTGAAATTTGATAGGTAGACTCTTTGGGACATTTAGAGGTGATTAAAATTATGGACTCTTTCCAGATCCTGAGTGAGCTAAATTCTCTTCTGTCCGTCCAGGGAAATTTACATTTGTCGGGGAGCCTCTCTTGGAAACAATAGTCAAATCTATTGAAGTCTCCTTCCTGATCAGCTGAGCACGCTTAATTTTCTCCTTTTCGCCCTGAGATGTTGAAATTTGGTAGGAAGCCTCTACTACCGGCACCAGAGGTAGAAGCGTGTTCCACGGGTTACGGAATCTTAAATAGGTAGAATCCCAACCTTCCTCAAACACGCATTAACAAAAACGATTTAGGTGTCTGATACAATGAACACGTCATTCAACCTGTAGGTGATGCCCATAAATTATTTTAATGTAAATGTGATTTGGTTTCTCTTGCCATTATCGGTAAATTACTATGGCTTTTGATGTTTTGGCTGTTGGTTTTCTCAAGTTTTTCTTTCTAGCGTGGAAAAATATTGTACTAATTTTCTCTTCTCCATCGAAAACCATTGAAATGTGGATATAAAAATACAGAGACCAAAAATATATCAATGATTCAATGTTTTTCCATGAAGAGAATTTAGTTATTGGTTAGAGGTTTTGATCTAAGAATTGGATTTTGAGCCTTAGAAAACAGCCGAAGCGGATTTTCAGATCGTCACACCAAATGGTTTGAGAACAAACCAATAGAAAGGAAATAAATTGATGTCATAGGTGAAAATAACTGAGAAACTGAATTTTGCCTTCAGCTGTACCGAGAATCATTATTTCAAATTCTCCCTCTTGTAGATAAAAAGTAGGAAGAGAATCTAATTTGCAAACATTCAGGAATGTACCTTGCGTCAAATTTCAAGCTAAAGTGAGAATGACCCATATATAAATTTCTCCCTTAAAACAATAGATCATGGATATGTCAAAGTTGTAGACATTACTTTACACTCTGTTGGGATGTTGGGAAAGTAAAAATGGACATTACTTTCCACTCTGTGGAATTGTTGGGAAACTAAAAGTGGACATTACTTTCCACTCTGTTGGGATGTTGGGAACGTGAAAATGGACATTATTTTCCACTGTGTTGGGAAAGTAAAAATGGTCATTACTTTCCACTCTGTTGGGATGTTGGGAACGTAAAAATGGACATTACTTTCCACTCTGTAGGGATGTTGGGAAAGTAAAAGTGGACATTACTTTCCACTCTGTTGGGATGTTGGGAAAGTAAAAACTCCCGCGCTACTTTCGTGCCATGCTAAAACAGAAGTCTAAGTCGGTTGTTGAGGAAGGCGGAATAGGTAGGTACTTCATTGCGGTAGTACCTCATTGATTTCTACCTAGACTTCACTTTTCGAGTTGATAATCGTGGAGAAAAAAAAGACACAGTTCCTTTGAGCCTGACGGCTAAAATTAAAAAACATGAATATGCTTTAGCCGTACACGACTCACTCCTCGTCGATTCTCTGAACCCGACCCCCCATCGGCCTCTGAACTCTGTTTATCATTCTGCCATCAATCCTAAAACATGGAATCATGTTTTAGCTCCTCGCTCTCACTTTATTATAGACATGATCACGACCATTGAGCTCTTGTGAGATGATGATCTCCTAATAGAAACTCGCGAGTAAACATTCACTTTGTTATAGAAATGATCACGACGATTGAGCTCTTGTGAGATGATGATCTCCTAATAAAACTCGCGAGTAAACATTCACTTTATTATAGAAAGAGGCTAAAGAGGCTACATACGAAATTACAGCTTCCTATAGTGTAAAGTATAGAAATTACCTATTAAAATAATTTAACCACCGCTTCACAAATCTAACCGTTCTCGCAATATTCGGATCACCTGGTATGAATCACATAATCGAAACACCAGCTCAATGAAATCATCAGAAATTAACAAGCGGTTGCAATCATGTTCACAATATCAATAATTGAGAATGATCACCTGTGTGTAAACAATTATTCATATAACCATGCTCATAACTCAGCTTGTTGGCCACGCACTTCGCAGTAGTTAGTATGGTTGGATAAATCGAGAGCTTTCGAACGAATGGTCAACGAATTTTGTGGGATGAAAAACGACGAAGTATCATATCCCTAGCAACGACTCGGTTGTAAGCGGAAATCATCACAATTATTGGCGCTACTTTCGTTGCACTCTCGTGGGACATTTTTCGGTAGTTAGGTCACGGCTAAAGCATATTCATGCTAAAAAGTGTCGCGAAAAATTCCTTGACCCCCAGCCAAAAGACATATCCACGTCAAAAAAAAAAAAAAAAAAAAAAAAAAAAAAATTAGCGCCTTAGCTTTTGGTTTATTATTTCCAATAATAAGCCTATGTGATCGTATAGCAAAAAATTTTTATAACCCCCCCTCAAACTTTGTCACTTTACGTTTCAAGGTGCGTAGAATCCAAATTTGAAATGTCCGTCCGCCGTCCGCCGTCCGCCGTTCGCCGTCCGCCGTCCGCCGTTCGCCGTCCGCCGTCCGCCGTCCGGGCCATAAAAGGCCTAAGAATTGACTTAAAAAACCCGTCCTTTCGCCCATAGACTCCATTTGGGGTCTAGTTGGTCCTAACGTTTAACCATCCCGATCGCTTTACTCGCATAGATGCTATGGGCCAAAAACGGGCGAAAAAGTGTCATTTCAAGGCTTTGTTAGACTTACGCACGCACGCACGCCTGGCACGCTTGGCAGGGGGTCACGGTGGGCGGCGAGGGGGGGGTGAGCGGGGGGTAGAGTGAGAGGAGGCGCCGGCGCCGCGGCACCTTGTGGTGGATACGGCGCCGGCGTTCCTTCGAGGCATGAATATATGTTTTTTCAAGGCCATATTTGTGTGTTAATACCAAAGCTTTTCCTACGCATATTTAATAACATATCCTCTCGACTTTGCGTACGTACTTAGATAATGATATTATTAAGGCAATAACTATTTGAATAGATAGGAGCTCAAATCGAGAAATATAAACATGCGTATATAATTATAGAAGTATAGGTTGTGGCAACTCGAAATAGGACACGCCGAGGAGTCTGGACGGGCCTTATGACGTACGCTAGCCAACTAAAACTATGATCATACTCAATTGAAAAAATAATAAACCTTTGTGAAATAATTTGCAGCGTTTTTTATTTGACTACGATTGAGTTATTAGATTGTTTTTGTAAAGAACTCCTAGTTTTTGAACAAATGGTTTAACAATCTACGCTAAATAGAAGATCATTTAACTCTGGGCCTCTCTCAGCTGAGTAGGTGCTGTCACTCAGCAGATTCTACAGGCGCTCTTTTCTCCAAAAAAATGAACGATAAATTCGTTTGGGGATGTTTTCCTCCTCGTTACTACTCTCTCAGTGTTTATTGGGTGGAATCAATTCGGGAAAGCAACTTTGTCAGTGAATATGTCATAAGGATGTGACGTCAAATGTTTGTGACTGCAACCGATAAACTTCGGACGTTCGGATGGCCGAGAGATAAACCTCTAGACTTATGAGGCACAAAACCAACAAGGCAAAAAGGAGATTATCGATGCGTTTGTTTGAATATGTTGAGTTACGAGCGACCTTCAAGATTGGGGGACCTTTCGGCTATGTTCGTTATGTCGTCCTTGGCAAGATTCTACCCTAGTTCCAAAACAGAGGGCGGTCAGGAGGTTGTAAAGTCGCTTTTCACAGCAAGCAAGAAAGCAATGAAGTAAGTAAGCAGTGAATAATCAAGAATACACGTTTTTAAGAGTCAATGTGGTCGAGTTATTAATGTAAGTACGCTTTGGCGATTAATCGAATGAGAACCTGTCATGCTCTATTACTGGCATTTATTGGCAGTTCGACGGTAAAAAGAGACAAACTCTAACCTATACTTTTCGATTATGTCATTATGATAGTAGGTAACTTCTTCAAACTCTCTCTCTATATATATATATATATATATATATATATATATATATATATATATATATATATATAGTGGAATTGAGTCGGATTATGTAATTTGAAATATTTAGGTATTCCATTTATCAAAAAGGAAATTTTCCTTCAGTCGAAAAGTTTCAAAAGGAGCTCCTTTGGTACACAACAAAAACAATTACTTGGTAAGGAAAGTGTATTGATCAACTGAGGTGCTATATTGAGGGTATCTGACCAGCAAAACGAATCTTTAAACTCACTTGCACGATCATGTCACGGTCCCCACCTGACTGGGGCGAACCATCTGCTTCCATGTCGTAATACTTTATGCATGATCTTCCTACCCGATTATTGGTCAAACTAAACGGTCTTTTGAGCTGAAAGTTGCTTCTAAGAGATTTTCGAGTACACTGACTCCGAATCTGAAGTCATTAGTGTGAAATTCCAACACATGAAAGTTTCACTATGGTCCTGACATTATATGAAGCTCCTTCGGGACACCTCATAATAGCAAGGTATGGAGACGCATCTTTCAGCAGGGGGGCTTCTGAGGTTAATTTCTCTATTCGACATACCGTTTTTTTTTTTTCTCGACGTTTTTTCTAAACTTTTCGGCATTTATCGAAAAAACGTAAAATTTTGGGACTCTGGAGCTGTAAAGTTGTAAACCTTTTTGGAAGGCGCGAAGCGCCAAGTTTTGAAGATAAAAGTTTATAGATGTAGCATATAAATATAAGGGGTTTGATAATTTATCATAGACCAATGAATTCTGTGTAGAAGGGCTATCTAATATAGAAATTGCACAATAATTCGCATCGTTTTTCAGGTTTCAATCGAAATATCCATGATCTGAAACTTTTCTGCTACTTTACTTTTTTGGAATTGAGTCGGATTTTGTAATTGGAAATATTTAGATATTCCATTTATCAAAAAGGAAATTTTCCTTCAATAGAGAAGTTTCAGATCATGGATATTTCGATTGAAACCAGAAAAACGATGCGAATTATTGTGCAATTTCTATATTAGATAGCCCTTCTACACAGAATTCATTGGTCTATGATAAATTATCAAACCCCTTATATTTATATGCTACATCTATAAACTCTTATCTTCAAAACTTGGCGCTTCGCGCCTTCCAAACAAGTTTCCAACTTTACAGCTCCAGGGTCCCATAATTTTATGCTTTTTTAATAAATGCCGAAAAGTTTAGGAAAAAACGTCGAGAAAATTATTTCTGTTCTAGAACCAAAAATTTCAACCATGTATCATGTTTTCTCCTCGATATTGATTCGAAATTCTATGAAAACATCAGAAATTAACAAGCGGTTGCAATCATGTTCACAATATCAATTATTGAGAATGATAACCTGTGTGTAAACAATTATTTATATAACCATGCTCATAACTCAGTTTGTTGGACACGCACTTCGCAGTAGTTAACATAATATTGTTGGATAAATCGAGAGCTTTCGAACGAATGGTCAACGAATTTTGTGGGATGAAAAACGACGAAGTACCATTTCCCTAGCAACGACTCGGTTGTAGGCGGAAATCACTGTAACACTATATGTTTCGTGCGCGGAAAAAAATTGACTCGCAAAATTGACGCGCAAAAATTGCTAGGACCCCAGGGCTAAAACATGATACATGTTAATAACAAACCTTTGATAATAGTTTTCAACGTTTTGCTGGTACAGACATATCCGTGACAAATAATTAGTAGTCTGATTTGGAAATAACTGCATTGAGCCTTAGATGGTCCTGGTATCTGAGCCACACTTTTAATCCCTTAAGGGTAAATTCCAAGGGTTTCGGAAATTGAGAAAGTAAACATAGATGAAACCTTTCTATAAATTAATGTTTACGTTCAAGTGATATAAATTGCTGAAATGGGGTGGTGGAGGTGAAGCTATCCCCCCCGTGAAGTGAGTGTGTTAAATGTCTCAATTAAAAAAGCTACTGATTTCAGAAAACTAACCAAACACAAACCTAGTTCAAACCCAACGATAATAGCAACCACAGTTGTTTACCGGTATCAATAATATTGCCCGTTGAAATGAAGATTTGAGGCCATTATAACACAACCGAAGAGTGCTGCTTCTTGTTGCTAAATAGTTACCGATTTTGTTTATTGGTATATCGTTACAGTTTTTCGGATTGAAAGGAAGTCAAACTATTTTAGCATGGAGCCTTGAGCTAACTGCCCGAAAAAGTTACGCAGAAGTGTCACGAAATTTTCTTGATTTTCACGTAAAACCTAGCCGTTGCTGGGGAAATAAAACTTCTGTAGTTTTCACCGGACAAAAATCGTTCTCCATTCGTTGGAAAACTCTCGACTTATCACGCATTTCTTTCGTACTTGTTCTTCTATTCATGCTGTAGTTTTATATTTATTTATTTCATACATGGATATAGTAAACAATGCCGCTTGTTTAGTTGTCACTTAGTTGAGAAGTTACCTTGGTTATAGTAATTGTAGGCGCGCACCGTAGCAGAAAATTACCTACCTAGGTACTTCCTTCTAAGTTCGATTAGCAAAACATGTATGTCGAAGTTTTAAATTTATTAACATTTACGAATTAGAGGGAAGAAAGCATGTTCCATGTTTTAGCATTTTAGCCGAAGGCTCAAAGCGGAAAGCAACCGGGGGGTCCAGGGGGCTCGAAGGCTGGGTTTTTTCAAAAACTCCCAGCTAAAAGACATACCTACCCATGTCAAAACTTATGTTTATCGTTTTTACATTCACGTCAAGTAGTGGCTGTGTGATTAAAGGGTATTGCAATTTACAGTTCATTTCTCACAACTAATTTCTCACATGCTAATATTCTCATATATGCGTGAAATATCACAGATCCGGTAAGTAAATTTCATTACCAGCCTTGGAGAAACGATACCGATATTACCAACCGAATAAATTCCCTGTCGAATACAGCAAAACTTCATGCTACTTAGTTACACCCCATGGGAAGAAAAAATGACGTCTAATTTGTCAAACGTGACCGTCACTTTTGGGGTTCATTCGACTAATAATGATGTGAGCTGGGCTCAACACTTTTCCCAACACGCAACGGCGCTTCTCAATAAATTAAAATGCCGTCGACCGACACGACGTTTAGTCGCATAGAGGCGGTTTATCCGACGCAGCCGATAACAATGCGAGTGACAAAATTTATTGACATTTTCCTGAAGAAACGAGAGTAGCGTCTGACGGACGGAGTCCATTATCGGTAGTCTTCTGCCCCTCTCCCTGCCAAGTTGGAGGACATTTCCTTGAGTTCCTCGGAGTTTCATTCTCAAAGAAACAAGTCAAGTGCACTGATGGGTACGATCACGATGATAAGTTCATCACCTCCGGTGAGTACAAGTTGCTGATTCCTGCTTTATGGTTATTTAGTTATTTTGGTGTTTTCGTTCGATATTAAAACCAATGTAAATTGAAAACCGGCAGCAAATTATTACACAAATTTCTATCATTTCTGTGTTGGATATCTATACTATGCAAAATGTCTATTAATTATTAAAAGTATTCCATGATACACTCTCTAAATATAATATAAAGAAGTTGGAACCTACCGAAGGGAAAATAATAGTAACAACTGAATCACCTACGCTTCCTAGTCCCTCTTTACGTAACTCGTATCAAGAACTGGTAGCCAAGTTCAGTGGTACATGGAATAATATAAAACACCTAACTAAACAAAGTTACAGTAAACTCGATTTCACGAAAAGAAACCTCGATTAAAATAATAAAGCTGATTCCGTCTTATTAGTTTCTTAATTAGTCTTCTTCAGCCAAAAGACTAGCTGTTACAGCGCGGATAAACGTACAGCGACCTGGACGGTTTCAATTAGAATCATTATTAATTGCTGAATGAAGCTGAGTGATGTGACCGGCAACTGAAATCTCACAAGAACTATGACGAAGAAAAAGAACACAGAATCAGGATGCTTACACGCCTTGTGTTAAAAGGAATGTTCAGAGACGCTGTTCGATGGATTACCGATCGATCTGGCAAAGGGGAGGTGCTGCTTCCTGGTGACAGGTTACCCAATGGTCAAGCACAGTTCTTGATGTTCTGCAAATAAAACAAAGAGATCAACAAATACCTGATATAATGACATTCGTTAGCACTGAAAGTCTTCCCGTGATGGTTGATGCAGACATCAGTGTTCGTCAGATTGAAAAAGTTTCGCTTAGGCTGTGAGGAGGGGCAGGTCCGAGCGGAACTGATGGAAAGCAATGGCTCAACGAGCTACACAGATTCGGCTTTCATAGTCAAAAATTATTTGCTAGCGTAGCTTCACTCACCTGGGAATTGGCCAATGGAATGGTGGGTTGGAATATAATAAGAGCATTGTTAGCCAGAAGAGCAGTATCCTTAGACAAATGTCCAGGGGTTCGACCAATAGGTGTTGGAAAGCTCATCAAAAGAATTTGCCCAAAACCGATGGCCATGCTCACTGTGGATGACCTTCAAGAAGATTGTGCAGCAGAACAACTTTGTGCTGGGGCGAGTTCTGGAAGGGGCCATACATGCAATAAACGAACTTTTTCGTGATGACGATCAGGAATGCATTCTGCAAATTGATGTCACTAACGCTTTTAATGCAGTCCTTTAGCATTGTGGAATGCTCGTGTATACAAGGCCATAACGTGTCCGTTTCCTATTCAATACGTACAGATGATACGCAGGAGTGCACGAAGTGGGCACTCTACATCCTTTGATAGCAGATGTGAAGGTCCAGGGTGTTCGGGACAGTGAGTGGGTCTCGATTGTCTTATATCCGCATTATAAATGCCAACGCTCCCTCATACCGTACCCTGGACTGGACCTCTGTTGCAAACCAAGCTGTCCAACAAAACCCCAATAAATATGATAGAGTAGCAGAGGATCTCCGGGCATCCTTTAGCCTTCTAATAGTTTCTTGCGAACGTTTTTATCACGAGGAGTACGACGTTTTCACGAGAAGATTGGCTGCGACTCTTGAGAAAACTGGACTAGATCCTTTTCTCATATCCTGGGATGGGTGAGCATAAAAACCGAGTTGTCCGTCATTCGGGCAGTTTTCATGTGCTTACGGGGTACCAAAAAGAAGTTTAGAAACCTAGGACTGGAAGACGGGGAAAAATCCTGAGGGGGGAAATTTATGTTATACAACACAGTATCACATTATAATACGATAATTCACGAACAATCGCTCTTACGATCTTGCTGCAAGGCTGAACTTTTTACATACTGTTGAGCAAGCTCCACTAATTTGCATCAATTAGATTTTCAAATTATACTGAAATTCGTAACTTGAATGTCGTGAACGTTTGTTTAAAAAAAGAAGTTTCATTTCCCCAGCAACGGCTTGGTTGTACGTGAAAATCAAAAGAAAACAAACGAAACGCTTGTATACGAGTCTGCAACACATTGGGACATTTTATGTCTTTAGTTGAAGACAAGTATGTGTTGCAGACTCGTATGCAAGCTTTAAGAGCCACTCAGCTGATCCGGACCTGGTATCGTCAAGTAAATGTTCTAAAGAGGCTACATACGAAATTACAGCTTCCTAGAGTGTAAAGCATAGAAATTACTTATTAAAATGATTTAACCACCGCTTCAAAAATCAAACCGTTCTCGCAATATTCGGATCACCTGCTATGAATCAAATCATCGAAACACCAACTCAATGAAATCATCAGAAATTAACAAGCGGTTGCAATCATGTTCACAATATCAATTATTGAGAATGATCACCTGTGTCTAAACAATTACTTATATAACCATGCTCATAACTCAGCTTGTTGGCCACGCACTTCGCAGTAGTTAACATTATCTGAACCGGAAGTTAGTGAAAAACGTTGTCTATTTCCACGAAAAATAAAGAGTTACAATGTTAAATCGATTTCGACGGTTAGGCCATCATCAGTAACAAACAATAACTTAACTGAGTTATTGTTTGTTACTGATGATGGCCTAACCGTCGAAATCGATTTAACATTGTAACTCTTTATTTTTCGTGGAAATAGACAACGTTTTTCACTAACTTCCGTTTTATAATGGGTTTCCACAACTTCGTCGCGAGTGATTTAGTTCGTAACATAATATGGTTGGATAAATCGAGAGCTTTCGAACGAATGTTCAACGAATTTTGTTGGATGAAAAACGATGAAGTACCATTTCCCTAGCAACGACTCGGTTGTAAGCGGAAATCATCAGAATATTTCCAGAGCAATTTTCCGTGACGTTTTTTTAGTTTATGTGCCATAGCAAAGACATAAAAGTCAAAAATCGATAAAAAACTCTTACGTAAAAATTCTTAAAATCCGAAATCATTGAATGGCAAATTATTATATAGAACAAGCTTTTTTTTCACAAAACTGATATCAAACCATTTTTTTCACTCAAGAGTGCTCAAAATCGAAGAACGTAATTGTAATACGATTATTTACAAAAATTTGCTCATCGCAACATGCTGCGTGACTGGTTTTTCTTTTATATAAATTGAGGCAAGCCTCCTTATAATTGCAATTACCGCTCCTTCTTCATTATTATTTCTAGTTGTTATACAAAATTAGTCTGGAAAACCTAATTTACCTACCTATATTTTCGGGATTAAAATGCGTGGATTGTGTGAAAAATATCGATTTTTAGTTAGCAATGTTATCGGGAATGAATCGCCAACGTTACCTCCTTAATAACTAATTTTCATCGATTCTTCGAACCATTACTTTAAAAGTTCTTTGACCGAGCCCCAAAACTTGAGAGTTAGCATTCAGTAAGTAACGATTCCACTCGTTCTCTCTTAATAAATTATCGGTACCTCGTATGCTTTATTCAATGCGATACTAAAAGTGGAAGAACAGAAAACTAGAGTGCTCCAGTATTCATAACTGACCTAAGAATTTTGAATATGATTTTCTTTTAGTTCCTCACATGAAGTAGACATGTAAGGGTACGTCCAAGATCTCAGGTAGTTTAATTCAGATCATCAGTTGGGTAACTCTGAGCGGCAGGTAGAATGTGTCCATTTTTAAATTAATATTGTTAAATTTATTTAATGATTGATCCGCATTTCAACCAGAATGGTCATTAGCGGCATTGAGCAAGGTGTCAAAGGGGACACTTAAAGTGGCACGATTCTAGGGGGAGCCATGTCGATTGCAAACAAATTTGTTTACCATCGATCTAAAATTGTCAAGAAATGTTAATTTAACAGGCGTTGAATATATTTCTATTCGAATACCTACCCCTTTATTCGCTGAGCCCACATTGCTGGGCTATCTAATTTGGATTTTTTCATGTCAAAATCTTCCACATTCAGAAACACTCAACTACACAGAGTCTCAGCAGCATGCTCTCTGAGACCAGCGTGTGCAACCAATACCTGAGTTATGTAATCAGAGGTAAGTACTTACTGACAGCGATTGCATGACAAATACTCGTCGATTCTTTCAGCATCGATTCTGATATAAGAAATGCTCAACCCAGGTTGAATTCAAATATCATCCATGTATAGATTCAATCGAATATGGTCTAGTAACAATCAAATTCCGACCCTTACTAAATAGATATTCACGCAAAAAGACCTGTTTATAGAGTTGAACAATGACAGTTGAAACATTAAACAAAATTACTACCAGACTATTCGTGCCGCTTTCGATAGTTACGTAACGCATCGAAAATGTTGTACCAAAAATGAAGTTGACTAATCGATAGGAACTCAACCGTGTCCAACAATAATATCTTTGACGTCCGCCTATAATCGTGGGTTCTAGACGCCTGTTTAGTGCGATGGTTTAGTACCGAAAAAAAGCCCGTGGGACATAAACTAGATTCAAAAAATGGTACCTATCTATTGGGAATTTAATGATCACTTAAAGGCGCTAATGGTCACCGAAATGACTGTTTTAACACATTCCTGCGGCCTGACTTGTGATTCTTATTTATTTATTCATGTGTAGGGTAAAACTCAATTGCAGAATTTTTAACCGAATAATTTAGACGTCATGTCAAAAAGAAAAATAGAAATAAATAAGAAACAGTACAATGAATAAAGATGATAACTATGTTGGTAATAGATCAAAATAAGTTAAAATACAGTTTGATTTAAATAAAGGATATATATATTTATTTATTTGGCATCAGTTACAAATTACACTATACAGCCAACACTAAGTAATTATTATGAAATATATACAATACATATAGCTACAGTAGTACATAGTAGTATCACTGCTTCAAACCGCACGCTTGTACTCGTAGGAAGTTGAATAGAGAAATGTATACTGGTAGAAGTTGGGAGCATAAGCGACTTCGAGGGTGTTGGTGATGTTGCAGGGAACAAGGTAGTGTAGCGTCCTTTCTTTGAAGAAAGGAGCATCACAGAAATTAAAAGTAGTAAGTTAGAGAAAAAGTTTCTTGACAGTTGAGGTCGGAGTAACGAAAAAGTCCAAATCCGGGTAGTTTATAAGGAGGCTATTAGTTTCACAAGCGAGCCTGTGAAGACAGCGGTTGTAGAAGGCACACGGAATAAGGTTTGGGAACAATAATTATATTGAGGGATGGTCAAATCGACTAGTGACAGCAAAAGTGCAGCATATGCTGCACCCTCTCGATAGTGTGCTTTTGTGTCGAATAAAAAGGAGACCAAATAACACAGGCATACTCCAGGATCGGTCGCACCAGTGACGTATAAAGGAGTACTAGTGCTCGAGTATCTGTTTAATTGATTATATATGTAAAGCTACCTGTGCTATTGAAAAATTACATTGGTTAGTTTCGGTTTTCAATTAGCAACACTCCTTTCTACTCAATATAAAATGTGATTTTTGTCATGATTTTAGTTCCGTTACTTTACATTTCGGCTTCATAAGGATTATATTAAGTTATTTTACAATAATTTTATACCAAGTTTTCTTAAACTGGTTCTTAAATATTACTGTGGTTTTAAATACGGATATGTAAACGGAATTGTGGTAATAAGGAGATGTAAACGGAATATGATGTAAATTCATTCAGTCGGCATTGTTTACGAGTATGTTTATAGGGAGCAGAAGGATTGTTTTCATTTTCGGGAGATGAAATTTTTATCATTTGATAATGATTAACGGGACGTTTCCATTTGTTTGTGTCACGTCACGAGCGTCTCGTCGCGGTGGGGTTTTCTATTGATTTTCACGTTCAACCAATGTGTTACTAGGGAAGTCTAACTCCCTTAGTTTTCATAGCAGGAAAATCGTTAGCCACTTTCTGTAATGCTCTCATTTTATCACAGCATCTCATAATCCCTAAGCCTCTGTAGTGTCAAAGAAAGCTGATTTATTACGCTCAGTTATAACCTAATATTGCTAAGTAACCATAAAGTGTAACTGATATTGTGTAAAATTAATCATTATTAATGAAACTCAAATTAACCCGTGCTGACAACCCTTGTTGAGGAACCTATCATTTTGGAAGAAAATGATGAAATAATGCCCGATGAAGAGATTTTTAGTCTCTTCGACGAGGCTCTTGATTTACCAGAGAATCAGCCCCCTTTCGATTGTGACTTGCTTGATAATACACGACTAGACAGATTAGACGACTTTCGATTTTCTTGCCGAGATAAGGGTTAATGAAAATAAAAAATTTACAACTACGGAAGAGACCACAGTTACTCTAACGTAGAACTTCTTAATAACCAGTATCATAATTTAACAGAGAAGTTGGTTGAAATGACAGTTCTTGTTTGAAAGACAGCTATAATTTTTGTCGTGGGAAAATCACCGACGTAATCCGACGGTGTTCCAGCTTGCTAACAAAGAGCCCTGAAGGAGAAAAACTTCGTGATTTTCAGGTATTAGTGCAGGCTTAGCCTTCAACGTTTTTTCCCAGATTGAGTTCCGAACGATTTTACGAAAGCAAGCACTTGAATCGCGGAATCGCAAAGCCAGACCTGGATAGCCTTCCAGTATTAACCAAATGCAGACAACTTTTCAGAAATCTGGTTCCACAATTATAGTACCTACCAAAGAAAAACTATGAGCTAATAATTGAATACAGAAAAGGCCTAGTCACAAAACGTGATCATGTGAGCGAATATTCATTATCGTATTATACTCGTATTTATGTTAAATTGTTTAGAAATCGGAGCACTTAGTGTTCAGAGAAATGGTTAACCATTATAAGTATTAGGATTGAAAACTAACTTATTCTAAACGATCTTCTGTTATTCAAAAATAAATTTTAGATTTTCCTGGAAAGAAAAAAATGATTGTCTAGAAAGACGAATATTTATACACAGGGCGGTCGGTTTCTTGTTTTGCTCTTTAATGAAATAGTTTCATCCCTGAAGCACATACAATGGAGCCTACCAGATAATCTAGACCGTGTCTGTCTGTGTGTCCTTGTAACAAGCTTATTTTCCACAGTTTTCATCCGATTTGAATGCAATTTTCAGGGGATGTGCGGGCTAGTGAGTAGACGGCCCCCTGTCAGTTTCATTGTTGCTAAATCAATACTTCTCTCTGCGCATGCGCAAACGTAAATTCCATTAGGCTCCATTTTTTCTCGCCCCAGTCGTCCGATCTCGCTCAAATGTGGATGATAGTTGGGCGATGACGATTTGATCATGCCATATCAATTTCAACATGGCTGTAGCAATAATAGCTGCTGCGCATGAGCCTAAGTGAAATCCTTGTAACAACCCTAATTTCCACTGTTTTCATCCGATATCGATGAAATTGTCAGGGGGGGTTAGTTTGTAGATGGTCCCCATACTTCATTCTGCGCATGCGCAAACGTATATTCAGTCATGCTCCATTTTGGTTTATTATTTTCAATAATAAGCCTATGTGATCGTATAGCAAAAAATTGTATAACCCCCCCCCCCCTTCAAACTTTGTCATTTTACGTTTCAAAGTGCGTAGAATCTAAATTTGCAATGTCCGTCCGCCGTCGGCAGTTCGCCGTTCGCCGTCCGGCCCATAAAAGGCCTTAGATTGACTTAAAAAATCTGTTCTTTCGCACATAGACTCCACTTGGGGTCCAGTTGGTTCTAACTTCTCGTCAGCTTGATCGCTCCACACCCATGGGTGCTATGAGCCAAAAATAGGTGAAAAATTGTCTTTTTTTGTGTGTATATTTCAAGTTGTATAGAAATTGGAGATTTATGAGTGAAAAGAAAATGTTAGCTATTAATTTTATGAAAAAAAAAAAAAAAAAATAATAATAATAATAATAAGTATTCTAAATGATACTCTTTTATTCAAAAAGAGATTTTGGATTTTAGGCTATTTTTTGCAATTTTATAGATTTTTTAAAACTAAATTTAATGAAGTTCAAGTTTTTACCATAATTTCGTATACATACATTTTTGAATGTTCTTTTTCATAGTTGATAAACTTTATTTGACCAATCTTATGCTAAAAAATATCAATTTAACAATTCTTAGCCATTTTCAGTGATTTTGTCAGCACATTTTTTGAAATTTGACCGATTAGATGATATCAATATACAGTATAGGTAACACTTTTATGTGTTGGAAAGATGACTTGGTAATAAATTGTTTTGTTTATCAACTATATTAAAGAGCGTAAAATTGTGAGATTCCGCTGCTGTAATGGATTGAACCCATTTGTGAGGTCCGAAGCTCCGTGTTCCGATACTAAATATACTATAAGCGGCGTTTAATAATTATGGACCAGAGATTTACGTAGAAGGGCTGTCTAATACATAAATAACTTATAACCTTTGTGTAATAATTTGCAGCGTTTTTCACGAGTTATCGACCAATCTCGCTCAAATTTGGATGATAATAGGAAGAAGATGACCTGATTACCTCATATCAATTTCAACACGATTGTATCAATAATAGCTATTGCGCATGCGCCAATGTAAATTAATTGTAATGACCTTAATTTCCACAGTTTTCATCCGATTTTGATGAAATTGTCAGCGAATATGCGGATTAGTTTGTAGATGGGCCCGTACCTATTTCATTGTTTTCAACTCATCAGTTCATTCTGCGCTCGCACAAACGTAAATTACATTGAGTATCATTTTTTCGTTTCTAAATTGACCAATTATGACATTTCACGCTACTTCTTGATTTACACTTTTCCGCTATGACAATTTCCAAGATTATTTAAAACTTTTCAATGATCTATACATTCATAATAGGTAAACGAGGAAGCTTTGTACCACACCAACTTGGCAGACTTTTTTCTTTTTTTTTATTAATTTTTTTTTTTTTTTTTGTATAACGCTACGCCCGGAGCACTTCTGTTTCTGCCTCATCTATAGGTAGTTGGTTCAGGAGTTCATTTCAGAACAGTCGCTTGGTTGGTTGGTTGGGAATGTAATATTCTGACGAAATTCAATAAAACTAAATAAACAAATTCTATAAATCATAATTCTTAGGGAGTAAAGCTCAACGTAATGAGTGGTGCCCAAGAGATAGCCAGAGAAATCACAAAAAATTGTGTTCGTATCGCAAAGTCCAAGACATTAAGTCGACCTAATTGTTTCTTGGTACAATCTGTCCTTATTTTGTCCTGGTCTACTGATATACTAGTCGGACGCAACTACTATCGAAAGTAGGTTTACCCTTTACATCAGAAACTTGGATAAATAATCACCTGCACTTCTATGTAACGATGCAATGCTGACTTTCGTTACTGAGTTTTATCGCTTTGCGGTTCAATATTTGCAATAATGATTCTATTTTTAGAGGTTAATTGGTGCAAGCGTGAATTTTGATTGTAGATTTAAATACTACTTAAAATTTCATAAAAAAATGACCCATCACTCGATTTTAGCGAATTTTTGAAGAAAATTAAGCTATTGCTCTCGCCTCAAAATTTGTAGAATGTGATATTTTGAAAACATTTTATGCAGAAATCCGTTTCAGGCTATTCTGAATCATATTCTGAAGTTTAACGCATTTTTTTATGTATGTATGTATGTATATATGTATGTATGTGTCATTCCAGACGATAACTGTCCGTAGAATTGTGATAGAAACTTCAAACAAATTTTAAAATGTTAAGGACACAAAACGAAAGTTCAAGTTCGTTGGCCAGCATGATCGGATTACATCTTCGGGTTGAAATTTTCAAAAATGTAGTCATAATTTTTTCAGCATACTAACATGTGGTATATTCGGAATCAGCGTAAAATTTCCTATAAGAATATGTATCAAGTTTTCAAAAATTTCAAAGTTGAAAAATAGGTCAAAAATCGAAATAATCGAAGATTTCTTCAAAAATTCGCTCATGGGGTCATGCTGCATGACTGGACTTTTTTTTAAGTGTGCGCTAACGGGCGCAATCCCGCTCCAAAAGTTCGCAATTCCGCTCTAGAAGTGCAATAAACGTGAAATACTGCGTTTTTGAAGATACTCACATGCCACATGCCACATGCAATACATGATTTTGGGGTATTTTCTCATGCTGTACCTCGTTATGATGTTCAGTCATTGATATTTACAACATCTACTTGGGAAAACACCGAAAACCCTACATTTTAGTAAGCTTTGTGCTTAGTGGAAATGTGTAAAAAGAATGCGATTCTAGTCGCATATAATATTCGGTATTTTTCCAAGTGGGTGTTGTAAATATTAATAAATGAACATCATTCGAGGTTCATCACTTGTTGTGAATGAACATCATTCTTGTTGTTGACAGTTGCCCCCGAATGAAAAGAGAGCTGAAGGCTGAAGCTGAACGACATTTCTCCCGAGCCGTCGTAAAAAAGCCGATGGATTTGTTTCCACGACTGCATCGAGTCAGCGGGATTTTCCACGTTGAGGACAACTCCGAAACGGGGAGGCCTGCTCAGAACAAGCGGATACGAGCTGAACACAACGTCTTCTATCAGCAGTTCCGTCCGGTGATTCTCGTATTGACTGCGTTCGGTCGTCTCTCTCTACAAAGGAACGCAGACGGTGAGTAGGTATGGTATCTTATGTTGAACAAACGTTAAATACTTATACTATTTTTAAAAAATAAATTGATTTCATACTAAAAAGTTTGACGCCTACTGCACTTTTGTAAGACAATTAGTTAACTTCCTAAGATTATTCAGTTTTGTGCAATATTGACATCATCCAGAGCAGAGGGGTCCTGCCCAGCTGCACACGGTCCAGGGATTTCTTTGGCGTCACCGGTTCACAAGACTTTAAAAAGTCGTGAGAAAAAGTATCACTGTAAAATATATCAGAATAAATGATGATCGACCCAAACGCAGCAATCTGTCGTGAAATTAACAGGATTGGGGCCAAACAAATGGTTCCTCCTCTTTCGCCAAGCTTTCGATAAATTTATTATCTTCTTCAGGGCCTAAAAATACAATACAACAGCTACCCTTACACAAATGGCGAACTCAAAAAAGGTAATAAATTAAAATCATAAACGCAAAAATAATCCAACAAGAATACTATAGGTAAATCAACTAACTTACTCAGAGGTGAACTACAGCGTGAAAATCACACCACTCAGCGACCAACTCAGTAAATTATACATCAGGTTGCAAACAGGTACTAAAATAGAAACAGGTACATTAATCAACAACTTCATATCAAGGGATGCTAATAACAATAAGGGAACAAACATAACAACAACCAACCAACACTCACCAACTCAATGAAGAAATAAAAACCAGTCTATTGCAAAATTAAAAAAGAAGAAGAAGAAATTAATATCAGGCAGTCACAAAATTATACTAACAATTCGATTTTCTTAAATAGCATCAAAATTAAACAAGGCAACAACATTCATTAGAACAACACTGATAAGAATAATAAAAGATCCTCTCTTCCTCTTCATCAACAATCATGATAAGATCCATGGAACAAAATCACATGGATAAATAATAAATTAGTCTTCTAAAATCAATATGATCAACAATACAACAAACTATAAATATATATAAACTTTCAAAACTTAACAATAATAGTATACCTATCATAGATATATATCACAGATTAGTTGGTTGGTTGATAACTAATGACTAGCCCTACACTTCTGTACCTCAGCCAAAATCCCCGAATACACAGAACTGAGTCTTGAAGTATCGGTTCTCTTATTACAAGCAGTTGGATTCATGTGAATATAAGCCATTTCCTTGAATAATCTTCGGCTCAATACTGGTTCTCGATCCAAGATCTCAATCCCATCAAAATCAAACTCGTGCCTCATATTCTCTGCATGCGTGGCCAATGCACACACATCAAGTCCTCCAGCATCACCACGACATTCGGTCGCAAAATGTATTCGGCTGTAAAATATATCGGTTGATGTTAAACATCTTAGGAAAGAGTCCATTTTCGTCGAAACTCGGCGCTCCGCGCTTCGACGTGTGGACCCCTTTTTCTGTCACCTTGAGCCTCGGCTAAACAGTGGATGAACGTGGAATAGGCTTTTTCCTCTCATGGCTAGTTGGTCCGGATCTCATTCAGCTGATCTGGGGGACTGTAGACATCATGATTCGTTTCTAGACTCCCCAAGGGGTAACCATTCCAAATTTCAGCTTCATAGGTTGAATAGCAAAGAAGTTAGTTCTGGATCTCACCCAACTGATCAGGGGGGCTCTAGACTTCAAAATTCGTTTCTAGACGAAGCGCGTAGAGAACTTCTCTTCTTATATGCAGCAGCCTTCCAGCAGCTGTCAAGAAGGTTCTCGTCCAATTTTCTCCGTTAGATAGATCAAGGTTATTATCTCCAAACAAGGGGTCATTATGACCGGGGTTTATGCTGAAGGTAATATTTTTCCTAGGTCAAAATTACCAGACCGTACCCCTAACGTTTCTAATTCTTACAGTTTATGTTTACTTTATCATCTTTCTCGTTGATCAGGTACCAAAATTTTTATTAGTGTGAATAATCAAGCTAATTTTCTCTCCATCGCTCTCTCTCTCTCTCTCTCTCTCTCATCTCTCTCTCTCTCTCTCTCTCTCTCTCTCTCTCTCTCTCTCTCTCTCTCCCTCCCTCTCTGTTTTATTTGTGTGTGTTGGATTACCTTAACCTGAACTGGCGGTCATTTTATAGGGGCACTTCCTATCATCCCTCTCTCCCTCCTCCTCTCTCTTCAGCTTCCAAGCCGGGTAAATCTAGGCGCCCTCCCCAATATTTGAATTTAGTTTTTCCGTTTTCATAAAAAACAAAGATTGCGCGTGTGTGTTTCAGATGAGGAATTACTTTCTTTTTTTAGCTAAAAGTTTCTCTAACCTCATTTTCTTCTGTGTATACTCGTACAGTAGTTCTGAAACCATATCTAGTTTTGTTATTATCGAAGCTGTGATTTTTAAGAACTTTATTTTAGTTTAGATTTACGTCGTTCCTTCATCTGATATTTGTCTGCTTTCATGGCATTTCTATCTATAAAAAATATGAGTTTTCCAAGTCAACCATGTTTTGTGTTACATTTTTAAAATTATGTTTTCCTTTAATTTGTGACTGAAGCTGGTTATGATGTTCAGAACATAGCTCGAGTTTTTAGGATATTTTAAAAGTATAATATTTATTTATTTTATTTGATATTTTGCATTTTTTTTGTGCATTTCTACCTACCAGTTTTTATTTTAAATTTTAACTTTAAAACATTATTTTCGTATGAATTAGTGTAATATCTCAATTTTAAGTAATTTATTCCATGTTATAACAATATTGAGAACGGTTGGATGAAAAAAGACCAAGAAGTAGGTACCATCTGTAATGGGAGTACCGGCTGCCGGATTATCGTGGTGATATATTGATAAATGTATCGGATGGATCGAATAAATGTATCGTATTGATGTTTATACAGATCCAATGTCATCTTCCAGCCTAAACCTTCTACCAAATTCATAATCCCTAATCGTATACCATAAAGTATCGAACAGTCCATATAATGCACATAATGATGCACTAACTTCCATATTTTATTAAAATTGAATGGAAATTTATATGACTATCGATATTTTTAGGTGAATACAAGTGGAACTGGTTTTCGTGGCTGAGCCTTTACTGCTTAGTAAATTATGCCGTCCAAACATATTTGGCCGTCGCAATCTGCCGTCAAAGGATCAAAGCTGTTTTTGAATCCAGCAACTACGACGAGTTTATTTTCGCCATCCATATCCTCGCCTACATACAAATGCATTTCCACGTTCCCATTTCGTACTGGGTGCAGGGACCCCTTTATGCGCAGTACTTAAACCAGTGGACTCATTTTCAGGTGAGAAATTCGATATTTTAATGTATATTGAACAATTATGTAATGTATAGTGTGGACTGTAATACCTATACTTTTTTTTTTTTTTTTTTTTTTTTTTTTTTTTTTTTTTTTTTTTGGTGGCTAATTGCCAATATAAGTAATCCAATACTTATTTGCTGAGCCTAATCAAAATTATTTAACTGTGTATAAAGTAACTGTGTACTTACATGATAGATGGTAGAAAAAACCAGATGGTAGAGAAAACTGGAACAGGATCGTCTCTCGTACACAACAGACTGGACGATCTTGCTTCATAGTTGGCTCTAGAGCTGAATTTGGAAGCACAGCTTCTACAGGTGCTACCATATACATCCTAAAATCGGATATAGCTGAGTGCCAAATCTCTGGATGAACACACCACTGTCTTCCAACATGTGTGAACAGCATATTGCGGAAAATCGAAGGCAACATACAGATAGTCAGGCTTACATCAAACACTAGAACCTCCAAGATGCTAAATGAGACCAATTACTCGTATAAACTGACCAAATTCGGTACACCTCAGTACAATATAAGTATAAAAATGATTGGGGAACAGTTTTTAGAACAATAGAACATATATCAAGCGGTAGTGAATTAGCGGAAACTCATAAAAGGGGTGGTAGTGAATTAACGAAAAAGGTCTCAATGCGGAATTAGGTATTTGTTGTAATGATGTTGTCAGGGAAACTGGGAAAACGCGAGTAGCCTTCACATTCCCTGGCAACACAATGTAGTAATGGAATAAGGAGAAAACTGAAGTATGTACCTACTAGTAAAAGAAACACTAATAAGTAGGAACTTGAAGATCCTTGTGTTTTTTACACTAGTCTTGAAACCACGATACAATACACAAAAATCATGGAAACGTCAAAAAATATAATATGAAACACAAAACTCGTTTTTCTCGAAACAGCATTTTTTGCCTTTTGGTACTTTTTTCTCCGGAAATATTGGAGCTATTCAAAATCTGTTTTTAACACAGAATGTGTTTTAGCCATGGACTAACTAGCCGAAAATGGAACGCGGGATGGTAACGAAATGTGTGACGGTGATGATTTTCACGTACAACCGAGCCGTTGGTAGGGAAATGGAACTTCCGCAATTTTAATCGCACAGAAATCGTTCACCATTCGTTGGAAAGCTCCTGATTTATCCAACCATATTATGTTAACTACTGCGAAGTGCGTGGCCATCAACCTGAGTTATGAGCATGGTTATTTGAATCAATTGTTTACACACAATTTTCCGATTTCAGGGGAGCTCAAAACGCAAGTTTCAAAAAAGGGTTATGGGCACCTCTGTAACGCACGGGTTCCCGCGTAGTTTTGACTGATTTTTTTTTTTTTTTCCCACTCAAAAACGAAGATTAGACGAACAAGATTTAAAAAAATCAAAATCGGTTTTACAGCAGTTGAGAAAACTGTAGGTACCTAAAATACTCCAAATTACAGGGAAGTACTGAACCCACTCATGAAAACTAGGTACCTGTGCCATCAAAGATCTAACAGAGATATGGAGAAAAGAGGTCAACAGATACAGACACTTTGGGATGTGTATATCCGGCTACAATAGTAAAAAAAAGTTCAGACTGGATTATATCACACACTAGAACACGAGGAATTTTAGCTTTGAGAGGACCAGGTTTTTTCATGTCCCCCAAGGTACAATCTTCACTTAGCGGGAAACAAGGAAGACATCGCTAAGCACTTATTGTGCAACAGTGACAGATTTTGGAGTTCTATACAAGATGCTATGGAGCATTATATTAACCAGAAGGGCCTCCCTCAGAGACCTATACTGGAAAAAGAAAAAAAGGTTTTGTAACTGCTAAGTAACAAATTTAGAGACATGGAGCAACCACAGAATCCCCAACTGAAAGGGGTCATTCTAGAGAAATGTAAGGTAATAGGCCTGAGATTTCTTTCCACGTTGGGATTATTCAGTAAAATCATTATCTATTCACTACCTATTTTCCACTAAACTCTTATTCAAGAAAGCAAAAATAGTCCCAATATGGAAGACCGGTGACCGTAGATATTTGGATCATTTTCGACCAGTGAGTCTTCTTTCTGTAATCTCAAAGGTGCTGGAAGGGGCTGTATGGTTTTCTGGAGGAGAATGGGTTTTTTTACAAACAGGTTTGATCACAGCAGAAGACAGTAATCGTACATGATCCCCGCGGCGTGCAACCAATTAATTCCCTGTTTATTCTAATCATTCATAGAGATGTCCTTGTAATGCAGTCATTACTTATCAATATGTTTTAAATGCATATTTGATTTTTTAGAATGCCCCCATTCAAATCTCAAAAGCCGCTATATACCCTCCCTTGTAAGAGACAGCCAACATGAACTAATCCTTTTTTCAAGTTTTAATATCGAAATCTATGGAAGACGAGAGAATCTTCTTCCATGATAGAAATTGAAAGAAGTACGATAAGCTACATTATAAAATTGATTCAAAAATGTCTTTATTTATTTTAAAAAAATTGGAATTTTACCTAAATTCTCAATAATATAAAATTCCAAAATTTACCCTCTCCCCTTTTTTCTCTACGATTTTTAAGATATCGAACTGGAGATCGTTTCTGAGGAGCATGATACTCAGTTTGAAGCAAAAAAAAAAAAAGGGTTGGAACACTTTTGTGACTAAATATTAGATTTTAAATTAAATTATTCTGCATTTTTCGAGTATCCTAATAATTCCATGTTAGACTAAGTAGATTTATATCCTTTTAATATTGCAGGATGAATGGTTTCTACTGACCAGAGAGAAGCTGAAGTTTAGACATAAGAAAGCAACACTGGCGTTTATCTTGGTAATGCTGCCGTCTCTTGCCCTCTTGTTAGTTATGGAGAAATATTCGACTTTGCACGACCCATTTGAATATTTGCTTCCCCACTTCTTCACCATCGGAAGCACAGCCTGCGTCCTAAGCGTTTGGTACATAGCTTGTCTGGAAATATCCCTCATTTCCAAGGACTTGACCCAACACTTAATCAAGGTGATATTCATGAAAGGAGACTAAAATACGATATTTTGCTTTGGGAATGTTAAATATAATGTTGTTCCGATTCAGAGCTTAGAAGCCTCCAATGTAAACGTAAGGAAGGAGAACCAGCAAATATTAGATAGATTCAAAACCATTAGACTATTTTGTTACCTATGTTCCTACTGCAGAGTACAGTCATACGTCCCACTTTACGTATGTTTGTCTGATTAGAAGAAAAATAGTTACAAATTCCTAACCGATATCATCTGATCGTCTCAGTTAAAGTGATGACGTCAACTAATCGTAAAATTTTATGGAATAGAGAACTATAAGAAACATGGCTGAAAAAACCTCAAATTCGAAAAATACAGATGGCATTGCACAATCCTCATAAAGATATAGGTATCCAATCTTAATAATTATTAAATTTGATCAAGATTACCTTATCAATTTTTGGAAACGTGCAAAGTTTGGTTGTTGTGAGCCAGAACTTTTTGGCAATCATTCCAACGATTTTTTCTGTGAGAAAATACCTAGGTAGGATTAACAATTATTGAGTAATTCAAATATTTTATTAAATATAGAGATTTAAAAACGCAAAGCCCGTACCGTGTCAAGAACATGTTGAGCTATCAATGCGCAATTATTCTTATTCGATTCAGCGTGCAAAAATACATTGAAAACGATAAACTGTACCATTTTTTAACAGTTGATGTTACCCCGAACCTACAATTTTAATGGATTTTGAAATGTTCAAAACCAATTTTGCAGTCCTTTCCCGATGAATTTGCTGGGGAATCGGAACTATTTTTTGCCACATACGATTCTTCTAGATGTTTTGATCAATCCGTTCGAAAGTTGGAGCAAGCGATCACGGATATAAATACATAAAACACCGATAGCGTTCAAAGCTAGAATCCGTTTTATAATACCATGAAACGGATTTATTTCTATGTGACAATATTGTTTTGAAGATCATTATTCTAACAATGTTGACACCAATGCCGATCATCATAACCAAAGTTTCTAAATTCTGATGAATAATCATGTATTGACCAGAGATGGTCTTGAAAAACAATCAACCACAAAGGGTGAAATTGAAGGGATGTAACGTTACCAGTGATAAATTGACAAGTAATAATAATATACCTTTGTGTAAGAAATGTCATGGTTCTGGTTTCAGAGACTCCACACGGACCCCGATCCCACATTTTTACAACAATGGCGAACATTGTGGATAAATCTTGGGTCACTCGTGACGGACTTGGGGACGAACCATTTTGCGATCATGGCGTCGATATTTCTCACATTCAGCCTTACGTTTCTCCTCGGGCTGTACAACGCGCTTTCGAAAATCATCATCGGTGATATCAGTTTGAAGACGACTGGTTATCTAACTGCCAGCGGAATGTCCATACTGATCATCTACATCGTGTGTGATTCGGGTCACCAAGCTACAGCTCGAGTAAGTCGCAAGTCAACATGGGCCTAAAACTACTGAATAGTCATTCGTTCATAGTTGACCTTTTAGATAACAAAAAAATATAGTAGAGTTCGCCACAACAAAGTTGAACCATACCGTTGCGTAATATTAGGGTCATTTCACACGAACGGCCAAACTTTTTTTTTTTCGAAATTTTTTAAGTCCTGATTTTCTAATATGCTGTACCCATTGGTAATACAAGCTAGGAGCCAAATTTTCAGACCGAGCTTCTGCAACACAGAGCGAAATCCTGCAACTGTCCGAAGTTTAGGGGTGTGCGCCGAACACTAACTTTTGTTTTAATTGCTCAACCGTTATTGTGCCCACAAAAATACGTAAGGTGGCCAATTCTTATGGTAAATCGTCTGCTCTTTCTGGTAGTCATGTCTAAATGTACAAAAAACGTAAGCTTCCTCATGAAAACTCAAAATAAAAACTTCTTTTTCACATTTCATCAATTTCGCATTTCTTTTTTTTTTTTTTTTTTTTTAAATTTTTTGATCTTAAATCATACCTACCTCGTACTATACGAGGTTAAGAGGACGTAATGGGCGGACAAACGGTTTGTCGACAGTGATACTTAATGTACGGCCTGTAGTCCCCAAATACGTAAGCTTTCCCATGAAAACTCAAAATAAAAATTTCTTTTTCACATTTCATCAATTTCGCATTTTTTGAAAAAAAAATTTTTTGATCTTAAATCATACCTACCAGTATGTAGAATACGAGGTTAAGAGGACGTAATGGACCGACAAACGGTTTGACGCCTGCGGTACTTAATGTACGGCCTGCAGTACCAAAATAAAGGAAAAATTGAATTTCCATGATAAAATTTGCACCTATCTGATGTGCCGTCAAATGTGAAGTTAGCTCTAAGCAAATTTGATAAACTGGGGACTTTATAATGAAAACTCAATTTTTCTTTTATTTAGGCAACTTACATTGAGTACCGCTGGCGTGAAACGTTTTCTCGGCCCATTAAGTCCTCTTAATGGGTATGTATTCTACATAATGATAGGTATGATTTAGGATCAAAAATTTTTTTCTTCAAAAAATGCGAAATTGATGAAATGTGAAAAAGAAATTTTTGTTTTGAGTTTTCATGGGGAACCTTACGTTTTTTGGGAGTACAGGCCGTACATTAAGAACCACTGGCGACAAATCGTTTGTCGCCCCATTACGTCCTCTTAACCTCGTATTTTCGCTCCTAGCTTGTATTACCAACGGGTACAGCATACTAGAAAATCAGGACTTTTAAAAAATATCGAAAAAAAAAAGTTTGGCCGTTCGCGTGAAATGACCCGCCTGCTAATGGCTAATTAGCAGTTTAGAGAACATTGACCGCCAATTTGCAGGCTATCGCTGATTTTAGCATGGACACTTATAGTATGAACCTCTCCCTACCTCATTTAAAAAACGGCAAGCTGGAGTGGGGTTAAACCCCCCCTTCCTCCCCTAGCTTTACTATAAAAAGGCAGTGATTTGCCAATAAAAACATACTTCATCAGACTACCTCGTAAATCTCTACCTTCCACCTGCTACTGTACCAACTCGAATATTTCCATAGTTTATCTATTCGCTCTCTATTTTTGGCTTAGAACAAAACAAGTGTGATTCTTGAGAGGAAGACAAAAGTTCGTGAAAGAATACCAACTACAGCAAATCGATTTTTGTGGGACAAGCGGATGGTTATGTGACTATCCAAGTGATTGTCGTGATTCAATTTCTTATTGTCTACTATATAGATCTATACATTTATTGAGGTCAAGGATTATTAAATAAGGTACAGAATTATTCAATTGAAATCTAGTAATAATAATTTTTTTAAATGGCGCTCCAAGGAAAAACAACGAGGGAGGATTATCTGACAAATGTGACTTCAAGATGTAATATATTGAATATAATTCAATAATAGGTAAGAAGATGCCGCTAGAGAGTAAGGGAAGGTGAGGATAGCAATAGGGTTATAATATAAATTAATGGGGTTTGAATGATAGTTAATTGCTGTACCACAAGAGAGAGTTCTTACCTTATAGGTGGTATGACCTGGAAATGCGAGGGAGAGCTGAGGGACTCTGCGTTCTTTTGGGAACGTGTTGAGTAACAGTTCCTTCAACCGGAACTGTTACATATATAATGTAAATTAAATATATGCATGACTAGATATTTTGTAAATTTTTTCACCAAGAGGATATTTAACTGAATCAGCCGATAATCACGATCATTTCATACTGTTTCTGGATGTACTCAGGCGAATGGATTGTACGGTCACTTATTAGAAACTTAGGTACCTATTTAACTTATTACTTATTCAATAGAATTCAAGGTTGAGTTTCTTGAAAAAAATTGTGAATTAGTACACCAATGTATATAATTTCTGTATTAGATTGCATTTCCAAGCAGATCACTGATCTACACCCATTAAATCCCGTTTATCATCAAAACTTGGCGCTTTGTTCTCTCCAAAAGGGTTTGCAGCTCCAGGAACCCACAATTTTACCCTTTATAATAAACGTCGAAAACTTTATAAAAAATGTAGAGTAAGAAATAACCGGTCGGTCGAAAATGAAAAAAAAAAAAAAAAAAAAAGCCACCTTAGCTGGTAAGTGTACCGTAACTCGTAATTGTTTTCAAGGTGTCACAAAGGAGTTTCATCTACATTAGCAACGTAATTCGAATATGAAATAAAAAACGCTGCAAATTATTACACAATGGTTTATTATTTCTATATTAGATAGCTCTTCTACGCAGATCGCTGGTCTATAATTATTATTAAGCCCCATACATATTTAGTAAATGATCAAAACTTGGCGCATCAGGCCTCCCAAAAGGGTTTACACCTTTACAACTCAGGACCCCACAACTTTATGGTTTATAGTAGGTGAATGTTGAAAAATTTTCTAAAACTGTCAAAACGACAAATCAAGAAACTTGGTAAAGCGGCAGGTTGAAAAGGAAATAAAATAGACACAGAGGCCCCATCAGCTATTCAGTGATCCTCCAAAGCTCGTGTTAGAAGGGTGACCACTCTCATGACTCAACCAACTTAATTAATATTCTTAATCTGGTTCGTACGTAATAACTACGTACACGCCTATCTACCTATTGGCGATTGAATCCGGGTTACCAAAGAAGACCGCAGGACCGCAAGAAAATGAGGCACTCCAGTCACATATAACCACTGAATGGTTGCATTGTTTCTTCCGTCCTTCCCATATGTTTTTTTTTTTAGAACTGTTGCCCTCTGCTTTTTAAGAATACACTCGTTTTGCTGCTTCGTATTGAATTTATATCACTCTCGAGATTTATTCACATAAGAAGTTTTGCAATCAATCCGGAAAACTAAGGTAAAGACTTTCTATCATTTGTTTCGTAGATCAATTTGACGTATTATGACGTATCTGCAGAAATAATCCAATAGCTCGTAATTGTATTTGAGGTGTCCCGAACAAGCTCCATTCAATTTCAGCAACGTGAGTCGATAAGGAAAGAAATTAGCCTCGGTGGTTCCGAAGCTGATCAGAATATAACGAGAAATGAGAATATTACAGCAATATAAAATAACCAGGTGACTCAGAAAGAGTAACGTGGAGACAACTTTTACCACTGTCTTTTCAACAACCCTCTGTTTGCGCGCAAATTGAAAAGAACCAGAAATTGTAATCAAACTCTACATACACATATCAAAAAGCGTTAAACTCAAGAAATTCTAAAAAGGATTTCCTGAAGGAAATTTTGGATTCATTTCAATAGCTTCTTTTTTTTAGAAAATTGGCTAAAACGTTCCGACCTTGGTAGACTCGGAAATAATTAACCTTCTGTTGTTGGAATAGAAATAATAATTTAATTAAGAGTAATTCCTATGTATTTACTAATCAATTATTCAATAAATTAATATATATGAAGTAGGCGATTACCTACCTACGCTTCACAAGCCCAATAGGATACAGAAGTTATAATAAACTCAATTTCTGGAGTCAGAATTCCATTGGAATTTTATTATCAGCTGATGCTATTGTCACAGTTTTCAGGGCAACATTTGATAGGTAGATTTGATTTTTACTGGTTACGATTAACTCCTACTACTACTGGTGTTGATTAATTTTTTCTTGTCGATGCTTTAGCCCTTAGGGAAAGCAAACAAATAAACGCATAGCGACCGGGTGGTTTCGTTCGATTCATTGTACGGATAACTATAGATGAAACTCAAAAGATCATTATTGTTACATAGAAAGATTCAAAGATCTCGATTTTTGAATATTTCAGCTCTTAGGTTCTACCCTTTAGTGCTTATCGAACGAAATGCCGATTTTTCTGGCACATCCCCGGCCGATCAATTATTTTTAAGCCAACTTTCTTAAAGTTTGATCCAATACTTTTTGAGAAAAGCTTCGAACGACGGACGGACGAATTTCTCTTTATTCGATTTTTGGATGCTACCCATCTTGAAACGTAAACCAAAAAATTTTAAGGGGGGGTTAACATTTTGTTTTCTTGGTCGATTGCAAAGGTTCATTATTGAAAGTAGTAAACCAATAGCATCATAGGTCCCACAACTGAGAGAGATTAGAGGCCTCTCCTTGCTGTAATTGTGTTCTGGGTGTCTCAAAGGAGCTCTATTTCAGGTTTCATCATCATAAGCCGTTAAAAAAACCAATTAGGATCAGAGGTTCCTCAGCCGATCAGAGCGCCTCCATTTTAAATTTCAGCACCGAAGGTTGATTAAGAAATAAATCCTAAGCATCATGAGCCCCTTACCATAACACACTTCATAAACGATTTGCGTAATACAATTTCGTGGTTATTTGGGAACTTGAAGAGAGAAAATTAATGCAATTTGTTAACGCACGCATCATACTCATCATCACCACCACCACCAAAAAATGAAAAAACCAAACCAAACAATTTTTGATTCACACAGAAACAGCTGATCTACCTTCTCCCAACATCCACTATAGTGTGCTGGCGTCGTTTCATCACTCATTCCCACGTCATCTTTTCACTACTCATTCCCACGTCAGAGTGTGAGATCATCTGAAGAACTTTGTTTCTGTAGTAACAGATTAAAGGGGAGGAGATATACCGAAACGGTGATGATGAAAGATAAACCAATTCAAATGACGATGATGAATGACATCAATTCTGATTGACCTATTTATAAACGAATAATCGAATCGTATTATGATTATCATCGGTTATTATTACGTGTTACCTTGTAGGTAGTAATTATGAGGTAATTTCGTTGCATAATTTAGTAGTGATTTTCAATACCAAGTCGGTGCAGCTTGAAAGACTTCATCATTAAAATTTTAATAATAATGTGTTACGAAATGGTATTAAAATGAAATTATGACAAAATATGAAGTATGAATATGAGTCGGTATTCATGGAAGTGTAGCTGTTTGTTCACATTTATGTATTTTACTGCAAAACTCATAAACTTCAAAGGTGCTAGTATTAATGCTATCTATGGCTGATCAAAAGATAAAATTACCGCAATAAATATACCAACGACGAACCTAATCTTAACCACCATCGTCAGCGATGACTTGATCGTCAAGATCAGCCTTTACGAGAAAAGGTTATTTAATCATGTCAAGCCTTACTTTCACGATTTTGACCTCTCATTCGGATTCATCACGCTTTGATAACTTTCAAACCAAAACATTTCTAAATCTTCGTTTTCGCCAATTTCTGGTCAATGGAAAATATAAAGGATAATCCATAATATTGAACAATATGTGGAAGTTTCACTCCAAAATTTTTCAATTGAAGAAAAAAAAAAAGAAAAAAAACAGACATGATTCTTTTTGTTCTTATTCGATTTAGGATCCAGGCAACTTTGGGATTAGTTTTTTTACAGATATTTTTCTACATAGGATACTTTGTTTGTGAATTATTAATGTTCAATGAATCGAAATGAATACTTACAACTTCACAAATAGCTGGTATTATGATGTATTGCCGCGTGTCTAAACATTTGCACAACCTTGTAAGACCTTACATGGGTTTTCCGAGACCAATTGTGATCTCTTGGAAATGAATACGTTAAGGTGTCCGTGGTAAGTAGATAACGTACATAGAGTGCGATCACCTGAAAAGGCAAGTGTAAGGAACGAAACGAAATTTCTCACTAACTTATGCAATCATAATCAACCGGCACTACTACCTGTTGAACCAAATATCTGCCTAAATATGCCTAGTACAATAAGTTTTTATAAATTGTCGAGGGAATCACAAATCCGGAAACATAGGAATAAGTACAGTCTCCATTAAAAAACTGTGAGATCAATGAAATAAATAGGTATCATAATTTCAAATATAATCAGCAATAATTTATTCACGTTACTTTCCAGGTTGAGTCTTACGCATCTCAATGTATCTTAAGTTCCCACCTTCCAGCAGCATGTGACGATATTAAGTACGAAGTGAGTACTAAAAGTAGTGGGAATTAACCAATAGAGTTTATTTTCATAAAAATAGAAAATTTGACCAGAAAATTATTAACTACCATGTTTCAGATCGATTTGATTCTGAGAGTTGTGCAGACAGATCCACCACAAATCCAGCTCGCTGGCTTCGTGACGCTGAATCGACCACTTTTCATCAGTGTAAGAACGCAGTTACTCAAGGTTTATAGAATTAAAATAAATATATAAAAATCGTATATGTTTACCATATATGGTCTGAATTGATTTATTCTACACTATCGAAAGCAGTGAAGAAACATTAGTTTGAATACGTGAGAAAAAAGGTTTCTTCCAAAATCAAAACAGCCACGTACTTATTACATTTCACATTTCAATTTTGGTTTCGAGTATGATTTCGTAGTAAATCAGTTCCTACAAACGATAGCCTATTAAACCCTACACCAAATTTTATGTTGAATTCAGTTTATCTCAACCGTGTCCTGCACTTCATGAGTTTTCCAAAAAGAATTAAAGGTAATATTCTATTGGAGTAGATATTACATAAGTAGCTACCGGAATGATGGTGACACACCAAGTTGATCATGTGATTCTTGATGTGGTAGGTACGCAGGCGGAATCTGCACTCTGATGACAGGGTAGGACTCCGTTGAGTTGGGCATAGCCAGCAGCCATGCAGGACTGTTTATCTTTAAATAGCCGGACTATTCTATTGATTGTCTGAAATCATGTCTAGTTAATTCAGAGTTAAACCAATTATCTCACTGCTGTTTTGAGGGATATCTCGTAACTACATCTCATTATCTCATGGTCTCTTTTAACCTCTATGGTGGAACGGACCCCTAATAAGGTCTCTCAAGTGTACCTATTCAAAAATAAGCATAGATCAGACGTGACTACTGTTGTGAAGAAGACCACTTCAATTTATTTTAAGTTGTTCACATAGTTATTTGGAATTCGAGGTTACAGGACATCTTCCTTGGAATCAGCAAAGAAGAGATTCTTCAACTAAATTGCATCTGAAGCGACTATTTCAAGGAAGATATCCTCAGCTTTCCTCAACATTACTTGCATATATCTGAGTTATAAAGGAATATTAGTCTCTTAACCTACACTTCGTAAAGAGGAAAAAAAGAAATCTCTCGAAACTTGAAAAAGGCTGGTGGGAATCGATACCTGATTGGGAGAAGTAGGTTGTATCTCTCTTGAAGTTACATTGTTCCTTGTCTAGTGTTTTAAAATATAAATTTCTTGCGCAATAATATAATAATTAAGATATCTACCTGATGATGCCTGTAAACAGGTGAAATATATATCGTAGTTGCAATTTAATTGTGAAATAGAAGTCATTCTCCCTATCTACAAAAATCTCAAAAGCGCCACAACTACCAAAACATCAATTTAACATCTACGGTTTTTGACATGGTGAGTAATCATTTTGATTTGTGTAATGCCAACTAATGTAATTTAGTTTTTTAACTAGGTGTTATAATTTTACCGTCAAGTAATTTTCTTTGTTATCTTGGAAAAAACTTATAATCATGGATGTTTTATGCTGCTTCCATCAGGTAGATAAATTCCTCCAAAACTTTTCGTCTTATCATACAAAGTTCAGAATGATCGAATTCCCCTTTGAGGTTAATAACCATATAAGCTAGAATAAGTCACCTAATTTATATTTCGTATTCGTCATAAGTACCTAGTTACAATTTACTTGGAGTCACTTTTACAAATCTAAAGTAGACACTGTTAGAATCAGATGAATCCATAGCTTTCTTTCGGTGATAACGATAATTATTAATTCATGTGGTCGTTCGTACGTACTTGAGTAATTCTAATGAGAGCCTCACATACTAGAAGACCCTGCGGCGCCAATGAATAACTATCTAGGTATCCTTGTATCAACGATTAAGTACCAGTAGGACGTTTCCACGCGTTTAGTTTTCTATGCGTCTTAAATGAAACCGCGATGTTATTTAGATGACCTATATCGATGATTTAATACTGTGAACGAAATTAACTTCAGATTCAATGGCATTCTTAGTCCTAGTTCTTATGACCTTCTTCTGACCTAGTTTTTATCACTTTCCTTTTTTTCAGTTTTATGAATGTTTTATGAAATTCAATGCATCAAAAATTAAAAATTATTTTAAAATATCTACTTATTGTTTTCTTTTTGTGATAAAAATTCAAGTTCTAAGTTATCAGTTTGAGACAATTAAATTCAAAATCTGATTTAATTTTTAATTTTCATAAACTGATATTTGAATTCGATTTTTTATCACAATAAGTAATATTTTACAATTTTTAATTTAATTTTAGTCTCCCTGAAGAAGTTCTTCGGGAGAAACGATGGAAATAAATAAAAATACCAATGTAAAGACAGAAAGGATTTTTTGTAAATTTTTTTTACTTTTCAATGTGACCTAAATGAAACAAAAATTATGTTATTTAGATGACATAATTGGGGATGCATGCATTGATATTGTGAAAGGAATAAACTTCATGTTCAATATAATTCTTTTGGGAGTAATTACAACTTTTTTATAGATCGATATCGATTTGTACATGCTCAGCATTTCTCTTGTTTCAGTTTGTTGCTAACACTATAACATACCTGATCGTGATTCTGCAGTTCAAAGGATAACTTCAAAGACGACGCTCCATTCAACGTGATTAACTATTACTGCATAGCTCAATCACCATAATGAACTTCAACAAAGATACAATCTTATTATCATATGTTTATGACTGCCTTCCTTACTAGGGTATACTTGATAATCACAATGTAAATACTGATGGAATTACATAACTTACGACAAAAGTTCAGCCAGGTACTTCCTTTTTTCCACCCCATTCAATGAATACACTGTTCTAGTCGATAGTAAACTAGAAAATGTTTGGTCAGAAATTCGCATCGGCGTTGTCAAAATTGAACTCAGCGATACTATTTGCTGCAATATGGCTGCACGGAACAGCGGTAGCTGTTTACCTTAATCTTATGAGTGGCTTGCAGTTGAAAATAATAACCCAAAACGACGTTTTCCCCGCGTTTTTCAGTAATAATTAAAAAATGTGAAACTTTTTTTTTGTTATTGTATTATTTTTTGCGGGTTGAAAGAGACGATAAACTGTTTCGTACGAATTTGCCTTTGAACTCCCCCTTATAGTTTTAGTTGCACTAGACAGATACGAAACAGTGTTTTCGAAATTTCCTTAATTTAATATTAATACCTCCTAATGTACTTAGTTGGTGATTAATAAAAAATCAAAATCGTTAGATTTGCAGTTTTCTCTTTTGGCCGCTGAGCCATCGAAATACATACTTATAAGAATTGTTAGTATAGTGAATCCATCAGTAAACGATCCCTAATTAGTATCTACATAATTATTATTTTACATCCGGTTCATGCTAACTGTGGTGTGGACATATCCAAGCAAACTTATAATGCCATTGAATATTTTTTATAAAGATATCATTTAATTTTGATCCACCACAACTGAGAAGTGCATGGTGCCACTTCACTTTACTGATTTCAATTGGTGCCGTCTCGATCTAGCTGAAGGGGGAATTCAGCTACTCATTACAAAGCATCAAAATCGTGACATCGCTATTCAAAATCCATAAAAAGGCTGACGGTCGTAGTTAGTCATCAACTGCGCTTGCCTTTCGGAATGCTTTACGCCGAACGACCACGCCGGCTCTTGAGATTTGAGGACGCGGTACTGACCAAGATACTTTGGCCCCGGGATGATGCAACCACCAGGTCTGCATTGCAACAGTAAAATATATTAGCTGGGATTTCCATGTAGTCAGTGAAGAGGCAGCCTAAAGGCTGGCTAGAATAACAGCCTGGCTAGAATAACAGACTGGCTAGTATAGGGTGTGTACGGTAATCTGAGGTGAATCACTACTATTTTTAAATCCTCCATTCAGTTAGCACCTCACCTGCACGGTTAATGAATACAAGGTGTCCCAAATGTAACCTCCCTTCCTCCTCCAGACTTCTCCCCACATTTTTTGAGAAATTAAAGTGTAACTTGGAGATCGTTTTTGGGATGCCCGATACTGATGTTAAGCAAATTAAAATCAGAAGAAAAGAAATCAGACGAAACGCTTGCATACGAGTCTGCAACACATTGGGACATTCTATGTCTTTAGTTGCAGACTCGTATGTGTTGCAGACTCGTATGCAAGCTCCAAGAGCCATTCAGCTGATCCGGACCCTGGGCATCGTCAAGTAAATGTCCTAAAGAGGCTACATACGAAATTACAGCTTCCTAGAGAGTAAAACATAGAAATTAGCTTTAAGAGCCACTCATCTGATCCGAGCCTTGGGCATCGTCAAGTAAATGTCTTAAAGAGACTACATACAAAATAACATCTTCTGGAGTGTAAAGCATAGAAATTACCTATTAAAATGATTTAACCATCGCTTCACATATCAAACCGTTTTCGCAATATTTGGATCACCTGCTATGAATCAAATCATCGAAACACCAGCTCAATGAAATCATCAGAAATTAACAAGCGGTGGCAATCATGTTCACTATATCAATTATTGAGAATGATCACCTCAGCTTGTTGGCCACGCACTTCGCAGTAGTTAATATAGTATGGTTGGATAAATCGAGAGCTTTCGAACGAATGGTCAACGAATTTTGTGGGATGAAAAACGACGAAGTATCATATCCCTAGCAACGACTCGGTTGTAAGTGGAAATCATCAAAATATTTTCGTGAGCAATTTTCCGTGACGTTTTTTTAGTTGTGCCATAGCCAAGACATAAAATGTCAAAAAAACATCCAAAAGTTTTAGGACTACCCTAAAGGGCGGAGTATTAGATGTCTACTTGAATTTTTTTTCTCCAAGTTGTCTGCCTAGTGACACCATATTATTATATTTTGTTCTCAGAGTGGAGCTAATGAACCATGAAATCGCGCTTCTTCCATAGTTTATCAGCTCTACACCGAGGACGGAATATGATAATATCACAATTCTGGTTTTATCAGAGTGTTCACTGATAAAATGATCTTTAAAATGAAATGTCACTCAACAAAAAAGGAAAACTCGGTGCTGCGCGCCTCGCAAGGGGCTTCGTCTCTTGACCCCGCTGGGGGACCCCCTTTTGGTTTCACCTTGACCCTTGGCTAAACATTTAGGGCACGTAGAATACGCTCCATCTCAAATTTCGGCAAAGTACTTTGCTTCGGATCTCACAAAATCAAAGGCACTTCATGATTATTTTCTCGTCGTTCCAAATGTTCTCCATTTCAATTTTTAGAAATTGTAGGTTGGATAACAAACGAATTAGCACCGAAGTTCACTCAGCTGATCTAAGGAGCTTCAAACAAAAGGATTTCTGATACCCACATATCAAGCACACGGATTATTACGAGTTGTAGCCCAATGCTCACTTTGTTTTCATTGAATTACGTTTCTGTCGTGCTCTAAGCGAAACAACTCAGTTAAAAACTGTGAATTACACAAGCTGTCTGTCAACTGGACGAAAAATGTTATTAGACTGACTTTGAGACAAGGAACGCGCTTTCATGAAGATGTTACAGTATAAGATAAAAACCTATCTACATACTTACGGTTCATGACGGCTTGCAATGTTCCATGCTGGGAATCGTCTAGCTTTGGTGAGGTTGGGATCAACAGCTCCATATCGAGGCCCAGGCGAGTTGCGGTGGACGTCAATGTCGATATTTCTTGCAAGCCTACAATAGGAATGAAGACAAAAAGGCTAAAAATTATTACAGAGCAGTTTATTATTTCTGTGTCAGATAGATAGCCCATCAACGCAGATTATTAGTTTATAATTATTAAACCCCATAGGTATATAATCTATGATCAGAACATGGCGCATCGTGCTTCTCGAAAGGGTTCACACTTTTACAGTTCCCCAACTTTTTGCTGGTGCAACGGCCTTGTCTAAATGCTGCATTTCTTACATAGTCCAGGCAGGGGTACTTGGGAGATCCTCTACTGGGCGACCCACAACGCCTTTCACCATGTATTTGGGCCCAGGAGTAATTCCTTGGCCAGGAGGGTCTTTCCGAGCGAGAACGACAGCCGACGGTGGAGTGGGGTAGGAAGGATCTGGCCCTGGATGGTACTTAGTCGGACCAGGAATACCATTGTCTGAAAACACAATTTTATTGCATAACACACGTTGTAAATCCAATAATAAATTCATAGTAATGATAGCAGGATGTTAGTTATCACTAACAGTTAGGTAGTATTAAATAGTAGATTACCCAGCCGTTGCTCGGGTCGGAGTGTATTTGTAGCGTACCTACAGTTTATAGCTTTATAAACTGTACTAACTCGTGGTTAGCTTCATTTTATAACGCCTTTCACATAGGCTCCATTCCTAACCAGAGCGGATCTCTCTTGGTCCTCTTGGAGTCCAAAAGCTAAAATTAAAAAACCTGGAACATACTTTTCCCATCTGCTGAGCCCATCATCTATCTATGTCTTTTATTGTCACAGAAAGGTTCCCAATCGAATTTCAACTTCCTAGTTGAAGAGACAAAATTTAGCTCACTCTGCAGATCAGGGTGGATGTAATTATTTCATTCGTTTCTTACACGTGTGTTCCAGAGAAGCTCCCTACAAAATTTCAGCTTCCTAGGGTGCGCATGAGAGAATTTAGCTCACTTAGCTGATCAGGATGCAGTCTGTTTTAAATTCGTCTCATGATGTCCCAGGGTCTCCCTATTAAAAATCAGCGTCGTCAAGTGTCTTAACATTATTTGTCGGAAGAAAATTTGGAATGATCCTCAAAGCTAAGCCCTAAATATCAATGCCGATGATATAGGAAATACTGGCCAAATGCATATAATTATCACCTTCAATTGTAATTTGCTTTTGATACTACTCTCCGACGTTTCTATAATTTAATATTACTAGGAGTGCCCGGACATTCCCCCACTTCCTCTCCATTCATCTTATTTCCTAATTTCCTTTGATCGATTTTAGTGATTTTTTCGTTTGCTCTGTCATATGATTTGAATTTTAAATTATATTAGGAAGTTACAGTAGTGTCAACTACGCAAAATGGTACGTACTAAAGAAGAAATGCCTAATTTCATTTTAGTTATTCATTTGTCACTTCGGACAACCTAGCGGTAGTCGCAATCACTATTTCGTACGTAAATATTTTTCTAACAGATCTCTTCTATAATAGGTTTGTTCCAGCGTGCTTTAGTTTATGTACTAGTACGGCGCAGTCGCACTGCGCAGCTAGTGTGACGTTCCAGCACCTCGAGTTCTTGGGCTGGGTCATGAACTTATTGCTCGAAAACTAAGGCAAGGTTTTGAACTGAGCACGAAAAAAATAACCTTGCTGATACGCATAACCTTTCCTACTTTCAATAACTTGCAGGCTTCTTCCCCCTTAACCAACGCTTTTTCACTGATTTTTTAATAACACAACTATTCAGTATATTTACTATTTTCAGTTATTTCGTTTTCCTTCTTCACTAGTTCTATTTATAATTTGGTATTTCTATATAAATGGCTGGTATTCTGCCTTTCATCTAAGTAGGATGCATCTCGATTTTTTAATTGACGAATAGGCGGCGATTCTTCGTGAGAGGGGAACAGTGGTATTTCGGAAGTAGTTCCGAGGACGGGGAGCTACTTCTGGTGGAGAGAGATAACCCAAAAAAATACGGGATATCCAGAAGTCGTTACTGCCTACAACGACCAAATATTTGTAGAGCATTTGTGCGTCAACCGGAAAGTACCGAGCTAACGAAATAGCAGGATTTGAAGGTAGTACTAGCTAGTAGCCTAGCTAGTACTCCTACCTCAAAACCGGAGGCAACGGGAAACTCAGTGCAATGTACCAGGTACGAAACACAATTATTGCCTGGGATTCGTAGATCAGTTAATGTAGGTAGATTAGATTTTTAGTAGATTGCATCGCACTAAGTGTCCCATAGTAACCAGTTTCGAGTTTGAAATACTAGCTGCCGTCAAATCCTTCAGCGATCTTTACGCGAAAATGCTTTACAAATATTCAGTTGCTGTTTATTTGATCTAAGGGGTACGCCTCCTTCAAAATTCATGTTTTAAACTCATTTCCCCTTGGTTTTCCGATCATCAAACTGCTTCAATGAGAGAGGTGGCTGATAAGATTTTATGTAGGTAACAATGTAGTGAACCTTCAAGAACTGTAACTCATAAACACAAACACATCTGAGGATGAGAAAAGGAGAATTGTTGTGGGATTCCGAAAAATGGGCTTAATTTCTCGAATGTGTAATAGGGGTTGTGGACGGGAGTTTGAGGAAGGACGGTTAAGAATAGGATTTCTGACAGAGTATCAGCGGTTCATATTAATAAATGAAACATTCGTGATCTCATCCCACCGCCTCGGTTCTCGATCTGAATTATATTCATGTTCTCTTGATCACGCTGGAACAGACCTAATAAAAACGTAAATAATGGAATACATTTAATAATAATCGAGCTAATAGAATTGACAGTTCCAAAGAAAAAGGTCGGTGAGTGTGAAAATAATCTTGCATGTATATGATATTATAAATTAAATACTTAATCATACATTTTTGCTCCGTTTCCCTTCGTGGGACCACCACCGCGCTGGGGCCCACGTAATTTCCAGTCCTTATATTTTGGCCTGGGTCGTATTTAGGTCCAGGCGCGCCATTCAAGGGAATGTCATGTCCTACTCGAAAACCAACAGAATAAGCCGGGTATCTCGTCTTTCTGGGATCGTGCTTTTCAAACCCCGTCAGAGTTGGAAGAACGTACTTGTTGGGACCGGGTCCTGAATGAATGGAATCAAAGCTATTATAATACTGAATTTATTGATAAAATGATTTATTTGGTAAAACACATAACATGTTCAATACTTTATAATAATGAACAAATTAAAACAAGAGTAACTGAAAATTTCATGATAAGAAATGAACATTTTTCAAAGTACCTAAATAAAAAGTCTAATAGCTAGCCCCTCAAGGCTTATGCTAAAAAAAAAAAAAAAAAAACGTGTCTCCTGGCTAAGTCATGTTCCAAATAAGAGGCGCCACAAGGCTAACTTTCTATACTATATCATAGCATTCCATAGAGTAAAACTCCCGAGAAATACAGTAATACTACTTATTACAGTATGCTACAGTTTATGCTTCAGTATGACATAATAGCTTGGTGGGGGGAGGGACGAGTCCTAACTTCTCTCATATAAGTAAATTGCATGTAAGCCTGAAAAAATAAATAAATAAAAATTATGTTGGCATTATCCCCTGGAACCATCTTTAAATGTATTTTATATAGCGAAGATTTCTACCATAAGGCAATTATAAGTTAAAAATTTACTTTTTCAATTCCATGAAAATCTAAAAATTAATTTATTAATTTTTTTATTCACTAGCCAATTAAAAAGGATTCAGTAAGAATTTCATAATAAAGAATAGGTAGTTAAAATGACATTGTGTAAGATAAAGTACCAAGAAACTTGAATATGATACGAGTACATAACATGACATTTATTTAAGAAATTTGAAAAAATTCTGTATGATTATCAACTTTTATTACTGATTTTTTTCCCTTCACCCGGAAAATGTTTGAAATTTAAAGTTTAAAACATTGTTTTTGTGCACTTTTGCGCCTTTTGGAACATTAAATTTATGTCTCTAAATTTGATTTATTATTTATTGACTTGATATGTTCAATACTATTTCTTGTACCTTAAACGACCATCGACAATTATGTTAAATAAACTAATGAAAGCTTCTAGGTTTTTACACTTATGTTGCAAGTACTCGTACTCTCAGAATAAATAGCTAATGTGAGAATCACCGTCCGCCGACCTAAGATAAATTTCCATATCTCATGGGTAAAAGATAATAAAACAACCGAACATAGTTAACCAATAATTACAGAGTTCAGTAATGGCACACACACAACTAAAGTTTATTACCTATTAAGATAGATACATAGCATATTTTATTATACATTTATATAAGGGCTTTTCTTGCTTTCAGCTCAGAGAATGAATTAACTATGCCCGAATAATCAATTGACGGAGACACCTCGTTTTCAATCGATAAAATTGAAAGGCTGTTAAGTCTTTCTTGAGACAGTGTTGACCTAAGGTGTTTTTATCAAGCTTAGGACGATACGGGCAGACGTCTGCTCTACTGACCTCGGTCAAAGGCATCGGACTACTGTATTTCAGAACTCATTGGGGTGGATCTTCGGTTTAACCATGAAATTCAACTGTAGTAGTTTTGAGACAAAGTTCCTTCTAGTTAGTTTAAATATTTCTACCCAACATTTAATTCTATTTCTAAAAATTTGTCAAATTTATTATTTTGTAAACCAAAATTGGCCAATTTTATGCCCCTCCATGGCAACGTACGTCACACAACCCTCAGGCCAGCCCTGTATACCGCGGCGTTTTTTAACATCGATTTTTTTGTGTTTGTTTTTCTATGTCACTGTTTTTTTCTCTTCAGCGGAAATTATTTTTGACGCTGGAAAACTGCGGAATTTCAAATGCGTTCGAATCGACACATAATGGCATTTTTTGATTTTCTTGATAATCGAACCTCAAGGGCCCTGTAATGCACTAGTATTCAAATGGATAAGAAACTGTGCTCAGATGAATAAATACCTTCAGGTAGTACAAAGGGCCTAAGTGCCACCAGTTTTTCATTTTTTTTCATATCCGATACTCCATGTGCCAGCGGGAATATATTTATCTAGAAAGGACCTATGTTCCAACTCATTTCTAATCGTTTTCAAATCAACCGCCAAAAAGCAGAGGCTCTTTTTTTCAAAATTTGCCCAAGTCCAGAAAAGAATATCATAGAATGGGCCTAAGTGCCAACCCGTTTTCGGGCAACACTTTTTCTCCTCTTTATTTGTTTGCTGATGTTATTCACAGATGCTCTTGATTAACAGAATGGATCGGGGAGCAATATTTTCAATATAAGGTTAGGTAGTGATCAATAGTCATTGGTAGAGAAAGGAGTGGCACTTACACGCTCCTGGAAAACTGGGGTGGTACATCGGCCCTTTTCAGCTTTTCAAAAACAATATTATTATTTTTTATTAATCGTAAAGAAGTCCCAAGAAGGTGCTGACTGCGGGAACTAAAAGCGCTTACGACAAAGGAAACGAACGAAAAGTTTCAGGAATTTTGAATGCATAGTGAATACATTTTGGACATTATGAAACCTTACAATTGCGATAAATTTTTTTGAAGTTTTCGCACTTGAGCCCTTGGGATCTGAAGGTCTTATAGTGCTTCACAGCCTTGTTGCCGAAGTTATGGCCTGCCATAAGGAATACAATATATGATAGTTTTATATTAAATCTAAAGGGTTATTTCCGCAAGTACTTAAATATTCAGTTTCCTACCTTTCGGATGAGTCCGTCGTCACTAGCAAGTCGAGTACGGAGGGCGAGCGCTTTCGATGTAAGAACATCATCATCAAACAGTTTGATGAGAGTTTTATCGTAACCATTAAATACATACTTTGTGAACAAAAATATGCACAAAAACAAGAACAACATCAGACAATGATCATTTAACAATTTTAGGACTCGGATAAAATAAATAGGTTCTAGGTTGCTATATTGTATGCGTCATGTATTAACAAGAAAGAAGTTTGTTAATCAAACTGTAGTAGGTTTCAACAGGCTTTTCCATGATATAAGTACATGAACAATTACCATACCTTGCATATTTCTAGCAATCCGAGGAAATCAATAATTGAGGGGATAATTTTCCAAGCAAAGCCACTTTTGAATTGGAATAATAAGAAAAATAAACGTTCTTACTCTAAACTTTAAAACATTAGGTGATTTATGTCAACCTGCAGTCCTGCACGACTATTTTCATCCCCATGACAAAAATGTGAGTTTTTAACATTAAACGGAATATCATCATTTGATACCTACTGTAGTGCTCTTTTATAATATTTGTATTTGAATATTAGGTACATGCAATTTATATTTCCACGATTCAAGTAGCTGTTGTTTACACCATTGTATTTCCAATACTTCATTACGTTGTGTTTGGGTTGATAAAGTCTGGCTAGATTTCTAAAGGTTTTATCATTCTACCTGCCTACCGACTAAACTTGATTTATCTGAAGAAATTATGAAAATTAATGGCTTTATTTTGTTTTGGGATTTTTATGTAATGTAGGATGAGCCATTGTTTTGCTTCTTCACTGAAGATGTTAGGGAAGTGTTGAGTTCATGCAGGAAATCAACAAGATTGTTTCTCTCCAAAATCAAAATTATACATGCTTTCTGCGTTCCAGCGCTTGCTGATAAATCTTGGCTGTGTCTGTCAATGATAACTTACCAATTCCTTGTTACACCAAAAATAATACAAATTTTTCGACCGATTTCGATGGAAATTTCGTCCGATTTTGGATTGTGTGGTTTAGCTTCTACAGTACAAGGTCCTTTGATAGATTTCCTAGCCATAGAATCAATAATTGCGTGTGCACATGCCTTGTCCATAGTCTGAAATTCAACTACACAACTTTAACCGCTTATTTCCTAAGGTAAATTTCCCACATACTGCCTCACTTGGCACACACAGCCACACACTGCTTGTGCTGCTTGTTTTTAGTTGTCCCAGGGTTATTCAAATATTTTGTACCCACCTACCTTATTTATATCTCTTATTGGTTGTTAGTAACTAAAACTCATTCATTTCTAATGCTTGAATTTTCGACAGCACATGTCATTATACTTTCGAATTAGGTGGTGGCTGATATACCCAAAGGAGAGTAAGAGGTTAATAGTGAAGGTTGGGAGGGTAAGAGGTTAATTGTGAAGCTTGTTAGGCATGTAAAACTCGTGGGTCGCCAGTATCGGCACTCTCATCTAGTGAGTCCCGGTGGGAATTGAGTTGTGAACCACTGCCGTGGATGCTGAATGCTATGGGATCGATGGCGTCAGTGCATACACGAACTTCATCCGCCGAGACGCTAGTCTCGCATTGCCAAGCTTTCAATTAGCCAATGCAATCGCATTGCCAAGCTTTCAATTAACCGAAACAATCGCATTGCCAAGCTTTCAATTAACCGAAACAATCGCATTGCCAAGCTTTCAATTAGCCAATGCAATCGCATTGCCGAACTTTCAATTAGCCAATGCAATCGCATTCTCAAATTTCCGATAAACAATTTCATCGAGACGCGCCGAGATAAGTAAAAAAGTAGAACTTCGGCCTGACATTTATGGCGTCCTCCCGACCTCACTCTGTAGGGTGAAACTTAATTTTCTTTGTATGCTTTGTAACGGTAGATTGATTCTATAAAAGCTAAAATGAGTCGTCAAAATGCATGTTTTCGGACTTTCTTCTTCTTTTTTCTCATCTCATCCTTTTTTTTTTTTTTTTTTGTTTTTTGTTTCTGAGTTTACCTAAAGGTGGCAGAAGCGTTGTTTTCACTTTCGGGAGAAAAAAATTTTTGGTCTCCAAAATCAAAATTTCCACGCATTTTACGTTTTAGACCATTCTGAACAACTTTGGTTCCGTGTCTGTGTGTATCTGTCGTGTGCCACAAATCCTTTAACAGGCTTATTTTCCACAGTTTTCATCCGATTTGGATGAAATTTTAAGGGAATTTGCAGGCTAGAGGGTAGACGGTCCCCTATCATTTTCATTGTTCTTGACTGAATACCTCACTCTGCGCATGCGCAAACGTAAATTCTACCAAGCATCATTTTCTCACGCCCTTGTCATTCGATCTCGCTCAAATTTGGATGATGATTGGGGGTGACAAGTTGAGCATCCCATATCAATTTCAACATGATTGTATAATAAATTAATATCTACTGCGCATGCGCCAATATGAAATCCTTGTAACAAGCTTATTTTCCACAGTTTTCATCTGATCTGTAAGAAATTTTCAGAGAATGTGCGGGCTAGGGGGTAGACGGTCCCCAATCAGTTTCATTGTTGCCAAATCAATAGGTAGGTACTTCATTCTGCGCATGCGCAAATGTAAATTCCATTATGCTCCATTTTTTTACACTCTAGTCGTTCGATTTCGCTTAAATTTGGATGATTGTTGGGAGAAGATGACTTGCTTACCTCATATCAATTTCAACACGGTTGTATCATTAATGGCTACTGCGCTTGCGCCAATGTGAAATACTTGTAATGGCCTCAATTTCCACAGTTTTTATCCAGTTTTGATGAAATTGTCAGTGAATGCGCGGTTTAGGTTATAGATGTTCCCGTACCCGTGATGGTTCAACCCATCAGTTCATTCTGCGCTTGCACAAGCGTAAATTACATTGAGTACCTATTATGTTTTAGCTAATGGAGTGCCTTTGAGTGGTTTCATTAAGAAAAAAAAAGTGTAAGTGTGTCATTCTATACGGTAACTCACTTTAGGATTGAGCTGAAACACATGCTGTGAGCACTTTAAATTGGTCAAATTTCAAAAAATGAGTCACTAAAAATTGTTCAAGACGGCAAAAAAATGATTAAATTCATATATATTTTTTAATGAGAAATTTTATTGAAGTGGTTCAAATCAACAATGAACTAGAACATTAAAAAATTTATGTACACATTTTCGCTAACAAATGTGCTTTTTATAAATGTGCTTTAATTTAATCAATATTTGCTAAAAATATACATTTTCCTCCATATTGCAGAATATTATTTAGAACGAGTTTTTTTTTTTGCCATAAAATCATCCGAAGTCCTATATTTTCAAAACTATGAAACATAATCTTATACGATAAATACAGAAATTCGCTCATACGATCATGCTGCATGGCTGGAACTTTTTCTCTCATTTTTGCTTAGTTTGATTATTGATGAATTTATAAATTTCTACTCAATTCCTTTCGGGGTAAAAAGTGAATGTGAATACTACGAAAATTTATTATATCAGTAAAATAGTAAATCGCACTTAACACTGATGTGCAAATGTGTGAAGAAATATTCGGGCACCGACAACAATTAAAACACTGCAGAACAAGCGGTAAAACTTTTTCTTTGTTGTCAAGACATATTTAGTTCTTGATAAGCCGGCCTTCTGACGTCTACTATCAGTGCTAGCTAGGTTTTGTTTTCCGAACCTTTGTGAGCGGTGTGAAAATTTTGTACATCACTGTGCCAAGTACCCACCAGAATGTTCGTGCTAGTCTCAATCTTGACTGTGGTGATCTTCGCAGCTTGGCATCTAAACATCAAATTATGCTCGTACTGGAAGAGAAGAGGGATTCCTTATGTGCCTGCAACGTCACTATTCAGTAAGGACATTTTCAAATCGTTTCTTCTGACACCCACCACGTTATCTGAAATCTATGGAAAAGCTGCTGGTAGAAGCTACATTGGGTTTTACCAAATGCGCGAACCCGTTCTGCTGATATGCGGGCCCGAGATGATTAACCAGATCCTCTATAAAGAGTTTTACAGTTTCTCCTCTACTAGAAAACCTGAATGCTCCACAGAAAGTGACCCGTTGAGTCAGCACCTTTTAGCTCTCAACGGCGAAAAATGGAAAACCATGAGATCAAAGCTGAGTCCGGTATTTACATCAGGAAAGCTCAAAAATATGTTTCCGATCATTGACTCGAACGTGAATGATTCTCTGGACTTTCTGGATGAGAATCAAGGAATTCCGATCGATGTGGAAGATTACTGCAGTAAGCTCTCTGTGTCTTCAATACTTAGTTGCTCTTTTGGCCTCGACCACAGCTGCACGGATGAGAACAACGAAAAATTTATCCACGTTGGAAAAATGGCATTCGAGCCTGGGTATTGGAAGCTTATGAAATCCCGTTTTAGAATGATGTTCCCTAGACTTTTTAAATTTCTCCGTTTAGAAGGTTACGTGAAAGGACACGCAGATTTCTGTGCGAATTTCATCAAGGAAGTTATAGAACACAGGAAGCTGACTGGGTTTAACCGTCCGGATTTCGTGGAAATTCTGATGAAATTATGGAATGACGATATCACCAATAATGAAAGTAAGCTGAATTATTAAATTTAATTTTCAGGCTATTGCAGACTATACCTCATTGTACAGGGTGAAAAAACAAAATGAAGCCCTTGTGAATATTATATATTAATCTCATTGTTTCCTCACAACCGAAGGTAGAGAAGCTTTGTGTTCGTGCGAGAAGTCAAAAGACTGTTTGTCTTCCAAAATCAAAATTTCCAGTTGCTTTTGGTTTATTAGGCATATACAATAACGAACGTTTGATATCGACCAAGAAAGAAAATGTTCAACCACTTCCCCAATTTTGTTGGTTTAGGTTTCAAGATAGGTAGGTACTTAGATTTAAAAAACCAAAAACAATCCTTCCGTCCGCCGCACAGTGGTAATTTTAGCCAATTTAGATGGACAAAAGTCAAAATTTTATTTTCCTTTTTTTCGCTATTTTGCATTCAATCATTCCGACTCATTCTTTGTTCTTCAACTAATTCTGTACGTTCATGTTACAATATGGACGTAAGAAAGCAATACTGCCCACTCATCTTGGTAGGTACTTTATTTATATGCACTTTTTTTTTAATAATGAAAACTCATATTTCTAGCTCATTATTTTTTTTAACACGTAACGTACATTTTTAAATTGAATGGAGGCTGACGGTCGATAATGTCGACTCGAGGGTCTCAATGGAAACTGAGTTGGAAAACACTGCCCTAATTTTAGATAAATAGACGACACAATTAGAAGATCCAAGATTTATCCAGAGGATAGTGTTGATACTATTACTAGACACTAGATAGGTATCTCGCAGTTAACTTAGAAATTAATAAGTCCACCTTCGTGACCAGACGAGGGGAAAAGGTCATTTCTTGGTCCCCCAAAGGCGCACCACGACCTACCTTAACACACTTTAATTTTGTAATCTGCGCCGAACTCCTGTAATTAACGGAAGCTTTCTAACTTCTCCAGGTGTAAGTGACAGCCTAATCATCGCGCAGGTGTTTTCATTCCTCGTGGCCGGCTACGAAACAACCACCACAACCCTCTGTTGCGCCCTTTTCGAGCTGGCCCAAGACCCCCAGCTCGCTGAGAAGCTGAGAACCGAGGCGAAAGACACCTTGGAAACGAGAGGGTCGCTAGATTATGAGGCTATCAACGGAATGGAATTCCTCGACCGCGTTATAAAAGGTAAAGAAGCGTCGACTGATAAATGGGCGTCGTCCACTCAAACAGTTCGATAATGGTAGAAGTAGTGGCAATAATGAGGTGTAGTGTTAATAATGAGGTATAATCAAATAAGGACAGATCCTGATTTTTGATTTTGTTTTCCTGAAAATAACAATATAACAACATAACAAAATAACAACTTAAACGCAATAAAATATTACAAGAAAACATTAAAACATTCAATGTATAGCTAATTACCTATCTAGTGGGTACCTACAGAAAACGCTTGCATACGAGTCTACAACACATTGGGACATTTTATGTATTTAGTTGCACACTCGTATGCGTTGCAGACTCGTATGCAAGCTCTAAGAGCCATTCAGCTGATCCGGACCCTGGGCATCGTCAAGTAAATGTCCTAAAGAGGCTACATACGAAATTACAGCTTCCTAGAGTGTGAAGTATAGAAATTACCTATTAAAATGATTTATCCACCGCTTCATAAATCAAACCGTTCTCGCAATATGCGGATCACCTGCTATGAATCAAATCATCGAAACACCAGCTCAATGAAACCATCAGAAATTAACAAGCGGTTGCAATCATGTTCACAATATCAATTATTGAGAATGATCACCTGAGTGTACACAATTATTCAAATAAACATGCTCATAACTCAGCTTGCTGGCCACGCACTTCGCAGTAGTTAACATAATATGGTTGGATAAATCGAGAGCTTTCGAACGAATGGTCAACGAATTTTGTGGGATGAAAAACGACGAAGTACCATTTCCCTAGCAACGACTCGGTTGTAAGCGGAAATCATCAGAAAACCAACCGTAACGCTTTTTTTTAACGCTTTTTGTTAACGGTTTTTTCGTTTATGTGCCAAAGTAAAGACATAAAATGTAAAAAAAAAAAAAATAATAATAATAAAATAAATAAATAAATAGAAAAACCACGATCAAAATCGAGAACATATGCCTTCGGACATTTTAAAAAATCGAGACTTGAAAAAAGGAAGAAAAACGGGAGATAAATTTATATTTATCATATAAACATTGAACATAAAAATGTTTTTATTGCGGTTAAAATTAGAAGATTTTCCAGTAACAAAAACTGAGGGCGTTACACGTCCCTATACCAACGCGTTGGTTGTACGGGAAAATCAATAGGAACACTTTGGAATTATATTCTGCCTGTCCCATAGAGGCTTAGTTTGAAATTTTGGCTTCATAAGATGAATATATTAGAAATTAGCTTTAAGAGCTCATTCAGCGGATTTGAGTGGTGTCGCGCCTTGAAATTATATTGTAATTTATTGTCTCATAGAGGCTGTGTTTCTAATTCCAACTTCATAGATTATATACTATAGAAATCAGCTGTAGGAGCCACCGCTGATCAGAGATCTATGGATCGTTTAGTACTTTCTGCTTACTAATACCTACAGCTGAATTTTACCTCAGTTTTATTAGTTAATTAGCATCAAAGATTACAACATTCCAAAAAGTGGCGGATAAAGTTACATTTCCCTACAAATATTTAGAAAATAAACTGCAGCTTTCAAAATGAGAAAGGAAATGATAATGCAGAATTATGATTTAAAACAACTATCCATTTACCATGTCCACCGGAAAATAAGTTCAAAAGAACTTGTGCTACCCGGTGGAGTTACGAAATCTGGCATTGCTATTAAATCTCACAAAATAAAGAACCATACATGAATTGCTTTCGTTTGCGTTATTAGTTCATTATGTTTTTAAAGCAATATAAGTTATTAATTTTGGGTAATTATTTAGCTTCCCTTGGCACTAGAGCAGCCTAGGGATCATGAGATGTGATAAAGTGAGAGCATTTTAAAAAGTGGTGAACGAAGTTACACTTCCCTAGCAACGCATTGGTTAAATATCGTGAAATTTGATCGAAAAAAAGCGTTGCACAATTAGCAACACAAAATAGGCGTTACAAAAATTTTCACTTTGCGGCCATCCAAAATGAACACTTCGTAAGGAATGCATGCATTGCAGGGTCCAGTTTGTGTCTGACTTTTGTGTTGTGACTTTCATCCAATAACTTCCGGTGGTACCCAAGAGGCTATGTCGGTACCAATTATAACGGCTCTAGGATGTACAGGAGAGATGTAAGCTTTAGTTAGCTGTATGTGTCCTTCCTGATGTTAACTTTCCTTAGGATTGAGATAAAAGTTCCGTTCTTGCGCCAGTAAATCAAACTTTCCAAATTAAAAGGGTGAATTTGTTGGCCATCACTTTTGGAAAACACATAGTTGCTCAATATTAAAAAAAAAAGTGCTCATCAAAATCACTAAAAATGGCAAAAAACGGCTAGTGATTGTTGAATTTATATTTTTATATAAAGTATATCCTCTATGCATGTCATTCTGGTATATCAGATGTTTACATACCCATATTCCTATATCTTATAATAGATATCTAAGAATGCAGATATATACCAGAATGACATGCAGAGAGGGGGGACCCCAAGCACAGGAATATACCCTAGGTAAGCTCCTGAAGAGGCCGTTGAAGGTGAAAGTGCTTGAGCTAACAATAAAACGCTAATCCACCAAGGGGAGACGTCTTCATTGCACCCTCCTCCACAACCTCACTAGATCATAAAATTGATAGTTAACCATTTCTTTGCTCTCAAAAAGCACAAATTTCTTTCCGGAAACAAGAGAGCTAAACATTCTCTCCTGTTCATCCAAGGGAGTTAAAATTTCAAAGGAAGGCCCTCTGGGGCATCAAGGGACGAATTAAAAGATGGGCTCTTTCCTGACCAGCTGAGTGAGCTAAATTCTCTCCTATTCATCCTAGGAATGAGAAATTTGACGGGTGCCTTTCTATGACATTAAGAGGCGAATTCAGCTACAGTTTCTAACCAGATCAGCTGACTTAGCTAAACTCTCTCCTATTCACTCTAGGAATATGGCATTTGACAGGTAGTCTCTCAAGGACACAAAGGGACAAATGCAATGACGGGTTCCTACCAGATCGGCTCTTAGCTAAATTCTCTCCTATTCACTAGGAATATGAAATTTGAAAGGGAGCCTCACTGGGAAATCGAGAAACGAATAAAATTATGGGCTCTTTCCTGATCAGCTGAGTGAGCTATATTCTCTTCTATTCACTCTAGGAATATGAAATTTGACAGATTGTTTCTCCAGGACATTAAGAGACGAATGCAATGACGGGTTCCTACTAGATCAGCTGATTAGCTATATTCTCTTCTATTCACTCTAGGAATATGAAATTCGGAAGAGAGCACCTCTGGAATATCGAGAAACGAATAAAATGCTGTGCTCTTTCCTGATCAGGTTGCCTCTCTAGTACGTTAAAAGACGAATGCAATAACGTGTTCCTACCAGATCGGATGATTTAGCTAAATTCTTTCCTATTCACCCTAGGAATATGAAATTTGATAGGAAGCCTCTATGGGACAAGGAGAAACTAATAAAGTGCTGGTCTCTTTCCTGTTCAGCTGAATGGGCTGAATTCCCTCTTTTCACTATAAGAACGTAACATTTGACAGGGAGCCTCTCTAGGTCATTAAGATATGAATGCTATGACGGATTCCAACCTGATCAGCTGACTTAGCTCAATCCTCTCCTATTCACTCTAGGAATATGACGTTTTGAAGGGAGTCTCTCTGGCACATCGAGAAACGAATAAAATGATGGGCTTTTTCCTGATCAGCTGAGTGAGTTTAATGTTCTCCTGTTCACCGTAGGACATTCAAATTAGCCGGGAAACTTCTTCGGGGAAAACAACAGTCGAATGATTTGACGGATTTCATACTGATCACCTGAGTGAGCTCAATTCTGTAAAATACGCGCAACCGCAAGAACACTTTTTTTTATTCTTTATTAATTGAACAAACAATTTTATTCTTACTCAACTTGAGATGCTGAGTAGAGTATAATTGTAGTAGAGTATGTTAGTCGGCAACTCGTTTTTTCCGGCTGCAACGCTCCGCGTAATCCGCTAGTATATTATGTTTGAGCCAAACACCTGGCAAAGGCTGTTTTAATAAGTTCCGTAAGAAGTGAAATCATTGTTTGTGATTGATAAGTGATGTTTATGTTTGAGTGGAGTGTGAGCGGGGATCCTCGGCAAAGTTCAGCGATAAGACGCCAGCGATTCGCAAACCGTCTGGCCGACGTCTCCAGTATTGAAAAGCATTCCGCCGACTCTGGTTCCTCCCCGACATATATCTATTTTTTTCTCTCTCGAATTTGTGCGAGCGCGTGGAATTTTCATTCCTTAGGGCTACCTGTGTTTGGTGATCAGCTATACCCGCCACACAGGGAAATAAGCTGGGAAGAGTTACCTATCCCATCCCCCCCGCCAAGAAGGGAAATAAGTCGGGAACACGAATAATCGGTTCGCGGACACTCGGGAGTCTTCGCCATTTGGACCCCTCCCCGCGGCTCCTACACCCGCCGCTCTTCTTCACCTACCTCCACGCTACCTCGTCAAACGCCGCTCGCCTCCTACCACCGCGCTACCACCTCTTCACCCCTGTCACCCAGGAAAGGCGAAGAGAGCTCCGCCGGCCGCTGGTTCGAACCCAAACACAGGCATTTATTTTCTTACATTCTACGCAAAGACAATTTAATTTATTTTTTTGTTTGCCATTCAATTCTAAGAAATACTTATTTATGTTTCATATCATTTCTTGATCAGAAATTATAATTTACGGCACTATAAAAAATCTTCTATTTTATTCAAGTCCTTTATCTATTTTGTTTAATGTTTCGTTTCTAATTCAATTTCTAATTAGCTTCCACTGCATATCTAGAAGAAACATTTTGGTAGCAGAGCGTGGTTTCACTCCACCTATGCTATTCCACTTATTATTCAGTGTATTTTCTATTGAATACATTAGAAAATAATTCAATTTTCCCACTTTTCATGCAACATTAATACTATATAGTGCCTTATAATTAGGTATAGTTGCTAGTTATAAATACCTTTCATTTGTAGGTATAATATTGTTGCCATATTGTTTATATAATCCTTATTGTCTTTTGAAATTAATTGTATATTTTTTGACTTGTAATCATCAGCTTCCTTCTAGATTATCAACTTGTATTTCGCATTCCGATTCCTTTGCCACACAACCTTAAGGTTTTCCCATCTTACTCATCATCTCCTCTCCTTTATTATCACACCCCAAATTCATAGCATGGGTGACGCCGCCAAATTGAAGTCTGTAAGAAGGAGGATAAATGAGTGTGGTTGTAGACTTCAAGAAATCCATGAAGCAGGGAAAAAGGCCACAGGAGCGGATGCCCAATCCAATGATGTTGCATATTTTAGAGGGTTGTCAAAGCTAATGGATACAACCTTTAACAAATTCGATGAGCTTTGGGAAGAATTATGTGAATGTGAACCTCCAAGGACCGAGGACAGTGGGGCCATCGCAAGGGAATCATTAATTCCTTCAAAGCAAGATAAGGAGATCAAAGCGACAATCGAAAAATATTACTATAAAGCTCATGCTTCCCTCGAGCAATTAAATATGAAGTTTGCAGCTGAGGCTGAGACCAATCGACTAGCTGCTCAGCGAATCAGTTCAGCTGAGTGTTCTCTCTCCCAAGCAAGACCTTCCAGGGCCCTCCCAAAAATTCAAATTCCATTATTCGATGGGACACTTCTTCATTGGCCCAGGTTCCGTGATACCTACGTGTCCATCGTGCATGAGGATCCTATATTATCTGATACTGAGAAGTTTCATTACCTTCGGACAGCGCTCACAGGACCAGCTCTCAGCATCATTGCCAACGTATCATTGGAAGCAGGAAACTATTCTGTTGCATGGAAGGCGTTGACAGACATGTATGACAACAACAGAAGACTAGCATCGTCATATTTAGACCAAGTCCTCAACTTTAAACCTATCAGCGGGAAGGCGTCATCCCACGAGTTACAGACATTCCTTACTAATGTTGGAGACACAGTTGCAGCTTTAAAATTATTAAAAATTCCGAATGAATCTGAATTCATTCTATTCCATCTTGGTGTTAGGTGCTTGGATTCTACCACTAGAGAGGCATTTGAGATGACACAGAAGGATGTTACATTTCCAACTTTTGACTGCCTATTGCAATTTGTTCGGTCACGAATGCTTGCTCTTCAACTCTCCCAACCAACACATCCTGCAACAGCAGTCAGCAGTCAGCCCAGACTTGGAAAACTTTCAAAGCCCCCAAGACCACAGAATTCAAATAAAACTTCTCTTATTGCTGAAAACAAGAAACAACCCCTCAAGTCCTCCTTATCCAAATCTGCATCATCACCTTGCCCCATTTGTAGAAAAAACCATCATATTCTGAGTTGTGAGGTATATGATCGAGCGACAGTTAGCAATCGGCTTCAGCTTCTCCATGATTGGTCTGGTTGTATAAATTGCCTATCTCCTAACCATGGTGTGAAAGATTGTAAATCTAGATGGCACTGCAGGTTCTGCACCAAGAGACATCATTCGTCTTTGCACCAACACCAACATGTCCAGACAAATGGAACAGATGGAGCTCCAACTTCCCCAAATGTCCAACATCCCACTGGGAGTGGGACAAGTTTGAACGCCATTGAAGCACATGACTCCCAGGTGCTTTTAGGAACTGCAATTGCCGAGTTTCAAGATGCACGGGGCACCTATCAACCCGTTCGAATAGTGATCGACCCGGGGAGTCAATCGTCCTTCATCACGACTAATTGCCTCAATAAGCTTGGGTTATCAAAGCACAAGCTACATCGACGTATTGTTGGAATTGGTCAGACACCATTTGATGGTGTTAAAGGCGTTGCTAGTTGCACTCTTCGACCTAGAAGTAACCATGGCACTTTACTACATTCTGTTGCTACAGTTGTTCAGAACATATCAGGTCACCTTCCATCATCAATACCACCAAGTACACTCATCAATTCATGCATTGGGTTTCAACTAGCCGATCCAATGTTTTGGAAGCCGGCACCTGTTGAGTTTTTACTGGGTGCAGACCTATTCCCATGGATTCCCACTGGAACTCCAATACCCTTGGTTGAAACACAAGCACGTTTGTTTCCTACAGTTTTTGGAATGGTGATGATTGGAAAAGTTGCTGACACTCCTGAACACATTACAAATGCATTTTTCACTTTGGGCGAATCTGGTTCTGACAACCTCAATTTTGAACTGAAGAGGTTTTGGGAAATTGAGGAGGTTAAATCACCCTCACCACCAGCCTTAAAGCCTGAAGATTCCCAGTGTGAGGAGCACTTCCAGTCAACCCACTACCGTCTATCCAATGGGCAGTATGTGGTACGGCTCCCATTCAAGGCTGGAGAACCAGAACTTGGTGACTCTTTAAACATGGCACTAAAACGATTTCACAGTTTGGAGAGGAAGCTTACCAACAATATTCCTCTAAAAGAACTCTATCATGATTTTATGAAGGAATATGAGTGCCTGGGGCATATGGCTCCCACCTCTACTCCTTCCAAGTTCATTATTCCTCACCATTGTTTTGTGAAAAAGGACAAATCAGGAATGAAGATTCGTGTTGTCTTTGATGCCAGTGCAAGGCTATATTATGGGTCCCTCAATGACCAGCTTTTGGTCGGTGAGAAACTACAAACGGACATTAAGGATGTTATCCTCAATTTTCGTCGGCATCCAGTGGTATTTAGCACCGATATCATCAAAATGTACCGGATGATTATTGTGGATGAGCGAGATCGACACTACCAACACATTTTCTGGCGGCAATCAGCCATCAATGAGGTGCAAAAGTACGAACTCAGGACTGTTACCTATGGCCAAAGTTGTGCCCCATTTCTTGCACTACGTGTTATCAAACAACTAGTGATCGATCATGGGAATGACTATCCGTCAGCAGCCAGAGTGCTATCAGATGACATATACGTGGACGACATCTTAACTGGTACATCGTCAGTATCTGAAGCCTTGGAACTGAAAAAAGAACTAATAGAACTCCTTAATAAGGGATGTTTCCAACTAAGCAAATGGGCGAGCAATTCCCCTGAGGTAATCCAATCAGTTGCTGGAGCTTCTTCGGACCCTGTGCTTTTTGATGAAGATGATTCTTGGGTGAAGATTCTGGGCTTGCAATGGGTACCGAACACTGATGAATTTCGATTCACCATCTCACCCCCTGTTCAGGCACACACCAAAAGAGGTGTGCTTTCTACGGTCGCACGGTTGTATGACCCAATTGGGTTTCTCACCCCAACTTCCTTCCTCATGAAAACCTTTATTCAGGAGATTTGGAAGCTTTCCTTGGACTGGGATGACTCTCTCCCAAGTCACATGCAAATGCGATGGGATGCTATAATTGCAGAGCTCTCGGAACTTGCAGCTTTGAGGATTCCTCGCTTTGTGGGCACCTTCAGAGATACGATCTGTCAACTGGTTGGATTTTCTGACGCTTCTGAAAAGGGATATGCAGCAGCTATCTACATACGCATTGGCTCACCCAGCAGTGAAAATTGGGATACCCATTTGCTAACTTCCAAATCAAAGTTAGCTCCAACCAAGACACTCACAATTCCAAGACTGGAGCTATGTGGAGCGCTACTTTTGGTGGAACTATACTCTTCGATATCTAAGTTTTGCGACTCATTATCAGAATATTTGCTAGACCCAATCTTCTATACCGACTCATCAATAGTGCTGGGTTGGCTTCACACACCTACCTACAAACTGCAGGTTTTTGTGTGTAATAGAGTCTGTAAGATTCTGGATGCTGCACCTCCCCAATCATGGCGTCATGTGTCTTCTGTAGATAATCCAAGTGATATGGGTTCTCGTGGTTTGCTGCCATCACAACTGATTGGGAATGTTCTTTGGTGGAAAGGTCCGGATTGGTTGAGAAAACCAGAAGCTTCCTGGCCATCAACATCTATCAATATCCCTTGTGAGTTACCCGAGACAAAGACCAATGTCTCTTCAATGGTGTCTGTTGCTGAGCATTGTCCAATTAGTCTCTGGATGAAACGCTTTTCAAAGGATGGGACACTCATTAGGTCTTCAGCTTGGCTGCAACGATGGTTGTACAACCTAAAGCATGTGGGTTGTTGCTGCTGCACCATGGGAACAGGACCTTTGAAGAAGAAGGAGGTGGACTTAGGATTGACTGCTTGTATCAAGGCTGTTCAGAAGGAGTATTTTTTCAAGACATCAACCATTGATGAGGTTATCAAGAGGTTTGGCAATCTGAAACCCTTCCTTGATTCCAGTGGAATTCTGAGAGTGGGAGGACGACTCGTACATGCAGATATACCGGAATCCCAAAAACACCCAATCCTTTTACCTCATGATTCACATTTCACGGCATTAATGGTCGACCACTATCACAGGATATATCTGCACCCCAGTGCTGCAACACTTCAAGCTGTGATTCAATCCTCCTTCTGGGTTCCCTCATTGAAGCGGCTTATTCGATCACGAGGTTTTTTATGTTTGAGGTGTTACGAGTCGCGTGCCAAGCCTATCTATCCACTCATGGGTGATCTCCCTCAATGCAGAGTGAAAGGAGAGCGCGCCTTCCAACATGTTGGCATTGACTTTGCCGGGCCTTTCCTGATCAAGGAGTCTAATCGTCGAAATGCATCACTGGGGAAAGTATACCTTTGTCTCCATGTGTGCATGGCAACAAAAGCATTACATTTGGAAGCAGTGACGAAGCTGACAACTGAAGCATTCCTAGCAGCTTTTGACCGCTTTGTGGCCAGGAGAGGACTGCCATCAGATGTCTATTCCGATAATGGCAGTAATTTCTTAGGAGCTTCAAACTATTTCAAGGAGCTTCGACAATGGTTCCAATCTTCTGACACCCAACAAGCAATTGCCAGCTGGTGTAAAATCAGTCAAGGGCCACCTACAACGAATTGGAGGCAAGACACCACTAACTTACGAAGAGTTAGCAACTCTTTTTGCCAGAATTGAAGCCATTCTGAACTCACGTCCACTATGCCCTTTGTCAACAAGCCCCTCAGAAACCGACTACCTTTGCCCTGGTCATTTTTTGGTGGGCGGTCCCCTCATTGCGGCGCCTGAACCAACACTGCTGGATATCCGTGAAAACCTGCTTTCCAGATGGCAATTAGTTCAAAGAGTGTCACAGCAGTTTTGGGCTCGCTGGAGATTGGAGTATTTGTCGACACTTCAAAAGAGGCCCAAGTGGTATGAGCCTAGCAAAAATCTGTCGGTAAATGATTTAGTTCTGCTGAAAGACAATGCTTCTCCAACACACTGGCCAATCGCTAAAGTCCTGCAAGTCCATCCTGGAGAAGATGGAATTGTGCGAGTTGTAACCATACAGACACCTTCACGTGCTACCTACAAGCGTGCAGTAGCCAAGCTCATTCCTCTTCGTCCTCTAGCCTACCCATCCTATCCTTAAGCTATAAATTTAATCATAAATTTGGTGGGCGGCATGTTTGAGCCATACACCTGGCAAAGACTGTTTTCATAAGTTCCGTGAGAAATGAAATCGTTGTTTGTGATTGATAAGTGATGTTTATGTTTGAGTGGAGTGTGAGCGGGGATCCTCGGCAAAGTTCAGCGATAAGACGCCAGCGATTCGCAAACCGTCTGGCCGACGTCTCCAGTATTGAAAAGCATTCCGCCGACTCTGGTTCCTCCCCGACATATATCTATTTTTTTCTCTCTCGAATTTGTGCGAGCGCGTGGAATTTTCATTCCTTAGGGCTACCTGTGTTTGGTGATCAGCTATACCCGCCACACAGGGAAATAAGCTGGGAAGAGTTACCTATCCCATCTCCCCCCGCCAAGAAGGGAAATAAGTCGGGAACACGAATAATCGGTTCGCGGACACTCGGGAGTCTTCGCCATTTGGACCCCTCCCCGCGGCTCCTACACCCGCCGCTCTTCTTCACCTACCTCCACGCTACCTCGTCAAACGCCGCTCGCCTCCTACCACCGCGCTACCACCTCTTCACCCCTGTCACCCAGGAAAGGCGAAGAGAGCTCCGCCGGCCGCTGGTTCGAACCCAAACACAGGCATTTATTTTCTTACATTCTACGCAAAGACAATTTAATTTATTTTTTTTGTTTGCCATTCAATTCTAAGAAATACTTATTTATGTTTCATATCCTTTCCTGATTAGAAATTATAATTTACGGCACTATAAAAAATCTTCTATTTTATTCAAGTCCTTTATCTATTTTGTTTAATGTTTCGTTTCTAATTCAATTTTCTAATTAGCTTCCACTGCATATCTAGAAGAAACATTTTGGTAGCAGAGCGTGGTTTCACTCCACCTATGCTATTCCACTTATTATTCAGTGTATTTTCTATTGAATACATTAGAAAATAATTCAATTTTCCCACTTTTCATGCAACATTAATACTATATAGTGCCTTATAATTAGGTATAGTTGCTAGTTATAAATACCTTTTATTTGTAGGTATAATATTGTTGCCATATTGTTTATATAATCCTTATTGTCTTTTGAAATTAATTGTATATTTTTTGACTTGTAATCATCAGCTTCCTTCTAGATTATCAACTTGTATTTCGCATTCCGATTCCTTTGCCACACAACCTTAAGGTTTTCCCATCTTACTCATCATCTCCTCTCCTTTATTATCACACCCCAAATTCATAGCATGGGTGACGCCGCCAAATTGAAGTCTGTAAGAAGGAGGATAAATGAGTGTGGTTGTAGACTTCAAGAAATCCATGAAGCAGGGAAAAAGGCCACAGGAGCGGATGCCCAATCCAATGATGTTGCATATTTTAGAGGGTTGTCAAAGCTAATGGATACAACCTTTAACAAATTCGATGAGCTTTGGGAAGAATTATGTGAATGTGAACCTCCAAGGACCGAGGACAGTGGGGCCATCGCAAGGGAATCATTAATTCCTTCAAAGCAAGATAAGGAGATCAAAGCGACAATCGAAAAATATTACTATAAAGCTCATGCTTCCCTCGAGCAATTAAATATGAAGTTTGCAGCTGAGGCTGAGACCAATCGACTAGCTGCTCAGCGAATCAGTTCAGCTGAGTGTTCTCTCTCCCAAGCAAGACCTTCCAGGGCCCTCCCAAAAATTCAAATTCCATTATTCGATGGGACACTTCTTCATTGGCCCAGGTTCCGTGATACCTACGTGTCCATCGTGCATGAGGATCCTATATTATCTGATACTGAGAAGTTTCATTACCTTCGGACAGCGCTCACAGGACCAGCTCTCAGCATCATTGCCAACGTATCATTGGAAGCAGGAAACTATTCTGTTGCATGGAAGGCGTTGACAGACATGTATGACAACAACAGAAGACTAGCATCGTCATATTTAGACCAAGTCCTCAACTTTAAACCTATCAGCGGGAAGGCGACATCCCACGAGTTACAGACATTCCTTACTAATGTTGGAGACACAGTTGCAGCTTTAAAATTATTAAAAATTCCGAATGAGTCTGAATTCATTCTATTCCATCTTGGTGTTAGGTGCTTGGATTCTACCACTAGAGAGGCATTTGAGATGACACAGAAGGATGTTACATTTCCAACTTTTGACTGCCTATTGCAATTTGTTCGGTCACGAATGCTTGCTCTTCAACTCTCCCAACCAACACATCCTGCAACAGCAGTCAGCAGTCAGCCCAGACTTGGAAAACTTTCAAAGCCCCCAAGACCACAGAATTCAAATAAAACTTCTCTTATTGCTGAAAACAAGAAACAACCCCTCAAGTCCTCCTTATCCAAATCTGCATCATCACCTTGCCCCATTTGTAGAAAAAACCATCATATTCTGAGTTGTGAGGTATATGATCGAGCGACAGTTAGCAATCGGCTTCAGCTTCTCCATGATTGGTCTGGTTGTATAAATTGCCTATCTCCTAACCATGGTGTGAAAGATTGTAAATCTAGATGGCACTGCAGGTTCTGCACCAAGAGACATCATTCGTCTTTGCACCAACACCAACATGTCCAGACAAATGGAACAGATGGAGCTCCAACTTCCCCAAATGTCCAACATCCCACTGGGAGTGGGACAAGTTTGAACGCCATTGAAGCACATGACTCCCAGGTGCTTTTAGGAACTGCAATTGCCGAGTTTCAAGATGCACGGGGCACCTATCAACCCGTTCGAATAGTGATCGACCCGGGGAGTCAATCGTCCTTCATCACGACTAATTGCCTCAATAAGCTTGGGTTATCAAAGCACAAGCTACATCGACGTATTGTTGGAATTGGTCAGACACCATTTGATGGTGTTAAAGGCGTTGCTAGTTGCACTCTTCGACCTAGAAGTAACCATGGCACTTTACTACATTCTGTTGCTACAGTTGTTCAGAACATATCAGGTCACCTTCCATCATCAATACCACCAAGTACACTCATCAATTCATGCATTGGGTTTCAACTAGCCGATCCAATGTTTTGGAAGCCGGCACCTGTTAAATTTTTACTGGGTGCAGACCTATTCCCATGGATTCCCACTGGAACTCCAATACCCTTGGTTGGAACACAAGCACGTTTGTTTCCTACAGTTTTTGGAATGGTGATGATTGGAAAAGTTGCTGACACTCCTGAACACATTACAAATGCATTTTTCACTTTGGGCGAATCTGGTTCTGACAACCTCAATTTTGAACTGAAGAGGTTTTGGGAAATTGAGGAGGTTAAATCACCCTCACCACCAGCCTTAAAGCCTGAAGATTCCCAGTGTGAGGAGCACTTCCAGTCAACCCACTACCGTCTATCCAATGGGCAGTATGTGGTACGGCTCCCATTCAAGGCTGGAGAACCAGAACTTGGTGACTCTTTAAACATGGCACTAAAACGATTTCACAGTTTGGAGAGGAAGCTTACCAACAATATTCCTCTAAAAGAACTCTATCATGATTTTATGAAGGAATATGAGTGCCTGGGGCATATGGCTCCCACCTCTACTCCTTCCAAGTTCATTATTCCTCACCATTGTTTTGTGAAAAAGGACAAATCAGGAATGAAGATTCGTGTTGTCTTTGAGGCCAGTGCAAGGCTATATTATGGGTCCCTCAATGACCAGCTTTTGGTCGGTGAGAAACTACAAACGGACATTAAGGATGTTATCCTCAATTTTCGTCGGCATCCAGTGGTATTTAGCACCGATATCATCAAAATGTACCGGATGATTATTGTGGATGAGCGAGATCGACACTACCAACACATTTTCTGGCGGCAATCAGCCATCAATGAGGTGCAAAAGTACGAACTCAGGACTGTTACCTATGGCCAAAGTTGTGCCCCATTTCTTGCACTACGTGTTATCAAACAACTAGTGATCGATCATGGGAATGACTATCCGTCAGCAGCCAGAGTGCTATCAGATGACATATACGTGGACGACATCTTAACTGGTACATCGTCAGTATCTGAAGCCTTGGAACTGAAAAAAGAACTAATAGAACTCCTTAATAAGGGATGTTTCCAACTAAGCAAATGGGCGAGCAATTCCCCTGAGGTAATCCAATCAGTTGCTGGAGCTTCTTCGGACCCTGTGCTTTTTGATGAAGATGATTCTTGGGTGAAGATTCTGGGCTTGCAATGGGTACCGAACACTGATGAATTTCGATTCACCATCTCACCCCCTGTTCAGGCACACACCAAAAGAGGTGTGCTTTCTACGGTCGCACGGTTGTATGACCCAATTGGGTTTCTCACCCCAACTTCCTTCCTCATGAAAACCTTTATTCAGGAGATTTGGAAGCTTTCCTTGGACTGGGATGACTCTCTCCCAAGTCACATGCAAATGCGATGGGATGCTATAATTGCAGAGCTCTCGGAACTTGCAGCATTGAGAATTCCTCGCTTTGTGGGCACCTTCAGAGATACGATCTGTCAACTGGTTGGATTTTCTGACGCTTCTGAAAAGGGATATGCAGCAGCTATCTACATACGCATTGGCTCACCCAGCAGTGAAAATTGGGATACACATTTGCTAACTTCCAAATCAAAGTTAGCTCCAACCAAGACACTCACAATTCCAAGACTGGAGCTATGTGGAGCGCTACTTTTGGTGGAACTATACTCTTCGATATCTAAGTTTTGCGACTCATTATCAGAATATTTGCTAGACCCAATCTTCTATACCGACTCATCAATAGTGCTGGGTTGGCTTCACACACCTACCTACAAACTGCAGGTTTTTGTGTGTAATAGAGTCTGTAAGATTCTGGATGCTACACCTCCCCAATCATGGCGTTATGTGTTTTCTGTAGATAATCCAAGTGATATGGGTTCTCGTGGTTTGCTGCCATCACAAATGATTGGGAATGTTCTTTGGTGGAAAGGTCCGGATTGGTTGAGAAAACCAGAAGCTTCCTGGCCATCAACATCTATCAATATCCCTTGTGAGTTACCCGAGACAAAGACCAATGTCTCTTCAATGGTGTCTGTTGCTGAGCATTGTCCAATTAGTCTCTGGATGAAACGCTTTTCAAAGGATGGGACACTCATTAGGTCTTCAGCTTGGCTGCAACGATGGTTGTACAACCTAAAGCATGTGGGTTGTTGCTGCTGCACCATGGGAACAGGACCTTTGAAGAAGAAGGAGGTGGACTTAGGATTGACTGCTTGTATCAAGGCTGTTCAGAAGGAGTATTTTTTCAAGACATCAACCATTGATGAGGTTATCAAGAGGTTTGGCAATCTGAAACCCTTCCTTGATTCCAGTGGAATTCTGAGAGTGGGAGGACGACTCGTACATGCAGATATACCGGAATCCCAAAAACACCCAATCCTTTTACCTCATGATTCACATTTCACGGCATTAATGGTCGACCACTATCACAGGATATATCTGCACCCCAGTGCTGCAACACTTCAAGCTGTGATTCAATCCTCCTTCTGGGTTCCCTCATTGAAGCGGCTTATTCGATCACGAGGTTTTTTATGTTTGAGGTGTTACGAGTCGCGTGCCAAGCCTATCTATCCACTCATGGGTGATCTCCCTCAATGCAGAGTGAAAGGAGAGCGCGCCTTCCAACATGTTGGCATTGACTTTGCCGGGCCTTTCCTGATCAAGGAGTCTAATCGTCGAAATGCATCACTGGGGAAAGTATACCTTTGTCTCCATGTGTGCATGGCGACAAAGGCATTACATTTGGAAGCAGTGACGAAGCTGACAACTGAAGCATTCCTAGCAGCTTTTGACCGCTTTGTGGCCAGGAGAGGGCTGCCATCAGATGTCTATTCCGATAATGGCAGTAATTTCTTAGGAGCTTCAAACTATTTCAAGGAGCTTCAACAATGGTTCCAATCTTCTGACACCCAACAAGCAATTGCCAGCTGGTGTAAAATCAGTCAAGGGCCACCTACAACGAATTGGAGGCAAGACACCACTAACTTACGAAGAGTTAGCAACTCTTTTCGCCAGAATTGAAGCCATTCTGGCCACTATGCCCTTTGTCAACAAGCCCCTCAGAAACCGACTACCTTTGCCCTGGTCATTTTTTGGTGGGCGGTCCCCTCATTGCGGCGCCTGAACCAACACTGCTGGACATCCGTGAAAACCTGCTTTCCAGATGGCAATTAGTTCAAAGAATGTCACAGCAGTTTTGGGCTCGCTGGAGATTGGAGTATTTGTCGACACTTCAAAAGAGGCCCAAGTGGTATGAGCCTAGCAAAAATCTGTTGGTAAATGATTTAGTTCTGCTGAAAGACAATGCTTCTCCAACACACTGGCCAATCGCTAAAGTCCTGCAAGTCCATCCCGGAGAAGATGGAATTGTGCGAGTTGTAACCATACAGACACCTTCACGTGCTACCTACAAGCGTGCAGTAGCCAAGCTCATTCCTCTTCGTCCTCTAGCCTACCCATCCTATCCTTAAGCTATAAATTTAATCATAAATTTGGTGGGCGGCATGTTTGAGCCATACACCTGGCAAAGACTGTTTTCATAAGTTCCGTAAGAAATGAAATCGTTGTTTGTGATTGATAAGTGATGTTTATGTTTGAGTGGAGTGTGAGCGGGGATCCTCGGCAAAGTTCAGCGATAAGACGCCAGCGATTCGCAAACCGTCTGGCCGACGTCTCCAGTATTGAAAAGCATTCCGCCGACTCTGGTTCCTCCCCGACATATATCTATTTTTTTCTCTCTCGAATTTGTGCGAGCGCGTGGAATTTTCATTCCTTAGGGCTACCTGTGTTTGGTGATCAGCTATACCCGCCACACAGGGAAATAAGCTGGGAAGAGTTACCTATCCCATCTCCCCCCGCCAAGAAGGGAAATAAGTCGGGAACACGAATAATCGGTTCGCGGACACTCGGGAGTCTTCGCCATTTGGACCCCTCCCCGCGGCTCCTACACCCGCCGCTCTTCTTCACCTACCTCCACGCTACCTCGTCAAACGCCGCTCGCCTCCTACCACCGCGCTACCACCTCTTCACCCCTGTCACCCAGCAAAGGCGAAGAGAGCTCCGCCGGCCGCTGGTTCGAACCCAAACACAGGCATTTATTTTCTTACATTTTACGCAAAGACAATTTAATTTATTTTTTTTTTGCTATTCAATTCTAAGAAATACTTATTTATGTTTCATATCATTTCCTGATCAGAAATTATAATTTACGGCACTATAAAAAATCTTCTATTTTATTTAAGTCCTTTATCTATTTTGTTTAATGTTTCGTTTCTAATTCAATTTTCTAATTAGCTTCCACTGCATTTCTAGAAGAAACATATTAATATATGGGGTTGTGGAATAAGGTACGATTGCTACGAGTATCCTCATCACAATACAAATGTATGATGGAGGTTTTTAACTACACGAATGTGTTTTATTTCAGAGGTGCTGAGAAAGCACCCACCAGTCATATTTATCCCTCGAGTTTGCACAAAGGCGACAACCCTTCCCGGGACATCATTGCGGATTGATGAAGGCATGCAGCTGATGATTCCTGTGCTGTCCCTCCAACGTGACTCCAGGTTCTATCCATATCCAGAAGAGTTTCTACCTCAGAGATTCTCGAAGAACAGTGCTGACATCAGCAAACCCGACAGTCCATACTTACCGTTCAGCGATGGGCCCAGAAAATGCATTGGTAATTATTGTAACGTCTTATTTATTTAAACTAACTTATTAAACTAACAAGGGGAGTGCGCGGTAAGTCAGTCATCGACCTCAATGAAATATTTACTGGAGTTTCTACATCAAAAATGATTCGTCAGAGTGGTCCCTTGAACCTTCGAGAAAAATAAAAAAAGTTCAAAAATGGCTAAGTTTGGCGTTCACGAAACTAATGCTGCACCCTCGTGTTTGAACCAGTATTTCTACTTCAAAAAATATTAGACTCATGTATTGGAATTTTCTATTTAGGCCTCAGGAATTCCAGAATGCAGCGCGTGAAATTGGGCTTACGCCATTACTGGATTAAGAACCCACAAGCAACTCTAAAAACCCACAACAAATTTTTCAATAGGTTTAGGGATCGTTAGGCCATCAGAAGCAATTGACAAGCGTAGATTATAGTCTGTCACCCTGAATTTACATTGTAATCAACCCTTTTAGGTACCCTTATATAAATATAAATACATTCAGTACCTATGTGTAACTTTTGATTCTCTCTAGAGTACGAATACGATAACATTATTGTTGCACTAGTATGCAATTCATTAATTGAATTATTAATGCACAGGTATGCGATTTGCTCTTCTGGAATTGAAGGTAGCGTTGGCTAAAATTGTGTTGGATTTCGACTTTCAATTGGACGGTTCAACTCCAAGAAGCATCACGATAGAGGAATATGCAAGAACATACAAAATCAAGAATCAAATCAAAATTATATTCAAGCGTAGGAACAACTTGGCCCGAAATTCCAATTGCACCCAAGAATCTTAAGGATGAGAAAATTTTAAAGTGCTGTTGAATTATATGTATTTATTATTTATATATTTATAAGGTATTATATTATATTTACCTATACCTTATTATATTCGTGTAGATGCTTGGTGTAGAAGTAACCTTTTTTAATTCATTGTTTATTTCCTATTATAATAATGTTTTAACATGCTACATCATTTTGAATGCTCGTTACTTTGGAAATTATGATTCTTTCCACTACCACTAAACGCCCACAAAGAGTTTGTTAGGCAATTTGCACCACTCATCAGTGTTACCCAACAGTAGCTCCTTGGCGTATTAGGCGCCTATATCCTTGAGAGTTGACATTTTTTTATATTTTATTTCCTAATGTGTTAAATTATTTAATCCCAGTAAACAAATAACAATGACTAAACCATCAAGTACACAAGTGAGAATTATTTAACGATTTCCCTTCATGTTTTGCTTGTTTATATTCTTTTGATTCTGCATGTTTGAAAATAGCTAAATCTCAATTTCGGCAGTTATTCTGATCAGTACCGAAGGATCTATGGTATATCTACATGAATGAAAGAGAAGAAATGCCATTACGTGTTGGCATTATGCAATCAAACGTCGCAATTTAGATGAGAATTATTTCATATCACTCGCATCCACAACATACAGGTTAATGGTCTGGATGCAAGCGTACTCACATCTCAAATATTTTTCCTTATTAGAAAAAGCGTTAGATACCTATGGATATGTCGGTACAAACAAGAAAAAACATGAATCATCTTCAAGAAGCATCACGATAAAGTAGGTAGCATGCAATGACAGACAAAATTGTGCATCAAATAAAAATCATATTTAAACGAATCATTAACTTGGTCTGAGATTCCAGTTGAACTTAAAAATCTTTGGGATGTGAAAACTATGAGTGTCATGCAGTTTTAGGTACCGCTTCCTTTGACCACTCGTCCATCACATAAATATAGATGAAGGCTTACCGTGATTATGTTTCTCATCAACTGTGTCAGTACTACCAGGAAATCAGTAAGTACTGGCATACGAGTAATATCGTCGCGTAAGTTCTGTCATGACCTATCTCAAAAACGTTTATTTTCAGACACAACAAAAAATTCATTTGCAAATCCAAAAAACATGATAAAACGTATTTTCCATCAATGCATAAATCAAGATGTTCCAATGGAACAATGGATGTGGGAAAGATAACGATTTGAGATAATCGAGATTTTTGGCTTCTTCAGTTTTTAGTTGAAATGTCCTGAACCCAGTGGTACGATCGCGAGAGATATCAAGAAACACCTAAAAAACTTCTTCAAACTCATTTTCTGGGATATGACATATATAATTTAAGCGACGATATACCTACTTATAATATCCACAGAGACTTACAAATTTCAGCATCACAAGATGAATAAGAACAAAACTAGCCGCAAAGCTCACTCTGATTGGAGTGATTTCTCTTTGTTGTTATCATACTCCACCTAACCCCCAGATGCTACGTTTGAAATATCAACTTTAGGTTGATTGCAAAAAAAGTTAGCCTAACAGTAATAGACCAACGACCTACAACAAGCAACATTGTTATTGTTACTAGTACGTTCTACTTGTCTCGGATGGCTCAGTTCCAAATTTTAGCACCGTACGTATACGTATTTTAGCACCGTAAGACAACTAGAAACGAAAATAGCCTCAGAGCTCAATCAGCTGATCATGTTAATGTAATAACATAATAAGCTCATCTAATCTATCATATGTTCACATCTATCATATGTTATCTGATCTATCATATTCCTCTAAAAAATACATTCATTCTCGTTACGCATCTTGTCGTGATTATTCACTAGTCCTCAGTTCCTTATTTCTGTATCAATGAATTATACGTATTAACATTACAGTTAAGAGTCTTGATTACTCCAATACTTAGGTACCCATAGAAATTGCGGTCATCTTATAGAAATTAAAAGAAGAAATTTTAGGCCCTTCTGTGAAAGCGGAATCCTGTTAACATTACTCATTTATAGAGTAATATTAATTACTCATATTCTCGAGCTTTTGATAATAGCTCATCATTACATCGAGGCAATGCGAAGTCGAAGTTTCACCTTGTTGTCATGGTGACGAGTAAACTAAGCGAAAATGCGCAATTTGTAGACACGGCTGGACATACTGCATAACATAGTTTTACCTAGTTCCTACTCAATATTTTCATTATTTGTAATATGCAAGGTAATAAATTTTATGTATTACATCAAGTTATTATCAGGTGATGACCTTAAACGCTATGAACGCAAGATTAATCTGTGCGGTCGAGATCCATATGAAATGTGTGTTGGGGAGTTGACATACAAGTGTTAGATGTTCCAGACATCAGCCGCAATGAAGTTAAGTGTATTACCTATAGTTTTCAGAAATGTTATTTGAATCAATTAAGTAACTAAAAATCTTTAGAGTACTGTGAATGTGGTCATGTGAAAGGATGTGCCTTGAGAGCTCTACTAGACAAGAATATTCTACTATACACCTCTACCATACACATACCTATCGCATGTAGAAAGTTATGTCCTACCTGTGGGATCTCATGAAGTCAGTTTTCTCGAAGAGGCGGAGCGAGCATACAATTGTATGATCGGGGGTAACCTCCAACACTGTTATAAAACCACATTTCAAAAATCAACCTCGGCCTCACCCTCCAGTTTTGTAATCGTAAACTCCAAACTTTGTGAACGCTCCCGCCACGGAAAAACGATTTTCTATGAAAATTCGGTCGCCTAAGATCTGAGTTCGAGTTGAGACTTTATTATTCTTCTCTGTTATTTTCATTTTACTAGTTTATTACCTATATAATTTTCATCTGTATGTTCAACATGGTAGCAGTGGTATCAGTGGCGGCTCCTGTCTTGAAACTCAGGGGGCGCACAGAGATCAACAAGGGCTTTTGCGGGGACGGTAGAGGTGCTTTTATACTAAATACGTACACCAGACACGAGAAATGTTCTCAAATGGAAGACAGAAATTCTGAAATACTTAACCATCAAAGGAGTTAACCCAAGGAATGATTGCAATAGCTGAAAAGTATACCCGCCCAGCAAGAACCATTGTGGAGGTGAAAGCAAATCTTGCCATGGAGGGGAAGGAAAGGGAGAGGAGAGGTTCATGGGGAAAGAGAAGGGTTAGTCATCATCTAGATTCAAAATGGGGAATATAAAAATAAAATCTATCTCATTATAGGGGTTGAACTTACGGATCGAATCAGAACGATTTTTGATTTTCAAAGTTTGCGTTAGTCCCAGTAGTTATGGCAAGGGGCGGCCAGCATCACGAATCCTGCACTTTTCTTCGCTTGACAAATGGGACCAGTTCAACTTGATGAACTCAACTGAATTATTCATCGTAAAGTATCTACTCAACACTCAATAACTTCAAAAAATCGTAACACTAAATGAAATAACACCGGGAAAAATAGAAGAAGTGTGACTGATAAAAATGATAAGAAGAAAGGAAAGTACTCTCGATGACGCTACCTAGCGGAAGAGCATGCCCCTAAGTATGCTCATCTGTGGATGTTACGGGCTCTCTAATTGGTCAATCTCACATGCCCGCTTTGAAAATCCTCAGTCCGGAGCGTTTTATTTATTTATTTATTTATTTAAGTTATAATTACAATGAAAACTTAAATAATTCAAAGTAATAATGATTCAACTTTATTGCAAGGCAGAAGGCTGAGAGCCTGTAGCGCCCTACAAGAGTAGTGCCAAACTAAATGAAAAATAAAGCGTTACATATAAGGCCACTTTTCAACACGGCGGACAAATTGACTCAAGAAATTTTTGACAAACCGATGTAATTAAAATCCGCTGGAAAAACTTTTTTTCGTTCAAGAAAACGTTTGGGAACCCATCCCTAAAACGGCCGAGCTGAATTTTGAGTTTTTCAATTTTTTTCTCCAAGTAGAAGCTCTAAAAGTTGTTGTGAAGTGTCAGTCCTGTCACGCCTGTATTTGATGATGAAGTCACTCTGAAGTTCTCGTTGTTGGTTTTTCGCTTAAGCCTGGTATTACTTGCGGCAATGTCTGCTGAGCATAATTTTTCAATTAAAGAATTTTTCAGTTTTTTACGGTTTTGATGGTCAATTTCATTCTCACATATCTGATAGTACATATAGAGTACAATTAAAGAAGATGACATTTCATTCAAAGACGGTAGCTACAAAAGAAGATCTTTTGGAAGAAGATGTGATAGGGGATCATTTGAAATTTCATTTTATTGAATACTTATGAGTGTTTTATGCAGTGTGACAGAACTGACTAACATGTGACAGAAATGACCGGATCTGAACTAAAGAGGGTGTCCAGCATAATTTGATGTATGCATTCACATACAATAAGACCTGAAAGGAGATCAAAGTACACGGGAGGTTCGTAGAAAATATTTTATTTATTACAAAATTCTTTAGAACACTTAAAATATTTCAACTATTGACGACGAAGAGAAGTTCAGTCATATAGGAAGGACAGTAGATGCGACCAACTGTAGAGATCAGTCTGAATCTATTCTCTTGCAGAAATATAAATAACTTACCTAGGAACAAGATTTATAAAGAGATTTACTGAGAAATATGTAGGAAACTGAACTATAAAAAGGAACAAAACGCAAAAATATCAAAAATAGACAAGAAAAATTACAGGATAGCAAATTTGTTTAACATTTAAAAATTCTCACCTAATAGGTAGATCAAAAATAGAACACTTTACTGAGTATAAAGAACAAACAAAAATGTGTCATTGTCCAGTAAAACAAAGCGGAAACATCTTTTTTCGCTTCTTCTTCTTATTTTTTCTGCTGTTTCTTTCTTCTTCTGAGGGGCCATTCTGAATACTGAAAATTGTAAAAACGAGAATTAAGATGCGCAGAAAAAGGAAAACCTGGAAAATATGTAATGCCCAATTATATATCCATACCTAATATCAAAGAACTGAAGTAGAACATGGGTTACTAACAGAAAAAAAAGTTCCAGTCTTCCACCATGATCATATGAGCGAATTTCCCATAATTATCGTATTACACTTCAGTTAAATTAAGTTGTAATTTGAGAAGTTTGTGCGCAAAGAAATTGTTACCAATTAATTTTATTGTGAAAAAACTTGTTGTAAAAAATAATCTTCTATACAAAGATTTTGAGTTTTTAGATTTTTTTAAAATTTTTATCGACTTTTTAGCACACTTTATGATGAAATTTGAGTACAATTTTCAGCATAAGTTTGAGCTTCAATTTTTGAATGACCTTGGTCATGGTTGATAAACTTTTTTTGAGTAATGTTCTGCTAAAAATATATAAATTTAACCATTTTTAGCCGGTTCTGTAATTTTTGTGATTTTTTAGTACATTTTTTGAAATTTGACCAATTTACAGTTTTCAAAAAGTGTTGTCCGACAAATTCATCCTTTCTTTTGGAATTCTTAATTTTTGGCGGAAGAACGAGGTTTTTATCTCAATCCTATCGAGACTTATCGTCTGGAATGACACATATGTACATTTATATACAAATAAAAAAGTGTTAAAATTCAGGAATCATTTCAAATGCCTCAAAACAGATTTTGATGAAGAACATTTTTATTTTAAAATTTTCGGAGTCATTCCAATAGCATCATTTTCTAAGAAAATTTGCTAAAAGCACGTTTCCGAACAGATTTCAATAACCCGTAAAAAAAAAGGCTGAAAAACGGAAACCCCACTTTGAAATTAATTTTGTATTGGGAATATGAATTCTACAGAGGATTTAAAAGTTGCGAAGCTCATAATGTTGGTTGAAAGGAGCAAAAAGAATGAACGAAAGAACTGAATAAAAATCGTCATTCCTGTCACACACTGTCAGGTCCTGTCACGTGACAGAACTGACCGTGACAGGAATGACGTTTTCGCACATTACTGTTCAGTTGGCAGCCATATTGGTTTTTACAACTGTTCTGAGTCACTGGTTGAATTCGTGCTCCATGGAAATACTACCTCCCCTGCTTAAAACGTTTTTTTGTAATGCTTAAATATGGAAAAAACAAGTGACAGGAATGATGAACAATAAAGGTACGCAACGGTTTTGAGTTTATTATACCCTGATTACGAGAAAAATCTGCTGTTGGACTTACCTACGGCATTTTTCGATGGAACTTCAAACTCAACTGAAGATGTTGATAGCAGCAGGGCGCTCCTCCGGATATTTCCCGAACCGCCACACGCGCCGCCAAAAAGGGGATGCCCCTGAATTCAACGTTTGGGTGACAACACTTCCGAGCCTAATATAAACTGGGGATGCTGTGTTAGAGGATGCCATAGCATTATAACAGGATTTTAACAGGAAAATCGTTATTTTAACCCACTTTGCCCAGTTTGATTATAATCAAAGGAGTGAAGTTTGAAGCTAGAAAATTAAAAACAAGTAAAATGCAAGAAACAAATACACAGCTAATATGTACACCTATAATGTGTTGTTGAGAGAAGAAACAACAGAAGACCTAAATAATCACATGGGAAATAGATAAAATAATTGAATATTTATGAATTTAGCGGTTCGAGGAAAATTCGGTTTTTAACAACGGATTCGAATTGAAATTTCAGTAACGTATATCGATGCTCCGAAGCCAAAATATCGATACTTCCATCGTTATTTCATTGGCTACCTGGTTTCACTCCTCGACTGGGCTGAGTCTCAAGTGGCTTCTTCCCCCTCCACGACCTGTCCTCTCTATCCTATTATAAGCTTTTTGGTATATACCTACGTACTTTCCGTATATTACTACTTGTTCATGTAGGTACTTACTTCATAGACAAAAACGAAAGTAGATACCTTCTTGATTTTTTAGCCCCTAAAATTTGTGTAACTGCAAAACTCGCATAATATCGGCACTGCTGATGCCTTCTTTATGAAATCTTACCTTCAGAAGAATGTATTTCAAGGTTTTTTCCTTACAGCTGGTTTTTAATTCACGTTGCATATTTCCTGATTCGATATTTGACAAATTTGCTAATCAGCAGTTGTATTCTTCGTTTCATTTCTTGGAGTAGCAACAACATGCCTCGCTTACTTTGACAAATTATCAAATCTCTCCTTTTATTCATTCAATATAACAAGTAAAGCTTCCTTAGTTAAGCATAGCACTACGAACTTAAAATAAAACGCTGATGAATCTACGTGAAGAATGGCCATGTACCTAAACTGCAGTAGGTACAGACACTTGAGGAATTTTCAATAATTTTTTCTTCTCTATTTTTCAGGTTCATTATTCTCAAAGCTTTAACGACTGAAGTTCTCTAATTTTCGGACACTGATTAACTACTACTAGGTTACTAGGTTAGTTAGTAGGTTCCTAGTCCAAATAAAAGCTCGTTCACCGTTAGAATAGTATCGTTGGCTACAACCTATAACCAATAATCGCGCGCGCTGGCAGGCACGATTATTGTAACTATTTTGTTGAATTGAAACTTTGTATTGCTACGAGTACAATATTACTTTTGCAAAACAAATCTGTTGAAATTGGCTTTATAATTACGAATTAGGTTGACGTGAGACGGCAAAATTCTTGTGAAACATAGTTTGGTTGAGTTGTGATTCACTGACGTAGCGCAGTCATCCAGGCGTAACGTCACGAGAATATGGGCTATATTTATAATGTATCCATGGAGGTGCATGGTATGATAAGCGAAGTTACGTTTTATTATAAATTGTTTAGTTCCTATCACGTTATTTTACATAGGTACTACATAATCATGAATGCTCGTACGTTGAAAATTATCATTCCTTCCATAACTCGAAACTCCTACTACGTTCACGTTAGGCAATTTTCACCACACATGCGGGTTGCTGAACAGTCGCTCCATGATGTATTGGGCGCCAACATCATCGACATTTGGGCACATGACATCAATAATAATAATAATAATCAATAATCAATAATAATTTAATGTGATGAATAATTAATCGTGGCGTACTAATCAAGCTAACTAAACCACATTATACGTCGCACGTGAGACTTGCTCAACTACTCGCCTCCATTTTTGTTTGATTTTATTTCGATTTATTCTGATTGTAAATCAACCGCTATTCTCGGTTAGGTATCGAAAGAACTTTGTTGTACCCACATGGATGAATAATAATGCTAATACTCCTCAATTAAACACAATTACACAACATGCCGTTTATTCAAAACAAAATCAACAAAGTCCCTAAACTTCTAATATCAAAATTCAAAACTCAAGTTTTCAAGTAGGTAAGAAAAAAAAAAACTATTTTTGACTCACAGACACTGTAAAAATTAAAGAATGAAATCTCGATGAAAATATAAATATATTTTTGTTACTAATATCTAATACGATGACTGAATCACTCTCAATTGTGAGATGACAAAACGCCATTTATCTAGCTAATGTTACATTTATCGAGTGAGATTAGGGGGAATAATAAATTACATACATTCCTTTATCTTGATAGTCACAGAAGATCCTAGTAATTTGTGCCTTACATTGCTGATAAAATCTTTGCTCTTCAAAATTAAAATTGAGTATTTCACGTTCTAAGGACATTTTATTGAAACGACGGTAAAAAGAAAAAAAAAAAGAAGTAATTTCGTCTTCTTAACACTGAAACAATGACTCAAAATACAACTTATTATTGTAAATTCTTAGTACAAGGTGGATTTTGACATCTTACTTAAATTTTAATACATCATTTACTAGGTAATTATGTATAATGTTTATGTTATGGCAATAAAAAATGTACACACACCGACATTAAAACACCCACAATCGAAAATTTATGTGTTCCTAAGTTATTGTTGAAAAGTGACAAAGAAGTTTTGAATTTACCTTTTTGAGGTACAATTTCATAGTGAGATCAATACACTTCATTCAAGTGTGCTTTGTTGGCTCAATTTTTGTTATATTGCCTATAAGTAATTTTGTTCTTATTCACTATCATTCATGTTTGAGTTTGTTATTTCCACAAAACCGGAAGTAGAAAAGGTTCGTGTTTGTGCAAAAATCAGAAAAATTTTCGTTTTCAAAAATCAAAATTGCCACTAGCTATTTGCTTTTTATAGCTTGCTCATAAACTTTGGCTCCGTGTCTGTCTGTCTATGCCAACTTCATGTCACTCCTAAACCAGTACTACATTCTTGTGCCGTTTTGAACCAAATAACTTCGCCCTTCCGTCACAATGGTAGCTTTTGTACATGCGCAATCGTATTAACATTTGATCATAATTTTCTCATTGCATAATTTACTAATTTTGCATTAAATTGAAGGATAGTAGAGAACACTAAAATTTTACACTCAATTTTGCTTTACCTACTATTTCCCCTAAACATAGGACCCCGCCCTATCCGTAATATTCATGCTATGGTTACGAAGAAGCTATGATCAACTCCCAACTTGACAGATGTTTTTTTCTCTTTTCTGGAAAACGTATATTTTTGGTACACAAAATTGTGTTTTAATTATTTACTTTATAAGGGGTTTTTAAATGTTTGATAATTCTTGGATAATTGGAAGTAAATACCAGTTCATTATTATTATTAATATAATTATTTTTGCCTTCTCACTAATAAGGTAGGAAAGGTTCGTGCGAGAAGCCAAAAAAGGTCGTCCTCGAAAATCAAAATTTCCTCCGTTTTTTTGCCTTTCAGAGCTTACTGATCAATTTTGGTTCCGTGTCAGTGTTTCTGTGGTAAGTCCTTGTCTCGCCATTACTATACCAAGTTTCAGTCTGATTTTGATGAAATTTCAAGGGATTGTGCGGGGTGGCTCCTAGACTATCCCCTACAACTTTCATTGCCCATGGTGTAGTAGCCTTTGCGCAAAAGTTGATTTCTTATCGATTTATCATCATCTTGGTCCGATTTCTTTCAAACTCGAAGGGTTGTTGAGTATAGGTATATGTTTCAGGAAGATGCCCTGTCAATCATATTGCGGATTAGGTACCTAAGATAACTTTTGGCATAGGTACGCAAAACTAAATTGATTGACAAAGGCAAAACTCCAAAACTAATGAACACATTTTTATGAAATCCTTAGGGATTGTGCTGGTTAGCTTATAGAAGGTTCCCTATTAATTCATTACCGTCAGATGAAAAGTAGCAGTGATTGCATATTTATGCTTAAACATTAATTTCTTGTAGGACGTGGATTTCTCTTACTCCGTTGGTGCGATTTCGGGGGTAGTTGGATATACATTCAAAAAAGATGCCTTGTGAATTATATCGAGATTTGTTGACTAATAACTATTGCGCATGCTCAAACGTGAATTTTCTATATCGATTTCAGTAGTTGGGTGCATGTTTCAGGAAGATGCCCTATGTAATTTATTGCGATTGGTTGAGAAAATTTTGCACATGGAGCAAAAATTATACTGGTTGACACTCCGAGACTAGTTGAGCAATTTTGATGATATTTTCAAGGATCGTACGGGTAGAGATCTAGACAATACCCTACCGGTTCCATTGCCATCGATGGTTAATGCCATGTGTTTGATGGTGCGGTATGAGCATGCGCAAAAATGAATTATAACCCTACTTTGTAAATTAGCACGTCTACACATATATTAGGTACTGTTCTGTTTTGCATTCACAAATTTCGACTCGTACTTTGTTCTTCATCTAATTTTATACGTCCATGTTGCAATATGTGAGGAAACTATACTGCCCACTCGACTTGACTGACGTTTAAACTTGTCTGTTTGAATTATAGTTATATACTTTCATTAGGTACTTTTCTGCATGAGAGAAAATTGTATTCCTTTTCGATGGGGTGTTATAACAATGTCAATATATATCATACAAATTCGCTCGTCGTAATTCTATACTTATTTCTAAAGACCAATAAATTAATGATGGGTATTCAGAATCAGCACAACAAAGAGAAATTACATGCTTCACGCCTAAACCAATCTACGCATAGAATATTGTCATGGATTATAATTGCATCAATGATTACATGGACCATGAGAGGAATGTCATTCAAATGTCTTTTGAAAGCTTCCCCGACTAGCTGTTTTCATCTAAGAAATATTTTCAGACAGGAGTACAATGATTTTTTTGAAGAAGTATACCGATTTCATGCTGTTTGAAACCAAGTACCAAGCTGATGTACTAGGTGATCAAAACCCTTGCACAATTATTTATTCGTCCGAACAAATTTGCCTAGGAAGCTTGCTGCAAGTATTATTTACATCAAAAATCTGAATCTGAAAATCTGTATGAACTTTAATAGAAGGTATTTAAAACTATTCCTTTTGTAGATTCAATAGCAGAAACATAGTTGATCTGTGTAGTTGTAATCGATCTAGAACTATGAGTAATCAAACAATACGTCAACGTGTAAGGAATAAGAGGGTTCAGAAATGAATGTCTTCATCGCTGAGCTTTCGGATCTCTGTAAAACTAGCTCAGGGCATTTGTAGAGTAATAATGCGCAGTCATCAATATAGAAAACTACAAACAGACTGCTATACCTGAGCGTGGAACTCAGCACTGGTTCTGCCTTGCAAATTATTTTTGTCTCACTTGTTGACATTATGCTGTGCTTCAGATTTTTAATGAGCTTAATAGTATCACACGCCAATAGTCATTCTGTTGTAGGTCCGGCTTCCATCTTGATGACGCTGAAGATGGGTTTACAAAGACCGAAAGCTCGTCAATTAAGACATGTATTTATTTCCGAACCGTAATTTTGAAAACTCGGCGTCGCACAGTGTGAGGATTTCGCAATCTAGAAGAACAAAATAGGAAAAAAATTAAGGTTTGCGTATGCGCACAGACTACCATTTATGTGACCGCAATTAAAGTTCTAGGGGACCGTTTATAAGCTAATCTGCACCATCCCTGAAAATTTCATTGGAATCGGACTGAAACTTGGTATAGTTTTGGGCGTGACAAGAATTTACCACAGACAGACAGACAGAAACGGAACCGAAATTGATCAGCAAGTTCTGAAACAAAAAACGCTTGCATACAAGTCTGCAACGCATTAGGACATTTCATGTCTTTCCCCTCCCTCCTTCTTCCCTTCCATCTTCTAGCAATCTTGTCTTCCTCTGTGGATTACATTTTTTTCAATATAAAGAAAACAAACGTCCTAAGGAGGCTACCAGCCAAATTTCAGCTTCCTACGGTTGATAGGGAAGAAGTTAGCTTCAGGAGCCACTCTGCTGATCAAGACCCTGTACACCTTATTGTTCATGTCCTAAGGAGGCTACCAGCCAAATTTCAGCTTCCTAGGGTTGATAGGAAAGAAGTTAGCTTCAGTAGCCACTCAGTTGATCAAAACCCTCTGCACCTTACTGTTCACGTCCTAAGGAGGCTAGCCCTGTATAACTTATTGTTCACTTCCTAAGGAGGCTACCAGCCAAATTTCAGCTTCCTACGGTTGATAGGGAAGAAGTTAGCTTCAGGAGCCACTCTGCTGATCAAGACCCTGTACACCTTATTGTTCATGTCCTAAGGAGGCTACCAGCCAAATTTCAGCTTCCTACGGTTGATAGGGAAGAAGTTAGCTTCAGGAGCCACTCTGCTGATCAAGACCCTGTAAACCTTATTGTTCATGTCCTAAGGAGGCTACCAGCCAAATTTCAGCTTCCTACGGTTGATAGGGAAGAAGTTAGCTTCAGGAGCCACTCTGCTGATCAAGACCCTGTACACCTTATTGTTCATGTCCTAAGGAGGCTACCAGCCAAATTTCAGCTTCCTAGGGTTGATAGGAAAGAAGTTAGCTTCAGGAGCCACTCAGTTGATCAAAACCCTCTGCACCTTATTGTTCACGTCCTAAGGAGTCTACCAGCCAAATCATAATAATCATATAGCCAAATTTCAGCTATAATCATATAGGTACCTACCTACCTCACTTCTACGAATCATAATAATCATTGAGCATATTTCGTTACGTAACGTTACATAACGAAAATTTGGTTGTGTGCCATAGCAAAGACATGAAATGTCAAAAATTAAAGCCATTTTTGGTTGTTGATGTGCCCCACTCTCCTGCCTTTAGGTGTGACACCTTACCTACCTAATACAGGTCCGATTCCTAGCGTGGGAATGAAAGTACGCTAGTACACTCTAGTGGATGTTTGATGAAGGAAGATCAGCTGGTTCTGTGTGTGATGATGTAGTATGCTGAGGAGGGTAATCACATTAAATGAAACCGATAAGGTTCGATTTTTCGGACCTTTCAATCTACAGCGTTGTGGGTGATTTGAATCGATCCTTTGGGTTTATCATTAACAAGCATAAAATCATTACTGTTACCTCGAAAGTTTTAGAGATCTTGATTATTGAATAGCCCTTTCATACTACCCTGTAGGATTGATGAAAATTGATGCTGAGCTTCTAGGACCATCTAGACCCCAAATGCGATTTTTAATGCAAGTTTCATGAAGTCTGAGAAAAAATTACATTTCGGATGACATAACTAGAAGGGACAAAAACGGGCAAAGTATTTCTTTTGTTTCTCTTTATATAGATGTCCTAGATTGGTACTATTTTTTGAAATACACGGGATTGTGCGGAATACTGTACTAAACCTCAACTGAAATACTCTCAAAATTTAAAAAAAGAAGGTTTTTCAGCAAGTATGAATAGCACGGAATGTAAAATACTTATAATACGGAATTTTTCGAAAATTAATAGGTTATTTATACTTACTTGATAGCGAAAAAAGAAAATAAAATGGCAGCTTTACTTGAACTTGTTTGGGTCACGACTGAATAGGAACAAGGAAAACGCTTTTGGTGCGTCAAATTTCGGCATCTCACACGCGTTCCTGGAAAGATCGAAAAATCGAACCTTATCGTTTTCATTACCGACAACCAAGAACGACTCAAATGTTTTCCTATTTTGCCCTTTTAGATTGCAAAATCCTCATTCTGTGCGTCAGCATTGGGCCAATCATCTCCTCTCTACTTGAACAATAGCAAACTGCTAGAAGCACCACAAGGTACGTTCAAACAAAATTGCTGAGTACCAAACCGAAAATAGTTATAACAAAAAGTTTGCTTCGTTCCAAGAGTTAACAAAAGTTGACGAGTGCACGGGAAGTTTCTTTCACTGCTGTTCCAGATGACTCCGTCAGTCATTAACGAGGATTGGCAGTTCTAGTAAGAAAAACGTTTGTTTGACTGAAGTTCAACAATATTGATGGGCAGGAACCGACTACTCGAAGGACTGTAGTTCAAAGCTGATCAACCTAATTCACCGTTACGTTTTGGCACAGTATGTTGGCGATCTGTTTTCCAGGTCTACCTGCAGGCTGTCTGTTTGCAGTTGAACTAGCTGTGTTTCACCTCAGTCAACTGGTGTCGTCAGCGTCACCCATAGAATCTCCTGGAATGACGGAACGACCCACCGATACTTACAAAGAAGCAACTTTCACTCGGATCAATGATCAAATTCATCAATTCATGATTAAGGTACTACGTTCTGACTCAAAAAGTATTTTTATCCTATTATTTACGAGTATGTACAGTATTACTCGAAAGTTTGAACACTTTCAAGATTTTCGTGGACTAGATTTGAAGCGATGTTTCCCGGCCAACCATTAGCCGCTCCATCGGTGAGTTCCGTTCCAAGTTTCGCCAATTTCGGAATTCACGTTGGGTCGCAATGGCGCTGAGATGCCGTGTCCAGCTCTGCTGTGAAATTTGAATCTATAGAGCAACGCGCTCTCAGTATCACGTAGTCTTTGTCGTTTTCTGTCACTCTGTCGTCATCTGTGCAGTAAATTTTGTGAGGGAGCTTCGGCGTGAAGTTGTGAGTGGCGGCGGACTTTAGGCGGACGGTGGAAAGTTCCGGTTTGGAGCCCATCGGTGTTTGCTCGCCGGTCAAAATGGCGTGAAGAACGTTGCGGAAGTCTTTCAAATGGTAGGCGTACAACACTGGGTTACCTGTAAGCAAGTTAGTATACAGTAAAAATAAATGAGTAGAGATTATTGAAAGCAAGAATACAAAGATGAAACTGATGACGGTGGTGGGGCAAGCGGAAAAGTAGCTATGAAAACCCCATTTTCATTCAGCAGAATAACGAACACAGATATTGCAAAACACCACCAACAACCATCCAACTAACTAATGTGAATAACTATGGATAAATTGTTTAATACATTATCATTTTACCTTTAACTTCTACGTTTACCGCAACTTACATACGTTACAAATGAACAATACCGCACATCTGTGGCAACACGTTCGCTCTCTACAAGGGCTGTAGATTATATTTTTGGACGAAAAACACGTCAACACGAATGAGAACAGGCGTAATCTTGGGTATGCATCTCCAATTGCCGCGACATCCGAACTATGTATAACGCTAAATTTGGATGACGAAAAACGAGACATAGACTTTCTTTAGTTTTATTAGTTTTTGATCTGAAAGCGCCTACGTATTTGTGAATAGGTGTATATCTAATTCATCTGCTAATGATCCACTGTCTTTGCAAGGGACAATAACTTCCCATCCTTTATATTCAATTGATTATTCGTCAAATAAATAACTAGTGTACCAACTCTATTGTTTCTGTTCCGTTTGATTTCATTTCGCATATCAGTCAGTCGCAAGACTATAGTTTATGTAATGAGCGAAATGATTGAGATTCGTGCGAACACCTCAGATAAACTGAACGTTTACTTGGTCGATTGAGTTCCCTAATTTTAGCTTCTCGTAACTGAATGTTTTTTCGCGGGTCTACTTGATTCTTTTCAGGCGTGTTTTCGAGATTTGGGTAGATAAATCACAGGTCTACGTTGTTTTCAATATTTGAAGTATTCAGCTGCTCTTCATTGATTTGCTATGGTTTCATCAAGAGTCCCGAAAATCAAGAGAATGAACTGGTCGCTTGATTTATGTTGAAATTGAACATAATGGAAAAAAAGGACGATGAGTGAAATCTAATTTTTGTTATCATCTGTTGGTTCGATTTCCTCCAAACTTGAAAGATTGTTGGGGTCCAGGGTGACATCCCTTGTATTTTATCGCATTTGCTCGAAAAATAGGTAACTATTGCGCAAAACGAATATTGGATGACTCTCGAAAACAATGAATCGATTTTGATAAAGTTGCCAGTTATTGTGTGGATTAATCTTTAGACAATTTCCGTACATGCAACCAAGAATTATAGCCCTAATTTGCATTCTAGCATGTATATACACATGTGTTAGATACTGCTATATTTTGCATTGATATTGACTTTGGTATTCAACTAATTCTATACGTCCAAGTTAAAATTTACGTGAGGAAGCTATAATGCCCATCCAACTTGGCATACGTTTCTCCTTCCGGATTTATTATGGTTACGAACTATCTGATGAATTCAATTCAAACAGAACTACACAGGAATCCATCAAAAGTCCAGGAACGCTTGTAACAATATAAATATGGGGAAACTTCTGATGTTCCCCATAGAAATTGTTCGATAAGTTGACAAAGGATATAAGATACGTAACTGATTCATCAGTCAGGAAACTGAGTACGAAATAAATAACTTCTCAATTAGATGAGAATACCTAACGGAATAATAAAGAGTTGGAATAATAATGGGACTTTATGGATTCCGAATAAGAGAGGAACTTCAAGGCATTATCCAAAATAACAATTATGTTATCTCAATAAGATCTCCGTTTGAATCCATTATCAGTTTTAGAGTTCACTAAAATAATAACTTACCAGCTGAATTCAAGTGAGACAAAATTATACACGAATCCATCAGCAGTTCAGGGAAGACGCACTGAGGGCAAAAGGCTTGGATGAAGTTGATGGTATACAGCGGGAACCAGCAGCTGACGAAGAACAGGACGATGATGGAGAGGATTTTGGTTGCTTTGACATCTCGTTTCCTCGCCGCACCCAGGACTCGTAGCATAGATCGGTCTCCGGAAGCCATTCCATTCACCGTCAGAATCGCCCTCAACTAAAACAACAAGCGAGATTTTAACTTAATAGGACAAACATCTCATCGAGAAGTGAACAATATAACGAAATTATTCAATTTGGTGACTGGAAGTATAGTAATAAATTAATGTACCGAATTAATTAATGTAGAATAGAACATACGAATGCAAATGTTGACAAGCGCGTATTATTGAGCGATATCGCTGCTCGAAGAAGCCTTAACCATCCAACATCCACCAAGAATGCAGATTCTCTAGAAATTTGAATACAATACGAATCGGTTTTGATTTCGGAGGAAAAATTGATGCTCAATTTTTTTCCAGTAATTTGTTGAAATGAAAATATATAAATGTTTTTTAAGACTCTTTAGCTGCCAGTGTCACCCCTTATAGTTGTGTAACTTCGTTCTCTTACTTTCCTTAGAGACAGGTATATTCTATTTCTGGATAGTAGGCGAAAAACTGGTAAATTTTGATGAAATATGTATTATAGTAATTTTTCAAAAAATGTAAAGGTTGTAAAAAAAAGAAAACTTCTTCAGTATTCTTCTTTATTTATTCTTCTTCTGCTTTCTTTCACCATGGAACTGGGATTTAGAAAATCTGAACTTGGTATTAGAACCTCTTGAAACTTATACGGTGGATACAGCTTTCGTACAAGTACGCAACCACGAGAGACATTTTATGTCTTTGCGCCCCCTTTCCCCTTCCTATAAAACCCCGTATTGTATTCTAGAGCCACTCAGCTGATCTGGGATCGGTCAGTTGTGTTCAGAAGTCCCTCAAGGGCCCACATACCAAATCTCAGAATCGTGGGATCATTAGGGAAAAAACTGGATTCTAGAGCCACTCAGCTGATCTGGGATCTGTCAGTTGTGTTCAGAAGTCCCTCAAGGGCCCACATACCAAATCTCAGAATCGTGGGATCATTAGGGAAAAAACTGGATTCTAGAGCCACTCAGCTGATCTGGGATCGGTCAGTTGTGTTCAGAAGTCCCTCAAGGGCCCACATACCAAATCCCAGAATCGTGGGATCATTAGGGAAAAAACTGGATTCTAGAGCCACTCAGCTGATCTGGGATTGGTCAGTTGTGTTCAGAAGTCCCTCAAGGGGCTACATACCAAATCTTAGAATCCTGGGATCATTAGGGAATCTCCGTGTAACGCTCTCCGCGTGACGCTCCCCGCGTGACGCTCCCCGCGTGACGCTTTTTCATTTATGTGCCATAGTAAAGACATAAAATGTCAATTACTCCTTCTGAACAAACCCGAGTTAACACATCTGAGCAATCGCGAATGCCGGGAACGTCGGTTATTAGAATTTTCATCATTTTCTATTTTGAAAATGAAGAGAACTGAAACAAGCTTCACCCAACGAATTATTATTTCCTACTAGGTCTTTGCGTTGAGCTTGCAGTCGGGGTTGTGATGCTTCGGTAAGTTAAAATCCTATCCATCTTGGCTCATAGAGGCTCCGTTACTAATTTTTGCTTCGTAGGATTAGAATAGCGTAATAATGGATTTTTTGAATCACGAAATCAGCTCACACTGCTGATTATCAATGACGATTTTCGCTACCACATTATTTACAAGGATGCACATACATACAGAAAAGGACAAAGTTAATACAATAGTCTTTTTTCTAAGATTTTTTTAAAACGGAAATCAAAATTTCCAGTCGCATTTTACCCAACTTTTCGTAGAAAAGGGGGTATTACAGCCGTCGGCATGGCGGCACTTGGGGGTTGGGGATGCATTTTCTTTGCGTTTCAGAGGGTGTAGAACACGATTACAATAGTCATTCATTTTCAGATATATGAAAAGCTATGTGCCACACCCAACTTAACACCCCTTTTATCATTATAATTTATTTTTATTTTTAATTTTTAATGTCAATAAGTAGATAGTTATATCAGTTCATAGGGCACGTATTAAACGCCAGTGTGAACATCAATTCCGTGTATTTACAAGTCCTTCACTTCATATGTTTTTACGATTGTACTGCAGTAAACTTGTTGTGAGTTGAGCGAAAACATTTATATACTGAGTCCAAATGGCCATAAATTCTCTCTATTCGCCGCTTTTTCAAGATCTAATTAAAGAGAGTGTTGTTTGGAAATAAAAGCGGAAACCGGGGCAAGGTTTGACTTTGATAGACAAGTGGTGAATGTTTTCTTATATCATATATCCCATCCTGTATGTTGTAGTATTTTTGAGGCATCGATAAAAAATATCTACCAATATATGCTTACACGTGGAATAATTATTATCTACTCAGAACTACAACGAAACAAATACAAGCAACGATAAGGAAGGACTACGAAAAAAACAAAACAATTGAAGCCTCACTGATCTATATCTATTAAAATCAAATTATGTTTGTTTGTCTTTCATGCGCGGGCGTACCGTTCGTCGGATGGGGATGAAACTTTTCCAACTAATTCCTTGCACTACCGGGACGATGATAGGCTATCGGAATCTTCCCCAAACCTAATCCTCATCGTCAAACTGGCCTCCCTTCGCAACGGGTAAATACGAGGGGAAAGCGAATTACTTTACCTTTACTACAAAAAAGACAAGACGTTCGCGAACAATGAAGTCGAGTCACGATACTCTAGATCCTGACCAACTAATCCAAATTTTTACTAAGGGATTGACTACTTGATGTAATGTATCTTGGAGATGCGAGCGAAGCGAGCATCCAGACCACTGATCCAAGCAAAAAACGCTGCAAATTATTACATAATGGTTTATTATTTCTGAATCAGATAGCCAGCTATAGTAACCAGCATGCTCTAGGGCTTTTGCCAGTATTTTTTCTAGTATCCACCTCTATTCTCCTTCTCACCCCCCCTCCCCCCCCCGCTCACCCCCCCCCCCCCCCTCACCACCCACCGTGACCCCCTGCCAAGCGTGCCAGGCGTGCGTGCGTGCGTAAGTCTAACACTCAAAGCCTCGAAAAAGACACTTTTTCGCCCGTTTTTGGCCCATAGCATCTATGCGAGTAAAGCGATCGGGATGGTTAAACGTTAGGACCAACTAGACCCCAAATGGAGTCTATGTGCGAAAGAACGGGTTTTTTAAGTCGATTCTTAGGCCTTTTATGGCCCGGACGGCGGACGGACATTTCAAATTTGGATTCTACGCACCTTGAAACGTAAAGTGACAAAGTTTGAGGGGGGGTTATACAAATTTTTTGCTATACGATCACATAGGCTTATTATTGGAAATAATAAACCAAAACTGATCTGTGTAAAATCTCATGGCGAATGGAGCGCTGGGAATGCCACGCAGTGGGTAGTCGAACTAAAGAGCAAGTCTGGGTTTAGAGTCTCGTGACTCGAATTGATTGTTCGAGAACGAAACGTAAAAAAAACAACTATAAATCAATTTACACTAACTAAACAACTCGTAAACGAGTTCCACTATCTGCTTTACAAGCAGATACCATGTTACATGGATATGTCTTTGATTGGGGATTTCATAACGGTTGTCCTCGAGAGTTGTAAACAAATCCTTTAACATTAAACAAATTCCTGGGCCGCATGGCCGCATCCCGACTAATTCCAACAAAACAACGGTTTACTAATAGAAATGTTGAAAATAACTGTGGAGAGAAGCCACTACAATGAGTTGTTGTTAACAGTCGACTGTTGTCAAGAGGATGAAAATGTTTCCTATGGAGTGGAGTAAATGATGCTATTGCTTTACATTAAGAATATTGTAACCGGCTTATTAAAATTGTATATAGTCCAATCAACTTAGTTCAGGAATGCAGCCAGGTACGTAAGGAGGGGGAAATCGGTAGCTTGAGATGTGAACATTTATCACATAAATCAAGCGCTTTCCAACGAGTGACTAACGATTTCTGTGCGATGAAAACTGCGGAAGTTCCATTCCCCTAGCAACGGCTGGGTTGTACGAGAAAAACACTGAAATTGTGACACAAATTTTGCGTGACGGAAATTTTTGGTTGACCCCCCAGAGCAAAGGCATATCCATGTCAAAAGTGACAACAACAAAGTGAAAGCTAACTACTTGCAGATGAAGTGAACCTGTCCCTATCTCAACAAAAGTGAGGGCGGGCTATAGAGGTACTAGAGTAAGAAGTAGTTGAATGTTTTAGCGCATTGTTGGAAATTATAGTTATTTGTATCTACTGTACGAATAATACGTTAGGTGGGACAAAGTCTGTCGGGTCAGCTTGTATTAAATTTAATAGATTGCTGGATTTTACTAATCTTGCGAAGTACGTATACCTCGTAGAGTACAAATCCAAATAAAAACTACGCGTTTACTCATCATTTTAGTTATAATATAATATACATAGTATGTATGCAAGAGCGTTCCTGGGTACATTACCCCTGTCCCTCGTTACATCGAGAATTCGCACCAAGAAACGCAGCATAAGGGTTTGCCAAGTTTGTTGTGAACACCACACTTTTTGCTTTTTAATCTGAAAAATTGTGCATTTAGCTGAGATTTTTTACTACTATATCACATTCTCGAAATCCAATTTGATCAATTCCAAAAAAACAAACTGGAAAAAAACAAAGATTTTTATGCCCGAGTCGAAAATATTCCGTTATTAACATACAGAATTGTCTGTATCCGTATTTTGCTTCAACATTATTTCATTATAACTTACCTACTTGTTATTTATTTTTAACAAATAATCGTATAAGTATCACATGCGACTTATATAATAAGAACATAATATATACATAAAAACTTAGTATAATACGATCGGTGTGTTGCCATCCATTTACTGTGGACGGGGTGCTTGAGATGATGAGATGTTTAATTAGGTGAAAGTCCAAGTACTTTCGCCTGTACACAGGCCTCTTCAGGTATGATTCAACTGTTTAGGTTTGCTAATAGGTTTTGCATTACACAAAATAGTTATGTTTCACCAGGTTGCATTTAACCACTATAGGTACCTACTTGTTGGTTGTATGATATACATCAGTTATACGAGTGTAGTTATACTAAGCGTAGTTTGTGGTTGAAGTTCCATTAGGTGAAGGTTTTCAAAGCGTAGATGTGAAGTGTGTATAAATCATAAGAAAATAAGAAATCTGAATGAAGCTGGAAATAGTCCACATGGGATAAACAAACTTTAATTCTACTTACTTTCCTCTAATTTATTAAAGTTTGCTAATCCCATGTGGTCCACTTTTCATACTCCAATTTTATACAAATTTCTTACTGCCTATAAAATGATATATACAAAGTTTACAACACATCTACGTTTCGCAAACCACCAGCAACTTCAACCACAAACTAGCTGTATATCATGCAATCAACAAGTAGTGGTAAAATGCAAGCTGGTGTAACATGACTATTTTTTTTTTTTTTTTTTTTTCAAATTCATAATAACTTTATTACATAAAAATGTATTGCAGTTTAGTTAATAAGTACGGTTAATAAATAAATATGACATGTAACATGTAAGGGAGTAGAAGTCCAGTGACTTTCTCCCACTATAAGGTTAGTAACAATGCGTTATAACAATGATATAATGATATGTAAGTTCTTCTAACTGATCCGAGAGGTATTGTTTATTATCATTGGTTGGTTCTGTTTATTGTTGTTGAGTTGTAGTGAGCAGGTCTGTGTGACGTTTTCTTTTTAATCGCCTATTCGGACGGTCGGGAGGAATTGCATCTAAAATTCAACTATTTTGTTGAATGGAAGACCTACTAGCAAATATAAACAGTTAAATTATCCCTGATGAGGCCTGTATACAGGCGAAAGTAACCAATAAATTATGATTATTACAACACGCTTATCACCAAAACCTTTCTCGGGTTTATACATTTACGGGCGTAGTGTTGAAGACGTGGTAACGAGGATGTACTAAGACTCGATCTTGCGTTGTCAATCAAGCGGTCTCATATTCACGTCGCGCGATTGTAGTAATTTGTCAGCTGTCGATTGTTACCAGATCAGCTGATCATGGTTCACGTGCATCGTGTGATCTGTAACTGCAGTAACCAGAAACTCTCTATTATTATTACGACTTACGGAGATTAGCTAATGTAACGGGCGGACTTAACGATGTTAACCTCGAGCCACCTCAGCAGGGGTTTGAACTCGCGCTGCGCTCTTATGAAAGACGTTGAGCTATAATCTTCGTTAATTTTCATTGTTTTCGAAATTAAACTGGTTTAAGTTATTGGTGAACGTGGGCCTAAGATGTTAGCAAGTTTACAGTTAAATACACGTCGCTTACTCTTTAGTTAGACACGTAAGTTCACACCTCACCTGTTTCAGCACGACGCTGTAAATATGGGCGTAAAAGGCGCCCATCAGGAGAGCCGGGAAGAGGATCGTCGCGAGGTACAGGAAGACCAGGAAATTGTAGTCCATGACTTTGGTGAACTTGCAGCCGTCCACGGTCGGGGACCAGCTGTTCCAACCCAGGAGCGGAAGGAAACCGAGCAGCGAGCCAAGTACCCAACACACGCCTATGATACCTGGAATTTATACAAGCATTAGTAAGTAGTACATAATATTTTGTTTAAATTTTAGCGAATTTTCGTAGAAAATAAAGCTATATCAATGGCTCGGAAAATTTTTAAATCAAAATGTTTGAAAAATTTCTTCATTGAAATCCGTTTTGAGGCATTCTAAAACGAATCCTAGAGTTAAACGCTTTTTCATATATATATGTATGTCATTCCAGACGATGACTCTCCTTTGGATTGAGATTAAAATTCCAAAAAATCGACATTTCGAAGCGATAGAATGAGATTGTTTTCCACCACTTTTTGAGCACATTAAATTTGTCAAATTCCACAAAAAAGTGCTGAAAACATCACTAAATATAGCAAAAATCGGCTAATACCCGTTAAATTTATATTTTTTAGCAGATTATCACTCAGATAAAGTTTATTAACCATAAAGGATTCGGTGGGTCAAAATGACACCATTCCTCACTTTCCGCAGTGTCCCAACTCTCCCTGGTGGAGGGGAGCCTCCTCCGAGGTGTGCTTCCACTAGACTGTCCTCTCAGTGATCTGCCAGCCGGCCACCATCTCGGAGCCCGTCCGTCATTGCAATCAGGTAAATACGAACCTCCCATGTGTCAAAATGACACGCAAATGCGATAACGTAGGTAAAGCGTAGTATTTTTGACACCACGACTCCATTGCACGCTTCCCAATAAACCGGCCAAATATGGTCAGAAGATAAAAATAATTGTTGATTCTGGTACAAAATACTTATAAGATGCAATTCCCTACATCGGAAAAGGAACAACACCTCCAAACGTGCCAGTAGCATCTTACATAGTAAAGAAATTGGTGGCAACAATTGAGAATACGAACAGGAACGTTACTTTTGACAACTGGTTTACCAGTATTTCCCTAGCTTTGGATCTATTGCGAAAAGGAATTACTTCATTGGAACAATAAGGAAAGATAAAAATGAACTACCACCTCAGTTTTTGAATTTGAAATTTCAGGACAGGAAAGTTGGTTCATCACTATTTCTCTTTCACGATGACAAAACAGCAGTCTCGTTCAAGGCAAAGACTAATAAAATGGAGTTCAAACTCACTCGCATGGAGTTCATGCTCAAACTCAATGAACAACTTTCCTATCATTGGAAGTTGCGAAGGTTGGGAAAAAATCAGGGTTTCAGTCGCAACCTGAAATCGGCTATACAAGAGAGCTTGAACATGTCAACCCAGCCACCGACTCAACCTGCTGCAGCTCAAAACCCAACTGAGGAAGAAGCTATTCCATTATTAGCACTGCCCTCTGCCGTCACTCAAAGTGCTCCACAGCCAACAACACACTCTGGCAATGACCAGGAGGGTAAGAAGCCTGCTAAAAGATTGTTGTGCAGCATTTGTCCTACTTCCCTCAAGCGGAAAACTTCAACGGTTTGCTCAAAATGTGAAAGACTGATTTGTGGGAGCCATATAGCTACTGCTCTTGAATCAATGAGTTCCTAATGCTCGCATAGTCTTACAAAGTAGTAGCCTTGCATTATTTTATTGCTTTCTGTTTACTTTTGTTCTCATTTGAAGAAGTCCATTTGGCTACTAGTTTTCTTTAACTTATAATGACAACATAAACCATTTGGTATATAATTAACCCTCTGAGTTTATATTTCAGCAGAGTCATCATAATTTTTTGATTACTCTGAATTTAAGTTACTCAGAAGTTATATAACTACCTTTTTTTATAATTACTACGTCCTGTACTTACAAAAATGTGATTGATTGGAAACTGTGAACCTACTTGTTATAATCTGTATATTGAAAGAGTCATTTAGTATGCCAAATATAGGTAATCCTATTTTTATAATAATTATATTATTTTATATAATTATAATTATTATTACATAGAGGTTTGAAGGAAATTACCTTTATATTAATCATTACTTTTTGTACTAAAAGACTTCACAGTCTGCCAAAGTGATATACTATTTTGAGATTTGAAGGAAGTTACCCTCATTTATTACCTATTACTTTTTAATAATAATATATTAAGAATTACATTTTTCACTTGCTTCAGGTTGTTTTTATCATTTTACGGACAAACTCTTGGTAAAAGAAGAGAAAAGTGGGCAATGCTTTGCAAGTGTCATTTTGACACCAACCGAATGCAATATGGGGATAGGTAATAGCCGAATCCATTCTAGGGTAAAACAGCAAACAGTTAAAAATTCAAAATCTCTATGTGAATTGCAGAGTTTTTTTTTTTTTCATTTAAAAATTAATTTATTCATTTTTTGTAAACCTCCGTACCTAACAGAAGTGTTTTGTAAGTAAAATGGAATTGGGTTAGGTGTTAACTTATCAACTCATTAGTTGAACGTCACTTTAACATCACTTTGATGTTATTTACTGATTTCTCAAGTGCGGTATGAGAAAAAAGAACAAATCCTTCCTTCATGAATATGTCAAGCAATGTCGCCGTGAAAACAAAGCTTCACTCGAATCCCAAACCAAGAGTTCGCTCTGTCCAAATCTTGAACAGAACAGAAAGAAATCTTTTGTGAAAACTTTCACCACGCAGTAAAACTTTCCTTTCTCGAGATCGCCTTCACTACTTGAAAGTCCTCGAGGTAATGGACTACCTAACTCCGGAAAAAGTGGACACCACATTGTTTCAGAAACTCTTAAATCAATGATCTTAAACTTACTAGGTAGGTACCTATATATAACGGGAAGCATGGTCAACAGATACAGACTGAGGTTTTAAAGGTGAGAATGGTCTCAAGTAGGTACTGAATCAATAGTCCATTTGGAAATATCGAGTGGAAATCGTTGTTACTGGTTCTCAAAAAGAACCAGAAGGATTATCAAAAGGTAAGAGGATTACTATTTTTTGGTTTATTATTTTCAATAATAAACCTTTGGAATCGACCAAGAAAAAAAAAATGTAACACTCCCTGAAATTTTTTTGTTTACGTTCCAAGATGCATAGAATCCAAAAATCGAATTAAAAAAAAAAAAAAAAAAAAAAATCCGTCCGTCCACCGTCAGCGGCTTTTCTCCGAAAATACTAAACCAAACTATATGAAACTTGTGTTAAAAATCACGTTTGGGGTCTAGATGGTCCTAAAAGCTTGGCATCAATTTTTATCAACCCTGAAGGGTTGTATTAAAGTGATGAACATCTAAAAAATAGAGATCTCGAAAACTTTCTAAGTAACAGTAATAATTGTTTGCTTGTCAATGATAAATTTGATCCCAAAGAATCGATTAAAACCACCCGCAACGCTGTAGGTTGAATAGTTCGCTTTCCCTAAGGGCTTGAACGTCGAAAAAATGGCTTCGAATTCCTAAACCCATGAAGATGGAGAAATCACGCGCTGCTAGCGGATCTATTGTATAGACGATCAAGCTTTAAATTCCATAGAAAATCGATAGATAGTGATACTGGAATACATGAAAATCGCCTTGTATATACATAAATATTGCCTTGTATATATCAGCTGATATAATGTCAATATATCATAATATATATAGGAATTATCAGGAGATATAGCTCCAATGGAATTTATTATGAATTTGCGATATCGAGTTTATAAACTACCTATTGACAATAGGTAGTTAATGAACTCGATGCTATTGTCCGTATGATGTACCTACATCATCTCTTCAATTGCTCCCAAAGCCACCTATAGGTAGCGGAAGCATTGTTTTTACTTGCCAGAGATTTAAAGATGGTGTGTCTCCACTAAAATCATGTTTTTTTACAGTGGTAAAATGTCCATTCGCATTTTACGTTTTAGAATATTCTGAACAACTTTCGTTCCGTGTCATTCTCTCTCTATCTGTGTGTGTATGTCTGAAAATCCTTGTAACAAGCTCAATGTCCACAATATTCAACCGATTCTTATGAAATTTTCATAGAATATGTGGACTATGGTGAATTTTGTTGTTCCCAAATCAATATTCACACGGCGCATGCGCAAACGTAACTTCCGTCACCCATAATTTTTTCACGCCCCTGTTGGCCGATCGTGCTCAAATCAGGAGGATAGGTGGAAGAGGTTAATTTGAGCATTCCCTAGTAATTTCAACTTAATCCTATCATTAGTAGCTACTACGCATGTGCGAATATGTATTCTTTTTTTAAACGAGCCTAATTTCAACCGTTTTCATCTGATTTCGATCAAAATTTTCAGGGAGTGTGCGGGTTAGGCTGTGAATGGTCCACTATTAATGCCATACTTCTCAAATCATTACTTCATTTTGCGTATGCGCAAACGTAAATTCCTTCAAGCATATTTTTTTTACCCCCTAGTCGTCCCATCCCGCTCAAATTCGGTGCATAGTTGGGGGACAATGGTTTAATTAGTCCGATTTAATTTCAACATGATTCATCATTATTAGCTCCTTCACATGTGAAAGTGTACTCCCGGGAACGAGGTCTAGTTTTCATCAGATTTTAATTACATATTCTGGGAATTTGTGGGTTACGCTGAAGATTGTTCCCTACCAATTTAACTTCTCTCAAATCATTACTCCATTCTGCGCATGCGCTAACGTAAACTACTTCAAGCATAATTACCCCGCTTTTTTAAACATCTTTACCACATGCGTAAAATTGTGGGGTCTTGGATCTGTAAAATAATGATATATTACATACGGGGTTTAATAATTATAGATCAATGATCTGCGTAGAAGGGCTATCTAACACCAAAATAAGAAACCATTGTGTAATAATTTGCAGCGTTTTAGTTGTTCTCTTCTAGAGCCATCATACCTCCAACAGAATTTGTGGGAATACTTGCATTCGGATTTGTTGGGAGATAGTCGAAAACTAGGCCAGCTGTTAGACTTACAGAATAAAGACAATTTTTCTATTATATACAATTATATAGGTAGTTAAATGTCTAAGCCTACGTTTTTTTTTTTTTTTTTTTCATTTTCCGTTAAATTAGAAGCCAATTTATAATTTTAATAGAGCATTTATTTTAATAAAACAGCAATAATTCAAAGTATTTATGATCAGAACTATATCGTTTTAATTAGTATGCTTGTAAATTGTTATGAATTGAAGTATTGTCACACGGTTTCGTATTCTCCACAACTAGGTACTTATCATACTTTTAAATGCTTACTCCCTATCCACTTAACAACACACAATATAGCGTCAATCGCAATCGTCAATTTATCTTGAACATTTCCTTTAGTATTTTATTAATTTTATTGATTTATTTTTATTTGTATCTTATTTTTTTTAAAGATGTGCCGAACTTCATTGAATTATTTCAAATTCACAGATACTTAATTAGTACTACAAGTATTGGATTACTATTGCGACCGAATGCTAGCTAAATCTGTTCGAATCCGACAAAAAAATTTCGGTGCAGCTTATTTTTTAAAATTCATTTAATTGCCTCAATATTGCCTAAAGAAGACTTTTTGGTTCACAAGATTCATCGGGCCACCAGAATTTTGTCATTTCTTGCTTCCAATCATACTCACAGTCTACATACTTACATTATCCCCACCACTACTTTTCACTGGATCTATAAAATAATAATTACTTTGTGAAGTTGAAAAATTTGCTAAATTTCGTGAAGCTGAAATCTCCATTTAGGTGCTTAGTTGAATACTTGTTCGGGATCAAATAAAACAAAGTTCTATGAAAGTTCTATGTATCTCGGCGATGATGATGACCGAATACTGGAGAGAGAACTGTTCATATGATGGCTTTTACAACGATCTTAATCACCGCGAATTGGAAAAGAAGTGTGAAAAATAGGTCTTCGTCACAAATAAACAAAATATATGGAGCTTTTCGACGGAGGGTTTTTTTAGGTACCAACACAGAACTTTATTGGGTCAAAACTTTGGTTTTTGCAGAATTTTTCTGTTGCGAGTAAGCAATTTGACTTCTTAAAATCATGCGACACTAACTCTAATTAATGCGGATTTATTCAGACTAGGTAAAAATCCATGAGTTGAAAATACCACGAAAGATGCTTTTTGGCCAGTTGGATTTCATTTTCTTTGATCCTCCAGGTGGGTGAGAATGCAGAATTACGTATAAGAAACTAAATGGTTTATATAGAGTGAACAAATTTGTGGTTGCAAGTGGAAGAGATATTGGAATTCTGTGATGAACTCTTCTAACCTACACTAAAATATTACTCGATCACAGTGGTTTAAAGATACATTTCTTCCGACGTGATTTTAGTCAGTAGGTATGTACACTTATTCACGATAAAATGGTGAGCGTGGTTTATAAATCGACTATAACTTAAAAATACATTCCTAATGCAAACATACCACCATATACGATCATCAGAACATTAGTATGTGTGATGTGCGTAGAAGTTTGTTTTTCACTGACTCTGAAATAGTTTATTTCATGTCCACAGACGATCGGAGCTATATGAAGTCAGTTAAAAATACTCCAACACAAATAATCAATCTCTTTGGCATTCCGAGTTACAGCCTTCACCTTGATTTAAACGATTTCCTCGCTTTTTGAAGAATAGAGTGTAGGTCGGTGGACAAGAAGGTGTGAATGAACAGGAACGTCGGTAGGAACGTCATCACGCATAACTTACAAGCTTATTCTCCCAAACTAAGTTTACATTTCTATACCCATAGACCACCTGTAACCAGTAAGCATAATAGCTAATGCCTGGGCTCACCAACATACGATTTATCCCGAATGTTTCTAATTCTTCTATTTTCTTAGACTTATATTCTTGATCAAACCTAAATTGGTTTCAAGACCCTGAAAGCGATTTATTCAAATCACGTTTATCGCTCATCACGTTTCATGATAAATTGCAATTAAAACCATCGTTAAAACGGCACCATCAAGGCACTGGCTTTCAACTGTTGACTATAACTGCGGTACGACTGAAATCTAGTTATTTATTTATATGACGGGGGGACTCGACCTGTAACTGTTTTCGGTTTAACACATTACTTCAAGCCGGGTCCTTGAGAAACATATATGCGTCCTCCTCTGTCTTTCCCGTTCTTGGATGATCTGTTTCTAAAAGATGTCTTCAACGTAGAAGAAAAAACAGAAATAATTTCGCTGTCGTTCAAGAATCTTGGCTGCTAGCACCACCGGTGTAATGTCTTGAGGTAGTCCTTCCAGAGCATCCTGCAGCCTTCTTCATTCTGTAGCCCATCGCTTGCACTCAAAGAAAGTCTGGAGCGCATCATCGTCTGTTTCCTGGCAGTTAGGACATATTAGGACGTCTACTTTTGAGTAAGCCGAAAAGGCAGCAAAGAAAACGACTGCTCTAGGTCACCTCACGAGAAACATAAATGGACAAAAACCATGCTAGCGTTGGCTCATCATAACTGTCGTACAATACTCATGTTTGGAGCTAAGTTATGAGCAGACCCTCTAAACATTTCTTACAACCGTAGGAGAATCAGTTCTCCGAAGAGGAGCGCTACGGGTTGCATGTGCCTACAGAACTGTGTCAGAACCAGCCACACTGGTAGGTACTTACATGTTACATCTTAATACAACTAATTTCTGTAGAATGGAAACGAATCTTGGTTAGAAGGGATAAGGAGGGAAGAATTCGAGTAGCCGAAGAAGAGAGGGAACACAGAATGGTGAAATGGCAGGAAATGAGGACTAAAAGGCAAAGAGGGAGATAGATAGCGCGCTTGCTACTCCGGATCAAGAGTGGTTAGAGAGAAAACATAGATAAGTGACCTTTATCCTAACACAGGTTCCCTCAGGACATGAACTATTTTATGCATGAGAAAAGTAGACGTCGCATTGTATTTGGTCAAGTCTTGCCTCACGCATTTTGATCTTATATGATCGATTAGGTATCACTAAAAAAAAAATCTACATAAAAGTCACTAAATGTGGTACAATATTGAAAAATTTAAGAAAAAAGTTCCAGTCATGCAGCATGATCGTGTGAGCGAATTTTCGTAAAGTATCGTATTATACAAGGTTACAATGTTTTGAAATTTGCACTTTAAGTGCAAAGAAATAGTTAATTACCGATTTCATGGCATCAAAATTCGTTCTAGATAATAGTCTGCAATTCAAGAAAGATTTGAAAATATTAGCTTTTGTTTTTATCGATTTTTCATGAAATATTAAAAAATTTGAGTAAATTTTTCTGCATAATTTTTGCATACATTTTTTAATATTCTAGTTCGTTGTTGATAAATATTTATAGACTAAAATTTAGCTACATTTTAGCCGTTTTTAGTGATTTTTTTAAGTACATTTTTGAAATTTGATCAATTTAATATGCTCAAAAAGTGTTGGCCAATTAACTCGTCATTTTGTTTGGAAACCTTGATTTTTTGGCGTAACCACGGAATTTTCATTACGACCCTAAGGAATGTTACCATCTGGAATGATATTATGAATGTACATATAAGTATATGAAAACGATGAACTCAACGGTTCGTTTCAGAATGCCCTAAAACGGATTGCAATGGAGAATAATCTCGAAAATGTTTGTTTTAAAATTTGGAGAGCCAATGCAATAGCTTTATTTATTAATTTATATTTTTTATTATTTTTTAAAGGTATTAATGTTTGTTTTTTTTTAAACAAAAATTCGCTAAAAGTATGTCTTGAGTAATTTAATTTAGATAGGGGTTTCTCCTGCATGACAAATTAATTACGAAACACCACCGATTACCGATTAGGTATTATCGATTACTTGATTTGATAGTTCACTTTCCTGGTAGCTTATGACGTTATCGGTGTTTCCGTTTTCGATAGGAAAACATGATAATGAACCCATTTGAGTGTCTTTTGTGCCTATACCTACTTGAAAATCTTACAACTCCAAATCAATATCTTAGCGGGCCTCTTTATGTTATTATGGTTGGGAGTTGAATTAGTATTCATCGACTCCGTTCTGAAAGGAAGTTGACAGTTGAATGTAATCATCAGACACTGATACTGGCCACACGGGCAGTGACTGCCACACAACCTTGGCCATATCCTTATTGACATTTCAATCCTTGCTAGCGATAGTTTCGCCTCTTTGTTGCCGATCTTGTTATGATCGGGTTGCTCTTCAATGGATCGTCTTTGTTAACGTGGATATGTTTTTCTGAGGTCAAGAGACAAGGAAATTCGTAGAGCTCTACAAATACCCAATTCAGAGGTCATGGGTTCAGGTCCTTTACAGGGTGTCCCAGCTATTATGAACCAAGCTTGTAATCCACTCTTAAATTAGCTTTAAAAAAATAGTTGAATGAGGGTTACACATAGGTGCGAAAATGATATTTCAACTATTTTTAAACGGAAGAAGATTCCATCTTAAGAAGTTTGGCATCAACCGCACTCTCACACGAGGAGTATTTTTCTTTCTATGATTTTTAAAAGTTTCGCACACTGGTGACGTCAAAGCACTCCTCCTGCCTGAACGGGACCCACTTACCACCCAGTGCGACTTCGCCAGTGCAAACTGAAAAATCATAGAAAGAAAACTATTCAACGAAGGAAAGTGCGGATGGTATCAAATTTCTTAGAATGGAATCTACTTTCATTTAAAAATATAAAATTATTACGTGAGTAACGCTCATTGCAACCCCCTAATTATGTTTTGCGAGGAATCCAAATATGACATTTTCGCGCGTCGCGCACGCGAGCAAATGCGCGAAATGCACTTTCGGCATTTTCGTCTCTTCGCGCAAAATTCCGTCCACTGGACGGACAGCCTAAGTTCAATTGTTAAAACAGCTACCTATCCACAAGATGCCGAATAGTGCAGCATAGTTATAATATTACGGAAAGCTGTCAATCTTCTCGATATATTCACTGCCCTTCTCTCTGTCTCTCATAAGAACATTTATTTTCTACTTTAGCTACCATATAAACAATACATTAGGTTGTTTGTTTCTAGGCTAAAATACGGTTGGCTCGTTATGATACCTACGAAACGTTTTCGAAGGTATCTGCGTAGTGCGAGGGAAATTACGTAAAAATATTTTTCCTTTCCTCGCATATTTTAGCCCTATCAAAACCCCATTTTCCTACGGAGAAGGCTCCGTATAATCCGGCCATTTCAGTCGTGTCACGCTGTGGAATTAAATCTAGCGTGAGAAGCGTCCCGTAAGAGTTTACCGGAAAGATTGAAGCGGGTTTCCAAATACGTCGGTGTCCTCCAGCCAGCTGATAAGAATTTTTATCTTTACGGAACACACTTCAACCCACGAGGGTGCAAATGACGTATCTAGTGCCTTCCGGTGGGCGTGGTAGTTTAATTGTTATTCATGATAAATGGGATGGCAGTTTTGGAATCGGCTACAGTTGAATCCGGATACTGTACCTACCTACATTTGGGAAATTGTGGCAGCCTAGTACATGCACAAGATATGGTTTTCTTGTGTTGTAACAATCAACAGTCGAGGTCAAATGTGACACGTCAAATTTTTGATCTTGAAATATTGACTGTATCGAAATGTTGTAAGGTCCTTACAAAATGAACGTTTACAATATTATAGTCTTACCGATATTCATTTTTGACATTTTATGTCTTTACTATGGCACATAAATGAAAAAGCGTCACGCGGGGAGCGTCACGCGGAGAGCGTTACGCGGAGATTCCCTAATGATCCCACGATTCTGAGATTTGGTATGTAGCCCCTTGAGGGACTTCTGAACACAACTGACCGATCCCAGATCAGCTGAGTGGCTCTAGAATCCAGTTTTTCCCCTAATGATCCCACGATTCTGAGATTTGGTATGTAGCCCCTTGAGGGACTTCTGAACACAACTGACCGATCCCAGATCAGCTGAGTGGCTCTAGAATCCAGTTTTTTCCCTAATGATCCCACGATTCTGAGATTTGGTATGTAGCCCCTTGAGGGACTTCTGAACACAACTGACCGATCCCAGATCAGCTGAGTGGCTCTAGAATCCAGTTTTTCCCCTAATGATCCCACGATTCTGAGATTTGGTATGTAGCCCCTTGAGGGACTTCTGAACACAACTGACCGATCCCAGATCAGCTGAGTGGCTCTAGAATCCAGTTTTTTCCCTAATGATCCCACGATTCTGAGATTTAGTATGTAGCCCCTTGAGGGACTTCTGAACACAACTGACCGATCCCAGATCAGCTGAGTGGCTCTAGAATCCAGTTTTTTCCATAATAAACTCTAGCCTACACATCGTACTTTTCTCATCATCGGCCATTACTCTTCGTTACAAAATCTGATGATAATAATGATGTAATTATGGAATGAGTAAAACAAAATTGTATTTTGAAATTTATTTGAATGAAAAAAAATATTTTTTTTAAAAAACGTGTTTTTGCAATAAATTTTCACAAACAAAAGTACAATACGGGGTTTTATAGGAAGGGGAAAGGGGGCGCAAAGACATAAAATGTCTCTCGTGGTTGCGTACTTGTACGAAAGCTGTATCCACCGTATGAGTTTCAAGAGGTTCTAATACCAAGTTCAGATTTAGCGAATTTAGTTTTCAGAATGGAAGAGTTCAGTTTGTTGTTTTTCAATTTCATGCCGGAAAGGGCACGGAAATCATAGCTTCATCAACTTTTTCAGAAACTTATTCCTATTTGATACACTATGTTCACAGTTTACTGAGGAACTATGTTTCAGTTAGCTACATCAATTAGGTAAATCCTATTAGAAAGTTGCAGTGTGCTTTGCAAGAGATGAAACATGATCAGCCGAAAGAATTCTCTCCTGGTAACCCCAGAAAGTTGAAATTTGATGGGGAGCCACTCTGTGACATCAAGAAGCCAAAATATAGGCTCCATTCTGACTAGCTAGTGTTGGAAAAATTCTATTCTGTTTCCTCTAGGAAGTTTAAATTTGATAGGGCTCATCACCTGAATGAACAAAATTCTGACGAAGTACAAATATATGTGACCCCCTTTCGAGGCGAGCAACGCCAAAATTAAATTCTATTTGCTATGAAGGTAAATTTTGATATTTTTATATTTAGCAAATTTTTACATGACAATACAAAATACCGTCTCCTAAGTTGGGTGTGGCACATATAGCTCGTATCCTTAATATGAATGTACTTATAAATCACTGAACTGTTTTAAATTATCTTAGAGAATTCGGCATCCGAAAATAGTAAATCTAGGTGTAGGAAATAAAATGTTTGCAAAAACTGCTTTCATTACCTACAGGTAGACTCGGAAGTGTACTCCCCTATACATATTCAGAAATTATTTCGAATTTTATTTCATTCTTTAAAATTTCTTTAATTTCAAATTTCAGAAAATTCTGTACGGTGAGTGATTTTTCCCAACGATTCCCATCCGCGAATATTCATTTGTTAGAAAAATTGAGATAAAATGTCATGTTAAAAGGAATGATCGTGATAAAAGAAATGTATAAAATAAAATTGATACTGATAATCCATTAGGTCCTTTTCGTCAAGCAGTGTACATTTGCACATAGCAGAGATACAGTTGTCAATAGCAACCGATGGGTGAAGAACACAGCACATTAAAACCTAGTTTACCACATATAATATTTGAGACGCTCAGAACCAGAAGGGCAAACTAAAAAAAAGTTGATTTTTTTTTAATTTTTAGAACCAGATTCTCTCATGTAGAGGTAGGTAGTTATTAAGAAAAGTTCGCCTTTCTGGTGTTATGAAAACGTGAAGCAAATGGAATGAGGGAGCCTTTAAAATCATAACGAACAACCGAATCTGTTTAGAGCCGTAAGGGCGAACTGGGCGCTCTCGCTCCCTCCTCCACCTACCTAATGCTCTCATCCTTACCTTATATAATAATTTCGCATTGGCGTTATACCCAGAAAGACAAAAATAAAATTCGCATTTCAGTAGGAAACTTAGGTTTTTCCTTTTTGTTGGAAAACTCCGAATATGGAAGACATTTCAGTACAATGGAGGACATGGAGGACAAAGTCGTGAATGGAGGACATGTCGTCCCAACGGGTACCATCTGGTTATCCTCCTGATGAGAATTTATTTCTTTGTATATAAGAGCGTCTAAAGTTGCTATGCAAAATTGTTGTGTTTTACGAATCGATTATCTAACTGAAGGTGATAGGTATATAGAAACTGAAGCCTTCTAAAGTTAGAAACGTAAAATTATTATTAATAACAATAATGGCGCCATTGGATTAGTGTAAGAAGCAGGAGTGATTCCTACAGGCTTGAGCTGTTTCTTTGTAATGATGACCTACTTATTCAAATACACAATTCTTCTGAATTTTAGGGGGTCTTCATCATCTGGTCTCAAATATCCTTGAAATACTTCATATGTCTCTTGTCATACGTTGCAATTAGCTGATCAATTAAACTACATTGGAACCATCTTTCCAACGTTTCTTTATACGTAGCAACCGATTTGTGTGAGAATGAGACAGTAATAGAGTAGGTACAAAATCAAACAATTGTGATAATTTGTACGGAACGTGTCGTGAGGCTGAATAGCAAATCAATCTTGATTGGATGCTTGTTTGGTTCGTGAAATTGATCGCGATGTGAGGTGATTCATACATTGTATTTACTATAGAATGCTGAGGAAAAATACATATACTCGAATGGAGGACTAACTGATATAATAGGACAACCATTCATAAAATACAAGAGGTCAATTATGGAAAATATTTGCAAATTTAAGAATAATTAGATCCACGTCCAGTGTTTCAATGTTACTTGGTGAGTTCAATGACCTTTCAATGCGGTTTTTTTTTGTTTCGTTCGGGAATTGACCTGTACTTTTATTACAACCAGTCGTCGAAATGATAGTCCTTATTTCGTATTCATGTCATTTGAATGGCGCTCTTTTCTTTTATCGAATTTTCACAGAAGAAAAAACTAAGCTATTACAAAAAATTCAACAAAAAAAGTCTGCGCAGCTCCTCGAGCATGTAACGTCACTGTATACACTGTTGACAATCCTACACTACACAATAAACAACACACACAATACTCACAACACACACACACAACACACACACACACACACACACACACACACACACACACACACTCTGTACACAATACACTACAATCCTTTACCCTACAATGATTTGGCAAAAAAATAAATAAATCTTATAAAAGGGGCAAAACTTTTAATAAAGATGCGCCATTATTTTATGTGCGTAGAAGGGCAAACGGGAGACCAAAGATTTCGAATACTAAGCTCAGAGCAACTACGTATCGACGGAATAAGGAAGGGCGGTAGCGGCAGCTGGACAGGTAGCGGTAGCTGTAGGGTTGGTAGCGAAAACCAACGTTTTCGTCTACATTTGCGTTCACTACGATTGGAAAAAAGAATTTCACGTCCCAAAACTCGCATGGAACCAAATTGAAACTTCTAAGAACATTTAAAGACCAACCCGAGCAAAAACCGTTGAAATTTACTGGGTCTAAGGCGGAAAAACCTTAGCGGGGAACAATTTTTTTTTTTCGTCATTTCCCTCTCATTCACGCTGATTTTTCCGAGAAGAGCATATTTCGCCAATTTCGACGGCACCATCGTATTCAACGGGTCCAGAAACGTAACTGAGTCGCTGACATAGGAAGTGCTCTCGACCAAATTTTAATGTGGCGGTGGATAGAAGATCAAGCGCTCGGGCAAAAACGGCGCATTAAAAGAGGCTCCCGTCCCCCTGCCACCCTCCAGCCTATGGTTCGGGTGGGATTAGAAAATTTTAAAATTGCTTATGCCCCCTTTCAGAAAAAAAACCCCACTTGTAGACTCCCCTCACTCAGTCGTTTGGCCTTAGGAACGACAAATAAACAAACAGACAGACAGAGGGAGTTTCATTATTATAATGATCAAGATGCTATACGTATACATTATACGCTCATACAACATGACTAGAACTTATTGAATGGTGAAAAGTACAAATCAATTGACCTAACCTTTGTTCTCGTCTAAGCAACTCATTGAAAAGTGAAATAATCTCTTTTGCAGCATTTCTTATATACCAGCGGTAAGCCGGGAGAAATTCAAGCGTGTTCCCTCCTAATTGGGTAGTTTGTCAGCCTTGTCCTCTAAGGTCATCTTCTCAGTTTCATTTGCCAGGCCTCCCGAGAAAAATTTCGGTAATGTGTTTTAAATGACAGGTGCGAGCGAATACCCTTATTTCACCCCTCTCGGCCCATTCATCTAATTAGTTAGAGTTAACAGTCAGTGACAGATGGCCCTGGCCTTGAACTGTGCCCTCGTGTAAGATAATATATTAACTTCAAGAAGTTCCCTTGCTAGGTATTTGGATTGCGAGCTGGAATCACAATACCGTGATCAGTAATTAATACATAATAATACCAGTTTTAACCTAACACAAATATTATTGTTTGAGTGTACCTACTACTTTCACTATTTATCCAACCGCCAAGTACTTTCATGATTGAACCAATATAATCGACTAAGAAAACTAAAAATTTTTAATCAAGATAAGTACGTAAATTCTAAAATTCGAATTGGGGCAAAACTGCAAAATATTACACAAAGGTTTATTATTTATGTGTTATTTACCTCTTCAGCACAGTTCACTAGTATAGTAAATCAGACATCACACGTGTGTAGACAGTTTTAACTTACTATAAAACCGATCAAAATTAGTGCCGAGATAGGTACTTGGATGACTTTTGAAGCGTATTTCATCATCTAGGACCAGTAGTTTTGGAAAAAAACTTTCCGAAAGCAGGCGTTGAGGCGGTCGGACATATTTTAAAATAATTTATGTTTTCTTGGACAATCATAAAGTCTTATTATTTAAAATAATAAATCAAAATCTGTCCGTTCGACTGTGAACCCGATATTACTTATGATCAATCCTATCGGGTAAAATTTAGAGGTATACATATCAAGGGAGGTTAAAGCTTCGAGATCTCAAAACGTCCATGAATAAAGTGGTCGATTTTTTGTTTGATTCTAAGAGAATATTCGGAGGACGCTCCAGAAGGGTTCGGTAAGTGTTGGAAGGGATGAAAACCCTTAAAAAAAACTACCAACCGCAAAGAGACATTGGCGTGCAGAAGTAGGCTGAAATTTTGTTAATTGGTTCGATTTTATTCAGTTTTCTAGTTGCAGCTGCCAATGCACGAGTGATGCCTGATAGTATATACTAATTTACCAATGAAGAAATATGTTGTGATTTATGCGTGAGAACAACTTGAGCCAAGTGATTCTGGAAAGATGAACACGTGCAAAGTAAGTCCTACGGACCTATACTTGTCAGAACATAAGGGAACGGAGGTTGATCAGAGCAAATAGGGCATGGCCAACCTCCTCTGGGTCAGAGAATGAGGTACCTGTTGGATGTCAATCCAGAACCCGCTTAAATGCACGGTCACAATAATGCAGTATAAGAACGTGTATCCGGAGCCTGATTGCTCGAGGCAACATCCTACTTGGAGCTTAAAAGGCAAAGGAGATGAGATAGGTAGCTAGAGCAAAGAGCTAGTTGAGTTAAAATGAGTGTTGACGGCTAGCAAGCAGTTTTATAATCTCGGTGTGTCCCTTCTGATGCTCTTGTTTCCCTTCTTCCCTTTTCTCTCTCTCTCTCTACCACCTTTTTATGACCATGTAACGCCATATTATCATAAAGTTGGATGGTTGAAAATAAAGGAATGGCGAACATATAGAACAGCTCTATTATTATTTAAAATTTTGAAATATGGAAGACCAGTTTATTTGAGATCTAAATTTGAATTCATGCGTGATGTTCATGCGTTTGCAACTAGAAATGCTGATAATCTGCTTCGAATTCCAAAACATAGAACAGAAGCGTACAGCCAGTCATTCCATGTTCATGCTGTTCGAATTTATAACGAAAATTATAATTCATTTATTATGGACAAGTCGGTTGGTTCTTTTAAGAAAGGTTTCAAGGATAAAATGATGCAGGCATATAAGTTTTCCTGAACAGACATTAAACTGTTCGATAACTTGGTGACATCATATCACATGTATCACAAGACTCATTTAATTTCATGTTCATTCTGTTTATTTTTAAGGAGTTATGTTGTTAGATATTAAGCAAATCCCTGCACTTTTCCCACACTATTCGATTAATCCTAAGAGACATCATGGTGAAGACTGACTATAACTACATAGAATGATATAAGTGAATATTTCGGTCAAAAAGTAAGAGCGGACCACTAGGTCCTATTTTTGTACAGATTTATAAATATATAATCAATCAATCATCTCTCTCTCTCTCTCTCGCGGCCTTTGGATGCAAGTTGGTCAGCAAGCAAAAGCTACATTTAGCAAAATGTAGCTATTGCAATGGCTCAAAAAATGTTGAAATCAAAATTTTTGAAATTTTTTCTATTGAAATCCGTTTTGAGACATTCTGAAACGAATCCTAGAGTTGAACATTTTTTCATATATATATACGAGTACGAGTTCAACAGCTCGACATATTGCAATGGTAGAGATTTTCTCAGCTTGTACTTTAGTTTACTTTAAGCCTTCATGCCATACTTTATCAAACGCTTCGGTGAAGTCAAGGAAGATGGCACAGCAGACCTTTTTCTCTTCAAGTGCTTGCTCTATTTTGCTGGTAATTCTGTGAACTTGGTCTATTGTAGAGTGTTTTGTCCGAATCCAAACTGATGATTATGTATTAACTGACGTTCTTCAATCAGCGGAATGAGTCTTTTTTGTAGTGGATAGGATCGTTCGATATTAGAATAATCTGCTCACTTAGTGTCAGTATTACTGGGGAGTGGTCGGAGCTTAGATCTTCACTTTCTTCCACCAATAGATAGTTAGCCGAGATGTTTTTGATTATGAAAAAGTCTATTATATCAGTTGTATCCCAGGATTGATGTATCCCTTTGGCCATCACCCTTAATGGTCTCTCTTGCTTATTTTGGAATGCGTAGAAGTGGTATTTTGACGACTTCAGAATGTTAACTACACTTCTATAATCATCTGACTCTTCCAAATTAATGTTTGCCGAGCCATTTCTAGCTAGTGAGATTAGCATCTTACCCTTAAACTCAATTGCGTCTTTAATAAGTTTACTGAGTTCTGGAAATGATTCTACATTATTCACATAAATAGGTGGCGGTCTCAGATTCTTAGGTGGTGCCTTTTTGACGATGTTCTGACGAATTTTGGTCTCTGGATGAGCCACCCTTACTACTATAAGATTTTTTTGAGCCGCTTTCCAGTCTCCGGTTTCGTATTCTAATTGCTCCTCATTTGTTTAATAATCCATTTCGAATTTATTTTTATTCTCAGGTGGAATAGGTTGACGACTGGAATTTGCTTTCTCATTTTCTAGAGCTTTAACTTTATAATTTTCCTCAATTAGGAGAGAATTTACCTGTTGTGGAAACGTGCAAAGAGATTCTACTAATTTTTAAAACTCACCAAACGCTTTGCGGAATGAAGGATCTGCGATTTGGCTAGTTTTCAATTGATTTTGAACGGTCTTCTCTGTCGCTTCGGTGACTATTTCTGCGATAATAAGGTCTTTATCGCCTTCCTTCGAGGTCATTGCGACGATTGAATAAACATTCCGACACCGTTCGCGACACTACAGAACCATGTGGCGTAAAAATGCATTTCACGACAGCTTGGCACCCTCAAGCAAATGGAAAATAGGATAGACTGCACCGGAAGTTGAAATCTGCAATTAGAGCGCATAAATCAATCAAGAGGACCGATAAATTGCCCATATTACTTCATGGAATGAGAAAAGCGCTAATAGATGACACGAACAGCTCACTATAGCTCAAATCACATACGGAAAACCTATTTCTCGGGGAATTCTCCAATTGTTGGAATTCCCCAATTTCTGAATTTGGAATTTGGAGTTGGAATGTCCCAATTTCCAACTCCACGACAAATTCTTTGTGGAAAGTAAAATTCAGACAGATCCTAACACTTCAAAATACCACGAGTCCTTGGAAACCAGTTAGAATTCAACAAAAGGCATATAGAAAAAGTTGTTGTGCATAAAGATCTAGAGAACTGCAAGCACGTCTTCGTTAGGATTGATGGCGTAAGGAAACACTCGAACCTAACTACGAACAGACAAGAAAAATCCTTCACACTGATTATGAAAAACAAAGAAGCCATCATTTCAATAGGTCGTCTGAAACCAGCTTATCAACCTTCAAGAAGACAATGTATCATCAAATGTGAAGCAAACTGATTCAACAACTAACAGAACATCACCACTCAAAAAATCGGATATCAAATCGAAAAAAGAAAAGTGAAATTCCGTACCAGCGGATAGACCAAAATTCATCATTATTGAGTGGCTGTGTTCGAAGAACTGTAAGGGACACACAGTATTTATTTATATCTTAATTATTATTTTCCAAGTGACCAATTTGATATGCGTTGTTAAATAAACATCTTTTTACAACTCATCAAAACCTGATAAAATTCGTCGGTTGGAAAAATAATTTTTAATTATCTTGAGTGCCAAAACACCTTGTACATCCAGGATACGCCGGCGCCGTAGTTTCCGGAGCCTATCCGATGTTTGGTGGTGCTTAGTAAAGCAGAAAAATTATTTACGACAAGTTTGACAGAGTACACAAAAACGAATGAGTTTATTTTCCAGAACATTCCACAACATTTGGTAATACGTTTCATAACAACAACCAACAACAAACTAATAGAGGTAGGCTAATGAACTTAATGATTGACTTCATTACCCCCCCCCCCCCCTCAAACATAAAACCCTTAGAGCCTTCTTCATCCCTCGCCATAGAGAAATGCTGTTTGTACGTCGAACTGGGCGAGTTCATATTTTTCGGTAGCAACAACGCTCAGTAATGCTCGAACATTATCAAAACGAGCCACTGGGCTGAACGTTTGATCGAAATCTGTTCCTTTTTCTTGAGTGTATTCTCTCGCCACGAAGCGAGCTTTATACTTGTCGATATCTCCATTAGGTTTTGTTTTAATTTTCAAAACCCATCGATTTGATATCACCTTTTTGGCTTATTATTTCCAATAATAAGCCTATGTGATCGTGTAGCAAAAAATTTTTATAACCCCCCTCAAACTTTGTCACTTTACGTTTCAAGGTGCGTAGAATCCAAATTTGAAATGTCCGTCCGCCGTTCGCCGTCCACCGTCCGCCGTTCGTCCGTCCGCCGTCCGCCGTCCGGGCCATAAAAGGCCTAAGAATTGACTTAAAAAACCTGTTCTTTCGCACATAGACTCCATTTGGGGTCTAGTTGGTCCTAACGTTTAACCATCCCGATCGCTTTACTCGCATAGATGCTATGGGCCAAAAACGGGCAAAAAGTGTCTTTTTGAGGCTTTGAGTGTTAGACGTGTTAGACGCACGCCTGGCACGCTTGGCAGGGGGTCACGGTGGGTGGTGAGGGGGGTGAGCGGGGAGTGGAGTGAGAGGAGGCGCCGCGGCACCATGAGGTGGGTACAGCGTTCCTTCGAGGCATGAATATATGTTTTTTTCTAGGTCATATTTGTGTGTTAATACCAATGCTTTTCCTACGCATATTTAATAACGTATCCTCTCGACTTTTCGTACGTACTTAGATAATGATATTATTAAGGCAATAACTATTTGAATAGATAGGAGCTCAAATCGAGAAATATAAACATGCGTACCTATATAATTATAGAAGTATAGGTTGTGGCAACTCGAAATAGGACACGCCGAGGAGTCTGGACGGGCCTTATGACGTACGCAAGCCAACTAAAACTACGATCATACTCAATTGAAAAAATAATAAACCTTTGTGGAATAATTTGCAGCGTTTATTCCTTGGAAGGGTGACCAACGTCCATGTACCATGTTCTGCTAACGAATCCAACTCTTTTTACACTGCTGCTTCCTACAGAATTTTGTTTTCCGACCTCATAGTTTTTGCAACATCAATTCGTTTTCGGCCAACAACACGTAGTTATCACATAAGAAGGACGGTTTTTTCTTTTCTCGAGTGCTTCTCCGCTGAACAACACTCTCTCCTGTGCCAATTTCGCTCGATTCTGAAGCCGAGCTCGAAGGTTGTAGTTCATTGTTCAAATACATTCCTCCCGAACGTGACGCTTCTTGAACTTTACCACCTAAAATATCGAAAGAAAACACCGGTTTTTCATTTTCTTCGTTTTTAGGTATTTCATCCGTCATTACTGATATTTCTGTTCTTTTGCTGACACCTGAAACCTCTCTTTCATGACCCCTCCCAGCAATCACCAACTTGGAGATAGGCTGCTCCATATCAAATATTACATCCCAAGAAAGGATAATCTTGTTTTCTACCTTATCCCACAATCGATAACCATTGTGATCACCATTATATCCTACAAATATACTGGCCTTGCTCTTCTTGTCCATTTTTCTCCTGTTAGCCTTAGGAATATGTCTATAACATTTGCTTCCGAAAATCCGGAAATAATCAAACTTAGGTGATTGACACTTAGTCCAAAGTTCAATAGGCGACTGCGATCACTGACCAGTTGGTCCAGTTCGATTCAAAACAAAAGCAGCAGTATTCACTGCCTCTGCCCAAAGCTTTATCGGTAAATCTTTCGAGTGAATCATCGATCGTGCTGCCTCCACCAGAGTTCTATTTTCACGTTCTGAAGCTCCATTTTGCTGTGGTGTATAAGGGACTGTTTGACAAAGTGTTATTCCATGTTCGCAAAGCACTGCATTCATCCCTTCATTGATAAACTCACCTCCCCCATCACAGAACAACAACTTTTGAATTGAGTGACCCAAGGTTTTTGCTTCATTGACAAACGTTTCAAAATTTCGTGCTACCTCTGACTTCTGTTTCAAGAAAAATACTCGTCTAAATTTTGAAAAATCGTCTTTCAAGCACGAGAAGTACCGAGCTCCTCCTATAGACTCATCTTGAAAAGGACCACAAACGTCACCATGAATCTATTGGCCGCACACCGAAGGTCGATTTTCTCTCCTATGGAATGGATCACGATGATGCTTTCCATAAACACATCCTTCGCAAAGTTCTTCTTCCACGGGTAACTCTATTCCAATACGCTGCAAAACACCTTTCACATGACGCTTATTTTGGTGACAAAGCCGCTCATGCCACAGCTGTAGAGTTTCCTCTGATGATGCCAGATGAATTTCTGCCGATTTCCCAGGAATGCAGACCTTCATATTTAAAACATACAAGCCTTGATGAATCATTTTCCCGGTTAAACAAGTTTTGCCTCCTTTGGTGAATTTACAAGTTTTTTCGTTGGCATAAAACTCAAAACCCTTATTTACTGCTCGGCTTATAGAGAATAAATGTCGACAAATGCCTGGAACATACCATACATTCGTCAGATGGTTCTGTTCCCATCAACCATTCACATTCATATCGACAACGACCATTCCTTGTCCGATCGCTTTCAGATAATCACGATTGCCTACTTGTACCAGCTTGGGCACGTCAAAAGGTTTAAAAGAGACGAAATAATTCTTATCGCTAGTATAATGTTCAGTGGCACCAGTATCCGCGACCCATGCTCTAGGATCTCGGTCATGATTTTCTATAACATAAGCTTGCCCTGGACCATTAGAATCATTCCTATCACTTTTCTTTTTGTTGGGACAATTTCTTGCAAAATGTCCTACCTGATGACATTTGAAACACCCAGAACTTTTCGAGTACATTTTTTTTTTTTACATTATTCTTACTCATAAGTGCACAATCGTTCTTATTCTCTATGCCACTTCTATCGGGAAGTCGCATATCTACCAACCTCGACCTTTCTGTTAAATTGTTCAAGGTCCTTTCTGCGATTGGAGCACTCTCCCAAACACTTTTGAATTCAAAATAATCAGACGGGAGTGTGAACAAAATCCGCCCCATCAGCATCAAATCGTGTAATTCTGACTTGACTAACTTTTCGAGTTCTACATTGAGTGCGTTGAAGTCTCGTTGCAGACGGGCAACGTGGTTGACAATAGTCTCACCACCTAATTTTTCACAAGAAAAGAAAGCTTCGAGTAAACGATCAACTCTTTGACTGGAACTCTGTTCATAAGCCGATACTAATTTTCCCAAATGTCTTTAGCAGTTGTACACGAGGATGTCAGCTCTTCATTCGTGTCGTTTAAATAGCTTAATAAGATCAATTGTGCCAGGGAATCATTAGTATCAAAGATATCTTCGTTTTTATCTTCCGCATCTAGGACAAGAGTACCTGTAACTAAATCCAGGACTTTGTGATGCTTCAAAACCAGCGTGACTTGCCTCTTCCACCTAGTCCAGTTCCCTTGGCCCTCTAGCTTCTCGATCTGAGTCTTGAAACTTCCAGAGTTTGCAGCAATATTTTCAGAACTTAATACTTACGAAATTTTGAATTCAACTACGATTATTTCGTATTGTATTTATCAGTATTAATCTGGACTCATAACCTAGTAAAGCAGAAAAATTATTTACGACAAGTTTGAGAGAGTACACAGAAACGAATGAGTTTATTTTCCAGAACATTCCACAACATGTGGTAATACGTTTCATAACAACAACAAACTAATATAAGCGCCTCATTTTCAAAACTGGTTATGCAAGTCCAAGTAAACCTTTATTTTTTAAATTTAATATTCTCCCTCCTCGACTAACATATGTGGTAGAAGTATTAAAGTATTATTTTAAACATGAACTTTCAGAGATCCCCCCTTTACAAGGTATTACGCGTTTAAATTCATATATTACGATTCCAATCCCATACCCTAAATGTGATTTTTTCAAGCGACAACTTTCTTTTTTAGGCCCTAGATTGTTTGTTGAGTTGCCAGTTCACATTAAGCTAATTAATAATTTTATTCAATTTAAAAAGAGTATTAACATATTTTTCAGGAATCTCTATCAAAACGATAATTTTTATTTCTTTTTTTAGCTTTATTTAGCAATTTTGTCATCATCTAAAGAGTTTTCGTTTTTTTTTTTTTTTTTTTTTTTTTTGACAGTATGTTTTATTTGAAATTTATTTTGTCAGATGGAATATAGTACGTACTTTTTGTGCCATTTAAGATCTTATTCTATTATCTTTAATTAAGTCATGAAATGGTTCATATTTGTGTAATCATTGCACTTGTCATATTTTCTGTTTTCGATTTTTAAACTCCTGATCTCCAGACAATTTTTACAAATTTTGGAGATCAGTAACTGCCAACTTTAATTAAGATTTGTTGTTTTTTTCCATGGATAGAAGTATCAAATACTTCCTTACCTTATTGTGTGTATACATACCTACACATGTACTTACATTCTTTTTTTTAATAAATGGCATTAATAAATTTAAAAAAAAAAAAAATAGAGGTAGGCCAATGAATTTAATGTTTGACTTCATTAGTGCTGACATCTTCGAACGAATCATCTCAACGTGTTTATTACTAATTTTCATGGTTTTTGGCGCGTTAATCGACTAAGACGACTTATATAATCATCCGACACTATGCATCGACGTCACTATCGTCAACAATCGACGATGCTGGACGAAAAATCCCAAAAATATATTATTATTGTAGTTTTTTTTAAATGATGAATCGTACGGATTAACTTTGTTTAAATAATAAGGATTTATACGGAATTCCTGAGCCTGAGAATGATGTATACGCTGCATGATTATGTTACGGCAGAATAGTACACTCATTTGAGTTTTGGTGCTCTCAATAGAGATTTAAAGCTCATGCCCTAGTAAAAACTATCATTATTCGTTACTTCTTGAACTATTTTTAACTGTGTATTTTATTTCTCTTTTTTCCGTTTGGTATGACATATGATGTACATCCACCCCGATTTTCCCATTTTAGTTCTAGCCGTAAATATCCAATGCTATCTGAATATAATTTGCTGACGTATTCCACAAAAGCCATGTTGAAATCGCTGCCTGTGCAATCCGATGTTGGGAAACAGGATTCTCTGAACTTAGTAAATACCTTTGCTAATTTCATTCCTAAACGTGTAGGGAGAGAGTTGATACCTTTGCACGCCATATCAAAATGTTCAATGGAACTCTGAACTAATTGAGGGTTTACTCTTCTTGCTATCGTTTATTTATGAGATATGTCACATATTATAAACATATTATGATGATTTCCGTTACTATTGATCTTCGATATTCAAGAGGAAGTTAACTAGATTGAGCTAATGAGGTGTTGAGAAGAGCTGATTCCAGAAACCCAAGACATCGTTTTTAGGGCCACTAATTCCATCTCAATGTATGTTAGCAGCGCCTCGTGGAATTTGGTGCTAATCAAGTAGGAGCGAGTACTTCCTTGAAGAGGGAAACCGTTTCCCTGAACTGAAGCGGGTTCTCCTCTGAAGGATAAAACATCTCAATAGCCACCCTGTTAGCTTGAAGTGAAAAACCGCTTCACTACTAGATATTGATCGAAATTGGTGGACTAAGGCAGGCACAGCTACACACAAAGTAGAAGAGTTCTATGGAACTCGTAAGGTGTTGTTCTGGGATATCACAAATTGTGAATATTCACGTGTGAGTTATATTCAATTTAAATAATTTGGATGTCGTGAACTCCTGAAACATATTTTTGTGGTTTTCCCAATAAACCGAGACGTTGACTCGATGGACCTAAATACTTTCTCGACCGTCAGTGGTGGTGGTGAGTGTGGGAGCAGGGATACAGGTATATAAGAGCAAACAGACTGGACTCAACCATCCATTCTAATATTTGCATCTATACTCTCATCACCCTTGCACATAACTCCAACTCCTACCTACCTTCTTTCCTTACTAAGACCACACGTCGATTGATGGTAGTTACAGCACTTAGAGAGTATCTTTCCACATGGGCAATTCAGTCATATTCGTCACAAAGTCTGTGACTTCAATCCTACGACCCACCCGGCGATATTCGTAGCCGCCGAACCTTGTTTTTCATACATTTGGTACTCAGAGTGTATGTAGTATAGATTCGAGTATTTTTGCCAGCGAACTTAAACTACTGCTCCTATCTCGGTCTATGGTGATATATTTGCAGTGGCGTAGTTTGAGGAGGGGCAGGGTGGGCAAAGCCCCTCCATAAATTATAGAGGATGCAGAATTTTGTTGTATGGGTATTACCAAATTAATAATTGTACGCTTCTAACTCTAGTATCTACCAAACACCTTCAATTAAAGAATGTAATTAGTAAAACACAACTACTATAATTATTATACGATTCTGGTTGCCTAGCGACATGAGACGCTCTTAGAAATGAAGAAATGTTTATTAGGTTCGTTTCTGTAGGGGCAAAATGGCGTGGATATAGTGCAGCCCCACGGAGCATAGTAAAATCAACTAGTCAAGGAAACGGAAATGTGGATACTACAAACTGAAATCAAGTCGTTCCCCACTACCTTCTGGGGCGTGCCTATATGCGATTTTTCCCTGTAAAAATTATCCATTGTTCAGTATCCACCAATTCCCCTATGAACTTCCCCTACTTTTCACTGCCTACTTGATCAAGCTTGGTTGTTCGTTTCAAAACAGTTTCCCGATGTATTATACCATTAATTTACTAATAAAATCCGAGTTAAAATGAAGCAAGAATACATAAAATAGAAGCCTGCAGTGGTGATTGAAATAGTTTAATAGAAAAGATTAAAATAATTTAGTGAAGCAGTATTTCTATTCTAACCTAACATATTGCTTGGTTTGAGTTTGTTTACATTTTTTTCATGTTTCTTGATCTCGGTTTCATGCCCTGTATTTTATTTCGCGTAGATAGGTACCTACTTATATAATACAATTGTGTGATATTGTCCAGAAAAAGTTATTTTCACGCGGAAGTAACAATTGAGGATAAACCTGTAAGACAGCAAGTCCACATAAGTATATGAATTTGCATGCAGTAAGTAAATCTAGTATAATAGTATAATAAACCTAGTGCTCCTCAGTTCATCGGTAGGTACCTATTCGTATTTATCGTAGTTTTTCACGCTCTGATTAGTTATTTGGATAATATTTTTTCTAAGTAGTATTATGCTTTAATAATCCATAGGTAGGTTTATGAATATGAAAACGTCCGTGATTTCACATCATTACAAAAATCCATTGAGCACCTACCTACTTATATGAACGTTAGACAGTTTATTAACAGTCTTCGTATACTCAGCAACAAGCACTAGAAATTAATACTAAAACTATAAAATAAAATGAAATCCTCGACTGTTGCCCCTCCATGAGAAACGACTCAGCTACGCCACTGTATATTTGTCACCTTACTTTCTCTTAGTATGCTTGAATGCACAACCTTAATTCAAGTCTTACGAGTTTGGATTCACAACAGTGGGAAATCTTATTCAAAATAAAAGGAAGATGATGTACCACACCCATTTGGCTGCCTGTTTTGAATGCCAGTACCTGAATAAAATCCTCTCTGGGACAAGTAATTCAATAAACTATTGATTCCATAATATAATAATCGTATAATTGGACTCAGTATAATTCCTCAGAGCCTGAGCAGCTTTTATGTTCATCATTAGGATTCCAATCACTTGCTTTCGTCGAACCCATTTTCTCTCTTACATTTCGCCTTGAACAGCCACCTCGATCTTTGCCTGCAAAGTAATGCCTTTTTATCGTACATGAAAGTTCGCAAAGGAACGAAATGTGGCAATATCGACAGCTTCTATAATAACGCTTCAAGTGCTTGCACTACCGCCAGTCAAAAGCTCGGCAAAGGATCTATCGTCACGTCATTATTTCTTCCGTTTCTGAAGAGCGATCGTATTACAACGACACAAGCTTTGAATCACATACCAACTCCTAGCTACAGGTCGTTTCTCCAACCTCAATCATATACTTGCCAAGGAGTTTTCAATTCAATTTCAAAAGTTTTCATTTTCTTTTTAACATGATATAAATAACTATATATATATATCGTTGGTGATGTGAAAAAAGGGCGAATTCCACATTTTAACGGAAAATGACTTTTTTACCATCAACGATCATGTTTCTAATAGTATATTAACAGGTGACAAAGTCAAAGTCCTAAGTTTCGTTTACCTTGAAAATACATTTGCTAGGACTTCGACTTTTTCACCCGTTAATATACCTACTATTAGAAACATGATCGTTGGTGAAAAGAGTAATTTTCCGTTAAAATGTGGAATTTGCCCTTTTTTCATATCACCAACGACATAATATATATGCACATTTTACAATTCCGTAAATAAAATATAATAAAAATAGATTCAATATGCTTTTCAAACATTTTAAAAGAAAACACAATTTTTCGTCAGTTTAGCTATTTTCAGCTTCTGCTCTGACGAAATCAGTACGTGTAACACTTTTTGAGATGGCTACCTTCTTCTTCAGTATAATTAAAGGGTAAACATTATAATTCTAATTTGAAATAATTGAAGATAATAAAATTCAAGTTAAAATGTCAAACTAATATCATAGGGGGATGAATTACAATTTAAATTCAGAAATTACTTAATAATAATCAATTAGTTATAGAAGGATAATAATAATCAATTAGTTATAAAAGGACCCTATCCTTTATAATAATGTTGATACTTCTCCACTATTCTCATCTATGTCCCATATCCAGTCATTTATTATTTTTTTATAATTTTTGAAGTTAATTTTTTTTTTTTTTTTGCACGGTAGTAAATTGTACAGGCGTGGGGCTATAAATGCTTTCCGGAACTTTTCTATATTTGCTTGGGGGGTTTAACCTGTTTTGTTCTGTTTTCCTCCTTTAATGTATCTTTACTTTTTGAAATATATATTTTTAATGTTTTAGAAATTAGAAGTTTTTTTATTGGCATTATTTTTATTTTTTTGAAGAGAGGAAGGGAAGGTGTTGATATATTTTTTCCAAAGATTAATCGAATGAATTTTTTTTGAATTTTGGTTAAGGATAAGTTATTAAGGTTAAGATTAAGGATAAGTTATTGGCTACTATTTCAATATGTTATAACGCATACAATAAAAAACAGAAATTTATATTATATCTGTATTAGATAATATACAATTTTTATGACTTCTCGCACGAACACAATACTTCCCTTCGTTCGGTAGGGAGGAAGCAAAATTTTAAACAAGCCAAAAACTTTGATACATACCCAGAAACTTGCTACTTGGAAATTTGGATCTTGTGTTTTTCTTTAAAAAATATTATTGACAAAAGATCGTCATTGCTGTCTTAATGTTCTAAAATCAGTGGATATCCATTTTTTTCCATTTCGAAATCAGTTGGATGATCGTTATATCGATGGAAAAAGAGATGGTGGTGGACATATTAATTTGTTCAATTCTTTGGAAAATGGGGTCTGAGTTGGATCAAATATTCTCAACACGCACAGAAACGATTACGGAGCGGGAGGGCACATTACCTGAAGGACATTAGGGCGGATCATGTGAGAGTCAAGATGACTGTATCATGCTCTACACCCCCCTCCCTCCCATCCCAATACCCTCATCAGACAACTGGAACAACTTCTTTGTCTCATTCAATGCGAGAAAACAACATTTGTGATTTACGTTTGTGATTCTGGCTTATTATTTCGAATCTCAGTGATGTAGGTAGGTATTTTAGTTTTGAATATGTATCTGTATTTTCAAAATAATACCTATTGTTGATAAGTACTTGGTGCGATTAAAATTTTAAATATATATATATATATATATATATATATATATATATATTTAAGTAACTAACTAACGCTTCGTCACAGATGCTTTGACTTAGGTATAGTCTCTAAGTTTGACCATTAAATTCAATTTAATTTACGTCAGTGGGTATGTGTACCGTAAAAAAATAAGTATGATGATATATTCGAAAGATATGTCACTCAACATAACACTAAATAGATGGTTTTTCGAAGTTCGTGTTCCCAGATACAAACAACCAACGAATAGCAAAGTAAGTCACTAAAGGCGAAAAAGTTATTTGTGCTAAATTTCAAGTTAGGTTGCCGCCATTCCCTTGCTTTACACTATAACTGTATAAAATTTTAAGAAAAATTTATTTATTGGATTTGTACATTATGTACATGTTCCAGAACTATGTGGGTTAGCATTAGAATGTGTAAGGGGTTTCTTGTTGTCGTGTGTCAAAAATGTGGAAGGAATGTGATGTTCTTGAAATTTTGATGATTTCATTATTGGTCTTGCTGATGAGTGTTTGTGAATGGTTTGGAGACGTGAAGTATGGAATATTCTCCACGCTTGGCCGATCGGGGCCAATGTGGCCCGACCGGCCCGGACCCTACCATCATGACAGCTCCCAACGCCACCAGTTCTGATTGACAGGGAAGATGGCCCTTGCCAAAAGAAATCAATCAAGTTAAATTAAACGTCTACAGTTCACTATTGACTGTACGTAACATAAGCTAATATCAAAGTACAACGGTTCAACAGAATCTTTGTATATTGACATCAGCCATTCAGAGCTGACCCGTTACGAAGGGCCAACTCTAGCTACTGAAGTAGAAAAAACGAAATGGAAAAGCTAAAGAGTGTCATGTGCGTAGAATACGTCTTACACCTCCATTTCAAATTTTAAGTTCATGTGTTGTATAGCAAGGAAATTACCTCCGCAGATCTTTAGCATCACTCTAACATAACTCTAGCCTCCTGTGTGATGGGTTGAAGGTACTGTTGGAATCAAAACCTCTTACTGAAAATCAAATCATCTTCCCGAGCTCGTAAAATCTGTTATTCTCTCCTACTTACCGAACAACTGAGGGAGTTATGTGAGTCAAATGGTAACGTAGCGCTAATCCCCTATCAGTGAGGTTGATGACGCCGCAGATAGGAATATTACAAGGGTTTTTATTTTTTATTGGGAGGCTTGACTCTAATATTCGACCGAATCTGAACAACAGAAACTAGACTAAGATAATTTATCACACTTCCTATTAAGTAGGATATAAGGCCACTTTTCAACACGGCGGACAAATTGACTCAGGAAAATTTTTTCAAACCGATGTAATTAAAATCCGCTGGAAAAACTTTTTTTCGTTCAAGAAAACGTTTGGGAACCCATCCCTAAAACGGCCGAGCTGAATTTTGAGTTTTTCAATTTTTTTCTCCAAGTAGAAGCTCTAAAATTTGTTGCGAAGTGTCAGTCCTGTCACGCCTGTATTTGATGATGAAGTCACTCTGAAGTTCTCGTTGTTGGTTTTTCGCTTAAGTCTGGTATTACTTGCGGCAATGTCTGCTGAGCATAATTTTTCAATTAAAGAATTTTTCAGTTTTTTACGGTTTTGATGGTCAATTTCATTCTCACATATCTTATATTACATATAGAGTACAATTAAAGAAAATTACATTTCATTCAAAGACGGTAGCTACAAAAGAAGATCTTTTGGAAGAAGATGTGATAGGGGATCATTTGAAATTTCATTTTATAGAATACTTATGAGTGTTTTATGCAGCGTGACAGAACTGACTAACATGTGACAGAAATGACCGGATCTGAACTAAAGAGGGTGTCCAGCATAATTTAATGTATGCATTCACATACAATAAGACCTGAAAGGAGATCAAAGTACACGGGAGGTTCGTAGAAAATATTTTATTTATTACAAAATTCTTTAGAACACTTGAAATATTTCAACTATTGACGACGAAGAGAAGTTCAGTCATATAGGAAGGACAGTAGATGCGACCAGCTGTAGAGATCAGTCTGAATCTATTCTCTTGCAGAAATATAAATAACTTACCTAGGAACAAGATTTATAAAGAGATTTACTGAGAAATATGTAGGAAACTGAACTATAAAAAGGAACAAAACGCAAAAATATCTAAAATAGACAACATAAATTACAGGACAGCAAATTTGTTTAACATTTAAAAATTCTCACCTAATAGGTAGATAAAAAAAAAATAGAACACTTTACTGAGGATAAAGAACCAACAAAAATGTGTCATTGTCCAGTAAAACAAAGGGGAAACATCTTTTTTCGCTCCTTCTTCTTATTTTTTCTGCTGTTTCTTTCTTCTTCTGAGGGGCCATTCTGAAGACTGAAAATTGTAAAAACGAGAATTAAGATGCGCAGAAAAAGGAAAACCTGGAAAATATGTAATGCCCAATTATATATCCATACCTAATATCAAAGAACTGAAGTAGAACATGGGTTACTAACAGAAAAAAAAGTTCCAGTCTTCCAGCATGATCATATGAGTGAATTTCCCATAATTATCGTATTACACCTCAGTTAAATTAAGCTGTAATTTGAGAAGTTTGTGCGCAAAGAAATTGTTACCAATTAATTTTATTGTGAAAAAACTTGTTGTAAAAAATAATCTTCTATACAAAGATTTTGAGTTTTTAGATTTTTAAAAAATTTTTATCGACTTTTTAGCACACTTTATGATGAAATTTGAGTACAATTTTCAGCAAAAGTTAGAGCTTCAATTTTTAAATGACCTTGGTCATGGTTGATAAACTTTTTTTGAGTAATATTCTGCTAAAAAATATAAATTTAACCATTTTTAGCCGGTTCTGTAATTTTTGTGATTTTTTAGTACATTTTTTGAAATTTGACCAATTTACTGTTTTCAAAAAGTGTTGTCCAACAAATTCATCCTTCCTTTTGGAATGCTTAATTTTTGGTGGAAGAACGAGGTTTTTATCTCAATCCCATCTAGACTTATCGTCTGGAATGACACATATGTACATTTATATACAAATAAAAAAGTGTTAAAATTCAGGAATCATTTCAAATGCCTCAAAACAGATTTTGATGAAGAAAATTTTTATTTTAAAATTTTCGGAGTCATTACAATAGCATCATTTTCTGAGAAAATTCGCTAAAAGCACGTTTCCGAACAGTCGTTACAGATTTCAATAACCCGTAAAAAAAAAAAGGCTAAAAAACGGAAACCCCACTTTGAAATTAATTTTGTATTGGAAATATGAATTCTACAGAGGATTTAAAAGTTGCGAAGCTCATAATGTTTGTTAAAAGGAGCAAAAAGAATGAACGAGAGAACTGAATAAAAATCGTCATTCCTGTCACACACTGTCAGGTCCTGTCACGTGACAGAACTGACCGTGACAGGAATGACGTTTTCGCACATTACTGTTCAGTTGGCAGCCATATTGGTTTTTACAACTGTTCTGAGTCGCTGGTTGAATTCGTGCTCCATGGAAATACTACCTCCCCTGCTTAAAACGTTTTTTTGTAATGCTTAAATATGGAAAAAACAAGTGACAGGAATGATGAACAATAAAGGTACGCAACGGTTTTGCGTTTATTATACCCTGATTACGAGAAAAATCTGCTGTTGGACTTACCTACGGCATTTTTCGATGGAACTTCAAATTCAACTGAAGATGTTGATAGCAGCAGGGGGCTCTTCCGGATATTTCCCGAACCGCCACACGCGCCGCCAAAAAGGGGCTGCCCCTGAATTCAACGTTTGGGTGACAACACTTCCGAGCCTAATATAAATTGGGGAAAAAATAGTCCTCGCCCACTTTCTGTTGTATTTAAGAGAGGGCATATGTAATATATTATCGGTATATCAGAATCATTCAGAAGTTCAGTGCTCAAAGTAAATATTTTAAAGTACAGTTCACCTTTGTGTCCTGGGGACAGTGACAGAACTGACGATCCGGCCCTTCATCACTGAATAACTCGAAAATTTTGAGAGCTTTGAAAAAGATCATATCGGAGCGAAATAAAGAATTTTCGGGGTGTTAAATAAAAATAAAAATTTTGTGAATTCGAGCATTAGTACCAGCGTTATCGCGCAGTGACTCGATTTGTCCGCCGTATTGAAAAGTGGCCATATACTGGTGAAAATTGAAGAAAAACAAATTAGGAGAGTGATAGGTGCTGAACTTCTTTGTTGTTTTTACAATCACAAGAATAACCTCAATGTGGAGGAAGGTCAATTCTTGCGGGCTCCATGAAATTGCAGCGTCAATTAACAATCCAGTAGGATGTAGCAGATATTCATAACTGGAATGGCCACCACCTCCTACGGACCACCTGAATGCACCCTAACAATAATTAGGAATATTTAGCTGAAGAAATATACTGTTCAAAGCAACCGACTCAGAGCAACTAAAGATCAAACCGTATATGGTATGAACTAACAAATAAATAAATGGGTACTTATGGAATATGAGTAAGATAGACAAGAATATGATTTAAGTGATTTAATTAAAGTCTTGGAATAGTTTTCTATCTTATCCTGGTTGCCCTAGGCAACCGATTGTAATATTGCTGCATTAAGGAAGTGGAGATCGCTTTAATTGATTAAAGACCTTTCATTGTTCTATAAATCTGCACGAAACAGTTAGAGTTAGGAGGAGATTCAACCTCTAAGGAGAAGAGATTGATTAAGTATCCCGTCATGAGCAGAGTTTCCTACTTCCAAAGAGAAATTAGACAAAAACTGTTCTCCAACCTCCGCACAAGGGAGCCAACTGACAAGATGTTCCACATCTTCAACGAGCGAATGTTATGGTCTTTCCACTCATATAATGTATCCGTTGCGGAATCCTCGATTCACAAAGGTGATGGAGGTGAAGACAAATTGAATGTAGTTCACAACTATCCGTATAACTTTTGAAACTGTTAAATTATAGAGACCTGTAGTCCATACCGATCATACAGCACGGGTCAACTAGCTAATCTATATTAATAATATGTATGTAAGTATGTCTGTCTGTATGTTGAATAATCATGCAATTTTGTGATTCTTTTCTATTTCATGCTATTTGTAGACAATCGGTACCATTTTCTCAATTTCCTCTGTCTGTCTGTCCGTATGTTTGTCCGCTTTTCACGGTTACAGGGGCCATTGGACAACTGATATGAGTGGAGGGAAACGTCTGTATCAGTCCAATTTTATAGAAGGAATTTATAGAAAGACAACAAATTTATAGAAGGAATATTTAAATTGGCAAAAACGTTAAACACAGCAACAAATTTATATAAGGAAAGGAAGGCTGGAGAATAGGAGAGGACCCAAATGCAAGCAAGACTGGAAAAATGTTGTATGTAAAAACATGCGGTAAATCTAGCATTAAGTATATAGGAAAGGATTATGACGAAAGCAGGAAGGATGCTGGTAGCTAAAACGTGCTGGTGAAAGCGCTAGGATGGTGAGGGGAAAGTATTTTCTTTTATACAGAAAAATACAACTCTCCTCTAGCACCTCAAAAATGAGTAGTATCATTGGATATGATTTGATTGAATAAGATATACTGCCCATTCACTTGTCAAAAATGTTATCCTTAGTGGGACAAGGAAAGAATAACCAACAAGAATTTATTTCCGTCTCTTTTGCTGTGGTCCCGGAAGAGAAGCTGACGCCCGAGTCATGAAATATTGGGCGAAATAAGAGATGAGCCGAGAGTAATATAAAACGCTGCTAACAAGGACCTGATTGTTGGCAGTCCTATCATTTGTCTCTGCGACACTCAGCGGCAACAATAAACGAATCCCGTAAAACATTTCTGCTCCTCAAAGGAAAATCTCTACCGTGGTAGACTCTTATGGTTCACAGAATCAGCGGGTGTTGCACAAGAAAAAATAAATAAATGGGGCCGTCTAGGGACGCCCGAAGGAAGCGAAGCTTTATATCATAAAGCGTAGAATAGATTTGTGAGTATTTTCATACTCATGAACAACCTCTTCTAATTGGAATTAATTTCATATAATTTTAATAATTTGCATCCTTCAATTTTTGCAAAATCAGTTTTATTGCATACAAGTTCTCACATACAATATATAACATGGAGGAATGTTTACAAGTCTCGAATATGTCAGTGGCTGGCAGAACTTGGGTGGAGGGAATGTGATAGGGTTATGCGTAGTATATATGTTCATTAGTTAAGCGGTTTGATTGTTGGTTTTTTTCGAATAGGGGTTGTGTCTTTTTGCGATTTTTTATTTATTTTCTTTCAATCATATCTTTTTTTTTCCGTAAATAGTGAGTAATTTTTGTATGAGTTATTTATGTTTTAGTTAAGTACTAAGAGATTTTTGGACTAAATGTTAGCCTAGATAGCGGCGCTTGCTAGGTACCTACGGGCTTAGCCTATCACCTAGCAATACATTGAAAATATGAAGATGCAGGCATATTGTTATGTTTAAAAGGTAGCCAATTTCATTTGTATCATAATTTGTGTATACATTATAAAATGTTTCAATGAACCAAATAAATAATAAATAAACATACAAGTTACAAATCATTTACAAAGCTTAGTTATCTACCTGTTCATCAAGATCAGAAGTACATTCAGTAATTTTTGCACCATTATTCTCATTGTTATATTCTATGAAAGTGATGATTGTCGTCGTAAAGTAGAGAAAGAAAGACCGGGGAGGCCTCGGGTAGAATCGGGATCGTTCGGAACAGTTCGGATTATGACTGACGCTGGGGCCATGACGTTTTTCATGGGGAGACTCCCCGAACGGTGAGCGTTCCTAGCGGGGGAGGGGGGGGGGGGGCGTCCGTATGAAAGCTTCGCTTCAAAAAAGTATGTTAGGTTCGTTACTACAACCTATGTTGCCTACTGTTTAACGATTGACCGGATAAGTGATTGCATTAATATTTCCTGTGTAGGTGCCTATATCTATGTAGGCATATTGATGACAAAATCAGCCTTTCACTCTGAGCAGTGATCTGCTTTGGGCCTTCTGAGTCTAAATTGTTTCTTAATCGACTTATGGTGCTGAAATTTAGATGGAGCTCCATACTGATCAGCTGAGGGGCCTTTGATCTTAATTTCTTTCGTTTACGACCTACAATTCGACTTTATACTTTTTTTTCCAAAATCGACATTTTTGATTCCACATATTTTCTAAATTTGTCGATATTTTGGGGTCCCGGAGCTTCAAAGGTGAGAAACCGTTTAGGAAGGCATGAAGAGTATATCACCAAGTTTTGGTGATATACTATTATACTTAAGGGGTTTAAAAATTTTAGACCAATGATCTGCGTGGAGTGCCAATTTATTACAGAAATAATAAATGTTTGTGAAATAATATCAGCGTTAATAAATTAAATTAAATTGATTGATTGTAGTTCCATGAGGTTGTTGAACGTAATTTCGAGCAAACGAGAATATTTTGGTAACGCTTTACTGTCAGCAAGCGCTTGGGGGTGAGACATGCTGCAGTGATAAGTAGGTTCAGTATTATACAGGTCATAGTGATATTATAGTAATATTCAGTATATAATAATTTTTAATAATATCCGGTAGGTAGTAATAGTGTTTATCAGTAATAGCAACTTATAACTGTTATTTTACTGGAAGACGGGTAGACATAGAGAAGGTAGGTAGTTATTCCTTCTATGTGGGTCACGAGGTGTAAGGGCGTAAGTAATTATTGTGCGGACAGGATCACTTTAATTAGATAGAACCAAGCCTCTCCAGCCTAGATCCCACATAAGCCCAGCGTGAAACTTGATAATGAATTATTATGTTAGGGAAGTCATTAATCAATTTTATATACTGAACAGAGATTACCATAGAAACGATAATGATTTGCCAACAGATGGGTTGCGATACATTTCTAGCCAGGTATGAAATTTGAACTACTCTTCATTGCTCAATGAATTTAACACATCAATCAGCGGCAACATCAACTTATGAAGAAAATAATGTTGGAGTGGAATTGAAAAGATTTGATAAAATACTAGTATCACTTGAGAAAAATCGATGTACTATAAATAATAACATTGAGAAATCCACGCACCGAATTAAGCTAAAAAAAAGTTTATTGAATTTCATTAAAATGTGCTGAAAGAATTTATTGACTAGAAATTTTCGTTTAAATTCTAGTATTGATTTATAAGGCAGGATATTATTTAGAAACTGTTGTTCGATAGAATAGGCTAGTTGACCAGATTCGTAATCATGATTTGTTCACTCGAATTCCACTCAAATGTGCTAAACGCTTGAAAAAATATAATTATGAAAAACTAAGTAAATTTTGTCATATAGTCATGCTTAAATGCCTAGTGGCAAAGTTTTAGAAATCAATAATTTTTCGATGGTTCGTGATAACACAATATTAAATTCTTACCGTTAAAAAAATTTTTTGAACGTACAAGATTACCGACATCATGGATCAAGTAATAATAAGTTTATGGAGCTAATACATTCAACAGCACGCTCTCCTTCGAAAAATAGGGAGGAAAAAATACAAACAAATCAATAATATGTAGGTTATATCCACAATATCCGCGTTGAAATTGGCACGACTTAATGTTACATCAGTTTACTGAACTCGAAAAGTTGAGTCAGTAGACATACATTATTATCTGATTCACCCACGTCATCACCTAATAACTTCCAGCCTCTATTTTATGTGAAGTATTGCCGTCCGAGTTATTCAAAGCATCTTCCGTTGCTGGATTATTTAGGTAGATTATTTATAGTTTGAATGTATTGGTGTCCTCGGTCTTTTAAGACTTAAGTATGAAGTGATTCTAAGAGAAGAACAAGTTCTTAATCTTATTTACAGGGTGTTTCTAGTATTTTCAATAATGAACCTTTTTGATCGACTGAGAAAAAAATACCCCCCTCCCTTAAAATTTGTTGGCTTACCTACGTATCAAGATGCGTAGTTAATCCAAAAATCGAATTAAACAAATTCGTCAGTACGCCAAACGCCGTACGCCGCCGCGTCCACATCAGCTTTTTTCCAAAACTACTGGACCAAAGTTTATGAAAATTAACAAATCACAAATGGGTCTACATAGTTGGTCCTGCTTGGCATCAATTTGGGTCAACCCTTAGGGATAGTGTTAAGGGCAGAAATATTTAAAAACTAAAATTTCGAAAACTTTCGAAGAAACAGTAATTTTTTGGGGGTGTTATTTATAGATATCATCCCGGAGAATCTAATGAAACCACCCAAAAAGCTGTACTTTCATATATTCCTTCTCCCTAATTTCTAGAAATTTGGCTGGAAAATAGAAATAACTAACAACATGAGAGCAAATCATAACTTGTGAAACATTATTAAAATCGCCTAATAACTACGACGATCGTATCAGCTGATATAATTCCAAAGGAAGTCTCACTCCTCGAAATCGAGTTTATCATAACTTTTGTCACCTGAAGATGAAGTTAGGTGATTTATTTTATCCCATTAATTTTCAGCTGGTGGGTACCTGCCAATTTCAGTGTCGATTGACTTGGATCAAGGGGACTTGTAAATTAATTTTCTCGCGGTTGGTGGAACTCCTTTGAAACACCTGGAAAACGAAGAGAAAACGAGAAACGGAGGCATTCCGATACGTTGAGGGACCAATGAGGGTAATTTCTTTCTTAATAGACTGAAGGTGATGAAATTTTAAATGGAGCACTTTTGGAACACGTAGAATACAATTAGAATACAAGTTATGGAGGCGAAGTGATCAGCCGAGGGATTTTAGAGACTAATTCCTTCGCTAATCGACATAAGGAGCTCAAATTTATGATGGAGTCCCGTTGTGGCACCAAGAAAATAATTACGTGGCACGGAGGTACATAGTCCTTCAAGAGGCCAATGCGGCTAATTTCTTTCCTGATCGGCCTAGGGGGAAATTAGAAACATAGAGAACATGGAATACCTTGAAAACAATGTTACGAGTTATGGAGGACAATCACTTGTTAAGCTGATTTATTATCTAATCGATCTGTTTAATTAATTTAATTTATTGTAATAAAGGATTTTACGTGTAAGGAACAATCTTAGTTTCAAATCAATGCACAGTCCATGCAAACCTCTGCAAGGTGGAAAGTTGACTTTGTTATTGAAGATATTGTTTAATAACTTTTACTAAGATGGGGGGGGGGGGGGGGGGGTCAGATCGGTTCGTGGGATTTTTAACATGAAATCATGTTTTAGCGATGGATCCCCCGCCGAAAAGTGAGAATATAAAGTGAGATGAAAGTAGCGCCAATAATTGTGATGATTTCCGCTTACAACCGAGTCGTTGCTAGGGATATGATACTTCGTCGTTTTTCATCCCACAAAATTCGTTGACCATTCGTTCGAAAGCTCTCGATTTATCCAACCATACTATATTAACTACTGCGAAGTGCGTGGCCAACAAGCTGAGTTATGAGCATTGTTATATGAATAATTGTTTACACACAGGTGATCATTCTCATTTATTGATATTGTGAACATGATTGCAACCGCTTGTTAATTTCTGATGATTTCATTGAGCTGGTGTTTCGATTATGTGATTCATAGCAGGTGATCCGAATATTGCAAGAACGGTTTGATTTGTGAAGCGGTGGTTAAATCATTTTAATAGGTAATTTCTATACTTTACACTATAGGAAGCTGTAATTTCGTATGTAGCCTCTTTAGCCTCTTTCTATAATAAAGTGAATGTTTACTCGCGAGTTTCTATTAGGAGATCATCATCTCACAAGAGCTCAATCGTCGTGATCATTTCTATAATAAAGTGAGAGCGAGGAGCTAAAACATGATTCCATGTTTTTTACATTTTAGCAGTCAGGCTAAAAGTAATAACATCCGGGTTTTTTTTTTTTTTTTTTTTTTTTTTTTTTTTACACTTCCTTCATATTTGGGTAAATTCCAATTTTTGTACAGTAAAAAACGCTATTGTTTCTAAGAACCAAGAAATACAACCGCCAAAAAATCTGTATAGCATTAATTGTGTTCTGTAAAGTATGGTTTTTCGGACCAATTCCCAAAACGCTCGTTTTTTTTTAACATAATTTTTATGAACTTTTAGGGATTATGCAGATCAGCCCTAAATGGTACACTTTGCAATTTGCGAATCAATGGTGAAAATTCATACATCTGCATAAACAGCTGTTAATACGTAATTCAATGTTATAATGCTATAATCAAGATTAGCAAGTATCTGCGATAGGTACCTTCTGCATTCAAGACAATTACTGATTAATACCTAATATTTCTGAATCGTCTCCAAATTATACATTTGTATACTGTCGGGGCGGGTGATATGGTAAGAGAATGGGACAATGACGTTTTTCTGTGAAACAATTCATGTGGAAGACGATCCATGGTTCACCAAGGTTGGAAAAGGGGTGGAACCATTCAAGATATATGCAAGCTAGATGGTAACATTGCGAAATCAGGGCAGGTTGACATTACCTCTTTATCAACGTCATCAGTTATGTTTGATACGTGTGACTTTTCTAAACAAAGTTGCAACTCCGAGAAATCGTTCCCCGTCTGCCTAGCCAATCGGACATTGAGCGTTAAAATTATTCTTCGTAAAAAAAAAATAAATAAACTGTTTTAAATTTTCCTTTCACTCTTGGGTATACACAGTTAGGCAGCAAATGTGAGAATATAATTTAATTCGAAAACAAGGCGTTTAAATACCAAAATGTAGTATAGGTAGAAGTAATTTATATTTTAAGGTTAGAACCGAAAGGCCACATTATTAGGTTTAAAAGAGGACAAAGGACGTCGAGTTATGACTTTTCTAATTAGAGCAGCAGTAGAAAATAAGCACACAAAAAACCGAGTCCCACGCCAATGGTACGTACCATAGTCACCCGCCCCGACTATGTCTAAATTTTCGAAATCTCCGTATTAAAAGGTTTCAATGATTCAAGCATTCATTCATGTATTGGGTAGGTAGATATGAGGAAGATGTGTGCAATGGCAGAACTGTATATGGATTACGTAGGTATTATTACACTTGAGTAATGTTTAGGTAATAAAATTTTATCATTCTTTAGCATTGCCGGAAAAATACTGATATTGACTGTAAGGGTCTTTTACCAATTGGGGTGTAATAAAAGGGCAATAAGGGTAGAAAAAAGGAGGGGAGTGGCTATCTGCTTCCACCGAACCTCCTCCGTCAAGCTAATCTCTTCTGCCCCTTTTTCTGTCAACACGGTGGATACAAAGCTATTAGCTGTTCCCGAAATAGGTTGTTCCTCCGTACCCCCACCGTTAGGAACGGCGGTGTTAAGGGCAACTCTCTTTACACATTCCGCTCGTGTAAACGGGACAATTGCCCTTCAGGGCACGAGACAACATTTTGGACTATAGCAGTTTGCATGCACATCAAAGGACGAAATGGATGGTCATGGGTAAGATAAAGGTCATCACACAAACGCTCTGATTGATGATATGAGGCACATGAGGATTCAACGGAAGTAGGTATGTTGATATAAGCAACGGATGATATATTACCTAGGTAGGTGATACATTTTACGAGACTAATGAGTAGCAGGGTTAGTAAGTAGGGTAAAGTCTAATAGTAGCAGGGTAAGTTGAGGGTAAGGTAAGTAGGGTAAAGTGGACCTCGGGGAAAGTAGTACCTACCGTATTGATATTGGGACGCCAGTAGTTTTTATGAGCTGTTTCCAACGTGAAAATACATAAAAAGCCTTGATCGCTTCGCTCACAGGTGGCAGCGGGTACGGTCGAACTGGTCAAACGGTCAAGACAATCCAAAAGAAATTTTCGAGCCCATTCCGAAGGGTTCTGTCAAACTGGTCCAAGGCAAGCTCGAAGGTAGCGGCTGGAAATTCCGGAAGGGGTGCTAACATCTCAAGCCCTCACTCCGCGTATAGTTTGGTGGTCTGGATGCTCGCAAGCTTGCATCAAGTAAAATTATCATTTACGTACCTTCCGGAGAAATCCGTCGTCACTAGCAAGTTGAGTACCACGGGTGAGTGCTTTCGATGCAAATACACCACCACCAGGCCATCGAAACAGTATTCCTACAATATCACTACCAGCAGAAATAACCCTTTAGATTTAATAACATCAAGTAGTCAATCCCTTCGTAAAAATTCAGATTAGTTGGATCTATATAGGGCAGATTGATGTGTATAGTTTGGTGCTCTGGATGCTCGATAGCTCGCATCTCAAAAATACATCACATCAAGTAATCAATCCCTTAATAAAAATTCAGATTAGTTGAATATAAATAGGTCAGAACGATGTGTATAGTTTTGTGGAATAGATGCTCGCAAGCTCGCACCCTCCTACCACGTTGTAATAACCATCGGACCAGTTAGATAGTGACCCTTGTAATCCCTCGCACTGCCATCGGACCAGTTCAACCTTACTAAGTGGGTGGTTCATCAACCACCGTACCAGTTCGGACCAGTTCGACAGTAACACGTGAGGTTCTCGAACAATCAAGTAGAGTCACGAGACTCTAGACCTTGACTTGTTCGACTACCCACGCATGGCATTCCCAGCGCTCCAGTCGCCATGAGATTTTACACAGATCAGTCTTCTTAGATTAGTGGTCGCTACGCTTGCATCTCAAAAATGCATAACATCATCCCCGAGTAAAAATTTAGTTTAGTTGGTCATGGTCTAGAGTCTCGTGACAGAGACCCTTGTAATCCCTCGCACTGTCATCGGACCAGTTCGACCTTTCTACGTGGGTGGTCCGTCAACCACCAGACCAGTTAGACAACACCCGTGGCAGATGGACGAAATAGAAGGGATTTGTTGTAGGTACAATGTATGTGATCCCCGCAGCTCTATTAGCACTCTGGGACTTCGGCATCACCTAAACTGGCGATTATACCTACCTTGTTCTTTTGTGTCGAATTTTGATTGCATCTTCATGAAGATGATGTTTTTCGATTCTGTACAGAAACCCCTGTCAAGTGGATTGGCAGCACATTCCTCACGACTTATATCAAGTGCTTACTTATATAATTAGTTGAGTCAAAATGATTTATAACGGAAAATAGAAAAGTAATGAATGTATGACATACCAATGTATACTATTCTGGTATATGTATACCAATATAAGGATATATAAAATAGGGCTGTAATTCACGTTTGCACTCATGCTCACCCCACCACCATAATCCAACGGCATTCACCATCAAAAGTGCAGTAGAGCCCAATTATCCGCGTGTGCCACGCTTTTTTTTTTTTTTTTTTTTAATATTACGAACTGTTCTTTATTTTAGTGATTTAGATTTAGAGAAAATTATTAGAGTACTGCTTTACTATAAGTAACGTCTGCTGTACTTTACATATTATAAAAGTTTTATATATAATTTTTTTTTTTGTCCAATAAGATTTTTTTTTTTTTTTTCACCTCATTTTTAGTAGTTTTTTGGGTCATCCGCGATTTTCGTTATCCGCCGTGCCCTTGCCGCCCAATTTTGCTGATAATCGGGGCCCTACTCTATATCTACTTGCTTTGTAGTTTTCCGTATTTATGATGGCTTCTTCAATAAATAAATAAATAGACGGCGTACAAAAAGGTTAGTGGCACAATCCCAGAACATTTAATCGTAACAGGTCTATTTGTCGCGGTCTCAATCAATCACCAATCAATTTCAGGGTTATACATCCAATTGTTTCGTAATCCGTGTAGATCGTGAAACTATAGCAACAACGCAACAAATGGATTTTATGCACCTTACTACCTGCTTCCAGGACGTACTCAAACAAACTTATATTTTGCTTTTTTCCTGTTTGGCTTTCCTACCAGTGACGGATTAATAGAATTTCGTGGGTGGGGGTGGTCCTCTACAGGGAGAACCGCCCCCCCCCCCCCCACCCCGAGAAATTTGTCGATAAAAGACCTTGAAAAACTAGCAGTTTTATTGGTTATAGACCCACACTTTAGATCAGGTATGTAAAAATTTACTTTTTTTCAATTTACTTCAGGAGTAAAAAATAATTTAATAAACACTCACGATGAAATTAAATGAATAAAGTACATTTTTGATTAAAGATGAAAACACAAATAAAATATTACCTTGTTGAACATTTTTTGTCTATTACCTACTGGTGAATGTAAAACAGTGAATAATTCACTTCAATCGAAAAACACTGGTTGCAATCAGTTAAGAAAACACGATTCGTTTCTTTCTTCGTCAAAACAGTAGGTAGGTTGATTATGTATTATGGCTATTGATTATGTATTGTTACCGTTACCAAAAGCGGTAAACGAGAGACAAATACAGTAGGTTCCTACCGTAACTTGTTAAATAAACTGATGAACACAAACTTATCCCTCAAGCACTTCTGGAAATCTCAGAGTTTACCGACGAAAATTCTGACACTACCCACGTAAATCTCCGATTGATACCCCGCGGCACCTACGCAGTTTGTGGGCCAACTAAAATTCAAACGAACAAATTAGTAAATTGGCCGTGGCAGATTAGTAAAACCGGTACCTATCATACCAGTTTCCCCCACAGTATAAAGTTCCTTCATCTATACTCGTATTTTTGTCAACCTACAAGCGCGACGGCGTGATTCTATTCTGACGTTCCCTCGCAAGAATTTTTTTCTTCTGCCTCTCCCCCCCCCTTTAACCCGTCCCTGTTTCCTACGTTGGTAATTGTGTTTTTTCAGTTGGCAAATTAATAACTTATACCTAGTACGTTAACTAAAAAATAGAAGTATTTCATCAATTAACCATAAAAAGTAGGAATAGCAGTTGCGTCGTAAAGTCGATTGTAAAGGTTGTTTCCCTCAAATCCTCCAACTGAAATAGTGACGTTTCAAATATTTTCTGAACAAACAAAACGGATCGATGACAGGAATAGTTGGTTCCTGTTGATAGGAAAATTTTATTCTAAAAAATTTTTTCGCACATTGTACCTGCAACCAATAATAAAATATTTGTAATCACAAATTGGGCATGAGGGACTTTATTTTTCAAAAAAATACGTTTTCTAAATGGAAGTTACCCCTTCATAATCCAATTTCATGCAACTACTCGAGTCGAATATTACTACATTCCTATTAGGGTGTCAAAACTTTTCAAACTCTTCTCGTTAGAAAAAATTCAGTGATTTTCATTTGTTCTACTGAATAGAAATTCTTGACATTTCCAGCTTGGCAAGATTACATGATTTTTCCAGTTGCACATACGGACACCTCCTTTATCTTGGTTCAACCGTTGGTGGTAGGGAAACATTGGGTGCACTTTTCACTCGCAAATCACATCAGTTGACTTTACGAACTCGAACTACAGTCGAAATAAGACGAAGTAAACCCACTTGCGTCTACGTTAGGGAAACTCAATTCAATGAACAATGTTATCTATCTCCAAGAAAAGAGTGTAAAAAAAAAAAAAAAAAAAAAGAAAAAAAAAAAAAAAAAAAAAAAAAAAAAAAAAAAAAAAAAAAAAAAAAAAAAAAAAAAAAGAAAAAAAAAAACACATATTTAAGTAATAAACTTTAGCCGAAATCATTAATGTTGCACATTATATGCCCTAATATTTCGAAAATTGTGGTTGCGACCATAGATTCATGTTCAGCGAACTTCAAAACATGGAGGATGTGTCACTTCGTTTAAAGGATTATTTTCATGCAGAGCAGTGTTAACTTCAAAGTTGTAGGCAACAGATGTTTTTGTAGACTTATCCAGCAGAATTTACAGGAATTAATGCTCATTTTGATAGAAAACGCCTAAATTTTACCATTATAATATATCGTCTCAATGAAACTGTAATAAACTTGGGACATTTCCAACCAACCGGCCTTTGCAATATCATCAATCCTTTAACCGACTATTATCACACGTTCTCTCATCCCTTCTCTCGTCTCCTCCACGTTATTGATTGACTTTGGTATTGGCTTGAGCGTTGATCCTGATTGGACTTTTCGAGTCTTTGCAGTTACTTCTACACACTAATTCATCCAATCTGCCTTCGGCTTTCCAATAAATCAGGGCGACGATATTTGTCTGTAGTAAAGACCAGCAGAGTAGTGTCAACAAACAACCAACGGTTCGAATCTTCCCAATCAAGAAGTTCTCTTCACCGACTGACCTTGAAAGCCTGCACTATCAATATAAAGAGGCTACATTTCAAATTTCAGATTATCATTTAGATAGAAATTAGCTTCTAAATTTACTCAATTGATAAGGGTGGATCTGTACCTTGGCATTCTTAATCTGCCTTTATGTGTTAAATATTTTTAAATAGCTTTGGCTAATGGAATAATTTTATCTTTTCATGCATTTATCATTAAAATTAGAACCACTTCTACCTGTCAGGCGAGACGCTAGTCAAGTTACAGAGCCACCCTTATAAATTGAGTAAACTTTGAAGCTAATTTATATCTGAATGATAATTTGAAATGGAGCCTGTTTGGGACTGCTGGGCTACAATGGCAAGGCACATAGCATTCTAAATTTACATCTTTCAGTCCATAAGCATGCAGCCTTCCATCGTATGATTAACCGAGCACTGTCTATTCCAATGAGTGAACAAAATTTATCAAAAGAAAAATCCATTATCAAAAGCACAGCGGCTAGTAACGGATATGGAGGAGATCTCGTTGATACCATATGGGATAATGTTCTTAGGAAAATGAGTAGGGAAAAAGTTTCCAATCTGGCCAGGGAAGATGTAAATTTAGAAGAAAAGCAATGGATAAGTATATCTTATTATGGGAAAATTTCGGATAAAATCGGCAAAATTCTATCATCGAGAGGTTACAAAGTAGGTTTTAGAACTAAAAATAGTCATAAAGCATTACTAGAATCCGTTAAGGACAAAATTAATGTTCAGGATAAAAGTGGGGTTTATAAACAAAAATGTTCTTGTGGCTACGAATATTGCGGTCAAACTGGTAGGAAATTCAGGGAAAGAATAGACGAGCACCAGGAGGATTTCAGGGAAAATAAGGGTAAGCCTACATTTGCGAAACATTCAAGGAATCCAATCATAGTTACAATTTTGATTTGACAGATAGACAGTTTGTAGAATTTCTTCATTTTGTCCGAAGGGAGGTATGTTGAATGTACTTGAAAAATTCGAAATTATCAAATGTGACAGATCTGGTAAATGTTTAAATGAGGATATACCTCAATATATTTCACCACTGATAGGTCCTTTTTTATAAAGCTTGGAATTATCCCTTCACAATGTTGAAACCATATATGGTTATTTCCCCCTTTCACTTCATCTAATTAGCTATAATCCCCCGTCACCTTGTTTGCACTTAATTGGTTGTACCTCCCGCCCCTTTCCTTTCTCTTGACCAATGGGATTCAATCTCCCTTCACCTATTACTATAAAAGCTGTGTTCTTTCTAATGTGTCTTCAGTTATTGTTTGTTACTGATGATGGCCTAACCGTCGAAATCGATTTAACAGTGTAACTCTTTTAGGAAATAGACAACGTTTTTCACTAACTTCCGTTTTGAAATGGGTTTCCACAACTTCGTCGCGAGTGATTTAGTTTGTATCGGGAGTTGTGATTTGAATAATAACGAAAATCGGCCAAGACGTTCAGGAGTGGTTGTACTGAACTGGTGGTGAATAGGTGGACCACAAGTGGTATGCTGTTATCCCTAGGCGCGTACTTGGCACAAATTTGATGATATCCAATATTCCCATCGTTTTATATAACTGTAACCAAAAACGTAATAGCCTTTCCTACCCGTAAAAAGGCTTCAATCAAGTCTACTGTTCTTCTCTGTAATATAATGTTAATTGACTGTCAACAAAAAGCCAATAAACTACAATGATTGTGACGGTAGATTCCTCTTTCTTGTGTGCAAGTAGTAAGGCGTTGATTTTCTGAAGCGTTGAGATCCTTGTCCTAACATCTAAATATTTCCCATCTGACCAGCATAATATTAGTTCTTTAGAAAAACAAATTCCAGCTGTTCCCTACTGAAAGGGGAAGAATTCCAATAAAACTGAGGGTTGTGTACTCACATATTGCCTTCTTGGTGGACACATTCCTCGCGTAGCCCATGGGATAGAGAATCGCCCAATAGCGGTCAATAGATACGGCTACGAGACTGAATATAGAGATCGTGCACAGCACGATGAGCAGTGATAACGTGAATAGACACGGGTACAACTGTTTGGGCAACTCCATTTTCGTCAATATGGCGCAAGGAATTCCTGAAACAGCAAGCAAAACAATGAAATAACAATATCATAGGTAAATCACAATTACCTACCAATCATGGTATAGCAAGCTGTATTAATTCACAGAAATTACAGTACTTAATGATAAATTCAATCTAGTGAGACGCTCGTCACGGATTGCCTAGCCTTCAAGAAACCGACAAGTTAGCCATCACTGCAATGTGCGAGACGCGCCGAAATAAGTAACAAAGTAAAACTTCGGCACAACATTAGTGCCACCCAATACCAGTCTGTCGACTGAAACTTAATTTTCTTTACATATCCTGGGAGCGGCACGCCTCCTGAGTCCCCCGATGCCAAATACGTAACGGTAGATCGATTCTATATAAGCTAAAATAAGGCAAAACCAGGAATCAAGAAGCATTTTTTCGGACTTCCTTCATTTTTTTCTCGTCCCTTCTGATTTTTCGCCCACCCTTTTTTACCAGGTCTCCTCAGCCAATGTTGGTGAAATTTGAAGAAACGTAGGCTATATTTGGCCTGACGAAGTGGTTTTTAGGGTTTTGGAGCCACTAGGACCAAATTGTGGGGAGGCTTGTAAGATAGGGAGTTCAAAATACAAATCTCTTCCGTTCTCCCTAGGAAATGGAAATTTGGTAGCAAAACTCATTAGGACATCAATAGACGAATAAACTTAGGGGCTCTTTTCTGATCAAGTGTGTGAGCTAAATGCTCTCCTATTTACTTTAGGGAGATGAAATTCGAAAGGAAGACTCTCTGGAACATTAACAAACGAATGAAATGACGGCTCAACCCTGATCTAGATGAATAAGCTTAATTCATTCCTTTGCGCCCTAAGAGTGTGAAATTTAGTAAGAAAACTCTCTGGAACATCGAAAGACAAACAAACTGAAGGGCTTTTCTCTGATCAGCTGAGTGAAACAAATTCTAACTTGTTCATTGTAGGTAACTTAAATTTCACAGGGGGCGTCAATCGGACAACGAAAGTGGAATGAATGACTGACTCCATCCTGAGCAGCCTGTACATTCCATCCTTTCCCTCCAAGTCTACCAAAAATGTGTGATATCTATTCAGAAACACGTTCCGCGAACAAAAGATACCAAGCCACAAAATTCAAGATATAATTTAATTTGGGCCGAGAAATGGTCGGTTCGCCATCATCCAGTACTCAACATTCATTCTCCTACTCATTTTGACTGCGTTTTGGAGTGAGACGCTTCTTCAACGGCTTGGTCGATTTTCGCATTTACGATGTGTACATCATTGCTGTAATCCGAACGTGGTGGGGGAATATCTCCTTCAAACGGTCTTCCCTGCATTGCCAAACATAGCTCTGCACTGCCTACTATTGCAGATTGAATTTTCAGTCTCGGTGACATTGTGTGAATCGATGACCACACTTAACCGTACGGTTGCGTGATAGGCGAAAATCGGCTAATCCATATTGAAGAAGCTTCTCACTTCTAAACTCAGTCAAAAAGAGTGAGATGATAAATGCACTAGAAGACTGCGATCCGACTATTGGCTGGGCCCACATCGGATGATATCATGAATTTTGTGGCTTGGCATCTTTTGTACCCGTAGCGTCTTTTTGGGGGTTTATTTTGTAAGTCAGTTAGATAGAAGTGTTTTAATGTTCCAGAAGGATAAGTATATAATAAAAACATATGCGAATTAAGTAATGTTGAGATGAAAATACCGTTATCTAGATAACGCTTTTCATTTTCTGAAGCTTAATTTGAGCCAGTTTAATCTTCTCGTTAGTGGAAATCTGAATACTGAAACGAAGAAGCTAACCGAGATAATTAACTCGATTAAAGAATGAACAAGGCTAATCACCTCACTGGCACGTAAAATTATTTTTAACTTTCTTGTTCCTTAATCCCACAGCTGTTATCGTAGCTCCCTGTGTTACATGATTAAACAAGAAGGTTCATTTATCAGCATGAAAAATTTGAGATTGGCGTACACTCCCCATTATCTATTGAGTATTTAGAGGGGAGATCTTATGAAATGGAGACGTTTTCTATGCTAGCTTGGTAAATAAAATCACCAAGTATAGGACTTGAAACTAATAAACCAACATCACTGTTAAATGGAACACATTAAAACAAACACAGCAATGAGAAAATAGTTTTTAATTGAGGAAAAAACGAATAGTGAATTAAATTAGAGTTGTAGAAAATCGAGGGAACGCACACAAACATAATCGTTACCAGGTAACCACACAACAATTATGGGTTCACTATTATAGTGGATCCTAACATGCCCTCCTTTAACTTTTTTTTATAATCATAAAGTTTCAATATAATAAATATCAAAACAATCACATAAATTCAGTCTAGCGGGTGGTTTAACAAAATGACGAGAACGGTTCATCACTGGAGCAGAGTGGCTTGGTGAACCTGGTAGTTGAAGGTGCCTGATCGGGATATCAGAGGGAGTTGGGGAAACCGAAGTTGTAGGCGTCGTCAAGTGATGCGTGTTGGAGCAAGATTGAGCTGCTGATTGCATCAAGATCAATGGCAAAGGAGATAGCTGGTTATTGCTCAATCATGGGTTGGACTTGATCATTGGACGTTTATGAATTGCGTTTCTTCGAAGATGTTGACCAGAGACATCGGAGAAGGCATCGGTTGTTGCGTTTCTTCGGAGATATGACTGGTGAGGTAATTATTGTACGATCACTCCCGGCTTCCACAATCCAAAATGCACGTTTTGAACAAAAACATCCTGCCTTTCAGAGAATATGTGTTCTTGAGATCTCGTAAGCGTCGCTTTGACCAGCTTTAACCGTCACTGCAGGTTCATTGCTGATATGGGGAGTCAATGATGATGGATTAGCCATGAGTTTTGAGTTGAGAAGCCTGCTCCAGAGTAGCTGAGATGACGAATATGGAGGTCCAGCAACTGGGGTATTTCGATAATTCAACAGAAACAGGGGCAGATCAGTTCCATCATGAGCTGATTTTGCCCAAAATATTTTCGCTATCCCCACTGCCTTTTCCGCCAATGCTTATATTTGCTATAAAATGCTGTGGTCAATGTTATATTTGTTTGTGGGTATTCCCCAACAAGTTGTCAGAATCGAGCTCGTTAATTTTGGTTTATTATTTCCAATAATAAGCCTATGTGATCGTGTAGCAAAAAATTTTTATAACCCCCCCTCAAACTTTGCCACTTTACGTTTCAAGGTGCGTAGAATCCAAATTTGAAATGTCCGTCCGCCGTCCGCCGTTCGCCGTCCGCCGTCCGAGCCATAAAAGGCCTAAGGATTTACTTAAAAAACCCGTTCTTTCGCACATAGACTTCATTTGGAGTCTAGTTGGTCCTAAAGGCCTGTTTTCCTAGCGACAGGTTTTTTGCGCCGCAGGAACCGAATTCGCCTGAAAAACGTCGGCAGGAGCGCGAAATATATTTACGCTGCATAAAAGTGTTTTCCTAGCGCCGTGTTTTATCCGTTCAGTTGGCGTTGAATTGTGTTGAAGGTAGCACGTTTGTGTGTGTGTGTGTGTGTGTGTGTGTGTGTGTGTGTGTGTGTGTGTGTGTGTGTGTGTGTGTGTGTGTGTGTGTGTGTGTGTGTGTGTGTGTGTGTGTGTGTGTGTGTGTGTGAAAACACTTACCTACTGCTGAAATGGAGAACATGAGAGAGAGAAATACAATGGCGTAATTGCTGCATTGATAATAAAGAAATAATAGATGGTGACGAAGAAGTAGAGTTCATAATAATAAAATATGCCAAAGTAAGGAAACGTGTAAGTGATGTATTCTCAAACCGCAGAAATGAAGGAATTTTCAGCGTTTTAGTCAAAAATCATCTGCTTGACTATGAAGAGAAATTCCAAAGATACTTCAAACTGACCAGAGAAAGGTTTGGGGTGTCCCAAGAGGTGTCCCGCTTTGGGACATCTTGAAAACCTCGGAAATCGAAAATTGGAGCTACACAAACACCGAAATTCAAGGGAATCACGCCAGCGTACTGCGCTGTTGACTCCTCCTCGAGCAGTCGGGCCAGTCGCGTCAACGCAACATGTTCTGCGCTGACGTGATGCGCTCTTTAGGAAAACACCCTAACTAACTTTAAGGGAATCAGTGGTCGACGTTGAACGCCCGGCGTATCACGTTGTCAACGCCGCAAAAAACTTGTCGCTAGAAAAACAAGCCTTAAAGTTAAACCATCCCTATCGCTTTACTCGCATAGATGCTATGGGCCAAAAACGGGCGAAAAAGTGTCTTTTTCGAGGCTTTGAGTGTTAGACGTGTTAGACGCACGCCTGGCACGCTTGGCAGGGGGTCACGGTGGGTGGGTGGGGGGGGGGGGTGAGCGGGGGGTGGAGTGAGAGGAGGCGCCGCGGCACCTTGTGGTGGCTGGAGTGACCAGGGGCGTAGCAGAGGGGTGTAAGAGAATGGATATTTATTACTTTCACGTGTTATACCCATATAATACACCGCGGCACCATGAGGTGGGTACTAGTCATATTTGGCCTGGGGTTTTCTAGGTCATATTTGAGTGTTAATACCAATGCTTTTCTTACGCATATTTAATAACATATCCTCTCGACTTTTCGTACGTACTTAGATAATGATATTATTAAGGCAATAACTATTTGAATAGATAGGAGCTCAAATCGAGAAATATAAACATGCGTATATAATTGTAGAAGTATAGGTTGTGGCAACTCGAAATAGGACACGCCGAGGAGTCTGGACGGGCCTTATGACGTACGCAAGCCAACTAAAACTACGATCAAACTCAATAGAAAAAATAATAAACCTTTGTGAAATAATTTGCAGAGTTTTTGTATCTCGCAATGCCCTCTCTCAACATAAGTTTTTTGAAGAGCATTAATTCTCTCACAGTCTACTGGTCACCAAAATATGAGTTCGTCCTAAATCGTTCGCCTAAATATGGTGCACTAAAATTACATTGAGTGGGTAAAATGAAGTAATCCAAGCGATACCAAGGATTTTTGTCTCCATCTTGAAGGAAATCAATCGTTCAGTCACATTGAGTAAATAACATCCCATCTTTGATTATGATGAAGCTAATTCACAATTAATGCTACTAAATAATATACGAGATGGGATAATCAATATGATAATGGATATGCTAATTGAGATAAAACGTCCATGATTTTATTATATTTTGTAAGATGTAACTTAGGTTAGTTGCAAATATTCTACTCATCATATTATCTGAACAAAGACTTGTAGAACGACGTAACGTGAAGCCACAAACCTAGTCTAGATGATGCACGTGGGCTATCAACTTTTAAACTGGTGCGGTTCACATGTATAGCCATGACTAAATAACTTTCTCAGATGCCCGTTTCACTGAACGGAGATAAATCGGGGATCTTGAAACTCGGGCTCTGAAAAGCCAATTAGATTTACGGATCATTGTTTTGGCTTTCGTACCAAACAGTTATTGAAGCGAAATTACTCACTCTCTCGGTTAATCCTAGGTAAATTATTCAACCTCCCTAATGCTGTCTGTATTCAACAAAACAAACACTATTAACTCATGAAGCTAAATTTACTTCACGGATTTACTAAACGAAGCTGGGCTGTGAGCCTCATGTGTCTAATAAAAGCCTGAAGGCTAAAATCACGAGACATGGAATATGCTTTATGTGGTTGTGACTTTGAAATTAATTAGCTCCAGAGCTCACTCAGCTGATATTTACGGTGGATTGACTATGAAATGAGGATTTCGAACTGATTGTAGCTGGTAGTAAATTTTAACATGAGCACTCCGTATTGTAAATTAGGTATACTAATTAACGGCTTATTTGAGCTAATTTCTCGATGAACACTAATTGTAGCATTATATACGTTGATGAGATTATAAGCAGGAATCTTGCTACATTAAAGGAATTTGTTCCAATGAACAACTCTTTACCTATACATAACTTTTTAAATGAAATAATCCTACTACCCGAATCAATTAATTGAAATGTATATAATCATGTAACACTTTCAGTGGTGCCAACATTTTTTTGATAATTCTGGCTTACAACCAAATCGTTGCTCTGAAGATGTATCGTTGCCATTTTTCATCGTTCAAAAATCGTTCGCCAGTCATTGGAAATGTCGTGTCTGACCTTTGTATCTCATAGTTTCACTAAATAAACACGACCAGAGCCTGAGGAGAAAGCAAAGAACAGAGATAAGCACGGGTCCACAGGAAAGAGTAGACCGCGGGTGAGAGAGGCTCAAATCTAACTAACAAGTTTGAGGTACGTCTCCTAACATCTCCGTGTTATATATCCAATATTTTCCTTTACAATGTTCAAAATTTCAATGATCTCTTTTTACTATTTAATTTCAAGCTATGGGCACTCGGGGTCTGACGACTATTATACCCCTAGCCCTAGTGGTCTGGGTATTGGTTAGGACTGCGGTCCCACGTGGGCCGGCTATTATAAGTGTTAGGGGCTCGATGAGTCCGGCAATTTTTGCTATGGAACGTCACGCAATGTCTTGTGGAATTTAACGCAATTAGAGCGACGGTCAAATGTCCGGGTATTAGGTAGACGGCTATGGTTAAGAGATTATATGGCCCCATAGGGTATTATCTATTTAGGGTTTTATTAGTTCAGAAAACCAATCCAAACTCAACTTCGTTCTTTGGGGTCATTAGTCAAATTCACGAAATTCATTGCAGGCAGTCACATCTGGAAAGATCTCAATTCAGAACATGAAAGCAGCTGAGCTACATATTAAGCTATTGATGAGCTATAAACATTATAATAATGTGATTTGGTAGGTAGTACGTAACTTGCTAGGCTGACTTACTAAGAATGCCAGTGTGGTAATTTATTCATGAAAATGTCTCCCGTGGTCGCAGACTCGTATGCAAGCTGAAACCGTCCATCAACTTCCATGAAGTGGAGAATTTTTAAAAAGGAAAAGTTGTAAAAGATTAGATTTTCCGTCAATTGAGCACAAAAGAAGCTAAATCTGATGAAAAATAAGAACGTCATGCCGTTGACAAACTTGAATGTTGAAAAATTACGTTTAATAGTACATTAAGCTCTTAAATATTTATTTTGTGGAATGGAAACGCAAGGCCATGACAAAACCTATGAAATGGAACTTCTACGGTTTGTTTTGTTAATTTCTGGACATCAATTGATTAAAATTGCTCGATGAAACATATATACAGCCGCATACTGTTCTGGATAGTTAAAAATTATAGAGGGTGATGTCATTATGTGATAAGAGAAGTTGAGCGTGGGCTCGGTGAAATAAGGACTCGATGTGTTCTTGAATTTTGGCAGTAGTTAGTAGTAAGTAGATGACGGATCTGCAGTGGATAGAGCAAGATAACCGCATTAGTGAATGTGACCAATTGAAGACACGGAGGTAATCGGACAACATTATCGAACTCGAGGGTTCATGTCATCCAACTTCTGTGGAAGGCACTATCCATTGAATGGCAAGTTCTGAGCAATTTTTATGCAACTTTAATTGAAAACGGTTTCTCATCTTGATTCAGCAGAGCACTGCAGCCGCCTTCTACGATAGCCTTTTTGAAGTCGTCGAGCGGACTGACAAAAGTTCTATCATCAAGATGAAAGGAAAAGAAGTTTCCGTCTCGATTGACATATACAGCTTTTGACAAATGGAATCGACCTGCTTTTTTAGATAGCGGCTCATCGAAATGAAAACGTAAACAGTCTATTCCACTCTAATTCTTTCACACAGAAACGAGGATCTATCCAATGTCTTACACCCGCAGCAAACAAGCCTGAAACATCAGCAACAACAAGAAGATCACAACAGGTGAGTACCGAGTAAATATGTAGACCCTCCAGAAAGTTTCCCGAAGCAATACTCGTTTAAGCAAACAGCTCGATTTACAAGACAACAGAAATTACGCTTTTATAGTTTTTTGCTGAGGAGGGGGGGGGGGGTATGTTGCGTTTTCTCCGTGTTTAAGTTTGTGTAAACTTGATTTAAGTTTCAGGGCGTAATCACATCTGTACGCATTGATACCAAATAAATGTTACGTTTGAAAAACGTTAATAGCATATTGGAACTTCTAGTGCAACAGTAAACGTAAGAAAATATCTTCCTTGATTTCTAAAATACGTAATCATTACACACGACAATAATAACCGCAGAAGACAAATTTAATAGCAAACGCATGAGACATAAGTAGGTAAATGTTATATATACTTGAAATAATATTAAATAACTGTACGTTTAGTTTAATTTTATTGATTTGAATTTAGTAATTGATTAAAATTATCAAAAATTGTGATAAACATTCATGCCCTCTTAAATTTCCATCCGACGTTGATCTCATTACTCCAATTTCTGAAGCTATGATATTGCCATAGGGAGACAGATAAATGATCATATTATTCTCAAATTCGTTAACGTTATTGGAAAATGCAGAAATCTGGAACAAAGTCTGATGTTAATAAGGGTTTTTAATGGATTTCTCATGAAATATTTTTGATATTGAAATGTCATCAATATTTTTGGTATTGAGTTTCTATGTAATGTTTGATGTGAATCAAGTTTGTATTTAGTTTAATAATGTTCCAAAATACAAGAGTATTGTAACGAATTCATCTGTTGGAAATTTCGAGATCTTCACCAATCTTTAAAAAATAACCTAACCTCCATTAAGACATACTTATCACTGATATCCCACTTCCTTTTTAAATTAAATGTTATTATGAACAGGTGGTTAGAGGGAAGGAGGGGTTGTGATTATAAATAGTTCAAGACATTTTTATCCCTGATTTTGCATGATTATGTCAGTATTAAACGATTCGTTTACACATTTGGCTGTTGCTAATTGTAGTGCAAAAGCGTTCTGCTTGCTCGCGAAAATAAAATATGGAATGTTTTTACACCATAGAAAATGAGCTTTAGCAAGAAATGTGTATGTTTGTGAATGATAAATTATGAAAATGTTCTTAGTAAAGTCCAAATCATCTGTTGGAAACTAAAAAAAAAAAAAAAAAAAAAATAGTTGAGCGTCAGAATGACGTTTAAAAAACAAGCAATTGCGTAAACTCTTCGAACAAAATTTTTACCGCTTGCACGGAAAAAACTCATGCATAGATATGTCTTTTGGCAATTATTTATTGCCAATATAATACAATGTAATTAAAATTAGATTGTTTTAGATAAGTAGGACCACTTAACTTATGCTTAACATTATGCTACTTAACTTGTAGGTAAGATAAGAAACAGTAGGTGAAATCACTTAAATTAAAAATTTGAATTGTTTTGTTGTTGTTTCGTTAATTGCTAAGAAATAGTGACTTCCTAATTTTCTGGATAGAGTAGCGTGATTATTAATGTATTGAAAGTACGTAACAACCTTGTTACCCATTACATTTTGTGATCATGATCACGCTTATTTTGTCATAACTCCCAGCCAAAAGACATATCTATGTCAAAAAAAAAAAAAAGTCCAGTCATGAAGCATGATCCCATGAGCGAATTTTTGAAGAAATATTCGACATTTCAGTCGCTATTGATAATGTAGAGAAATTTTAGTTTATGATTTTGATAGACAAACTTGGAATCAAATTATTACAAATAATTAGGAGGTACTCATACTTTATTATTATTAAACTAATCTTGTAGATTTAAAGACAAATGTAGGTAAATATTCATAGATTTCGATGTCCAATGTGGTCAGTATTGAAGGCAGTTGAAATCTTAACAGTATACTATCATAACATCATCAAATCTTGACATAAAATAAAATAACATACCGACGTCATATGAAAGAAACGTATTTCCACAGCCAATCGATGTTGAGGCTTTATATTTCGAGTGCTATAAAGTCAGTTGCATTCGAATCTAGTATCCCACAGCAAGAAATTGACAGACAAACTGTAGTCTCTGTTTCGAACAAATATTACCGATTTTTACAACTAGCGAACGGCATTATTTCAATTTTTGACGATTTTCGATTTCGAACTTTGAAATTTTTAAAAACTTGATACATATTTTTATAGGAAATTTTACGCTGATTCCGAATATACCACATTTTAGTATGCTGAAAACATTATTTTGCACAGCTAATCGCCAAAAACAGGCTACTTATTTTGAAATTTTTGACTACATTTTTGAAAATTTCAACCCGAAGATGTAATCCGATCATGCTGGCCAACGAACTTGAACTTTCGTTTTGTGCCCTTAACATTTTAAAATTTGTTTGAAGTTTCTAGCACAATTCTACGGACAGTTATCGTCTGGAATGACACATACATACATACATACATTAAAAAATGCGTTAAACTTCAGAATATGATTCAGAATAGCCTGAAACGGATTTCTGCATAAAATTTTTCAAAAATTCAGATTCTACAAATTTTGACGCGAGAGCAATAGCTTAATTTTCTTCAAAAATTCGCTAATAAATAAATAAAACAGTCAATGTGGGCATTACTTGCCTGAGACGTTTTTATTTTATTTTTTATCTGATTTTGCAATATTCGGAAATTGCCACTTGGAATCTTCTTACATTTCCTCCTTCATTTATAAAAACTAGTGGAGTACGGACGTACGGAGATACTTGAAACTTCATCCAACATTCCACACCCTCCAACTCTAATCACAGGAGATGGTTCGCTATCCGGAGCGTGGAGAAGATAAGACTCCCTCCACATTGAAGGCTTCTTCTCCGCGTTATGCCCTTAAAACGACTGTAAATCTTTTGGGCTGTCGCCTATTTATCAAACTGTGCCCTCGGAGCCTACGCTATCAATTATGACCTCGTTGCGTGTGCAACTTACATTTTCGTTAGAGGTCTAATGTAATAGACTTCTTCAGATCGTTAATAGGAGCTTGGGATGAACTTTGACGTCCTTGAAGGTATCAGTCTGATTACAGTGAGGGTCCGAAGCAAAAATTGCTCAACCTTCATTTGGTTACGTGAATGCTAAATCGCCGAATAGATCATGTAAAACGCTGCAAATAATTGCAAAAAGGTATACTACTTCAGTATTAGATAGCCCTTGTACATAGATCACTGGACGTCAATATTTATTAACCCGGTCTCAATAATTAAAACGGAATTGAGGGAGAAACTGGTAAACGGCATCAGTGCTCTGGAGGTGACAGTGCAGTTGCACAAGTGCTCCCTCTCTACCACTCCGTCTCGCTAGTCGAATGTCTGCGTGATCCCGAGGCAGAGAGTAACCATTAGAAAGTAGAATGTATTAGTGTTCCTGATATTGCCGCTAGCAGTAATAATAAAATTATCATTTACGTACCTTTTTGAGGAGTCCGTCGTCACAAACAAGTCGACTGGGGGCGAGCGCTTTGGATGTAAAGACATCATCAGCTGCCGAACAGTACTGAAGTCAGTCAGTCGGTCTGTCACTTCATATAGAGGGGAAGGGAAAAAGTGAAAGGTCTTGGTGATGAGGGGTGGAGATGAGGAAATAGGAGGTGTTGGAAGTAGGTAAGTCTGTTGGTGGGCTACTACTATTATCCTAAATAGTACTTGTATCCTATCTTATGTCTATTATATCAACGATGAGAGATCATCCTTTTCACCCTGGGAAGTTGATACTTGATAGGGTGACTCTCTGGGACTAGGGACTCTCATAGTGGCAAAAGTGAAAGGGTGGTCCGAAGGACCGAGCCAACGGACTCCCGAGGCGGACGAGCGACAGGCGAAATTAAAAATGGCGCGTCCCAACCGAATCTCTCGAAAAGTTTTTGTCAACAGAAGATGTAATGAAACGAGATGAAAGGTGAAAGTGATAGCAGTAACGTGCGAGGTGCCAGCTTGCCCTCATATCGCCAACGAACTATATAACATTTATAACATTTACAGTAACGAACATGTTGTATAGTTAGTTGCAAATCGCTCATCAGTGCAGCACATGAGCTAGGTGGATGTGACTGTGGAAGTTGGAACGCAACAAGGAAGAGAAGAGAAGAACTTTCAAATCTGTGGTCCACAGAGAGGGGAGATAAGTGGGTTACATGCGGGAAAAATAAAAGTATCGGTATACGGCTTATTTCAAGACAATCAACGGTGCGGTGTTTCTCGGCCGTATCGAGCACATCCCCCTCGAAAATGCCTTTGATGTTTTGATGTAGTCACCCTCGATGTCTGGTCAAGAGAACAGCATATACGTGGCTTGTACATTTGATTATTGATGGTCGCGTTTCATTTAAAATTCAACGGTGGATTGCTAAATACATTGATTGCTATATACATTGGTAGCAAAGAGAAGGCTACCCACCTACTTAATTTATAAATTTGTTAAAAAGCTGTATTCCAAACTCCAGACACATTGAGACGAAGCAACCGAATAAAGTCAGGCTATTATAAAAAAAAATTTTTTTCAATTTTTCAAAAATAGATATTGTTAACACTCAAATTACAAGATGTTTCCTCACATCGGTAATAACTATTTTTGTGTATTAATATAATAATATATTCAACTCACAAAATGTCACCACAGTAGGTCGATTAAGAAAGGAATTAGCTTCAGGGATGCTTCAGCGTAACGAACCTTTGCAACCAATTTGCGAAACTTAATTTCGATTGATTGCAAAGATTCATCACTGAAAATAATAAAGCATTGGTTTTGGTAGTTAATGGAGACTGATTCAACGTAATCATCAAACAGATACCTTTTATTTATGATTCTTTTTAGCCCGAATCCAATGCAGAATGAAAAGAGAAATGAACTTGAACGGAACGCAGGAGCAGGACGATAAATTATCACCTCGTGACTACGGATGATAAACTGAAGGACTCGACGCGATGAAGGTTAAGCAGAATTATTGATTGAATTGTTTATTTAGGTCAAGTAGTGAAATAGTAGGTACCTATATGAAATCATCAAGCGAAATTTACAGTGGATCATGGACGACTCGAGAAATATCCCAAGCTGGATGCCTGTTCTGTTGAACCTAACAAAACGAATCAATTTCCAGCGAGTGGCTGATTAATTTTCATTTTTTTAGGATACGAGCAAGCCTAAAACAACAGGAATGTAATATACCGATGCTGAATTGGAGAAGCAAGGGAACAGAAAGCATTCATATGAAATTATGCAAGTAAATAGAATAACAATAATAATAATAATATAATGAAAGAGAAAGCACTGAAAATATATTTGTCACTCGATATACAGACTAGTAGGATGAAGGCGTACCTACTTAAAAATCACGACATAAGTTGGATGGGCAGTGGAACTTCCTCGCATATTGTCACATGGAAGTATGGAATTAGGTGATCTTGAAGTATAGAAGAACAAAGTAGGAGTAGAAATGAGTAAATGCCGAGTATAACAATAATATACTTATATAAATGCTGTTATATGAAATAGAGCTATAATTCATGTTTGCATATGCTCATATGTCAATATCAATCACAACCGCATTCCCCGTCTAAGTATAATAATATGTGAGGCTATGAAATTGGTATGAGATTTTCTGAAAGCTAACCCGCACAACCCTTGAAAATTTCATAAAAATTGCTGCATTAGTCTCAGATTGTCAACAAATATTAGTTATGCGCATGAGCTATAGTTACTACTCAACCAAACGCGATAAAATGTAGAGAATACCATCCGGGACATATACCCAAATATATTGTATATTTGGTAAATATATTTGGTATATATATCGAGTTTGAACGAAATCGGACTGATAGACCATGAGAAATCGACATTATAACAAATCCGTTTGCGAAGGAGCACAAACTACTGTCAATCCAACGGCAATTAAATTCATAAGATATCATTCAGGAGCCTGGAAAAATCGGTCCGTTAGTCTTGGAGTCAACTGAATGAGTCTATTAATTTTAGTGCTGCGCTCGCGCGATAGTTATTAATTAACCATCAGCTATATAAATCATCAGAAATATTTCTGTAAATCATACCCAACTACCCTCCAAGTTTAAATAAAATCGGGTCAATAGTTAATAGAAAATCGACGTTTGAGAAATTTTCGATTAAGCATAAGAAAGTTACTGGGGATCGTCTAGGAGGTAACAAGCACAATCCCTGAAATTCGCATCCAAATCGGACTAATACTTGTTATAGTTTTGGGCGTGACAAGGATTTACCACAGACACACAGTCTGAGTGACAGACAGACAGACTGGAACCTAAATGGATCAGCAAGCTCTGAAACGCTAAAACCAATTGGAAATTTTGATTTTGGAAGACAAAAAAGTTTTGGACTTCTCGCACGAATACAAAGCTTTCCCACCTCCAGTAGTGAGGAAAGAGAAAATCCCTTATGAATTATGAGCTTATTTCAAGTTTCTGCTTAAGCAGTGGCTATTACTGAATCAAACATGATGATAATCATACAAATTCATGATGTGGTCTTCACCACAATGTGCCATAGCAAAGCGTGGCAGGGAACAGCTGTTTAATGAATAAATTTGGATGGTTAGAATTGCATATTTATGCTAACACGCTAATACGCAATCGCTGTCGTGATGGAGAGTGATGAATGAATAAGAGACCAGCTAAGATTTTATTCGCACAAACTTTGACTTATTTATTTATACAATACGGCACTGAGGGTCAATTACAAATTTGATTCAATAGATTAATTAAATTTGTGAAAGTAAGAGTGCAAAGTAGTGATTAAACAGTTTTGTCATCGAACACTTCGCAAGATTAAGGGTAAGACTGTTTTTAGAACACCATGTTATGAATTGGACCAGGGCCGATTGGAGTTTACTGCAGTCCTCAGGATATCTTACCGGGTTGAAAATTTAGAGATCATCTGCAAAAATTATGTTCTCCCCTCCATTCAGAAATGTTGAGACAATATGAGTGTGAGTAGAAATAGGAGTGGACTGACTTAACAAATAAATAAATTAGCATAATGTTCACCACTAACCAGTTCACTGCTTACCTACTTAATTGTTTCGTATACATTACCAGAATTATTACCGGGGGGGGATTCCCATTAGAGTGATGTTAAAAATTAAGCAATGCAATAGTACAGGGTGCGGCAGAGAGGACGGATGGTTTTAAAAAAATCATAAAATAGTTCATTTTTACCACAAAACAAATTTATTGATGCAATCAGGTTCGCAAGGAAATAGCATTTGAGACAGTCAAGTGTGAAAAATCACATCAGGCATGTGGTGGCCGAAATTGTTGATGCAGTGCTGGAGGCGTTCTTGGGCGTTATCTCCAACATACTCTCTTAACTTGGGCGACTTTCACGCGAATTGCGTCCTTCAATTCGTCCAGAGTTCGGGGCTTGTTCTCGTATACTTTAAGCCTTGAGGTGTCCCCATAAGAAAAAATCGCATATGGATAAATCTGGGGACCGAGGAGGCCAATGAACATCGCTAAACCTGGAAATAAGGCGACCAGGGAAGAGAGGGCGAATATCGTCCATTGATGCTCTGGCTGTGTGGGCGGTCGCCCCATCCTGCTGGAACCACACACGTCGGGTTGGAACACGTCGCCGTCGTAATTCAGGGAAAAAGAAGTTGGTGATCATTACGACGTAGCGTTATGTTGGAGAGAGTCTCCGATAACTTCCAAGAACGCCTCCAGCACTGCATCAACAATTTCGGCCACCACATGCCTGATGTGATTTTTCACACTTGACTGTCTCAAATGCTATTTCCTTGCGAACCTGATTGCATCAATAAATTTGTTTTTGAGTAAAAATTAACTATTTTATGATTTTTTAAAAACCATCCGTCCTCTCTGCCACACCCTGTATAATATTATATTAAAATGCAAATAAATTCCATCTTCGAAATAGTTTCCATAAGGCATATCGTGTGAGCTTTCAAAATAAATGCAATATGGTGAATATCAGACGACGGAAAGATGATGAAGATGAGTTATGTAAAATCAGATATGTTTATGTCATTCGCTTCTTTCACCATGTGATAAGAGGAACGAAGAGGCCCTTTGTCCACTTCAAACTAAAAATGAGGCATAAATATGTAGTCTGCATAGTTACACAATGCGATATTTTTTTATCGGTTAGCCATTCTTGTATCACTGGTTTGCTGATGTCACTTGGCTTGCATTCCCATTTCAGACGTAAGTTGAACCCGATGTATATCGGTAACCACTCTTCTGTGTCGAGGCGTTGTTTAGTAATGGGATGGTCAGAAAGAAGCACATGCCGTCTGCGTGGAGGCTTCTGTAAAACTGAATGACTAAGACGTGAGAACGCGTATTTGGCGAGCGAGAAATGTTAGCGAGTGAGAGGGTTCGAAAACGAACAGCTGTCTGCTAATGAGCTCATGTTTATCCAAACTTAGAAATGATGGTTGTGTCTCCCAGGTTCAGGAAGCAAAGAATTCTCATAATTCAATTCAATTTGAATACAAATAAATTAGGAACAGTGGAGAAAATTAAACCAAATGCTGGAGGAATGAGGAGAAATTCTCCATGTTCATCCAATGTATCTCAGGTTCCAACTCCTCGCGTACTATTCAGTCAAGCAATAAACTAACAGAATCGTAGCAGCAAAAGATTGAAAACTCAAATACAGACCGTGAGACAAAATACCTATTTAGCTTCTTGTTGTCATCAAAGGTGATGGAGATCACAAACTATCAGTAGAAAATCAAAGCTTGAAAGAATTGAAAGCAAATACAAAAGTCTGTCAAGTTGGGTTCGGTATACAGCTTTCACGTATTCTTAACATGAATGTATATAGTTTACTGAACTGTATATAATAATCCCAAAAGATTCTGCAGCGGTTTTTTTTATTGTTGAGGAAATATTACATTTGCAATCGATGTGTAGAGCGAAACGTCAAAATTGAGCTTGTTACAGAGATTCCTTATTCGCTCATGCGCAGCAGCTACTAATTATAGAATCATATCGACATTGATATGATATGACCGTATTTTCTTCTCCGAAATGGCCATAAATATTGTCTTCTCCGAACTCTCCTCCAGTTTGAGCGAGATCGGACGTGTAGGGCGTGAGAAAACTATGTTAGATGTAATTTACGTTTGCGCATGCGCAGAGTGAATTATTGATTTGAGAAAAATTAAACTGAAAGGAGACCATATACCCAAACGGGCATATTCTCCGAAAATTATATCAAAATGGATGAAAATTGGACATTAAGCATGTAACAAGCATTTCACATGCGTGCATGCGGAACAGGTAAAAATGATGCTTTCACGTGGATTTTGATTCGAAATGCTCAAATCGTTTTCTCAATACTGCCCTCTTGGTGTAGCATCAACCTGTCTTGTTTACCTCAACAAACTACCAAATTTATCCTATTATTCATTCAGTAAAACTTGTAAAGCTTTCTCAATCCTAGTAACAAATACGTATGTATACAAAGTACCTACCTAAAAGATGAAACTGCCTGTGCAGTGGCCCCCGGAGTAGTCAATCATTTAAGGCATTTTCTAATATTTTTTCTATATTATTTCCAAGGATATTCATTTTAAAATGCTTTAAATAATGAAGTTTTTTTTAATAGTTTTTGGACACTGATTGACCAAAATGGTTAAGTAGTTACCTACCTAATCAAAATAGAAACACGTTCACCATTAAATCGGTACCTATCGTTGGTTACGATAATCAATAAAACGTTGGGCAGGCATCACTATTGCGACTATTTAGTGGAATTGAAACATTATATTACGTAGCAGGTACACTATAATATTGTATTTGTGGACAAATTTCTTAATAACATCGTAAGATTGACATAAAACTGTAAACTAATTGTGTAGAATAAGTCGGCTTTTTTCTATTTACGTGATGTCTTGGCGGATTTTGACGTAAACTCAAGCCGACTTTAGTCGTGACGTCACGAGAATATGGGCCACACTGTATCCATTGCTTATAAGACTGAAAAAACTCTCCCGTTAGCTATAGTGGGCCGCTAGGGACCAATTGACCAATCGATAAATTGATTGATATCAATGTTGAAAAATCGAAGGCTTAGAATTAGCCTCAAAAATGTATTCAATTTTTGATCCGAATATTTTAAAACATGGTAGCGATGAAGAATTAAGATAATTTTGGTTGGTTATCTGTACAACTCCACAATTTAAATCAATTTTAACCAATTTCATATTGCAATTTTGTTCAAATATTATTACAACCCTCCCATTCCTACTAATTAGGTAGGCACCTACCTTTTGGTTTATTATTTCCAATAATAAGCCTATGTAATCGTGTAGCAAAAAATTTTTATAACCCCCCCTCAAACTTTGTCACTTTACGTTTCAAGGTACGTAGAATCCAAATTTGAAATGTCCGTCCGCCGTCCGCCGTTCGCCGTCCGCCGTTCGCCGTCCGGGCCATAAAAGGCCTAAGAATTGACTTAAAAAACCCGTTCTTTCGCACATAGACTCCATTTGGGGTCTAGTTGGTTCTAACGTTTAACCATTCCGATCGCTTTACTCGCATAGATGCTATGGGCCAAAAACGGGCGAAATAGTGTCTTTTTCTACGCGCGCACGCCTGGCACGCTTGGCAGGGGGTCACGGTGGGCGGTGAGGGGGGGTGAGCGGGGGGGTGGAGTGAGAGGAGGCGCCGGCGCCGCGGCACCTTGTGGTGGGTACAGCGCCGGCGTTCCTTCGAGGCATGAATATATGTTTTTTTCAAGGTCATATTTGTGTGTTAATACCAAAGCTTTTCCTACGCATATTTAATAACATATCCTCTCGACTTTTCGTACGTACTTAGATAATGATATTATTAAGGCAATAACTATTTGAATAGATAGGAGCTCAAATCGAGAAATATAAACATGCGTATATAATTATAGAAGTATAGGTTGTGGCAACTCGAAATAGGACACGGCGACGAGTCTGGACGGGCCTTATGACGCACGCTAGCCAACTAAAACTATGATCATACTCAATTGAAAAAATAATAAACCTTTGTGAAATAATTTGCAGCGTTTTCTACTTTAGGAAGAAACGCTCCGTACTTGGAACATTATTCTGACCATCTCTAGTTGAAATGAGTTAGTCACTCCACCGTAACTTGCATAATAAGGAGATTCCGGTGTAATTTGCATACTCCCCGTCGATCGTGACATTGAATTATCAGTACAGAGACCTACCAAGTGGGTATGCGTGCTCCATCGATAATACAAGACATTTAAAATATATACCAATGTAGACAGTGAGATATAGCCCTAATTAGGCAGTTTTTCAACTTAACAGCTACCGATGTTGCCATGACAGTAAACAGAAAATTAGTTCCATGTAAAAACAAATTAACACTAATCTAAAATTAAGCTTTTGTGGATTTTACAGATTAGTACGATTTTAATATTGGTCTGATTAAAGACAAAACGAGTAACAACGTTATTATACAGCCACGAAACGATTCAATTTTACTCGTAATTAGGTTCAATTGTGTAACTGTATCTACAGCGGCTAAAAGTAAATAAATCTTATACAAAATGATAATCCTATTGACTCCAGTTAACTTTGAGCATTCTCAAGCCCCGACATCACAAACCTCAACACTCATTCCCACATTGCTCATGAATATCTGGAGAAAACTGAGAGAGCCGCACATGTTGCTTGAATTTTGAGTACAAAGTTCCAATATAGACAGCCGAATCGATAAACGGAGAAACACGAGAGTAAAGTGTTCCCGAAAGATTTTTCAAGACTACCTATAGGTATTGGAAGCATAGTTTCCATTTGCGGAAGATGGATAACGAAAGATGAATATGTTCTCTGAAATCAAAATTTCATTCATAAGATGAATCGGGTTCAGGGAGGAAGGCAATTCGCTGTCTTCCAAAAATGAGGTTGTTTATAGCATTCGAGTCATCTAATAAGTAGCGGAAACATTGTTTTCATCATTTTCGGGAGATGCAAAATTTGTAGTCCCCGAAATCCACTCGCATTTCACGTTTTAGACCATTGTGAACATCCTTGGTTCCGATTCTGTGTGCGTTTGTGTGTGTGTGTGTTTGTTGTGTGTGTGTGTTTGTTGTGTGTGTGTGTTTGTTGTGTGTGTGTGTGTGTTGTGTGTGTGTGTTTGTTGTGTGTGTGTGTGTGTGTGTGTTGTGTGTGTGTACGTGCGTGCGCGTGTGTATGTTTGTTTGTTACTGTGTTCATCCGTGTGTCCGCAAATTTTCGCAACACGCATACCTACCGTCTACAATTTTTTTTCAATTTTGATGACATTTTCAGGGAATGTGTGAGTTAAGCTGTTGACGGTTTGCTATAAATTTCATGGCAAGCAAATCATTATGTCACTCTACGCATGCGCCTAGTAAATGTCATTAAGCAGCATTTTCTTACAATCTAGTCTTCCGTTCTCGGTTAAATTCAGGTAAAAGTTGAAAAAAAGAAGGAGAAAGAAATGCAATCACCCGTATAAATTTTGTTACGGTAGCATCATCATTAGCTGCTGCGCGTATGCAAACGTGAAATCCTTGCAACAAGCATAACTTCTACAGTTTCTGACCTATTTCTATGAAAGTGCTGTCAATTTGCAGATTTAGCTGTAAATTGACCCCTATAAATTTCATTATTGAGAAACTAATAGTTTTTCTTCACATGAACAAACTTCAAATCCATTACGCGTCATTTTCTTATAGTCTATTCGTAAATTCGGAAAGTAGTAGGGAAAGGACGATTTGGTTACCTCACATGAGTTTCACCATGATCCTATCCTCATGCTGCGCAGGGGCAAACCTCAAACCCATTTAACAAGTATGAAATCTACATTTTCCATTCGATTTCGATGAAATTTTCAAGGTTTGAATCGAAGATTGTCCCCAATGAATTCTATTGCGCCCGAATCAGTGGTAGCTTTCGAAGCTTTTGAACATGCGTAAACTTTACGTATGCCAAGCATAATTTTCTTATGAGTAGGTAAAGATTATTTCAGACTTTTTTTCTTCTTGACATACCTACAACTAGTTTTGCCTGCAGGTGGCCTCAACAGGAATAACAGGTTGGTTCAAGTAACAATAAATTGTTCACAACAGATCCGGGTTTTGCCCATCAGGTTCCTTATAATACATTGTCCTATCGTTAACATAATGTGCACTGATTTGTCGATACTGCTGAGCCTGGGGAAAATATCTTGAAGATTCATTCGTTGAAGCCGATAATATTTTCAATCAGCATCAAATAAAAATCTTATTTTATATTTAAAGTCCGCTTTCGAGTTCATTTATGCAGGGTTTTGAGAGAAAGAGCAATTCACTTGAATAATAAATTGTTTTTGACAATCATGAGCAAACGTAAAATGTCTGAAGCATGCCTTACTAGTCCGTCTGATTTGTACAAATTCAGAGGGTAGCCGGGGAAGAACGATTTAATCATCCAATCGATTTAAACTCGGAGATAAATTTGTATAATTAGTAGGTGCAGTGTATGGATTGATGAGCTCATAAACGCACAATTACATACACACACACACAAACTCCCTTCCTCCCCCACACCCACTCTTTCTAACTTCTACTCATTCATTTAATGTCCTTTTTTCTCTTTAGCTCTCTGGTTTCGTAATTAGATCCATTGCAAAGTCGAACTCTCACCTGCGAGTGAAGGGGATGGAGAAAGCCAGTTATTACATTTTTGGATGTCAGTCTGTTCTTTTGGGGGTGAATGATCTCGCTTCAAACAAAAATGTTGAGTTTGTAAAGATGTCTTTTAAAGTTATTAGTTGACAGCTCTGTCATTTTTTTCCGAATCTCAACCTCTGTTGTCACACAAATGTTCACAGAAGAGTTCAAGAGCCATTTAAAAACTTTGGCACGGATAACAAAAAAATGTTATGGAGAGCTGCAAATTATTACACAACAAAAATGGTATTTCTGTATAAGATAGCCCTTTCACGCAGAGCATTTGTCTATAAATTGTTAAACGAAGTCTATGTAACATTATCTAAATATAACTGCATAGACTTAGACGCCTACATCCAATATATGCAATTATGTAAATAATCTACCTACATAATCCTACATTTATATAATGTCACATCACCTAAATTGTGATAATAGAAGATTTAAATAACTAATACACATAATTTTTCACCTTAGCGATACCATGGCCGCAGGGAAAAGTCAAATAATTAGGTAGTTAAAAACTAAAACTAGTCACACTACTCCGTTCTATTTGGGTGTTAGCGTTTTAGTGTGTTTTGGAAGAAGTTTAGACATTGAACAACGGGTTATATTTTCCACAGTAAGTACCGTGGTAAGCGTGTGATGTGTGGATGAAGGCAATGGGATAAAAGATTCCAGGAATAAGTTATAGTTAAGACATCAGTTAGCTCCTCAATCAATGTATCCTAGTTGATTCTTGGCGTGCTTTGTTTGCGATTGATTAGTTAGATATCCCAGCCCTTGACCAATGGGACTCATGCTCCTTTTCAGCTGTAATATAATACAAGCTGTGTTCAAAATTATGTACGCGTACGTTCAGTTAAATCGTTTGTTACTGATGACGACTTTACCGTATAAATCGATTTTCCATTGTAGCTCTTCATTTTCAACGTTTTCATTGCCTACCAGTTCCTCCTCAGGTCCATTTATCGTGAAAAAAATATAACATAAATTATTTACTCATGTTTTAAAGAGTCGAATTGACCCTGAAAACACGTTATCAACCGTATCGAAAGCATTTGTGAAAATACGCGTATTTTGAAATAGAGTTGAGGCCGCTCCGGTGAAACCTACTGCTCCACTGTATTCCATCGCTTGTCGTTTGCTCATCAACATTGAGATTCATTACTACACCCTTTGTGTCTTCCCTTCAACCTATTTTTCCTAACAATAGCAATGAACGTCGAAGAAGAAGAACGCATCACCTTGTTGGTGTTTACCTTTTCACATAAACAGAGGTAGAAACGGAATTCGAGGCAGCAAGCAAGAAGTACGAGGCAGCGTATACCCACGGCTCCATCGTGGAGAAAAAACGGACAAAATTCCATTTTGCGTATGTGGGAAATTCTATTTCTTAACCGTTATTTTATTTCGTTATCTATTTTACGGGGGAAGTCAATACAACTCATAAAATAAGGTATACAACAGTGCAGTGTAAGTTATGAAATGAAACCATCAAACCAAGAAGACGTGAATTAATTAGTCATAGAATGTACCTAATAAAGTATATGAAGTACGTAATCGGACATCAGTAATTGATTGAAAAAAGTAAACTAGACAAATGAACACAATTTGTTTGACTAGTCAGATTTGATGTCTGTGGGTTGGCTTCTAAAACCAAATTGGCCGAACTTGCGGGTTAACAAATTACGGTAACCCGAAGACCAACTTATGATAGCAAGGCCGGGCAGCTTAAACGGTTATTTGATAACTTATGAAAAATAATCAGACTGGCAATGAACCTTCGGTCGCAGAGTAAATTGATGTGAGTAACAGCTACAGCGAAAATGATTACGACTAGTTAATATCAGAAGACGCCATCCCAAGCTTGATATCGGAGGAACTTAATGTTGAAATCTTTCCAGGGAATATGCATGTACGGCATACGTAGAGGCCCAGACTGGCGACGCATATTCTAAATGCGGACTACGAGAGATGGAATGGGAGATAGGTTTACGAGAGATTAGTACAAGAGGATTATTGACAAAGTCAGGGTAAATCTCCAACGGTTGGGCAGATTTTAAAGCGGGTTTTTTTTTTGGAAAATGACCGTAATCGCCCAGGAAAGATTTATAGATTAGGAAAAATTATTTTCCTCGCCTCCTTATTCATTAAACCGGCGCACAGTAGTCCGAAAAATATGAAATTTTGGACAAAAATCTGTCTTTCATCTTCTCCTAGCAATAATTTTAAGCTGAATCCGAATATACCCCACCCTATACTTACTATTTGAGTTTCACTTATTTTTTTGCAAAAAATGCTTAAAAACATGTTTTTAAATGTATTTTGCTATTTAAAGCGCTAAGATATTGCTTGGGAAAAAAAAAAAAAAAAAAAAAAATAGCCCAACAGTAAACTTGAAGAAAATTGAATTTTTCATCGAATGGGACCATTGGCAGGTACATAGGTGCGTAACTAAGTGTTTCATAGGGAGTTAAACTTTATTAAACCGTATTTTCACCTGAATACATTTAAATAGCTATCCTTAAAGAAAATTTTACGCTGATCAAGAATATACCACATATCAAGGGCATCAGAATGCATCTGAACTAATATTATATAAATTATTAACTAATTATTATTATTATACTAATAATCAAATAAATAACTTACCTACGCTTCACAAGTCTATCTACATGTGACAATAGTTACAGCTAACTCGAATTCGTGAAGTCCGAATTCCATTATAATTGTATCCGCTGATATGACCATTGAAATTTATGAGGCCATTTTCACTTTGTTCCACCAGTTATGGTTTGCTCCCATGTTTTCTTTCCCCCCCTTTATTCTACCAAAAAGACTTCGCAAACGAACTGCATTCCCGGTGGTTTCATTAGATTGTTTGGGATAACAGCACTATCAATGACAACCAAAAACACATAGCTGTTTTACCTTGAATGTTTTTAAGTTCACGGTTTTTGAATATTTCAGCCCTTAAATTCTACCCTTTAGGGTTGATGGAAACTGATCTTCTGTAACCAACTAGATCCTAAATTTATGTGATTGATGACCCAAGTTTCATAAACTTTAGTCTATGGCAGTATTGGAGAAAAGCTCCGTTCGGCATACAGCTTTAGAAAACGACTTTAACCTTTAACGATTTTTTTTTTAAATTTTAATCCACGCAAATTCAAACGTAAACAAACAAATGTTGAGGTTGGGGATTGGGTTTTTTTTTCGGTAGTAACGGCTCATTATTGAAAATAATAACCCAAAATGAACCAAGGAACCATGGCACTTATCGGCTGAAAATGCTTGAGGCTAAAGCTTTTTGAAAAAGTATTCCTTTATTTCGTTCACATAAATCGGAAGATACAACTTCTTAGATTTTGTCTGTGTACTCTAAACTAATGCTTCGTGGGGATTTTCCCCATTCTGTCTATTTAAGGATGTTCCCCAGCAAAGGCAGCAGTGCAACAGTTACCATCCGAACCACCACTTTCTCTTGATATTACTTCCATTATCAGCTGTCCCAACTTATACATTGCCCCCAGCCGGTAAACTTGGTAACTAACTTGGGAAACAACTGGGGAAAAATTGCTGATTTGTGGGAGATGGCCCTGGTGGTGGGAGAAGTATGGGGGAGGGGGTCTGACCGTGCTATTCAACGTCTATTCAACGTTCCACAGATGCGAAATAATCGTTTATCTGTTTTTCGGTTTGTGTTCGGTAAACCAACAAATTGGGAAAACAAATTCTACTAAAATGTGAAGTACGTAACAAGGTTTTACTTGGAAAAAAAGAAGCAAATTACTACTTCTCCTCCAAATTCAAAATGTCCATTTGCTTTTCGCGTTTCCGAGCTTGTTGATCAATTTTGGTTCCGTGTCTGTCTGTCTGTCTGTGGTATTAAATCCTTGTGAAGCCCAAAACTTTACCAAGTTTCAGTCTGATTTCGATGAAATTTCCAGAGAGTATGTGGTTTAGCTCCTAGACGGTCCACTATAATTTTCAATGCCTTCGAATCAACCGTAGCTTGTACGCATGCGCAAACGTGAAATTCTCATAACGTCGATTCCTCGTCTCTATTAGTTGGATTTTGTTCAAATTAGGTAGGTAGTTGGGTACCTTTGTGTAGTAGAAAATTACTCCATAAATTATATTGCGATTGTTGGATTAATAACCAATTAATGCGCGATACTAATATCGATTGATCATTTTACTGAATGGTTAGGTACGTTTAGTAGGTACATATAGACATAATTATAGGTTTAATTAGGTACCTTATTTATAGGATATTTAGTTATTTGGATATTATTCAAATCCGTCATTTAGAAAAGTCAAATTTAATGAAAAATTAAGCCGAGCGATACCACAGAAAATTTTTCAACTATTACAAACCAAAGGGTTGTGAATTTGTCTTTCCGCCTCTAAGCCTCGGCCACCTACTTCCTGCCACCAGATTATGAAAAGTCATCCATCACCTAACGGCGATCGTACTGTTCAAGTGTTCCCAGTTTTTTCGATCAATAGAACGATGGAAGCTCTGACGTGCTAACAAGATTATACAAGGAATGACGTTAAATTAGCGTTAAAAGTTCACTCAGCTCATTGGGGTGGTTCAGCAACTTAAAATCTCATCCTATGAGTATCACGGAGGTTCCGTTTCAATTGTCAGCTCCTAAGGAAAAATTGCATAGAAATTATCGTTAAGAGTTTGGAGTGGTTCTGCAAGTTGAAATCCTATTGTACCTGTCTCACTGAGGTTCCGTTTCAAATTTCAGCGTCTTAGGATAAATTGCATAGAAATTAGCGTTAAGAGCTCACACAGCTGAATCGGGGTGGTTTGGTAAGTTAAAAACATATTACACCTGTCACACAGAGGCTCTGTTCCAAAGTTCAGCTTCGTAGAATAAATTGCATAGAAATACCATTAAAAGTTCACTCAGCTCGTTGGGGTTGTTCAGCAAGTTAAAATCTTATCCTATACGTATCGAGGAGGTTCCGTTTCGAATGTCAGCTTCTTAGGATAAATTGCATAGAAACTAGTGTTAAGAGCTCACTCATCTGATTGGGGTGGTTCAGCAACTTAGAATCCTATACTAACTTTCTCACAGAGGTTCCGTTCCAAATTACAACGTCGTAGAATGAATTTACTCAGCTGAGTCGGGGTGGTTCGGCAACTTAGAATTCTATCCTTCGTGGATCACAGAGGCTCAGTTTCAAAGTTCAGCTTGATAGGAAAAATAGAGTAGAAATAAGATTTTTCAAATCAAGAAATCAGCACACTCTGCTGATTATGAATGATAATTTTTGCTACCGCTTTATTTTGAACGACTAACTGAGCATTATGTGACCCACCCCATCAAATTTTGTCCAGCCGTTATAACGCTTTTGTGTGGTCACACATACACACGAGTAAATCTATGGACAAAGTGAATACAATAGCGCTTATTTATTCATTTCTCTAAGCAAATGCGCTAAATGATTCATTATTACTCAAACGAATTTGATAAAATAAAAAAGGCATCATCCTGAACCCAACAACTTCATGAGTTTGAACGAAATCGGACCAATAGATGATAAGGAATTGACATTATAAGAAATTATCGTTTGCGAATGCACATAGACTACCAGTAATTCAACAGAAATCAAATTTATACTAGACAAGCTGGTTCACCCATGCGTTGCACAGGTTGACTTGAACATTATCGAATAGCCTGTCACCCAAGTTAAAGTAATTCTGATAGATTCGCCCACTCAGATCCCCAGTTGGTTCTGTGACGTTCAAAACGCTTTAACATCCTCCCCACCTCCGCTCACCACTGGGTCAGATTTCAAAAATTTGAAAAAAGTAGTCTTTGACTTGAATTAGAGTAATCCAAACATATTCGACAATCAAATCCCCAGTTCGTTCAGTGATGACCAGAGCCCTTCAAGTGCCATTTTGCCATGGCGCCATCCTTAAGTGCCATGTTTGGCCAATTTTTGGGTAAAAAGCCATTTTTTGCCAATTTCTGGGAAAATGCCTCGTTTGTGCCATTTTTCGCCTGATTTTCTTGAAAATTTGTGAAAAAAAAAAAAAACTTTTTTTTTTTTTTTTTTCTGGAAAAATTCGCAAAAAGTTGGGGTTTCAAGTATTTTTTTCAAAAATTTTTCTAAAAAGGCAAGCTAACAAGGGCTTTTTCATGTGGGCAAGTTCCCAAGTCAACGACCGGGAATCGCCTTCTGAGGATTAAGGTCTCCAATGTCCGAGGATTACAGCCATTAGTGCTTGAAAAGAAAAATATCATTGCAAGGTCATGAGGGTAAATAAGGGGAAAAAAAAGAAAAAAGAAAACAAGTTTGGATTTTGAAGAATAAATGCCATGTTTGGCCAATTTTTGGGTAAAAAGCCATTTTTTGCCAATTTTTGGGAAAATGCCGCGTTTGTGCCATTTTCCGCATGATTTTCTTGAAAATTTGTGGAAAAAAAAATATTTTTCTGGGAAAGTTCTCAAAAAGTTGGGGTTTCAAGTATTTTTTCAAAAGAGGCAAGCTAACAAGGGCTTTTTCATGTGGGCAAGCTCACAAGTCAACGACTGGGAATTCCCTTCCGAGGATTCAAGGTCTCGAATGTCCGAGGATTACAGGCATTAGTGCTTGAAAAAGAAAGGGTCATTGCAAGGTCGTGGGGGAAAAATTAAAAAAAAACCAGTCATGCAGCATGACCCCATGAGCGAATTGTTAAAGAAATCCTCGTCATTTCAGTCGCTATTGATCGTGTAGAGAAATTTTAGTTTATGATTTTGATAGACAAACATGGAATCAAATTATTAAAAATAATTAGGAGGTAAAACAGTTGAGCGTAAAACATTAAAGAGAGCGACCGAGAGAATCGGAGGACGGAATATTTCACAGAGTAAACTCATCAGTTGTGAATACTTTTTTTTTTTTAACAAGCACCTACTACCTACGTTTTAAACAGCATGGTTCCTGGATTGGTTATACAGGGATACTTCCATAAGAGTAGTTCAATCTGAATTTGAACAATGTTTCATGCAAATATTACCGATTTTTACGGCATTATTTCGATTTTTGACTGATTTTTCAACTTTGAAATTTTTGAAAACTTGATACATATTCTTATAGGAAATTTTACGCTGATTCCGAATGTACCACTTGTTAGTATGCTGAAAAAATTATTTCACACAACAAATAGCAAAAAACAGGCTATTTTGAAATTGTTGACTACATTTTTGAAAATTTCAACCCGAAGATGTGATCCGATCATGCTGGCCAACGAACTTGAACTTTCGTTTTGTGTCCTTAACATTTTAAAATTTGTTTGAAGTTTCTAGCACAATTCTACGGACAGTTATCGTCTGGAATGACACATACATACATACATACATACATACATACATACATACATATATACATACATACATACATACATAAATACATTAAAAATGCGTTAAACTTCAGAATATGATTCAGAATAGCCTGAAACGGATTTCTGCATCAAATTTTTTCAAAAATTCACATTCTAAAAATTTTGAGGCGAGAGCAATAGCTTAATTTTCTTCAAAAATTCGCTAAAAAATAGTCATTGACTTCAATTGGAGTAATCCATTTATACTCGACAACCAAATCCCCAGTTTGTTCAGTGATGACCGGGATACCCCATTTCCCCCTCCTCCCCTAAAACACCCCCTATTGGGCAGATTTGAGATTTTAAACCTTTTAAACCTTCCCTGGACTTCCATAAATAATTTAATACCAAAATTATCCAAATCGGTCTAGCCGTTCTCGAGTTTTAGTGAGACTAACGAACAGCAATTGATTTTAGCGAATTTTTGAAGAAAATTAAGCTATTGCTCTCGCCTCAATATGCAGAAATCCGTTTCAGGCTATTCTGAATCATATTCTGAAGTTTAACGCATTTTTTTATGTATGTATGTATATATGTATGTATGTATGTATGTATATATGTATGTGTCATTCCAGACGATAACTGTCCGTAGGATTGTGCTAGAAACTTCAAACAAATTTTAAAATGTTAAGGACACAAAACGAAAGTTCAAGTTCGTTGGCCAGCATGATCGGATTACATCTTCGGGTTGAAATTTTCAAAAATGTAGGTAGTCAAAAATTTCAAAATAGCCATTTTTTTGCGATTTGTTGTGCGAAATAATTTTTTCAGCATACTAACATGTGGTATATTCGGAATCAGCGTAAAAGTTCCTATAAGAATATGTATCAAGTTTTCAAAAATTTCAAAGTTGAAAAATCAGTCAAAAATCGAAATAATGCCGTTCGCTAGTTGTAAAAATTTTTAATATTTGCATGAAACATTGTCCAAATTCAGATTGAACTACTCTCATGGAAGTATCCCTGTATAACCAATCCTAGAACCACGCTGTTTAAAACGTAGGTATAGTAGGTGCTTGTTTAAAAAAAAAAAAAAAAAAAATGTAATCACAACTGATGAGTTTACTCTGTGAAATATTTTTAATAATTTGATTCCAAGTTTGTCTATCAAAATCATAAACTAAATTTCTCTACACGATCAATAGCGACTGAAATGTCGAAGATTTCTTCAAAAATTCGCTCATGGGGTCATGCTGCATGACTGGACTGTCTAGGAGCTAAGCCGCTCAAACTCTGACTTTTTCATAAAATCGGTCATTTGTCTCGGATTTTTGTCTGTGTCAATTTTAGTCAATTCAATTCAATCAACTTTAGAGGTCAATTTTAGTTTTGCGCAAGCGCTATAGTTATTATTCGATCAATTGCAATATAATTACCAGGGAATTTTCCTGGAACATACAACAAACTACCAACCGAGTTTGAACGAAATTGGAACAATAGATGATAAGAAATCTACGGTATCAAAAACTAACGTTTGCGCATGCGCATAGACTACTGTTGATCTGACGACATTGAAAATTATAGGGGACCATCTAGGAGCTAACCCGCAAAAACCCTGAAAATATCATCAAAATCGGACTGAAACCTGGTATAGTTTCAGGCGTGACTAGGATGTACCGCGAACAGACAGACAGACAGTCAAGGAACAAAAATTGATCAGCAAGCTCTGAAAGTCAAAAACAAGTGGGAATTTCGATTTTTGAGGACAAAAGTGTTTTCTATTTCTTTCGCGAGCAAGAAGCTCTACCTCTGATAGTGAGGTGGCAAAATTTACTCTCGAAAAAGCTAAAAATAGTTTTTTACCAGAATCGGACCCAAAACAGAAGTTTATTGACGATAAACTAGAACATTAAAAAGTTGTTCAGAAAAAATTATGCTGAGAAATATATAATATAATCTTCGTTAGTATTCGTTTAAACAAATAAATAAATAAAAATAAAAAAATAAAAACTACAACAAAAAGCTAAAAATCCAGAATCTTTTATGAATCGTAGAATATTATATAAAACTTATATTCTTCACACACACACACACACACACACACACACACACACACACACACACACACACACACACACACACACACACACATAAATATATATATATATATAGGTATATATATATATATATATATATATATATATATATATATATATATATATATATATACAAGAGCATGTATAATTAACACAAATTTCAGAAAAAACAATAATTTACATCGCAAACTATTTTTTATATTTCGGCTTATTTGCCTTTTTCAAAATATGAAGAACTACCAAACAATTTTTTGTGGGAATTTCGACGTTGATAATATGCAGAGAGACGTTTGTCATGGAGAAGATGGTTACCCTGCTAACGCCTGATGTTTAATCCTGGATGTTTTGGGCGTGTACGATCCTCCAGGATTAAACATCAGGCGTTAGCAGGGTAACCATCTTCTCCATGGCAAACGTCTCTCTGCATATTATCAACTTCGAAATTCCCACAAAAAATATTTTTGAAGTTCTTCATATTTTGAAAAAGGCAAATAAGCCGAAATATAACAAATAGTTTGTGATGTAAATTATTGTTTTTTCTAAAATTTGTGTTAATTATATATATGTATGTATGTATGTATGTATGTATGTATATATATATATATATATATATATATATAGTTTTCGATTTCCTAGTATTCAAAGTGCTCAAATTTAAAATCAATTTAACGTAATACAATAAGATAATTTAAAAAAATCGCTTATAAGATCATGCTGCGTGACTGGAATTTTGTTATAAAGTTTGCTTTACTTCCTAAAGGAGCCGAAGTTCCTGGGGAGAGACATTGGAGTAATAAGCCATTCAATTACAAAATTGATTAAAACAATTCAAAATTGAGTACCGGAGGGTCGATTTTGGTTTATTTGTTACGTATTGTTAAATTTAAACTGTCCAAAAAGAAATATCTACAGAATGATAGTCTAGTTAATTATTGTATAATAATTAATTGTACTATTTATATAATTATTGTACTATTAATTGTACTATTAATTGTGCAGCTCACCCAAGAGTCCGACGAGAAGGTCGGCAACGGCGAGGGAGACGATGTAGTAGTTGGTGAGTCGGCGGAGGCGGCGCTCGCGCTTGAAGGCGATGATGACGAGGGTGTTGCCGACGACGGCCACGAGCGCGACGGCCACTTCGCAGACGGTGTACGCATTTATGTCCATCTCACCTTCATCACTTCAGCACGCCACAGCACTGACTGAAGACGCCCGCGCTTGGGGTAGGCGCCCGAAACCCTCCCACCCGCCCGACGGCTCCTCGTACACACGGGCCGTTGGATCCCGAATCAACTGTTCGTAAGAGGATTAACTGTTTGAAAGAGAATCAACTGTTCGAGAGAGGATCAAAACTGGACGACAAACAGTGGTTTCAGAACTGGGGGAAAAAAAAAAAAATTAATTTCTCTTTTGATGGGAAAACCAAAGGATCATGGATATGTCTAGTACCTACTACTTACCAGTTGGAACTTACTACTCAATTGTACACCAACCATGTAGTGCCTTCTTTTCACAAGATTATTCCATTATGGTTACAAAACAATATTAGTTTTTAACTTAGAGTAATAAATCAGCATTCCTTGACACTACAATGGCTTAGAGGCCATGCAATGTCGTGGTAAAATGAGAGCATTCCAAAAAGTGGCGAACGATTTTCCTACTATGAAAACTATGGGAGTTACTCTTCTCTAGTTCGGGAAAAAAAAGTGTCGGTCGGGAAAAAAAAGTGTCGCAAAAAATTCCTTGACCCCCAGCCAAAAGACATATCCATTTCAAAAAAAACATTAGTGATCCTACCCATTTTAGCGAATTTTCGTAAAAATTAATATATTTCAATGTCTCCAAAATTGAAATTCCCATTTTTTTTAGATTTCCCTCATACGGTGTGTGTGCGTTTCCGCGTGCGCGTACGTCCGTGGGTTCGTGTGTGTGTGTGTGTGTGTGTGTGAAGTTTTCCTCGCATCAGTAACCCTAACACGAGGGAATTTATTCTGCATGCTCCCATTATATGACTACATGCTTTACAAGAATTGAATAGATATCAAAATTTTTAAATACATATTTGAAAATAACAATTCGCCACATACGTTCAAACAAATCAATACAAATTGTCTCACATCAAAATACATTTGGGTACAACATTTTATAAGTAATTCAAAGTAAATTACTAAAACATTTAACTACGAAAATAATGAAATTGAATCTTAAAAGTCACTTATATTAATCATCGTCCAACAGTTTGTCGAAATTTATGCTATTTATAAAACTCGTGAACTCCAACAAAAACTCTTCTACTAAAATGTTTATTTCTGGGGGCCAAGTTCTTCCACCCAACACTACCCTCCTCACTAGCCTACTGCGCTCCTCTTCAAATTTTGGGCAATCGAAGATAACGTGATCCCATGTTTGTGGTACAGCCATTGAACACGAGCACGATGGATCATCTACGAGATTAAACCGATGGAGATAGGCAGCATTCTTTCCATGACCGGAGAGTACTTGTGTTATTTTCCACGTTGGGCAACTCCGTCCTGATCCTTGTTCGCACCAGTGGGAAAAATCTCCGAGTTTGACTTCCGTTATGTGTTCTTCTCCACTGGTCCTCCCACATCGCCAAGCTCGTCTGATGACCAATCGACCTGATATGACTCCAAGGTACAAGACTGTAAGACTGATTTCCGAGGTGAATCACCAGTGAATTATCAGTGTTCACCACTCAAATTCTCCTACTTTAGTACCCTGAATTCTTACTTACTCAAACCCAGACCTTAGTGATGATATCACTAGGAATTGAGGAATAAATCACAAGGCAGATATTGACCTTTCTGTAAATAAATGATTTTATTAAAAGTACGTTTGCAAATAAATCAATCCTATCCTACACCAGGACCTTACATGGATATTTACTTACAAACTGACCTTTTTATTTCCAATGGGAGTTGAGGTATGATGAGACCAGGTAGTCCTGCCGCAGATAATGTTTTCTTGGATGAGTGGCCAGTTCGATCCCCAAAACTTTGGCTATTGTACGACCAGAGTGGACTTTTGTTCTCTGGAAGGATTCACCCGAATACCGACTGTTCTAACACGTTCACTACTTCCGCGAAAAGGACTTTGGTGAGAGTCTTCTACGTGAACTAAAATACTTCAGAGCAGCATCGATCACAAGTTATGAGCTGTTATTAAACAGGTGTTGTACACTTGGTCACATCAGGGTCGAATGAATTCCCTTTCTTCATTTCCCAATCTTCTCGGCAATTCCCGTGCGCATGCTCAGCGGCAGGGAGGCGGTAAAAGCAGTCCAAAGGGACCCATTGAATTTGGTTGCCATGGCAGCGACGAATCGTAATCTCCCAAACCATGGCACCGCCTTGATGAAGGATGTTTCCCATTTTAAGGAGACCAATCACAGTTGTTCATTGTTGATTGAGAGGGGGCTGGAAAATTGCAGCGTCGATTTTCTTCTGCCGCGCGTGTGGCTCTTTGTCAGCATTTCCCGTCTTCGAAGTTTCAGGAAATCTGATCGTTTTTGGCTGCCCGCGGGACCGTAGAAACTAGACGATTCCCACGCTTTGGAACCAGACGTATCAGGTGTACAGTCGTCGGATTGAGAGCCAAATCAGGGCTCACAAAGACTGAATGCTATTTCAATGTCATCAGTAACAGCTTCCATCGCTAGCCGATCAGCATATTCATTGCCCTCATTTCCCCGATTAGCCTTAACCCAGCAGAGCGAAATTAGCCACGAATGGTGATTTCTAAGGTGCCATAAACATTCTCTAACTTTCTGGATCGTTTCTTGATGCAATGCAAAGTTTTGGATGGAGTCCAAAGAAATCTGGATATCCGTCCAGACTACCGCCGACCGATTCTCATTGGGAGTCTCAGCTGTGACTGACTTCAGCCACTCAATCCCCTTCAATATAGCCAACAGCTCTGCCTGATTGTTGGAGCGTGTGTGTGTGTGTGCCCGCGAGCGCGTGCGTGTGTGTGTGTGTGTGTGTGATCGGATGTCCAGGTTGTCAGTGGCAGCGTGGAGCGTGGACATGGAGCAGACCTGGCGGGCTAAGAAAAGTAAATATGATAGAAATGATTTGCGACAAGCGATATTTGAGCTAAAAGGAGTGGCTCCTAATAACATCAAGGTCATGGCCACGACCGTGTCATGGCGCGGGGTGTGGTGCGGGAAAAGCGCCACGGAGTTACTCGTGTTGGACATCTCTGCAGGAGTGCTCCGAGGTATCACCACTCGCGTCCTCAGGGGCTCTTACCTCAACTGGTGGTCATTTTACAGGGGCACTTCCTTTCATCCCTCTCTTCTTCCTCCTCCTCCTGCGAATTCCTTCATCCCTAGAGCCGGTGTCGGGAAACCTGGGCGTCCTCCCCACATTATTTTATTTATTTTATTTTTTTAAATTTAATGTTGTCCAGGTTGTCAAATCTCCCCACCTTTGAGGGGATATTTGTAAAAAAAAAAAAAAAAAAAAAAAAAAAAAAAAAAAAAAAAAAAAGTGTTTGTATGTGTGTGTGCACTAGCCACCTCGGTGGTGTTCACGGAGTGGTCGCGGGACAGTGGACACCCGTTGCTGTGCCTGTCAGGGTAAAAATGAGAATCTGTATCATGTGATTCTTTCTTTGTTCGATCCCAATTTTAGTCTAATTGTGTAACAAACCTCGGATATTTTGAATTTCAAGATGGAAGAGGGTGAATGAAGGGGGTAAAGCCGAAAAAACATGTTTTTTCGAAAAATTTTGTAGACGACACCCAGGCTAAAATTCCCAACCGATTTTCGTGACTCTGATTTTGTTAGATTCCAAATTTAGTCTAGTTGTGCGAGAAACCTCGGAAATTTTGGATTTGCTGTCGAGAAAGGGGATAGAGAGGATAATTACAGATTTTTTCAAGCGCCGCCCAAGCTACAGACCTCTACCAATTTTCGTGACTCTAATTTTGTTCCATTATGAATTCAATTTAGTCTTTGAGAGTATGTCAGAATTTTCAAATTTCATCAAGAGAGGGGGTGAATGGAGGGGATATCCATAATATCCAGCTTTTCAGTGGCAGCGTGGACATGGAGCAGACCTGGCGGGCTAAAGTGAATAAGTATGACAGAATTGACCTGCGGCAAGCGATTTTAGAGTTTGAAGGATTGGCGACCAATAACATCAAAGTCATGGCTGCTACAGTGTCACGGCGCGGGGTGTGGTGCGGGAAAAGTGCCACGGAGTTACTCGAGTTGAGCATTTCGGCAGGAGTGCTCCGTGGTATCACCACCAGCGTCCTGAGGGGTTTCTACTTGAACTGGTGGCAGTTGTATAGGGGCCTTTCCTTTCATACCATTCTTCCTCCTCGTCCTTCTGCAACTTCCCTTATCCCTAGAGCTAGACTGCCTGGGCTTCCTCCCCATTTATATCTCTTTATTTGTTTATTTTTCATTTTGATGATGTGCCCCCACAACTTTTGAGGGGAAAAAAATGTGTGTGTGTGTGTGTGTCATTCCAGAAAATAACTCTCCTTAGGATTGAGATAAAAGATCAGTTCTTGTACCAAGAAATCAAGCCTTCCATATGAAAAGATGATTTATTCTTGGCCAACAGTTTTGAGCACATCATATTGGTCAAATTCCAATCAATGTGCTAAGAAAAATCACGAAAAATGGCAAAAAAAAAGTGTATAAATGGTTACAATGATATTTTTTAACAGATATAAAAGACGCAGATGGAATAGCAGGTTTTTCTATGTACATAGAGTAAGAACGATGATTTTATGATAAAACTGTATCGATAACTCAAAAACTGGGCCTCCAATGATTTTTTGAACATTTATTTCGTTTTCAGCCCACCCAAAAAAAAAAAAAAAAAGTACCTACATGGAGACTAAGAATTTTGGTCAGGGTTTTCGCGATATCGCCCGCTGTGTGGCAGTTACAAAAACAGTACGGACTAATCCACGTAATCTCATCAAATTTCTTCTCATTTGGGCTAAATAGTCTTGCCTCTTCAGTATTTTCACACTTAAAATGAATTTTACATTAGCGATTGCGCAGTGATTCCAGTTAATTCAATCGTAATTGGGTAAATTTATGAACAATCACTTTGAGTTTATCCTTCAACTACCCTCCACTTTTGTTCAAACTCCGCCTAGTATATGGTAAGTAATGTGTTTTAAAAAATTCACATTTGCGCATGCGTACGCGTTTTGGTGGCCGAAGCTGATAAAACCTATTTCATTAGGTTTTTGAACACTTTTGTGTTTGAAGTGAAATGTGTTTCCTCCATAATAAAACATATTGGTAATGAGTGCATGCATTACAGGATGCCCCTATGAATGGATAGTATATAATTTTGGTAAGAATTTGAAAGTTCCAAGGTTGCATAAATGGAATATAACCTTGATCGAACAAACAATAAAAAAGTCACGGGTATCAGGTGAATATAATAAAAATATCACGATTTATCGCTATTATCCCCTCCATTTACCTCCTTTCATCATGAAATGTGAAACTTCTGGCACATTTTCCAAAACTAGACCGAATTCATAGTTGAGAAAAAATCACGAAAATCATGAAAAAAGTTAAAATATCATGATTAATCAGTATTACCCCTCTATTAACCCCCTCTCTCGATGAAATTTGAAAATTCTGACATACTTTCCAAGTCTCTATCGAATTCATAACGGAACAAAATAAGAATCACGAAAATCTGTATAGGTTTGTAGGTAGCTTCGGCGGCGCTAGAAAAAATCGTTAATTATCCCCTCCACCCTCTATCTCGACAGCAAATTTAAGATGTCTGAAGTTTCTTGCTCAACTAGACTAAAATTGGAATCGAACAAAATAAGAATCACGTTAATCGGTTGGGAATTGTAGCCTGGGTGTCTTCTGCAAAAATTGTAAAATAAAAAAAAAAACTTTTTTTTTTTTACCCCTTTCATTTACCCTTTTCCATCTTGAAATTCTAAATATCCGAGGTTCGTTACACAATTGAACTAAAATTTGGATCGAGCTAAGAAAGAATTTCGAAAATCAGTTGAGAATTGTGGCCTGGGCAGCGTCGAAAAAATTTGTCACACACACACACACACATGTACACCAATGGTTTTTTAACGGATTCGGTAGTAGAATGGACTGAAACGGATTTGTATGCGGTTATTTTTTCTCATACTTGGGTAGTCCCCTACCCCCCTGAATCAATTACAATAGGTCGTCCCTCTATTGACGAAGCCTAGCTTCATAGGGACGTCCTAAAAACGAACCCTCGTTTTTCGCGTTGTAGAGTTCCCTAAAATTGATGAGACTTATGCATACCTGTTGCATGTTTCCTATTTGTTCTATAGTCATTGTAATATAATGATGCTCCAGTCTTCAAACGCTAGTAGCAGTTTTACTTAGTGTTAATTCATTGCATATTACCCACATAAAGAAAACGAAAGCTTCGAGACCTCTGTTGTTTGCTTCTCGCCTCGCTATCCTTATTCCACTTCTATTAAGTGAATTGCAGACTTCATTAAATAGAATACCTTGTTGGCCGTTGCATTAAGTTAGAGCTCCTAATTTCAAACCCAGTTTCGATGTAGGAGTATGGTAGACTTTGGCTATAGTAAATAGTTGGCAATACGATAAAACATTGGGATAATATAAGGTTATTTTATTATTTATATATAGGTTTCATTATTATTACGATCCCCCCCCCCCCACCTCCCCGGTCACGGGGCGGCCAATTTTGATTTATTATTTTCAATGAAGAACCTTTATAATCGACCGAAAAAGAAAAAAAAACTTTTTGGGTCAGTAACCACCCGTGGCCCAAATTTAGTTGGAGGGGGCTTCACCCTTGGATTCTGACCCTAGCGCTGGTTCCGGTGGACCGATTTTGGCGGAACTTTTTTCTTTGGGTTCAGGAAGGGCTTACTAGCCTTTTTTATGGCAAGGGGTAATACCATTACTGAATGGTTAAGGGTATAGTAAAAAAGGTTAGGGCCTGCGTTAGGGAAAACGGTGTAACGTTACCAGGGTCAAACGCTAGGGCCGGGTAATCCACTGTTAGTGACACCGACGAGCCACGCTGACCAGATAACGATTGAGCACAATGTTGCGTATACCTTCGCTAATAGCGCAAGTGAAGTGCGAAGGGCTGATAGGGCTCCCATTGCTGAATTCGCAGCTAATGCGATACTGAATAAGAATCCGTTAGCAGTCGTAGGTCTTGCAGGAATTACTGTAAAGTGCATTGTAGAGGTTGTGATGGGACATAACAGGCCCTGGTGAGCGACCGCCGTTGGCTGCTGTGGCCTCTGATGATGCCCTTAGTATTGTGCCGCTCAGTCACCTGAGTAGCTGGCACTTGGTAGTGATGTCTTGGAGCACACTGATGGGCGCCCTCTTTAAATGGTTACTGCCTGCTGTCAGTACTCCCATGGTATTGCCCCTTCTTTGTACGAGTTGAGGGGTGTGCTTTGTGCACTAGATAGTGGGGACATTACGATTGCCATGGACTCGAATGCCAGATCTAGACTGTGGTTTAGCCATGTACTGGATGAAGTGGGACGAACAAACCTCTGTGGAAACGATGGGTGCAGTTGGAGGACTTAATCTTAGAATAGGACCTTAAGGTGATCAATCACGCCAGCCAGCCACCCACGTTTCAGGGTGCTGCCGGGGGTTCACACAGGTTGCGGACAGTGTGATTGGATGTAGGGTGAATGCTGACTCTACCTCAAGTCGGCACTCCTCCATACTATTCGAAGTGGGGACCGCACCCAGAGCCTCCACTGCTGGAAGAGGGGGGAAAGATTTAACTGTGGGAAAGCTAACTGAGATAGGTTTTGTGAGGCAGTTGCGGAGGGCCTCAGAGATGAGGGTGCTGAGATAGAGGGTGTCGTGGCATTTGTCGAGAAGATCGTGGTAAGGGTGGCATTCGTGTCAATCCCTGTGGGCCGGGAAACAATCAATAAGAATGCCATGGTGGTCCCTGAGGCTGGAGGGCAAACGTAAGAAGGTACTAAGTTTAAGAAATCGGGTCAGGAGAAGGGACGAATATTCCTCTGATAAGGAGAAGGGCAAGCTTAAGCTTCTGAAGGCAGAGTATGGTTGGGGGATCAGGCACTCGAGGCAGTCTGATTGGAGGAGGTTTGTCACAGAGGAGGGTGCTGGATGCCCCTGGGGGAAACCCTATAGGGTAGTCCAGGGTGGCAGATCTACCTTCTCTCTGGCGTCCTTGCATGGCCAGCAGCCTGTCTGTTGAATGGAGGTGGCTCAGGAGCTCCGATTGACTCTGTTCCCTGACAATGAGAGAAGACTGAGGCCCAGGGGGGTTAGGTAAGCAGTAGAGAAAATGGAGATGGGAACCTCATTTTTTAATGTTGGTGAGGAACTTATCGGAGAGTTGGTAGGGGGACTCAAGAAGGGGAAGACTTCTGGGCTCGACCGTTTTGAGGTTGACATGTTCAGGAGGGCTTGGCCGTTAGTGTATCCCTGGTACTGTGCCATCTACTGGGCATACCTTGAGCTAGGGGTCTTTCCAAGTAGGTGGAAAGTTGGAAGGTTGAGTGTGGTTAGAAAGGGGATTGAAAGGAACCCGTTGGACCTCAAGTCCCTCAGACCCTTGTGTTTATTGAATGTGCCTGGAAAGGTGCTGGAGAAGCTTGTCGTCCGGGAGCTCGATCCCGTGCTGGCCCATTCATCTGAGTAGCAATATGGGTTTGTGTCGTGTAGGTTGACAGTTGATGCACTCACCTGAGTGCAGGACATAGTAGGGACATCTGGAGCCGAATATGTTTTAGGGAAATTTATTCATATACGGAGGGCGTTTTGATAATGTCTGGTGGCATGCTGTGATGAGAGAACTTCTGCAACAGGATGCCCCCTTCATCGGCCTATTCAATTCTGAAAGATTATTTCTTGGCTCAGTAACTATCTACAATACAATGACAAATTATGGAGGGACTCTGATCAGCTGTGGGACCCCTAAAACTAATTCTTTTTCTAATCCACTGATGGTGCTGAAATTTAAGATGGAGCTCCTTTGGTACACCACGAAAATAATAACGAGACTCGGAAGCGCACTGATCAGCTGAGAGGCTGATTTCTTTCCCAATCGACTTACAGAGATGAAATTTGAAATGGAGCTATTCTGGAACACATAGAATACATTTATAAGTATAGCTACATGATGGAGGTGGGGTGTTCAGCTGAGGGACCTCACGGACTAAATTCTATCCTGGTTGACCTACGGTGCTAAAATTCGGAATAGAGCGCCTGTGGAACGGCTTGAAAACAGTGTAATTAAATACGGAAGACAACTTATCAGCTAAGGGTCCTCTAAGTCTGATTTTTTTCTCTAATAAACCTACTTAAATGCACTAATTGTAAATAATGCGGAAAGAACTAACATCGTTTCAAAACAATGAGCAGTGTAGCCAACCCCTCTACTTGATGGGAATATGAATCAGTCATAGATCGTTTTGTTCCTCAACTTCACTACTAAGCGAAAATTTATGGGGTCTTGGTGCTGAAATGAAGTGAACCGACATTTCTTTTTCTGACCACTGAAGGAGAAAGTCTATTGGTCAAGACCGTTGAAATAGTAACAAAATGACAGTTTGTCTTTAGCAAAATGCCAAGAAACCAATAAATTGTCCATGTCCTGATGTGGTTCATCGTTTACTCAATGGTTAGGAGTGGACGTACTTACTCTTATATAGGTAGTTTCCGTCCTCACGTTTTTAATCAAGACTCAGAACTACGTCTTTCACCTTACGGTGACCTACGACCGATGCCGACCGCTTCTACGCCTCATTCGCGCTCGACCTTCCGAGGTCGTTTCAACAACAACAACACAAGGGGCTTCCTTTTGTGTCGCGGATTTCATTAGATGTCAAGCGAAAAAATGTCATGAGATATGAAAAGTTGAGGTATTTGCCCGTACACAAAACTTCATTCATAAAACTCCCAGTAAATATTTGTATTACACACGAAGGTATATTTCATTATATTATTTTCAACAATCTACCTTGGTATTTGACCATGTAAGGGGGAAAAAATGTAATAAATCCGTTTCCCGTGAAAAACTGTAGGAATGTTATTAGCTGATTCGGATTAAAGCTTCAGGAATTGATAAGGCTATGGATTCGGACCATCCTTCACAGTTTCAGTTCGCATAAGCAGTTTTGAGGATTACAACTTCTCTATACCGTTACAGAAATCTTCCTTCTGGAACGAAGACCAACGAAGGTTTTATCGAATTTGTTCACGATTCAGCGCATAAAAAATCTCTACTTTCTGTGGGCACGTGGCTGGAAATTAAATTTATACTTGGTGGCACTGCGCATGTAAATTCCAATACTTAACGACCGAAAGCAGCTGTTATGTCTGTGAAAGCAGTTTTCCATCGCTTGTGTTATCACGTGAAGAATAAATTCCATGAACACCATTACCAATGGATCAATGTGGCTACTACACACAAACAAACCTATAAGTGCCACTTTCACAAAACTTATTTAACGGACATTATGGCCAAACTCCATTGAGAACAATCTCGAGGATAAAACTTTGGCGTTACATCGAGTTTGGAATGACGGATTTAAGTCAACCAGTCCAATGAAATTCACTACCTAATAGATGTTGGACAATTTGGAAACTGCAACAATGAATCTGCTGATGTCAGGGGCTACTCTACAAGGGATTGCTCTTAATCATCCTACTACAACATGTTATCATCATCTATCATACCATGTTTTCCTATCATCTCTTACATCACTTTTATATTGAAAATTACCAATTTCGATTGTAAAAGTCAACTCCAACTTACCTGTCCGACGGGACCTCCTGGTGAGAATCAATGACTTCGAAGACTTTCAGAACTGTCGGATGTTTCCGACTTCCGAACCTAAACTCGATGTCGCCCGATTCCTTGAAGTGCGGAATCCGCCGTCGGATCTTCCTCGGGCATCTTTGAGGGATATTCTAGGAATCTTATCTTATTAATATATAAAATACAATGGCTGTTTGTGTTTGTTGCATCGATTTTCATGAGAGTGGGCGCACATTGACGAGCAAGTTCCGGAATAGAACTAAGGCTATATTGCAATCCTTTAGACGGACTCCTTCATCGAGAACTCGACTTTCCCTAACGATGTCACCAGGGTTTCAAACTTCGTAATTAAGCTAAACTGGGTTCGTGTCGAGATTTTCACGTCAAATGTGGATGGGTCGGTTCACCAGTAATGAACTTTCGTTCACAAATTCAACGATACCCAAACGATTTGGGTGGGTTGAGCCAAGCAGTTTATACTCGTAAAGATAGATCATCAAAAATTGATATTTTAAACACAACAACTGCCTGGAATAGTTTTAACGTAACTGAGGTTGTATTGAGTTGGTTACATGGAGTTGTCGCTTGGTTGATAAATTAATTAGATACAAGTTGAAACTTGATTGCTGAAATTTGAATTGAAGCCTATTTGGGACTGCTTGGTAACATATATTAATTCTAAACTGCTTATTTTCATTTTTTGTTGTTGAAGTATTGGAAAAAAAATTACAGTTTAATCATATAATATGATGGGGTATGCAATAGGACGAGCAAGAGAAGCGAGCGGCTACCGCTTCTCCTATGCCTATATACGAGTAAATTGCTGACTTTGTTCCTATTCAACTTCAGTTGCTGAAATTCGGAACGCCGCCACTCCTCTGGGTGCGGTAATGTACAATTTCAACTTGAAAAATCACACTAATCAGCAAAGTGAACTCTGAAGTTAATTGGTTCTTATTCAAATTGAGATGTTGAACTTTGGAACGGGACGTCTTTGGGTCCCGATTAGAAACCATTCTAATCAGCTGAATGGGCTCATTAGCTTATTTTGCTCTTGTTCAGCTTTTCAGATACCTATACTGTATTTTTCAACGGGGTCTCTGTTGGTATGGTTGAGCGTAATTACAACTTGAGATAACACTCTAATCAGGTACATGTTGAAACTTGATAGCTGAAATTTGAATTACTTTTTCTGGAATGCTGCTTAAAATGAGAAGGTACGGAGCCACCTTACAGCACAAGGTAATTACTATAAATTGCCCACATAAATGTCTGGCTGTATATTGATTAGTATTATGAAATTTTGCGTTTCTTTTCTGTTTCAAGCTATTTGTAGACGATTGGTACCATTTTCTCTTTCTGACTGTCTGTCTGTCTGTCCGTATAATTGTCCGCTTTTCACGGTTACAGGGGTCATTGGACAACTGATATGAGTGGGCGGAAATGTCAACTTATCAATCAAACTTAAATTATAGGCTATTTGAAGTTTTCAAGATTTGAGCCTGAGGGAGTGTTTTGGGGAGGGGGAGGGGGTGAAATGGGGTATCTTGGACACCATTGAACGAACTGGGGATCTGATTATGCGAATATGTTTGGATTTATCTAACTTAAATCACAACCTACTTGAAATGTTCCTAATCTGACCCATAGGGGTGTTCTGGGAGAGGAGGGGGTGAAATTGGGTATCATGGACATCAGTTAATAAACTGGAGACGTGATTTTGAAATATTTTCGGGTTACTCCAACTTGAAATTTTCATGCCCGACCATTGGGGTTGGTGTAGGGGGGGGGTAGATGGGGTATCATGGACATCACTGAATAAATTGAGGACCTGATTGCGCTAAAATATGTTTGAAACACTCTTACTTGAATCGCAGGCTACTTCATGTTTTCCAATCTAACCCCCTAGCGTCTTCTTAGAGAAGGGTGGTGGGGGGTTAAATGAGGTATCTTGGACAATACTGAATAAACTGAGGACCTGGTTGATAAAATATGTTTGGATAACACTAAAAAACCACAGCCCACTTGGAAATTTTCAATTTTGACCCATAGGGGTGTTTTTGGGGGAGGAGATTTGGAAAGGGGTATCTTTGACATCACTGTACAAACTGGGGATCTATTTGGGCGAAAATGTTTAGATTACCTCAACCTCAATCACAGGCTATCAAACATTTTTCTAGCCTCAACCACAGGGAGGTGTTTGTGTTAAGGAAAAAATAAGGGAGGGGTTAGTTAAATGGAATAATTTGGTCATCATCGAACGAACTGGTAATCTGATGTTCGGACGGATGAAATTGGATTACTCTGAACGTTCTTTTGGGTTACCTATCAAGAATATTTTAAATCTTAAATAGTGGGGGGGGGGGGGGGTTAGTGGAGAGGGAGTGAGGGTTGTCCACAGTAGTTTGGTCCTAATAGGTAATTTTTAAGTAAGTAATTCAAGTAAGTGCTTCTAAGTAAGGGCTTTTTTGAATCAGATCCATAGGGGTGTCCCAAAATTTGATGGGTGAGGGGGGGCTAGCGTATTATCGTAACTTGTTCATACACTAATCAATACACACATAATTCGCACCGCAATCAATTATTATTATTATTATTATAACACGAACTATACAAAATATTCAATATTACAAGAATGGTTAGTTTCCCGCAACGGGGTTATTAGTAACTAGAGACGTGATAATATAGCATTTCCAAGCCAAATTAAACCTTTTCCAAGTCAAATGAAACCTTTTCCAAGTCGAATGAAACCTTTTCCAAACCAAATGAAACCTTTTCCATATCAAATGAAACCTTTTCCAAACCAAATGAAACCTTTTCCATATCAAATGAAACCTTTTCCAAACCAAATGAAACCTTTTCCAAACCAAATGAAACCTTTTCCAAACCAAATGAAACTTTTTCCAAACATAGTGTATTTCTGTAAAGTAAACAATCGTAGATAAATAATATATATATTACAAAATTTTAGAAATTCAGTCTTAGAGGTTCAATCAGTCAATGTAAGTCACTACCGGTGGCGGCTCGAGGCAACTGCATCATCGTCAGAAAAACTATCAGAATTCATAGTTTAACAACAATTTCAAATAAGAATTGCAATTTTTATGCCCGAAACTACCGACAATATCACAAAAAAAAGATGCGAGTACTTCCTACCACCCTGTCGCTTGTCACAAAGAAGGAAATGAAATATCGCATTAGGAAGGAATGCGAATACTCGTTAGTCACAAAAAAGACATCGGACCTATGTATTGGTGACTCCCCTTAATTATCGATTTCTCCGTGCGGGCATGGGGTGTACCTAGGTAGGTACCCACTCACATTCAACAGTCAGGAATTTCTCAAACTTACTTGTTTCCTATTCTACTAAGGTGAGATCCACTTCGGTAATTGAAAAAATTGCTGAAATTCTTCTGATGTGAACATGCTGGCATTATCCGACACCAGAACGTATGGAAGCCCAAACGTTGCAAACAGCTTAACAAGGGAATTTATAACCCAACTAGTTGTCGTGGTAGTTGTAGGGATCACTTCCACCCACTTAGTAAAGGCATCTACCACGATGAAGAAGGATTTATTCAGGAAGGGACCAGCAAAATCAATGTGAATCCGTTCCCAAGGGCCAGCCGGTTCTTCCCACGGGTGACTCACTTTAGGAGGATCATTTCTCACTTCTAAACACTGTTCACATCTATTCACTAACTGTTCTGTCTTTGTCTATTCCCGGCCAATAGCAGTATGATCTTGCGAGAGCCTTCATTTTGGACATTCCCAAGTGTCCCAAATGTAGTTCTTCTAATATGATGGTCTGCAAACTCTTCGGTATGACGACTCTGTTACCTCTCGGGATACATCCATCTTGAAGGCAATACTCACTATCTTTCGGACCGAGTTTCAACAATGATTCACCGGATCCCAGACCCTCAAGTATTTTTGATAATTGTGTGTCCTTTGTGATGGCTTCCTTGATTTTTGATCTTGTCACCGGCAATTTTTCTACTTGATTCACCATGAACAGCTCATCCTGGTCGATTTTATCCTCTAGATCATCAGTTTGCGTTGGAAAACGTGATCGGAAATCAGCGTTGCTGTGTTCTTTGGTATTTTTGTAGCATATCTGGTAATCGAAGCCTGACAAAAATTGGGCGTAATGAAACATTCTTGTTGCTGTCAATACAGGTAAGGATGCTTGAGGGTCCAATATTGAAACAAGTGGCTTACCTACACATGCCAATGGACAGGATCAGTGCGGGCATTCAAGCAATTAGCACCCATAAGGGCTGTTATGCTGTCAATTGATTAATGTTCGGAAACAAAAAAGCACCGGGGCTATGGCAAAGATACATGGACCAACTTTTACAGGGACTAGAAGGGGTGATATGCTTTGTCGATGATGTTTTCATTCAAGGAAATCAAGGATTTCTTCTACCCTCAAATTGGACAATTTAATCCACTCTCTTCCTAGGATTGGTGGAACGTATCCCTCAATTACATATAACTGTCCCATATAGGTTTGATTTTTATATTGAAATTGTACAAAACATACTCTTTTTGGTCGGATTATTTCTCCCGTATACGTTTTCATTTTAGTATGGGTTTTGTGCAACGACTTATTACAGCATAGTTTTTTATAATCTGACCAAGAGATTGACGTCAAAGCTGCTCCTGTATCTACCTCCATAGCTATTGGTTTGCTTTTTATCTGTTACTGAACCATAAATTTTTCTGTTCCAATGTTTGTCATAAGGTTTATTTCATGTGGTTCCTCCTCCTCCGCACATTCCTTGCTCCACCGATGGTTTTCCTTTACATCCTTTTTTCTGCTGATACACACCTTAGACAAATGTCCTGTTCTATTACAGAATGAACAGATCGTCTCCTTGTGTTTACACTTATTAGCTCTGTGCCGCTCATCTCCGCATCTAAAACAGCATCCTTTCAGTGACTCAAAGTTGTTTTTATGGTACTTTTTGTATTTGTCAGGTTCTTTTGAGCGAACGGCAAGTATTGGATCGTAATTTGTTGGTTGAATCGCCTCACTTTCTTTCTTAGATAGCTCCATTATTTTGGCTTGTTCTTCACATCTTTAAATTTAAATTTTTCCCGAATTCGTAACAGCATAGTTCTTATGTCGTTATCACTAAGCCCTCTAATAAACTGAGCCATAAGGAATATTTCTGCAATACTTCTTTCACAATCGCATTTGGAATTGCAATGAGCACTAAGTGTCTTTGATTTCCCAGGGAAATCGGCCACTGTTTCGTTTGAATTTGTGTTGTTGTGCCCACTCACTCGGCTTCGGGTCCAATAGTTCCTGGAGTAGGTCGGACATTTCTCCAAAACTCTTCTCTTTTGGTTCTTCAGGTGCTACCATGTCGTATAGCTTTTCACGTATGTTTGGAGGTAAGGCGTTTAATAATATTTTAATCATGAGTTGAGGATCATCTGGGGAGTGCCTTAATTCCATATAGGTATTTAAACGATATTTGAAGTTTCTAAAAGTTTCGATTGCTGGATTAAAGGGGGCCAGATTAATTCCCGAAATTCCATGAGGAACCATGTCTTGTTCTTTCCTAGTTGGTATAGCCTGACCTTCCTCCAGTCAATGTATTCGTACCTTGGTATGAAAAATTACTTCTTCAATCTTGGCCCTAATGGCCAATTGCTCCTCCAAATCACGTTCTTCAACTTTGCCTTCAATTTCTTCCTGTAGCTTCTCAAAACGGTCAATGTCCTTATTCAAGGACTCTAACTTTGTCTTTAGCACAGCTCGATCCACAATCTTTCCATCGATATCCTCGAAAAATAACTGAACATTCCCTATTTGAAGTACCACGATTCTTCGACTCCGAACCAATTTTTCTAATTGCTCATCCGCTTCTTCCCAGTTGGCAGCCTGTTTCACCTTTTTCTTGCTCCGCGTCGCAATTATCGTAACTTGTTCATGTTGTTCATACACTAATCAATACACACATAATTCGCACCGCAATAAATTATTATCATTATTATAACACGAACTATACAAAATATTCAATATTACAAGAATGGTTAGTTTCCCGTTACCAAGTCCACAAACGGGGTTATTAGTAACTAGAGACGTGATAATAGTAGATCCTTGAAGCATTTACCTATCAAGTCCTATCATGTATATTCAAGACAACCTGTGCAACGCACGGGTGAACCAGCTAGTTGCACTATAAACTTGGTTTAAGTGTTCATCCAACCATATGTTGTCAGAGAAAAAATGTTTTTCTTTAATTCAGCCATGTTCCTTAAATACTATTCAATTCTAAACATTCGAATTGGCGAGCTGAATAATTTGGCAGAAGTCACTTTTGTACTTCCACGCTTCAATTATGAAATGATAACAGGTAAACTCCAATCCTACCGATCACCGAAACGTTTCCAAAAGAGCGAGGGGCTGGTCAAATAAACGGACTTCAGACAAAGTTCATTGTGAAGGACGAACGGAGAAGGCTACTCGTGGTACGTCACGTAGGCACTCATTTGCCGACAACTTGTATTCTGTTACCCTCCGACCGAAGTTGCGTTCCTTCTTCTCTCTAAGCCCGTCATCGAACTCGAATACCGGATAATAAAAATCTCATTAGCGAGTCGAGCCAACGGCTTCAGTTTCAGGGGTGGTGGTTTCCTCCCACTATCCGTCATCAAGAAATGATAATCTATTTTAAGGACCGGAAGAAACGATGTAGAGAAGACGCTAAGGAACCTTCTGGAGATGAGTCGTCGTTACCAGTCAAATTTGTGTAGAATGGGCAACTTACCTGTTATAGAATTTTTCATTTTTTGGACGTCCCTCTGGAGGTACCGTAAACCGGGGTGAAGGCGGTCAAAATTTCAAGTTTTTCTATTATTTCTCCCTATTAAATGGATACAAAAATCTACAAAAAATAATATATATATTCCTTCACATTTCACAATTGCAATGATATAAATTACACTAAATTGATCATGTTATTTACCATTTTTTTATTTATTTAAACACTGATCGGCTTCACCCCATGGGTAGGGGTGAAGGTCTATCACTCATGTTTTTACACTTGAAATCGCCTTCACCTTTCTAGAAAGTTGAAGGCGATCAGAATTAAACTTTTAAAAAAATATTTGATAAACATCCAAGAGCAGAAAAATTGGTTTGGAGGATTAATTATTTAGTAGGAAGATAAATGAACATGACTCAAGGTCACGTGACATGAGTTTCAGAATGGTTGAAAATAGATTTCATTTATTTAAACTTCAATATCACATTATTTAAAACATTTCATGTAAAGATAATAACTAGTAATCATAGGTAGGAATAGAAATTGGTAAGTAGGTACCATTACCTGACATGGTAACACCTTAGAATACAGGAACTTCAATGATTAAAACTAGAACTTCACTTATTAGTCAACATTATCAGTCTTTTTGAGTTATGGCAAGCTATGAATGCATCCATTAGCCAGGAAGACTTTGAACATGAGTGGTATTATTAGCAAAACATTTTCAGAGATAATCAAACTCAGCAAACTAGAATAAGTTAAGAGAAGGAAAAACAGGAGTGTTTAAAAACAAAAAAAATTGGTATACAGTAATCTATGGGCTTGGCCCTGAGGCTATGAATAGAAATAGTACTCTATGGTAATATAGAATATATTACCATGCTTTGAGTTAACTAGAACATCATTTAGGAATTTTAAATGTATTTTCGAGGCATGATCGCCTTCACCCCTGTAAAATGAAAAAACACTCATTTGGTACTTCATAGACAACACAGTTACTCCAAAAATTATGTTAGCAACGGTTTTCTCTTCACTTACCTTCAAAGAACGAAAATATTTAAAAACAATTGCAGAAATTGAACTCTTAAACCATCATTCACAGAGGTTTTTCGGTTATGAATAATCTTGCCACGAAAACGTGATTCACAAAACTGGCTGAAAAGGCACTGATAAGGTTAAAAAACGCGCTAAAAACTTCATCATCGTGTTGATAGACAATAGTGGATATGGACTGCACATTCCATGGAGCCATCAGTGATCACCCGCTAGGAGCACTAGAGTAATTAGTGGGAAAAATCAAAATGATCGCCTTCCCCCCAGTTTACGGTAGGTCATATATCGGTAAATTTTCATCAATTGAGGGACGGTATACTGATGATGATCCAGTGTTTGTAGGACGACCCAAGCGCGAGAGAAAAATAACCAATTACAAATCGTTTCAGACCATCCTAGACTTCCTTCGTCCCTAAGGCCGGCGTCGGGTAAACCTGGGCGTCCTCTCAACTTTTATTTCACTTTTTAAATTCTTTTTTCTATTATTTAATGGTGTGCCTCCTCCGCCTTTGTGAGAAGTTTGTGGAAAACATACCGCAAACCCTTGTAACAAGATTAATTAACACAATATTCAACAGATTCTTATGAAACTTTCATGGAATGTACGGGTTAGGGTGAAGATGGTCCCCTATGGGTTTTGTTGTCCCCAAACCAATACTTTACAAGGCGCATGCGCAAACGTAAATTCCAATAAGCATCATTTTCTCGCGCCCCTGTTGGCCGATCTCGCCGAATTTGGAGGATAGGTGAAAGAGGTTAATTTGAACATTCCCCCCGAATTCAACATCATCCTGTCATTAGTAGCTACTGCGCATGCGCGAATATGTATTTTTTTTTTTTAACGAGCCTAATTTCAACAGTTTCCATCCGATTTTGATGAAACTTTCAGGGACTGTGCGGATTAGGGTGTAAATGGTCCACGATTAATTCCATACTTCTCAAATCATTACCCACTCCATTTCGCGCATGCGCAAACGTAAATTCCTTCAAGCACCATTTTTTTACGCCCTAGTCGTCCAATCCCGCTCACATTTGGTGCATAGTTGGGGGATATTGGTTTAATTATTCCTTGTTAATTTCAACGTGATTGCATCATTATTAGTAGCTCCTTTGCATGCGCGAAAGTGTACTCCTAGGAACACGGTCTAGTTGACATGGATATGTCTTTGCTCTGGGGGGTCAACCAAAAATTTTCGTGACGCAAAAAATATGTCACAATTTCTAATGATGTTCACGTACAACCAATCCGTTGCTAGGGGAATGGAACTTCCGAAGTTTTCATCGCACAGAAATCGTTCGCCACTCGTTGGAAAGCGCTTGATTTATGTTATAAATGTTCACATCTCAAGCTATAAATTTCCCTCTCCTTACGTACCTGGCTACATTCCTAAACTAAGTTGATTGTACTATTAACAATTTTAATAAGCCGGTTACAATATTCTTAACGTAAAGCAATAGCATCATTTACTCCAATCCATAGGAAACGTTATCATCCTCTTGACAACAGTCGACTGTAAACAACAACTTATTGTAGTGACTCCTCTCTACAGTTATTTTCAACATTTCTATAAGTAAACCATTGTTTTGTTGGAATTAGTCGGGATGCGGCCCAGGGAAAATGAATGAAATGATTTAACTTATTGTTTTATTTGATAACGTTTCATCCTCTTACTGAGGAAATCTTCAGATCTTGGTATGTCCAGGAAAAAATTTATAAACATCCGAATATAACGGATGTCAAATAAAACAGTGTCTCACCAAGTCAACTCAATGTCAAGAAAGCAAGATCTGAAGATATCCTCAGTAAGAGAACGAAACGTTATCAAATAAAACAATAAATGATATAATTTCATTTTTTAATGAAAAATCATGAAAATAAAAATGATAGCGCCTGCATTGAAGAAATAACTTTATTAGTATGTATAGTATGCTTATTGTGTCTCCAAGAATAATAGAATAAATTCTTTATCCTACATTTCGTCGCCTACAGTCCAAAGTTAAAGGATTTGTTTACAACTCTCGAGGACAACCGTTATGAAATCCCCAATCAAAGACATATCCATGTAACATGGTATCTGCTTGTAAAGCAGATAGTAGAACTCGTTTACGAGTTTATAAGTAGGTATGTCGTTTTTCATCAGATTTTGATTAAATTTTCTGGGAATTAGTGGGTTACGCTGATGTCGATTGTACTCTACCAATTTAATTTTTCTCAAATCATTACTAACGTAAATTACTTGAAGCATAATTTTCCCGTTTTAATGGTTGAGTCAATATAGCGACTGTTGGATTCTCTTGAAAAATTAAACATTCTGAGATCGTTTGCCTTTCTGAAGCTGTTGAGATTAGAGCCCTCTTTATATCAACATAATGAATAATGTGAGGCACCCTCTCCTAATATTTCCTCTCTCATTGTCTACATACATTGGTACTATAAGGATTCTTTTAGCGAATTTTCGTAAAAAAAAAAAAAAAAAAAAAAGTACCTACAATGACTCAAAAAAATTGGAGTTCCAGTAAGGTAGCCTAGCCGAGCGCACGTGTTTTTTGCGAGCTCCGTATTAACCCTGGAATGTCCCGGCTAAATTTCCAACACTTAACTCCCCGGTGGGGTGTGTCAAACCCCAACTTTGAAAAATGTTAGAAAATTCAAAAATAAGTTACCCTTGAATCAAATTTTATTTTTATTCTGTTATCAAGAGTGTAAAGAAACATGAAGTAGGTACCTAAGCTCATGAAGAAAAAAGTAATAGTAAGGCAAACCTCACGCTCTGAAGAAAAAAAAATAATAGCAGAAAGGTACCTCATTGTAACAAAATTTCAATATAAAATTAGCACATTTTCATTAAACAAAAATAAATAAAATCTACAAAAACAATTATCTGAGATTTTTTTTTTTTTTTTCTCTCTAGAAAAGATTCTTTATTTTATTTTATTATTTTTTTCGGGGATGTATTAATTTTATAAATGGAAGGTAGGTAGTGACTGGGGGGGGGGGGGGGGGGGGACAATAAGTATTTAAATTAATCGTTGACCATCTGAGGTACAGCTGCTCCATCTTCCAGCCCCAACGGTCGAACCTTCCTTCGAGACCCTCTTATCCGAAGTGAAACAGCCCGAATTATGGCAAACTGAACCTTCACTTTAACCCATCCTGAGAGTTGTGAGTAGGGACGGTTCCATTTTTCGGCCAGGACGTATGCTGCCCGTTTCAGAAAAACAGCAAATTCCTTGTGAAGGGCACCGTCACATGAGCAAACTAAGGGTGTGAAAGACCCTCGGTGGTCTTCTGCAGCTCGATCGTATTTCATGTGTTTAGCATTTGCTGCTGCTCTTGATGTTTGATTCCAGTCTTGGGAGAGGTAGGAGGCAGCGTCAGCATTAACTATGCGATTATCAAAAAACGCTGGTCTCCCACTCTCCCAGACACCATTCACCATAACATCACCCACTAATGCTGGCTGTCCGTTGGCTGGCTCTTGCATTACTGGCTCAATCAAAGCTCCCCCCCAGGCAAGGTTGGCTATTCCTGCGACAACGTCTCGTAACCAACCCTTGAATCATCTCTTCCCTCCGTTGTTTCAGAACAGCTTCTCGTGCAGCTTTTTCTTCCTTTATCACTGTCGATACATAATTATTGTGATCATTGTAATTTAGAAAGCTGCCGGTGCAAATGGATGTGGTAAGGAGCTCGCACGACCTCTCGGACGTTCGGAAAGCCTCGGATGAATTTGTTGGGTCAGAGACACCTAGACCCCCAAGTCTGGCTGGGAGGCTTAAAAGATTCCCTTCTTCGTCTCCTACTTCCCGTCCCATGATGGCTGACATCAGCCTTTGGCGAATGGTGTCCCACAGCGGACGGTATTCGTTGTCACACCCATCAACCACCCTCTGGGTGAAGGCCCACTCAAATTGGAATGATTTTGTGAACGCTGCGTGTACGGCTTGAGGACTCTCTTGAGCTGCCGCTGCAAATTTTTCAGTATATTCAACCCATTTCTCTACTTTTTGTTTTACATACTCTCTTTTATTTGCCAAACAGCCTATCACGCCTCCTAGGGATCTGTGCGAATGAACGATTTTAACATTGAGTTCACCAAACAGAGCTCTGCTTTCTTCCTCGAGACCGCTCTCAATTACTAAAAAGCTTTTTTCCGGTTCGGGATAATAGCCCCACTTCGGCCCCTCTTCAAGTAAAAGATTGAACCACTCACGGATTTGTCTCAGTTTCCCAACACAGGCTGAATCGTCTGCATACCAGTTCTGCCTCCACTGCGGTCTTTTTAGTTTCTTGATCAATTGAAGAGTTCCCACTGCATACATCATCATACCGAGAGGATCACCTTGAGTGGTTCCCTCAAGGCTCAACAATGATGCTTCGCTCTGACGGAATAAAATCAATGGGAAACCCCGGTACGTATTGAACAAAAAGCGCGAACACCTTGGCCAATACAACCGGGCGTTCCATAAGGCCAGTGGGCGACTCATTACGTTAAAGGCGTTGGAGGCATCAACTAGCAGCAGGCCCTCAGTTTCGTCTTCTTCAAACATGCCACTTACCGCATGAATAGCCCCCTCAATTCCTGCCTTCAAACCAGCTGAGAGTTGTTCGGCACCACATGCCTCCTTCAAGTCGTCTCCTGTGATTATCTGAGATTAGTTAGATACCACTTACAAAACCCAAGAACTAGAATGAAAAAGTAACATAAAATTGGCTCCAAGCAATAGGATCAACATTCTCAACACTTTGAAGATCTATGATGTTCACAGAAGGAACATCGAACTAGTTTCTCCAAAACTGTCACTTTTGACTCTTCTTCATCGGAGGCAACTTCTTGTAACTCGACATTATCCCCCGTGTTTGAATTTTCTCCGCCAAAATATACATTTTCTTCCTTCAACTGTTCCGAAATGGATCTAATGTCTTCAGGATCCGAAAACTTGCGTTTTTCAGCCATTTCTAACGATGAGCCAAAAACAAAATTGTGGGAACCCCCACAAAAATAACAATTGCTATAGAGAAAATCACTAACGGTTAACTCCACGGTGGGGTTTGTCAAACCCCAGGCACAAGAAAGTACTACATTACACAGAAGTCTTGAACGTACTAAACTGGAAAAAGGCTGAAGCCTTTAGGGAAGAAGTGGGGGGTGATATAGAAGGGGGCGAGAAGAGCCAGTGGGGGATTCAACATGATAAACTGACTTTAAATCGCAATTGGGGTTTGACAAACCCCACGGGGCATTCCAGGGTTAAGTACCTATTGATTTAGCAGGGTTGTATTGTGAATTTCGTTTCACTTTTTGTTTTTTTGTGGTTGCTCTTTGAATTACTCTCAGCAATAACAATTTTCATAAATTTTTAATGGGTAGATTTCTTGAAAAAGGTCATTTTTGCGAGTTTGGTTGGTGATTTGTTGTTTACCGAAGGGAAAGGACTATACACTCGACCGAATACCGTATTCTTTAGTCAGAAGCACGCGAAGAGCCGACCGATGTCGCGTTGAATAATTGCAGCTACGAGAATGTCGACCTCCGAGCTACATCAGTTCAATGCCTTGACGTAATGACAACCAAACTTCAAAACATCGACTGTATTTTGAAGGTACATACAAATGTTTTGAATTAACTGGCGCATGCTCTGTCGCAAGAAATTGCTAACAGCCAAGAAACTATCTTGCTCATACAAAAATTAATAAGAGAATTGATAGTATAGAAGCAAATCTTGCATTATCTGAAAAAATAATACAAAAGTGAACTGGCACATGGACAACAGAAACCATGTTATTCTTCATAACGTTCTAGAAGGGAAAGAAGACATGAATATTCTCAAGAGGGAGGTGATAGAAATTTTTAGGTCGGGATTAAATTGTTTCTTGAGGATTACGAAGTTACAGGTGAAAGACGTTTAGGCACCATCCAACCTTCTAGAAGTAGACCAGTTCACATTCATTTTGCTAATAATTTCTCTAAATCTAAAGTACCTCAGAACATTTACAAGTTCAAGGTATCATAATTTAATACAACCGAGTTCTGCGACAGACGAACACGGGAATTCAGGAAGCATCTTTTGCCCAAGTTGTTTCAAGCAAGAAAAGACAGTAAGCATGCCGTCTTGATTGGAAATGAAGTAATGGGTGATGGAAAAACACGTATCATTCACTATGGACGAATTACGTTGGAGGATTCTACATCTACTGGGTCAGAAGTAGATGTAGAATCCCCCAACATTTCCAGAAAACAGATCAAGAAGGAGATGAAAATCTACAAGAGATGAACGAACATTAACACCGCTTTGGCAATTTCGGCAATGGCTCGGGATTATTATTGAAATTTGGCAGTGGAGTGTAGGCACCATTGATTGTGGTCTATGTTAACTATGCAGTGCTCATTTATTATACGTAAATTATGTAGGCCTATATAAGTAATTATTTGATAAACCATACAAAAAAGGCTAACATTGTTTGTTAGGCAGAAATGAAGGCAAGATATCATGTGATATTTTTAATATGTATTTAAGGAACTCCTTGTAATACCTATGGGTTATACAATCAAATTGAATTAATTGATTGTTTGATTGACTCAACAAATTTTAAAATCATAATTTTCGAAAATTTCCTTTTTTGAAATCTGCATAGTTCATCCAAATTAAAGTTTATTTTGTATCTATCAGTCCGATTCCGAATTGACTCAAAAAATCGATTTTAGTATATTATTTTTAATAATGAACGTTTGCAGTCAACCGTGATAAAAACATTTCACCCCCTCCCCCCTTAAATTTTGTTGGTTTACGTTTCAAGACGCTTAGAATCCAAAAATCGAATAAAGCAAACAGAAATATCGAAGGAATAAATCCGTCCATCCGCCGTCCGCCGTAAGCCGTCTTGAGCTTTTCTCCAAAACTACTGGACCAAAGTTTATGAAACTTTTGGGTTGGAATATTACCCTAATAATATAATATGGAATAATAATAATAATACCCTGAAGGGTTGAATGAATGAATTTAATGGCTGGAATAATGAATGATTGAATGAATTTAAGGGCTGGAATATTCAAAAATCGAGATCTCGAAAACTTTCTGGATAAAATTAATGTTATTTGGTTGTCATCAATAGATATATCATCCCAAAGAATCTAATAAAACCACCCGGTACGTCCGGTTGATCCGTTCGCTATCTCTAATAGCTAGAACGAGTTGCGACTCACGAGATTTTAGTTTATTTTGTATGCTTAATTTTATGTTTTTTAAGGATAAAACTAGTTAGTTAAAGTGTATCCTGACGATAACTCTCCTTAAGATTGAGATAAAAATTGCGCTCTTGTGCAAACAAATCAAGCTTTCCAAACGAAAGAACGAGTTCGTTGGCCAGCATTTTTTAAGCACATTAAATTGATCAAATTTCAAAAAAGTGCAGAATAATGACTAAAAATAGCAATAACGGCTTCAAATTGTAACAATAAATTTGTTTGACAGAATATTGCTCAAATAAAGTTTGTCAACTAAAACATAGAACATTAAAAAATGTATTTGCAAAATTATGCTGGAAAATGTACTTAAATTTCATTAAAATGTTTTTAAAAAAATTTTTTTTAATCTGTAAAAACGGCTAAAAAGTTGAAAATTCAAAATCAATTTTTGAATCGCAGAATATTATTTAGAACGAGTTGTTTATCATAAAATTGGAAGTTAACAATGTTTCCCCCTCAAAGTCCTTAATTTTCAAAACAATATAAACGATTGTCTATAATTTTATAATTATATATTTATTGTGCATAAACAATAATTGAAGAAAATTCGCTCATACGATCATGCTGCATGACTGGAACTTTAGACCATTTTTTCACTTTATGGTAGATTCTTGACTGTTTTACCTCCATAATAAAGAACGTATGGTAGCCTATTCGAAAGGAAATGTAATGTTATTCCCAACAGTTTCCTCAATTTTTGTTTACTCCAAAAACTGAGGTAGTCATGGCCATTTTAGTGACTTAAGGTCGAATACACGAAAAAAAATTGAACAACTCGAAACCAAAGCGTTAAAATAATCACTATGAGGAACTTTCGATCAGAATTTAATTGTAGATTAGACCCCTAGGAGATTGTGGATCAAAAGTGGAAACACCCTGTCAACTGGGTTCAATAATTTTTGAACAGTAATCTGCGTCTATAATAATAACCCCATAGGGGGTCCTTCAAATTCCACAGGATTTGTGTTCCTGCGGCCCCGAATAAGCGTTGGTTAATATACCTTTGTGTAATAATTTGCAGCGTTTTTAATAACTATAGGTACTCACCCCTACAATGAACTTCATCACTCTTAACTTCACTGGTAGTTATCATCCATCATGCATCGATATCTCTTCACCTAATACTGGTACGAGGAAGCTGCACCACATCTAGTTAGACTGACGTTTTCTCTTTGTCTTTCATATCATGAATATTGGAATAGTTAACAAGCGGAATTTTCTGAAGCTTCATGATTCACACCTTGTGTTGACATTTTTCATCATACTCCGATTAATGGTCCGCTAAACACTGTGTCCAGTTGATAGATTCAACGGTGTGATGTTACGCGTGAAATTTTTCAAAGGGAACTCTGATGTTACCGTATGAAGCGTATATTGATTTCCAAAACAAATCGTTCTTACGGGATGGATTGATCACATGGATTGATAAAACAAAATTGAAAGAAAAAAAAAGGACCAAACCCCTCTGGACCCCCAGGTCGTTATTATGCTAGCTGTGCACGTTCTACGCTACGGGCAATTCATGGTAATTACGTAGCACCTTAGTGTTATCATATTACTAAATGGATGAAAAAATTCAGCATTGGGTTGGATAAGTTTCAGGATTTCTTAAATGAGATTTCCGCGAAGCAAAGTTAATTTACCAAATTTTTGGTGTAATTTCAATAGGTAGCTATCAAAAATTCGCTAAAACTACTAAAAACCGTAGTAATAAAATACAATTTATATCAACAATACATTATCGTAATAACTTCATTCTCAGAATGGGAACATGATTACCTACTAGCTTTGGATAATCTCGAACTTGTCTATCAAAGTGTAATAATACTGCGGCCATTACAATAATAATAACGAGAACGTTGGATACTATCCAATTACATCTTTGATGCAGCAGATAAGATTTAATGATGATAATAATAAAGTAATAAGCATTCCAGCATTCTGTCCCGAATCTCACCGAATGTTTTTGTTCTGTTAGATACCTGATTATTTATATATTTATTCCTTTCATGAAAAACATTAACTCATGGATTTTCGAGCTTTGAATCGTATCCACATTTATAGTACCTAACGGAAACTTTGAATAATATGAACTTTGTGTTGTAGACTAGAAGAATGCAGAGGTAGGTATGCATCGCATTATCGTTGCCTATACCGTTTAAAATATCACTACTGTAATACCACGTTTCAAGTAGGAGAAAGCAACCCTGAAACTATTAGTTTGTCAAGCCTGCAGAACAGCACATAGGTATCCGTATGTATCTGTAATTTTAATATATATCAATATCTAATTTAATTGAAACACAATTATATTTGAAGAGTACAGGTGAAGAACGGGCTATCTCGATTTTTTGTCCAAATGAGTTGAGAATGGTACCTTATGTTTTGGGGGTAGCCGAACACGTTGGCGTGGTCAAAATACGGAAAAAACGGGCCTAGATGCTTCAAAACAGAGGGTGAGTATTTCGTATACAGCGAAAGAACGGGCTTATGGGAGCGGTCCAGGGAAAGAACGGGCTAACTTAGAGCTGCCGCTTCCCCCATCCTTATTAGTTCATTATATAGCCTGTGAATAACAGAAGTTAGCTGTGTTTCACATGTCACATTCTACCACTTTTCCGACCTGTTGCTGTCTCTATTCAATATTCATCGTTTGGTCCTGTGTTATTCATTGATTTTTTGCCTGATCAAAATCGTATATTTTGAATGGGCGGGTTTTCTTGACATCACAAGGTATTCCTAAAGCTCCAATGAAGACAAGGAGGCAGAGAGAAATGAAATTTCATGTTGATTGCCTTCATTCAGCTAGTTTACAATCGTGAAAACTATAATGAAGAAGTGAGGATATCAATCAAGGGCGTTATCCCGTTGTTTCACTGTTTGTTGTGATGTTTAGCACTTTGTTCCGTTACATTCCAATAAAATTGATTTTGTAAGTTATTTTGGTATTTTTATTACTTTAACCCGTACGTTGACGATATATTTTCAAAATTTCAGATTTTTTGAACGCAAGATGTAGGTACATTTTATTCAGTTTTTTTCATTCAAATTCGTTTTTCTACAAACCAGGGAAAACCACGATAGCCCGTTCTTCCACTGTACTACTCTTCATTTGTTTATACATTGATCAAAATCATGTGTTTCCTTACCATTCTATGGTATTTGTAAATGGTGCCGTCAGCTAAATTCGTCTCGGTCTGTAGGTATGTACAGTTATATTTGTCCATTCGTTGATTCCGTTGACATTATCAGGGAATGCACAGAGAGAACCAAAGAATGCATGTAATGCCTGTAACCATGTAATGTATTTGCTTTTTATTTACTTCTTGCACAGTTATCCGGCGAAAAACTGCATATTTTTTTAGTAAACAGCTACTCAGATTTACCTACTTGAAAACATCAACATATTTCAAAATTCTTTTTCAAATGCGTAGGTAGGTATATCAGTTACCCTGGAACAAACGTTGAATTCGAGTGAGAACCAAAAACTATTTTTGGGGCTGATTGATATACCTACCACACGTTAGGTAGGTACAAAATGATTCTTCGGGCTGTTGGGTAAATAATGTCTACTCTCGGTAACGCCCTTATTACGGGGACAATAAGTTGGGAGAAGAAGCGATAGAATGTAGCAGCTGTACTGCCTTGGAAGTGCTGCGGCGCAGCGGGCTTGAGCCGAACCTGCATGGGGATGCATTGCTCTTGACACGCCATCCGTCAATATGAAGGCCCAATGAACCAGCTTGCTACCTTCATACGCGTGAGGTTGAGTTCGACCACATAGACAACATACCTACGCGGTCCATTTACCATGGAACAATTTTGAAGATCGAGACAGCTGGCCTTGTGGAATTCGACCAGATCTCATTGTTTAAAATACGTCTCTAAAAACGAAGCAAATTATATTTTTATATTTCAGAGGTTCAAAACTGTTTTACAATAGTTATCACATGATTAACATTATTATTTCATTTTTAAATTAAGAAAAAATATTTTGGATCGAGCTGGGTTTGTTGCAAATCGGATGGGGTTTTCAAATTTTTTTCAAAAACTACTTCAATTTTCCATTTTTGGTATGGTGTTGCCTCACGTGAATATTAAAATTGATTTTAAACATAAATTTATAATTATAAATATATTTATAAACGAAGTACCATTTCCCTAGCAACGACTCGGTTGTAAGCGGAAATCATCAGAAAACCAACCGTAACGGTCTTTTTTAACGCTTTTATTTAACGATTTTTGTTATCGCTTTTTTCGTTCGTGTGACAAAGTAAAGACAAAATTCTATAATCATCAGAAACGCTTGCATACGAGTCTGCAACACATTGGGACATTTTATGTCTTTAGCTGCAGACTCGTATGTGTTGCAGACTCGTGTGCAAGCTCTAAGAGCTAGTCCCTACTCAGCTGATCTGGACACTGGGCATCGTCAAGTAAATGTCCGAAAGAGGCTACATACGAAATAACAGCTTCCTAGAGTGTAAAGTATAGAAATAAGCTATTAAAATTATTTAACCACCGCTTCACAAATCAAACCGTTCTCGCAATATTCGGATCACCTGCTATGAATCAAATCATCGAAACACCAGCTCAATGACCTCATCAGAAATTAACAAGCGGTTGCAATCATTCACAATTATTCATATACTACACAATTATTCATGCTCATAACTCAGCTTGTTGGCCACGCACTTCGCAGTAGTTAACATAATATGGTTAGATAAATCAAGAGCTTTCGAACGAATGGTCAACGAATTTTGTGGGATGAAAAACGACGAAGTACCATTTCCCTAGCAACGACTCAGTTGTAAGCGGAAATCATTAGAAAACCAACCGTAACGCTTTTTTTTAACGCTTTTTTCGTTTATGTGCCAAAGTAAAGACATAAAATGACAAAACGGACGATAGATCTGCGTTTCTACAGTCAGATCATTTATTAATTTAAGTTTTACACATTATTAGTTCAGTATTAATTTATAACTTAGCGTAATAAATCAGATTTCCTTGACACTGCAAGGGCTTACGGATCATGAGATGTGATAATATGAGAGCAGTCCAAAAAGTTGAGAATGATTTTCCTGCTATGAGAACTAAGGGAGTTACACTTCCCTAGTAACGCACTGGTTGTACGTGAAAATCAATAGAAAATCAATATTTTAGCCGTGACGTTACAGTCGGGAAAAAATGGAAACCTCCTGCTAATCATCATTAAATGATAAAAAATTATTTTCCAGGAATATGACATAGAATAACACACGTAGTTCGAATCTTGCAGCATTATATTTTTTCAAAAAATAGATTCAAAGATTTAAAACTCTTGAAATTTTCAAGTTTGAAAAACAAATTAAATTGGAATTCATTTCAATCACCGATATTCGATTTATTTCAAGTGATCTTTGATTGTTTCTCATCAAACATTGGGTGGAACTTCGCGATAGCGGGCCACAGCAGCTATCTACGTTAAAAATCTTCCGACCAACATTGCTACAGTTAATAAGGCGATTTTAATATCAATTTTTGATGATCTATGTTTACGAATAGAAACTGCTCGGCTCAACCAACAAAAACCGTGTTAGTATTGTTAACTTTGTTATCGAAAATTCGTTACGTCTGAACCCACCCCATCATCATTTGACGTGAAAAGGTCGACGCGTGTTCAGTTTTTCCTCAATCACGAAGTTGTTTATCCGGGCGACGTCGGTAGGGAAGTCCAAGCTTACAACGAAGGAGTAAATCTAGAGGATCGTGATATAGCCTAAAACCATCCCTGAAACTTTCTAGTCAATTTGAGCCCACCTGAATAAATCGGTGAAGAACTTTTTGAGTTTTTTAAGCATACAAAAACCAACATTACATTTTTATAGATATAGATAGATCGATCTGTAGCACCTACAAAGGAATCGTTTCGAATTCACCAAAACTGATTTAGTTTTTCTTGTAATCTTCATTAAAAATTTAATGAAAATTTTAAATTTGTATTTGTATAACGGATCAACTTTCTGCCCCAATGGTACTTGCCTTCGGTAGACAGCATCCATTTCGTGCATATGTAGGTACTTACTAGTGTATCCTACTGTATCCCTGTGTATGCTATTACCATTACTTGGAGGTACTACTTTACTAGTGTACTTCTGAATCAACTACCCCTAATAATACGCAAAATGGCACCGATAACAGGACGGAGAACGATTGAATGTCCCTATTCCTAAATCTTGAATGTCTGTATAATAGAAATTAATCCAAATCATTTCGTCAAAAATCCGGAGCTAGCCGTGATTTATTTTATAGAGGATCAAAACCGGTCTTTGAACTCCTGGGATCTACCTCCCTACTTTCCAGACTTTATGACGTATATCAAACAGTTTATCAACAAATAAAAATGTCTATAACTCGCTGAAAATTGTGGTTAAGCTACCAAGGTTTGGTATGGGTCTTTTTTTTTCTTTTTTTGCTCAAAAATACTTTTAAAAAAGGTATTTTTCATTTATTTATAAATTTTTTGTAATAGAAGTACATGTTACGAATGACCCTTGGGCATTAGAAGACTCTCAATATATGTGGAATGTTTGTGATCAGCGTGATATTTCTACATAAGCCCTAACAAAAATCCAGTACGTTGCATATGGGATTCGTATTGTAGGAAAACCTTCCTTGCCTACACTGTGATCGGGATTATTTAACTGAATACTCATCTATTACTAAATTAATGAAATGCCTTATCCTAAGACCTTTTATCTTGTTCAAGTTCCCAAATTAATATACAAATTGTATGCAATGTATACAATATAAACAATTTATGTATACATTTATGAATACCTATGTTGAAATAACGATACTAATATAAAAATTATATACTTACAGTTTATCAATTCATCATCATCATCATCATCATCATGATCATAGTTTGTAATCCTTTACTACGTTAATTTCTGTTTCACATATTTATGTGCATACGATTATGTTCATTGGAGCCTTTTCCTAAGGTAGGTAACTCATAATTAGCTCCACCGCAGATATTACCTGGAAATTTTAAGTATGTTTGTGATAACAGTTTATATAATCTCCACGATCATTTCACAAGAGCTTGATGAAACCAGACAGTGCAGCAAGTTCTTCGTTTCGAAGGTTTTCTCTTTGAATGGAAACAACCCCCCACAAATCGAATTGAAGCTGGTGAATTCAGGTTACGCAAACAGAATCGCGGTGTAACAACCGATTGTTTGTTCGCCTACGAAGCCACACACCTTCCACTCAGATGAGCACATGGTAGAATTCACAGGAGTGGAACTTATGTAAGGTTGAAAACGAAGATGCAGAGTTTGCTCTGTTAATCAACAACTATTTGGGAATAAGCCTCATTAAATTTACCTTATGTTCATAATCAAAATTTTGCAGGATGTTTTGTAGATTGGATTTAAGTAGAAGAGATAGTTCAAATACAGTTCGAAAATCGATATCCATATTAAGTACATTGATGTTTCGTTTTTGTGTTACAATTCATGCTGACTAAAGGCAATTTATACTGTTATACACAAATTTATCATCGTATTATCTGAAAAATGGACGCCATTCGTTTTTAATGTGTTTTGTATTATTACTTTATGTTTAATTTGTGTTTGATATTTCCTAGCTGTAAGAGGTGTAAGCGGTTAGGGGTGGGATACCTCAGTATTTCACCAACAATCTACTGAACTGTCATCCTGATGCATGAGGAAAGTTTTATCTATCCAAATGAATTTTCAGACCGATATTAATTTTCAAAATTTGAGCCAAAAGTAATTTTCAAGTTTCTAGGGGGGATTTTGGGCCGTAGTCACCTAAACTGGAAACGTGATTTTCGTAAACTATTGGATCAGACTGGCTTATATTAAATTGGGAATTTGAAGAATTCAAGCCGGAGGGTCGTAGTGGTTGGAGGTCGTTGTCTTTCAGCGATGAAATTGTAATGTGAATTTGACGTTGGTTTATGTTTGGATTCGTCTACTGCATTTCAACTCCACTGGAGTTTTTCAAATTTCAGCTGTGAGAGGTTATATTAGCTCAGCAAAGAAGAGAGGGGGATTTCAATACTTTAGCCATAATTTTCCGAGAAACATATTCTCTTCGCAAATTCCTTCTTACAATGCAAAATTTCAAAAAATACATAGAGCACAACTCGATTATTACGCGTCAAACGAAAATCCAAGCACTCTAAATGGTTTAAAGTTTGAAAATTGGGCAGCTTGCAGAATTTTTACTCAGGAAACGTACGGCATAGGGACACTCCACTCTTCAACTTAGAATTGAATAGATAGAATCGTCATGAAATTTTATTGGTATTTCTGCCTACAGCTTTTTGACATGACTATAGCGACGTACCGTCATGCGTCTTTAAAAGTTTTTCGGCTCGATATGTTACAGACATAGTAGTCAGATGGCATATTAATAGTAGTTGTGTCTAATCCCGCCAATCGGTCTAAAATTGAAGCTTGGACTATGTGCAAAAAATTTTGGCACACACATAATGCACCTATTCCCAAGGGTTTTCCACGGATTGTATTTCTGGTTGTTTGTAAAGGATATGTATTTTGGAACTCGACTCATGTAGTATAAACTGGATCAACTGAATATACTATTGCATTCCGTCCACGACGTCAGTCTAATTTCTTGAAGGCATTCACCTGTTAGACCTCCGACCACCAAGGAATATTTTGTGTCTCGTCACTTCAACTTCTGGACAACCATGGTTTTCGCCTTTGTGGTGCAAATCATCACATTGAGTTTCTCTAATACCGCCCTCCATACATCTGGATTGTATTTGAGATCAGCAGTTGATCCAGAGACGGTAGCAATTCGCCAGTTAATCTATCTTTACAGTTCTCTAAAGAGAATTACGTCACTCTGGCTCTTCATTATTCCATCACAAGGTCCATCAGGATTATGAAGATTAACGGACTGAGGCAACAGCCTTGTCTCATGCCTGTAGAAGTTATGAACGTTCCTGATTTTCATTAACTGTGCAGACCTTATTCAGACTAGTGCTCTTGATACTTTTCGCAGCAAATTTTAACTTGTGCCAACTTCAAACTCTATCAGCGTTTCCCAGATTCCATTGTATGAGACTCAAACAAAAGTTATCTCCAAATCGATGGAGGGTTCGTTCGAGTAAAACTTCTTTCACGCTTACTTCTCTGGTGGTAAAAATTTGGTCTTGGACTCCCGTTGGAAAACCAAATTCAGAATATCCCAGCTTGGCTTTCATAACTATTTTCAGCTTGTCTTCTATGATTCTAACTTATAGCTCACCTGAGGCCCTTAGCTGAGATGTACCTAGTATGCCTCTACGGTATGAAAATCCTAAAATGTAATATTAGTACGTTCTACATAACGAACACTACAATAATTATAAGGGTTCCTTAATTAACTCATTTATATTCTAATTACAATACGAATCGCACTTTACAAAACAAAACAAATGAGATAAAATGCCATTTTATCTTTTCACACGGTTTCTTTTATGCATTGGGAGTTGTGGGTGGTGTTTTAGGTGCTTTGATTTCAGGTCCATTTTCAGATTTGAGAGTAACTGGTGAATTGTTTCCATCAGATGTTTGAATTAAAACTGATTTTGCACCTTGTGATTTCTTGGACGTACTATTATGACAATCAGTACAATTCTGGAAAGAATAGCAAATCAAACCAAAATTTGCATTAAACGTAATTTTTTCGGTTTTTAAACAATTTTTAAAGTTATTTATGGCAACGTTATTTTAGTTTATGTATTATCAACTGTGCGCTGTCTTCTCGCTCGCTCGTCTAAGATCTAAATCACCATCACACCATTTTTCTAATGAATTGTGTCAATACCACCAGGGAAATAGAAACTGCAATTTTACTCTACTACACCTAAAAAGCTCCTTTCCGAATTCCAGCATCTTAAGTTGAAAAGGAATAAAATGAGCAACATCTAGAAATCACCATCATACCATGTTGCTAATCAATTGTGTCAGTACCACCAAATAAATAGAAATCACAATGTCACTCTACTGTACCCAAAAAGAATCTGTTCCAAATTCCAGCATCTTCCATGCAGAACAAAATTAGTATCAGCGCTCATTCTGCATTACAGTGGCTCCCCAAGCTGTGATTATAATCTATCACACCTAGAGAGACATCGTTTAATAATCAGGCATCTTGAATTTAATGGGAATAAAATCAGCAACAATGCTCTCTAAGCTTATTATAGTAGTTCACCATGTTGAATTTATGCTCTATCACACTCAGAAAGACCCCGTTCCACATTTTAGCACCATAAGTTGAATATGAACAAAATAAGCTTCAGAGTTCACTCTGCTGAATGGAGTGGTTCCTCATGCCGCATTTGTATGTACTCTATCGCCTCCAGAGAAGCCCCGTTCAAAAGTTCAGCGTCTTATCTTGAATAGAAAAAAATAGTAAAGAGCTCACTCAGCTGATTACGATGGTTCCCCAAAAGTTGTAATTATACTCTGAAACACCCAGGTAGACCCAGTTTCAATGTTCAGCATCTTGATGAATAGGAGCGTGATTAGCTACTCAGCAAACACTGCTGATTAGAGCGGCAGGCATGTAAACATTGTGCTTACGACTGGATTTATTTACAGAAAAGAGTTCGTAGTTACAATTATAGATGCATTTGAGAGGCAGGACTATATAATTAGACTAAACAAGTGATCTGTGCAGAAGGGCAGTCTAATATGGAAGTAATAAACCTTAGTGTAATTAATGATTTGCAGCGTTTTATCTTTGAAGGATCGCCATCCTAATTTTTGTAGTTCACGTACAAATGCTACGTTGGTCCCAAAGACTAAATAATAATTTAGTATTTTTAATATGGATCAAATCTAACCTCAACCTATAAAAAATTTAAAATTCTAGGGACAATCGAACGAGTGCACTGTAAGCAAAGATTATTGATATGGGTGCGATGAAATGTATACCTAGATGGTTAACCGGGACAGTTAAATTAAGTAATGCATGCGTTACAGGAAATTTGAGGTTTACCCACATACATAGATATTTATTTTGCTTCCGACTCTACCTATATGGAGGAAGCGGAAGCATCGTTTTCACGTTCGTGAGTTGAAATATTTTTTTCTTCTCCAAAATCTAAATTTCCACTCCACAGTTTTAGACCATTCTGAATAACATTCGATTCGTGTCTTCCTGTGTGTGAGAGTGTCTGCTGTGTGTCCAAAAATCCTTGTAACAAGCTTACATTCCACAGTTTTCATCCGATTTTTATGACATTTTCAGAATATGTGCGGGTGAAGCATTAGATCCTCCTCTATCAGTTTCATTACTCACAAATCAATATTCCACTCTGCGCATCGCCATGGTAAAATCCATTAAGCAGAAGACCATTTGTCAGATCTCTCTCGAAGTCGGAGGATAGTCGGGAAAAGACGGTTCAATCATCTCATATCATCAGGGAGTGGCAAGTAGGAAAAAACGTATCGTCTAAAACGTATCCTCTAATTTGTTGTGGTTGCATTTTCGCTGTAACGCCAACGCACCAGCGTTAACGTCCTACGCATCTCTCTTCGATCTCCAAGCGACGTTTGCGTTAACTTTTCATCATTCGTCATATCTTTTTCTGCTGATTTCAATGGACGAAATCATTGTACGATTGGAAATAATGATAATATCAGGTAATTGTGTTGGCATGAATTCATCAAAGCAACTTTCTTCAAAGCATTTATTAGAAAAATGAAAATACAATAAAGTTTACGAAGAAAATAACAGAGGATTTGGAGGGATATGATACCTAGTTACAAAATGCGAACACCTCTCTGTAAGTTAGAAACTTCTGCTGAGGAGTGGAGGGAGTCGCTTTTAAGTTACCAGCATACCTAATTAAAAATGCTGATTGTTTTAATATTACAAATTCGAACAAACATATCAAACTATTTCATCCTTAACTTTTTATATAATTCAACTAATATAATTGAAGCATTAATATAATTGAAGCATTATATAAAAAAATTACAATAATTTTGTGTTTGAGAAGAAGATAAAAGAAGAAGTTAAAAAGAAAATCTATGAAGAAAATCCTATAGTAAAGAATCTCAAAAGATTCTTTCTTAAGAAATTACCTAATTGATGATTTAGAATTATTCGACGTGAGACTAATTTTAAACTAATGGGAATATTGTTGAAAATTTGTATTCCCATATAAGAGAAAAAATACTGCCCGTTCGTAGTAAGGCGAAATGGAAATTTTAAATTAACAATACCGGCCAATCTAGTATGTCCGTCAACTCTTTCAAAAGTACCTAGATGTTTGTAAATGTGCGTAAGTACTATTTTTTAAAAATAAATATTAGGTACAGCTAGGATATTAAATAATTTATATATTTCTGCAGAGGGGAATCTCACCTTTTTATGCAATGAAATTTTGATAATTCGCTTTTGGGCGATCCACAATGGTTTTAAGTAAGTTTGACTTGCAGATCCCCATACAAGAAAACGATATGCTATTACGGAATGTACTAAAGCATCATAAAACATTCGGAGGGGCGCCATGGACAAAAAATTCCCAAACAAATAGGGATGAGTTTGCGTAGCCTGTTACAAGTGTTCTCAATTTGGAATTCCCAAGACAAGCACTGATCCACCACAACTCCCAAATACTTGGCATTCGGTACCTGCCTGATACTGGGACGATCACAGCTATCAACAATGCAGTTTGTCGAGTCATGACATTTAATACTGTCTAACACAGGAATCGATACATTCCGTATATGTAATGAAAAAGCCTCCTCTAGATTATACATGCACAATATGGTCTTATTCGTATACGGTGCATGTTTACCAGGTAGTGCAAACCCAAAATAAGTTATTTCGGTAGTGACCTTCAAGCACCATATTTCATGTTACAATCTGGACTACAATTTGTCTCGAGAGAGATGGCCTGACAGCTCTTGAGACAATTTGAAGCTCATCAGGCCTAATAGTTCCACATAAACTATTTAACGGCAACATCACCTGTCTTCAAAAATTGCAATTCAAAAAATTAGTCTTCTAGTTTATTACTGTTTTTCATCCCATTTTCGTCAACTAATCATTTACGAAACCAACCGCTAAGAGAATCCTCCTCAGTTACAACCTCTTCTTATTTCATAACACCGATTTCAGTTTCCTCAACTCATCCCAAAGAATAATAAAATCACTCTCCGACTTCTCACAGTTTAATTGTTGTTCATTCTACTTTCTCGCGTTTCAAACTGTGCATTTCCATTTATATTTTACATAATTTTGTATTAACTTAGACTTTTAATTTTTCCTTATTTATCATTTCACACAATTCTATAACATAATGGGTGTAATTGGGCTCGACCGTTATTACATGAATGAATAAATAATTGTTGTGATGGTAGAATGTTGATGAAGGGGTACTTGTACCGGTATATTATACTTTCTTAAGTTATGTATTCATCATTTTATTATCAGTTTCTTGACCTCAGTTTCATGTATACAGGGTGATTCCCTCGCAGATGCAAAAAAAGATTTGGGTGAAATTACATAAAAAATGGAGTAAAATGCCACCAACTGCACATTTTTATCTCAATCCGTTCTCGAGATATGATTTTTTAAAGGTTTTTTCAGGAAAACCGTGTTTTTTTCTTCTTTTAAACTCGGATTTCTCCACTTAACTTCATTCAATTTTAACTTTTTACCACATTTTTGGAATCAACATTAAATTTACTATAAGAATGGTGTACTTGGGTTCTTAAAAAGTACCACCCAAAGGCCCTCACATCAGCTCAAACATTGACGATTTTGAAAAAAGAATATTTCTGAAAATCTTTAAAACTTTACTACTCTTCCAAAACGAATCCTGGAAACTGGCAAATCTCATGAAAACTGCTTCGTTCAATACTCTTTCCAACGGTATAATCAAGTTTACTTTTATTTTGTTATTTAGTGGAGAAAATTATGTTTTAATGTTAAAAAATGTGGGTTTTTCAATGAAATTGTTGGTTTTCTCGAAAGATGACCCTCCATGAACCTACGAGTATGGGGTCGGTTTCTATGCATTTTTTCACGCTGTATCGAATGGTAACATTTGTAGATCTCTCCAACTCCGTTATAACCGAGTTTTACGCTTAAAATCGCAAATGTTAATTTGTTTGTTACAATTAAATGTATGTGTGTTATGGGGTAAAACTAGTTAATTAAAGTGTAAAACTCGAATATAACGTAGTTGAGAGATCTGCAAGAGTTTCCATTCGATCCAGCGAGAAAAAATACATAGAAACCGACCCCATACTTGTTGGTTCATGGAGGGTCATCTTTCGAAAAAACCAACAATTTCATTGAAAAACCCACATTTTTTAACATTAAAACATTATTTTCTCCCCTAAATAACAAAATAAAAGTAAAATTGATAATACCGTTGGAAAGCATATTAGATGAAGCAGTTTTCATGAGATTTGCCAGTTTCCAGGATTCTTTTTAAAAGAGTAATAAAGTTTTAAAGATTTTCAGAAATATCATTTTTTCAAAATCGTCAGTGTTTGAGCTGGTGTGAGAGTCTCCGGATGGTACTTTTTAAGAACCCAAGTACACTATTCTTATAGTAAATTTAATGCTGATACCGAAAATGAGGTTGAAAGTTAAAATTAAATGGCAAAGTGGAGAAATTTGAGTTTAAAAGGAAAAAACACGGTTTTCCAGAAAAAACATTTAAAAAAATCATATCTCGAGTACGGATGAGATAGTTTCACCCAAAATTTTTTTTTTGCATCTGCGAGGGAATCACCCTATATATGTCGCATTACTTTTTCTATATTACCTACTTTTTTCTAGGGAAATAGTTAATTCCAGAATGACGACGTGATTTGAAATTGCATCCAATATGAACTTTTAGTATCTCGGCTAATGTAAACTTATTGGTCAAAACGATGTCATTAAATTATTCTGCTGAGCTTACGATTTCTGGCTAATAGCACTTAGGTTGAAGTTACGGTGGGTGGAAGTTGGAAACATTATTCCTTATTCACTATGGGATTAGGCTAATTGAGCCGGTAGTTGCCGGGGCCCTTCAGGAGGTCCGTCCATTGATTTTCAGCTTTCCTCGGTTAACCGTCGTCCGTCGGGTCCTGGAGAGGTCAACACTTGGGGTTAACTCCCATCATTGTCGGTAACACCCATCTACTATTCCATTTGCCTCTTCTAGTCGCCTAAGTACACTTGTACGCGAAAACGAAAACATATGGAACGATAACTATTGAAAACTGTTAGAAGGGTACCCACTCCATCTCTCATGACTAAACCACCTTAATTAATATTCATAATCTGGTTCGTACGTAACAACTACGTACATGCCTATCTACCTATTGGCGATTGAATCCGGGTTACCAAAGAAGACCGCAAGAAAATGAAATGTCACCACTGAATGGTTGCATTGTTTCTTCCGTTCTTCCAATATGTTTGTAGAAATGTTGCTCTCTGCTTTTTGAGAATACACTCCGTTTTCGCTGCTTCATCTTGAATTTATATCACTATCGAGATTTATTCAACATAAGAAGTTTTGCTATATAAGTACTGTAATCAATCCGGAAAACTAAGGTGAAGACTTTCTATTACTCGTTTCGTAGATCAATTTGACGTATTATGCTATGCATATCTGCAGAAATAACCCAATAAAAACGATACCCAGCTCCATTTTTAATGATTTGACAACGATTTAGATCAGTGAAATGAGGTCGTGTTGTCAAGAGCAACTTTTGAAGTTTTTATGGTGGTTTCAGTCGATTGCGTATGGTGAAAACAATTGAAAACTCGGATATCGGTGGATTTGACGAAGATCGTCATCGCCGACGACAAGTTCCTGTCGTCGGGTCGTCACCAAAAACTTTAAAGCTTATTCCAGGTGTCAATAGAGTCTAACTATCAAGTTTAAAGTTGATAGCTCCAAAACTGCAGCCTGTAGCGCTAAACACACGCAAACATTGTGACAAAGTCGACAATATATCCGAGTCAAAGCAGGGACTTACTTCGTTCGTCAATAACATGCAAATTTTATTCCAACTGCGGAAGTGTAATTTAGAGCGATTCACTAGTCAACCTGTGAATCCTAAATTTGAGAAGGGCCTCTAAGGCTTGGAACTGCGTCGGTCCTTGGTTTATAATGACATGGCGGTCTAACCCCCACTCAGTGCAAACGATTAGTTCGCCGCAATCAATGTCAGTTTGCGTGAAGCGAAGATATTTCAGATCTATGTAATGCTCGCGATTCTATTTCACTCTTGGTATCTACGTATCTTGAAACGTCAACCAACAAGTCTGATCGGGAAGGGAATAATAATTCTCTGTCTTGGTCACAAATGTGAATATTATTGAAAATAATTAACCAACATGTATATAATATGTCATTAGTGGGTCGGCTAACTAGGCGTCTCACAAAGTTAAGGTAATGTAAAAAGTTTCGCTTCCAAAGGTGGTTGTAAAGCAAAGATGATAAATCTAGCTGTAAATGTGATCCGGTTCGATTCAGCGTCCTACAAATAACAAAAACTACCTCGAATTTATCACGGTTTTTAGATGTACTGTCCGACGTCTTTGATGATATCATCACTGTATTGCTTCGATTACATTTTAGATCTTCTAAAAGGGTTTTAATCGAATCTATGTGACGTAAACTATTGAAAAACATACCAAACTGGATTTTTGATGATTTGACAATGATTGGCGTCGGTGAAAACGACGATGACGTTTTATTGGGGTCAGGGACAACTTATAAAGTTTCCATAAAAGTATCAGTCGATTTTGTGAGGGGAAAACTATTGATTACGATAACAAACTTAATTTTTGGTTGATTTTACGACAATCTCCGTCGGATAGTCACCAATAACTATACAGCAAATTGCAAATGTCAAAAGAGTTTACCTACCAAATTTCAAGTTGATATCTCTGAAATTGTGACCTTTAGCACGGTACACACACACGAACACTAACAAAAATGCTTGCCTCGTCAAAGAAGGGAATCATTCCTTTAGTTAATTAGACTGGAGCGTAAAATGTCAAAATCGGTCAATTAGGCAATTATGCCATAACCATGATATATTGAAGAGCTATGAGGTTGTTATGCTTCATTAGGCGTAATACTTGAGTTTGTGACCAGATTCCTGGATTTTAACGCTTTACAGGGCAACGGATCTACCAATCCTGCAATATGTTTCGGTGGTATGGAACCATCTGGGTGCCGAGTTCTCGATGGAGGGATGGGCAGGCAGAAACAAAGTTTGGTGATGCTAAAAACCACGCTTCTTCGTGGTTCATCAGCTTCATTCTAGTAGAGCAGTTCTGGCTTCACATCGTGTTCAGCACTAAATAATCTTCAAAACGAGGTGTCACCCGGCCAAAAATGGAAAACAAATTTTCCAAGAAGGTACATGTACCCCATGTCTCTCTCCCACTCCCCCTTGGGCCGTCAAAAACTTTCAGATTTTTATCTGATGTTTCTTCTGTTAATAGTCATTATTGGGCACACAAATAACGCTCTATCCAAGTTTCACTTCGATATACCAAAAATTTTGGAAAAAATCTAGAGAGGGGGGGGGGGGGCTTTTGAGACACCATATGTAGACTTCAAAAGTCACCATCCAAGGGTCCGATGATAAAAGAGATTGCGAAGGCTTAATATGCGGCAATAATAAACTGAAAAATAAAGGTTATTCAACTTGCAAAAATATGACATTTTTGTGCGCATGAAACTACAGACGGTGACGTGAAAATTGCAAATGCCTTCCCTTATCCATGTGAGCAATCTAATGCAAGAGGCACGAAATCAACTTTTGCACACAATATAAAGCTCGTTGCTTTTTTAGATATTCGTGTTTACCCCTTACTTGAACCAATGGGGAATGCAGTAGGGTGCGTGACCTATCAGCACTGCTGGGCATTTATAACGCAGTGTATGCGAAAAAATCCATAATTAATTTCACGTGAACCTTATAGTAAGGTTGTTGAATGTTACTTTCTGTAATTCTCTCTACAATGGTATACTCACATCGCAAATACAAGGTGGGGCTCGGCCAGTCAATCTGTGGATACGAAAATAATAATAATCTTAACTTCCGAAACAGCAAAATGAAATACTATATAAATATGAATATTTAGAAATAACACCTCCCTCAAAGGCGGAGAGGGCACACGATTAAATAAGAAGATAAACACATTGGTGAGTAATGCGCGCGTTACAGGACATCCCTATGCCAAGTTTGAATACGATTATGGTGAGAACCGCGAATAGATTGTGACTTTACTGGATCTGCTGTAACGAATTGGTTGAATATATCACGATAGATCGGTATTGCAGACCCCCACCCCCTTTAGGAAACTTTAACTTACTGATAGTGATTCTAGCAAGAGACCAAAAATGCTTCAAGCAACATAGTAGGGGTATTCATGGTCGGAGAGTTTACGACGTCGTAACGTGTTAATCATGTTAAATGTGCTAAACGTCGAAAGCAGCCGTCGTAAAAATCCAGACATTACAGCGGTACGATCTGCTAAGGAGACCAAAGTCTGGGGTCTGCTCGGCGTCGAATAGAGACCATGTAAAACGTCTTAAATGGCGGAAAGTCAACAGTTGATTTTCCAAGTTTTGCCTACAAAGAAACTATAGGTCATAGGTTTTTTGGTTTATTGTTTTCTATAATGAACCTTTGTAATCGACCAAGAAAACAACATTTTAACCCCCCCTGAAAATTTTTTGGTTTACGTTTAAAGATGCGTAGAATCCAAGAATCGAATTAAAAAGAATAAAAAATCCGTCCGACCGCCGTCCGCGGCTTTTTTCAAAAATTAATAGACTTAAGGTGGGTTCACATACATGCGTAAATGCAGCTATCCGGTCATGCGTTCGGCCTTCTGATTGGCTAGCGGCAGTCGGAAGAGTGGGGTGAATCTTGCCGGACAAACACTCTTGAAACGGACTCTACACATCTGAAAAATCAGATATTTTACCGGTTAGCCGCATTTACGCATGTGCGCAGTTGCCCATTGCGCAGTTTTCATTTGTTTGATAAAGAAAGATAAGATAAGAAGGTAGCGAACCTTCGTTTCTCTTTGTTGGTATCTTTCGATAAAGTTTTGATTGTATTTGATAAAGATGAAGAGCTTGCGTATAATAATAACAATAATAAATTAATAAAACACTCAAATAAACACGGTTTTATGCGGATGAGGCCGAGTTGGGTTAAACATACTTAGGTGTAGGTACCGATTTTGCGAGCTCACCAACAACCTACCTTCGTGATGACCCTATTCCATTTGTGTTTTGAGAAATTTTTTGATTATAGATTAGCAATTTCCTGCTTGTTGAATGAGTAGGTATTTGAGAAGAGATGGCCAACTTGTCCTTACGAAATGGACAAATTAACTATGTTAAGTATGTAAGTACTTCTTATGGTGCATCAATGCACTTAAATGATTTGAAATGCGTCAACCTACACATTTTTTCGGGTAGAAATACCCATAATGTTATCTGCACTCCCCTCCACTACTTCCAACCCCATCCACTAGTTAAACGCATAGCCGCATTACCGCATTTACGCATGGATGTGAACTCACCTTAAACTTTATGAAACTTGCGTTAAAAATCGCATTTGGGTCTAGATGGTCCTAGAAGCTCGACACCAATTTGTGTCAACCCTGAACGGCTGAGCATTCAAAAATCGAGATCTCAAAAACTTTCAAGGTAACAGTAATGATTTTTTGCTTGTTAATGATAAATATGATCCCAAAGACACGATTAAAACCATCCGCAATGCTGTAAGTTAAACGGTTCGTTTTCCTTAAGGGCTCGAACATCGAAAACACCTTCGAATTTCAAAGCGCGATTTCTAATGCGCTGCTAGAGGATCTATTGATTATCCGATCAAGCTCTAAATTCCATCAAAGATCACTAGATAGTGATACTGGAATACATAAAAATTGCCTTGTAAATATCAGCTGATACAATGCCAATATTGGAATTATCAAGTGACATAGTTCCAATGGAATCTTTTTATTCTAAAGTTGCAAAATTGAGTTTAAGTTTCATGAAGTTTGGTCTTTTAATTTCGGAGAAAAGCCGCGGACGGCGGAAGGACGGAATTTTTTTTTAATCGAGATTTTTGATTCTACGCATCTTGAAACGTAAACCAAAAAATTTTCAGGGGGGGTTAAAATGTTTTTTTTTTTTCTTGGTCGATTACAAAGGTTCATTATTGAAAATAATAAACCAAAATGATTCCTTCCATTTTAAAATATAGCCTGCAAGTAAGATACCTTACGTGTTGTTGCAGTACTCTTTTTACGTGCCCCACAGGTAATCAATCACCTTCTTCTATACTGTTATCACAAAAATCTTCTGATTCTTTTTTTACGAAATTTAGCATATCGGGGTCGACATGGGATCCTCATGATTCCTGCAGATTACGACGTTTTCGATTTAACACGTTTAACATAGTTTTAATGACCATGAATCACCCTAGTATAGTATAGCAATTACGTAAATAGCATTTTTTATTTCCCCCTTATATTTCCCACTGAAAATTTCAAATTTCCATGTGGTCAGGGGTACTCCGCGTTTGAGGGCTAACCTCCGTTCTATTTACGCTTTATTATCAACAACGCAGGGGTAACCCATGATCCTCATTCTATGTACCCGGCCTTAGCAAAATATAAATTGGTTGAACAAATAGATTGGAATAATGTTGTTATTTAAGCGTTATTTGTGCTTTGCTCCGTGCTGCAGCGAGACACAGTTAGCTTGCTTCAAAAACGTGGATTCACCAGGCGAAGAAATCGGTAGGCTTGAAAAAGAAATGCACTAGCGATTGTCAATCAGCAAGTGTGAAGTAACCATAACAAATCGTGCCTTATGGTTAATATCAAGAAATAAACCTTTAAGTAAATAGTTAATATTCTCACTGTGGAGATTAGTTACCTATATTAGATCATACGAAAATGTTACGAATCTGGAAACTCCACTTACTCATTGGATGATGCACAGGAACAAAGCCCCGAAGCTGAAATAATACGTAAAATCAGAAAATCGACATTGGTTAACAATTTATATTCCCTATTTCCCAGAAAACTGTGGAATTTTATTAAAGTGGATAAAACCCATTCAAAAGCTACTCACAAGAAGCAAAAAATTACCCCTTTTGCTACCAGTGTTGAAATAATGTTTTTCTTCTTCTGATTTACTTTTGAAAATCAATAGAACGAAGCTGTGACTAATTAAATTTGGGCAAGAACATAAGCATGTCTATCACATCCCTATTACTTCCATGCTTTCCATGAAATACCTCCATGACTTCAAAACTAGAGCTAAAAAAGCTTATGGACCGTTCAACTGGTTGCCCTCAATAATTAAAATGGTTAGATGTTAGTAAACACCAGTAGCCTCTCCATAAATTGATTACCTATGTGCTGAGGTTTTTAAATCAAAGTCTTACATTTACAATAACCTTCATGAGGAACATATTTATCTTTAACAATGATTACTTTGCACATAATATATGCTATGCTCACCTTCTGTTGAGTGATGTGCCGATGAATCTTCTACTATGGACTTCACTATTGCTTTCAGATAATCATCTGCCATTAAATAAGTGTAAATTAATAGTAGAAATTAGGAAACTAAGGAGACGCAAACAAGGTTAAAATTCCAGCTCCGTAGGTTGATAAACAAAGAAATTAGCTCCACGAGCAACTTAGCATACTGAATTTTCATAAACGATTTCCGTAATGCGAATTCGTGGTGGTCGGGCGAAAGGTGACTTTGTCGTCAATACGCCTTCGTAGATTTAGCCTCCAGAAAGAAAATTCAAATGCATTCATTAATACATCTACACTCTACTAGTCCCCTAATCTAAGTATAACGGAATTTAAGAAGGAAGTACCCACCAACTAAAAATATATGAGAACGTTATCCATTCGTTGGATAGCTCTAAATTTACCTGACACGTCACTTTATCTCAAGCTGCCAATTTCTCCCTCTATACATCAATTTTAACGTTACTTTTTTTTGGGTTGAAAGAATTCCATGTCAAAGGTTCCAGAAGGTAGCACATAGTATTTAGTACAATAGGTAGAGGTTTTCGAAACACTTTTCCGAATTGAGTCCACGGCTTTTGCTTTAATACCATCTTGGTGTATACCGTTCTTATCTTCGTCTCCATGGTACCTATCATTTATAATAGCTTCTCTGTATTGTTTTTGGGAAAACAAAAAGGGCTGATGGTTGTCTCTACTATCATACACTAATAATTCCTCATTTATTAGGTACCGTGTATAACCAAACATTTTGGATACGCTTATACGCTCCTCTTTCTGTCTGTCCGTCGGTCCGTGTGCCTGTCCGTTTCATTTCGGCACCTTGAGAAAGATACTTCCGGTTTTCACTAAATGGTAGGTAGTGTAAAGAGTCCGTATTTGCCCATTAGGGAAAGTTAGTTGGTCAGCTGAAGGATCCGGGATATTTATCAAAATGATGGCAAAACCGTGGTTTTTGAAGTGGAAAATCATGAGTTGGATATAATTGCATAAGTGCTGTCGTGTCACCAAACAAGGTTTTGCCAAAAGACGAACTGTTGGAAGTTTTTGGTTACGCAGCAAGACCCATTTAATATGTTTTGAAACTTTTTTTCTTGCAGGATTTGAACTGATGCATTTTAAACACCAGAGGAATTCTCGCGAGATATGGCACCGTTCGGTTACCTCGCCATATTAAACAAACCTTTTCGGCTGTAGATGAAAGGAGTATCTCTGTTCTCTGCACGTAACTTTTCTCTAAATATAACCATATATCTGACTTAGGAGTCTGGAGAATGTCAGAAGTGGCCCTCTGGCGAAATCAGTCGAGTGAAGTCGTTATCACATGTTTTGATTCAATACAACACAAGTGAATGTTATGTTTAAAGTATGGCTAGCTAGGGATTACCTATTAAATGCTGGGTCCTACAGACTTTGCCAAGTGTCACAAAGATAAAATAATCGCTAGACATCATTTGGCGGGGTTACGTCACCGATCGGCTTCCAAAGATTTTCAGGGAGTGTATATACTTATGAGCAGATGACGAAAAAATTTGTCATTGGAGGACTAGGGAAGAGTACATACATTTGACGTGTGTTCGTGCTATACATTGATGGAATATATCAGAACTTTGAAATTTATTAAAAAGGGATTTTTTCGGAAATCTTTGTTTTGTGTATAGGAGAACTCGTTTCTCAGTTTGGAAGTATTGTTCATGTTCTCAACTATCTAGAATAGCTGGTTGCGATTAGCCGCAGACGCTAGGGCACTAATCCAATGTCCTAAGAGTATTCTGACAAAACATTTATGGTTACCGGCGCGGGATTCAAATGCATACCTTTTTACCAACACCAGCAGAAATCTAAGGAGACAGGCCAGTATCTAAAACCACTTGGTTACCAAGTAAAATAAGATGAATCACTCCGACTTCGGAAGTTTCTGTGCACCGTAAAATCAGAATCAATGGTAGAATTGGCCTTCCGTAAAGATACAGGTTGACCAGGATGGCGGTAGAGAGCATCAGTGTCACGCTACCCAGGAATTGAACCTCAAGTGCCTCGTTTTGCTCTTTCGAAGCAGAGGAATCGCTCGGTAAACATGCAACAGAGTTGCTCGGTATGAAAGTCAGTGCTGTAGAATTGGAGTTTAGCATGTCAATCTGCAGTGAAACGCCACTATCAAAAGAAATGGCAGTTTTTGAGCAACTATTCATCGGTTTTCCAAGATAGGCATTCCAGTTTGCCAAAGAAGTAGATGAAAAAGATATGTAAAACTTGAATAATGATATAAAATATAAGTTGAATTAAATAGTGGTTACAGAGTGTACGGAGAAAAAACTCGGAAGTTATTGCGATTGGAAGCAATTAAGGACGCTTAGTAAATACACTTCCTATATTACCGATTGAATAATTTTCTACTTCTCACATTGTAGAGCAGGGGTTCTCAACCTTTTTGAAGCGGTGGACCACTTACAAGGACTAGCAATTTCCGCAGACCACTTCAATTTTGTTAAATGTAAATGGTCACGTAGATTATCATTTATTATTTTTGTTAATAAGCCATTTCAAATTATGGGACTTTCTGATTTCCAATTTCCATGAAAATCTTACTCTAACTTGGCCTTTCTTAGTTTTTTCAAGTTCATAACTTGACCAAGAAAGTAGTCCAATGATTTATTATAGAGGGTTGGGGGCAGTCACGTCTAATTCCGTCCCAATTTCGCTAGTTTAGGGCGTTATATTACACCTTGAGATTTCAATTCAAAGCTAACTTCTATACATGTAAACCTAGTTGTGAAATAGTCATATTTACTATATATTTACTTTTCTGCGCCATTTCAAAAAACGGATTAAGATAAAATTGTGCTATCTACTTTTACTAACAATGAACGGCGAAGAAAACGGTACTTAGGGTAGAAGAAATATGATACCTACCCTAGTAACCTTGGTGGGCGAAAAATTGTAGAGTAAACACAGATCAATTCAAAACACAGCAATCAAAATACGAATAGGGAGGCTGTACATGAGTATTCTTCCTACACTCTCACCTACTTACGTATTTCCCTCAGGATGCTATTCAGTTTTCTAAAAGTCTCGCGGACCACAATACCACATCTGAATACCTCGTTGACCGCTGACGGTCTGCGGACCATAGATTAAGAACCACTTTTGTGGAGCAATGAATAATATTTAAATCATAGAAGACTAGATGAATATTTTACGGACACTTACCAGAATGTTCGGATTCACAACGGTAGTTGTAGGTAATTATGTTTTTGGAGTTTATGCGCCTTGAAAATACAAAACCGACATTATTTTAGGTTAGTATTACTGTCAATAACAAAATGATGTGGAGTGTAGACTAAGTGGTTCATTCAACTTCTACACTACATCTTTACAAGTAGGGTAGAATCATAATCCATATACTATGTCGAAAACACGAAAAAAAATCTCAAACATTAAATTACTCGAAAACTGCACAAAAAAAAAAAAGGTATGATCGTAGTTTTAGTTGGCTTGCGTACGTCATAAGGCCCGTCCCGGCTCCTCGGTGTGTCCTTTCGAGTTGCCACAACCTGTACTTCTATAATTATATACGCATGTTTATATTTCTCGATTTGAGCTCCTGTCTATTCAAATAGTTATTGCCCTAATAATATCATTATAATAGTACGTACGAAAAGTCGAGAGGATATATTACTGAATATGCGTAGGAAAATCATTGGTATTGACACAAAAATACACTGCCAAGGAAATGGCACATGAGCTTCCTCGTGACCTTCACAGTACGTCACCATTAAATTCCAGAAAACTAGAAACGACCGGTTCTGGCATCAGGGAATTAATAAGGTGGGAAATTGGAAGCTGAATGGTACATATAATAAATGAAATTAATAAGGAAAATTTTGATTTTAATATGGGACCATCCAGGATGTAGTCCGCATGTTCCCTGAAAATTTCGTCTAAATCGGATCAAAACTGAAGGAGTTTTTAATTGATTTACAGGATTTCATTAATATTTTGATCTAAATTCATGATTAAAACATCCTTGGGGATATTTTTTGGCAACTTTGAGCATGATGGACCACCCGATTTGATCATTTTCCAAACTTACCCTGTGTTGCTGGCCGACCCTACTACCTCGCCGTTCATCCGCTAGAACGCAGTCAGAGCGTTCGGGCTCAAAGAGGATGGCCCGTGCAGTCACGCCGTTACGTAAAGAGGCTTGCCATCTGGGAGGCTACTGCCTCTGCGGATTGTTTCACCATGAAATGCCACAAAAATTAGAAACGACCTTTCCGGGCATCAGGGAGGTGGCAATATAAAGCACGTTGGTACGTGGTCTGACCGAAATCCGTTCAACATTGACCGAGTTATGACCGTCACAAGGAATTCACGTTAGCGCCTGCACAGAAGGTACCGTTGATTCGATCATGATGAAGTTGATAGGGGACCATTTAGAGCTTAACCCGCACAATCCCTGAAAATTTGGTTAAAATCGGATCAAAATTGTGGAAGTTATGGCAAATTTGGATTCTACGCACCTTGAAAAGTAAAGTGACAAAGTTTGAGGGGGGGTTATAAAAAATTTTTGCTACAGGATCACATAGGCTTATTATTGGAAATAATAAACCAAAATCTCCGAAGCACTTTTTGTCGGAAATAATCATTAGAATCGATCCCTGAAGATCGGCTCATTAATTCTGGGACACCCTGTATACAGGAAGAAGCCGCCTAACTTCCACCCTCATACCAGTACTCCTTTGAAGTTATGCATGTATTAGTTGAAACCCTCAACTTTGTGCCCCCGCCACCTCATTCCTCACTATACTTTCACACCTTGAGAACTCCGCGCGGTCATCATTTTCGAACTCGCGGGGTGAAACATCGGTATCCAAATCATTCGTTCATTCACCTTTATTATTGAACTGTACCTCGTTGATCTTCCCGAAGCTCGGTTTCAATTTGATCCTTCAAATTTTGTGGGATCCACGATTTTCTTCTATATTTCGTCGTCGACGTTCGTCCGGCCTGAGGAAAATTCTCGAATCACTTTCTCACATTCCAAATAGACGTACAGCCTATTTCATACGACAAACACAATTGGCGATGAATTGATACTGGTCTTTCACCAAGCAAGTTCAAAAATCTTACCACGCGGAGTTCGCAATGAGCAAAAGTAGTTTGGAAGAAGGTTGCAGAGAATTGGAGGATAGTAGGCGGATTGGAATCAAAATTGAACAGTTAAGTTGAGTCGAATCCGGTTTATAATTCATTTCTGATGGCAACTACCTTATTTTGATCTTCCCTGATTGAATTGTTCGTGTATTAGTAATTCTTGAAAAATATAGATTTGCCGTGTCCGGTCTATTAGTTAAGATCCCGTGCCATCCGAAAACAATTTCATTCACACATTTGGATATTTTTACAATAGCTCGAATTTTGAATACCATATGTATCTTGTATTCAGGATTTATTAAACATTGAGGCTTAAGTGAGGATATGGTTTTAGATCAATATGTGATTAGTGAAATGTTCATTAATGCAGAGATAATCGTGTTTAGGAAAATTCAGCAGAAGTCTTTTGTTGGCGATGTTAGAATGTCATTGAAGAACCTAAATGTATTTAGTGATGAAAGAAGAGTGTTGCACATAAAGTTTCGTTTGTGGAATGATGAAGACATGCCACAGTTTATCTACTAAATGCTTTTGCCTGCAAAACATCATATTACAGCACGATCAATTCACCATGAGAATGTGAAAAACAGTCGCGCTGACATATTGGCTCTTATGGTAATCTCGAGGGAGAGGTTCTGGGTTGCTCAGTGTCGTTGAGTAGTCAAAGCAGTAGTAAACAGGTAAGTGATCAGTAAAAAAAAACATCGGGCAAAGGCATTGCAGGTACCCATTCTACCATTACCAAGAGACGGAACTCGAAGTTGCCCAACATTTCACACCACTGGAGTGGATCTAGCCAGACCATTGTTCTTAGCTTCTGGTGAAAAATGCTGGGTCATCTTTTCATGTGCTGCGTTCAGTCAGTACACCTCGATTTACTAATGGCTCCAAGTTCAGTGGCGTTAATCCAAGCTTTTCAAAGGTTTATAGCACGAAGGGTGCGATCGAAAATCATCCAATCTGACAATGGGACAAATTTTGTCGGACTGGAAAATTCAGTTGATCTGGACTTGAGTTGAACGGATTGGGCAGAAATTCAAATGGAGTGCAGTATCCAAAGAATTAAGTGGAAATGTAATTCCCTTAGCTCCTTAGTGGGGTGGATATTGGGAACGATTAATTCGCAGTTTGAAAGATCTACTGAAGAAAAATCTGGGAAATGCCAGTGTGACTTATGAAGAGATGTTGACCTTACTTTGCGAACGTGAAGCTATTATGAATGGACACCCCTTAACCTATGTATCAGAAGAAGCAGACGAATTGAGACCTCTAACTCCGGCCACTTGACTAGTCGCCTAACTGTGAACAAGGCGGACTTGGATCAGTTGGAAAGTACCGTCAACTCATACAACTTTGTGCCACTTTTTTGGTTTTTTGAGCGTCAGAACTTTATTTGTCGTCGTATCTCGTTGAAATGTTTACCCAAGATACTTACACATCTCAGTGATCAAATGTCGCTAAGGAAAAAATTCCATCTGTTCAGCGAATAGAATGGGAACTATTTATTCGTGGCACATTCATTACCCCAGGAAGGTGCAACTTTGAGCCACCATCTTTTTTAGCCTATAATGAAATGAAAAACCTAATGTGGCTCATTGTGGCGGTCTGAATCTTGTTAATCAGCATGTTGACTTTGCAACGTAATACAAAAAAAATTTGCCCTCGGAATTTTTAGTGTTTTTTCGATTTTTTAAACAAGGTGAATATAAAAATCAATGCAAGGCAACTTTCTGTTCGTTTTTATTATAAAATCTTAACAATTCATACAAAAATATTCCAACAAATCTTCAACTCGTCCAGCCACCTTTCTCCGATTCTAAGCACCCATTTTCTGTAAAAATACAACGAGAAAGCATTAACATTTATTGCAGAAATAATAAAAAAACGGTGGCACAAAGTTGTACCCCTAAGTTCCCGTTTCTAACATATCTGGTCATATCATAGAAACAAACAAACTTCTGATAACACCAAATACTGTAATTGGTAGCTGACAGTATAGGGATGAAAATATGAACTTACCAGACTATTTAGAAATCCGCAGCATACTCATCCAAAGGAGACTCCCAGCACAAACTGAACAATTCCCTTTTAGTGGACTAGAGAAAGAGCTACCTTGCCGGCACTGAAATCCACAGGGAAGACTTGTGGAAGCGTCGGCATCCTCTTCTACCATCCCGCTGCTCGTGGGATTTTTTCGAACTAATAACTTCAAGTTTGTTACCGTTAGAGAGCATAAGGTTCAAAAAACGAGATTGGCACAATGTTGAACGGGGTGCACAAAGTTGTATGAGTTGACGGTAGCAGTCTGGAAAGTAAGTAAAATTATTTGCAGAACGTCCGTCAGAGATTTCAGTTGTTGTCTCGAAAGGAATATCTAGGTTTCCTAAAGTATCCAAAAAGAGAGCGACATGATTCTATCAAAGTAGGAGACATCGTTATTGTAGGATCTAAAGAGGCCGCTAGCAAGAGTATTGGAGCTTATGCCAGGCCGAAACGATATCACGCGACTGGTCCGTTTAAAAAGGCAAGATAGAGAGATTATGAGGCCCTTTCAATGGTTGTACCGACTTGGTCTACCCTGCAGATTACGTTGACTCTAATCCAGAAGCTCTGACTGAAAGAACTCCTTCGAATACAACTATGGATCAAGACATTCAAGAAGAAGTACAGGCACGGACGATGACACGGAGCGGACGAGTACTTGAGAAGAGAAAAATGCTTGACTTGCGAAATTTTGTGAAGTTTATTTCAAGATCCCATGTGATCCGATTATAATTTCGTTCATACATTTGAACAGAGGTAGCGGGGGACAATTTCGAGGTCTCCGAACTTAATCGTTCGATTTACTTCGTTAGTGAATTTCAGACCCTAAATTTTGCTCTTTGAAATTGGCACAATGCCGTGCCCTATTTTCATGGTTGTTTTCGGTCAATGTGCGATTTTGATAGTAAGTTAAATTACTGCAGTCCTAATTTTTGGAAAAACAGCTGCTGCGAAACGTCACTCTACTTTTTATAGTAAAATTTTCTTTATTTAGCGTTAGATAGCTAATCCATATTATAGCTCATGTCAAGGTAGAGAGATTTATCTAACTAATTTTTTTTTTTTTTTTTTTTTACAGTATTTAAAGCATATGTATTTGTAGCTCGAGAATATCTATATGATGACACACTTGAGGCGTATTGGAGGGAAAAAGTTGGGAAGCAATATTAATGTCCTCGATATTCCAGATTGGAAATCATCTGTATCAGCACCTGGTCAGTGCTGGTATCTAACTAATTGCCTGGTTTTTGGAAAAAGATTTATTTTAGCCTTGAAATTGTTTCAGAAGACAACAAATGTGCTAATAAAAGCACATATTTTGGTACCAAAAACCGATGTTAACGTAATTTTCCGAAAATAGGGGATATCTTGTGAGTTTCATCCAAATCTGGATTAATATCTATTGAATTTAATTTTGGCGCCAGGGCTAAAACCGTTTTTTTACACTCACTCTGATTTTTTCCCCCGTAAATACGGATCTAAATCAAATTTATTTTGATATAGAAAAAAAAATTATGAAAATTGTTTTTGCCATTATAACCTGGCCAAAATTACCGTTACGAGACGAAATTAGAGTTGCGAGACGAAATTACAGCCGCTATCACATATGGATCAGCGCAGCAAGCTGAAATTTGAGACGGAGGCTCATTGGAGAGTGCTGAAGACGACCGGCCGGACACCAATTAGGTGAGTGAGCTCCAAAGCCATTTTCACTCCTATTCAACGCTATCAGCTGAAATTTGAGAATGAGGGTAAAGGGGGAAGGCTGAAGACGCCTGAGCAATCACTGATCAGCTGAATGAGCTACAAACCCATTTTCTCTCCTATTCAACGCAGAAAGCTGGAATCTGAGAGGGAGGATCAAGGGAGAATGCTGAAGGCATCTGAGTGATCCCTGATGACTGATTGTCAATAAATTACTTCTGTGGAATAAAATAAAAACCAATTAAATGTCTTCAGTTAGCAGTATTAATGGATGCATAAACATGTTCCATGATCTGTCAAGATTTGTTTTTCTTTTTTATACATTTATTTCCATGAAGCAAACACACACACACACACACACACACACACACACACACACACACACACACACACACACACACACACACACACACACACACACACACACACACACACACACACACACACACACACACACACACACACACACACACACACACACACACACACACACACACACACACACACACACACACACACACACACACACACACACACACACACACACACACACACACACACACACACACACACACACACACACACACACACACACACACACACACAAACACACACACACACACCCACACACACACACACACACACACACACACATATATATATATATATATATATATATATATATATATATATATATATATATATATATGGAACAAATCGTTGAAGAGTTTTGGAAAATTCGTTTAGGTAAGCTGATGGGGCAAGCTTTGCCTTGACTCTATTGAACACTACGGAAAGTGAACGATGTGTCCAACAATTATTTTACGAACGGAGTTTTGAAATCTTTATGACAAATTAGTTTCCTGGGTGGTTGATTACGTTCACTTAATGACAGTAACAGTAAATGACCATGATGTCATCAATTAATAAGCAATCATGCAGTATATTTACTCCTATTCCTGAAACCCAGTCATTCGGTCCCTATACCAAAGGGATTGTTAGGAGAGAAGTATAATGATGTAATTAAGTACCTTGCAATCGGGCTGCCATTTTGAACACAGTAATCAGTTAAAATTACATTGTAGGTAATTAATGGTTTGTAGTTGCGGCTGATATCATGGCGATATGAGAATATTGTGGTTTGTAATTACAATTAATGTATACTTACACATGCCTGCCTTTCTTTTTCAAGCGTCTCAAAACAAATACTACAACCCAGAAAATCACTAAGAATCCGATTATGCATGAAACGAAGAACCAAGAAGTTTTAGCCATCACCTGTTGATGGATGCATTTCCCTGTGATCACAGCAGGGGACAGACCGAATTCGTTGATGTCCGGGAACTCAAGGCCTAAACAAAGAAAAGGGATTGGATGAAGTAAACGTTTTTGACATTCGATTTGTATTTTATTTGATTGATTTGACTGATTTGATTTGACATCTGGATCAGATTTGATTTGATTTTTACATTTTCACGTTTATCGACATGAGGCTGGGGGTAAAAATAACTAATTCCGAGACCCAAAAAAATATCCTAAAGTATCAACGCCTAACGCTGGATACATTGTGCCATAAATATCAATGCTCATACAGTGCTATATTATTTAGTGGAGGGATACAGACATTTATGAGTGGAAGTTCTTACCCGAGTTGTGGATTACTCCACTGAGAGTCACAACAGCTTAGTTTGGTAAATTTTAATTGAGCTCGTGCCTAGGACTTCTCAGGGCGATCAAGGTGGGGCTAATGTGGAATCATGTGTAGTAAATTCACAGCTTTCACATGAGTGGTGAACGATTTTTGTGGGAAGCTGTTATTAGGAAGCGTGACGAAATTTTGGAATGATCCCCACAGCTAAGACTACGTAAGTAAGTCAATGGGCATTTTCACGGTCAATTTTTATTTGCTTAATAGAAGGAACTGAGAGAGCTTTCTGAAAAGGTGCCATATGACGGATTTCTGACCAGAAAAAACGGCGCTTAACCCCGCCCGCCAAGGAAAAATCCTCAGCTCTCTTGCCGTACTATGTCACGGTGATCTCTTCCTACCCTTTAATGCTGCCCGTCCGGACTATGCTGGTGGCGAGGAGTGGGGAAGGGTGGAGCCGTGGCGGTAGAAAATTCAGGAAGTTAGAAACTTCTGGAACGGCTTCCGGACAGCCCCGCGATTTATTTATTTTTATTTTTTATTTTTTTTTTAACAACCGCAACATGGTTTTTTGTGGATATATTCGTATTCACGATTACGAATATGTCCATTTGTAGTGAAAGGGCAGCCATATTAGCCAAACTGTAACTGCAGTATTTTGAGGGGGTGAGGGGAGGGGAAAAGTATTCAAGTGCGCACAATCCAAATCTGAATCGAGAGTGTTGTGAAATTTGGGCTTCACATTATATTAGGCTGCATTTTAGGAGTTCAAGGGCGGGAGTGGCATTGAAAATTAAATAAATAAATTTCAAATAAACGTAATTGATAATGAATTAAATTATGAGCCAACATACCTTCCTCTGACATGTGTTTCAAGATGCGGTACACACCTCCAAATGCAGGATACCAATTTCCATCATGAAGATGTGGGACAACCTAACAGAAGTCAAAGAAGAAAAAGCATTAGAATTCAGTTTAAAAAAACAGTATTGACCTAATAAGGGACCTTGTTTTGATTTACTGATAGTTCTTTTAGTGAATTCTCGGGAAAATTGAAGCTATTTCCATGACTCCAAAAATGAATCAAAATTGCAATATCAACCTTCGGTCTAATTCAGCTATATCGGCCTTGGACATAATAATATAGGTAATATCTGAGTGCTTTTTATTAAAGGTGTTTTTTTAGCCGTACCACAACTAGAAGGGTCATTAGCGGCATTGAACAAGGTGTCTAAATGGACACTGGAAGTGGCACGACTCTAACGGGAGACATGTTGCCATCCTTGACTAAAAAGGAGCACCATCATGGACTCCACTGGCAACTCGGAGGGGGAATAAATGAGAGGTACAGTGATGACCACTGTTCAGCCTCCAAAGTGGATTAAAATAACCCAAATAACAAAGTAATACAACTAAGACTAGATGTAAAATAGGCTAATAACTGTATACATGCCACTATATACAATCAGCAATGTAAGATAAAACTACGAATGGATGTATATAAATATATCACTGATCAGATATTACAGTTCGTTGTAGAGCTCAGCGGCTCTCAGGTACAATAACAGGGATCGGACCTTGTCTAATCCGGATAAAACGTTGACCCACTGAGGTGGCTGATGCTGGACTCGGAGGTCCACAAGGGCTAGACAGTCCTCCAGAATGTGGCGGATGGACAGATCACCCCCACACCTCTCACGCCCAACATCTCGAGCTTCTGCACTAAGCAGGTGTCTGTGAGTAAGACGGGTATGGCCAGTGGCAACCCGGCTGACCACTGTTTGATCCCTCCTTGGAAGTAGGGTTATGCAAGGGCCCACCGGGCTCAAGTCCTGAAGGACACCACGCAGACCAGTGACCTCACCCTGCCATTGCTCATGCAAGATGGAATTGTATTTTATGTTGCATGTAGGAGATTTGATCCTCTATGCGTGTAGGCAACATATCGATGGAGTTATCACCAATGACTCTTCTTGCAAGGGCATCCTGCACACTCATTGCCATGAATACCCTCGTGCTTGAGTGCTTTGAGTGCTTGTTAGAACGTGTGCTGTTGTTTAAAGGTTGCAGGAGTTAGAATGATTGTTTTTACTTTAGGATTGAAGAAAAAGTAGCAATAACATGTTCATACCAAAGTTCGAGAGGAGGGCACGCGCCCCCTCTCCCCTCCCCAACTGTAACCTTACCTACTCTTACGCTCAGGTCCGTCACCAAAGCCTTGAACTCCTACTCATTTGATTTAGAATTCTGGCAGAGCTTTTCAAGAAGTTGGTATACAAGGTCTTACTATATTTGTTAACTAGAAAACGTATCGAGAAATCGAGAAGTAAGGTCATGACTGAATCCCAATTGAGGATCATCGATAAAGGATTAGTATAAAGGAAAATTAGTACGAACTGTTTATCTGCGTAAATAATCTGCCAAAATAATATTTACTACTGAAGAATGTAGCTAATAATACAGATTTAGCACAAAATATTCATTCATGAAGAAGTTCTCTGTTGATATTTTTATCAAAATTAATTCAATACTATGCGAATTACGTACACTTTTAACCAACCAGCTGTGAAAGGACTTGTCAAATTCGTGTTGCTCCGGGGTTGGGTCGCCCTGTTTCCCGCAGTGCGCTGCGTAGCAGTGAGTTGCCGCGACGTAATACCTGTATTGAATAATAATTACGGTCACATCTACAACATCTTCACTAACCATAATAAAAATAATGAAAGTTGTGAAGCACGGCTGAGATAAAAGCTCTAAAAATGAGAGGAAAACAGAATAATCCCATTGGAACAAATACTGAACAGTAATACAAACAAAAGATGGAAGACTAGTTATCAATTCCCTTACTCCTTGGGCTCCTACTTAGGTACCCACCAGATCAACTGATAAAATTGAACAAAAAGTAGCATCAAAATAAAAACTAATAGATTAAAAGAACCTCAAAGCCAAAAAAGTGGCTACCCTTATCAATACTGTCCTCCTGTGCAGTCTCTGTAAGAACAAGTCGGCTATCGGACAAGTTGTCAGCCTATATTATTATAAGATTATAATGTTATGATGTTATATATATATATATATATATATATATATATATATATATATGTAGATATATTCATTACATATATTATTATAACGTTATTGAAGGGTTCGAACCGAGGGAGCCTTAAGAGTTGCCTCGTGAGTCTCTCATATATGTCCCCATTTCCTATCAACCAGAGGATGATCAAAGACAACGGCGGTCCGACTACTGGCTTGGACCAAATATGATGATATTATGCGTTTTGTGGCTTGGAATCTTTTGTGCGCCGATCGTTGTTTTGGGTGGTGAAGTATAAAAGTAAACAGCACAGCACTGTTTAATCACAAGTTAGAGAATTACTTTTGTTATAATTCTTCTTTTGCCACATTCTTTGGGTCTGAAGAACTGATACAAAACTTTCCGTTAAACACGAAGGAAGATGATGAACAGTGTGAATATAATAAAGGAAAGTAGGTCTGGATGCTTAGAGAGGTACCCTTGCGCTGCGTTTCGCAGACAGAGCGCACTTTATACGGACTACGCACTTGGTCTATACCCAGTCATTTATAGACCCCGATCCGGGGTAATCTGCTAGCATCTGTATATTCATTAGAATAAGTATAGGCACCTTATTAGAATGTTACTCGCATCCTTGTCCCAAAGGCTGTAGAGCGTTTTAGATCTGAAAGGAACAGCGATAGACTTGGGCTCGTGACCGCTATCTAGAAAAGGGAGCGGGATTTTAGCCGATACCAATCCAAGGTCAGCCGCAGCCCTGCACTCTGGAAAAACCATCAAAAAATTTATTATTACTCAATGATGATCAACATATAGCATTTACACTTAGAAATAAACCTATCGCGAATTGAACTAAACTCATCGCAAAATGAATTAAACTTATCGCAAAATGAATTAAACTTCCACCAAATTGAATTAAACCGTATGCAAATCTGTTGTTTTAGTCAACAAAATGTACAAGCTCAACAAAATGTATATATTGTAATCACAAATCGTGCATGTAAAGAACGACCACAAAAACTTGAACTCCAACACCTTTTGAAGTTAATCTAGAGCTAATCTCCTAATTTAGTAATAAAAAAACTAAACTTGCAATTTAGGTACCTTTCTATTGTTGATATTTTAATTTATGAGCATTAGTAAGAAGACTTGATGAAGATTCAAATAAAAATCCTGAAGTTTATGGAGTAAGTACCAGCATGGAGAAAGGATATTGAGTGCTAGAAAGATATTATAATCTAAAAATAATGTAAACTGGAGGTTAATCTGAAGGTGAGCTATTTATTTATTAATAACGTAAATTGTTCTTTCAACTTATTCTTCTTCAGTTGACATTTTAATTTAGGTATAGGCATTAGTAAAAAGACTCCTAAAGGCTAAAGTTAATGGAGAGGTCGTCCAAGAGCAGCTGTTGGGAGCGGCCGAAAAATATCCATCACGTAGTTTGCACAATCCTGTGGCGTGACGGAGTGCACACATTTGCGTATTTTTTTATTTTGAAAAAAGCTTTTTCAAAGGGGTTTTAATATTGGAGAAAAGAGGGGCTAGAATTTGATATGCATTTCGAGTCATGCAATGTGAAGAAATTTGGTACCTACCAAGCAACAGGGGAATTCGTTTTGGGGATAGTATAATTCAATTTGCGTGAAGTTCAATTCAATCTGCAGAAAGTTTAATTCAATTCGCGAAAGGTTTAATTCAAAGTGCTATATATAATTTTTAAGCGTTGGGATAGATTCTTACTCCATAAACTTCAGGATTTTTATCTGAATATTATTTTGCCTAAAAGTTATTATCTGGGACCTACCACAAAAGCCCTCTAAAAGCTTCAATTCCGGTATCTAAAAAAATGTGGTAATAAGAAGGGGGGGGTCTCTCCGAACTCTTCATATCCATAAATATCCCAAATTGAAAAACAAAAATACAGGGACGTACGAGTGAAATTTATAATTGATAAGGAAAAATGTAAGCGAATTAAATAAACGGCGATTCGTCATTCCTGCGTTATATATAGCCAATTCATTCAGAGAGCTGGTCCGTAAAAATTATAAAGTGGAAAGCGGAAAAACTTTTGGTAATTCCGCTAAGAAACGTACTGGTCCGAAAAACAGGTACCTACCTCTCGTAGTGATTTTCGAAGAAAATAAAGCTATTAGAATGGCTCCGACATTTTAGAAAACGACAGTTTTCTTCTTCCAACTCTATTTGGAAGCTTCTGAAACAATTCCTGGATTTCAACCCTAATTCAAATATACGAACGTGCGCGAGGATGTGTATGCGTTTGCATGTGCTAAAAGTCGTGCTAACACTTGGTATAGTGTTGAACGTGACAAGGATTTACTGCAGATACAGACACGGAACCAAAATTCACCAGCAAGCTCTGAATCTTGAGTAGGAAGAGGTAATTATGATTTGGAATACAGCAATTAATTAGACATCTCGCTAGAGCGCAGATTCGCTAGTGAGGATAGACAGAGGCGTGGTGTATGCAAAACCCGCATAACTGCTCGGTGTTAAACGTGTAGAATAACTAGTGCGCCGTCGTAGAAATAGACGACGTTTTACATCAACCTTATTTTGCTTAAAAATGAAATGGGTTTCCACTACTTCATCGCAAGTGATTTACCTATCTATCTATTATAAAGGAGACCTAAAATTCATGTGCTTGGTTTCTATGTAATGTAATACTGACTCTGGAATCAACCTGAAAGAAAGATATTAAACCAGTACAAAATTGTCTCTGAATCCAAAATTATTACTATAAGTTTACTTACTGTGCCGTAAATCCTCAGTTGAAATCAATTCACTGCAGTGATTTTCAATAGGCGAAGGCGGAACAACGACGTAAGGGCTAATTTCATTGGACGGTACGACCTTAATCGGCTGAGTCCACTTTCCACCATCCGTCGCTAGAACCTTTTTGATGCCTTTCAGTAACTCGTTCATCTACCGATTTCAAATGAAATATAATTTACTAAAATGCAATAAAATAATTATTAAATTATATTATAATGATGAATTATATCTGTTATAACAATTGTTGTAGTTGTTAATTGTTATTATTGTTGAACTTGATTTGAATAGAATTTCGATATCAGACTTCAATAATAATTAATGACTTTCAAGAGTTCAGTTGTACAACAAAGAATGTCACAAGGATTATATCATAAAAATTACGCACTTTTCCTGAAATGTTTTAATTTGAAATTCTGCAAGGGATCATTATACAGAAAATATACCAGAAACTTCTCATAAAATTAAATGGTCATTTCATGTAAATTTGATTTGAAATTTCAATCCCTAGGTTAAAATTTGAACATTAAATAATGGTAATTTACACAGCTCAAAATATTGCAGAATGTAGGTGCACATGGCATTTTACTCCGGCGAAATATATGTCTACCCATTCAACGGACGTGATGGGCGCCATTGAATGTTTTCCGACTTTTAGAATTTGGGTGAAGTATTCTCATTTGAATTGGCCTTTACATTTAAACAAGTACAATAAGAAACGATAATCTGTTAGAATTTCACACTTTTGATTTAAATTTCTGATTCATACGTATTTGAAAACCCCCATGAAGCAATTTTTAGCCCAAATAACCGTTTAGTTTGTCCAATAAATGGGAAGGAAATCACACTGGACGTAGTAAGTATGGCAAGGGAGCTTGGACCATATCCAACATCACGAGCCAAGTTGGAATAGTAAGCTAGGTGAGTAGCTCAAGTGCTGATTTTTTACTATCAACATATATGTATACATTGTATCTTTATTTTAGAGATGAGTCGATACCAAAATTTATCGATTCCCGATACCGATACCTAAAAAATCGATTCCTGATTCTCGATACCGATACCATCGGCGCATAATACCTAACTTACCTGAAGGTGAAAAACAAAAATTCCTCTTGAACTAGTAATATATTCAAATTTTTTTGTACAACATATAACTTACACTTACAAAAAATTGATCCCCATACATTTGCAAATGAGGCAATTTTTAAATAAAAACAAAACATGGATAATAAAACCTTTATTCTCCATCTGTTCTACTTAAGGTTTTTGTTTAAAAAGACCAACATTTTAATTCTGTCTGTCCAGACGATTTCTCTTCTGGTCGCAGATGTTTCCTGCCGTACTAAAAAGTCTCTCGCTAAAAACAGTAGAAGGAGGCACACACAGATATTTTACTAGGATTGATTTCTTTCTGAATAAAACAAGTTAAGCAGACTGACTTGTTTTTTTAGTTTTTCGTCGGTAACTGTAAGGTATTTCCAAATAAGACTGGCTCTAGGCTTTTATACTTGGAAAACATTAGCTTTGTCTAATGCTTCTGTTGTCACAAACAAAATAACACAAGCCTACTTGTAAACAAAGTTATAATAATTGTAAGTTGTGTTTTGGACAATTAATGTTTCGCAACTGCTAACTTCACACAACGGTTGCACGGTACAACCATCTTCGTTGTTAGATGGTTGCAATAGTACCGTAGTGTAATAAAACGCCCATCACCGGGCGGTATCGGTATCGGCTTTAGGCGATCGATTCTCGATACCGATACCAATGCCTAAGAATCGGTGGTATCGAGACTCGGTATCGGGAATCAACTCATCCCTACATTATTTAATGAATTCTTTCTTTCTATCTCTTTTTTCTTATCAAATATTAAATCAATATTTTTTTTCTCTAATTCGGTAAGATGATGTCGAGTACCTACTTATATTTAATGCTTCTGTTGTGGATATTTTATCATTTCTAATTAAACAAAATTTTTGTGCTTACCCTTTGAATTGTATATATATATATATATATATATATATATATATATATATATATATATATTTTTTTTTTTTTGTATTAGGCTACGCCCGCATTAATAATAAATACACGTATATTAGTAGTTTGTTGATATATTAGTTGTAAGCTGATACCTGACTTGCTGTCGAGTAGGTGACGTTGCCCTCGTAGTAGGCCTCGTTAGCGATTGGGACTGCAAAAGATTGTAAGTAACCGCCAATCGCGTCGGCCATTGGCTTCACCATCATCGCATGAGTGTCTTTGGTAGTAGCGAGATCTCTCACAACCTCCAAGCACATCTTTTAAGGCATGCATTTATAACATGAACGAAAAACCAACATTAGGATTTGTGTGTCAGGAAAAAACACCAGTTTTGGTTTATTATTTTCAATAATAAACCTTTGTAATCGATCAAGAAAACAAAATTTTTTTTTGTAAGAAAACAAGCTCGGCATCAGTTTTTATCAACCCTAAAGGGTTGTGTTAAAGGGCTAAACATTCAAATAATTGAGATCTCGAAAACTTTTAAGTAACAGTATTAATTTTTTGTTTGTCAATGAAAATTTTAATCCCAAAGAATTGATTAAAACCACCCGCAGCGATGCACGTTGGATAATTTGATTTCCCTAAGGGCTTGAATATTGCGAAAAAACCTTCGAATTTCTAAGTGCGAGAATATAGAGAAATCACGCGCTGCTAACAGATCTATTGATTAGACGGTCAAGCTGTAAATTCCATCACTGAGATTTAAGAATTATTTGTATGCGGCATTGTAGAAGTCGATAATGATAAAGCTTTATATTAATTGTTAAAGATAATCAATAAAAATTCCTATTATTTCTCGATTACTCAAAGGAATTCGTACAGAATTGCTTTTACATGCGGATCTGTATATTTAAGATATACCCAGAATCATGATTTATACGATCAATGATGACTGATGCGTAGTGAACTTTAGTGGAGGTCGTGGAATACAGAAATAATAATTAAACTTATCTGTTTATTAACTCATCACATAATATTCATACAATTTTACGAACTTTACGATCTTACTTTGAAATGCGCGACCAAATTCGTCATTTTCGAAGGAACTCTCGCGGGTAAAATGAGCTGGAAGAGACGCCTTGCATATAAAACTGCGATGTCATGATCATTCCAGCAGCTCCTGCACCAAGTTATAATGGAGATAGAGACGTGCGTGATAAATATTTAACTATCTCAGGTCTCGCTAATCTAGAAAGCTTCTCAGTAAGGTAGGTTCCATCTCAAATGTTCATTATAATAGCAAAACCACTGCGATAAACAGTAAATACAACACTAATGCTAGCTTTAGCTATTCAAGTACCATTCGTAGTTCTTCAATTATTCACAAAGACGATATTCACTAGCTTCATACTTACAAGAAATAAAATATTCTAAGTGCAACTAGGAAATCGGGCAATCACATCACACTCAGTTTCGGATTCGTGGTGGCCGGATCGAAAAATACCTGTCCCCTGACGCAAATTCTCACTTTCTTGAAAATATACATCCAGAAAAAGAGTTAATGACAAATCCCAGCTCTATAGAATGATCAAGTTTGAAGTAAACCAAGAACACGTTTTGTTCAAGAATCGGTTTTCTCGTCTTCAAACGAATGGTTGCCAATCGGTCTCTTTCGAAGGTTCACGAACTGTTGGTTTACAGGTTTATTGAGGGCCCTATCCCTTTGATAGGATGGTGTGGATAATTCTTAAAGCGTGATTTTGGAATGCTCTCATTTCATCATAACATCTCATGATCCCTAAGCCATTGTAGTGTCAAGGAAAGCTGGCTCATTACGGTAAGTTATAAACTAATATTACGAAGTAACCATCATGAACTAATAATGCGAAAAGAAGGTACTACATGGTAGGTATCATGAGTAGTAGGTACCTGTAGGCAGTTAGTAGGTACTAGACGATGTATAGACCTCTGATTTCCTCTGTTGCTAATTGGAAAAATAAGATACCTACAAAGGAAAGACATATCCATGACCTTTTGTTTCTCCCATTAAGGGAGAAATTTCAATATTTTGACTATATTAGTGCGAAAAATTTACTGAAATCGAGGGTTTTCTTGAAAAATGACCTGCTATGGATATACGAGTTTGGGTTTAAACCTGAATAGCTACAGGCTAAGGATCTACAACAGTATTTTGATGTTAACCCTTAAACCCCAATAAAAGACACAAAACATTGAAAACCCCCTCAATATTGAATACCTACATTTTTTTCAAATATCGCTTACTTTTTTGGGTGAATTCTTGGTTTAAAACCTTAAATACTAAATAATTTTTGAAAATTTTAAAAAAAAATATTATTCAGCATGAACTCAACCTTTCAATGAGTTACACAATTTTCGTAAACCCGTGAGGGTTACTATTGGGAAGATAGTATCTGATTCTCGGGCAATTGAACGGTGAACGAGCTCATTGTTTATACCACTATTAGAAGACAACAGGGCTATTGAATATTTGAAGAATCCGTACAACAGTAGTCATTGCGACAATCAAGTTTCTTGCTACCTCCACCATCCCGAAGTAATAATGTAAGGTGCGACCACAGGATACTCGCGATTATGAGTCAACTTCTTTTTTTTTTTCTTTTTAATGTTTTTATTATTTCTTTTCAAATCAGCAATGTGCTATCATTGTGCAGAGGCCAAAAGGAGACAAATATGTTTTGAATTCGTTCGCAACAAACTATGAAACAAACAAATAGTAATGACAAATTCAATGACAACCACATCGACAACCAGAAACAAAATTGGAACGTCACCATTGTAACATTGCGTTGCTATTGTCTCCCATTTGTAATGAAAGGAGTCCATTTGTATTTGTTGACAGATAACCGAAAATATCCGCAGTACATCTAGAAAATCCACTACTATTAAGCAGAACGCCTGTCAGACGGGAAGACTTGTTCTGCAACTGTATTGCGAACAGACTTAGAACTAGCACAAATTGAGCTATAAACAAAAGTTTAAAATATTTGCTTGTTGATGCTATTTTGTACTTTGGCTACATAACGTAAAGTGATGTCAACAGCCTTGATGGCAAATGGGTTGCTAACATTATCCAATTGAAGTAATTAAAACAACTTACTCGATGGAGGAGTGCATATTACGCAACACGCGCTTAGGACATTCGTGTTGTGACCTAGGAAAACTCTTAACCGACTTATTGAAAAGTATTCGGCTGTTACAAGTACCTGTATAAGTCGCTATTGTGCCACAAAACCGTTCGAACATTTGGTGATACGCATTCTGAGCCGGATGAAACTCCAACTAAAAACAGTAGTTGAACTGCTAAAATCCAGGAGTTCATGCTTTGTGATAAAGATATAACATAAATGAAAAAGAAGAAAATATAGAAACTTCTATATAACTGCTCGAAAAGCGAAAAATACCGCATAGAAATGCTTGGAGACAAACACGTACCTAGGAGCGTAAGATTTTATAGTTTCCCTTGTGAACGTAGCTAAACAGTTTGATTCTAATGTGTTTACTAGTTGCTTCCACTCGCTTCGTTCGGTCGTCCAAGACATAAATATAGATCACAGTATACGTATACCAGCACATAAACTTCTATTTTACAGCCAGTGAAATCTATCAGCAGTTTTATAATATACCATACCCAAAAAGGATGAGTACCTACCAAACTTCAGCATCTTAAGTCAAATAAAAACAGAGCTTGAAGCTCACTCAGCTAATTAAAGATTTTCCCCAAATTGTAATTATACACAATCACAACCAGAGAAGCCCAATTCCAAAGTTCAGCATCTATAGTGGAAAAGTATAAAATTAACCACAGTGCCCATTCAGCTAATTAGCGTGGTTTCTCAAGTTGTATAATTTACACTTTAGCATAGATACCCAGAAAATCCCCGTTCAGAATTTTAGCATCTCAAGTTGGATTGGAAAACTCTTCTATGCTGATTAGAATGGATGTTTCCAAACGTTGTAATTACCTACAAGGGCGTACGCAGGGGTGGGGCAACTGGGGCAGTAGCCCCAGTAGACTTCCTATTCGGCAATTATCTCGTCACACAAATTAATCCGCATCTCTGTACATCCCATATTTGGATTCACTACAAAGTTCATTACAAGACTGATTTTCGAGTGATAATGTAACAGCTTTAGGGGGCATCAACCATCGAAGGTGTTGGAAATGTCAAAGGAAGAACTCAAACAGCGACTTTTGTAACTTTTATGGTCTGGATACTATTGAATGTACACAGAAAGTTGGTCCGCGAGAAGAAAAATCTATTTGTTGATGAAGTGTTGAAACTATTTTGTAAAAACCCCAGGCGTTTGATGTTGCAGTAATAATAATTTTCAAGTTGTTCTCCATTCATAAATTATAACTTTGCATTTACCCTCATTTTGTTCATGCCATGTTTTTGCCTACATCGGTCTTGTAAAATTACCGTTGGCCCCAGTAAAGCAAAAAGTCTGCGTACGCCCTTGATTACCTATCTCGTTCCAAAGTTCAGTATCTTAAGTTTAATGGGATCAATATGAGCTACAGAGACCACTCTGCTGATTATAAAGGTTCCTCAAGCTTCAATAAAATAATTTGACTAAATCTAGAAAAACCTTTATAATCAGCAGAGTGATCTGCTAGTGATATGCTCTACCTCACCCAGAAAGACCCATTCAAAAATTCATCTTAAGCGGAATAGGAATCGCTGTAAATTACTACATAATGGTTTATTGACATTTCATGTCTTTGCTATGGCACACAACCAAATTTTCGTTATGTTACGTTACGTTACGTTATGCTCAATGTTCTGATGATTTCCGCTTACAACCGAGTCGTTGCTAGGGAAATGGTACTTCGTCGTTTTTCATCCCACAAAATTCGTTGACCATTCGTTCGAAAGCTCTCGATTTATCCAACCATATTATGTTAACTACTGCGAAGTGCGTGGCCAACAAGCTGAGTTATGAGCATGGTTATATATGAATAATTGTTTACACACAGGTGATCATTCTCAATTATTGATATTGTGAACATGATTGCAACCGCTTGTTAATTTCTGATGATTTCATTGAGCTGGTGTTTAGATGATTTGATTCATAGCAGGTGATCCGAATATTGCGAGAACGGTTTGATTTGTGAAGAGGTGGTTAAATCATTTAATAGGTAATCATTTTAATAGACGAGTCTGCAACTAAAGACATGAAATGTCCCAATGTGTTGCAGACTAGTATGCAAGCGTTACTGATGATTATCGTTTGCTTGTTGTTTCAATTAAAACCTTATCCAACGCTAATGTACCACCTCTTTCTGTCAATGAGGGAAAACGAGCTACTATAACCCTGCTGAAAAGAGATCATTCTCTAGGCCCTCAGCTCGGTCAGGCTTGATTAAATCTCATCTTGGTCGTTCATTAGATTGTTTTTATTATAGATTGTTGACTCATTCCAATTCGGAGCCTAATTTCTCGGCCTGTGGTGGAGTTACAATATATTTATGTAGTCACCTACAAGTGTAGACTTTGTTTGACAATTTTTGAGTAATTATTTTTGCGCTTTGTATTTATTTTTGTGTTATTGCATACCATCAATATTATATTATGTATTAAATAATTTTTGTAATACTACTGAAAATATATACTTACAGAATTATTATATAATTACTGCTTGCGACTGGATTTTATGATAACCCAGAAAAAACCTTGTTATACTAATAAAATGTGTTAGGCCCGTTTGGGTAGGAACCGTTTTGGTCCTGTCGGATTCGAGTAATAAAATTCTTTTCATCAATTAACACTTTGCAAACACAGGATGAATAAGTTTCACCCCCGAAATTGAACTCCTTAATTTATTATACAGTTGTTTACCCAGACGAAATAGGTAAGTTTTTTTTCACGATTTGTGATATTACGGGTGATTTTGAGGATTTGAATATAGCTCAAGTCTGTGCGAGGAACTGGCCGAGAATTCAGGGGAAACCGCATCGAATCGGTCCAGCTATTCTGGAGACTATACTCGGCACACAAAAACACACTCACATACGTATCTTCATATATGCAATAAAAAAATAAAAAATAATTATAATAATAATAACCATTTAAAAAAATTAAGTAAACAATCATTTCAGGTTGGGGCTTTTCGTCCGACTATCTCGGGCGTCGCGGATGTTATCAGCTGTTTTCCAAATGGAGGATCAGAATTCGTTCTGATGATCTCACTTAAAGCTACTCATTGCCTCTCCCCCTTGAGTGCAGTGGGGTTTGCCGTACAGAACGTGAAAAGTTCTTGGACAAGGGACCCTTACATTTGTGGTCAACCATTCAAGTGCTTACCTCGCTCGACGTTGCCTAGAGACGAACCTCGAGACGAGCCGAATAAAAAATATTTGAGAAAGTATAAAATTAGCAAATCAGCTCTGATTTGGGATAACTACCTTTAGATGCTACCTATAGAAGGTAAACTTGACATTTTTCAAGCATTACGTCTTCCGTAGGTACAGTTAAAGAAAGGGCGTTGGAAGAACATTTGTTTTTATGGCGAAGAAGGGGAAGAGTTAGGTCGATAGATGCTGATCAAGACCATAAAATGCTCGTGATAATTTTCATTTTTGAGAGATATGTCATTTTTTCTTGTTACTGTAAGGTTTTTAAATGAAATATCCCAACCTTCCAAAATACACCACCCGTATTATCATTCCTTTCGTTTTAGTTGATGTTGGGTTTAGGGGCCATCTACTTACTGTCATACTACGGGCTCTTCCCGGAATTGGTCCCAGATGGAATATAATCCCACAAGGAGGGAACTTCTTGTGAGGGTGCCAAAAATATGCTCGTAAATCAGAAAGTTTTTGTCCTGCTTTTCCTGAGCTGCCGGGACACTATCTGTCCATTACACGCCCGAGTTCTTGTTTAGGTGAGTGTATTCAACAGGTGTCTTGAGTTGGAGTTATCAAATGTATTTTCCAGGTTTTTTAGGGTTTCATACCTATCTAGTGCAAAAGTTTCCGCATTTTCTTTGGCTTACTTCCGTTTGAATAATTGAAAAGAAATGTATTGGTAAGTCATGCATACATTACGGAGGTGTCTCTATGTCTGGTTTGTGTACGATATTGATGAGAATAGGGAATATATCCTGATTTTACTGAATCTTATAACCCTGGATACTACTACTGGGTCCCATAACCCAATGTAAATGCAATACGAGCAACTCCTCTCCCTCACTGCTCACAACACAACCATAATGAAGTATAAATTGCTTCTACATTTTTAAATCGAACAAACAAAGATTCACGGAAATAGGTTGAAAATACTAAGATTTATTGATCCCCCCCCCCCCACATGGTGCTCCATATTTGGATTTACTGAGAAACGTTTCACAGAAAACTAAACAGGTACCAATAATCAATAGCAAATAAGTATCATAATCAAACAAAAAATAATCACGGAATCGGTTGAGAATAGTGTACTAAAGTAACTTATTAATTTATACCTCCCCACAAATAAACCGTCATAAAAATTAAATCGTCGATTTTTTGCGCATCTAAACCAAAAGATTTTAAAATAATAATGATAATAATAAGTTGACAACAAGAGACGAGCAAAGTGAGGAGCACCATCCTGATCAGCTGAGTGTGCTAAAAGTTATGTCGTCTGTCTGATTACAACGAAATTTTATAGGGAGCCTCTCTAGGACATCAAAAGACGAATGAGACCACGGGCTTCATAAGCAATATATCCACAATGTTGTTATCATAAATGATATTAAACCCACACATTTTCAAAATCTTTAAACTATCTGTAGAATCTGTAAGACTGTATGATGGCTCATTCAAGAAGCTCAACATTTCGTCATTTCAACTAGACGAAATATTGGCCCAAATCATCCTCAGATTTGTAGAAATATTGTGCATCGGTACTGTAATATAAGTACATGTAAAAGCTATAGAGTTTTGTTTCAATTATACCAATTATTTGTCCTCAAACTAGTTCACCGAGTTCAGCTTCGTTAATTGAAAGTAGTGACGTCTTAACGGAAGGGGTCCTACTACCCACGCTTGACCTCATTCGAATCACGTTCTATTTAGAAAGATTGTAAACAGTTTGCAATAGCTCTTCATTTCAATAGCCTTCTCTTGAACTTCAGAAAGGAGATGTTAGCACTAAACTGGCAACGTAATTATAATAACAATTATGTTTTTATATTTGATTATTTTAATCAATACCCATCAACAACTTACATAGAATCAATAGCAATCAACCCAGTATGGACGTCGCGTAATTGGTAAAATAAATTATCAACTAAATTTTTTTAAATCAAATTTTTAAATTTAAGAGCCATTTGCAACACGATCTTCAAGTTTACTGTACCTCCCAAAATTATAAATTTGTCGAGTAATGTAAACATAATGAACTATAGAAAGTTGTTTCACCAACCCTATCCTACAGTGATGTCTAATTATGAAGGTGACCAAAAATTATGTATAAATCAATATGGTAATCGCAAAGAGAAATATTTGACAAAAAATATGGAACAAATGCCAACAAATAATGTTGTTACCTTGCCTCCACACTAAATACTTTTTTCCCTCAATTTCTGTAATTCTATTGGAACTCGTGGAAACTTCTTCAAACTCATCATGTCTTACTTTGTCATCTGTTTCTGCTAGGCACCCAATTTTTCAGCTTGTTGCAAGGTCTAATACCGTTTACAATGACATACTTATATGTAGATATGTCCAATTTTCATTTTATTTTATTTTTTACAATGAATTGAATTGTAATCGGTAAAAGGGGAGTTTTGAGAGGATCTGGAGTGTGTTCTTGTAATAAAAGTAGAAAAGTGAGTTTATGTTTTAGTATGCTTATACAAGGGTTAAAAAACCATGTACACACGACTATTCGAAACCCATTTTATTATTTTCAATTTCTCGCTATACTTTGATCTGTAATTTCACTCGATGATTCTAGGATTAAAATAAACAATTTTACTAGATAAAAAACAATAAAATTGACAAATATACAGTAATTGCCAGATACAAACTTTTCAGAGTCCTTACGAAACAAAAGTTCGCACGCTAAACATACGAACTTACTGCACTTGCACATTGCAAACTCTTTCCCGCCTGATGTGATGAAGTTCGAATCAATTTGAAAAGCCAGCTCAATTACTGTTTTGTCGTACAAAAACTCGTTGAGTTATCCTTCATTTTAAGTGTTTGCTACGGTAAGTGGTTACTACTTTCCGACCCGCCCTAAGGGCAATATAAGAAAGTCGTGCGATCTCTTTAAAAAAAATTTCTGCAACTCCCACAATACATGAGTATAGCTAGACCTTATCTGAACACACATCTATACGGACCGGAGAGATATATTAATGTATAACTAGAAAGATCAATGATAACCCCATTAAATGCTGCTGGTGGCCATGCCTATTTCTCTGCTAAATATTAACTTGAACTTTGTTATCTACACAACTTGTACTGCCTTGATTTCATTCATCATACTTGATAGCTTTTTTAAAAGTCAGCCAAAGCGAGATAGTTAACACAGGTAAGTACTTATATAATAAACCGTTTTTGAACCTGCCCTAAATGGCCATTTTTTGGTATTTATCGGCTTACTACCGCATATACAGTATTTTTCTGGAAATATATCTGAAATGGGTATAATTTTTATCTACAGAAGAATATTTTGAGCCATTCCGACGGAAATTAAGTTTTTCACCTATTTTGTGAAGTTTTTATCTGATTACTGCTTTTTTATGCTAAGAAAGTGCTAAAAATTATGTTTTTACATTTATTATTTAGCTTATTACAGTCCTTAGGGCATCTTCCTGGCCATGACGGGTATCGAATATCATTTTTATCCGTAAGAAGAGTTAACTCCTGCGAGTTTATCAATAACCTTCAACCCATATTGAAGGAAAGACCAAAAAGGTGCTAAAAAAAAACTACGTTTTTAACCTATTTTTGGAAGTATTTTGCTAATTACCGCCCTCAGAGTATTTTCCTAGGTATGAGAGGTATGGGATATCATTTTTACCCAGAGGAGGAATAACTCCTGTGAATTTCATCAAAATCTCTCGAGCTATTTTGGAGAAAAGGCAAAAAAGAGGTAAAACGACGTTTTTTCACCTATTTTGATTTTTTGAACTCCTTAAAAATTATCATTTCAGGCAGATTTTTCTACAGTAGTTAGCTCTTGGGTATAAAAACCCAACCCCAAAATTTGATTTTTTTAATGTTCTACCGTAAGGTCGCAATCGTGTACGCGAGTTACATACATACAAACACACATGCATACATTTTCATGAAAAGAATAGATATGGGTTCAGGTTGAACAAAATACCCATCCTAGCATGTTTTAGAAATTGATTTTTAGGGTGATAGCAAGACTTTCCTTCACCCTTCGGTAAGTTAGGTTAGTAAAAATTGTTTGAATGGGATCATCGGAAGGTCCTCTCCTAAGCATTTTGCTCTATCTTCGATGATGTTCAGTATTAGTGAGGGTACGAATTATATTCGTTGAGCCTTATTCCTGTCATCGAACTCCGTAGGGTAGTGAGAATATCAAAATATTATCATATAACAGTTCCTACGGCTTTTCGTTATATAAAACCTTCAGAACACGAGAAAGATGATGTTTCTCTCCTCGGGATTTCGTGCTAGGCGGCTTTGCGTCAGAGTTAGCTGAGAGGGATTTCGTGGTAGGCGGCCTTTGAGGGCGGGACGGGCTGGTAGGACGTGAACTCCCTGGGGACGGCCATGGGGCTCTGGAGCGCCTCCCGCGAGGCGAGGTGGCCCAAGGCGACGCATTCGGGCTCCGTCAACCCTCTCAGCAGTCCGTCGATGAAACCCGCGGCAGTGCTGGAAAATTACAAGATTCAAGATTCTTTATTTTGGCACAACAAGAAAAAAAAAAAAAACAAAAGGAAATATTTATACTCATCAATAAATAAATACATTTAAAAACATATTTAAAAAAAGACTAAACCAATAAGTAATACACGTGTGCCCACAGAGGCTTAAATTCAAAGAATTTGTGTCCCTCTGAGGAGTCGCACCTATCCCTCTAGGCATATCAAAAATAAATCACTATTAAGCGAAAGAAAACAATTGTGAAAAAAACCTGCTTAGAATAAAAATAATAGGTAGCGTTATATCATGAGCCAATTTCAGTAATTTTTAGAATTAAATGCTTATTAAATCATTTAAATTTGTCAAACTGGCTGATATCAATTTTATGATTATAAAAAAATTGTAACGCTACAACATATGCACTTCTTCTGTAAATTTCCAGATTAATTTTTGGCATTATAATGTTGGACCTATTAAGGTCCAAGTAAAACTTAATCATAATCAAAGAAAACCCGATTTGCAGCATGACCTTATGAGCGACATTTTGATCCCTCTCCACATTTCACGGTTTTTGTTTACTTTCTTTTCTTGACTGGAACGGCCAAGCCAATATTTTGCAACCATTAAAACACATATTAGTAAGTAATACATGCAAACAGGTAAATCCCTAGGAATGAATTGTACATAATAATGGGGAGAATAAAACAAGTAATCAGTCATGCAGTGTGGCCTATAGAGCGAATTTTTAATGAAAAAAGTGGATAAAATTAAATTAGGCACTTAACTTTAAGGTAAACTTAAACTTCAAACTTGAACCTAAACTTGATGGTTAATTTAAACTTAAATTTTAGACTCTTAAGCTATTGAGGCCAAACATGTCCAAAATCAAACTGAGTGGTCAGCTGTGTGACGAGATCGCACAGATAATTTTAGAACACGCAACCAAACTCGAAAATTTGGTGAATTTCGGGATTATTCAACTAATCAATCAATCAATCAATTCCTAATCAAAACAACAACATAAACATAAACATAACTCAGTATAAACTTTGATTTAAACTTCAAGATAAATTCATGAAATTTTGTGGAGAATCCAAATCTGCAATAATTAAGGGAGTTTCCAATTGAAAAAGTAAAGTTTATGTCATTTGCTCCATTTCTGGCGCAAGTGGCGCGCGCGAAAGTATTATTCCTGAGATCTACGTAAAAAATTATGAAGAATGGCGTTGGTCCCAATTTTTTACTGTGAATTCAGGGGAAATTAAGGGGGTTTAACCTATCCGTAGGTCACCCTGCATATAAATAGGACGTTAAAATCTAGGATTGTGTTCTTTGATGTATGAAACGGATTTATATGAGGTCCACGCCCCCTCCTCCCCACATTTAAAATTGAAAAGCTACCTAAATAGCTCTTTTTTTCTTTGAAAATTTGCTAAAAGAGAAAGAGAGAGAAAAAAGTTCCAGTCATGCAGCATGATCGTATGAGCGAATTTTCATAAACTATCTATCGTATGTTAAATTGCATTGAAATTGGAGCAATTTTAGTTGACAGAAATGGTTAAAAACCAATTTTATGGCAAAAAACTTATTCTCAATAAAATTCCACTGATTCAAAAGGGATTTTTGATTTTTAAATTTTTTTGAAGTTTTTATAGATATTTCAGCAAATTTTAATGACTTTTAAGCACGTTTTTCATCATAATTTTGAGACAAATTTTTAATGTCCTAGTTAATCGTTGAAAATTTAGTTTTGACTAAAATTCTGCAAAAAAAAATAGAAATTTAACGCTTTTTGGCTGTTTTTAGCCATTTTAGTGATTTTTTGGGTACATTTTTCGAAATTTGACCAATTTAATATGCTCAAAAATTGTTGTCCAACGAACTCATCCTTTCTTTTGAAATGCTTGATTTTTTGGTGAAAGAACGAAGTTTTTATCTCAATTCTATCGAGAGTTATCGTCTGGAATGACATATACATACATATATATATATATATATATATATATATATATATATATATATATATATACATATATACATATATACATATATATATATATATATATATATATATATATATATAAAAGCGTTAAAATCCAGGAATCATTCCAGAATGCCTCAAAACAGATTTCGATGAAGAAAATTTTTGAAAATTTTTATTTTAAAATTGTTGGAGCCATTGCAATAGCTTTATTTTCTAAGAAAATTCGCTAAAACGAAAATATCATGATTTTTTGGATCCTCCCACCATTCAGGTACCCCCTCCAACGACAGTAAATTTGAAACTTTCCAAGGTTACATGACAGTAATAAAATCTGGATCGAACAAATGATAGAAACTGTCACGGAAATCAGATAAGTATAGTATAAATATCACAATTTATCTTAATTACCCAGTCCATTCATCCCTTTCTATCATGCAATTTTAAACTCCTGACACATGTTTCACAATTAGAACATATTATTCATTGAACAAGAGAGAAAAAAAAAAAACGAAAATCCGACGAGAATAGTGTTGAAACAACCCAATTTATCATTATCTATTACCTCCTCCAGTCACCTCCTTCCTTAATGAAATTTGAAACTTCTGGCATACCTAGGTACATTTCTGTAAGGGATATGGGAAGACCACTGTCATTTATCCTAGACAAAACCTCTCCACAGTTACCCTCCCAGGGGGACCGTGCAATGTAAGCCAAATTGTAGAAGTAGGTACATGTTCGCTTTATATTAAAATTCTCTATTTTGCTCATTAAAACCCCCAACTCGTTACACTTTGGCGACGTGGATGGGACGTTGTTTAGTTGAGAGCTGGTTAGAAGCTGAAAACAAACAAACCGCGTCTGAACGACATCGATACGAAACTGTGAAGTTGGGGTCACGGCTAGCTAGTGCAACGAGGTCATTATTTTTGTCGTGTACGGTTAAAATCGATTATTTATGCCGCCGAAAGATGAACCTAAAATAGAAGGCCAAGGAGGAAAATACGTAATTTTTTGCCAGATATATGTTGTACAACCGCTAAGGATCGTATGGAAGATGTTTTGAAGCAAACAGTTTCACGGACGGCACGAGGTAAAGGGCTCTCTTTCTCAATTCTCTTGATGAAGGTACGTACAAATTGATGATCGAAGCACTGAACCTCCTGGACAACAGCCGAGATTTGCGGAGTCAGAAAAGGACCAAACCTCTAGACCTTGTCTTAGCCCACTGAAGTGATGTAATGAGTAGAAGTAGGTAGTGATCTATGGACCACAAAACGCTAATTATATAGACACTAAAGTGAAGTTACTAGTTGCGTAAACAGATGTAACAAGAAATATTATTTAAAAAAAAAAAAAAAAGGTAAGGAGGCGAACTGATCAGCTGAGAGAGCACAGAAACTAAATTTCTTCCTGAGTGATCTATGGTGCTGAAATTTGAAACAGCGCCTTTGAAACACCATGAAAATGATTTCATGAGAAATCAGCTAAAGGACCTGTTAGACTAATTTCTTTACCAATCGATCTACTAAAATACATTACTACTAAATGAAGATTTAATGTACGAAAAACAAACATAATTTCAAATCGATCTACAGTCTTAGCAACCCTGCCATATGGTGAGATGATGACTCTGTCACAAGTCATTTTGTTTCCCAACATTTATAATCGCATTATTTTACCTTCATTAGGTTGATTTTCCAACCTACCTCTTCAACTCGAAGTTATTATATTACGATCCTGCTACATTGAAAATGCCCATATTTTAAATAAATATATTAAGGACTGATTTCGCAGTAAGAAAACTGGCAGAAGGTTTTGTGTTCTGAAAAAATAATGTGAATAGAAAGATATGGATATTGCGTAGTCCGAGACTGGTCCAAGACAATGTGAAAAAACGTATTATGTTGTTAGTTACGTAGATTAATTTGATTATAACCGCCTGTAACACCATTCTCCCACATACAATGAGTTTCTAATGGGTTAATTGCCAAGTAGCGACCTGACCGCCAAATCCAACCACCTTCAATTACCTCCAAAGTATGCCAGAGAATCTAATAATCGTTTTCTGAGAACCAGACTAATGTCAGATGGCTCGGAGAGACCAAAGCGTCGTCCTACGTGGATTCCGATGGGTCCACCTACGTTTAGTAAAGTTAGATTCAAAGGAAGTTTCCCTCTCCGACTTGATTTACCCACCGACCGAGTCGCCGACTCCTAATTCCACCCCCGACTACAGTTGGGTCACACTTTCCAAACTCCACCAGACCTTGACAATGAAAAGGGACTTTAAAAACTGAAACTCGTCTAAGCTCTGTTCATCCTTTTCGCAACTTGTTCGCGTTACGTACTCAGAACTCGGGGAAAATCTGGAAGACGGTGGATAAAACTTAAACTCGAGAACAAAACTATACTTTACTCAAAGCCGGTTGAAATTATAAAACGAGGAATATGCTCGGTTAATGAGATCTTTTATACCCGGTTGTATTGAATGAAGTCCATAGCACATTATGTAAACATAAATGGAGGAAAAATGCCATATTTCGAGATTTGGCAATCAAACGAAGGTTTATGGACTTCAGTCTTGGGAGTTCAAATTTCAAGAGTTCGGAGGATGATTTCCACCAATTTTTAGAGGACGAGTCTATAACTCTGCAAATAATTACACAAATTTATAAATCTTTACGTATTGCTAAGGCTCTGTACACAGAACAATTGTCAGTAATACACTGCCCAAGAAAGAGAAAAAAAAATCAAGGTCGTACTCTCACGAAAATGGTACTGGTCCTGGGGGTTTTGGAGGGTGCTGAATCTGAACCCCAAGCCCGTTTTTCATGTAGACGTCTAATTTTTGAGGTATGACACCTGCATTTTTGAAAAAATCTCTTAAATTCCAGGATAATTTATGTTTAATTAAAAGGTGATACCACATATATGATGGTTATGAAATGCCTCGTTAACGTGTCTCAGGTCTAAGAACTGAAAAAAAAAAAAAAAACAAGCCCCCTGGACCCCCGGTTACCTCTATTTACATACTTCGGACGAAATTATTGAAACACAGAATGTGTTTGCGTTGTCGCGCAACCAAGTGACAACCAAACAAGCGTCATTGTTTACTATTCATTTATAACATCAATTTATATAGTTATAGTATGAAACTACGAAAAAAAATACGAAATAAATTCGTGATAAATCAAGAGCGATTTATCAAGTAAATGTCCTAAAGAGGCTACATACGAAATTACAGCTTCCTAGAGTGTAAAGTATAGAAATTAGCTTTAAAAGCCACTCATCTGATCCGGACCCTGGACATCGTCAAGTAAATGTCCTAAAGAGGCTACATACGAAATTACAGCTTCCTAGAGTGTAAAGCATAGAAATTAGCTTTAAGAGCCACACATCTGATCCGGACCCTGAGCATCGTCAAGTAAATGTCCTAAAGAGGCTACAAACGAAATTACAGCTTCCTAGAGTGTAAAGTATAGAAATTACCTATTCAAATTATTCAACCTCCGCTTCACAAATCAAACCGTTTTCGTAATACTCAGATCACCTGCTATGAATCAAATCATCGAAACACGAGCTCAATGAAATCATCAGAAATTAACAAGCGGTTGCAATCATGTTCACAATATCAATTATTGAGAATGATCACCTGTGTGTAAACAATTATTTATATAACCATGCTCATAACTCAGTTTGTTGGACACGCACTTCGCAGTAGTTAACATAATATTGTTGGATAAATCAAGAGCTTTCGAACGAATGGTCAACGAATTTTGTGGGATGAAAAACGACGAAGTACCATTTCCCTAGCAACGACTCGGTTGTACGTGAAAATCATCCGTCACACATTTCGTTACGATCCCGCGTTCCATTTTCGGCTAGTTAGTCCATGGCTAAAACACATTCTGTGTTAAAAACGTGGTGAGGACGGTAGAAGAGGAAGTGCACTTTTATTCTAGGAGTCCCAAAAGAGCTCCATTTCCAGTTTAAGGTAATATCTACATTTATTAGGAATGAAGTCAGCCTCAGAGGTAAATTAGCTGTCAGTGCTTCTCCATAAATTGAACTTTGGTTCTAAATACTACAAAGGAACTCAAATTCAGATGTCAGTACCATAGGTCGATTAGAAACGAAATTAGCTTAAGATCCCTGAAATGATCAACCGTATCACAATTTCGTAACCGATTTCACGTGATGGTTGGGCAAAAGGATGATAGTTTCATTAACATACATAATTTATTATATGTTTACAATTCACGAGGTTAAACCTCACTAGCCAGTAGTGAGGAGTGGGGGATGCTACTGCTTGTTTGATCAAAATTCGGAACCTGTTCCTAGAAATGTTGAGGAAACTTAAATATACCTACTAATATTGCATACTATGATCACAAAAAATTTTAAAATACAAGAGATGAAAGATAATATCGATTTATAATAAAAAATAGTGACATAACTGACTAAAAAATAAATTAACCCCATGCATAGCTTCAGAATGCCAAAAAACGGTTTTCCACAGAATTAATCTACGATAATTTGATTTTATGAGATTTCGGAGCCCTTGCAATAGTTCCATTATTTTCGGCAATTTGTTTAATAATACAACGAGCGGTGAAAAATAAAAGAAGCTATGTAAATTACTACCTATCTCCAGCTCCGAGGGAATTGGTGACATTGGCAAGTGGCACCGACGGATAGTATCTGGCGCAGATCTCAGGTCTTTCTTGTCGGATCAATGTATCTCTAGGGGACTCGTCTGACCTACATCGGCTCAGCATCTGCAAATCAACAATAAGAACTAGTGGTAAACGAACAACAAAGTCATTTATATTTATTTCAATATGTTTTAAGTGTAGGTACATATCTACTAGTAAGATAGTACTAGTGCATTGCATCATAAAACTCTGTTTCGATAACGAAATTTGAATTTTCATAATTTTAAGAGCCATTGCTTTAGCATTGTATTGTATTCAGAAAAGTTGCTCATCGGGTCATGCTACATCACTGGATTCCAACCACCTCCCCCCCCCCCCTATTGTTGTTAGCTCATTCGTTTCATTGATAAGCGAGATAAAGTTGAATGATCTTCTGAGATTGGATTATCATGCGCAATAAACCTCCGAAGTTTTCTACTTCGGTAGGGAGAAGGCAAAACGCGTTCGTCCTTGACCGAATGAAGGTCTCAGCCTTTTCTTTCTCATTTTTCCAAGTGCTTTCCTTTGTTTGGCTGCACTTCTCCGTATTTACCTAATAGCCTTAGTTTATATTATAATCGCCTTATGTTATAATTGGAGCTCGGATTTTGCATATTTTGCATATTACTTTTTTATTGCCCAAAGTGATTTTTCTCGACGAATTATGATGTTTGGGTGTTTGTAGGCTACTTTAAATTCAAATTTAAAATGCATATTTTTGCATATTCATTCGTACATATAAGTGCATATTTAGGGTGTAAGTGCGTATAACTGCATATTTTCGGCGTTTTGCAAACATATTCTAGTTTTTGAAAGAAATTTTCACGCTTCTCGTCACGTGTATCTTCAAGGAAGGTAGGAATCCAAAACCTCTTCAGAATACGAGGTAAATGACAGGCTAAAGGCATAGCAGGTACTGGTTGATTCCGTAAGCAGGTTTTTTTTCGATTAAATCCATATTAACACTGCAGACAACGACTGCTGCCATTCTAAGCTAGGTAGACATTCACATTACAGCTGTCATTATAATCGGATTATACGGGAGAACTTAGGAGAAGACTGTGACTGGATTGAATGCACACGTTTCTTTTCACCAGAGTATTAAGATTGTAACGAATTTGTCCATGGCTGCTCTACTTTCATGTGTATGGATCTAGATCCATAGTCTTTCATAGTTGTGTCGTGTGATGTGGAAAGAACATTTTCATATTTAAAAATGGTCCTTTCAGACCGAAGGCGTAGTTTTAAACTAGACAATTTGGAGAAGATATTGATTATACAAACGAACTAATTTTTGTGGTAGTACAACAGATTCAGTTTTATTGAAATTATAAAAATTAAGTGATTCTCCTTTTGGTGGTTATTCTTGCGTATTCTCCCGTCTTCCGTACAAATAATTTCAATTTTTTAGTGGTTTTAATCCCTCGCATTGTGATTTACATACCTAGCACTATTCGAAATATATGTACGGCTTGATATGTTAGGGATAAGTGAATATTTCAATGTATGTATTTGGGATACGTGCATATTTAAGTGCATATTTCGAGGTTTTTAAGTGCATATTTATGCATATTTAGGAAGTTTTAAATGCATATTTTGAGGTTTTAAAGTGCATATCGATCCGAGCTCTAGTTATAATCAACTAATTGAAGTAGGCCGGAGTTATCGAATTACTCGAAGGCATTTTAAACTTATTTGGTTTTCTACCTTTATATCGATTCGATCATTTTCCTCCTTTTCTCAGGTTTATTGTCAAATTGTAAGCAGACTAAGCATGTGCAGGTTAGATTCCGAAACTGCACTAACGTTGGTTATTCAGGGAAAATGACGAAATTTTCAGATGAAGTGGAAATTCTGCACATTCTGGAGCTTGATACTGAAGTAATGAATAAATTATATACGTTGCAGCAGACTTAGGAAGGATAATTTTGAGACTTAGCAGATCTCCGACCATTCGATGCATATATTGAAACTTTACAAAGTACATAGAAACTCGGATTACCAAAATTACTATAGATGTAATTTGTAGGAGGGTATAGTCTTTCTCGCTATGCCTAGGACATCTTGTCATCAAGGGTTAATATTTCTCGGTAACTGGATTAATAACCCAATAAATCGAATTTTTATTGTCTTCAGGTATTACACCTGAACAATATATAACCCACCGTTTCTTTGTAACAACTTTGGCCGCGCGCGGTGCTCTGTGCCCGACCCATATTTTCAGTGCTATACGTAGTTATTTGGGAAGTAAGCATAGATATTAATTATAAATCAGTTTATTTCTGAATTTTAGTTCGACGGACCATCGAATAATAATTATTTGATGGTCTGAAGAACTGTTATTGTAAAATTAAAACGAAATTCGAATTACCTACTTTAATCTGAAAAAAAAAAGTGGAGTACAAAATTTTTATTTGAACTCCTCTTCCTATTCAAATGAAATATCAAACACCCACATCTAACTGGCTGAGCTAAACGAACTGGAATTGCAGAAAATTAAATTAAAATTCGAATGATGAACCAACCACAAAATACGCAATACCAGAAACAGGTATAGATATTCCATCCACTTTCATTCTGAACTGTCCACATTTTTGGGAGAAAAGACAATTTGAGAATGCAAATAACAACTATTAAATAACTGGTACGTTTAAATGTAGTTGATTCACTAAGCGAAAAAAGCATGTTACTTTTGCAGAATCTAGAGGAACATTGAATCCGTTAATATCGTCCTTTATTCTCCCAAATCTTCTCCCAATTCTCCCAATATCTTCTCCCAAAAGTAGATCTATATTCGCGAATCAATAATTCAAGAGATCCGAAATATGTAAAAGGCGGCAACTATAAAAGCTCACAAAATGGAAAACTCCTTTACTGAAGAAGAAAAGAAAGTCAAAAGGGGAAAGAAATCAGACAATCAATGAAGGACGAGAGGAACTGAATGGGAACGTTTCTTGCTTTGGGCTGCCGATTGAGCGGCGATTCAATCAGTTTTTTAAAGTTTTTTTATTAATTCACTTATTTTGTGTTAAAATACCAGGATTACGAAGACCAACTGCACTCTTCAACGACAAATAGTTCATTTTCTTTGATTTTTCAAAGTTTTGGCATCAAACTACGCCATCGCATCACTCGAACTAGGGAAGTATGGATGGTACTGCAATTCTCAGCATGCACTTTTCTTTCATTTAAAAGTTGTAACCGCAATATTTTCCTCATTTACACATTAAACACATTGGACATTCCCAAATTACATGTTCTAAGTGTTCCTCTGTAGAATACAGCATGGAATACAATGCGGTTTGTCCGTTACTAAATAAAATTACAAATGGTTATTTTTAATCATTCTTGATTGTACTAAGATTCTTTTTTGTATCTCGAGAACATCGAATTAAAGTAGGAGGCACTTCCAAGAAGTATGAATACGAGCCCCCCCCCCCCCCCCCCCCCCCGTCATAGACAAGAAAAAACCATTATTGGCACGAAAAAAACTCAAAGTACATTTTGAATTTGTTGTATGAATTGCCTGTTCAGTGGTATTTTTGGTTGCCGAGTCGATTGTCACCGTCCCCAAATCGTTAAAATGTCAAATTCATACGAGAAATGCAATATTACTTCCTAAAATAGCTTAAAGACACTGTTAAGTGTGCGCATACAAACTCGATATATACTTTCTTAATTAAAGTAGATTGTATCCTAAGAGTTTATAGGCACTAACCATACACCTCTAAGATGAGTAGCTTTTATCTTATAAACAGACCTAGCGGAAATATTAAACAGAAATTGATACACTTCATATATATAAAAAATACAAGCATATAAACAACTTGAACATGATATTAGTGTCAACTTGTTGTCGGCTATTTAAGCAACCGCGTGTTGCCGACAAGAGTCGAAACTCAGCTCAAAATACATAACAGAGGAACCTCACAACGGGTTGTCGTTTGAGACTTCGCGGTTATATGATTTATTACTATGTCACTGTTGGTAGGGCGGCCCTTCCAAGAGAGAGGGACTTAGCAAGTATTTTTTGTAACTTTGAAAAATCAAAGAAAAAGAACTCCTCACCCCAGGAAAACGTGATCGGTGTTAAAACTCTCAGGATGGGTTCTTGTTATCTTAAAATAATATTAAATCATTCACCCAAACCATGCTGGACATTGACTTCGGACTGGGTAGAACGGTATTTTCTCCTCAGAATTCACCAGAAAAATATATCTTAAACCCATTTCTGGGATTCAAAACACATGCAATGACCTGCATTATATTTCATATCGTTTAATATAATTATATTTCATATCATATCATATCAAATTTCATACCTTCATTACATTTCATATTTTACATACTGAAATCAATTTCAAATCTAGAAAAAATGCAAATATTTTTTCTCACGATTTTAAATAGCAACAGTACTTTGGTTTCCCATTTACCTAGAGAGGAAAAATCCAAAGAGCAATTCTTGGAGAGACTTAGAATGAAAAACATAATGAAATGAAAAATAGCAAAAACAAGCGATCTGGCTTCCCGTCTCGACATGCGTTGCAATTTTCGGGTCACGTTCCACAACTAAACCTCTTTGGAATCAACATAAAGGTACACTTAAATCTCATCACACCAACTTTCAAAATTCGAATTTTTCGTTATAAATACCCATTCCAGCCCTATGTGTTGACACAGTTTAGAAGTGTAAACTTCTATAGGCGCACCGCATCGAAATGATGATGATCGTGTGAATACGATTTTACCATCACGTCACGCTGTTTTGACATTTCATGTCTTTGCTATGGCACATAAACGAAAAAATCGTTACGTAAACTGTTGACGAAAATTGTCCCAGTTGTTTTCTGATGATTTCCACTTACAACCGAGTCGTTGCTAGGGAAATGGTACTTTGTCGTTTTTCATCCCACAAAATTCGTTGACCATTCGTTCGAAAGCTCTCGATTTATCCAAACATATTATGTTAACTACTACGAAGTGCGTGGCCAACAAGCTGAGTTATGAGCATGGTTATATGAATAATTTTTTACACTCAGGTGATCATTCTCAATAATTGATATTGTGAACATGATTGCAACCGCTTGTTAATTTCTGATGATTTCATTGAGTTGGTGTTTCGATGATTTGATTGATAGCTGGTGATCCGAATATTGCGAAAACGGTTTGATTTGTGAAGGGGTGGTTAAATCATTTTAACAGGTAATTTCTATACTTTACACTCTAGGAAGCTGTAATTTAATATGTAGCCTGTTTAGTAGATTTACTTGACAATGTCCAGGGTCCTTTACTTGCCCAACATCCCAACAGAGAGGAAAGTAATGTCCAATTTTACTTTTTATATTTAGCAGAAAATCATCATAGAAGTTTACACTTCTCCCTTTTGGTCTTTAGTACACCTTTTTTTTTTTCACTTTGAGCACTACTTTGACTTCAGGCTGTATGTAACGGTGTCCGAAACATCACGCGCTCCAGCCACCTCTATCACTAAATATTCCATTAAAAACCAAAAAACGCCTCATTTTTACGCTTTTTTGTCCTTTTCAATCTACCTACTGTAACGGAAAAATCTACGTACTGTATGAAGATGCTTTAAATTTCCATTATTTTCTACCAAAACCCACAGCTATTCTTTTCAACACTGTACTACTAGCTTAAAAACGCTCGTATTTCCGCTCCAATAGAGACGGAAGTAAATGAGGCAGAATCGAAGTTTACTAAACCGACAGAACTCAGAGCCAATTCCAGGAAGCCGAATACGGAGAAGAAATCTCATTACAAGCCGTAGTTACATAGCTACAAAAGGTTCGCAGCTCGGAAGCGCTTGTTTCCTCGCGGATTTGCCCATCCCCCGAATGTAAATACGCTATAGCTCTCCACAGAGATGTTTATCTGCTAAGTGGGAACTTGGTGTTGAATGCGGGTGTGGACTCTGGAAGTGGGGGAGAGAATCAATGCAGAGAGGAGGCACTTAAGGCGAATGTTCTGCGTTCATTGGAAATGGTCACCTTGCTATTCCCCGTATACCGTCTTTTGGAAGTTGTACAAGAAACCGTTACGGTTAACGAGGGAAATGAACCATCTCACTCGCTTAAAAACATGAGATTTTAAGGTAACTGAGGCTGAGAACCTAAAAGGAGGGTATTATTGTCGAAGTTGTCCTTTGTATTATAGCATTTACAGATTTAATTCAACCTTTTACAGATTTATTTCAACCTTTTACAAATTCAATTCAACCTTTTACAAATTCAATTCAACCTTTTACAAATTCAATTCAACCTTTTACAAATTCATTTCAACTCTCCACCGGAAGGGGTGGATATGGAAAGTAGCTGATTGATTAGGAGGAAAGTTATATAAGTAGTAGGCTACATGAGGTGGGTAAGTAGTGGGTAACACTCATAATTACTTCAGGTTATGGAGAGAGAAAAAAATCGTAAACAGCGATACAGAGCGACTAATGTAAAAGTTATCGCTTTCAAGGGCATGCAAACATAAGTGATTGTCAGCATTGCAAACAGAAGCGATTCTGACCATACAGTAGACATTGAATTGGCAACGTAGGTCACGTAGGTACGTAGTTTGTACGTAGCTACCCACTTATAACTCATGTAGCCTACTACTTATAACTTTCCCCTAATCAATCAGCTACTTTCCATATCCACCCCTTCCGGTGGAGAGTTGAAATGAATTTGTAAAAGGTTGAATTGAATTTGTAAAAGGTTTAAATGGATTTGTAAAAGGTTGAAATAAATCTGTAAAAGGTTGAATTAAATCTGTAAATGCTCTATGAAAAGCCGATGAAGTACAAGAATTTATATGAGCGCCGAATCTACGGCCCTTATTTATAGATTAGCTTTCGGATCCCAAGCCTTGAGGCAGTTTCACATTGAGGTAATCAATGGCAGGGAAACAACTTTATGGAGGTAAAACTAATATTTCTGAAGGTTTACATATTTAAGACGAGAAGAATGTAAAAGACCCTAGTTAGCCTTACTAATATGATGACCCCTTGTTCGCCATTCTCTCAGCCTGTAGGTACCTTTTGAAATGCTGTCAAGAGGGAGAAGAACGTTTGGGTTTCCCAAAAGAGGTAGAATTCGGAAAGAAGTGGTCGCTGGATAGCGGCTATATACTTGGATAGGCAATGTTGTGAGCCCAAGCTGTGGCTACTGCCAACAATATTTCGATGGAGTGGAGGTTGTGGCCTGTTCCAGATGGAGGCGAAACAGCATTCACACCACTGAACAAGTTATGATGCAGACATGCACTGATCAGAATAATGAGCTTTGAGTAAAATGAAGTTGGTTCATGGCAGATATAAGCAATAAATCAGTCGCACATTTCCTTATGAGAATTACTGTCTCAATTGGAAAGAGGCAGCTGTTGCTGGACCTTTGCTAGAACACAATGCTAAGATCGTAATTCGGAAACTGTATTCGGCTGACAGCAAAATATCATTCGACTCCTTCAGGGTTACAAAGTTACGATCAGTTGAAATCGAGGGCACTAAACGCTCAATAAATGACTTTTATGGCGCTCCCATGAATCAGATAGGAAGCATCGGCAACGAAAGGGAATCCTCGAGTGTTAATTTATAGCACTTTCACGGAACATCCGACACTGTACGAGTGAAATGGGGGTTCTAAATCAGACCAACCGTTTTCCTTTCTTCAATGGAACCCATTGAACTGCTTCTAGTATAGAGTTTTGCCGTAATTTTTAGCATCTTTACAGTACATACTAAAATCGAATTGGGGATATAAGTTTTATAACTCAAATAATACCACAAATTACTGATTCTTGCAAGAGATAACTTCGTTGGGTTTAATGATTTCCGAATCAACAAAAGTGGATAACTTCTAACGAGAAAAACAACATTCTTCTCCCAATCGAAATTTCCATTCGCATTTTGCATTTTAAGATCGAATCAACCTTATATTGTGTCTTCGTCTTACAGCACAGATAACATCCAAAATGTTCACCGTATTGGTTGGGATTATCAGCAGTTGTGCAGGTGAGGCACGAATCACCACCTTCTCAATGAAATCATCAGAAATTAACAAGCGGTTGCAATCATGTTCACAATATCAATTATTGAGAATGATCACCTGTGGTAAACAATTATTCAAATAACCATGCTCATAACTCAGCTTGTTGGCCACGCTCTTCTCAGTTGTTAACATAAATACGGTGGGATAAATCGAGAGCTTTCGAACGAGTAGTCAACGAAATTTGTGGGACGAAAATAACAAAGTGCCGTTTCCCTAGCAACGACTCGGTTGTAAGCGGAAATCATCAGTAAATTGTTGCAACACATTTTCGTTACACATAAACGTTTTTTCGGTTGGAGATGCCAAAGGCATCTTTCTCACACATTGTTTTAAAAAATTAATTAATTAAAAAGCTGCCAATGGCGTAGGTAGTTTATTGGGTTCTCGGGCCCATAGAATGCATGCCGAGGATGCCACGGCAAAGAAGAACTAGCACTGCCAATGATACAAAATATTGACTGCAAGAACCTAATAAAGCCTATGGGTTCAAGAATGCCTAGTGATGGAGTTTTAACACAGAATGTGTTTTAGCTATGGACTAACTAGCCGAAAATGGAACGCGGGATGGTAACGAAATGTGTGACGGATGATTTTCACGTACAACCGAGTCGTTGCTAGGGAAATGGTACTTCGTCGTTTTTCATCCCACAAAATTCGTTGACCATTCGTTCGAAAGCTCTCGATTTATCCAACAATATTATGTTAACTACTGCGAAGTGCGTGTCCAACAAACTGAGTTATGAGCATGGTTATATAAATAATTGTTTACACACAGGTGATCATTCTCAATAATTGATATTGTGAACATGATTGCAACCGCTTGTTAATTTCTGATGATTTCATTGAGCTTGTGTTTCGATGATTTGATTCATAGCAGGTGATCTGAGTATTACGAAAACGGTTTGATTTGTGAAGCGGAGGTTAAATAATTTGAATAGGTAATTTCTATACTTTACACTCTAGGAAGCTGTAATTTCGTTTGCAGCCTCTTTAGGACATTTACTTGACGATGCTCAGGGTCCGGATCAGATGTGTGGCTCTTAAAGCTAATTTCTATGCTTTACACTCTAGGAAGCTGTAATTTCGTATGTAGCCTCTTTAGGACATTTACTTGACGATGCTCAGGGTCCGGATCAGATGTGTGGCTCTTAAAGCTAATTTCTATGCTTTACACTCTAGGAATCTGTAATTTCGTATGTAGCCTCTTTAGGACATTTACTTGACGATGTCCAGGGTCCGGATCAGATGAGTGGCTTTTAAAGCTAATTTCTATACTTTACACTCTAGGAAGCTGTAATTTCGTATGTAGCCTCTTTAGGACATTTACTTGATAAATCGCTCTTGATTTATCACGAATTTATTTCGTATTTTTTTTCGTAGTTTCATACTATAACTATATAAATTGATGTTATAAATGAATAGTAAACAATGACGCTTGTTTGGTTGTCACTTGGTTGCGCGACAACGCAAACACATTCTGTGTTTCAATAATTTCGTCCGAAGTATGTAAATAGAGGTAACCGGGGGTCCAGGGGGCTTGCCCCCTGGCGAGGCGCGGAGCGCCGAGTTTTTAAATTACAAACATACTCATCTTCTAATTAGTAAAGTAAAATAAAAAAAACAGGTGTGCTAAAGACCACACGGGAGAAGTGTAAACTTCTATGACGATTTTCTGCTAAATATAATAAATATAAAATATATTATGGAAATGATTTTGGTTGCCGAGAAAATCTTGTAAAGACCAATTTCAAAGTATATCTCAACGATGTCAAACTCTGTATGTTCATCCATAATTTCGACAATTTTCCTTTGCAGATTACTCACCCCTCTATTTGTTTTGTTAACATATTCAACTACATACCTACGCTGCGCACGAGTATTCCTCAGTTATGAACTGAAAATCCGTGTTTGATTTAACCACGTTTAACAAGAATGGATTGAACGCATTGTGCCATTTCTCACTTGGCTGTCTCTTGACGAAAAAACCCTGGGTCTCACGATTCCTGCTCTAATAATATTAATATATTCTTGATCGTCTGTGATGTTATTCTTGTTGTAGAAGTCATCCATGTCTTGATAATGTTCATTTTCCAACTTTTTCCTGATGTATCCGTGATGTTTTTTGTAATCATTGAATCTGTCCTCGGTATTTTTTATTGGGGTCAAAATCATTGTTTTTTTACATGGCATAAATGGTGCTTCAAATCGACATTTCTGAGCCTTTTTGACATGAATATGTCTTTGCTCGGGGGGTCAACCAAAAATTTTCGTTAAGCAAAAAAATGTCACAATTTCTAATAACGTTCATGTACAACCCAGCCGTTGCTAGGGGAATGGAACTCCCGCAGTTTTCATCGCACAGAAATCGTTCGCCACCTTGGAAAGCGCTTGCATTCCTAAACTAAGTTGATTGGACTATAAACAATTTTAATAAGTCGGTTACAATATTCTTAACGTAAAGCAATAGCATAATTTACTCCACTCCATAGGAAACATTTTCATCCTCTTGACAACAGTCGACTGTTAACTACAACTCATTGTAGTGGCTTCTCTCCACAGTTATTTTCAACATTTCTATAAGTAAACCGTTGTTTTGTTGGAATTAGTCGGGATGCGGCCCAGGGAAAATAAATGATATTGTTTCATTTATTGTTTTATTTGACAACGTTTCGTCCTCTTACTGAGGAGATCTTCAGATCTTGTTGTGTCCAGGAAAAAATTCCCCCAATCGAAGACATATCCATGTAACATGGTATCTACTTGTAAAGCAGATAGTGGAACTCGTTTACGAGTTTCGGATGAACTCCGTGGATTTCAATTTCATTTTTGAAGTGATTTTCTTGTAACAGGTAAATGTGTGCTTATGTGTTTGTAATTTTATATTTCCCGAAGCTTCGGATTCGGGAAATAAATGTTTTGAAAAACGAAATTAGAACAGAATACCTAAGTAGGTAATTTTCTGTTATGGTGCGCGTCTACAATTATTACTATAACCAAGATCAACTTCTCAACCAGGTGACAACAAAAAAAGCGGCATTGTTTACTATATCCATTTATAACATAAATAAATATAAAACTACGACATGAATAGAAGAGCAAGTACGAAAGAAATGCGTGATAAATAGAGAGCTTTCCAACGAGTGGAGAACGATTTTTGTCCGGTGAAAAATAAAGAAGTTTCATTTCCCCAGCAACGGCTTGGTTGTACGTGAAAATCAAAAGAAAAAAAACAGCGTGACGGAAAAAAACGTGACGGTAAAATCGTATTCACACCCCGCTAAATTTTTCGACGCGGTGCGCCTATAGAAGTTTACACTTCAAAAAGGCTTTTTTTCTAAAGTTGTGATATAATTTGAACTGTCCAAATAAAGAAAAAAAAATGTCCTGCTCACCTTTAAATTATGGACCGTTGATTCATTTATTTTAGGCATGGAATAAGATGAGGACATTAATCGATACGGTTTGTTTTTTACTAAATAAAATTACAAATGGTTTTTTTTTTTTTTTTTTAAATTAATTTATTGGTTTTATACAAATTGTGCATGTACCAGAACTATAAGGAAATGGGAATAGTGTATAGTTATATCATGAAATTTCATCTGCATGTTTCGGAAATCCTTTTTTTTTTGGTCTTGTTTATGGTGCTGCATGTTCTGAATTATTCATTTATTGAATTGTACCTAATGAGTCATGAGTCGCTTGTTACCGTCTGTATCAAAATCGTTACTTTGTGTTTGATGTTATCCTTTTGTTATACTTTGCTGTGACGTTATAGTCAAATGTTATCCTATGAAAATGTGATTTTTTCCGCGTGGAGAGGCTTTCCCTTCCGTGTTCGGCCGGTCAGGGCCGGAGGGACCGGACCGGCCCGGACCCACGCACCATGACGGCTCCCGGGGCCACCTGCCCATTTCTGAACAGGCGGCCCTTAACGGATGTTGTGGAGATTCTCCACACATCCTGGAGAACTAATCGGCGAGTGAGATAGATATTTGAGGTAACCATCAAGAAAAGTACCTACTAAAGTCTATCAGTTTTTCAAGCAAATCAAACAGTTTTGGAAAAAAAGAAAGAAGGAAAAAAGGAAGAAAAAACAGCTGGGAGGGGTCGGGGGTTCCGGCCGGTCCGGGGCGTTGCAATCATGTTCACAATATCAATTATTGAGAATGATCACCTGAGTGTACACAATTATTCAAATAACCATGCTCATAACTCAGCTTGTTGGCCACGCACTTCACAGTTGCTAACATAATATTGTTGGATAAATCGGGAGCTTTCGAACGAATGGTCAACGAATTTTGTGGGATGAAAAATGACGAAGTACCATTTCCCAAGCAACAACTCGGTTGTAAGCGGAAATCATCAGTGAATTCTTGCTACACATTTTCGCTACATAAAAACGCAACACATTTTCGTTTCACATAAACATTTCGTTTTCGGTTGGAGATGCCGAGGCTAAAGCTGTGTGAAAATCATCTCCTGAATGTGAAAACATTGCTTCCGCTACCTCGGTGCACTCTGAATCAAAATTCTAAAGAATTTACATTGCGTTATTGCAGTCAACATTTCGTGATACTTCTAATGTCCATCTGTTTTTTGTGGCAATACATAACCTTTGCCATGGCTTCCCTCCTAGCAGGCATGGTCTTCAGAACCTAATTGACTTCCATCACCATTAACCTCCAACCTAGCCTCTATAGGCAAAAGCTCGGTGGCTTTGAAGGCCTTAAGGATTTTTGAAGGACATTTTAAAAAATTTTGTGCTACTTTTGTTCCACATTTCAGCAGCTCAATTTTTATTAATTTTTTGTTAATGAAAAAACAACTTTCCATGCAAAACTATTCGGGTTGGTTTTTCAATGCTCAGCAAAACTTCAAGTAATTACAAGGACTTCAAGTAATTAGAAGGACAATTTCAGTTTCTTTATTTGGACAGCTCAAATTATATCACCACTTTAGAAAAAAAGCCTTTCTGTTTTTAATTTTATTTATTTATTTTTATTGTTATGCTGCCCTTTTTTTGACGTTTTGTAATTTGGAAAAACTAGGCATTCTTGAACTTATAGGCTTTATTAGGTTCTTGCAGTCAATAGTTTGTATCATTGGCAGTGCATTCTTCTTGCCGTGGCATCCTCGGCATGCATTCTATGGGCCCGAGAACCCAATAAACTACCTACTATTCCACTTGGCTTAACTTTATACGCCATTGGCAACTTTTTTATTTATTAATTTATTCGACTCAGAATTTCGGAAAGTTTTAGCCTTGGCATCTCCAACCGAAAAAAGTTTATGTGTAACGAAAATGTGTTGCAAAAATTTACTGATGATTTCCACTTACAACCGAGTCGTTGCTAGGGAACCATTCGTTCGAAAGCTCTCGATTTATCCAACCTAACCGTATCATGTTAACTACTGCAAAGTGCGTGGCCAACAAGCTGAGTTGTGAGCATGGTGACTTTACTTTTGCGCATGCGCAGAGTGAGGTATTGAGTCAAGAACAGGAAAATGAGCTAGTTACAAGGATTCGCGGACACACGAAAGACACACACTTACTCACACACGCACGCACACACGCAGAGACGCGGTACCAAAGCTGTTAAAAATGGTCTAAAACGTAAAATGGGAGTCGAAATTTTGATTTTAAAGACCGGATATTTGTTTTCTCCCGAAATCAATTCTTCTGCTACCTTTGGGTAGAATCGGAAGCAATATGACTTTTTTTCGCAGTTTTTGAATAAAACTTTGGGAGTTTTAATATTGGGTTGAGTTTTCCGTAGATTATTGTTAAGATTTACTTAATATGGACTTCTCGTTGATGATCAAATTCGGGGTCCAGGATTCACTACATTCCCGTCTAGTAGCGCGTATGGTATGTATGATGTATTACAGAAATTAGGATCGGAGGTCGATGGTAGCAAAACAGAAGATTTTTGAAAAACAGTTGTTTGATTGTGAATGCTTTAGTTCGAGCGTAAAGTTCGTTTGTAGGGATTCGACGAAAAAGGTGGAATCGCGCTATAAGTAGTATACCTTTCTGCACGACATCCAGTTTCGTTTGAAAGCTATCCTGTGCTGATCCCCACACGTGTATGCAGTTATAGTTGAGCAGAGGTTGGACCATAGTGTTGTAAATTAATTTTAACTTAGATTCTTTCAAGATGTAACGAATTTTATAAAAAAAAGTAAATACATTTTTTAACCTTATTCCCTAGCGGTTTTGTGTGGTAATTAATCCCATTTCAAGTTATTGTCTATGGTCACACCTAAATATTTATGTTTGGATCCTACGCCTATTGGAGAACAACAAGGAGCATTGGGATTTGCGCATTCATGGATAATAATCTTATGCTGGACCCCGATATCGCCAGTTTCCCGATCGAATTCTAAATAATATTATAAATATTAATAAATATGAATATCATAAATAATTGTTGAAAGATTACTATAAAAACAGTGCTTCAGTTGGTTCATGAACGAGTTTGCAACTTTATAAGCTGCTTTCTAGTTATTTCTTTCTACGAGGATCGTCGTATCGTCGGCGAAGAGATTCATGTTACAGTTATTTTCAAGATCACAGTTATTTTCGAAATACACTGACACATTAAGAGACGAATGAAATGACGGGCAGTTTCCTAGTCAGCTGAGTGAAGGAATTTTTTCTTTTCGTTTTTATATATTTTATCTAAATTGATTATTGAACTCAATAAATTTTTATTGTTCATTTTATTGAGTTAATTAAATCCTACATCACGTTTAGCCACAGTGCGAAGTTAAGCAGGCAGTACGAAGTCCGTTTACTTTACACCAAGTTATTCATGCACCCCGACCGGGGCAACGCTCGGGTAATCAGTTAGTTGTAACATAGATTGCATGTACCAACTTACCAAGATACCAAGTTTGCCCATCGTCACCATTAGGACTGGTATGTGTTGAGCCAGAGGCTGGGCCAAGTAAACTAACTGTTTCAGTAGTCCATCCGTATCCTCGAGTAAAAGCTCTTCATTCAAGCTCACGCCTAAAATTCATAAATGAACGCAATGAGTTATAAAAACTTTATCGCGTCCATTCATCCGTTATGCATGTAATGAAAAATCTTTACCAGCTGCGAACGCCATTTCTCTCAGTTCATACATGTTTGGAGAGGAACAAGAAATGGTAGTCCATAAATTTGTTTCAAAAGGTTTCGGAGCCTTGAGAACGTCAGTAGGCTCGAACCAAACTGGAAAAAAAAAGATTTTGTTAGAAATGATAGGCATGTGCAGAACATATATATACAAGTGTTACAAGAAGAAATGGTAAACAAAATTATTTTACGAACTACGTAATGCCCTGATTAGTGTTGTTAACTGCACCTTACCATCATAACGGTAACGAACTATCCGATAAAGTATGATCAATAAATCGATTACCGTAATACTGCAACCACAGGGCACTGGAGTGGAACGTTAGGTTACTGGAAGGTTTCAAACTCAGCATTGTGCTTTTGGTCACCGTGTGGAGTTGGTGAGGTCTTCATTAATCAGATTTCATCCGTGTACAGTGGTGCTTTCGGGAAGTTTTTTTTGTGGTGAGTAGATACTTCAGATGTTACTCTTTCAGTTATTCAGTGAGTTTTTAATAATATACCGTTTTTTATATGTTTTAGGCCGTGGTTTGCACTTGCCCCTTTGGAATGGTGCTGGGGTAAGTTCATAACACAGTGGCGGGACAAGTGCACAGTAGTATGCACTTGCCACTTGAAATTATTTGTATTTATCTAAGTGTGATTATGTCACAACTGATTACTCTTATGAGAAGTAAACAAATAAGCATAAGATAGAAAATAAGAAGAAAGAGAGGCTAAGAAGAGGGAAAAGCAGAATGAGAACAAGTCAAAGTCCAAGAAAAGAAGAACAGAGTGCCAAAACCCGTTTCTGATGACAGTTCAGAAGAATCAGATTTTGACCCATCTCATCTCTTCCAAGATTCTGATGAAGATCCAGAATATCCAGAAGATCCAGACCTTGATACTTGGATACAACAGCAACTCTTCCATACTTCCATAGAAGATCAATCAATTATCGAAGACAACAATGACGATTCCCAAGAATAAAGTTTCACACCTCTTAAGCCAGTGTGTGAGGTTGCGGTTAGTGATTGGGTTCTTGTGCAATTTTCAGGGAAAAAGTTTATTCAACACTTCGTTGGTAAAGTCAGGTCGTTTTAGAATGGAGATCCCATGGTAGAATATGTCCGGAAGCATTCTTCTTCAGAAGGGGTGACAACTTTTAAAGCTCCGCCCATGGAGGACGTAAGCTCAGTGGAGATGGCTGATATCCTACATGTCTGTGGTAGACGGGGTGAAGTATTATTTCACAATGATTTTGCTACTTATAATCTCAACTAATGTTTCTGCTTGATACTTATGTTTGTTTTGATCAGTATTGTATTCCTTTAATTCATTTGGAACTTTTTTAAATGTTTGAGCGGCAATGCAAGTTAGCTAGGTTATAGTTCACTAAATGAAGTCAAGTTATACTCCTTAGTAATTTAGTTGTCTTGTTTAGGTTCCTACCTTCTTAATTTTAAAATGAATAGCAATAATTATTGTCCCATGATGCGACTGATAAGATTTATAGTAAATCTTGTGATAAAAATTTTACTGTTTAATTAGTCTTGGGAGGTTACCAAGTCCATTAATGGGCGATTAAAATGTAATGCACTTGAGAAGTTACAATTCGTAATCGATTTGTAGATCGATCTTCGTTGTCTAGTTCAATCTTGGCTGTTTATGTATAATATATATGACATATAATGTGTAAGAGAGAATTTCAGACTAACAAAAAAGTTTCAGCAGCGTTTTCCCAATTCTGGATGTTTTTGTCTTTTCCCAAAGTCCTTGACTCGCAATACGAAGAAGTGTGTAGCTCCTGAACGGAAACCACTAAGTCAAAACCTCAAAAACCTTAATTTTCTTCAGAAGATGGGCTATCTGATGACCCCCACAAATGGTTTGATATATGTAAAGGGAGAAAAATAACGGCAGGGTATGCAGTGACCCCGTTTTATCGGGGCAAGTGCATAATACAGGATTTTTACCTACTTCCTTTAAAACTATAATGATATTGATTCCTGAACAATTGCATATTGGGTAGTCTTGGAGAGATGTTCCAGGAGCATAGAATACAAAAAAATCATATCTCTAACTATAATAGACTATTTTGACATTTTCATGTCTTTCATATGGCACATAACAAAAAAATCGTCACGAAAGAAATTGTCCGAAGTGGCCATAACGATGATTATGACCATCAGAAATGACGTTGACCATTCATAGGTAAACACATGAAAATGTCCCAATGGGTTGCAGACTCGTATGCAAGCGTTAGGTTTAACTTAGAGTAATAAATCAGCATTCTTTAGCTGGGTGACTACGCGAAGCTCCCCGTCAAAAGCAGGTACACCCGAGAGAATGGGTGTACGTGATTCTCCCCCTTCCCCTCTCGAGGCGTTTCGAGCCTTATCAGTGATTTGAACGGACCAGCTCTCAGTGATCATCGAACAACATGAACGTACATCCTCGTTTATATCATCCGGTACTCGTCGCGGTCGTGATGTGCTATTGGTGGATAGTTTTAAATTTTATTTCCGAAAACCGTTGGCAAATGAAATGAGTAGGTGGGTGTGTAGTCTGAGGAAGTATAAGTGCGCATTAAAGACAATGGGAAGGCAGATTGTGGATGTGGTTGGCAGTCACGACCACGACCATCCCCCAGCTGTAGAAATCGACGTTGCAAAAAGAGTGCTCCAAAATAGTATGAAACGGAAGGCTGTGGAAGACATCTCATCCCGATCATCAAAGGTTATTTCAATAACTAAAAAAATCAATGAAAAATTGGAACGAAATAGTGAAATCGTAAATAGACTGCATGCACATGCGAAGTTATTTCATGATTTTAAACGAATAAAATTCGTAGTTAGGCACACAAACTGCTCACATTTCAACTCAATATAACACAAACGTAATACTATAATTTTGGAAAATTTTGTTCATTCCAGGTAGTTAGAGCTGCAATTGATGAGGCCCCTTCTGCTAACATCATTTAGTTCCACGATGTTATGAACTTGAGACGTATCGCTTATTGGGCCAAAATACGAAAATTAGGATCGCGACTTCCACAAAATAGACGTGATGTATTCGAAGCCCTGCGAATGTTGGACACCACAACATCGAAAGGAGAGGATTTTCTACTCCACATAGATGAAATTCTTTCATGTAAAAACCAGCCAAGATTCGGTGTTTGACGACTGACCTGTTCGATGTTTATTTACAAGTGATTTCACTTGGAGACGACGATCACGATATTATTCTGTGATAAATTAACTTTGTTTTAATATATTTATATACTATAATTATTCGTGCAAGCTGTTTTGTTCACCAAGCTCCGTTATGATCTACCCAGATATACCGTGCAGTTTATTTTATGTTTCATCAAATTATTATTATTCATTAATATTTTTCATTTTGACATTTGTAATGCCAAAAGTCTAGGTTACTGGATTAAGTGACTTTCGAATATAGGTGACGGGGAGCTTCGCGTACATGAAGAGAAAGGAGGCGGGGAGCTTCGAGTACATGAAGAGAAAGGAGGCGGGGAGCTTCGCGTACATGAGGAGAAAGTAAGCGGGGATCTTCACGTATAAAAACTCGTCGATGGGGATCTTCGGGTATGCGCCCGCAAACTTTAGAAATTCTGGTGTGCACTTACCCCGACTTACCTTATGTGTTTGTGGAGACGGATTTCGTGATCCATAGCATGATTTTTAATGACTTCTCTTACCATCTTGACTTTAAGGTCGCGATGGAGATCATCCGTTCTGATATACCAGAGGGCATTAGCTATGCTCCTGAGTATTTTTTTCTGTGGCGTTTGGATGATTTTCTGGTTGCTTTTCTTGGTGCAACCCCATAACCCCATTCGCACGATAACAGAAAATTACCTACCTAGGTACTCTGTTCTAATTTCGTTTAGTAATTACATTTATGTCGTAGTTTTGAATGTATTTACATTTACGAATTAGCATTTAGCATTTTAGCCGAAAACTCAAAAGGGAAAGGAACCGGGGGGTCCAGGCGGGCTTCTTTTTTTAAGCTTATCGGAAAGAGCAACATTAGGTACCTTATTCCGCTGGCTTAGGGACGAAATAATACATTGAAGATAAATGAATGGGAAATGGTAACCTAATAAAATGACCACACAACGATTTTCATTGAAAATGCTAACGTAGTTAGTATTATTTCCTGTTCAAGGAACCCCGCTTTCACCTCAGTGAAAGGATGAAAATGAGGTCTGAAATAATAACGAGATTAATGGAGGTGTCAGTTTCAGGTAGAAAGACTTTCAGGGTTGCCGGAGGATCTGATACAAAGTTGGGTGTTGAATCGATCAGAGGAGAGCCAACATCAGGGAGGAATGAAAAACGGTGCGAATTATTACAAGAAGGTTTATTATTTCCGTACGGAGACCTTTGGTCAATAAATATGTTACCTGTTATAGTAAAATAAATTTGCCTGTTTCATCGATGAATCAGCTGATCAGGTCACCTCCACACAATTTAATTACATTCTACGTCTTCTGTAGGCGATCCATTTCAAATTTTAGCAGCGTAATTTTTTTTTCATTATCTTCAATAATCGACTTTTGTAATTTGAGCAAGAAAGAAATTTTGTAAGTGAGAAACGGTTAATTGCAACGCCTAACCCGTACGGCTCACACAAATCATTCATAATTACACAATGAATTACCTGGAATTTTACGTTGAGTTGAAATGTTCAAGATCGCTTTGATTGATTCTGCAGGTATATTTCCATCAACAACAATGAAATTACTTCGAATCAAAATACTTTCGTTCGCCGCAATCTGTGGAATCAATAAATTATACGTAATTATATACTTATAAACTATACAAATAAATAAAATTGCTTTTCCATTGTTGAATGTCACAAATAATTGCATCTAGCTCTTTATTATCTACCTGAGATGGAGAAATCTTCGAGTGTATTTCCATGTCACCCACGCCAACTTTAGCATCACCATTTGGATCGATGAGAGCGCAATAGCAAGCTGTGCGTGCATGATCTAGTATGGAAATTCCACTTGTATCCTACGGGAATATTCAAAAACTAAAATAATTGCGATATACACGTACGAAACTGAAATATGTGCAACAACAATATTACTCTAATTAGTAAAAATTTGTGGACAGTAGACAGTTGTGAAATTTAAGGGTATATGAGCATATTTTTATGTGACAGTATTTTTCTTCTGTGTCGCTGTTTTCCATTGATTGAATAGTAATGGACCGAAACCAACAGAGAGGACCTCAGGGTATAGTAAAAATATCTCTATAAGGGCCTTAACAAGCGTTATAATAGAATATCCGTCTTTCAAATCGGGGGTTGAACTTAGGGCAATCAAACTATCTTGGATAAACAGGACAATACCGACACAAAAAGACAAAATGGACGAGTACATAGGCATATACATTGGCTACAGATATTGAATTCACAACTTGAAATCTAAAATATACAGCCTCTCGGGAAGATCGGAATATATGTGGATGAGATAAGACTGAGATCATGGAAGTGGCGATTGCAACGACAACGAAGAACTCCGAATCGGGGGACATCAATCAGATTTAGGGCGATCAATTCTATCTCGGATAAAAACCATGACACCTATGAAATAAAAAAATTAAAGTGTCTGCCAAGTTGGCTGGGCAGCATCGCTTCCTCACATGTTGTTACATGGACGTATAGAATTGAAGTGCAGAAAACTGGTCGAAATTATTTATAAGTCGACGTAGAAATTAATGTTTACGGATACGCATAGACTCCTATTAATCCAACGACAATAAAATTTATACGGGAATGTCCAGGAGCTAAACCGCACAATCTTTGAAAATTGCATAATTATCGGGCCATTATTCTCGGAGTTTTGTCTGTGTCGATCAAATTTAGTTTTGCTCATGCGCCATAGTTATTACTTCACCAATCGTGATATAATTCATAGGGAATTTTCCTGGAACATATCCTCATCTACTCTCCGAGTTTGAACGAAATCGGACCAATAGATTATAAGAAATCGACGTTATAATAAATTAAAGTTTGCGCATGCGCACAGACCACTATTTATGTGACGGCAATGGACGTTATAGGGGACTAGAAGGTATCCAGCACAATTACTGAAAATACCATCAAAATCGTTCCATTAGACTCGGATTTTTTCCTGTGTCAATTGATAATAGTTTCGCGCATGCGCAATGGTTATTACTTTACCAATTGCGGTATAATTTATTGGGCATTTTTCAGAACATATACCAAAAACCCTACCGTCTTTAAACGAAATTAGACCAACAGGTGATAAGAAATCAGCTTTGTGAGAAATTCATATTTGCGCATGCGCACAGACTATTGATAATTTGACGTCATTGAAAATTATAGGGGGCCGTCTAGGTCGTCTAGGAGTTAACTCGCACAATCTCTGAACATTTCATCGGAATTGGACTGAAACTTGGAATAGTTTTGGGCATGACAAGAATTTACCGCAGACGGACATCAGACAGACAGACAGCCACGGAACCAAAATTGATCAGCAAGCTTTGAAACGCAAGGACCAAAGAACAAGGACAAGCAAAACTCGACGATTCCATAGACATATACATCGAATGAAGAAAATTAATTTACAATGTGGAATCCGGAATATACAAAGCATATTGGGAAGATTGGAAGACATGGTGGACGTGATAAGACAGAAGAACATGGAAGTGGCGATCGTGATGACAACTATGAAAAAGGGTCAGGGAGATAAATGGATAAATTTGGATATCTGCATTCTTGGAGGGCTTTGATGAAACGGCAGCGACTGGAGTGTCTGGTCTTGGATGTACTACGTGATACATTGGCAAGCGGTGGATGAAAGTGTTATCAAGTTGATAGGATGTCTCTGAAATGTGGTGGAGCTATTTGTAATGGTAATAACTACCTATTATACTTTCATTGGATTTCAAAGATTATTTGTTCCGCGGTTTGAACGAACTCGTGGATTTTCCGTTCACACCCGCCTTCCACTCCCCGAGTCAAAAACTTGTTTCGAATCCTGCGGACCAAATTCACGCCATTCGCAGAAGGATACGAAAACAATGTAAAACATTCTTTGTACTATGATCATATCATCACCATCGCCAGGCGCAATGATCAAAGTTATGGGGTATACTAAATTTTATGGAATTGTCCCGTACAACTCGTCTTTTTAACCTATTACTGTTGGTGTGCTGGTCTAACTAATGCTCCAAGTTCTGGATTGGTGAAATTCTATTAGGTAATCGATAATAGGGCATCATAGAATAATTTTTTACAGTTCGCTCTTGGTAGTCGTCACGGGGAGGACAAACGGAGGAAGGTTGGGGGGGAACCCGTATTCAATTCGCATTTCATGGTTACATTTGAGGTTGACATTTAAATGTAAGACATTCATCAGTTTCATGCAAATACATAACATATTCCGTGACATTGTTATATTCCGTCTCAGAGATTTTCAATAACCTAATTTCGTAAATATAAGTTTTACAAAAGGGAGGTGAGTTATTGAATGAAATGGATATGTACGGCTGCAATAATAGTATGTAGGCACTAACCAAATGCTTGATGCTCTCCATCAAGAACCCTCCAAACTGGTCATTGCCTAGCGTTGAGATGAATGAAGTGGTGGATTGCAAAGAGCCATCGGAACCACGAAGTTTCCCAAGAGTATCGGCAATGTTGCGACCGACTCCACCAGGAGTCTGAGAGATCTTGCCTGGAAGCGTTCTGCCGTCTGCCTGCAACGAAAAATTGTATGTCTGTTATTCAAATCAATACCTTCTGTGGTGAAATAAAAAACAAACTTCATTACCTTCTCCTTTACGTCTAAAACACAGAAAGTTCAAAATACGTTGAGACTACACAATTCAGAGAGTATTGATTATAATCAGTGTACCCGGTGCGAAAAAACTGAAAAAGTGCAAAATGCAAAGTACTTGGGAATCGTTATAGATGAAAAGTTGAAATGGGATCGGCAAATAAAGGAAACCAATAATAAGTTAAGAAAGTTGATAGACATCTTTGCCAAATTAAGAGTTGTTGTTGACACAAGAGGCCTACGAATGGTTTATGATGCCTTAGTTCCATCTATATTGCAATATTGCCTTCCTGCCTGGAGTGATGGATACGCTACGGCTTGCCATGCCATAAATATTACCCAAAAAAAAAAACATCATTAGAATAATGTCCCATTCTCGATACCGAGCGCCTTCTCACCCCTCTTCAGAAAAATGAAAATATTAACGTTCTCTTGTATGATGGACGTCGGTTGCATTTCGCAAATGCTGCGAGAAAATGCTTTGGCGCCGCCGGATCATCCACTCTGTACGAGATCGATGGAATCATGCGTAATAAATTTGCCAGTCTACCGAACTACACTAGCGCAATTGAGTTATATATATTTAAGGGTATAATCTGTTTTAATAAGTTAAATCTTGAAGAAAGGAAAAAAAACTATTGTTGAGCAAAAAGACAAAAATGATTACCTTAAAAAATATCTACCTTAATGAACTATAGAGAAGTGTGTTTTATGTTACATTATGCTTTAACAAAAAAAGTGAGTAGAGCTTAAGAATATTACTAAGATATCATTAACAGAATCAACTAAAAGCAACTCATTTTCCATCGCGAGCTAATGCAGCTCATACGGGAATATTAACTTTTCCTACCTATTTGATGTTAAACAAAAAATGTTTGTTTTTTGGAAAATTTCTTGTTTACATAGTTAGTAACCACACCTTTGTATCTTGATGGAAATAAATATAATTTAAAAAAACGATGACCGCTTGTTCTTATTATGTCATCTTCAAAATCTCGATTCTATGATAACATTGAAATAAACATCAATTCCAATAGTATCCACTATTCTGTACCAGTTATTTATGATAAATAAATCAAAATTCCAAGTTTGATCAATACGGATAACTCATTCACTCATACTAAGAAGGAATAGAGAAGTTAGACGACAAGAAACCCCCGTTGTTAGAACCTAGTTGTTCCTAACTAATACTTTTCCCTCTTGCGAGGTATTTATCTAAGTGCTTTAAAATCTGGTTAACTAATGTTACTTACAAGCTTTATAACATGGCCCCGGGTCGCAGTGCCCATCCAGGTTAGAAGCTTTGATAAGTGAGGAGTTTTATTTGTAGTTAATACTAACTCAAAACTAGCCCCGGGTCGTATTGCACATCTAGTTTAGACGTTAGTAAAAATTGGGACCAATTTGATTAGCGAATTTTAATGCTAAAATTTGTGTTCGAGCTCCGGGTCGCAATGCCCATCTAGTTCACAAATTTTAGAGGGAGCTAACTAATTACGACAATATATTCTATTCCGACTTTATTTACGTAGATAGCTCCGGGTCGCAATGCCCATCTATATACGCAAATACACGCTTCAAATATAAGGTCGCAGAAAAAGAAGGTTTTATATATGTTCGGATTTAACGGAATAGCTCCGGGTCGTAATGCCCATCTAGACCATTAAATTCAAGAATTTATATAGTTTTGAAGTAAGAAAGGGAATGTTGTAAATGAAGTACACTGAGTTTCAGAGACTAGCGCCAAGAAAAGTGCCCAGGACGAGACTGCTCCACGGGCTGTGAACACAGCCCTTATATTGCGTCCCTTCCCCGTCCCTTGCCCATTGGGTAGGTAGGGAAGTGGCGCGGCTTAAGCCCTCATTATCCTCTTGGGAATTCCCCGTCCTTTGCACCGTTCCTGGTTTCTTTATTTACTCGGATTATAATGTTTAGAGTTATTTGACAGTTATACTGGAGGGTCATAACACAGGCCCCCCTAGAATTCGAGTGAATAAAGTGAACAAGGTTATTCACCAGTCGTACACAATTTGAACAATATGTCACATATTTAGAAATATTACCATCTATCGACTGGTTTTGCATGTCTTTGGAACTTTACAGAATAGTTTTGTCTTACAGGTAGGTATATGGAACGTTGGTGTTGACTGACGTGAGGCGTCTTAACAATGCAATAGTGGTTTGGCGAATAGTTGGGGCCGGTTTCTTGTGTTGTGGTCGCTGAGTCGGCGTATCTTGATTACCCATGGGTCCCGTTCGCGTGGTATCCTCGAGGAGTGCGTTCTCTTCTTCTTCACTGAGTTCGGGGATTTCGTCGGTGAAGGGTACCACCGGGTTGTCGAGCACATATCGTAAGTATTTGTAGTCCAGCTGGACGGTACAGAGGTCGATCGGGAGTTCTGACATGTTTGGATTATTGATACAGATTGAGTTGGTATCGCGAAGGTCACCCTCTTATGTAGTCTGGGTGACCTCCGTGGAGGGGGTAAGTTTGACCCTTTGGATAGTATAGGAGCAGGTAGCCGTGTTTCGTGCGAAACTTTCTCTTTCGGATTTGGGGGATTATTGTGATTGACAGCTAATTTGGACGAAGGTTTGCAACGGAGATTAGTGCTCTCTCCGTTGTTGTCGATTATCAGCTCGTATGCAGGCTTGCAGCGATCGGCAGACACTACATGTTTTTCGTTGTCTATCTTCACTGTTAATGTTTTATCTGTGCGTTTTATCACCTCGTGTGGTCCCGTATAATGCGGTGCCAGTGCGGGAGGTTTCACAGGTTTGAGAAGATAAACGTGTGTGGCGTCTGTGAAATGTTTTGGCAAAAATACTTTAGCACTATTTTTTATATTATTTTTAAGGTGTGCTGCAGGAGTAGAGTTCTCCACAGGGCTAGGATTTATGAGGTCTGTAGGAAGCCTGATATCTGTGTGAAAAAGTCTTTGTGCCGGGGAGAGTCCGTCTTCAAGGTTGGGGGTTGCTCTAAGACCCATCAGGACTAATGGCAAGTTGTGAGCCCATTTCGTAGGCTGCGGGTATGATGAGAGTGCTGCTTTTAGGCATCTGTGCCATCTCTCTATTTTCCCATTTGCCTGCGGGTGATATGCTGTGGTCCTGATGTGATTGGTTCCCAGGCGTTTCATCAGGTCTTGGAAGAGTGCTGACTCGAATTGCCTGCCTTGGTCTGACGTTATGGTAGCTGGTACTCCGTAGCGTGATATCCAGTGGTGAAGGATCACCGAGGAGACGTTGTCAGCAGAAATTGATGAGGTTGGTATGCACTCCATCCATGAAGTTGTTCTGTCTATCATGGTTATGCAGTATGTCATACCATTAGAGGGTGGCAGGGGACCGACGATATCAACATGTAAATGCTCCAGGGCCTTAACCGCAGGAAATTGTTGAAGTGGCGTTTTGGTATGTCTAGTGATTTTGACTTCCTGACACGCAGTACAGGCCCTGGTCCAGTTGGTGACTTCCTTATTAATGCTTGGCCAGAAATAGCGCGATTTGACTAAGTTTCTAGTGGCCCTGATGCCTGGATGAGAAAGTTCATGTAGCCGTTTGAACGTTACAAACCGCAGCGAATGTGGTAAGTATGCTATTCCCTCTGAGTCGGCAGTGCACCATATGTTGTGTCCATTTATCATCCGTTGAGTCAGTCGGTCTGGATATCGGCTTCGGAATTGTGTCAGCGAGGGGTCTGTTGCTTGTTCATCAGCAATTAGTCGAGCGATGTCCTTGAAGTCAACCGTTGAAATGCGCGAGAGAGCATCGGCTGCTTCGTTGTCATCACCTTTGGTGTAGATGATGTCTGTGGTGAACTGGCTGATGAATGTGAGGTGTCTGATTCGTCTTGGGGATGCGGTCTTCGGATTTTGCGTCATTGCGTGGATCAGAGGTTTGTGATCTGTAACAATGCGGAGGCTACGTCCTTCTATTTGATCCCTGAAGTGTTTGATAGCTTCGTAAACTCCGAGGAGCTCGCGATCGAATGTCGCGTATTTTCTCTGAGTTGGAGATAGTGATTTTGAGAAGAACCCTAAAGGTTGTAGGGTTCCGTTTTCGGATCGTTGTTGTAGTACTGCGCCGATTCCAGTATCGCTGGCGTCTGTGTGGAGGACTAGAGGATCGTATGGCGAAGGATGAAACAGTAAGGTCGCATTTGCAAGTTGTTTCTTAGTTAGATCGAACGCATTCCTGGCGGCATCGCTCCATGGTATGGGGCGTTTGTCTTTCTTTTTGGTATTGTGGAGTAAGGTATGCAGCGGCTGTTGCGTCTGTGCGGCGTGGGGTAAGCAGCGGCGGTAGAAATTAACCATCCCCAAAAAACGTCGCAATTGTTCGAACGTGGCTGGTAGTGGTATCTGTTGGATGACGTTGACCTTCTCCGCTAATGGTAAAATGCCTTGAGCAGATATGCTATGTCCCAGAAATTTTATCTGACGGCGTGCGATGAGGCATTTTTCTTTGTTGAGATGTAGCCCGTACTTCGCGAATCGGTCAAGGACTTCTTTTAAGTGTAGGGCATGCTGCTGTTCATCTTTAGAAAAAATCAATACGTCATCCAAATATGCAAATACGAAGTTGAGGCCCCTCAGAATTTGGTCTATGAAACGTTGCCAGGACTGAGCTGCGTTTCGTAATCCAAAGCCCATTCGTAGAAATTCAAAGAGACCAAAAGGCGTAATAATGGCAGTTTTAGGGATGTCAGACTCATAAATAGGGATATGATGGAATGCTTTCTGTATATCAAGAGTCGTAAATACCGTAGCACCGTGCAGGAGTGTGTTGGAATCCCTTATGTTCGGAACTGCATATTTGTCTGGTATCGTTTTCGTATTAAGCTGTCTATAGTCTCCGCATGGCCGAATGGATCCGTCTGGTTTTTCGACAACATGTAGGGGACTGGCCCACGGTGATTTCGAAGGTCTGATTATGCCAGCTTTCAGCATTCTGTCAAATTCTGCTTTTACTGCTCGGAGTTTGTTTGGATGCAGGCGGCGTGCTTTCGCGTGTGTAGGTGGTCCCAAAGTTTCAATGTGGTGGTACACACCTGGATCTGAATATTCTTGGGGTGGGTTGTACTGATCTATGAGTTGTTGAGGAGTAGGTTGTTTGTGCACTGCTGCTGTATACGCTGGAAGGCTTGCGCCATACTCCTGTCGGATGAGACGTTTGTTCCGTAGATCTGGCAGTAGGTTGTAATAGCTCAGGAAGTCCGCCCCAAGTATGGCTTGCGAAATATCTGCCACTGTAAAGGTCCATGGGAATTTCTCTTCCCCAATGATGATAGTGGCTGATATAGTTCCATACGATAATAGAGGTGTATTGTTGGCTGCCACTAGTGATCCGATTCTTGGTTGACGCCGTTTGCAGAGAGAATTTGGGATAATGGAGACTTGTGCCCCGCTGTCGACCAAAAACGAAGTTCTAAGAGCAGAGCACTTGATGTAGAGGCGGTTAGAAGGTTGGGAAGTAGCTACCCCCGCCGTGGTAGCTACTGTCTTCCGTTTTCCCGGCCATTTGCAGGGAGCTTGGCATTTCCGTGCTGCCTTTCCCCATTTCTTGTGAAAATAACAAAATTCATCAAACTTCTTGGGGGTAGGGCTGCGCTTTCTAGCGGAACATGCGCAAGGTGATGCTGGGCGGTTCCGTGAGGTTGAAGGTCGGGATCTAGGCGAAGTAGAACGGCTCCGAGATCTATGGTCCGTGAGGTTGTTGAGCTGTTGTTGCAGCTGTTGGAGTTGTCGGTTCATCGCCTCCATAGGGTCATCAATTTTGGTGATTGATGTGGTGGCGGTATCGTGAATGCGGTCGGCTATGGTTGCTAGTTTATCGAGATCGGTTTCCGTGGATGCTGATAATAGTTCCCGCGTTCGCTGCGGTAAATTATTGAACCAAATCATCTTTAGTAAGCTCGTAGGAAAGTCGGCCGAGGCCTCGTACCTGATGGAAGTGAGGAGAAGAGACGGTTTCTGTATCCCTGCGAATGATGATGAGAGGAGATTGCTGAGTCGTTTGTTCTCTGTGTCTCCGTAGGTGTCAATGAGGCGCGTCTGCAGCGTAGAGTAGGCGCTGGCATCGGAGGTGGTGATGTCAGATACTGCCTTTAGCACTTCCACAGGTAAGGCGGCGATCACCTTGTTGAACTTTGTTGACTGTGCTGTAATACGATCGGCCGCGAAAGCTGCATCCACTTGAACGAACCATAGCCGCGGATCACCGTATGAGAATTCCGGTAACTTGGTGTGCGCGGTTGACACAGAAGTAGTTGTCTCTGGGGTAGTCATGGCGTTTGTCAAAATTTTTCTACTTCGAAAATTAACTTACTTTTCTTGAGAGAAAAAATTTTTGCAAAAAAAAAATATATATATTTATTGTGTTTTGTTTTTATGAAAGCCAAATTTTATGTGAACACTTAGTAGTGGGGTCACCAGAAGTTTGTGAATTTGCGTGTAAAACCAACGTCGGGGTCTACCAGTTGTTCCTAACTAATACTTTTCCCTCTTGCGAGGTATTTATCTAAGTGCTTTAAAATCTGGTTAACTAATGTTACTTACAAGCTTTATAACATGGCCCCGGGTCGCAGTGCCCATCCAGGTTAGAAGCTTTGATAAGTGAGGAGTTTTATTTGTAGTTAATACTAACTCAAAACTAGCCCCGGGTCGTATTGCACATCTAGTTTAGACGTTAGTAAAAATTGGGACCAATTTGATTAGCGAATTTTAATGCTAAAATTTGTGTTCGAGCTCCGGGTCGCAATGCCCATCTAGTCCACAAATTTTAGAGGGAGCTAACTAATTACGACAATATATTCTATTCCGACTTTATTTACGTAGATAGCTCCGGGTCGCAATGCCCATCTATATACGCAAATACACGCTTCAAATATAAGGTCGCAGAAAAAGAAGGTTTTATATATGTTCGGATTTAACGGAATAGCTCCGGGTCGTAATGCCCATCTAGACCATTAAATTCAAGAATTTATATAGTTTTGAAGTAAGAAAGGGAATGTTGTAAATGAAGTACACTGAGTTTCAGAGACTAGCGCCAAGAAAAGTGCCCAGGACGAGACTGCTCCACGGGCTGTGAACACAGCCCTTATATTGCGTCCCTTCCCCGTCCCTTGCCCATTGGGTAGGTAGGGAAGTGGCGCGGCTTAAGCCCTCATTATCCTCTTGGGAATTCCCCGTCCTTTGCACCGTTCCTGGTTTCTTTATTTACTCGGATTATAATGTTTAGAGTTATTTGACAGTTATACTGGAGGGTCATAACCCCCGTGAATTCATTTTATTAATTTCCATTTCGGAGATTTAAAAAAGTACTTTCATAATGCAAATCACTCAGCCCAATATTTTACGAAGATGTGAGAATCAAACAGATGAATAAATTTACTTTATTGAACGTGAGTAGAATACCTACTAATTATTGATCGAAATAAAAAATGGCGTTAGAGTCCCTTGTTTCAATCTCAATTATTTTAACGGGTACAATAAAAATATCAAATGATCTTCTCGTTTAAAAACAAGCAACTCATCATCCATAGTAGGTATATTATTCAGCAGTGTACTTTTTAATAATAATAATAAACCATTTTCACCAACTAATTTTACATTATTCACATTATATGGAATGAATGATGAAGTGAACCTATACTTTTGGATGAACAAATACGGCATAAGAAAATATTCAAGGTCGATTTTAGAAATATAATTATTCTTTAATAACATTCAGTTATGTTGAAGATACAATGGGTAACTTTCGTGTGTTGAAATTTCTCATTTCTAACAAGCTTAACAAAAAAGGCCGTAAAATGTTTTTTTTTTTTTTTTAAATTAATCTCCAACGTTTCTACCTAGGAACTGGGGCTTCATCAGGGAGACGAAAATTAAATTCAAAATATCAAATTCAAAATTGTAAAATATCTACCTACTTATCGTTTTCTTTTTGTGATGAAAAATCGCGTTCAAAGTTAGCAGCTTATGAAAATCAATTTTAAAATTTTTACATTTTTGTAGGAAACAATGTTTTTCCGTATGTTTTACCCAGTTTGCTGGTGACGGAAATTATAAATTTAGACTCCCTCAATCAAATACGAGGAATCTTTGCTCAATTTTCAAGTGTCTTTTCGTAAGTTAATTGAATTTGAATTTTTTATTTTAACCATTCTTTAAAATATTATGTATATATATATATATTTTTTTTTTTTTTTTGCAAATTAGATTCTCTTCCTACAATTTTGAAATTGTTGAAGCCCATAGTATGTCCTAAAGATCTGCAATGGTCAACCAACACGTTTTACGTATGTTCTTGTCGTTCATCTGATTTATGTTTTGAAAAACGACGCCGAACGGACTGTGACGTTTCTCCTAAGTACACTTTCCCGCACCCACCACTACCACTGGGGATCTGGACGTTGTTCTTTTGCTGTGATGCCTTTTGGTTTGGAGAATAGTAGTCTGTTCGTATCACCGAGCAGTGGAATATGGTTCGTATAAAGTGGTCGAAATACAATTTTTACGTGTTTATAAGGCTAAAAAATCTTTGTCATTTGTTTTGCCAATCCTTTCACGTAAGGAAAATAATGCTAATGGACTGGGTATTTTTGTTATTCACTCAACAACTCAACAACAAACACAACCAGTCCACTATTATTCCATGGGCCTTGCAAGAATTCGATTTCGGTGATTTGTATATTTTGAATCGAATATATATTATAATCAAACGTACCATTTGCGTTTGAGCTCAAAATTAATTTCGGAACATTCGCGGTACCCGGCTTCAAAAAATAACGCTTTAGTAGGCAATGTCAGGAGAGTAGTTGCAGTTGCAATGATACTCCATAGTTTCAAAAATAAAAACATATACAACCAAGATGCGATAAACAAGACATGCTCATTACTGTTTGGAAAATCACAACAAAAGCAATAATGTGAGGTTAGCTTCAAGGACACAGACAGGATGGCAGAGACTGAGTTAGCCACTGGGCTTTCGGGGCAAGACGAAACCGTGTTTAGGGAGATGGGATACGTTTTCCATAAGCAAATCGGTGAGTAAGCTGAGAAATATAATGGTTTATTTAGGAGCAGGTTTTGAAATGGAAATATCTAATCAGCAAACAACAAATGGACTCAACCCAGCTGCAGTTCAGTTACCTACGTTTCAATGTTGTGAATTCTCAGTGTTTTCTCTAAATTAGCGAAGGTCCACCCAGATTTTTAGAAGGTTCTCATCTTAAATGAGGAAGAAGGATTGATTGATGATGAGAGAATATTTGATCTCTAGACCGAATTGTTTTATGAGCGAAGCGAGTAGCTTCTTATGGTTACAAAAATGTAACACTCCATGCAATATTTTGTAATACAAAAGATGAGTACGGATTTTATAAACTGTTAACCTTATTAAGCAAAGCTCCCGGACACTTTTTTTTTCATTTTTGTTTATTTTATTTATAATTATTATTATTATTATTTTTTTTTTTTAAGATTTGAACACTTTTGGAACACAAAAAGGGCTGCTCTTTAAGATCGTGTACTCTACTTTTACCGAATTTTCGTAGAAAATGAAACTATTGCAATGGCTCGACAAATAATAAAATTAACTTTTTTGAAAACATGAATTTTGAATTTTTATAATGAAATCCTTTTTGAAGCATTCTGAAATGATCCTTGAAATTTGAATTGAGTTTCCTAGAGTTTGAACCTATTTTGAGAAGCACACCTAAGGAAAACCTTTTGAGAATCTCAGTTTTCCAACGGTATAGTCAATCTTACTTTTACTCTGCTCATTCGGGAAGAGCTTAACGTTAATTTTTTATTAATGAAATTGAGGGTTTTTTGAAAAATTGTCCTCTATGAAAATGCGAGGTCTTCTGCATATCTTTCCAACTTCGTAATAACCGAGTTTCACACTTTAACTAACAAGTTTCACCCTTAAGAACACATACAATTTAGCGTAACAAAAAAACTAAAAATGTGTGGGTTAAATTGTGAAACTCGATTATAACGAAGTTAGAGAGATCCTCAAGTGTTACGATTCGATTTTCCGTGAAAAAATACGTGGAAACTGGCCTCAAACTCGTGTTCTAAGAGCGGGTCATTTTTCATGAAAACCTCAATTTCATTGGAAAAAAACACTACTTTTTTTAAAAAACATTAATGCGTAATTGTTTACTCTAATAAGCTGAGTAAAAGTAAAATTTACTACACCGTAGGAAAGCTGAGATTCTCAGAAAGTTTTTCCTTTGGAGTGCCTCTCAAAAAAGTATGTATTTTGAAGCAGAAAAACGTATGGAAACAAGTCAAATTCTCGAGAACTTTCAAAATTTGCACTTTGGCCTCCTTTCTTACGCATTAGGCTAACTTAGAAAATTTTGGTTTGACATCAGAGGTAGGAAACTTGACGTTATTTTCAACGATATCCTTATTTTTGAGTTTACAGTGATTCTAATGGGAGTTATGGCCGTTTTAATGTCATAAAGTACTAAGCACGAAAAAATTCTTTAAAATTTAACAACACGAAATCAAAGCGTTAAAAAAATCTCTAAGAGGAACTCTGCTCTAGAATTGACACCTGAAGTTTGTAACACCCTAAGTGTGTTCACACTGGATAGGAACACCATAATGTATTATGTGCCATAGAACTGAAATCGTCGATAGAAATTTAGTTCCCCAGTTTAGTCGATTATTATTGAATATGCTTATTAATGTAGCTTTGTGGTGTATATTGTTAGATAGTCTTATTATAGCTTTTCATCAATTTCTAAGTTTGAGAACTGCGCCGTCCGTTCTATAATATTGAAACGGAGGATATTTATACAAGATACTTTTCAACTCTATAGTCCCTTTTTAACGAGAGCCCGAGTCAATAACTCGAGATTGAATTTTTGATTCCATTACCAACTTTTCTCATCACCGTATCGTCGGACTAATGGATAAACAATGGCTCATCAGACTTGAACTTCTAATTTCAGGATCGGGTTCATACGCTAAAGTTTTCTTGTCAGAGAAAAGAAACCAACGAGGGAGCGTCCAACTCGCGTGCAAAATTATCGACGCTGCCGAGGCCCCGAAGGAGTTCACCAAGAAGTTTTTGCCTCGCGAGCTGGACATATTGAGCAAAGTCAAACATCCCAACATTATTTACATTCAAGGGATTTTCCATCGGAACGGGAAGATCCTTATATTTATGCAGTGAGTTTTGAAAGACAAGCTTGCCTTAAAAAAACATCTGTTACGAGGAAACACTGTTTTCCAAACACGTATTCAATATTTGTATGGGTGCTATATTGGTGTTTATGAAATATGGGTTCCGCTGTTTTTAACGTAAATTTATAGTTCTTACAGGCCTCAGAGTAAGATGAAAGAGATGGGAGGTAACGCCTTTTAATTTGAAACCAACTAAATTGGCTCTTGTGAATTTATTCAAATCCGTTATAGGGGTAAACAATTGAAAGTGAAATGAATAAATAAAATAAGACGAAATAACATTTTTAAAAAGGGTCTGCCGTGTTGGGCGGGTCGTGTAGCTTCTTCACACATTGTAACACGGACGTATAGAATAATAATCTCAGAAGAGTTGGTGCAGACTTCTTGTGATAATCCTCCATAATTTAGGTAATTGTAATGAAAAACCTTTAGATTATCACATATTTATTAATAATACAAAGCTTTTCGGCTAAATTCTAGCCATCTTCAGGTATACACAACAAACTAAAACACGGGAGAAAAGCTACTAAATATGTGTACTTGATAAATATGTGATAATCTAAAGGTTTTTCATTACAATTACCTAAATTCGTATAGAATAAGTTATTTGTTCATTTATTGATATACAGACAACACAGCAATAACACACAAAACGATGCACTTATCACACATGTTTATGTATTATATATATACATATATAAAAAAGCGTTAAACTCTAGGATTTGTTTCAGAATGCCTCAAAGCAGATTTCAATGAAGACAATTTTCAAAACTTTTGATTTCAAAGTTTTCTGAGCCATTGCTTCATTTTCTAGGAAAATTCGTTAAATGATGCACGCCAGGGCTCTCCAACTTCTTATATGCGTACGAGTCAGCGCTATGGATATGCGCCGGCCGGGCGGAGCCATAAGCTAGAGCTCAACCGAGTATCGTGCTTCATTTGTGAAGCCACAATTTGATAGCTAGTTCATAATAAGGTCCTTGCAAAAGTTCAGCTTCGACTAACATCTGCAATAGATTGGTAATCTTTGGGTATATACTTTCTGTTGTATTCTGATGGATGGTGTCAATCATGACCTACCCTGTACATATCTAAACTTAAATTTACTAGATGAGTTTCTTATACTTAAAAGGACATGATCTTTATACCTTTTGTCAAGCTAAATTGGATGTTTCGCTTTCTCTGTGACGGCTGTAATGCCCTTCCACATCAAAATATTGGTAAAAATTGTATTAGGTTATTCGACAGAAAATCTAACTTTTACGTAAGTAGAAATCAATCAATAGAACACGCAACGCCCAATGTACTGTCTGAACCTGACTGCCGCATGACGTAACAAACTTCCCCTTTACCTATCGAGCGGTCAGCCTTCTCTCACACCTCTTTTGTACTCTGGCGATGAGGAGGCTCAAAGCACTTGTTCACAAAGTTTCCCCCCAACCTTGTGACACGACAGCACAGTTCCACTACATCTTTATTTCTGCTGATTCGAAAACAATTAAACCTACGCTCGCTTCAAATTTATTACTGTTGTACGAGAACGCAGCACAAAACCAATGTTCGTTCTTCCCATCAAAGTTACTTCGACGCATATATATTGATGACCTGTGAAATTGAATTTGGTTTCAATTCTTCTCAGAGATGACTCAACTACTACTGAAGATTTGTTTCAGTGATAAAGTGTAAGCCTTCTGGGGACTCCCCTCCCTCCCACATCAATCACATTTCATGAAAATGTTTTATTCACAGTGAAACACTAAAATGCGATGAGAAAGAGAGTTAAATTCTCTGTTGTTCTTTAACGAAAAATAATATTTATTCCCTTTATGTCCCCACCTGCACCTTTTGTGCTGCCCCCACCTTCATCAATAAAGCGAATTCGTAGAGCATTTCTTTTGTACAGTGAAACTAACGTAAAAGCTTATACTTTTGAAAGGAGCACTTCCCCTGAAGCACTCATCGGGTTTCACGGATATCTAACATTCACGCTGTTTTTGTGAATTTATAACCAACATATTTTAAACTTCAATAGTGCAAATAGTATAATCGTGATTATACAGGTTGTTTTGTGAGGCTTAAAATCAATTCAAATCGCAAAAACATCTAACCAGTGAAAGTTGAAGAATTTCTGAATAAGCAATAAATCTACAACGAGCTTTAAATTTTCCTTCTTACTTAGACATCAACCGAAGAGATAATAATGAAATAAAAACAATTTAAAAAAAAAGCACTCATTTACTAGTCTCTCTGATGTCACAAGAACTGATAATATCCAAGAACAATAGTACACCAGAACATATATAAGTCAGTCATTACACTTATGTAGGCAGTTTTGACACCCTAGAAAACCGAATAAGATCCAGCCGAATTTCCAAGTACAAAGTTTGCTCATATATGTTCAAGTCATGCAAGCCAAAGTCGCTTTGTGATTAACATTATTGTAGCCAGGCAGCTCTTAAAATACTTGCAGCTCCCCAAAATACGTCCGTACTGGTTTGGGAGTGTTGCGAAGAGCTGAGTATCCTGGGGAAAAAACCCCAAGATTACCTTGGAGTGGGTTCCTAGTCACCAGAGTGGCAAGTAGTGGAACGAGCAGGCCTATTTGCAAGAAAGAGGGCTACAATGAATTCTATTAGGCCGGAATCGGTCTCAGCCATATTAGCATGATGCTCGGTAAAAAACTCTTTGAGGTAACGGATAAGGAAAGAACACAAACGACACTGGAAAAAACACCACCGAACAGAAATGTGGAAAGGTGGAAATGAACGTATCGTACCATTGCATCAGCACAACTGCCCTCAATCTCTCTAGGATGAAAATGAGACTCTTAGTGGGGATGGGTGATTCAGGAAACATCTGAACAGGATCGTAGCTCACAATGGTGATTCAGTGTGCAGTGAGAAGGAAGTGCCTGCTTCCAAAATAACATATAACCAACAATATAACCATACATACATATAACATATAGCCACCCATTTTAGTAATGATTCAAGACGTGCCATTCGCGAAATACCGTAGGATTAATAGACCAATATCGATTTTCAATACAATGTCGGGCTGATGGCACTTCATTTCCAACCAAACCTTGAATTCAACAATTTGGAATGGATTGAATGTGATCCTGAGATCTACTACAAAGGTTCTTCACTGGTATTAACAACCCAAATCGTTTCTGGAAATCACACACATACCTTAAAATGTATCCCGTTTTATGCGAAAATTGGAAAAATGCAGGATACATCGGAATACATGCTTGTCCGTATGAAAATTGGCAGAAGTATTCCATCATTCTACGCGTCATTGGAAGATTCAATCATACTGACACCATTGAATTAGAATGATCTACTGCTATTGCGTTCACAACGTGTATCTAATCATTTCTTCAAAATTTATATTATTTAACGTAGAACTCCATCAATAATAAAAGCGTAGGTGTTGCGTGTATATTGTGCGAGGTGAAGCTCAAAAACCGACAAGGAAAGGGGTGGAAAAGAGCGCAGAAAATAAAGTTTATTACCATTTTCCGTGTGTGTTTCTGGGAATCCCACAAAGTCAGAGTCATTCAACTTCGCCACAGTTTTATTTCTCCGAGGAAATTCCGCCTTTTCCCTCAATACCTCAAGTTTTTGCGTTTGAGAGAAATCCGGTCAACGATTTATTCTCGCGGAAATCAACGGGTGGAACTCCAAGCGGTCGGACCATTTCTTTCCATTTGTTTATTATTTTCAGAAATGTAACCATTTGTAATCAAACAAAGCAAAGAATGAAGTTTTGTTTCGTTTTTTTTTGCGTTTTGTGATTTTTCAGTTGACGGTATTTATAAATTGATTTAAAACTTTTATGCTTATTGACTATTTTTATTTACGCATTATGATTATTTTAATCCGACTCAGAAGTAACAGTCGAGTCGTTAGAAGACAATAAAATTAATTAAAAAGAAAAACCCTTGAGCATAAAGGCTAAAGAGTGATGAGCACAGAGTACCTTTTGTTATTTTCAATTGTGAACCTTTGTAATCGATCAAGAAAAAAATTCTAACACTCCCTGAAAATTTTTGGGTTTACGTTTCAAGACGCTTAGAATTGAAAAATTGAATTAAAAAAATCGTCCGTCCGCCGTCCGCACCTTTTCTCCGAAAATACTAGACCAAACTAAATGAAACTTGTGTTAAAAATCACATTTTGGGTCTAGATGGTCCTAGAAGCTCAGCATCAATTTTTATCAACCCTAAAGGGTTGTATTAGGGGCTAAACATTTAAAAAAATCGAGATCTCGATAACTTTTCAGGTATCAGTAATAATTTTCATTATTTGATCCCAAAGAATCGATTAAAACCACCCGCAACGCTGTAGGTACGTTGAATAGTTTGCTTCCCTTAAGGGCTTGGACATCGAAACAATACCTTCGTATTTCAATGCGCGAGACGATAGAGAAATCTCGCGATGCTAGCGGATCTATTAATTAGGCGATCAAGCTCTAATTCCATTAAAAAATCGCTAGATAGTAATATATTGAAATTTTCAGGTGAAATTAGGCGATCAAGCTCTAATTCCATTAAAAAATCGCTAGATAGTAATATATTGAAATTTTCAGGTGATATAGTTCCAATGGAATTTATTATAACGTTGTGATATCGAGTTTATTAACTATTGTCCATACCTACTAGTGATGTATTGGTACCTAAATGCTAAATTTCATCTCTTAAGTTGCTTTTAAGTCTACCTATAGGTAGTGGAAGCATTGTTTTCACTCTCGAGAGATTTAAAAATTTGCACTCGAATTTTACGTTTTAGACTATTCTGAACAACTTTTGTTCCGTGTCTTTTTCTCTATATCTCTGTGTATGAATGTGTGAATGTAATATTCGGTTTCAGGAACGCCGAAGAGGGAGATCTACTTGAGTTCATTTTAAAAGAACAGGAGATAAGCGAAAATATGGCAAAGGTCTGGAGCCATCAAATGTTGGTCGCGTTGCAATACCTGCACACCTTTCACATTGCACATCGTGACATCAAATGTGAAAACGTCTTGATAACTCGCCGTCTCAACGCTAAGTTGGCCGATTTCGGCTTCGCTAAATTCGTACCATTGCCAAAAACGTTGAGCAAGACATATTGCGGGTCTATCGCTTATGCTGCTCCAGAAATAATGAAAGGAAAGCCTTATCAGCCGATGATATCGGATATTTGGTCTCTCGGAGTGGTGATATTCGTGATGCTGAACAGATCGCTGCCATTCCCGTTGGAAAAGTACTCGCCTAAAGTGATTTATAAAATGCAAATGACGAAGCAGTGGAAATTCCGTTCTAAAGCGCTCACGAAATACTCCCAGCAGGCCAAAGACATCGTTCTCAACATGTTGGAACCGGACGTGCACAGGAGGCCGACGGCAGAGTCTCTTTTGATGACTGATTGGTTCACCTATATAGACAAAGGAGCAAGAATGTCCATTGAACTCACGAAATACGAAAAAACCGCCTTGGTTGCTGCGGAAAAAGCACCGATCACCACCGGAGACGCCATTTTGAACACAAACAAGTTCGATCTGTTGGAAGTCAAAACTGAACCGTTCCCCAGTGAAAATATACTGGTGCCTGCAGAGAAGACGGTAGGACAGGAGCCTTCAGAAGTAATTGAAGCTCCACTTGAAAGGGTCTCGGAAATGATAAACATGAGGAATGCTGAAATCGGTAAGTTTTTCGTCAATTTGCCTCATACCATTTAGTTAACAAATAATATTCGGTAATCAAACAATCATGATGTTAATCGAAGCTGGAGAAGCACCTTAACTGAAGCTGGAGCAATAAAAAAAGTACACCAGCGCTTTTGGTTTATCATTGTCAAAAAAGAATCTTTGTAATCCAGCAAGAGGAGAAAAACCGTTGCAAATTTTTACACACAGGGTTATAATTTCTTTATTATAGATAGCCCTTCTAATAAATGATCAGTTAAAAAAAAAAAAAAAAAAAGAAAAAGAATGTAGAGAGGGGAACTTTACTCCGCGAGGAATTGAACCCCAGCCTTCCAGGTCATAGAGCTTCAGAAGCCTTGTATAAATACAATGAAATATTAGCATCCTCGAGGATTATAAGATTCGACATCATAGGAAAAGACTGAAAAAAATAAACTAAAATAGAAGAATTATGGATTTTGTAGTCTAGGTAAAGTTTCCTATATTGAAAGCACAGCAACCTAAACGGCCTCATTCGATTCAATGAACTTCCTTACCCTTAAATCAAACAAAATACCAACTTATTTTGAAAGTGTTGAAATTGATACAATCGAATAAGATATCTGCAATATTTAGGTAGTTAGGTACCTACCAACAGAAAATGATATGAATGTATAAATCGTTGAGATGTTTTTAATAATCATAAAAAACTCCATAGCGGAATATAGTAAATAGAGATGTAGCGATGTAGGTAACGCATAACTTCGAAATCGGTTAATTTGGGAACGGAAAAATTATACTTGAAGTAGTTAATTTACGTTACAACATTTAAGGAAAATTCAATCGGTAGGGGATAAACCCCCACATTTCCAGAAAATTTTATCAAAATCTGATGAAAACTAGAAATCAAAGAAATCAGAAAAAAAATCAGCTTTTGAGCGGAAATCAGTTTTTTTCTCCTTTCTTTTTTTCTCCAGAAGTTTCGTTTCTTTTCGATGGTTTCCGTTAACTTGATTCCTTTGTTTTTTTATGTTGTAATAATATAATTAGGTTCGCCCGTACGAATATAAATAAATGGGTGAATTTTTATTCATGGCACGCTGCTAGTGGTACATTTATTCTATACCCAATCTAATGTTGCAGTGGTCAATATTGAAACACCGTCTCCACAACAAACTTGAAAATTCAACCTGGTGACAGGTTGACAGGAGCTAAAGTGACGTTTCTGGACTTGAGAGGCATTCAAACCTACAGATCGTCCATTGCAAGAGGGCTCTTTTCTCATATTTCACTGCAACACCAGCGTAACGTATCATAAACATCCATTAAAATATTCATGTCCTAAAATTCTTAAACTATTTCAATGAGAAAAGCGATCTATTAATATCGACGCAGGCTGAGTGAAAACTCAAAAGGCATCTTCATTAAAATGATATATTTTGTAAAACATAGTAATTAAACTAGTGGGTCCGCTGCGCATTGAAGTTCTCGCTGGGTCCTGACGGAGTTCGAAAAATTAAAAAATGAACTAAAAAATCAGCTAAAAATGGATAAAAAGTTAAATTAAGGTTTTTGGTAGACTATTGCTCAAATAAAGTTTATTAACTACCTGTAAAATGGAGCATTCAAAATTTATGCACAAAATTAGGCTGAAAAATGCACTTGAATTTCATTGAAATTGGCTTAAAAAATCGATAAAAACTGAAAAAAGGATATAATTATAATTTAGAATACGTTTTTTTTTTTTTTTTTTACCATAAAATTAATAGTTCACATTTCCTTGCACTCAAAAAGCTCTAATTTTAAAACAATTTAACATTATATAATACGATATTTAACGAAAAATCGCTCATTCGATCATGCTGCATGACTATTTTTACAGATTTTTGAGCAGATGTTAATGATATTCAAGTACATTTCTCAGCATAATTTTCCACAAAAACTTTTAAATGTCCTAGTTAATTGTAGCTAATTTTGTTTTGACTACGATTCTGCTAAAATTTATTAATTTAACAATTTTTAGCTATTTTTAGTGATTTTTTTAGCATATTTTTTAAAATTTGTACAATGTAATGTGCTCAAAAAGTGCTGGCAAACAAAATCATCCTTTCGTTTTTAAAGCTTGAATTTTTGGAGCAAGAACGGAATTTTTATCTCAATCCTCAGGAGAGTTATCGTTTGGAATGACACATGTTTATCTACATATATAAATGATATATATATATATATATATATATATATATATATATATTCATATAAATATATGAAAATGCGTTAAACTCAAGAATTCGTATCAGATTGCCTCAAAACTGATTTCAATGTAGGAATTTTTCAAGCCATTGCAATAGTTCATTTTCACGAAAATCCGCAAAAAGAAAAAGCGAAGGTCGATCGAATTAACAGATTATAGAATTATAGAATAGAATAATTTGACAAATAGATCAGCTTAATGTAGCCTTAACATGCTTAATGTTTAATCATATTGATGCTAAATTACCATCCACTAGAGCAAAATTACCAGGCTATTATTTTTAGCTAACTTCATCAATGATTAGGCATGAAATTTAGGCATCATTCAATTAGGCATGAAATTAGTTTTTTCTTCTCTATTTATCTTATTTCTATTAGTTTCCGCTATCAGTGAGGGTAATAGAACCGCAATATTCATTACTATCGATTTTCGTAGTTTCGGAATTGTTTCCACCAAAACCTTCAGGATCGAAACACAGTGCGATTTGGCGGCGGTATCGTCAAAGACGTACAAATAGTTGAATCGATTGAGAATACATTCTGAGCGATCCATTTCGACGGAACAACACAGCAACCGTCGACGATATCGGACGAAACATATTTATTGTCGTTTTTGATGTTTTTTGGCATGCCGAATCGAATAAATTATGTTATCTTCAAACTTTGTGAATAATCACTAAGATCAGCTGATCTAGTATAGATTATCTAATTCAACAAAATAATTCGACAGCCTATATCTACCAAATTTGTTGATGCAATACGCGATGGGTAGGGACATTACCGGCAAAAACTATAAAGATTATCGGGAGGCCGAAACACTGGAGTTATGGCGGCTGGCGATAAATTATATTGCGGTGGCTTCGAGGTATCTCTCAGCTAAAGGGGTTCTAAACTCCGGTCGAGCCGTTAACCTGAAGAAAAAAAAACCTGGCCTGGTTCGCCTACGGAGGCCATTAAGGGCTAAGTCCCTTCTCTGGGAAATTGTTTAGGGTCAAAATATGAACGCTGGTACTTGCCTTACCTAAGCAGCAAGGCTTTGGAACAACCTTTTTTGTATAATAAATTTCTTAATTTTATTATTTTCATAATCATGGACATACATTTCAAGCCGAACAAATACAATAATATTATCTGCAATGGTTTTATGAATTATTATTTTTGTATTTTCAATAATAAAACATCGTATTTGAACATGGAACGTAAGTATCTAACATGCCCCTTTAATTAGTTAGTTTACTTTTCTAACACACGAAGATTCCAAAAAGTGAATTCGGGTAAAATCCGCCTGTCTGCTGCCAAAATAAACATAAATATGTTTTTTTGGCTGAAGGTCAGGTGAGAATCGATTCTTTGTCTTGTCTTCCCGCTTCTTTTCAAGTCCAAGCGTTCGATAAGTAGATGTTAGTAACAATAATAGAAAAATGAATATTTATGATTACTTCTATTTAATAATAAATCATTTCATTAAAATTATTTATATGAATCTGGTATAGGACATCCAATAAGCTGCACCTAAAACATTTAACACGTAAAATTGGCTTTGTCTACTGTATTCGAACGTGTGTCAAAACGGTGCAAATTTTCACACAAAGGTATATTATTTCTGTAATGTATAGTCCGTATACGCAGAAGACCTGTATTTTAGCTATTAGTGGAGTCTGTGTGTCAATCATACATTAGGTATACAGGGGTACAAGTTGAAAAAATAACTTGTACCACATCTACATTCTTGTACTACATCTACTGGGGTTTACCAGAATCCATGTTTTCCGCAATTTGGATAGTTAGCAACTCTGCGCGCTCGCAGAACGGGTAGCGTGCGGTCAAAAAAATCGAGTGAGGGGTCGTAAATTCATGAAATTTTGCGTAGAATCCAAATATGCAATAAAAAGGGGGTTCCCATTTGAAAAACCAAAGTTTATGTCATTCGCGCCCCTTCAGGCGCGCATGAAAGTATTTGCCCTGAGATCTACGTAAAAAATTATGAAGAAAGACGTTGGTTCCAATTTTTTAAATTCAAGGAAACAAAGGGGGGTTGTAACCTTTCCGAGGGAAACCCTGTATATATATACATATGTGATGAAAAATCAGTTACAATAATTTTCTCCAGTTCATGAAAAATCATTCAAATGCAAATAAATATACAAATAATTCATTTTGCAGAAACGTATCCATTCAATTCAACAAATCCGATTCAATGTTTTTCTACGAAGCGGAGAAAATTAACGATTCTTGGTTCTCAAGATTCAGTTTTCACGATTAAACAGACCGTGTCAGTGTTCTTGACTAAATTTGGTAAAACTTGACCTTGAATCTCAGTTACTTCAAGTTCACGAATGAACCATCTACCCCAGTGGCGTAGCAAAGTCATTTACCATGGAGGGGCAACAACAGCAGTAAAAAATTATGTATGTAACTATCGTATAAATATGTTTTGTGGCTACTACTAGTCACAACGAGGGCACCTATAAACCATATAAAGTGTAGCACCTATAAAGTGTGTCCCACGGAAAGGTTACAAGGTTAGTCAATTACAAAGGTTCATTATTGACAAATAAAAAAGCGAAAACAATCACTTTGGAATTAATTTAAATTTGAGTCTTATGTACCTACCTGCCTACCTACCGAGTGAAAATGAACGTAATCATGTAGGGGGATGAATAGGGAAGAGCAGGCACATTGCATAATTTTTACAGCATAACCTTACGATCTATAAATTAAGGTAATTAAGAACACACACGAAAAGACACATTGTTACCATGCTAAATCTATCTTTCTATATAAAAACGCTCATGAACTGGGGAGCACTAGGTTTATCATTGACACACCGCTTCCAATACAATCGTCTTTGTAAATGTGAATGTCAAGGGGTTCATAACTCGTAACTTTAGCACTCAATTTTACACTAATTACGATTCCTTTTATGTTATGGCAATTACCACGAAATAAAATACAGGATCAGGGCATTAAACATCGACGAGAGACATCACAAAAGATAAATAAACCGAAGCCGGCTGGAAGGTTATGGTATAATCACATATCGGTTGGTTCACATATCGATTGTTTCAATGGTCCCATACGACTATGAATATTTCAATCACCATAGGCATTTAGTCCGCGGAAGATTCTACTAATACTATTTTACCATTATTTTTACTGGGACTCATACAAAAAATCAGGGAGAATTGAAGACTTTTTATGAGTTAGAAAACATATTGATGGTAAGGAAGACGCAATCGATGCTCCTGCAATGAACCGATCAATCAATCAATCTTGAATCTGTGGTCAGTAAAGGTGGAGAAAGTTGGGGAAGTGAGAGATGGGAAAAATGGCTTATGGCTTCCACAGCGAAATGAGGAAGGGCAAGCCCAAAAAGAAGAGGGAAAACGACGTAGTTTCACCATAGTTTCTCTTTATAGTATCCAGTTTACCTGTTTTTTTATCAACTGTCGTTATTTTGTTCCTCTCGGATTGGCAATTATATAATCCACGGCATTAGGCCCTCCCTCGAACCAGCCTTGGAGGAGCGTTCTAAGTTGCTACGTAATCGGACCAGTATAACATACGTAACTAGCGGGTTGCATCCACGAACTTACTGACGTTAATAACGTGAAATTACTATTGTCCACAAAGCATCATTTGCAAGATGAACTTCTACATCCTCTATGATCATGGGGGGGGGGGGGGGGGGCTCTGCCCATCCTGCCCCTCCTAAAATTACGCCATTGAAAAGTATTGGTTTGTGACGGAGCTACTTAGCAGGACTAATTATTGATCTACGCCAGAACCTTCGCAGAAAACCCAAAATCCTTTGTGTAATGATTTGCAGCGTTTTTGTCCAGGCGATATTACCTAGCTCTACTTTAATACACATCCAAAGGTAATTATTTGAAGAAAAGTTGCAGTTAATGATGGAATAAAGGTAACAAGTAAATGACTTCTTGTAATAGCACACAGAAAAATGACGACAGTACATTAACTCCTACTTTTCCATTCATATTGATGATATTGATCTGCCAAAATTCCTTCGGCGTGCGTTCATTTCTGATCGACATGCAGCAATGGTCGAGTTTTTGTAGGTTTTCAAGGGATCGTTCTCTTCATGAGGAGCTGACAATATCGATACTTCGGAAGTTCTGCCGACGACCGATGAGTCAGATGCGTTAGACTTTGATTCAGTTAGAATCCTATGTTCCGGCGAGCTTCTGTACCTTGGGAAGGACGTCGTTTCACCAAGAACCAATCCTTTGGAAAGTGGCCAAAACCGTTCCAGATGGATGTATATTTCAAATAGGAGTTTCACCTGCGTGAGATGGCATGAGCGTTTAATATTGGAGACTGTGAGGAAATACACTATAGGCAACAAAACAGAACGGAGGAAATTGGCTACATAAACTACAACAGCGTTGAAAAGGCACATCACAATGTAACCTCCCTACGAAGAAAGCCCCCAGAACTGCAAGTGGAGGGAAGCCAAAGGCGAGGCCATCAAATGTGGCGGAGAAATCTGGCAACAACATGCAGTCTCTGCCTACCTAAAACTTCATCCCTCCTCCGTTTCTTTCTCATATCTCCGCAACATTGCAGATCTACTAAAAAAGGTACTGGAGTAAGCCAGCCAAGAGTACAATTGATTTTAGCATGATATGACCAGCAATGAAGTTGACGAGATGAATCATATCACCTTACCGTAAACAAGAAATTACATTCATGAACAAGAATAAAACAGGTTAATCAAATGTGAGTAATGAGATGTGTGAAAAGTATGTTAAAACCACCAAGTTACTTCGAGTGGTATCGAGCTTTGCTCACACTATGCGGAAAATTCGAGAAATTTGTAGAATCACAGGCATTTGTGTGAGTTCTCACTTTTCTCGAGCCTTCACCTGGTCGTCATTCTTGAGTGATAGAGGTTTACTTTTTTTTATAATTTTGACATGTATATATCCTAGTTCTTGGGGTCATTCACAATTTTCGTCCGACAGAAAGGGCGCCACGCTTTTCTTCAACAGCCCTTATACAATCAATGCAATGAAGCTAAAATTTAAACAGGTGAAAAACGTATCCCCACTCTTTATTCTCAAGTGAAAAGGTGTTAAAACACAAGGCGTTTTTCCCCCTTTTTTTCACTTCATTTTCCTTCTTTTTACGCTGGAGACTGACTAAAATAACAGCTTTTCATGGCTCGTGACCAAAACGGGGGCCATTTCCACAGTGGTGGGTATATAAATAGAAAAACAAACTAAAAATATTGGGGATTTGTATAGAAGATTGGAGAAGAGTAGTAACATCGTTCTTGAGCCATTATTCCCCAACATTCGTGAATCGAAGTTCGTCACGAATGCTCAATTGTGGAGCTAAACACATATTTCTAACACCCTTTCAACTCACGTTCACAGAAATGCCGACTCCGAGTGGGAACATCCAAATATGCTCGCAAATTATTGTTTAATATTAATTAATGTGTAATATGTGTGTAATATTAACGTGTCTGCGTGTGTATACGCAGTTTTGATTGTTGTTGAACTCTCAGCTTTTCCGAAAATTATCAAATGTCATCGAAACTTTAGAGGCTTTCATCATTTAAAGCACCCAGTAACTTCATGTTAAGTTATGAACGTCCTAACTTTGCTTCGTAAGAATATAAATTCACGAATCAATGCAAAGATGACGACTTTCCCGATCGCAATAAACCTCAAGAACTGACGTAATACGAACTAAATAAAACCACCTACGTTGAGGATGATTACCGCTGCTACCAGCTATGCCTATGTAGCTCCTGTAACATTAACTAATTTACATCGGCATTATAGTAGCATATCCTCGAGAGTTTTTATTGATTTCAGTTCTACCGACCTAAACAATTTACCTACTCACCGAAGATAAGTGGTCTCTGTAAGCAATTTTCGCGAGTTCCTCGTCTTCCTGGTAAAGCCCTAACATACTTAACGTGCCGTTGAGGATTTTCAAGTTCTCAAAAGCTATACCGGCACTGGAAGCTTTTTTCAAACTCCTGCTAGTTAGGATGCCGTAGCTCGCGAGAAGTTCCGCGTAAATTTTACCATCAAAAAGCACGTTGGCCATTTCAGAGGATTCGCAGCGAATAAGTCGATTCAATTTAGTAGAAAGCCACATCTCCAATGGTTTGGACATAGCGTGGAACTTTATAGATCAGTTGGAAGATAAACGAGGAGGTTATACCTAAATGGAGGTAAATTATAGTCAACGTGGGACATTGCTTCGTTTTCCTAACACTACGGTGACACAACATCAATATCTATCTTAGCAAACCTCATTGTGTATGGGGTTAAAAAAAAAAGTTCAAAATAAATAAATAATGTGTGATCTATTGGAAAAAGGTGAGTACTTATATTGGTTGAAAAAATAAAAAAATGAAAATAAAAACACATAGGGAGACACTGATCTGCTCAGGGGCCTTCCGAGGCTAGTTTTTTCCCCCTATAAAGCATGATATATTGGGTTTTGGAGCTCTAACGGCGTAAACCCTTTTGGGAGGCACGATAAACCAAGTGTTGTACATATACTATATACAGCGTTTAATAATTATAAAGCAATGATCTGCGTAGAAGGGTAATCTAATAATAAACCTCAATAATAAACCTTCGTCTAATAATTTGCAGGCTTTTTATTTATTTATTTTAATTTGATTTTTTAATATTTATGCTTCTGATCTTTTCTCATTGTGCTTCTGTAATTCACGACCCCATGAATTCATAATAGTCTACTTTGAAAATGTCAATACGTTTTCAAAATATCATGCTTATACCCAATGGTATGGAAATGAGGCCACGTTCAACTTATGTGCGAGTTCTGTGATATTGCGTTTGAAGCTCATTGGTGGACAATAGGATAGGCAATACACGCACCATCGTTCGGTCGTGACGGTAGTGTATAACCTCAGCCTTAACAACTGCTGCGCCGACTGTCGGGTACTGCCACAAAGCAGAACCTAGGTTCATTTTCACTGGTCCTCAGTACTTAACTATATTGGGTATTATTATACTGTATCACCAAAAGAAGGTGATAACAAATAATAATCTCATTCAGTGTCAATTCAAGTAAAAAAAAATTTGTTATTCACGAATAAATTAGTCTGCATATACGATTACAAAATTTTATGTACAGAACAAATATTGCCCGTCTAAAGGCTAAAAGGCCCGAGACGACGGGTCAAGAGCAGCTCCTTTGGCACCAGTTGGCATTATACAGATAAAAAGCAGACAAAAATACATAGCCTCAACGACTACAAACCAAAAAGAGTAAATAAATCAAGCAAGCCGAACTTCGATAGTTCAAAAACAAAATAAAAATAAGAAAATAAATGTCCATTACGAGAATAAAATGAAATTATCACACTTCTCAACACAGACTCGGAATTCAGCGATTCTTTATGTAGAGCTATAAAGAATCTCAGGTCATGATTTCGAAAGAGGTGTAGGTGGGTTGAATTAGAACAACATTGAACCACCAGCACTAAACAATAAAAAGTCCAGTCATGCAGCATGACCCCATGAGCGAATTTTTGAAGAGTAAACTCATCAGTTGTGATTACATTTTTTTTTTTTTTTTTTTTTTTTTAACAAGCACCTACTACCTACCTACGTTTTAAACAGCATGGTTCTACTATTGGTTATACGGGGATACTTCCATAAGAGTAGTTCAATCTGAATTTGGACAATGTTTCATGCAAATATTACCGATTTTTACAACTAGCGAACGGCATTATTTCGATTTTTGACTGATTTTTCAACTTTGAAATTTTTGAAAACTTGATACATATTCTTATAGGAAATTTTACGTTGATTCCGAATATACCACATGTTAGTATGCTGAAAAAAATATTTCGCACAACAAATCCAAAAAAACAGGCTATTTTGAAATTTTTGACTACATTTTTGAAAATTTCAACACGAAGATGTAATCCGATCATGCTGGCCAACGAACTTGAACTTTCGTTTTGTGTCCTTAACATTTTAAAATTTGTTTGAAGTTTCTAGCACAATTCTACGGACAGTTATCGTCTGGAATGACACATACATATATACATACATATATACATACATACATATATACATACATACATACATAAAAAAATGCGTTAAACTTCAGAATATGATTCAGAATAGCCTGAAACGGATTTCTGCATAAATTTTTTTCAAAAATTCACATTCTACAAATTTTGAGGCGAGAGCAATAGCTTAATTTTCTTCAAAAATTCGCTAAAAGAGATAAACACATTTGCCCAGGGCTCAGGGAAGTCTTCAATTAGTGGAGACCCTCGGGGTTGACAATTTTATCCCTTTTTTTGGATGTGTCTCGAAAAACGTGGAATAAAGGTAGACAAAAAGAAGTCCTAATATTCGAATGTGACAAAACCATGCACATTTCGTAATTATGAATCAGTTGTGAAAACAAAAATGAATGTTCAAACACGAAAGCTCCACTACCGATACGGCATATCTGTGAGCCTGTGACTTGTTCTTTAGGATTTAGGGTGAAAAAGTGCCGGATAAACCAGCACAAAGTTGTCATACGCAAATTTAAACGTAGGTTCAGTAGGTGAGTAAATACTTGTGAAACACGCGTTTTCCCATTCCGGGATATCGTAATGGATGACGAAGTGACAGGAAGCTAGTGCTGGAATTATTGAAATCAGAAAGACATTCTGATAACGCTAACAACTTCAACATGTTGTAGAATTCATTGCATTTGAAGTCATCATGACGGAAGGTACATGAAGAACAGGAACTCTCACGGAAAAATCTCGATAACGGGATTTAGTGCTCCTAAATTCTAGAACTACTTTATTACAAGTCGTAAAAAGTTTCATGAAATGTTGGACCTATGTAAGAAGGACGATGTTGTAGAAGTTGAATTATCCTCTACTGTATTATTGATCAGTATTATTAATCACCATGTTTACAGTAGTCTTGACGACAAAAAATTACGAAGAAAAAAGATTGTATTGATCAACGAGCTTGATAGTTAACTCTCTTCAGTTTAGTGTTTTATTGAATACAATTTGAATTATTCAATAAGTTAATTTTTTTTTTTTTTTTTTTTTTTTTTTTTTTTTTTTTTTTTTTTTTTTTTTTTTTTTTTTTTTTTTAGACATTGTGTGCATCAAGGCCCCATCTTCAAGCCCCAGGCAACGGACTTTCCTCCTTGAGCCTGAATCCGCAGTGAAACCGCCCGGATCACAGCCATCTTAATAACTTAATTGATTATTATTTATCCTACGTTTGCTCCTCACAACAGACGAATTTGACGCCTCTGGCTCCCGACATCGAGCTGATCTCGTTCTTTTAACCAAAAACATCGGTAGATGGACTGTGTCACGGGTTACGCAGGACGTAACTAGAGAGTAACTCGTGAAGCAGGACGTGACCTGAACCTTCGGTGAGTGACTTCATAGTTCAATTTGCGCGGTCTCTCTGTTGTTTGTGATTCACAGTAACTCAAAGTGAATCACGCTGCGTCACCTCTGCAATCTGAGCTTCTATTCCGTACTTCACGTGTCACACAATGTTGCGATCTGAATAATTATGTATAGTATGTATGTATAAGTATGTATAAGTGTAGTCACTCTTAATTATCGACACGCTCAATTAGAAGGTTATTACTACGAGATTCTTATGGGACTAAAGAGAGATCGACAGTTTTGTCCCTTACTCAAAGATCTCTCTTAATTAGAAATTTTCACTAATGAAGGTTATTATATTATTTACTTATCTACCTATATACAAAATAGTCCGCACTAAACAAATAGTTTGTTAAGTAGCTCCAGACTGATTGATTCGGAAAAAGGAAGTTCATGATTAGGTGGTTTTGAATTACAAATAAGCCGGAGGACTGTACCCCGTAGGTATCATACGATATCCGATGTTTGAGCATAGGGAACTGGTAATAATTAGAACCTGATTTGAACACAAACTTTGAATGAATATATGCATTTTTTCAGTAATTTGAATATACACATTTATGACACACACTAAAAAATATTAAATAAAATAAAGACCTACAAGAAGCTTCTTCGTTTAATGTCACTTGAAAAAAATTCTGGTGAGAACAAAAATTGTATTTTATGGAGAGGTGATGATGGCTATATAGGCAGGTGATGAAATTCGAACACGAGCTCGAACAATGGAGCTCGCTCAGATGTCGAAATCGGAAGATTTCTTACATTCATGCACAATAATTACTCAAATGACACTTGAGCAGCAGACAACTGGAGTAGAAAAGTAATACTGCTGCAGAGAGATCGAAGAATAGTAAGGCGAAACGAAAGGTGCTCTACGAAGCTTTGCTGGTAGTTCACTAAGTTTGCTGTGCTCAAGGGATCCTTACAGCTAAATTAAGGTAATAGATAGATGGATCCAATAAAAAACGGGATTCTAATAGATCGTAATTCACCGTCAGTATGCAGAGGACTCTATGGAAGGCACAGTGCGACCTTATAAGTTGGTAGGTACTTGATGTTTCAAACAGAGCATCTGAGCGAATGAAGACGTGAAGTGATTGGCGTCTAATGGAAATTCCCTTATTCGTTGGTGTTAAGGGTTGGAGAGTAGGTACACTATATTTCCTCCTAATTATGTCAATTATGGGTACCCTCCTCACCTGATAGAAATGGTGGATGCAACAAATAGCAGTGGTACACAAAAAACAAATACGATTTGAATGCGAAATGGCAAACACCCGAGAGACTAGCGTGCAAATGTGGATGTTTATGAACAAAAACCTTTCGAGCGATTCGTGGTGAGATGCAACTTTCCGGAAATGACGGAGCTTGACGCTGGACTAACAAGATGCTGAGAGCTTCGGATGGTTTGGGGTCCGGGTCATTAACCGCCCCCAACACAGAAGCGGGACGAAGGGTCGACGTAAAGGTCAAGTGCCGGTAGATCTACGGATAATAAAATATCAAGTGGAAGAGGTTCCACGTCCTCAAGCTTTGAAAGAGGTGCCCGATACAACGGCGAACACTCAACGCAACCTTGAATTTATATGAGCATGAATAAATCCGTATTAATCCAAATTATAGCAACGTAAGAGTTACTTCTATATAAACAGACGCCTCCGCTAGATAATAGAACGGGCTGAGGAATATATTTTTCTTCTTATACTAAAACGTTCCTACCTTTCACAAAGGCATTGAAAGCTTTAAAAAAATACATTTTCAAACATTTATTTCATTCCGTTTTCTTCAATTTACTGTAACGAAATGGCCTTGTACCCATTCATTTTGAGCGAACCGGGCTCCGAACATGAGAAGCTCGAGATAGAGTGCAGCATGTAAACAATGACCTTACCGATTCGCTATGCCTTCGTCGTCTTTAAGGGCAGTCGTGACGGACACATATTGTTTTTGTTGTTTTGTCTGTTTTTTGTTCACTTGTACGTTTCTTTATTAAAATACTTTGTTAATAATATAATTCTCATTTTTGACAGGATTGATGAGATCGATGGTGAGGGAAACGAATCGTAGAGCAAAAAGGGGTGACGCAAGGTATCACAAGGGGAAAGTTATTTCAACCACCATGTTTTTTAGGACCTTCACCCCCTACCGCTCCTAGCGGTGGACCTTGTAAGTTCGGAACCCCATAAGAACCATTTGATCGTGAGAAAATTTGTTTAGTGAAATTAATATTAATGCATGCGCACATCAAGCTCGTACAGTGGCACATCAACCATGGGACTCGTGGTGGACCTGATATTAGCCAACACGACCAATCCAAGGAAGGGTCACACCTCAACGGCGATGAAACGAGTGGGGAACCTTTTAAGAGCAATGGCAAACTATCCCTGAAAAATTTGTCAGACTTGATCGTCTAGTTTTGAGTTCTTTTATAAAGACTTCAACATATTTGTGAGGAATTTCAATAGTCGTAATTGATCCGATAGCCATAAAATAGTTATTTTCATAACGCAATTTACAGCCTACATTCAACAGTATGCGAATTCGGGACATTAGATGGTTGAAAAACCATATTACCCAGAATCAAAGTTTGCGCTTGTACTCATACTCTTTTCTTCTGGAAGCAAATCCACACGGTTCCTACAAATTCACCAATTTGGCCAAATAGTTTCAACCATTAGTCTAAAACGCCGAATTTTTCGAATGCGCAATCGCGTAATCCCTAGATGACTCAATCAGAGTGAGGTTAACGGGCAATGACTTCAAGTACATCTTTAATCTACACTTCAATTTTTTGAAGGAATAAAACCCAGTAGATACTTAGAAATGTGGCGAAACTTCGGGAAACAAAGAATATAGAAGTTGGTCAAAACCACAGAGAAAATTATATTTAGGCGTTGGAAGGAAAGCCAGTTCAACAGGAAGGGTTCGACCTGAATTAAAATAGAAAAGATCATGAATTTAGCATATCAATTGAATTGCAAGAAAAGAAGCGTCTCTAGATTCACCATTTTTGACGAGTTTTCTCTAGTCAGTGGTAGCTTTCTACAGGTTAACGGACAGAGACAAGTTTTCACCTTCTACTAGAGGCAGCAGGAGGCTATATTTATCACTCACTATGAAAGAAGTTAAAGTAAATTTGCATTTGATTATTGGAATAATTTTACGAGAAGGCAACAGGCGCATTTAGTAACAAACCTATCATGAGAATGATAACTGAGGAGGCTTAGCAGAGACACTGGCGCTCATTACATTCAGCAAAGACAAAAAAGAGCAAAGTATCACACAAAGGTATTATTTCTGTATTGAGTACCCTTCTACGCAGAACACTTGTAGAGGTATAATTAGTAAACGAAGTATAGGTATTATATATTTATCTGAATATAACTGCACAGGCACAGATAATAAAGCACCTGCACCTTACTAGTCCAATTGAGTTTAAGAAGAGCTGACCTGCCAACAGAAAAATTAATGACGTAAACTAAACCAAGTACCTACGCTTCACAAGTCCTTCTATGGGTTACAAAAGTTATAATAAACTCGATTTGGTGGAGTGAAAATCAGGAAGATTAGAACTATATTAGCTGATACGATCGTCGGTTTATAAGGCGATTTTAACTAGTTTTCACCAGTTGCGATTAACGCTCCTCTTGATATTCTCTTCTTCTGTCAATGTACTAACCATTAGGGAGAGAAAATTAATGAACGGACAGCAATCTGGGTGATGTCGTTCGATCCTTTGGGATAGTATCTACGAGTACAAATACCAATAAACCATATCTTTGCCATAAAACTTGTAGTCAGCAATAAATACGCACTCAAATTGCTTAAATTTCCAAAAAATGTAACATGCCTAATGCAATACGATAATTTACGAAGTCATATGATCATGCTGGGTGTCTGAAAATTTTCAGTTTCCTTCGGTAGTGAAGAAGTGAAACTTGATTTTAGTAGGTTTTAAACAGGGTAGGTACCAATAATGAATAGGACGTAGATTCGGAATCAATAGTAGGGCTTCCGATAATGTCAAGGAGCAGCTAACTTCGAGTCCGGAGGAAGAGAACCGTTATGGCACCACTGCACGCGTTGCGGTCGGACTTCCGCGTTGTTGCATCGCCCCGTAACATCAGAGTTGGGGCGGACTTCACCACAATAAGCCCCCTGGAGCTCAATGGTGAGCTGTGTTCCTGGCTAACACCTCGCTTCAATGCGACGAGAGGAACTGGGTCAAACTCGAACGACGTACGCTGTTTGAGCCGTCATTACTGCTCCCGCGGGATCGCTAAACCCATCTGGTAGTTAACGGTTACATGATACGGACACATAATTTGCAAAAAGTTGGGGTTTCAAGTATTTTTTCAAAAATTTTCAAAAAAGGCAAGCTAACAAGGGCTTTTTCATGAGCTGTCGGGGAGAAGATTAAAGAAAAGGTGAAGGCCGTCCTCTCCAGGAGTTGTGGATGGGAGGAGATGAAGAACGTAGCTGCCAAACTGGCAGGGGAGGTAGCCACCCTGAAGGAAGACTGGGAAGCTGCAGATGTTCTCTCTACGTCAACATCAGCTGACGTCGAGAGGTCATTTTCAAAATTGAAACATATTTTAAGTGACCTGCCTTGGTTTCTGCACGGATAGCATCTCGGCCCACCTGAAATTGTTCTACAACAATTTTAACCAAGAGGAAGAGATTATTCATTCTCCTATATAGATTTAAATTCAATTTTTTGTAGTCAATTTGTAATTTGTAGCATGCTCTTTGTAAATAAAGTACATAACGTAATTAAAATGGCAAGTTTTAATTTTCCTATCAATGGGGGGGGGGGGGGGGGGAAGAATGAAAAAAGTTTGGGTTTTGAAGAATAAATGCCATGTTTGGCCAAAATAAAAGCCATGTTTGGCCAAAATAAGTGCCATTTTGCCATGTTTTTTTAGAGCCACGTTTGGCAAAAATAAATGCCATGTTGTGAAGGGCTCTGCATATAATGAAGACTTTACTGAGATTTTTAACTGTCCAAATAAAGAAACATTGGTGTCTGGGTTCCTATAAAATTGCCTCCTAAGGAAACGGGTATAAATTTTGCTGTGACAGATTGTGACCTCTGTGGACCAGGGAAATATAGGGTACTAACCGGTTACCTGTGAATTGCACGGACCCACCTGTACGGGTTAGTTGATGCATAGGCTGCTGAAATAACCATATTCAGACTGTGTTCGTAACTACAAAGGCTACATACTACAAATTAGAGCATAAAAGTACCAAAATCAAGCCCGGACTGTTCAGGAAGTAACCCACAATTTAAATCGTCCCTCAATGACCGAGAGAGTCTCCCTATCAAATGTCAACTTCCTTGAAGAGGATTCAGCTCAATCAGCTGATTGAAATCGTCAAAACTAAACACGAGAGAAGAAAGGCCCGAACTGCGTTTTGGCAACCATAATAAAATTTCGGGATCCAAACAAATCGGTTTTCCGTTCCGTGCTTTGCACGAAATATCGAATTCCCTTTCATTATCTATCAATAATGCAACCCATGCTTCGCTCGGAGCATTCCATCAAGGCTTCTCTACTTGTCACGAATTTTAGCCGCTAAGAAACTGCCTGTTAGCTACCATAATAACCAAAGTTCGGGAACTAAACAAGCGAAAGGTAGCGCCGTTTATGAAGTAGAAGGATGTTTGTAGGTTTAGACCTAGCCTATGTGGTGCACAGGAACTTGCTGATCATTTTCCGACCGCTCCCATCAGAATCGGTCCAGTCGTTTAGCCGTCTATTGGGAACACATGCAAACATAGAAAAAAACTTTCAGTTTTATATATAAGGATATATGTATTACGACAAAAAAGTGGAAAAAATATGTTCGTCTATCCTTCTGTCAAGGATGGGACAAGCGTTGTGTGAAAGCTGCTATGCGATGCGAGCAACAGGAGACTACCTGGTTGATTTTTAACTGTAATTTTTGAAATTTTAACGAGCAATGACGAAAGCTTCAATGTGGTGTTTGGGTTTCTAGCATCCATTTTCTATATCATAATTTCTGAAATACCAAGTTTTGAAGAACTTTCAGGTTTCAAATTCTATTAAATATCGCTTACATGATGGTTGAAAGTGCCCCATCGTCTGGTTGATGCTGTCCGACAAATGAGGAACATTCAACCAAAAATTGACTTACACGTAAAAAATTTTTTGTGGTTTTGATTAGAATTAGAAATTTGAAAAAATAAAAATAAATAAATTGGGAAAATGTCTTCTGGTATGGGCTCCACGGCCTTTGCATCCAAAAATGGTAGAAGGTGCCTCACTCTCCCCTACAGGACTTAGTCAGCTGGTGGGCTCATTCGATCAAGTAGGTATACTGCAGATGCTGCATAAGTTTAAATTCTTACTCTCCAGATCTAACAAGGATTCATTCATAGTTTGAATATTTCTAGGTTTAGTATGAAAGAAATTGGCCTCATTGCTGACTCAATAAGTGAATGCCCCTTCAGCGATCACTCTTTCTCTGGCCTGGAAAAGGCACAATTTCTAATTTCACTGTATTAAGTTATGTATGGAAAAGAAAAAAATTAATAAAAGTTAATAAGAAAAATAGTAATAATAAATAACCACAAGAGTTCCTCTAGCTGAAGAAATTATTCAGATATGACCTGTAGTGATGCTTGTATTCTTTCCATTTTTACAATAGACTCATATAGGACCTTGACAAAATACTATTTCTGTTGCTCTCAGTCTGTTGATTAGCTACCTCGATGGAGTGCTTGAAGGCAGGGGCGGATACGGATGGGGGAAGGGGGCTTCTTGGACCTTGGAAAAAAATCGTATTACTACTTCTTCAATCTTAACAAACAATTAATCTAACCCCCACAAGCTCTACACTGCAGCAGACATTCTGACGAATATTTGAATAAAGTATATCAGTGAGTCCAAGGCCGATAATGCTGAATTAGTCCCAAGGCTAATATTGAGGTTTCCATCGACCAAGTCGTCAACACATTTAGTGGGAATAAACTAGAAAGACTAAACTGTTGGTATGAAGAATGAATAGTCCCAAGAAAATACTGAATAATAATTGATATTGTGCAAAATATTTAATGAATATTAGGACCTATGCTTCAGTAGTGAAATATTGTATCGATTTATTATTACCTAATCCCCAGTATTTATCAAGCATTTCGAAAATAACACATCGTTTGGTTAGCATAAAGTTTCTTAAACCTCAGTTTGGTATAAACAAGGTTCTAGTGTGCTTGTAAAGTAGCAAGATTTTGCTCTATTCACTTGGCAAACTGCTTGTGAGAGGTTTACAATTAACCGTAACATAAAAATGGCTCCAAAATGAGTAAAGTAATTTGTTTTTCATAGTTTTCGAGACTCCCACTTATGCTAGGATACATTCCACAGCCCCTGAACCCCTCTGGTGCGACCCTATTTCAAACAAATCCCGCTCCAGCTTGAAGGGTGCTTATTTTGTCACTCACACCATGAACTCAACGAGGCTCTCTTCAAACTATCAGTGCAATATGCTGCTGAAATACCCCAGTCATGCAGCACGATCCCACGACCAAATTTACGTAAATCACTGATCATAATTATTTCCGTTAAATTAGTTTAAAATTAGAACAAATAGCTTGCAAAGATATTATTAACTTTATCAATTTTAAACACCAACAATACAGACACCTTCTCTACAATATTCCGCTATAAAAACAAGTTCTTGGATTTTACAGTTATTGCAGTTTTTATCGATTTTCAACACTTTTAAATGAAATGGATGATTTGATTAATGATTTTTAAGTGCCTTTTTGAGTAAACATTTTTAATGTTCCAGCTCTTAGCTCTAGCAAGCATGTTCTAGCTCTGAGTTGTACTCTAGTAATAAATAGAAATTTGAAGATTTTTTGTCATTTATATATTGATAAATTTATCTTGCTAAATCTTGAAAATCATTAAGAAATTTTTGAGCTATCGAAACATCTTCATTTTTTACAAAAATTCACTAAAAACGAGTCCCAGGTTCTCTCCAGCTAAAGGCCTCGTTTTATCATGAACCTGAGTAATTCATATCCTGCGATTTTGTTGTACTATGGAGTTTGTTTAGTTGGATAATATTTATGACCGAATTTTTCTATGATCAATTTTCAATCAAATTTCAATGCAGAATTTTCAAGGTGAGAGCCATTAAGGATTATTCAGCTACTTTGCTTGAGAACTTGATGATTCTCTGTACCTCTAAATTTTCACTCAGCACAGCAGAGGATCAATTTTGAATATCACAATAATATGTGAACTAGAAAATACACATCCGAGCCTCCTGGCTCAGTCTGCTGATTAGTTCACTAAATCGAGGTCTTGGAGGGGTACTCCTCATTTTAAAGCTCACTTTCAGCGCGGTAATTAGCTAAAAAAAAAACTAATTTCAGTGTTCCCTCGCTGTTGAGGTCATTTAATCAAGAACCTCTGCCCTAACTTTTCATCGATCTGAGGAGACAGAGTCTATTCAAAATGTCAGCATTGTAGGTTAAAACAAAGGTCTCGTCAAAAATCAAAGAATTCCTCGATTTCTAAGTTTTAGATGTAGTCGTTGGAAATATCCCAACCTTTATTATAGAGGAAGGGAACAATTAATGTGCAGTAAAGTTTGTCACACTTTCTTACGGATTATTAATGGAGTAGTTGCTGCTGCAGGCTCTGTGCCTCTAATCGTAAAGGCAGATATAACCCTCACCTTTTATCATTTAATAATGAATAGCAGGACGTTTCCATTTTTTTTCCGACCGCCAAGTCACAGCGAAAATATTGACTTTCTATTGATTTTCACCTACAACCAGTGCATTACTAGGGAACTGTAACTCCCTTAGTTTTCATAGCAGGAAAATCGTTCGCCACTTTTTGGAATACTCTCATTTTATCACATCATCTCATGATTTCTAAGCTTCTGTAGTGCCAAGAATAGCTGATTTATTGCGCTGTTATAAACTAATATCGCTAAAGGCCGCATCACACTTGCATTTTTTCAGTTTTTTCTCGCATTTTTAATGCTCGAACGTGAAGAAGGCAACGTGCTTTTTTTTTCAAAGTCAGCAGTGAATGTTGAGGAGGAATAAGTGCAAAAACAGTGCATTCTGGTGGAATGCAGTTTTATTAAGTCTGTCAGGTTAGGGCTCGTAGGCGTTTTCAATAGGATTGTTACCTTCCCAAGGGTTACGTTTTAGCATTTTTCGCGTTAAGGTCAAAATTAGAACACGTTCTAACTTTCCCAAGTGAGTTTAAAAATGCTCCGCCAGGATGCGCAATGGTCGAAAAAGCTGACCTTGGAAAAAAGCACTTCTTCTTCTTCACGTTTAGGCATTAAAAATGCGGAAAAATGCTAGTGTGATATGGCCTTAAGTAACCCCAATAAACTGATAATGTGTAAAATTAATCATTTTTTCTGAAAGTAGAACCGTAGGTCTACCGTCCGTTTTCTCTCAACAGAAACCTAAGAAAATGCCTCTGACGTCAAAAGTTTAGTTTGAGATAGTGATGGGCCATTCAAATGCAGAATCGAATGAAGTATTCAATTATCAAAATCATTCGAATGAAAGATATCGTCATTCGAATTATTTTTCCCCCTCGACTGAATCTCACGAATTTTCAGTCTTTACTCGTTCATTGAAAATCATATAATATAGAATTTACAATAATATCCAATCATCATATAATATACAATTGAATAGTGAAAATGAGTTACCTATGGAATATTCGAGACCGAAGCTTACATATTCCCTCATTCCAATGGAAATGGAGAGATCTCCAATACTCGAATTTCTGTTCTCGAAATGGTTGTGATAGTCCATCCACCGCGTATTCTTTATCGGTCGTCCGTCCATGGTGCCAATTCTAAGTATTTATCCACACATTCACAGATTTTCTACGATTCTCCAAATTTTGAAAGAGATAACGTCTACAGCAGGTCAATAATTGGGAATATCTTCATGTACTTATATAATGAAATAAGTAGATTAGAAAGACAAAACAATAGTATAACCCGGTCCTTTTAGTCGTTCAACCATGTTTATTATGTGAATGGCAACACTGGATCCTAATGAAACAATTCGGAATATTTGAGACCCGCCCAGAAACCTCGTTTCCCGCTTCCGACGGATGAAAATCCCAGTTTTCGGATGTTCATACGCGATGCTCAGATCTCGGGTATCTCGGATACTGTTGTTGTTGCGTTCAAATGCGTAAATCCGACCTATAATTTCCTCGAAAATGTTTAGGATATTTTTGTGTTTCTTAAATGAACGGAAAAAATTATAATAGGAATCCATTTTTGGTTTTGAAAATTAAGAAAGTTGCTTGGAAATGAGCGACCATATGAGTTGAAATCTCATGTAGGTAGTTATCAACCAGTCAGATGATTCAATTGACCAGATAAAAAATAGTGGATTTTTTCAGTTATTAAAATTGATAGATACTATTCAGTGAAATTTAAAAGAAGAAGTGTGGATTTATGCGAATCAAGAAGATCGTCAAAAGGTTACATTCCATTCTGTTGTCGAACCATATGAATGAAACATTTGAGACTAGTAGATTATTACAAACGATTCGGATATGTTGATTCTGAAAATCACTTACGTCGCCAATCACTAAACTGAGAGAAATCAACAAGTCTGACATCAGGCATCAGCTGATGTTGGAAATATGGAAATTGGAGTTTGGCCACGAAACAGATTCTGACAAGTTGTTTCTGAAGTACTACGTTCGCCTCGTAGGTACAGTATGTCACCTTTCATCGGCTCACTAAAGTCATTTCAGAAATCTGCTTTGTCCAAATAAAGCGATACGCATTCAACGAATTGAAAGGATACATTTCTTAGAATAGCATTTTAATTGTTGTTGCTTTGGTTTTAGCAAGCCTGTAGCAGATTCTCTTGTCAGGGTTCCATTTATCGTTCTTGAAAGCCCCAAGAATAGATGCCACTTAGATTTTAATGCCATTCAAGGTAAAATGAGTGACCTTTAGGTATAGCTATTGAGGATTGACATATTGGAGTCGAGACACTTCAAATCGCATAAGCCTCGTCTCGATAGAACTGAACAGTTAGGTGCTCATTGTGGATTCCTCTCTCGATCACAGCCTTAATAGCTCTCACTTTCTTTGAAAAGACTAATGGCGACAGACATCGCCTACATTGAAACGGAATGGGATTGATTGCTTCCAGAAAAAAAAGCTCCGAAAGTCACACAAATGAAGCAAGGGAAAAATATCAGCAGCTGGTCTTCATCTGGTAAAGTTAAGTACGGAACATGATTCTAGGTACTATTTCAACCATATATACTTTACTTACTATGTAAAAAATTATATTGTTATAACTATCACCGTATACACAAAGTTAAATATAATATATGTACTTAATATTGTTTATAATAGTGATTCTGACTAAAACAGTGCAAATTGAAGAAGATATTTTGTGGGTATCTTAAAATGTCTAGAGTGATGCTAATAAAAAACGATTTAGGTATGTCTAACTCTTAAATGACTGTATTCTTCTTAAGGTAGAGCGAGGGCAAGCTTTAGCTTTGACAAAAAAAGCAGCTTTGAAATGTAGCGAAATAGTACACGAACCTTATTTTAGTACACCAACCTTATTATTTCTATGTTAGGTAGCCGTAGCTCTTCGCGCAAATTGAGCTAGTTTGTTAGATGATTATTAAAACTTGCCTGTGGTTTATAAATTCCCCACAAGAAAATGCGTTAAAAAAATACTTTAAAAAATCACTAAAAATGGCTAAAACGGCCAAAAATCTTTAGATTTATCGTTTTCAGCAGAGCTTCAGTGAAAACAAAATTATCTGCACTTAACAAGGACATTGTAAACATTTTGCTCACAATTATTCTGATAAACATACGTACTAAAATTGCAATAATATTTGCTGAAGAATCTATGATACTACAAAAAACTTAAAAATCCAAAATCTTTTATGTCGCCGAGTATACGATCATGCTGCATGACTGGAACTTATCAGTTTCGGTCATGACCTCAGAATTGAGGAAGTCAAGGTTTTATCAGTCAGATTACATAACTTTCCTTCAAACCTTCTGGGTGTCGAGAAAGTAAGAGGTAGGTATTTATAAAAGGCGCATTGATGGATGTCTGGTGCTGCGGGAGAGATGGACGTGATTCCGAAGGGTTGTGGGAAACGCGAGGGGGTTGGGGGTTGCGTGCGCATCGTCAGTTAGAAGCTGGAGGGAGTGAGATAGGCTCAGTGTTGACCGGGCAGCAGTGAAGCGAAAGTTGCGCGCGGATCCCCCATCAACATACCCACCCCCTTTTCACTACAGACCTACTCAAGATTTCACCTTTCTCCAGGACTCCGAACCTATGTGACGATGATACAGGTACATTCACTGGTCAATGCCTAAAGACGTATCGTAGGTCAGGGTTAACCCTCGCCGGGTACTGCTCTCAGAGCGATCCCTGGGCTGTAGTTCAAGAGTTCAAACATGGTGAGGAAAGAGATGTTAACCGCATTACCGACCGTGTTCATCCAAATTCAATCGAACCCTTTCGCAAGTAGAGTGACAAAAATGTGACCCTCACAATACGCAGATACGATTCAAATAAAACCGATCACACACAAACAACTTCCCAACAAATACCCAAAGTAACACAATGTTGTTCGTTGAGCAGACCAAATTTCGTTCAGAGAACATAACCAGTTTTTAAATCGAAGAGTTTTGAATAGTACCGTGCCGAAATTCTGGAAAGGTGAACCGGAGAGCTTAATTGTAACCTCATGAAAAATTCACCCTAAAACGGTTCTATTTTTAGGATCAAGTGTAGAAGCTAATAATAGCAGGGCTGTAAAAAGTCAAAGGTATAATGTTGTGGGGTCACTGATTTATAAATCATAATCGTGCAAGTGGTCCTGTGGATGGTCAACCATGTATATTCAAACATGCCGGTAAGAGGGGCACTCTGGGTTCCGAGCGTGAGGTCACTAATCTAAACAAAGTGAAAACAATTCTGAACTTCGTTCTAAGGAACATAATAATCTAATTATTTTAGGTATTAGGTAGGTAAATTTATTGATAATGCACTCCACAAATCCTGTTCAATGAATACATATTATACCGGCAGGGTTGCTGTCGATGAGGTATATATATATATATGAAAATGAAATGGAATGTTAGTTCGCTTCTGCCTTTTAGTTGACCGCATCAGGAATGGGTACTTTTAGGAGAGTAGTTAAGTACTACTTTTCGTTGTAACAAGACATATAAAGTACAAAATGGGGATGATTACAAATTACTCAAAAGTAATAAAAAATCAAATTCGAAATCGAATAAATTGAAGCAAAATATTACATAGGCAACGACTGAGGGAATCATAAAACATGTTGTCTAGTATTTGTTATATATTGTGTGATAAATATGTCATAATACATACTTGGTTACTATAACAATGAGAATACAGCTCCCGAATACGAATATGAACTATGTATCAAAAATATTAAAACCGTTCCATGATATAAAGTTACTCCAATTGCAACAGTAGTGGAATTCTTAATGATATTTATCTACCGTCGTTTCTAGGTCAGCCTTAGTAATTCTAACCTTAAACCAGTCGAGTCAGGTGTATATTTGCATTTTATAAACCAATAGAAACGTTTTAAAACATAAACCGTGAGATCGTGACCTGATGGAGCCGTGAAACCAGTTAGGTAGATCATACCTGAAGTATTGTGGGAGGAGGGGAGAGCCGATAATGAATAAAAGCTTCACACAACTTTAACAAAATGTATTCAATCCACAATATTGCGATGTTTGCTTGTTTGTTTAGTTAAGAAATAGCTGAAGTACGACCACTGTACGAACGAGAACAATAAAAAGAGTAATACTCGTAATTTGAAGAAATTTTGATGTTGAGACATATCTCTGTTCATCAAACAGACATCTCTGTCCACATCCTATTGACTACTACGAAATTAATAACTTCAAATTTACGTACCTCCTTAACTGATGAATCAGAAGGTTTAGATTGGAGTAAATTATCAAGTGAATATCCTGATCATTATCTTAAAAGGAGAAAAGGAAATTACTGTACAGCAGAAGTAGGGAAGGATTCTAGACAAAAGCAAAACACAGATCAAAAAAAGGAGGAAATTATTGGCATCAAAACCGCTCAGGCCAGACAGACAAGTAAGAGGTTATGTTTTATACTAATTAAAAGAGAGCTATCTTCATCCTTGAATTCAACAATACTTACAGTTAGTTACAATCAGTTAATCATAAGCTTGAACATCAACATTCAAAAATCAACATTTGGGGACTAGTAAAATCAAATTCGGTTTGTATCAAACTCAAACAACCTAAGTATCAAATAATCCAAACAATAACTGTCAGAATTCCTGTGGAGTAATGGATAATTGTGAGTTCAATGTTCTAAAACAATTTGAAGGGCATAGGTATCAACTATGAAGGAATCTAATCGTGATCGCACACATCAGAATTTCGTGGTCTCAGTAAGATTACAGATCAAGCAAAACAATCATATCATAATGGCATATAGATCAGAGAGTTATGGTCTCGGGTAGATTGCACATCGATCATAGAGCTATCCTACCATAATCTCATACAGATGGAAGTATTATGGTGTCAGATGGATCACATATCTCAAACAAAGCAGTCGACTTACCATTTAATGCATACCAAAACGATACGTTTTCAGATGGATATCAGCTCAATCAAAGCAGTTGAATTACAATTTGATACAGACCAAGTGTTATGGTCTTGGGTACATCGCAGATCAATCAAAGCAATATGATCACAATCTCATACAGACCAGAGCATTACGGTCTCAGATAGATCACAGCTTAACCAAACCAATCGAATCACAATTTTATACACATTGTCTCGGGTAGATTGCAGATCAATCATAAAGAAATCTTACCATAAACTTTATGGTCTCAGATGCTCAATAAAAGCAATCGAGTAACAACTTTATACAGCCCAGGGCGTTATGGTTTCAGATGTATCACAGCTCAAACAAAGTAGTATAATCAAAATTTGATACAAACCTGAGTGATATGGTCTCTGGTAGATCGCAGATCGACGTAAGCAATTGAATAACAATTTCATACGTACCAGAGCGTTATGGTCTCGGGTAGAGTGCAGATCAATCATAAGCGATATAATTATAATTCTATGTAGAACGGAGCATTATGGTCTCAGATGGATCACATCTCAATCAACGCAGTCAAATCACAATTTCATGCAGATAAGAGCGTTGTGGTCACAAATGAAGCATAGTTCAAACAAAGCGACTCACAATTTTATACAGATCTGGGCGTTATGATCTCAGATGGACTACAACTCAAAGAAACCTCTCAGAGTGTTATACGCATCAGGGCGATATAGCCTCATATTGATCACATCTCAACCAAAGCAATCGAATCACAATTTTATACAGCCCACAGCGTCATGGTCTGGGGTGGACTGCGTATGAATCATAAAGCACTCTTATCATAATTTCATACAGATCAGAGCGTTATACGAGTAGTTTCAGATTGATCACATCCCAAACAAAGCAGTCGAGTCACAATTTAATGCATACCACAACGATACGTATTCAGATGGATCCACAGCTCAAAAACAATATTATCACGATTCTATATAGATAGCAGCATTATGGTATCAGATGGATCATATCTCAACCAAAGCAGTCTAATCACAAGTTCATGCAGATTAGAGACTAATGGATTAATTCAGAGATTAATGGACCATAGCTCAAACAAAGCGACTCTTAATTTTATACAGATCATAGCGTTAAGCTCTCAGAAATATCACAGCTCAAACAAAGCATTCGACTCACGATTCTTAGCTGATCAGAGCGTTATTGTCTCAGAAAGATCACAGTTCAAACAAAGTAGGTAATCGAATAACAACTTTATACAGATCAAAGTTTGAACAAAGCAATCGAATCACAATTTTATTCAAATCAGCATTATGGTCTCAAAAAATTGCAACTCATACAAATCAATATCATCATAATTTCGTACAAACCACAGAGTCAAGATGAGTGGGGTATGACTCAGACAGATCGGAGCCTTACAGTGTAGGCATCACTGATAAGTGGGATCAGAAATACTGTAAAGACCCATGAGTAATAGCCTTCTATAGCTGGATATCACTGCAGATTAGTTATAGCAACTACTTAAAAATACAGGAATTTAGGAAAAGCCATGGCGTGGTCGGGGACCATCGTAAAAAATCCGAAATCGCATGATGACTTGGATAATGAAAGTTTACAACATTCAAAGGTTATTTTTCTCTAAATAAAGGTGTTCACGATGATTCCCGTCACTGCTCCCATATTTCACCGCTAAGGCGTGCAGAACTAAGATGCTCGAAGGTTTTTCTCGCCATGAGCATGATAATTCATTTCTATATTAATTGGTGTACATACTTTTAATTATAGAATTTTGATTATGTTAGATGCATAAATACAAATTTAAATATAACGCAAACTCGAATTGAATAACATGTTTCTTTTTCCAAAAGAATTTTTATTTCAGTCAAAGTGATTCTTGTACAAAAATATTTCACATTATTTCAATATCAAATCCTTATATGGGTGATTCTCACAGAAAGGGGTAGAAGTGATGTCCGGACCAGTTGCGGCGACCCAATAAGGATTTGGGAGCTGGCGAAGGTCTTAAATTGTAGTATAGGTTTTTATCTAGAACCCTTTTTTCCATTTTTAGGTTATGTTTATTCCTTTAAATAGAAAATTAACTAAATATAGTCAAATCGTCATCGACCTGTCCTGTCCCAATGCGACCTTCCCAACTTCAAACTTTAATTACAGGTCTTTCCGCTTTTGAGTTTGGATTTTATTCAATTTTTCTACATCAGTATGATTTCTGAGATGCGTTTCTGATCGATAAAATTAATGTAGAACCGCTAGAAAAGTGTATTTGGATGGAAATATGTGTGTCCGGAGCATCGCCGTCATCGACCTGTCCAATATTGTTTTTCGAATTTTCAACTCGTGGTCATCAGCAGATGTGTGCTGGACCGTGGGTTGGTCAATCACAATCGTCAAAAACCTGTCCACTTTTTTTAAGTGAGTACTTGAACTCAATTTTTTCTTATGGTATTTTTATCGTGCACCGAACGGACTAGTTTCATGTTATATGCCAAATTTGGGAAAAAGCTTGCCACAAGGTGAAACATTTGAGAAAAACTGAAGAATCGTCATCGACCTGTCCATCATCGACCTGTCCTCTCCTGAAAATTCGAGGACAGGACGATGAGGAAAAAGGCAAATCTATTATGTTTTTTGGATTTTCTAGTATTCCCGTATTCTCGCATTTAGTAATCCAATATTCTCGTATTGACCATTCAAAACACATATATCTACTTAGCCGAACGTTGTGAAGGTCTACTAGGACTAATTCGAGAATTTCTGTCATTCTTCGTTTGTTGGATTCGCCCTACAGTGGTCACGTTTTTCGGTCTTTTGACTTGAAATGTTGAGGGTTAACGTTTCTTGGCAGTTATAGCAAATTTTCCTTTTATGATGCCAGGACAGGGTGGTGATGCAAATGGTGAGAATCAACGGGTCGCATCATCGCCCTGTCCGCCTAAATTTTTAAATATTTTTTTTCTGAATTAATAAAAGCGCTACTGTTTGGATTTGCTTCGAATTTCGATACATACGATATAGAGAGCATCTGTGATTTTTTTCAGGTCGATTCGATCACTTTTTCTTTTTTCAAAAGTCAAACTCAAAACTGACCTTTTCTGTGAGAATCACCCATTTACTCTCCTGGGTCTTTAGTAATGGAATCAATAAATAGTGAAACTTTTAATGAAAACGGGCGAAGAGCGTGACACCCAACACCACTTTCATTTGATTACATAGGTATTAGGTGAATACATCATGCAGATATGTGTAATCAAGCTTATCATTTATACTCTTGAAAAATGAATTTCCCTCTTGGTTTTATGGTGGTAATATCTTTTAGTAGCGTTAATTAACCCAAATGAAACAAACACCGAGTCCCCAATGCTCAGTCACGAAACGCGATACCACACGAATGTAATAAGCTTTTGGTTAAGTAGCAATGTAGAAATGTGGGACTTGCGGTTGGACTAACGAATTGAACACCAGATTAAAAAGCCCAGCCTCTTCACAAAACCTAACAATTTACGCTATAACCAATGAAATCGTAAAAATAACAATACACTTTAAAATGTGAAAGATTGTAGAAGGTTCAGTTAGGAAACAGAGATTGAGTCCATCGCATAATCGAGCTGCGTTCTCGACACTTGAATGCGGCGATTAGATCTTTCAATTTAGAATGAACGAAGAAGGGAAATCCTGCTCGCTGCCTGCAAATGGGTAAATCAGTGTTGTACCTAACACTTCTCTATTTAAACCTGATGGCCTAAACAATGAAATCGCCGATATTTGCATTCGTTTAGGAAGAAAACTGAGGAAGGTCTGAAAGTAAAAAGAATCTCTCGTCAGAGAAACAAAAAGGTTGGAAGACACTGGACACTGGACACAGTGATAAATTTCCAAAAATTAACAGATCTCATAAGTAACCAAAAACAGGAATACAAATTTAATTGAAAATTTAGTGTTATGTCGCTAGCCGGGAATCAGAAAATGATGGCAACGGTTCCATTAATTGTTTCATGGAATAATACATAGGAAGCAGCCATTATTACGTAATTTAAAAATCATATTAGATTTAGGTGTTCAAAAACGTTTAACTCGGCACATCTCGATAACGGTTTGGACAAGGGAACAATTAAACGTGCAAAAATACTTCAAAAATGAAACCCCTAACGCTTGTTAGCATTTTCAAGTCTTTGACTTGGCACATAAACCAGTAAATCGTCACAAAATGGTGCACCAAGAGAACCCGTTACGCGACCGATACACCAAGCGAACTTGGTCGCTAACAAATTGCGAGTATGTATTCAGTTACAGCTTCATATGTTTCGTTGCTTCGTTTTCGTCAATCATCCTTAATTTATCAACGTTGAAATATTTAAATATGTGAAAAAGAGATTTACCAACCTAAGCGGTAAAACTAGGAATAGACTTCAGAACCCTCAGGTCTCAGGCCTTTCGATAAAATCAGATACCTCTGAAACTCCACCCACACCAAGGCACCACCCTGGTATTGCGCATTACCCATTAGTTGCAGATATCAGACCGTTTTCAATCATAAAAATCGTTATCAGGATTTTGGCGCTGAAAAATATTAGTTTGAGCTCAATATAGTACCCGCAATACACCTGTAAAGACGTCTTTAAACATCAAATGCACAAACCTATCAGTTTTCAAAATCAAATTTCGAGTAGGTTGGTCCTGGTTGATTCTCCTGTTTGATAATCTCCGGCTAGGGAATAATAGAAAAACTTCCTAAAATTCGCTAAAGAAAATATATAAAGAATTGAAATACATTTAAAGAATAAATAATCAGACAAATTTGAACATCAACTAATTTCAATAATCAAATGTTGCAGGTGGTTTTAATCGATTCTTTGGGATTATATTTGTCATTGACAAGCAAAACGTGGAGAAATCAATACTATTTAAATAATCAAAAATTATTATTATTATTCGCCTCTTTAAACGTAACAAGAGCTGAAATCCAAGTATAATACGAGTAGATACATCGTAGTAGATACACATCAAAGGTATAAATCGAAATCGATCGAGCCACCCACGAATTGAAATTAATAATGAATGATTAATAGGACACCTAAGATTCACTGATCATCTGTAAGTAACAAAAGTTACGATAAACTCAATAATAAAAAATAATAATAAAATAAACCTTAGTGTAAAGCCATCAGCTCTCTACTGTAAAGCCATTGAGCTTCCGGTTCACCTGTGACGACACCAATAAAAGCGCATCATCTTATCGCGGCTGGAAGGAAATCCGAAGGTTTTTTCGACGACGTTTTCAACTCTAGCCCTTATAGAAAACGAACGGTTCGACCTACAGCGTTGTGGATAGATTTATTCGATTTTTTGGGGTTAGATTTATCTTTGGCAAGCAAAAAATCATCACTCTTACCTCGAAAGTTTTCGAGATCTCGATTTTTGAATATGCTGGCCCTTAATTACTACCCTTTAGGGTTGATCGAAACTGATGCCGATGTTACTGCCATATTCCCGGCCGATAAATGATTTTTAAGCCAAATTTCTTAAAGTTTGGTCCAATACTTTTTTGAGAAAGGCTGCGGACGGCGGACGTACGGATTTTTTAAATTTATTTATCGGATTTTTGAATTCTATGCATTTTGAAACGTAAACCAACCAATTTTGAGGGAGGGGGTTATTTTTTATTTTTTGAAAATAATAAACCAAAAGCGATAAGCTATAGGATTCGTTTCAGAATGCCTCAAAACGGGTTTCAATGAAGACATTTTTCGAAAATTATTATTTTAAATTTTTTGGAGCCATTTCTGTATAATAATATTGGTTTGGTAGAAACTAACCTAATGTTCACACTTCGAGAAATAGTTTTCTCTTATCTTCTCATAGCTCCAACTTCAACGAAAATTCGTAGATGATGAGGATATAATAGAATCGAAAGGTGTTTCCCTATCAATAAGTAAATCTGAGTGAAACAAATATTAATGGCGGATCAAACAAAATTTGCGTGGGGCCGAGGTGTTTATCGTAAGCCCATCTGAATGACAAGGTTTCATCGCTAAATTGGGGCATTGTGCTTAGTTCAGGGTCGTCACCGATTCGCAAACGGTACCCGACACGAACAGTGCTCGCCAGAAAAAATATCATCTGATCATCGCGAGAACAATCAAAGTTAGATAGCGATCGATTAGGCAAAAGCATTGAATGCCGAGTTGAATCTACAGCACGCCTAGAAAATTACGGCCTTCCATCATAGTTGTTCATTACAGTTGATATTACCTAAATATAGGAACTCCAAACATCAATTTTCCCAATAACATACCTGAGTTGAGTTTAGTAAACAAAACTGGGTAAACAATCCGAAAACAGGTCAATATTTTTCATTCAAATGTACTTACCGGTACCGATCGTTATTATCGTAAGCTTCAGGTGTAGTGTTTCTCGGTTGATTTTAGCATGGAACATGCTTTAGCCTTGAACTAAATGCCCGAAAACGTTAGGAAGAAGTGTCAAGAAATGTTTTTACGATTTTCACGTACAACCAAGCCGTTGCTGGGAAAATGAAACTTCTGTAGTTTTCACAGGACAAAAATCGTTCTCCATTCGTTGGAAAGCTGTCGATTTATCAAGCATTTTTTTTGTACTTGTTATTCTATTCATGTCGTGGTTTTATATTTATTTATTTTATAAATGGATATAGTCAACAATGCCGCTTGTTTCGTTGTGACTTGGTTGAGAAGTTAGTCTTGGTTATAGTAATTCTGTTCTAATTTCGATTAGTAAAACATTTGTGTAGTTTTAAATTTATATAAATTTACGAATTAGAGGGAAGAAAGCATGTTCCATGTTTTAGCATTTTAGCCGAAGGCTCAAAGCGGAAAGCAACCGAGGGGCCCAGGGGGCGAAGCCCCCGGGCGGGGTCAAGGGGCGGAGACCCTTGCGAGGCCCGAAGGGTAGAGTTTTTATTTGATCTACTTTTTTATCAATAAGAATTTATATTCAACATATTTTTAGACAATTTTGACACATATTTTGATTCTAAGGAGGCGAAAGCAAATGATTAAATCATTATTTTCCATCACCTTTTGTACTGAAGAAATTCTTCAATTTCTGCTTGGATAATATTATTAACCCCTATTCTTTGAAATTTTTTACTACAGCTCCTACGATCCACAATCACCAGAAAACAATTCACAGGGGTTTTGCCACTTTTAAAATTAATCTTGAGGGTTAAACCTTGACAGGCGAATTTCGTTCAAGCTCGGTTTGCAATAACGGAGTTTGGGAACTGTGTTCAAACAAAAGTTGAACAATTGTGCGTCAGGACAATAAAGTTTTCACTGCAACAATCACCTCTCAGGTGGTTTGCCGTCACACTTCCATTTTCATTACCAAAACTAACAATCAACACTCAGTAGACTTTGATGCGCGAAAACTGGGAAGTTTCGAATCGTTTCTATGCATGTCCTTTATGAGAGCCATTTATCATCCTATGATCATGTTCTCTCATCAATATAATAATCAAATATAAGTAATTTTTATCTTACTCTGTGTGTTTGGCTGCTAAATGGATGAGGTGATAAATAGTTAAATTTAAAGCTCTGTTTCATTAAAATGAGGTTTGTTTCTCATTAGGACAAGTGATTAAATGCTGAGGACCGTGTTATGAGGAGGGAGCATCTTGAATATTTGCCATCTGTCTTGAGAAACACCTATTAACAAATATCTACCAAAAGAAAATTATTATGTTAGGTTAAAATTACTTTATTAGGTACGTATCTAGGTATTACACTAGTTTTAAAACAATTAAAATATTGTCCTCTTCTGACGAGTTAGTACCTATGGCCAATACCAACTCGCGTGAATTCATTTTTGTAAGCAGAAATCACAACTGCATACTCGTGCTGCTCTGAGTTCATTTCCAAAGTCTTCGGGTTTCAACTGGTTTTTTTTTTTTTTTTTTTTTTTTTTTTTTTTTTTTTTTTTTAAGTTGGCCTAAGGCGCGTGATTATTGCACGAATTAGAGATAACCGAATTTCGGTAGCTTTACTTGCCAGTGCGAGTACCTTCGTTTTTGAACGTGTATGTATACTGCTCCACTCACACCGATCCTCAAAGCGATCACTAATTGAACACTCACAGATGCATTTTGTGACAAAATAAAACTGAACTTCAAGAGCGGGGATGAACCCAAGGATATAATATTCAAATATGAACTCTCAAATCTTTTTTGTAGCGAACTTCATTCCGCTAAAAATGAAGAAATTAAATTTGCTTGTTTACAACAAAATATATATACAGGAAAATCGGAAATGCTCAGGGATCGGAACGTCACAGGTATAATAAATGCGGTAAGACGGTAAAGATACGAAGTTAGATTCGGGAAAGTATTGTACAAAATCGCTAGTTCGTGGTAAGGTGTATCGCTGACACTTCCTTAAATTCGGACGATTTCTTAAATTCCAACGATAGTGGAAATACTCAACAATATATTATATTTTATACGTTACACTATGCAGTAGGTAAGAACTGAAGGTGAGGAAGGATAGGACGGACGGCAGGCTTCCAAATCCAAGGGATAACCAGTCTGTTAGGTAGGTACCTAAAACGGTACGGTAGTTGATTCGCCTCACGAAGAATTTTCGATGTAGAGTAGACTATCGTGGGCGGTGATGCGGTGAATTTTCCCCGAAGAATGTTTTCCACCAGGCAAATGTCTTGGTCCTTGATGACTTCGGCGGATCTGCCAAAAGGCGAAGTTGTTTCACCAGAACTCGAGGTTCTCTGAAGAGACAGCGGTAAGAGAGACTTGTTTTTACAGAAACTGAACTGGTTATTAAAACCATTCAAATATACGGGAGGATTTGATGTAGAAAGGTAAAATTCGAGAGACGATACGAGAAGACAAAAGAAAACGAGAAAGACAAAGGAAACGGCCAGTTGTGTCGGGAGTCCTGTAGGCGGCAGCAGCTCTGATGTGAAAAAGTAGTTCCAACGTGTTTGGAAAATAAATTCTTCATTTACCAACTAAATAGAATTTCCATTCATTTAAACAATAATAAAAAAACAAAACGGTATCAGGTTGCGAAGAAGTAATTGCATTACAGCAGTCTTCAGAATAATTATCGGTGGAGCTGTCGCTTGCGGAGTCCAACTATGGGAGGCAGTTGATAGAGGCCAACCTCACACCGCGCAAATTCAAACGTGGCGGGAGATTTAAAATATTCACGGTACAATATCAGTTCTATGTTCCAGAATCAACTCCGATCGGTTTCATTGGCCACCACCTAAGGGCATCAGCTATCTAGCAGCTCTAGTCTTTGAGCAGATACTAAGCGTTAGACTGAGGGTTATAACGAACAAAGGCTGTAGGATCAGGGGGGGTCAAGTGCGTACCTGCTATTCATAGATCTGACTTTGTGATGCTACTATTTCCCTCAAACTATAAATTAAATAATGACTACAATTTTATTACATTCCCCAGACATTTCTACGTCTGAAACGTGTGGATATAATGAATTGAAGTTAGTAATTCATAAAGAGTTGGGAAAACCTAGTAGCATTCAAAAAACGCACTTGCTCCCTGTTGGAGGGCAAGTGCGTACGTATAGTGGGACAAGTGCGTTTTCAACTTTCTACCCAAAAACTGCGGAAGTTCCATTCCCCTAGCAACGACTGGGTTGTACGTGAATGCTTAGCTTTCGAGGCGATTTTTATACCATGTACATAGACATTAATTTTTCCTGCCAAAGTTCTAGCCGAACGGATACAGCGATCTGGGTGGGCTAATTCGTTCCCTCAAAGTGATATATATATCAACAACAAACTGAACTCTTCCATTCTGAAAACTAAATTCGCTAAATCTGAACTTGGTATTAGAACCTCTTGAAACACATACGGTGGATACAGCTTTCGTACAAGTACGCAACCACGAGAGACATTTTATGTCTTTGCGCCCCCTTTTCCCTTCCTATAAAACCCGGTATTGTACTTTTGTTTGTGGAAATTTATTGCAAAAACACGTTTAAAAAAATATATATTTTTTTCATTCAAATAAATTTCAAAATACAATTTTGTTTTACTCATTCCATAATTACATCATTATTATCATCAGATTTTGTAACGAAGAGTAATGGCCGATGATGAGAAAAGTACGATGTGTAAGCTAGAGTTTATTATGGAAAAAAACTGGATTCTAGAGCCACTCAGCTGATCTGGGATCGGTCAGTTGTGTTCAGAAGTCCCTCAAGGGCCCACATACCAAATCTCAGAATCGTGGGATCATTAGGGAAAAACTGGATTCTAGATCCACTCAGCTGATCTGGGATCGGTCAGTTGTGTTCAGAAGACCCTCAAGGGCCCACATACCAAATCTCAGAATCGTGGGATCATTAGGGAAAAAACTGGATTCTAAACCCACTCAGCTGATCTGGGATCGGTCAGTTGTGTTCAGAAGTCCCTCAAGGGCCTACATACCAAATCTCAGAATCGTGGGATCATTAAAGAAAAAACTGGATTCTAGAGCCACTCAGCTGATCTGGGATCGGTCAGTTGTGTTCAGAAGTCCCTCAAGGGCCCACATACCAAATCTCAGAATCGTGGGATCATTAGGGAAAAAACTGGATTTTAGAGCCACTCAGCTGATCTGGGATCGGTCAGTTGTGTTCAGAAGTCCCTCAAGGGCAGACATACCAAATCTCAGAATCGTGGGATCAATAGGGAAAAAACTGGATTCTAGAGCCACTCAGCTGATCTGGGATCGGTCAGTTGTGTTCAGAAGTCCCTCAAGGGCCTACATACCAAATCTCAGAATCGTGGGATCATTAAAGAAAAAACTGGATTCTAGAGCCACTCAGCTGATCTGGGATCGGTCAGTTGTGTTCAGAAGTCCCTCAAGGGCCCACATACCAAATCTCAGAATCGTGGGATCATTAGGGAAAAAACTGGATTTTAGAGCCACTCAGCTGATCTGGGATCGGTCAGTTGTGTTCAGAAGTCCCTCAAGGGCCCACATACCAAATCTCAGAATCGTGGGATCAATAGGGAAAAAACTGGATTCTAGAGCCACTCAGCTGATCTGGGATCGGTCAGTTGTGTTCAGAAGTCCCTCAAGGGCCCACATACCAGATCTCAGAATCGTGGGATCATTAAAGAAAAAACTGGATTCTAGAGCCACTCAGCTGATCTGGGATCGGTCAGTTGTGTTCAGAAGTCCCTCAAGGGCCCACATACCAAATCTCAGAATCGTGGGATCATTAGAGAAAAAACTGGATTTTAGAGCCACTCAGCTGATCTGGGATCGGTCAGTTGTGTTCAGAAGTCCCTCAAGGGCAGACATACCAAATCTCAGAATCGTGGGATCAATAGGGAAAAAACTGGATTCTAGAGCCACTCAGCTGATCTGGGATCGGTCAGTTGTGTTCAGAAGTCCCTCAAGGGCCTACATACCAAATCTCAGAATCGTGGGATCATTAAAGAAAAAACTGGATTCTAGAGCCACTCAGCTGATCTGGGATCGGTCAGTTGTGTTCAGAAGTCCCTCAAGGGCCCACATACCAAATCTCAGAATCGTGGGATCATTAGGGAAAAAACTGGATTTTAGAGCCACTCAGCTGATCTGGGATCGGTCAGTTGTGTTCAGAAGTCCCTCAAGGGCCCACATACCAAATCTCAGAATCGTGGGATCAATAGGGAAAAAACTGGATTCTAGAGCCACTCAGCTGATCTGGGATCGGTCAGTTGTGTTCAGAAGTTCCTCAAGGGCCCACATACCAGATCTCAGAATCGTGGGATCATTAGGGAAAAAACTGGATTCTAGAGCCACTCAGCTGATCTGGGATCGGTCAGTTGTGTTCAGAAGTCCCTCAAGGGGCTACATACCAAATCTCAGAATCGTGGGATCATTAGGGAAAAAACTGGATTCTAGAGCCACTCAGCTGATCTGGGATCGGTCAGTTGTGTTCAGAAGTCCCTCAAGGGCCCACATACCAAATCTCAGAATCGTGGGATCATTAGGGAAAAAACTGGATTCAAGAGCCACTCAGCTGATCTGGGATCGGTCAGTTGTGTTCAGAAGTCCCTCAAGGGGCTACATACCAAATCTCAGAATCGTGGGATCATTAGGGAAAAAACTGGATTCTAGAGCCACTCAGCTGATCTGGGATCGGTCAGTTGTGTTCAGAAGTCCCTCAAGGGGCTACATACCAAATCTCAGAATCGTGGGATCATTAGGGAGTCTCCGCGTAACGCTCTCCGCGTGACGCTTCCCGCGTGACGCTTTTTCATTTATGTGCCATAGTAAAGACATAAAATGTCAAAATAAAGTTAACCAATGTAGGTAGATTTTAGGTATAATTTAAAATGAATTGTTAATGAAAAATAAAACGCCGCAAAATAGATAATTTTTAGCAACTCAACATGGATTCCTGAGTTGATAAAATGGTCAATAAACTTGTCCACTTGTTATCTGTCCTCTGATTCGCTGTCGGTTGGGAATGAGGTTTGCGTGAGAGAAAATTTGAAGACTCTAGAGTTTTGCAGAATAAGATAGAACTGAGGTTTGGGAGAAGCGTGCGGTTGTGCGTGGGGGTTGAGGAAGAGGTTCTGGGTGGAAACCAGGCTTCAAGACCTTGATTTTCTTATTTTTCCTTGTAATTGCATGTGGTTTTTAATAAAAGCACTTGCCCCCTATTTAAAAACGCTCTTGCCCCACCGCAAAAAAATGGGCAAGAACGTTTTATTAATTTAGTGCAGCAATTTTCGTAGCCTCGAAGTTATCAAGTGCGCAGTTCATGCCTGACACTACTGCAGTCTCGATCACAAAATCACACACACAGGAGATTATTAGTGCATTGAAAAAATACATTGAGAACCTCCGTTGTGTCATCAGAGTTTTAATGCAGCTATCGTTAGAACTGAGAGCAACTGCCGTTTAGCCAACACTTGACGGAGAACGTTTCGCTGATGAAGTAGCAAGAGTAGTTTAATAGTATCACAACTCAATTGTTTGAAACCCCCTCCATACCCCTCCTACACAATTTCCTCCGTGTATTGCAATGGGCCACCTATGCGTATAATATCCCCCCCCCCCCTACCAAAAAAAGACGCTCCCCGTACAAAAGACCACATCTTGCATGATTATCATCCCATCATTCAAATTTCATCAAAATCAGACATGGGAAAGTGGATGAGATTGCTATTTGATATTTACTCTTTCCATTACACCCCCCTTCAAATTTTTGTAAGCTGAATTATTCTAAATTGAATTTGAATAAAATTTAAAATTAAATTAAATTTTAAGCATATAGAATGCAAATAAACTGTTAACTATTAATTTTTCGGCAACCAAACTTTTTCTAAATAATGACTTTCAGTTTATTTTTTTTTTTTTTTTTTTTTTTTTTGACGTTATGTTATTGAAATTTAGGTAACTTTTTCAACATAATTTTGTGTATAAAATTTCTAATTTCCAAAGTTAATATCGTTGATAAACTTTATTTCGAATAGAATTCTGCTAGAAATATACATTTATTGGTTTTTAGTGGTTTTTGCCATTTTTAGTGATTTTTTTCAGCACATTGTTTTGAAATTTAATTGCAAAACCATTGTGCTAAAAATGTCGAGCCTAACGAACTCATATTTTCTTTTAGAATGTTTGATTTTATGACGCAAAAACGGAATTTTTATCTCAGTCCTGAGGAAAATTATCGTCTGGAAAGACTGATGACTAATACAAGTTCATCATATGGAAAAACTCCAACCACGTTAGACTCAAAATGAATTCAGGTACACGAAAAATTATAAAAATAAATCATTTCAAACTGTTTGGAGCAATTTTTTTAATGAATAATTTTATGGGTTTTTCATCAGGTATCTAGTTTTGTTGAGTGAATAGAGTAAAATCTTGCTAGATAGAGTACAAGCACATAACCTTGCGAAATTGAAGTTTAAGAAAATTCACTCAAACCAAATAGGTAATACGATTTTTATTTAATGCCTGATAAATAGTGAAAATGAAGAAATAGTAATTAGATATACATAACATTTTTCTACTGAAGTATAGGTCCTAATGTTAAATTTGAAAAAATTACATAGAAGCCACATAGTTAGTTTTAGTATGTAATACATCTCGTACCTATATAGTTTAGAGTAGCATGGTTTTACTACTCCGGTTCTTCTTGCGATTTTTCATTCTTCAAACCACAAGTCCAATCCTATTTTGTTTCCAACCAAATCTGTTGATGTTTTGATCGATGTAAACTTCAATATCAGTCTTAGACTATAATACATCCATATTGACCAAGGACTCGATAATATACTACTGGGATGCTCGTTAAAATGGCTGTTGCAGTTTAAAGGTTGCAGGGGTTAGAGTAAATATTTGTATGTCAGAATTGAAAAAAAAATTAATAACACATTTTTTGCCAAGGCCCGTGAGTTGGGGGGGGGGGGGCTTCTGCGACTCCCTCTGGATCCGCCACTGCCTAGGATATGCAAAGTAAATTTTGAGCGTTTCAAAAGTTTGAGCGGACAGGGTGCGGTTGGGAGAAGGCCAATGTTGGGCTGAAGTTTCACTTTGTTACTAATCTCGGTGTGCCTCGTCATTCCAGTAGAGGCCGGCGGTTTTTTGACGGCTTCGCAACGCGAGGCTAGCGTCTCACTGGATCATATTAGATTCCATATTACTGAACCGTAATCAGTTGCACGGATTCGATTACCAAGAATCGAGGACTATTAAGCTCACGAAACTCAAACAATTCCCTGAATCCCGAAATTATCATGTGACTTAAATTAATAACGAGAGGTATCAGTAACATTAAGCAAAGCTGATTGGCTCTGCAAACACTCATATTGATCACCGTGCTCAGGTTCTAATGAGTTGTAGGTAAAGCTCTCTGATCTGCGGAGTTGGCAATTGAACGCTTTTAATATCAACTGATAAAATGAAATCAGCTTTCAGATCAGCCGAATCGGAAATAGAGCTATTTGAAAAGTATTACAGGAAATTAATACATTATTTTTATCACATAAGTCAATTTACGTTTGCGTATTCTAGTCTCTAGATTGCAAAATAAAGCTTCTGTTGTAAGCTCAAACAACACACGTGACCTCATCTGACCAACTCATCGGTTTTCACATCAGATCCCATTAAGTGAAGCCCATGGTGACAGCGGGTTCAAAATAAAGTTAAGAGGGCGAAACGTTTAAGGCATTCAACGTGAAATTACCCCCCAGGATACTAATCTCAGTTGGTAAAGTTGAGGGCTATTATACTTAGTTAGTACTTGAAGAAAAGAGAACATCATTCCTTTGTTTTTTAAGGTGAAATTCTAGAAAAAGCTCGGACTCATTAATTTGAATAGGTAAACAGGCCAATTAGAGCCAACTATAACTCATAAAAGTTTTAATTGATACGAATGAGGAAAAATTCATAGTTGACCGTCTATAAAAGTTTACCACCCACCATCTTAATTCGAAGTGATTACAATGAAAACTGTGAGAATAAACTTGATGCTAGAAATTCACGGCCACCTTCTGATGATGATAATAGAATAGAAGTGATAGACACCTAAGTCAGTTTCATACTAACAATTAAATTCGATTTTATTCGGATGAATACATAAAATTATAGAATCGTCGCAGTCAATAGTGCAGAACCGTTTCATATTATTGCCTAAACAGCAGAACAGAGAGATAGAGATTATAGAACAGAGCCAACGTCGACACAATGAAATTGATAAGTTTTCCCCATCATCCTAATATAAATAGTCATTGAGTAGTGCATGAAGGTCAAATTATTTCAAAAATTTTCTGACTGAAAAAAATTCTATTCCGTGAAATTCACAGCAGGTTACTACGAGTTTGCACATCATTTTCCATTACCCATTGCAAATCGATCTTACGGACATTATGGTAAATGTGAGGGTTTTTTTATTTCAACCTTTGACTATCATTCATATGTATATGAACCCGATCAAAGTGGGGATTCCTATGATGGATTCATACTTACGAAAATTCCAATTATGGCCTCACTGACCATACCGGGTTTATACTATATATATATATATATATATATATATATATATATATATATATATATATATATATACATACATCAAAAGTTGAAAAACAAAAGGTTGAATATAGTTGAATATACATGTATATATACATATTATACATGTATTCTAAGACCGTAAGAAGTTTTCCTACACATATGAAGGACTAGTGTATATTTTTCACGATTTAACGATTGATATAACACAGTATGAAGGTACCTAATATCTTAGGACAAATAAAAATGGATGCCTAATATTCAATGATGAATACACTATAGAAATTGTGCTGTTTTAATACTCTATTTTATTCAATTCCTGTCTTCTCCCCTATTTTAGGAATACAATTCAATTCTTTAATAAACTGATTGAAAATTTTGCTTCCAAATCGACCTAAAGATAGCGGAAGCATTGTTATTACTTTCGGAAGAAGGAATATATTTTTCTCCAAAACTAAAATTTCCCCTCGCATTTTTAATTTTAGACCATTCTGAACAAATTTAGTTTCATTTGTGGGTGCGGGTTAGGCTATGAAATGGTCCATTATTGATTTCATTGCTCGCAAATCAATACATCGTTCTGCACATACGCAAAAGTTAATTCCGTCAAGTATAATTTTCTCCTATTTTAGTCATCCAATCTCGCTAATTTGGAGGGTAAGTAGTTAGAAAAATATGACTACATAGATCTACATCAATTTCATAAAACTATCAGATCAACAGTAGGGGCTGTATGTAGTGAATGTGACTGCGTGAATGTGAATCCTTGTAATTGGTATAACTGTTACAGTTTTCATTCGGCTTCAAATAAATTTTCAGATATTGTACGGTTTAGACTGTAGATGGTCCCGATGAATTCTTCGCTCCCGAATCACTGGTATCTTTTGCGCATGTGCATCCATCTAGCGTCACTTTTTCATTACTACTTGAAAGATTTTGCTTAAACTTCAAGTGAACCCTCCATGGAATCTATCAAGATTATTTGAAACATTTTAATGATCTTTAAATTTATGTTAGGGACAGAAAGAAGCAATGAGCTACACCACACTTGGCAGACTTCTTTCGATGATTCTCTCCAAATAGTTGACAATCTGCAAAACATTTAATCATTTTAATTTTTAGTTATTTTCTTGAAATGATAACAATTTATTATACTGTTATACGAAGACTGAACACCAGTGTAAAATTATGATCATAGAAAACTGCTTTTATTTTCACGGAGACTTGTTCTCAAAATGAGTTACAAAGAATAAACAAAAACACGTGTGATTCATTTTCTTAACACCACTCCACTCTTCATTCCTCCTGTGGTATGGCCGGAGCCTGACGACATGAACTACCCGCTGCTACATGCTAGGGAGCTGGATACGGAAGACGACAACATCAGTGGTCTGTTTCCACTCGTGTATGGACCAACCCAGGGACGCTGCAGCTTTGGGCTTACGCCCTTCTTCCTTCGTGGGTTATGAATCCAAACTTGCTCTCCAACCTCGAACTAGAGGTGCTCGGCCAGTACATCTTAGCGCCGTTTCGTCTCTTCTGCCACCTTTCCGCGTTTCCCTAGCAACTTGATGGGTCTCGCCCAACGTTTCCCGCAGTGCAGCTGCGTAGTCAGTGCATGACGCATAGGTTGGGCCCAATCCACTCAAAAGGTCAGCTGATAAAAAGGCAAAATTTAATATTAATTTGATATTGAATAGTAATGTCGAATGGCGCCAATATTGCGAGCCACCGAGCCTCCTGTCCATCCGGTTGCTTGAAGTTTATCGGCCACTGTAGCGATGCATGATCTTTACGTACAGACACAGGTGCTCCACTGTCCAATCCATAATGACGAAATCTTTCCAATGCCACCTTCAGTGCTAGCAACTCCTTTCTCGTTACACAATATTTTTTCTTTATTGACGTTATAGGCATCTGCTATAGTATGCTAACAGTCGTACTGTGTTTCCATGGTTCTACGACAAAACCGCACCAGGTACTTTCCCACTTACATCAATACCACGAGACGTTCGCGAACAATCAAGTTGAGACCAACCCTTGACCAGATATCAATATCCGAGATATGAAATGCTGCGTTGGAACAATTCCCATTTCTTTTCATTTAATCGGATGTCATTAGCCCTAAACATCAGGAAAATCTTCCTGAACCAATTCAGCATTTTCTCAAAACTTGCCGGATCCGCTGCAGTTTATGGAGAAGTGTGTTCATTGCCCGTTGAATGGTAGCTGGGATTGTGAAATTCGAATGTCACCACCAAAACCTGCCAAAGCCCTCTAGGTTTTCAAAGGTGTCCTCCTTCTTCCACTCTTATAACCACTCTCGAGGTCCAGAGATGAAAATTCGGAACTGCCAACAGTGGCTTCCAATAGGTCCTCAATGTGACGCAGAGGACGCATTTTTTCATGACGACATCGAGTTTTTAGGAGTCAATGCAGAATCTTGTTGATCCACCCTTCTTCCGTTCCTCTAAAATGATCGGCTCTTTTCTACCAAGTATCTGTATTTCTACTATTCAGCTCATTCAGCTAATTTAGAAGATCCCGTATCTCATTACGCCACGAAGTGCTGCACAGAGACCTCCCTGTGACCTCTCCTTCTTACAGTCGAAGCCAAGTCCTAAGCTGAAGCTTGCCTAAGCAAAACAGTTGACCATAATTCCAAAGTTCCGAAAGTAAATGAAACTGACATGAAAAGAATAATGATCCAGGGCTTAAGTTTTCAAGGAAAATAACGAGTAATAAGTACCTACATGAAATAAGTTTCTCTGTATAACCAAAACAATGAAAGAAAACATATATTATAATTGAAATTACTATGGATTATACGTGCTAGATACTGTAACCCATCAAATAAGATCATTACTTTCGGCAAATAATTACATTTTCTATTAAATAGAGATATCTCCGTCACGAAACATGACAAATTGTTTTTGGACTCCGATTTATTATTAGTTGGCACTTAAAATATTATCGTTCGTAAGGAAATTTTCTTCAACATAAAGGTGCATCTTGCAAAAATAAAAAAAACCATTTCGATGTAAATCTGTTTGTAAACAACTGTCTGGAAAACGTTTTGGTGTTGATGGAACGTCTAAATTAATGGTTTCCCGATCGGATGTCCAACTTCTCAAACACTAATCGGTTTAAAAGTTATAGTAAATTTACTTATAAAGTGCACTTGCTAGGGGGCTTTTCCCAAAAAAACGGTTGTTGATGGCAATCTAACATCTATCTCGATTCGACCAGTCGATGTGCGAAAGAAGTTTTCACGCGGATAAACATGCGAGAGGGCGACCGGACGGAGGGTTCGCTAGAGTGATCCGCCGGCCGAATTTGCCGTACGTGGGAGGGAGGTAATGGAAAGAGCTCTTTAGGACCTCCGGGCCCTATCCCTTCACACTGACCCAACAATTGGGGGAAAAAGCGAAGAGGATTTGAAGGACACTTTCTAGGAAGAGTCCGCAGCCCATTTGCTGTAAAAGCGCTTTCTTCAAGTTCGGCGACTGTCATCGAAGTACACTACCAGGGAACAACACAACGCTTGGATGACTTTTCGATTGGGCAGCCGTAACATGGTCCACTACCCGATTGTTTCAAGAAGTGATTCAAACTTGATGTCAAAACTTGGGTCAATACTAGGGTTTGTATGGTAGCGCCCATCAATTTGCAGAAGTCCAGAATGTAGCAATAAATTCATTAATGGACTATTGAGGATTTGGGAAAATTTGTCACTAACTTGGGATGGAAATGAATTTTGAAGAAACTTCACACAATACAGGAAGTTTCACAGTCTCCTGAAGAATTGGCCAGCCAGTTGTCTCCCGGACACGTTCTTCACTACATCTAACGCAAATTCTAACGGACGGGACGAGGGGCTAATACACATCTACACACTAGCTTCTATACCGAGTAAGTTCAGACTGTGATTAAGATATGAAAATATAGTTCATGACCGTTTTGAGTCGACAGATAACGATAATCAAGTTCTAATGTTGAGAGGTGAAAGGAAAAACTGCGTTACGAAAAATCCGTGATGAATTGAACGTCATGAAAATACGTTCCACAAACTACCTGAAACCTGGTAAACATTCTCTTGGGGTCACGTGGACGTGATTGTGAGGAAGTCAGATCAGCTGTGTGAGCTCTCCTGTACATCCTAGAGCCGTGAAATTTGGTAGGTACAAATCTTTCACAAAACTGCAGAGCTGTGAAGCTAAAAAATTTGAATCTACAGAGCATAAAAATCGAGAAAGAAGCATGTCGCTGCTCATAGGCATAACTCTATTTCCATTTTTTCTTTTGACATTTTATGTCTTTGCTATGGCACACAACCAAATTTTCGTTATGTTACGTTACGTAACGAAATATGCTCAATGATTATTATGATTCGTAGAAGTGAGGTAGGTAGGTACCTATATGATTATAGCTGAAATTTATGTCTTTACTATGGCACATAAATTAAAAAGCGTCACGCGGGGGAGCGTCACACGGGGAGCGTCACGTGGAGAGCGTTACGCAGAGATTCCCTAATGATCCCACAATTCTGAGATTTGGTATGTAGCCCCTTGAGGGACTTCTGAACACAACTGACCGATCCCAGATCAGCCGAGTGGCTCTAGAATCCAGTTTTTTCCCTAATGATCCCACGATTCTGAGATTTGGTATGTGGGCCCTTGATGGACTTCTGAACACAACTGACCGATCCCAGATCAGCTGAGTGGCTCTAGAATCCAGTTTTTTCCCTAATGATCCCACGACTCTGAGATTTGGTATGTGGGCCCTTGAGAGACTTCTGAACACAACTGACCGATCCCAGATCAGCTGAGTGGCTCTAGAATCCAGTTTTTTCCCTAATTATCCCACGATTCTGAGATTTGGTATGTAGCCCCTTGAGGGACTTCTGAACACAACTGACCGATCCCAGATCAGCTGAGTGGCTCTAGAATCCAGTTTTTTCCCTAATGATCCCACGACTCTGAGATTTGGTATGTAGCCCCTTGAGGGACTTCTGAACACAACTGACCGATCCCAGATCAGCTGAGTGGCTCTAGAATCCAGTTTTTTCCCTAATGATCCCACGATTCTGAGATTTGGTATGTGGGCCCTCGAGGGACTTCTGAACACAACTGACCGATCCCAGATCAGCTGAGAGGGTCTAGAATCCAGTTTTTTCCCTAATCATCCCACGATTCTGAGATTTGGTATGTGAGCCCTTGAGGGACTTCTGAACACAACTGACCGATCCCAGATCAGCTGAGAGGCTCTAGAATCCAGTTTTTTCCCTAATGATCCCATGATTCTGAGATTTGGTATGTGGGCCCTTGAGGGACTTCTGAACACAACTGACCGATCCCAGATCAGCTGAGTGGCTCTAGAATACAATACGGGGTTTTATAGGAAGGGGAAAGGGGGCGCAAAGACATAAAATGTCTCTCGTGGTTGCGTACTTGTACGAAAGCTGTATCCACCGTATGAGTTTTTTTTATTCTTCAGCTGCTTTCTGCCGGGACTGATGCTACCCAGCGGGAGGGAGCGTCATTGTTAGTGACAAGAACATCAAATAACGGCCCCCGCTGTGCACCCACATTCCCCGCCACAAAAACTCCCCTTTTAGGCCCGAAAAACTTTTTTCTGCTTCCAAAATTATTGGATATTTTTCTACTATTACACCATCAGCTCACTTAGAAGATCCCGTATCTCGTTATGTCACCGAGTTATGCACAGAGACGCTCTGTGACCCCTACTGCCTTAAGTCTAAGGCATGTATGACAGTTCCCTCCTGCTCATCCTAGACCGAGAAATCTGGTACAAAGCCTCTTGAGGATAAAGATAGTTCTCTTCTGCACAGCAGAGAGTGCAGATAGTTGGACAGCAACTTGAAGATCACTGGGATTGATTGGGAAGAGTCAGATCAGCTGTGTGAGGGATAAAAATTACATCTATCCTGTACATCCCAGAACCCTGAACTTTGGTCTTCTATCGGAGCTTTGGAAGTGATCGCGAGGAAGTCAGATCAGATGTATGAGCTATGAACTTAACTTCTCTCATGTACATTCTAGAGCCCTGAAATTCGGTATTCAGTCTCTTGGGAACCAGTGAAATTGATTGCGAGGAAGTGTCATCAACTGTGCGAGCGATAAAGGTAACATTTCTCCTGGATATCCTAGAGCCAAAATTTGGTACACAACCTCGTGGGGATCAGTGAAAGTGATCACGTGGTAGTCAGATCAGCTAGGTGAGCAATGAACGTAAAATCTCTCCAGTACATCCTAGAGCCCTGAACATTGGTATTCCGCCTCTTGGGAACCCGTGGAAGTGATCTCGAGGAAGTCCGATCAGCTGTACGAGTAGTAAAAGTAACTTCTCCCGTGTGCATCCTACAGCCCTGAGAAAGAATTTTTCAAATCTCAATCCTGAGGAAACTTACCGTCTGGAGAGACATATATATAATTTCTAAATTTGACCATTTCCTACGAAAATTTGGTAAAATGGCAACAAAACAAACTGGTAGCAATCGTTAAATTTATATTGTATGAGGAATATTACTCAAATAAAGATTATCAGCTATAAACTACACCATTCAAAAATTACTGTACAAAACTATGCTGGGAAGTTTACTTAATTCTTATTAATATGTGCTGAAAAATCGATAAAATTTACTGAAAACGCTAAATATCCGAAATCCTTTTTTGATTAGCAGACTGATTTTTAGGATAGGTTTTTGCCGCAAGATTGATAGTTAACAACTATTTTATTGCGATAAAAGTGCTCAAATTTCAGAACAATTTAACATAAATATAATAATACATCAATCTACGGAAATTCTTCATATGATCATGTTGCACGAGAGGAACATTTCGTAGTCAACAGGCTACGACAAGCGAGGAATGAAAAGTTACGTAAAAAATTGTGTTACGACAAACCGTCACCGATTGAGCGTTACAAAAATTTGTCCCAAATGTATATTTTTCAACAGACTACCAAGGTATGCCCTGAAATCTGGTACAAATCTGGGAGTGATTGCAAGGGAGTCAGAAGAGCAGGGTCTTATTTTCATTACGTTCCTGCTCTAGATGATAAATGTACGAAATAACTGCAAGGTGTATTTTTTCCTTTGCATAATTTATTAGTTCCTCATTTTAGATAGATCCTGTCAACGAGTCTCTCGACTCATCAAGACATTTGCGCGGAGCGCCGTCTTTGGATTTTGCTATCGTTTCGGTTAGATCAAGAATATTCATGAAAACATGGTCCATGATAAAATCCCTCAATGGTATTGTTGACAACATTAAAGGAATTTCTTCAATATCACTTCCGTAATTATGTTTGGACTGAGGAAGTAGATTTCTCAGAAACTTCAAGCCCAACTCAATTCACTCAGTTCATCCCCGAATTAACTAAACGGACTGGAAGGACCTGCGCGTAATTTCGACGGTACCGTCGGCTTTAGTTCAGGACAACTGAAGCAATCGCTTTTGTCACAACTTGGACAAATTAAACAGGAAACCTGGGTGAAGAGGGGCTAATAAAAATGGTGACACCGAAGAGACGTCATTTGGAATTAAATTGGAAGGAACGACGAGGAGACTGTTCAAAACTTATAATTGAAGGTTTGAAAACGGAGTTGAGGCGGCAGTTTAGAGGTTTGGCTCCGGGGACGGTGTTCCGGTGCGGGAGCTAAACCTCTATTGTCTCGAATGAAGGGAACCACCCCCAAGTGTCCTCAGCTTTCCATTAATCATAACCCAACACCCAGCGCTTCTCCTTCTGCTCCTGTCTATCGAAACCCCTACGCAATATTTTACTCCTAGGCTGATCCGAAGGGCTTATCCGAACTGAAGATCAGTCAGAAACACTATGGTGGATTAGAGTTGGAGGCACTTACTTAGGTTGTGACAGGTGCGCTAGGATTCAGAAGGTCATAGATGTCATCGTATAATGTATTGCCTCTGCCGTGCGGGAAAAGGAGGTTCCACCGTCCTTTTACTACCATAGGGAAGGAACCCGATGCACTAACCGACCTGTGGCGCCGATCAGTTTCATCTAGACCGTTTTTCATTTTCTGGGTTGTGTACGTTATTATACATATGTCTTATCCTTGAAGTAAAACCACAAGGACTCGTGAATAAACTTCCGATTGTGATTTAAAACAAAGGTTGAAGCGTGGATGAAATCTTACACAATGGGTAATACACAACAAAGAATATGGGTAATATCGGATATCGAAAAAAGTGACGGGAAGTTGGACAAAATGCGAGGGGAAGGGAGGCGATGTGATTACAATGAGAAGTTAATTGTGCCGTCCAGTGCGACGTAGGTCTTTTTTACGTGAAGGGGTTCCGATGAACTTTGTATTCGGAACCTCTTGAAGGAAGGAACCTCTCCGATTGAAAGACATTCCAACAGAATAATAGACGAGGAAACGGAAAGCCCTTCTACGAAGATAAAATAATGGCCCATCTTTATTAAATCTAATAAACTTTCGTGTTCCACGTAGTTTTATAAGATTTAATTTGTTTGTAAGAATTTCCAACAGAACAAAACGTCTGCCAAGTGGGGTGGGCTGTATAACTTCTTCACGCGAGCGAAGCGACTTGATGGGGGGGGTCCGGGGGGGCTCCCCCCCTTGCTGGACGTGGAGGCGAGCGAAGCGAGCCGGAGTGGCTAGTAAAAAATAAGGAAGGAGAAGATGGAGTCATTCAACTGCACTTAGTCGTTTAAATTGCGAACTTGCATGTTCAATACCTGATATTTGATCAAGTTCTCATTCACAGTGATGTTGAGATTACATCAAGACTGAGGCAACTTGGTACCCAATACACAATATTCCTTCTAGAACGGTCCGCCAAAATAGTGTTGAATTACTTAGGAAATAATGTCAATGCATATACGAATATGCGCTACTACCAAATGATGGAATTGGAGACGCAAGCGCAAAACCACATCACCGAATTCGTTAATAGTGAAAAATAGAAGAATGTACAGCTCCAATCATATCTTGATTGCATGAGTTAGGAGTTCTCTCTCTTGGTTAATCAAGGTCAGGATATCCCAAATGACTGCATCAGGACGAATCGAGAATAACGGCTAGACCATCTGGTGAGCCCATTCTCAAGTTTCTGATAGAACAAATCACAGCACCGGTTTTTGTTGCTTAAAATACAATTTTGATTATGTGCACTAATGTAATATTGTGTTTACATTCACAATCATGATGACAATATTTGTTTTCGCTGGAAAAAAAAGAAATGGTCAAACTGATGATTAATAATATTGTGGTGGATCAAAGATTACTTACTACGACTTACTGAGGTTTTGAAGAGTGCGCTAGGATTCAGAGAGTCATGTATATCATCGTTTAATGTACTGCCTCTGCTGCCCTTCGCGCAAGGAAGGAAACTAAGTATATACCTAAATACTTAACTAAATGCACAAACAATAACTTTATTTGTTCCTGATCTGACAAATTTATTGTTTGTAACTGACGATGATCTCACCGTCGAAATTGATCTAACATTGTAACTTTATATTTCGTGGTATACGACGTTTTTATTAACTCCTTTTGACATGGATATGTCTTTTGGCTGGGGGTCAAGGAATTTTTCGCGACACTTTTTTTTCCCGACCGACACATTTTCTATTGATTTTCACGTACAACCAAGGTGTTACTAGGGAAGAGTAACTCCCATAGTTTTCATAGTAGGAAAATCGTTCGCCACTTTTTGGAATGCTCTCATTTTACCACGACATTTCATGACCTCTAAGCCATTGTAGTGTCAAGGAATGCTGATTTATTACTCTAAGTTAAAACTAATATTGTTTTGTAACCATAATGGAATAATCTTGTGAAAAGAAGGCACTACATGGTTGGTATACAATTGAGTAGTAGGTACCAACTGGTAAGCAGTAGGTACTAGACATATCCATGATCTTTTGTTTTTCCCATCAAGGGAGAAATTAAAATGCTTTTTCTACTTGACTCTTCTTATGGCTTGTTTCTTGGACTTGTTACATCATAACACCTTGGGAAACTTTTTTAAAGCACGCAGGGAGTGTTTCGTAAGATAGATAATTAGGGGTTTTTTGGCCCTAAGACCCGCCCAGTAATGTCACGTTCTCCCGACAAAGCGCTCGTGTGTGCATCTTGTGCTCAAGCTCTAAACAATCAACCGTTCTCTACATATTTTTTTTGGTGTTGCGTTTTCGTTTCTGGATATCGTCACAAGATTTCGTTCCATCCCCGTGTAACGTTTTCGGGAAGAATGGAAGAATCATTTTTCAGGCTAGAATGCTTTGAATAAGAATACAAGTAAAGCTTACGTCGCTTTTAGAATGATCAACCCAAAACTTCTAGAAGGAACACAAGGCTAGGGGTCTCGTCGGAAGGTCAATAGTATGATCGAAACGAGTCGGACCTCTCCCTCCCTATTTATTTATAAACTTCGTTAAACAGCAATCAGCTTTCCAGCCGGCGTACATCATCATCGCAAATCGCGCCGACTTGTTATTCGAGCCCGCCCCTGCTCTCCCTCCGGAGGCAAGGGATTATTGATCAAAATCCGATGAAATAGGGTCACCTATTAGAGCGGAGAGTTGCTCGAGTTTGAATAATCGCCACTTTCCGCTACATTTCCCCATTTCTGCCGTCTCTGACGATAAACACGGGATTGACGTCCGATCGAGGCGCTTTGGCCAACTCCGGTTATATGATGGGCGGGTAAGTGGTGGGGGTTGTTTCCCTTAAACTACCCCCGTTATTCGTTTCTAGTATGACTGATTGTTGTTTTCTGGGGTTTTCGTCCGTAATGGTCGAGTTCCGTTGGAGGTTTTCCTCACCTCGTGAACCCTTTCAGGGATGGAGATTTCCGACTTTTCACGCCTTCCCACATCTATTTAGGCTTTGTTTCTTCGCTACCGTAGGTAGGAAAGCTATTAATTCATATTTGGACTGAACGGGAGCACAATTCATACCTAATTAACTTATTCTTACGTACTGATTTTTCCAACATGAACTAGAAGAGGTCATACGGTGATGATATTTTATGAATGAATTTAAAGTTTCCACTCTCCAAAAAATATTCATAAAATCTCTCCTACTTATGTTTCATAAGAACCCTGCTATCATAGACCATGCTCACCTTCACAACCACCAGACACGTTTCGTTCTGGCTGGAAATTTGGTAGCTCCTAAACCGTCTTTGAACCTAACCACCATGAGCCTACAACACATATATATTACCCATAAAGTTACCGATTAACTAATTTTCACAGTTCTATACATGAGGTAGCTATTTCACCTGGAATATACTTCATAGCTTCCTCAGATGTAGCTCGCTGCAGCTACTTACTCTTTATTTTACTTTTCTACTATCCACTGTTACGTAGAATGGAAAGTCGTTCCTAAGCTGTACTGATCATAAAAGTTATGCTTTTATCAAACTATTTATTGGCATGGAAATTATATACATATTATACCAGATTTGAAGATTACGTTTGTGTATTTGATTTGCTTCGAACGATAATTCAACCACGGTAATGAGGGCCACATACCTTATTTTAAAACATACATTATTAGAGTCGAATCAATTCCACTGCCAAGATTAACTGTGTACGTACGATCGAGAACTTTCAACATAAAATTAATTTATTGTTTAACTGACTGCGAGGTTCATGTTTGCACTCGAAGCGCGAATGACCTGATAAGCTTTCCGGACCTTCATATTATTTGCCGTATTCCTTTCGGTATCTCCCCAAAACATTTCGACAACAATCCGACTTCAGGCTCTTTTTCTCTCATGTTTACGGGTTGTATTGAGCAAAATAACCACTGTGCAATGGATCTCAAACTCACTTATCACAAGTAAACTATGAAGGAATCGTCAATACCATAAAGCTGGTCTCTATTAATTCTAAATGAATAATAGTAGTTCTCTTAGCTTTCAGTAGGACCATTTCATTAATAAAATGCCGTAAAATACTTTCAATTTCATTCATACATTTCAGAACATTTCATTCACGACAGAAGAGGTGGTTTGTACGGATTAGATATTTACAGAAATAATAGTGAAGAGGTTTCATCCTAGAAAATGTACACAAAAGAGGGCAGTTAACATTTATTCATTTCATTTGCGAGGTTCCTTTGAATTTCATTCATCTCATAATTTTTCAGGCGATGGGGAGGAGAAGGTTTCGGCGAATATCAAGGTCTCAGAGGGCCCTTTGGAACTGCGCTCGCTAACCACCAATAACTAGTGAGGTAAGCTTCTTTATCAATTAATTCAGAATGGTCAAATTCCTTAGGAATACTTTTATATATCTCGTATTGCCAATTTACACGGAAAACTTCGGTGAAGAAAAGCATTTTAGCTTGTACAAAACTATTGATAGATTGAGGAGTCCATTTCCATTTCCAAATACTACACAAGCTTTATTACTTCAGTAGTAGATACCGTTTCTACTAGTTCACTGGTCTATTTATATGCCGCAGCCTTTTTGTAAAAAGCATGGCCATTTTACTATACGCCGCCTTTTTCGTAATAAAAACGTTGGAATGACAAACTATACACATAATTCTGACCTGTATGTCCAAATAATCTGAATTTTACTCGTACTAAGGGATTGGCTACCTGATATTGAGCATTCTTGAGATGCGAGCTTGCAAGAATCCAGACCACCAAACTAAGGTGGATCACACTCAGCCTTTTTGTCAAATTTGGTTTGTGAGTTTTAGCAAAAAGGCTGAGCTCTTTCAGCTTTAAAAAAAAAAAAAAAAAAGCTAAAAAATACCAGGCTCATCGTCATTCCAAAATCTTTATTACGAGAAGGCGGCGTATTGTAAAAGCTATGCTCTTTTCAAAAAGAATGATTTCACAAAAGGGCTGCGACATAGACACAGTCTTGAGAAAATGCCATTCGCAATAGTAATTATTGACATTTTGTCTTTGCTATGGCACATAAACTAAAAAAACGTCACGGAAAATTGCTCACGAAAATATTTTGATGATTCCCACAAAATGATACTTTGTCGTTTTTCATCCCACAAAATCCGTTGACCATTCGTTCGAAGGCTCTCGATTTATCCAACCATATTATGTTAACTACGGAGAATTGCGTGGCCAACAAGCTGAGTTATGAGCAAGGTTATTTGAATAATTGTGTACACTCAGGTGATCATTCTCAATAATTGATATTGTGAACATGATTGCTACGCTTGTTAATTTCTGATGATTTCATTGAGCTGGTGTTTCGATGATTTGATTCATAGCAGGTGATCCAAATATTGCGAGATCGGTTTGATTTGTGAAGCGGTGGTTAAATCATTTTAATAGGTAATTTCTATGCTTTACACTCTAGGAAGCTGTAATTTCGTATGTAGCCTCTTTAGGACATTTACTTGACGATGCCCAGGGTCCGGATCAGATGAGTGGCTCTTAAAGCTAATTTCTATGTTTTACACTCTAGGAAGCTGTAATTTCGTATGTAGCCTCTTTAGGACATTTACTTGACGATGCCCAGGGTCCGGATCAGCTGAGTGGCTCTTAGAGCTTGCATACGAGTCTGCAACACATAACTTGTCTTCAACTAAAGACATAAAATGTCCCAATGTGTTGCAGACTCGTATGCAACCGTTTGATATTTTCCTTTCAGCCGACGTGAATGCAGACAAGCACAAACACGTTTTAAATCAGAAAACAGAATGGAATCAACTCAAATCAGCTGCAGTGACATCAATCCCTCTATTTGGAAGTTCCTTTGTGATTTGCAGTCGTGTTGACTACCCCCCCCCCCCCCCCCTCCCACTACCATTGAACGGTTTCGATGTATTCTAATCATTGGAATAAATTAGAATAGGGATTAAAAAGTTCATTATCATTTACTATAATAATTTACAATTTTAATTAAAAAGTAAACAGTATGGTTTTTTAAAACCATAGTGTCGGCGCTTCATGAATACAGCACTTAATAAGGGAAAAAAAATCAATCACTCCGAAAATTGAAAATGGAACTCATTTACCAATACAGAGATCAATTTGTAAAAAGTAGATAGCGAGAGCATCTTGAGAGAGTACTGCCATTTCAAGAGCCGTCATTCTTGCACAAAGCACATTTCTTCAAATGGTCAGTAGCAAACGGCTTTCCATTTAGGTATAGCAAACCTCACTGAGTCTGAAAATCCCCTCCCCAGAAAAAAGTCCGTTTTCGAATCCTCAACCAAGCTCGCAATTTAATTTCGAAATGTAGGGGAGGGAGGCGGCAAATAATTTTTCATTCTTAGTAAATTATGGAGACTAAACGAGTACCATATCCATAGAAGTGCAGAAGTTATTGGATGATTGCAGCCAAGACACAAAAAATTTCACTACGCGTGCAAGAACTCAATGGATATCTGTTCAACTCTTTACAGCTAACAGTGTGGTTTTTCACCCCAGCTAGCTCAAAGATGCCCTTGCTCTTAGCTAGGGACATACTCCTTTAGGACTTCCAGAAAAGTGAGATGGATTAGGTTTTCGACGAAAACTAAGCATTACATTGCATGAAAGGAGGATTGATGAAAAGGGAAGGAACACGAAAAAGGGCAGGAAAACATTATGGCGCGTAACAGATGACTGTGTGAAACTGACAAGCCTCACCTGGGGGGAGGATCAGCCGTAAAGCCAGTTCTTCGAGAGGCTACCGACTTCAAAAATCAAAAATTAAATTTTCTTGAAATGAGGGCACTAATATATCGCCAGTTAGTTCTTGGTTACAATCCATTAGGTTCCTTGCCCCAACAAGTCGCGTAAGGATGCCTGAGGGGTGAATTTCGAGGTCTGCCAACAGGTCTTATGGGCTCAGTGGTAAACATAGTGCGACTACTGTTTCAGTTCGTGTGTATCCATCGGCTAAGAAACATGAATCGGAGTGAACCTTCATTTTTTACGAATATGAACATACGTACCTATTTCAAGATCAACTCAATCAAGATTATAAAATATTGTTGATGTAATGGGATCGATCCCAATGGGGCACTAGTGTAGATACCAACAATATTTTCGAAGTATGACTCATTTCTCAACTAAACTTGAAAAGTGAATTTCTCGGGTCTACTCAACTTGCAAAAAGTTATATCTTTACTCACCTCGGGTCAGATTGACCAGTAAAGCAACCGCACAATCCGCTCGGTACTTAAAGTCAGAACATGTTTGGACCGTCCCCACCCGCACCGTGCTGGTCCTAATCAAAGCGAGCCGTCGCACAGTACTTTAGTTGTAAGGGTCAGCTGTTCAAAAATCGGTTTGTGATGGATTCTGCATGGGAATGTTATGCTGATCAAACTTCATAGAAAATGTATTAAATAAATTATTTAAGCCGTGAATCGGCTTCATGGCTATTCCACGAATGGATCCTGGCCGGTTTTTTGTCGCACCCGAAGGAAAAATGGCTCAAAAAAGAACTCGGGAGATTCACCCATTTGATGTGGCGTTTTTCAAAAATTGTGGTCGTTTTTCCCACACTGTTTCCACAATTTTTCTACGTAGGCGTGAAAACAATTAATTTTCGACTTCTGTTTGTCAATGTCACTCACACGCACTGAACACCCAAGCCAGACAGCAAGAATGAGTTGAAATTGCCTCTTTTGGTTTCCATGCTCTTCCCGGACTTCCATTTTTCGAACAGTATCCTATTTAAGTAGGAACTCTGGCTGAAAAGATTTGAAAAAATTATAGAAAGAAAAGTTGCAGCAAGTCGCAGGAAATTCTAACGGGATTGAGTGAAGAAATAGTGTCAGAAAACATATTCAAACGGCATAACTCCTCATTTTTCCTCTTTTTGAAAAATTTACTTCCTAAGGCAGAGGTTTAAGTAATTTTGGGGATTATTAAGGTAAAGATTCTACGGCGTGATTGGGGGAAATTCATTCTTGAAAAATTATTGAACCACATAAATATAGTCCATACCTGTGCCGTAACTCGTCGTGAAGAGCAGAACGATCCCAGAAGTAGCTCGGACGATTTCTGCACTCGTAATGAGTAGGTAGTTCATCGTTAGCGTCTTGGGTGAAATGAGATGTAAACAGTTGGACCGCGGAACCTGCCCTGCAGTGTTCTGCACGAGGCTTGTGGGGACAGGAAACCTATTGAATCGTGCCCACGAACTAAGTATCTAGGGAAAGGTTATTGCACTCGGTTTCAAGAATTTTGACCGATCGTCTTTTCGATTTATGATACATATTCAAAGTAATATGCGTCGCGGCAGAAGTTGTGAGTCTCAATACCACTCCCTGGTTGTCGCGGTCTAAGTGCTCCTAACGGAAATGGAAATAAGCTCCCTGATGAAATGATTAGTGAATCCCTATGATTGTTCAATGATTCCCGTAGCCCTCCGTGGTGTAGTGGGGAGCGTCGCGATCTGACCTGACTAAGGGACCCGAGTTCGGTCCCAGAATTCGAGACTATAATTTTTTGCATTTGATCAACCTCCGAAACACGTTTTTAAACGTAAACGTCATTATTTTTAATCTTTTTAGTCATATTTTAAAACATAATTTTGATCTATTCGTCAAATCTGTATTTTACCAAGAGATTAACTAATTGATGTCATGAATTTTTGAGATGTGAGCTTGCGAGCATCCAGACCAGGAAACTGTACAAATCATTCTGATCTATTTGTTCAACTAATCTGAATTTTTACTAAGGGATTGACTACTTGATGTTATGGAATTTTGAGATGCGCTTGCGAGCATCCAGACCACCTAACTGCACAAATCATTTTGATCTATTTGTCCAACTAATCTATCATGTTAGCAGCGGATGTAGATTAATAAAATTGAGGCGCCAATTCATTCAACGGAACTGGGGTTCGTTGCACCGGTTTCCGTCAGGAGCGCTTGGTCCGCGACAACAGGGTGCGGTATTGAGACTCTCCTGTCGTGGTGACGTGTGGAGGGATGCCACTCGACTTCAATACCTAGAAATTTTCATGATTGTCAACCATGATGGCCACTTGTACGGGAGGATCTAGCCCCTGCCCCGTATGTTCCATGATACCAACGCTTCCTAGCGCTTTCTTCTTCTCGGGTATTACTTTTTCTGTCTCTACTATTTACTTTTATCCCCATCCTGTCATCTTGTACCAGTCAATCCCTTAGTAAAAATGAAGATTAGTTGGGCATGTAGATCAGAATGATGTGTATAGTTTGGTGGTCTGGATGCTCGCAATTTCGCATCTCAAAAAGACATAACATCAAGTAGTCAATCCCTTAGTAAAAATGCAGATTAGTATACATGTAGATCAGAATGATGTGCATAGTTTGGTGGCCTGGATGCCCGCAAGCTCGCATCTCAAAAAGACATAACATCAAGTAGTCAATCCCTTAGTAAAAAAGCAGATTAGTGGACATGTAGGTCAGAATAAAATGTACCTATAGTTTGGTGATCTGGATGCTCGCAAGCTCGCATCTCAAAAATACATAACAGCAAGTAGTCAATCCTATAGTGAAAATTCAAATTAGTTGGATATGAAGGTCAGAATGACGTTTTAGAAGTATATTTCGGGAGTTGTACGAGCAAAAAAAAAATATGACCAGTCAACAGGATTTGAACCCACGACCTTCGTCTCACGAGACCGTTATCCTAACCTATGAGCTACGACTCAACTATCGTTTCAGGAGACAATCACAGTACTTCACCATTCAGTAGGAAACGCGGAGCGGGCGGTACAAGTTTCTAATATTATAACCGCTAGGAAGCGCTGGTATCATGAGGACATACGGGGCAGGGGCTAGATCCTCCTCACTAGTACGACTACCGGAGGAGCTGTGCTGGCCCGGAGTCCCGTCATCACCAGCTAAACAGACCGGACGTGCCGGCCCGAACGCGATGCCGAGCGAATCCGCCGCTTGGGTTAAGCCGAATCAGAACGAGGATCAGCAGAATAGAGCGTGAGAAAATCATTCTTGGTGGAATTCTCGTTTCCACACGCGTGATGTATGGATATGAGAACATTGTAACTGATGAGGGTTCGGATGAGAACAGCCTAACTCACACATTCCCTGAAAATTTCATCAACTGTGGAAATTAAGCTTGTTACATGGGTTTGCTGACACACACGAACACACCCGCAGATACGAAAGTTGTTCAAATGGGACGAAAACGCAAAATACAAGAGGAAATTTTGATTTTGGAGACAAAAGATTTGTCATCTTCCGAAAGTGGAAACAAGCTACTGTACTTTAAGTTCTGAATTTGTACTATCAACAACTGCAAGTATTGTGTCTTTATTGAATAAATTCCATCTATCTATTAATCTATACGTGACTCAGAAGCAATATTTATATACATAGAAAAAAATTGCAAACATAAACAACAGCAACACTAATACCAACAACAACAATACATTACAATAATTAAAAATAATAAAAATAAAAAAATCTGCAAAATCAGTGGAGATGTGGAGAGATTTGTAAACACCATTTTACGCATAACACGTTTAACCATTATCGAGTATTTTTTTTATAACGGGAAATTGATTTTATTCTCCGAATAGGTACATGAGCCATGGGAACAGACCGTGTAGGTCATTATGTTCCTTTGTGTTTCAATCCATCGGAACACACTCGAACCAGTTTGGGGAAAGCGCTATGGAAATCGGTCTCCTGATAAATATCCGAAAGGCTGAAACCGATTCTGCGGGTCCTCGTAGAATTTCCAACACATACAAAGGGCACCGCCGGCTACGAGTGTCACTGACAAGGGGTTGGGGCAGTCGTTTAGAGTGGGCTCGAAAGATTGGCGAGGGACCCGACAGATCGCCTTTTGGATAAGCTCAAGTAATCTGAGCCGAGTCCCAAGTAAATCCATTGAAATATCGAGTGAACGGGACAAACACTGGTTGTTCTGTTTCACCGATAAAATCCAGACGAAGATGGATGAAGATAAACCTGAAATGAGGGATTTTTCAGTGAATTTCTTTTCGTTAGCTTGTTACATGAATTTTTCGTGACCATCGGCATGAAAACCGCCAGTGTTCATAGAAAACACTGACCCATTGTGATACGGATATGTCTTATGGCTCCGTAAATGTCCATGCCCTTTGCAATTTATTGGGTGTGGTTTGTAGGTACACAGACATTCATGAATTATCTCAATCCCTAAATTCTCACTGAAGATTTGGCTTCTTAGTTCGGGGCTTAGCTGATTTCGTTAACTTGATATAATATGATCAGTTTGCAAGTTCCTAGACATTGTAACTGAGCTCCTATGGTTACCGTGGTTACTAAAACATCACCTACTCGTAAACTATATGTGAGAAAAATCAACAGATTGATAAACTTCTGAGTATGTTGGGAAAGAACTCGATGAATTCACGAACCTGAACAGTCAACCATCATATGGTTGTGTAGGCTTGTAAATACTCTATTTTAAACTTAGGTAATATTTTAATAAATCACTCTGTTCCAAGTCACAAGTATGGGAAAGTAAATGTGTATAGCTCACTCAATAATTTATATGAGGTATCACAATATTTTAATAGGTTATGGACACCAGCAGCTTACCACAATAAAAACATTAGGTCACACACAAACACACACGCACACACACACACACCAATAGGGTTTTCACAGATTCGGTCTTAGAAAGGTCCGGTACGGATTTGTATGCGGTTATTTTTTTTCTCATGCTTGGGTTGTCCCCCATTCCCCTGGATCAATGCCAATAGGCGTCCCTCTTGTTAACAAAGCCTTGCCTATAAGACAGAGTTCCAGAGGGACGTCCTAAAAAGTGTAGTAAAATCGTGATACGTTACAGCAAAATGGTTTTTTAAATGTGGATTTTTTGAAAATGTTTGAAAGTTTCAAATTGTAATGGTGCCTATATACCAATTTTCTTCAAAAATTAGATTAAGAAAATAAAAATGAAATAAAAAAGTTGAAATGAGGCGTCACACGGCAAGAAAGATTAAAACTAGTTTATTCTTGTGATACACAACCCTATCTCCTTCCGTCCCTCTAGCGGAAGAATAGAGTTGGGTCATTACAAGAAAAGTGACAAAATTTGCCTTCAGCCAAAAAAAAAAAAAAACTTGAAAATTACTTCAGCTAAAAAAAAAGAGTTTCTCTCTGTTGTGTTCCGTACACAACAGAGCCAAATTCTCAAAAATCTCTTCATAGAGACGTCTTGTTCTCGTGATACCACCATTTTAAAAAATGCAGGAGTGAGGCGGTCACAGGGATACGAGCAAATGCCGATTGAAACTCTTCTTTTTTGAATTAATTTATTGAAAAAACAAGTGAAAACTTGAAAGTAATCACGACACTAACACTTCATGTGACACCTACTCTGGAAAAGTAGGATCTTTCAAGACATTCTAATAGACTGGAATCAGGTACCTACTTCAAGAAAATACTTCAACGTTTTAGTTATCAGTTGTATACTCTACCCAACTAACACAAAGCTAACAGGAACTCGTGAGAAATTACAAACCCACTCATACCGCCACGTTGCATGATATCCTAGAAGATGTTTATTCCCCTTTATCCATTGTAATACTCTCTTTTCCTTAAACTTAAACTCGGTTCATCGTTAGGTAAATGATAAACGACTCCCATTTCGAAAATTGCGTGAATAAAGCCATAAAGAGAGAGTTAAGAAGGAAAAACCTGCCCAATAAAGAAAAGTGAAGCATGGTCTAGACCCGGGGGATCAAGCTGTAGATAGATTTTTCTGTGCAATGAATTTTTTTCTCACGGAAAACGCTCTAGTCATGATTAAACTTTTCCGCACTATCTAGTTCTATCTTTTCAACAAAGTCCCAGGTGGTACGGTCTTTTTTGGGTAGCGCGCTATTACCACTAGGACACGGTTCATTCTTATGGCATTTTCTAACTGATCAAGATGAAATTTGAACATGAAATACTTTCGCCTTTAAGCTAACTACTCTAAAACTTTCCGAAATTGTGTTAGAAAGTAGTGGTTTCTTGATTAGTAAGATTCTACGGAAATTCATTAGAGAGCTACAGTCGTAAATAAGACAAAACTAATCTTCTAGATCGTATCCACTATGTACTTCGTAGTTGATACTTTTTCACTGTGATGCCAACGCACCAGCATCACGACCTACGCTCGTCTCTTCGACCGAGCTTACAATCAATAATAAATTATATACTATATAATTAACAATAACAATATAATTTGCGCTATCGACTTAGTTAATTATTTTTCTATCCTTCTACCTAACATCGGTACTTGGAAACCCTGATTCTCGGGAAACATCGTCCGTCCTGTTGCGCCTAAATGTTGTTTATATTTTTGTAACCTTTTGTTTGTAACCAAAAGACCTTTGTTTTATTCAAAAATATCAGAAGACCTTTTGTTTCTTTGTAACCTACAGACCTTTCACTTTTGCACTTCGCCAAATGAAAGTTACGTAGTATCACAAAATTTGAGTAATGAAAACATAGATAAATATAAAAAATCAGATAGATAACCCCTCCACAACGAATACGCGACTAGGGAGGCGAATGGGGCAGTAGGTGTGACCAGTGCCAACAATACAATAAGCCAATGATATTATTGATAGATAGGTATCTAATCTAATCTAATCTACAGATTTGTTTAAAGTTAAAAATTTGGTGAGCAGGATTAGTTTTAGTGATTTTAACAAAATTCGTATAACTCGCTGAATTCTTACCTATTAATTAGTTAGAGGAGACACATTTTGAGTGTACTTCAGTGCTGCCCCCCGATTTTCAATTTTCAAAACAACATTGAGAAATCTTGTTTTGAAATCTCCCCTTCAAACCACCGTTTTCTAATCTTAAAAAAACAAAAGAAGTTCGGGGATTTTTAGACATCCATATTTTTCATCTTTGGTATTTGAAGCGTCCAAGAAACGATTTACGTTAATTAATTAGGGTTTCACAAAGTTTGGGGTTAGCACTAAAATTTTTGCTTCGTCAACAACTGTGACTATCTAATCGGTGGTAACAAGCTGAAACTATAACACATGTAAGACTCTAATACAATAATAACTGATGTATGAATACAATAACATTGTAATAAGTAAGGGGACAAGCAATTAGTCAGGTAGTGACGGTTGGACTCGACCCTGTATGGTATGTTTAATTTGAAGGTCTGGATACTCGCATCTCAAGCAGGAAAAACATTCTGAACCAATCGTTTTAGAGAAATATAGATTTGTATGACAAATATATTTGAATGATGAGTGTTGAGGTGGTCTGGATGCTCGCAAGCTCGCATCTCAAAAATAAGAAATATCCTAAATCAATCCATTTGGTAATATGTAGATTGGTTGGACAAATAGATCGAAATTCATGATTTAAATCGCGAGGCGAGGATGCACAAGTCCAGCTGTCCAGACTAACTGCTTGACGGAGACGAGTCCAATAACTCCCGTAGTGAAGCGATTAATTATTCCAATACTACCTAAAACTCCTAGCTTCTTTCGCGATACTATTAACAAAATTAACATCTCAACCCTTCGAATTTCGATCAAAGTGTGTACCTGTGTCATCAGTCTTAAATGTGTTATCATTTTTGGTTTACCTTTACCTTATAAAGTTTCAGGTAGGCAAAAACTTTAGTGCTGCTCCCAACGTTTTTTAAACAAAAATTAATTGGAGTAAATCGTTATTAAGATGTTTCATATGTCAACGATGAAAAAGAGAGGAGTCTAACGATTCCAAATGGTATTTTTAGAATTAGAACTCGATTATAAGAAATGAATTAATCTCTTTAGTTATCGAGTTCTACAAGAATAACACTCTGATTAGCCTTTTTTAGTAACTTTTATTTAACGCGACATGACAGGAATAATCCAATAAAGACAACTCTGTCTTTTTTTTTAGAGTAAACAATTAACACCTAAAAATAGCAGCGTGGGAACAAGAGTTTACAATATGTGCGATGTCTCTAGTGACCACCACATCACTCCTCCCTTACGGTTTTTAAAAATCTGCCAAGTTTTCGGGAAAGCGGACTTGACGTCCACTTCTTGTAACTGTGGCCGGCCGAGGAGTCTGTGGTGAAGCTGACGATCTTTGAGACGCTTACAGTGTTGGTAACCTAGGAGATGGGATGGCGGCCGGTGTTTCCTCATCAATAAAGGCAGGCTTGACCCTGTCTCGAGAGAAAGTAACATTACGAGAGCCCACAATTATTAGGAAAATCTTTAGAGATCGTGATGCAACCTGATATGGTCGCTGAAGGCTGCTTTTGACACCATCCATCCGCAGATATACATAAGGAGATAGTGTCTAGATGAGGATGACTGAAAGGTTTTACTGATCCGTGTCATGCTGTAGCGGTCGGTCTCAAGTTGAAGAAAACTTTCATCAAATCTGAAGGGTATTCATGGTTGGCCATTAGTTTTAATTTTGGTGTCATTAGCCACATATAGAACTAGTGATGATGGAGAACGACGGTCGATTGGACGAGACAGTAGACTAATGCATGCACCTGTATCAACAAGAAAAGAGTAAGCTGTTTTGACACCCTTGATCGGTAAACGGCGTGATGACACCCCATGCTCAACGGCCACTTCTACGCCGAGTTGGGGTTGTAGTTTTCCGGAAAACTAAACTAACTAACTACGTACTGAATGAACAGGGCGATTCACAACTGTAGGTCTTTTCCTTATATTCGCGGTGATAACGACCTATGGATGATTGAGCAGAGACTTATGACTGTGTTTACTCTGAGTGGGCCTTGATCTTGATCGCCGCTTCATTAGTTGATCTACAGACTGTGTGAGTTTTTCAATCTGCTTTGAGAGCTCGGCGATTTTATTTGACTCGATGAGTGGTAATCAGTAGAGGCAATGTTAGGCAAAAGAGAGCTAGAAGCAACGGTAGGCACATGCACGGAAAGAACTTTGTCTGCTACTTCAGCCTGTTGCTCTAGAGTGCTGCCAGTAACAGCCTGCAATATTTGTTGTGCATGACCAGGATCGCTTCAACCAGATGCCCATGATAATCGTTTCAGGTACATCTGCTCCTGCCAAACTTTGAATCTCTCGTAGCAACTGTGAAGGGGTGCGATCACCCAATTCCATTGTACCCAATAATTTGTTCAGTCTTTCTTCCTCAGACTCGCCGAAACGTTTCAAAATAGCAGCTTTGATGTGCGCATACGTACAAGTAGCAGGATTTCTGAGAACATCGGAAACTTCGGCTAAAACTTCAGGCTCTAGTTTTGATGTCAGATGGGTATGAGGATCGCACATTGCAAGTTTGAATTGGGATTCAACATTGATGTACCGATAGTTGGACCAGGTTTGTAGAAGCGCGGTATGTTTACTGCTATATAGCGTATCATGGGATTATGCTGGTTTCCTGAGGGTGAGTTCTCAAACACAGGTCGTGGTAAGTTTCGTGTAAGTTTCCGTCTCGTCCGGATCAATGTCTAGCAAGGAAAGATCAGCCTCTGCGTCATCGTTGAATGCCATGATGTAGAACGAAACTGCTTTGAGTTGAGGTCACCACTTTAGTTATCGAGTTCTACAAGAATAACACTCTGATTAGCCTTTTATACGTTTATTTAACGCGACACTACACGAATAATTCAATAATGACAACTCTGTTTTTTTAGAGTAAACAATAAACACCTGAAAATGGCAGCGTGGCAGTAAGAGTTTACAATATGTGCGATGTCACAAGTGACCACCACATCTCGTTTTGAAAATGGGGGCAGCACTGAAATACACACAGATTTTTCTGAATCTTTTTTTTTTTTTAATTGTTATTATTATTATTATTTATGTATCCGTTTTTATCAGGGATAATGAATATGAAATAAATTGAACCGGCGTTGAGAAGAACCAAGGACAAGGACTACACGAATAACGGTTGCACAGCTTACATCAATATTCGATACTGATATACTTAAACTCTGGTTTGCTCATCAAATAGTCATGTCTTCAGTTGGCGGGTTAGGGCGAAGGTCATGAAAGATGAACCGTGGTGTGAAAGGGGCCGTGCGTGAGATCGGGAAGCGATGAAAGTTTAAAAAGAATCCAATCAGTTCGCCCCTGACACGAGCTGGAAACCAAGTATTTGGAAATTTAACATTCAGCTCAGGGGAATTCATGATTTTTAAATTCCTCGTTGATAATAGAAATATATCAATTTTACAAACGTGACACAAAATGTTATAGAACATATCGTTTATATTATGTAAGTATAACTTGGAAACAGAAAATCGTACCAAAATAGGAGCGAGTACATGAAGCACTGGGTGAAGAGATATCAATTTTTTCATGTAGTCGTTGTTCCTTGTTAATTGTATATTGTTGATGTAATTAGGTGAGTATTTTATATTAATTCTCTCATTTGAATTACGATGAAGCCCCATTAAAGGAGTTTCCTCCCTATCAACAGGCTTAACAATTATAACACATTATTTAAGTTGTGATGAGTGAAGCATTAGAGCCGAAGTGAACGAAAAAAGGAAATAAAAATTCAAAAAAATCAACTAACTGATGTATACTTGCAACAAACAAATCATGACACGAACTTGGCTTTCATAATTTTAAACAAATTCCAAACATCAAATCCAAATAATACAAAAACTTTGAACCAAATTAAGTTAAATTAAACCATACTATCCACCGCTTCCAACAGATTACAACGAGAGCACCACATCCTGTATGTTATGTTCTTCCTTTTCTCTTTCAATTCGCCATCCTAAGTAACCGTCAACGCCCAATTACTTAAAGAACTGTATTCTACAGAGAAGATCCGAATATTCCTTAGTGTTAAATTGCAACGGAATCCATACTTTCATAACCTACCGCCAGCTTGTCTTCTAGTACGAAGACGTACGTATGTACCCGCTCATGTCACACCAGAACCTACATAATCGGGTTGTGGACTTACGGAGAAGATTTGAAATTTATTAAAGGAATTATTTGTAAAAAAGGAAAAAGAAAATTTCAAAGACCAATTCAACTAATTCAATCTCAATGATTCACATTTTAAAGGAAAAAATAATAAATTTAGCTACCTACTATAGGTATGTTTGATATGAAAAGTGTACGTTATCGTTGTCTAAAGAACCTATAACTATGGAAAAAATTGCGCTTCTTCATGATTTCAGCTCTAATCCGACAACGGAATATGATATCGATGAAAAATTGTTTTCTAAGTACCCGATAACCCATCCTTGGGTAGTCCAAATTTTTTTTGGATATTTTGCCTAATTTTTATTCGCTCAAAACTAAGTATCAGGCACCTTTCAACTTTCACATAGATATCTCAGAAATTTTGTAAAAAGGTCAGGGGGTGGGGTTTACTTCTTTTGAGGAAAATGCTCAATTTAAAAGAAAAATAAATAAAAACAGTCATGCTGCATGATCGTATGAGCGAATTTTCGTTAATTATCGTACTACATTATGTTACATCAGGTTTGAAAATTAAGAACTTTGAAGGAAAAGAAATTGCTAACTACCAATTTTATTGCAAAGAGCTGGCTTGATTTTTTGGCGCAAGAAAGGAATTTTTATCTCAATCCTAAGGAAAAGTTCTCGTCTGGAAGGACATATATATATGAAAAATGTTAAGCTCTAGGATTCGTTTCAGAATGTCTCAAAACGGATTTCAATGAAGAAAATTTTCGAAAATTTTGATTTAAAATTTTTTGGAGTCATTGCAATAGCTTCATTTTCTACGAAAATGCGCTTAAAAAAAGTTCACCTCCGACTATGGGGAAAAGTGGGAGGAAGTTAGTTTTGGGACACCCTGTATATATACTTAGACCAGTGATATGCATAAAACGTCATTGTAAAACGTAAAATATTGAACCTCTGTAAAACAATTTGTTGCGTTTCTTCAATGAAAATCCCTTATCTCAAGCAAATACTATGTTTATTTTACATGATGGTTCCCTTGGGGGTATAATACTTGAAATATAAAAAATGGGGTCTGCAGGTTGGGTGGTGTTTTATTCGAAATAATAATTATTAAACTCACGTTATCTTGTCAGTGCTCCTACACTACAGTATTCGCCAAGAATGCTTCCTTTGTGACTTGACAGCCTCTCTTGCCTTTTTTCGTTGGCCGAAAAGCCGGAGAGACCCCCGAACAAAAATGCGGTAAAAACGGGACTGTTCCCCCCTCCGGGAACAATTTATTTGGGCGAGGGAGCCCTTGAGAAATGACGAAGGCCTTTCCTGAAAGATTATTATCACTGGCTCACAACGCATCCTTTCAGACTCAGATCAGCTTCGCTTCAGGCCAAGCGCTCCCGGCTTCAAGTTGGCCGAGTGTAACTGACAGGAGGTCGGCGGGGCGGACGTCTATTCAAGTGGTTGGTGAAAAGACCTTATTAGTTGGTTGTAATCTCTAAAACGAGATGTACTATATTACCAGAAGGTACTTCATTGCAGTCTATAGAACTGTTCCAAATAGTTATAAAAAATTCCATTCGCACAGCATGGCCGAATGAGCGGATTTTCCGGATTTGTTAGGGTTATATTAACGTAAATTTATGTCAGATCCTGAAGTAGTGTTTAATCGTTTACCTAGATTGTAAGATGGTTATGTTGCACCTACAAGAGAAACCAATTAAGCATTCCGAGATTTTTTGGAGCAGGCGTACCTACATTTACCCCAAAACCCCTTCGTAGGAAGAAATATGAGTCATTTTGACTTCTCTGCAGAAAAAATGCATTCTGTGCATGTGATACATGAAATTTCCTTCATACAATACATTTTTGAATAGTAACATCGAATTCAAGGTGTTTTTGAATAATGTATGTCTCACTTTAGGCAGTTTCATTCCGCTTTATTGAGATATTAGGCTGTTTTTTTCTCGTTTCGCTTTTTTTCGTGTGTAACACATAAATTATTCAGGTTTTCGTTCATAAAATACAATAGCATGTTAATTCACCTAATTTGAAGTGTTTCTGAATTCAAATGGCATTCCTCTGTATAGTTTCCAATCCACTCCATTGTTGTTTAACGTAGAGGAAAGTACCCTAAACCGGACCCCTCCCCCTAAAGTGGACCCCTGGTCTTCTGACACTGCATTCTTCTGAACTCTATCATATTCAACTGTAAACAGCAATTTGGACATCTACCACTATGTAGTGGAGCGCACACATCGCTCACTTCACCTGTTGCTTATCAGTTCACTATTACATGTTTTGATAGTGAAAAAAGTTTTTGAGCAGTGCTACAGTTTTCGTTATTTTTCCCAGATATTTTCAGGTAAGCCTTTATATCTATATATATTCTTAAATGGCAAGGTTTAAGTTTATTGTTTATTATCAAAACATTTCATTTACATATTTTGTTCAAAATTAATCGGGTTAACAAACTGATGGCTTTAGTCGCTTAAACCGGACCCCCTCTTGTTGCCTAAACCGGACCCCTTGTTTTTTCATGTTCAAAGTCTCCTGAATCTGTACTCACTCTTACTCTTTTGAAATTTCGTTTCAGATCTCAAAAGGATAATGAGAAAAACTGATCAAAGAAAGTGGAGTTCTTCTAAAACGACTTAAGGAAGGAATTATGACTAATGAAGGAATTAAATTATGTTTCTGTTTAAAATACATTCTTTATCATTTTCTGAGATTGAAATCTTCATCTTATTGTATTATATTGTATTGTGATTGTTAAATTATTATTATATTTGAAACATGAATGAGTATTCTTTGGTTTAATACATTTTAACAATTTTTTATTGTTATTTTGACAAGGGGTCCGGTTTCAACTATATCACAAATTGAGAAAGTGTAAGGTTTAATAAAATAATTTTTTTTTTTAATTAGATTTTTTAAAAGTAAAATTTAAATGATGCTCAACATTACAAAGTAAAAAGTCTAGTCATGCAGCATGACCCCATGAGCGAATTTATGAAGAATATTACCGATTTTTACAACCAGCGAACGGCATTATTTCGATTTTTGACTGATTTTTCAACTTTGAAATTTTTGAAAACTTGATACATATTCTTATAGGAAATTTTACGCTGATTCCGAATATACCACATGTTAGTATGCTGAAAAAATTATTTCGCACGACAAATCGCAAAAAACAGGCTATTTTGAAATTTTTGACTACATTTTTGAAAATTTCAACCCGAAGATGTAATCCGATCAAGCTGGCCAACGCACTTGAACTTTCGTTTTGTGCCCTTAACATTTTAAAATTTGTTTGAAGTTTCTAGCACAATTCTACGGACAGTTATCGTCTGGAATGACACATACATATATACATACATACATACATACATATATACATACATACATACATACATACATTAAAAAATGCGTTAAACTTCAGAATATGATTCAGAATAGCCTGAAACGGATTTCTGCTTAATTTTTTTCAAAAATTCACATTCTACAAATTTTGAGGCGAGAGCAATAGCTTAATTTTCTTCAAAAATTCGCTAATATTAGATGATTTTAAAACATAATTTGTTACTATTTTATATTTTTTGACATTTTATGTCTTTACTATGGCACATAAATGAAAAAGCGTCACGCGGGGGAGCGTCACGCGGGGAGCGTCACGCGGGGAGCGTCACGCGGAGATTCCCTAATGATCCCACAATTCTGAGATTTGGTATGTAGCCCCTTGAGGGACTTCTGAACACAACTGACCGATCCCAGATCAGCTGAGTGGCTCTAGAATCCAGTTTTTTCCCTAATGATCCCACGATTCTGAGATTTGGTATGTGGGCCCTTGAGGGACTTCTGAACACAACTGACCCATCCCAGATCAGCTGAGTGGCTCTAGAATCCATTTTTTTCCTTAATGATCCCACGATTCTGAGATTTGGTATATTAGCCCAGTCAAATTAGAGAAAATAGGAGAAAAAATTCATAGTAAAGAAATTTCTTCACCAAGCTCTTCCTTCACACGTCGTAAATCTTATCTCAAAAGTCCCCTAGTATGGGGGGTGAGCTCGAGGAGGGGGGGGGGTGTTTTTCTCCTTTTTTTCGACTTTTTTTTTCGGTTTTTTGCCTATAACTCGAAAAGTAAGCGTTCTAGCGACTTGTTTACTATTACCAGAAATAAAGTGCATAAAATTTCCTACAATTTGCACTCCTGACTTCATTCTCTACGATTAGGCGTTCCGCCGCTAGAGCGCGTTGAAAAGTAGGTATCATTTCAAAAAATCAGCAAAAAGGCCTTTATGCTCTTTTTACGCATAAATCATTCGTATGAGGCCTTTTCTAGGTGACTTCTAATACATCATAAAACATTTTCAGCACCCTTACCAACTCACTGTAAATTATCAGTGAATATTATATGTATATAAAACAGTGGCTCTAAAAAAGAAAAGAAAAAAAGGAACTAAAAAAAATGAGCTGTGTTTCACCAAAAAATATTTAATCTGAAGGTACAGTATAACCCATGTTAAATTAATATTCACAAAAGGAGTGGGAGAGGGAAGGGTTCATCAATATTCACAGGTGTCTGCTCATCATCCACAGTCAAACTGAAAATTCAAAATCAGAATACAGTGAGGTGCATATAATCTTATATTGATAAATAGATGAAGTTCATGCATATGATTAGGATGAAACTTACATTGCGATGGCATATGAGTTGAGTGGGTAATGTCATGGTTCCATGTCTGTTTCATCATCTTCTGTAGATGAACCGTCGTCAGCAAGTTGTGGGTTGTTAGTGCAGGAACCTGAACAGTTGGAGCAGAGTGTTGAGCAGTAGATGCCAGCTCTGCGGCATCCACATCGACCACTACCGCAGCTTTTGGTGCAGCTGCAAAATATATTCCGCAGAATTTCAGGTGTTGCTGGTGGATCCAAAGTTGGGATTGGTTTGAGGAAGCCATCGTCTCCCCTACTCCAGCCCCAATTCGTTGCTTCCAACTTGTTGCCCAGCCATTCCTGCACTTGGAAATAGACTCTGTATGAGTGCTGTCGGGCAGATCCTCTAGTAGGTGATAAAGAGAGGAGATCTGGCTTCACTCTCATGGTGGATCTAACAAAAGCAAGGTAACGCTGCTTATCCAGATCACCTAGTGTTGAAGCTTACAAGGCTAGGAACATTGTTTCCCCGGCACGCGCTACCCCATCCTGCGTGGAAGTGGGGGAATAAAAAATTTCACAGACATTCTGCAGTGAGGGATTCTTCATTAAGAGCTTGGCAATCGTCAGCTTCCCTTTTCTGAAAATTGTGGAGGTTGTGTCACAGCCTCCAAATGCATGTACGACTAAAATGCTACCAGCAAATGGGAGGTGTTGCAGCTCTGTTGTGGAGTATGTTCTGCCTTCCTCATTCCCTTTCCCAGGTTTGAAGAATTTTATATCCTGTTCCTTGGGAGCCAAAGCTATGAGCAGAACCAGGAGATCTACGTCTTCGCCAATGATAGCTGTTGGATGACCAGATTGTGCCTTTTCCAAGGCACACTGTAGAATAGTTGAGTCAGCATCCGCATCAGCCTGTCTAACTTCTAACCCCTGAGAACGCAATGAGAACGCAATGCCGTGCATGATTGGAGAAATGAATGAACAAGGACAAACAGGACTTATGACCGCATGGGAGAACGCCACTGCTTTTTTCTTGGTACTCTCGGTGTGTTTTCTGTCCTTAACATTTTAAAATTTGTTTGAAGTTTCTAGCACAATTCTACGGACAGTTATCGTCTGGAATGACACATGCATACATACATATATACATAATACATACATACATTAAAAAATGAGTTAAACTTCAGAATATGATACAGAATAGCCTGAAACGGATTTCTGCATAAATTTTTTCAAAAAACCACATTCTACAAATTTTGAGGCGAAAGCAATATCTTAATAATTTTCTTCAAAAATTCGCTAAAAACGTGCTCGAGTCACTGTCCGAGCATCACTGACGTTCGGAAAACAAGTCATTATGTATTAGAAGTCACCTAGAAGAGGCTTCTACGAATGATCTATGCGTAAAAAGAGCATAAAGGCCTTTTTGCTGATTTTTTGAAATGATACCTACTTTTCAACGCGCTCTAGCGGCGGAACGCCTAATCGTAGAGAATGAAGTCAGGAGTGCAAATTGTAGGAAATTTTATGCACTTTAATTCTGGTAATAGTAAACAAGTCGCTAGAACGCTTACTTTTCGAGTTATAGGCAAAAAACCGAAAAAAAAAGTCGAAAAAAAGGAGAAAAACCCCCCCCCCCCCCCCTCGTCGAGCTCACCCCCCATACTAGGGGACTTTTGAGATATGATTTACTACGTGTAAAGGAAGAGCCTGGTGAAGAAATTTCTTTACTATGAATTTTTTCTCCTATTTGCCTCTTTTTGGTCTAATTTGACTGGGCTATGTGGGCCCTTGAGGGACTTCTGAACACAACTAACCGATCCCTGATCAGCCGAGTTGCTCTAGAGTCCAGTTTTTTCCCTAATGATCCCACGACTCTGAGATTCGGTATGTGGGCCCTTGAGGGACTTCTGAACACAACTGACCGATCCCAGATCAGCTGAGTGGATCTAGAATCCTGTTTTTTTCCCTAATGATCCCATGATTCTGAGATTTGGTATGTGGGCTCTTGAGGGACTTCTGAACACAACTGACCGATCCCAGATCAGCTGAGTGGCTCTAGAATACAATACGGGGTTTTATAGGAAGGGGAAAGGGGGCGCAAAGACATAAAATGTCTCTCGTGGTTGCGTACTTGTACGAAAGCTGTATCCACCGTATGAGTTTCAAGATTTAAATTAAAAAAAAAAAAAAAAAAACATTGGTCCGGTTTTGGGCACTCTCCTCTTTGTATAATAGGTAGTGAGAGAAAATCGACACAATCAATCTCAAAAATCATTGTTTTTATTATGCGAACAAAATACCAAAATTCAGACTTGAGCTTTACCTTCACACTCTTATGCCTGGGTAAATCAACGCATTCGTTTGTTTCGAATTTCCAAGTACATCTAACACACCTCTCTTTGGACAAACATGAAGAAATTCTACAAACTGTTCGGAAATGTCCCTTTACCCTGTTGAAACCATATTTAGTTATTTTCCCCCTTTCACTTCATCTGATTAGCTGTAATTTCCCTTCACTTTGTTTGCACTTAATTGGTTGTACCTCTTGCCCCTTTCCTTTCTCTTGACCAAAGGGATTCAATCTCCCTTCACCTGTGACTATATAAGCTGTGTCCTTTCTAATGTATTTTCAGTTATTGTTAGTTACTGATGACGGTTTAACCATCGAAATCGATTTAGCATTGTAACTCTTTATTTTTCGTATAGACAATTTTTTTCACTAACTTCCCATTTTGAAATGAGTTTCCACAACTTCGTCACGAGTGATTTAGTTCGTACTATTAAAGCTGTTCCGGTTTTGGTCAAATACATTCCAATATTCTGAGAGGTAATTAAAATAATTAAATTAAACAATTAAGATATTTCTGTGACATTTGTACTTGTTTGCGGTCCCTCCATGTCTTGTGATACAATGTCATAATATAAATATATGATACAACGTTTGTTGAAGGACTTTTCTGATGATTTCTAGTACCGATCATGACATCGCTGCCAATACTAAGGACTGCGTTGACATGGAATAACAAACGATATAGCGCAGAATGCAGCGAGTCAGCTACCTGAGCTCAACCATGGTCCTTAAACGTTATCGAGGGCACGACGACGGTGGATATTGCATAAAAGATCATTTAGTGGCCTGATCGGAAAGTCAATGAAACGAAAGAGTGCGATCCATCAAGAGGAAAGCGTTGGACGTAATACCCATAACATAGTAGGGCCTGGTACCCATCGAGATGGAGGGTATGAGGCTTCGATTCCAACTAAGCCAACGATCGATTCTGATATGATGGGCTGTCAAGTTTGGGAATGGAGACAATGAAAGGTGATTCCTTCTGTATGTTCTGTTGAGGCGGTTGATAGCATAGCATTCTCATTCGCGTATAGTATCAGTTGGTGTTTGCTACGAAAATTGATGGCTGTTTTTAAGTGGTAATTAAGGTTGTCATAGGCCATCTTGATGATATACGGTAGCTTGTCAAGTTAGAGAATGAAGATTATGAAAAGTGAATTTTCACGTAGTTCACTCAACCATGTCTTCAAACGGATACATCACAGGAGTATGAGAACTGCAACAGTTAGTCTTATTTCGGTCAACTGACTCTAGTAAAAATATCACAATGTATCACTATTACCCCCTCCTTTCAGTTCCTTCTATCATGCAATTTTCAACACGTGTCAGTATAACCCCCTCTAGTTACCCCTTTCCGCAATGAAATTTGAATTACTTCTGACATACGATCCAAAACTAGACCGAATTCATAATTGAAGGATAAAGAATCACGAAAATCTGGATAGAATCGTTAAAACATCACGATTTATCAGAATAATCCCTCCATTTACCCCCCTCCGTTATGAAATTTGAAACATCTGACATACGTTCCAAAACTAGATTAAATCCCTAATGGAAAAAAATAAGCATCACGGAAATCGTCGAGATTTGTAGCTTGAGAAGCGCTTGAAAGAATCTGTGATTACCCCTTCCACCCCCCAGGGCGACAGCAAATCCTAAATTCCCAAGATTTGTAACACAACTAGATTAAAATTGGAATCGAACAAAATAAGAATCACCAAAATCGGTTGAGAATTGTATCACACAAATCCAAATAAATCCTTTTTTTCCAGATACGGTATAAAACAGTCTGAAACAAATGTCTATACGGGTATTTTTTTTTTTTTTTTTTCTCGTGATTGGATTGACCCACAGCCCCTGAATAATTTCCAATAAGTCGTCCCTCTATTGGCGAAACCTAGCTTCAGAGGAACGTCCTAAAAATAATAAAAATTATGGAAATCAAAAAACGAAACAAGGGACTTTGAAAGCAATATTATGTATATATTATTCCAATAATATTGAAATAAGAGTCTTCACACCCCAGTAAGTAGGAACCTAGAAAAGCTGTCACATAAACGTGTACCTACTTACGATCAAGTTATTCTTCTCTTCTGTGAAAACTTCAGTGAAAGACTCATATTGAATGGCACCTACTGTTATACAGACTAAACAACACAAGCACAATTGCATAATTTCATGAAAGAATGTGTAACACATCCATTAAAATCAGTCAAATCAAGACAGCTTCAAATCATGGAATTTCTCCACTACATAAACCACCAGGTAGGACCCGGATTGACCTCAACTAAGGTTTTTCAGAAATTAAACAAGATGAGAAGGAGCTATACATCACAAAGGCAGACGCGCTCTAGCTAACACTAAGAGCACAACTGGAAAGGAAGGTACGCGAGACCATGAGGCTACAGGAACCGCTAGAACCAAACATTCTGAACTCTGTATACAGTAAAGGTGTGATAATAAGTAATCCTAGTGAACGCATACCTACTTGATTAAATTGTTTTAATAGGTAATGTAAGTTATATCAAAAAGATCCAGTCCCGCAGTATGCTCTTATGAGTGGTTTTTTGAAAATTATCGTATTATATTATGTTACATTGTCTTGAGCACTTAGAGTGCAAACAACTTTTGACTACCTACCGATTTTATAGCAAGAAACTCGTTCAAATTTTTATCCAACTTTTTTTTTTTTTTTTTCACCTAATTGTATTTTTTTCTAACTTTTTCTCTTCAGCTATCATCGATTTTTTGTGAATTTGTCCTTATAACTTGTATGCAGAAATTTAGAATGATGCTACTCTGGATCTATTTATAGTCATGACTCTATTCAACAGAGCTAGCTAACTTGGGATGCTGAAATTCGGTACGGAACTTCTCTGGTTATGGTAGAGTGTATTACAACTTGAAAAAATCACCCTGATCAGCTGAGTGGGCTCTGTAGCGTATTTTGTTCCTATTCAGCTTAAGAAACGGAACTTTCGAAAGAGGTCTCTTTGGGTATGGTAGAGCGAAGTAACAACTTGAGGAACCACTATAACTATAAACAGTAGAGTGAGCTCTGTGCTTATAATCACGTTCTTTTTGCCCTAAAAATGCTGATCCTTGAAACGGGGCTTTTCTGGGTGTGATGGTGGATAATTACGATTCGCTCAATTGGCTGAAACTGACTAATTAGGTGAGTGAGCTGTTAAGCCAATTTTGATCCTAATTAAACTTACGATGCCGAAATTTAACGGATCCTCTCTGGGTGTGGTAGATGTAACAGCAGATTGTATTTCCTTGGCAGTACCTACTGACACAATTGACCACGTCCGGTATCTATAATGGAAAATGATTTTAAAACAGGAAGATGTTTTATTCATACTGCGCGGTATTGTCTTGAGCCGGTCATGTCGCAGCTATTTCAGCGAAATGAGGATAGTGATCGCATCTACATCCTTCCCATCTTGAAGGTTCTCGAGCATGTACGTGGCCGGAACATGAATGCACCGTTTCATGAGCACCATATTGATTTATATGGATCCTTCGAATTCACCCTGCTGCACTTCGAAAGGCGCAAATTGGTTATGTAGGTTATGAGGGGATATATTGGTTACGAATTGTGGAATGCATAACTTTAGAGCCACGTAGACCAAGCCAATTAAAGACAAGGTTGATAAAAAACCTATTGAATGTATAGCATAGATTTTTGGTGTACAGAGCCGGGAAAGGTTAAAAATAGTGGTGTAGGTTATCCATATCTATAAAAATCAAATTATGTATGTTTGTATGTCCTTTATGTGCGACCATAATTATGAACCGATTATGATGCTGTTTTTCACAGCATGCTCTTTTAACGCCAGAGAGAAAGATAGGCTATATAGAAATTTCTCAACCCCTTTCAGCCCTAAAATCACCATTTTAATGAAAAATCGCGATTGCTTCTTGCCTCGTTTTAAATACCTCACTTCAACAATTACTGATTCACTTCGACACTTTCATTAGATGTCATAATGGTGGGTTTTAGGTGTAAGAGACTTTCGATAGCAAATTCAACGATACTAAAACGATTTTGTTGGGTTGAGCCGAGCATTTTCTATTCGTAAAGATAGATTATCAAAAATTGATATTAGAAACGCCTAATTAACTACAGAAATCTTGATCGGGAAGAATTTTAACTTAGCTAAGATTATATTGAGGTTGAAGAAACCGGGACCTGCTTTTACCAGTACCGATTGCTTAAAAAAACAAAGACCAATTCCTTTAATAAAAATAAATAAATAAAATAAAATAAAAAAGAGAGAGTTAAATATTCTCTTCTGTTCGCCCGTGGGAGTTGAAATTTGATAGGGTGACCCTCTGGGACATCAAGAGACGAATAAAATGATGGGCTTTTTCTTGACCAGCTGAGTGAGCTAAATTCTCTTTTTTCCACCCTAGGAATGTGAAATTTGACAGTGAGCCTCTCCAAGACATCGTGAGACGAATACGATGGCGGGTCCCAACCAGGTCAGCTGACTTTGCTAAATTCTCTCCTATTAACCCTAGGAATTTGAAATTTGATGGGGAACCTCTCTGGGACATCGAGAAACGAATAAAATGATGGGCTCTTTCCTAATAAGCTGAGTGAGCTAAATTATCTCCTTTTCAACGTAGGAATGTGAAATTTGAGGGGGGGGGGGGGGGGGGGGTTCTAGAACATTTTGAATGCAATGACGAGTTCCAACTAGATAAGCTGACTCAGCTTAGTTCTCTCCCAAAAATCCATGAGAATTTGAAATTTGATAGGAATCATTTCTAGGACATTAAGAGAATGATGCAACTACCGGTTCCAACGAGATCAGCTGACTTAACTAAATTCTCTGCTATTCACCCTAGGAATTTGAAATTTGATAGGGAGCCTCTCTTGAACACCGAGAAACAAATAAAATGATAGTCTCTCCATGAACCGTCACTTACAGCGTCCGACTTCTCTTTCAACGTCTCATAAAGGTTGGGCAATAGATCAACAGAAACTAATTTTAATACCCGTATTCACCCTTTAAAAGTACCTCTTCATTATTTACACTCAATGTTTCCTTCGCTTCAATTAAATAATAGGTAAATTTTAATGAGTAAATTATTACTTGGAACCACGACTGTACGAATAACAAGTTAGGCGGGACAAAGTCCACCGGCTCGGCTAGTTTATATATAAATATAAGTACCGATGTGAATATAGTATTGGTGTTTTTATCATTTAATAATGATTAACAGGACGATTCCATTTGTTTTCGTCACGTCATGAGTGCCACGTCGTGGAGGGGTTTCTGAGCGTCACATAACGATCGAAATTGCACCATCGGAATTATATACGTCACTATGTTGGCTGCGAGTGTCACAAACGATATAAATAAAGAGGCTAGAAAAATAACGAGACCTTCTCGAACGATCAAGTTTGTCCCCCACCCCGGCAACTACTTGGAACCGTTCCCTACAAGAAGAACTGTGAGTTCTTCAATTCCATGTAGGTCAGAATGAAGTGTATATTTTGGTGGTCTGGATGCTCGCAAGCTCGCATTTCAAAAATACATAACATCAAGTAGTCAATCCCTTAGTAAAAATGCAGATTAGTTGGATATGTGGATCAGAATGAAGTGTCATAACACGATCGCATAACAGTTTAGAAACGTAAATGTGACTTTTCATTTGTGACTCATGAGCTGCACAGTTCTTCTTGTAGGGAACGGTTCCAAGTAGTTTCCGGGGTGGGGGACAAACTTGATCGTTCGAGAAGGTCTCGTAGAAAAATAGTTTCGTTACAGATATAAGTTAGGTGCTGGAAAACTCAAAACTTCACGACGCTACAGCTGCCGAACGAGCTAAAACGATATCGAGATCGCAAGAAACTCGAATCACATTCTCATGATGGCTGCCGAGAGAGCCAAACGATATCGAGAAATCAAGAGAAATTCTGCAACTCCCGATACGATCTCTTCAAAACGACACAAAGCGTACATTGAGTATTGCAACACCTTCGAGTCTAGAAATCACATAATATGATCTCGTACGCAAATCACCTGACTCAGTCCTTCATTTCATTCGGTCCATAATAACATTGACGGGAGGTGAAACAAAACAACTAAAGATTCAGAAACTCGTAAACGAGTGCCATTATCTGCTTTACAAGCAGATACCATGTTTAAGCCTCGTTCTCACGACGCGTGACTTGCCAAGTCACAGACGTCCTTGGATCTGCCACAGATCGACGAGAAGTCTCTGGAATTGCGAGCCAACAGTTCTCACGGCGCGGGGTGGCTCGGTGGGACTCGGGGCGGCACGTCGTACCTCAAGCCCGTTCGGACGTACGCGAGTAAACTTGAAATGTCGCACTTCCAGTCTTGCTAGTCTTTTTCACCTTTGCAGAGAGTTTCCTATAGGTCGCCATTAGGTTTTCTTTTTTCTTTTTCAGTTCCTTTAATGAGCATTCCATCGAGAAATTTGATTGAATCCGTTTCCAAGCATCATACACTTTGTTCCTATCTTTATGTTCTTCATTGACGGGATTCCATATGATCGGTTCCTGCTCGTATAAATCCAAAAACTCTATCACTATTTCATTAGTCCACTCCATTTTTAACTAGTTAAAAACCACCAACCGAACTCAACAACAACACAGTACAAAAGGACATGCGCTCGGCTCGGCGAATGGCAGGCCGTGAGAACGGGTACACAAGCCGATGCGAGGCTCGCGTCTGCTCGAGCTCGCGCCTTTGATGTTTCATGAGTTTACCGACAAAAGTCGGGAACGGCTCGTGGCGGCGCGTGGCTCGGTCGAGCCACCTCGAGCTAGGTCGAAAAGCAACGGATGCAGTGTTCTCACGACGCGTTACTCGACGAGCGGCAGATCAAGGCCGTCTGTGACTTGGCAAGTCACGCGTCGTGAGAACGAGGCTTTACATGGATATGTCTTTGGTTGGGGATTTCATAACGGTTGTCCTCGAGAGTTGTAAACAAATCCTTTAACTTTGGACTGTAGGCGACGAAATGTAGGATAAAGAATTTATTTTATTATTCTTGGAGGCATAAAAAGCATACTATACATACTATTAAAGTTATTTCTCAAATACAGACGCTATCATTTTTATGTTCATGATAGCCACTATAATGAGTTGTAGTTAACAGTCAAATGTTGTCAAGGGGATGAAAGTGTTTCCTATGGAGAGTAAATGATGAAGTAAATGAAATAAAGTGGAGAAAATTTATTGTTTATAGTCCAATCAACTTAATTTAGAAATGTGTTCCTGGCTACACATGGTTTCCTATGGAGTGGAGTAAATTGATTATGCTTATTAAAATTGTTTATAGTCCAATCATCTTAATTTAGGAATGTAGCCACATACGTAAGGAGGGGGAAATTGGTAGCTTGAGATGTGAACATTTATCACATGAATCAAGCGCTTTCCAACGAGTGGCGGACGATTTCTGTGCGATGAAAACTGCGGAAGTTCCATTCTCCTAGCAACGGCTGGGTCGTACGTGAACATCATTAGAAATTGTGACATCAACTGACGGAAATGTTTGGTTGATCCCCCAGAGCAAAGACATATCCATGTCAAAACGTATTTCAACTTTTGACGCATTAATGAGCTGCAAAGTTTCGATTGACAGAAATTTTGGCGAAACAAACTTTAATCGTTATTAAATTATCTGACTCTAGAACCGTAGGTCTTCCGTCCTTTTTTTTCCCCCCAACATTATGAAGATCCATCACACTATCCAGCTTTGCCATGTTTGGAACACTATTTGGCATAATATAAAATGAATTTCAGCCACCATAAAATCACGACCGCTTACCTACCTAATTATACCAGTAACTTAAATTTGACCTCATAACTTACGTTTTGTGCGTCATTCGAAGGCATACACACGAAACCAATCAATAAACAAAGAGGTCCGGAGAAATTGCCGTCAGAGCCTGCGAGCTAACCGAGGCGTGGCGCCTCCAGTATGAGAAAATCTGTTCTGCCTTGAACAAAGAGAAACGGGCTACGCAGGGCGGAGTGTTCAACATTAATTCTCATTAAGCAGCGAATGAAGGGAAGAGGCGAGAGTCGGTTTGCTCAACGCGGAGTAAAAGCACCCAGTACTGTTGACTCCTGTCCCCGCAGCCAATTCCTCGGCACCCTGTTTATGGGCGGGTCGCTTTGAGAATGATTAAAACCTCGGATTATTCTAAAAAAATAGGCGTGACATTAATCAATGAGATTATTAAATATGGAATGTGACGGCTACATTCACGATTGCGAGGTATAACGCGTCGCGGTTCGAAATCGGCGAGGTTTCGGGAGCCTCACTTAAAGCGAGGTTTTATCAAAGGTTTTTATCCAGCAGGCAGTCAGACGTGTAACATTCATCACAGACAAAAGACATGTTTTTCTCTACAGACGTATAAAAAGAAAAACGTCGAAAGGATTTTTTGGGCCCATCCCATTTTAAAACCAGGTGACTGGAGTTTTGCGACACATTGGAGAGTTTTTGTATTTATCGCATTGGTATTTCTCGTAAACACGAAAACAAGCTGTTAGAGCGAGCACGGTGAATGCTAACTGTGGTGTATACCATTACATTAAATAGCAAGCAACAACAACAACAATAACACTACAACAACAACAGTACTAACCTAACAATTAAAATTAATGGTTACATATGAAAAACGTGCTCTTTATCAGAATCCCCCTTCAGTCCATTATTTCATTTAAATTTCTTTTCATTTTATAATTTAAATTTCACGGACATCTCATTGGCGACGTGGAACACGCAAACCTTATTGCGATTATGACGGATCTCACGGCACAACTCACCCAACTGACGGAAATTGTTGCTGCGTTGGTCAGGACTCAGGCTACATCGTCGGCACCATCTTTCGAGTTCGACAAATACAAAGTAGGTGGAGATGAAACAGACGCAGCTCATTTTTCTCGTTTCAAATTACATTTGCAATTATGTAGAATAAAGGAGGCGGAATGGAGCCGGTCCCTTCGTGTTCATACGGGCCCCGAGTTGTTGGAAACACTTACCGATTGCATTTTTCCCGAGACCCCCGATAAGAAAACATTCACAGAAATCAAAACCGCTTTTATAGGTTTTTTTTTTCGCTTCGATTTCTCGTCGCGTTTTCGTAAGCCCGAGAGAAAGAGAATTCTATCTTATAGAGACATTAACATGACTCTTGTAGTTGATCACTGCTCAAAACTCAATTGTAACAGTAGACAAAATTCCAAAATATAGCACGAATTAAGAAACGAAGACCACTTGCCTCTACATCACTTAAAACGATTCAGCCGTGAAGAACACGAATCTTTAAAACGAGTAAAATGAACCTTGAAACGAAATCATGTGAATGAAAAAGCTGAAATCTTTGATAAAACTTCGAAAGCAGTTCGAAGAACAACTAAAACTTCAAGAACGAAATGCCACTAATGACCCTTCTGGTTGAGGTGCGGAGAAAATACACGAAAGAAAGACAAATACAATGGTTAAACCAACAACAAAATACGGCACTGGGAAAATTCAGGCGATATTGTCGGGTGTGTGTGTGTGTGTGTGTGTGTGTCCAGGCCAACTGCATGATAGTTGCTAAGTTATTCTAGAGTGTTATCCTAGAGAAAGGTCATGTTGTCGTCTCGTAATTTCGATTCCAAAAAAGCTAAGGACGAGTAAAGCTGACTCTTCCCGTTCCGAAAAGCGTTTCCACGTTACAAACCTATTCTCGTTTCGGAAACGCCATTTTCGTATACGAGAAAATGAATACGAGAAGTACAAAAACTCTCTATTAACAAGAGAGGCAGTGGGGGATGATATTTTAACTACCTACATTTGAACGTCATCGAATTCTTTCGATGAACTACTCGTGAGACTGAAAGGATCAACATCAAGACACATTCATGAGAAATTGTAGTCAGCCAATTCAAATGTTTGCCGTCTCGGTCAGGGATTTCAAAAACAAAAGACATCTTGTTATTATTGTGCTAATATATCTACTATCTGTTTCAACTTTGGTGTGGTAATATATTTACTATCTGTTTCAACTTTGTTCAGTTTGAGAACGAATGAAAGGGAACTACATTAACCTCACAAATGTGAATGGCAGTATTTACTTCATGAACCCTCATAAAAGCTCTTTTCAAACTCGTCTTTCCAACAGAGATAGAGAGGAGGTGGGATTATGAAAATAATAGAAATGGAAAAACTACTACTTTTGCCTCTTCAATGGAAGGCCTTTGAGTAATTTTGAGAAATGAAAAAATTAATATTTTCCAGGTGCCGGTTAGTATTATTGCAGGCGTTTCGTGTATGTCGACGGAAGATATTGGTGAACATTTTATTTTCGGTACTTTAATATAGTTTTTTGGGGTGCTGAATATGAATCTCAGAGGGCTGCCGAAAAAAAGTTATCTGCTAAGGTTTCTATTCTCGAAAATCGTTTAAAACTTTGAATTTTTCAGGAATTTTTTAGAAGACTCTCTGTTACTCACTTTGCTGACTCTATATATAAATATATATAGGTATATACATATATATATATGAATAGTTATAAGTCTACACATCATCTAGTCCTAGGGTTTATCCAGTGGTTATCGCTGTATCCCTTGTGTAGAGTGCGACGATGCCTTTCTCTGCGGAATGTTATTTTTTCCTTCTCCGATCTGCCAGTAGAGTGTTCATGATGTCATTCCTTTTAGTGACGGAGGCTCAAATGGCTCTCCTTATAATCTTGACCTTTGCAGTGTCACTGTTGACACCTTGTTCGACCCTTCTAGTTGAGTTGCGGCTTAAGTCATTAAATACAAAAATTCGAACTAAGAAAGAAAAAACTGTTTTAAGTAAACAGTTTACGAGAAAGCCAATCATGAATGAAATTATAGATGTGAAGTTTTCCTATATATGACACTTCCAACGTTTTTTTCTGTGACCATCAATTTAGCCGTCAGAGCGCAAAACCTATGACCAAACATATCGGTAAGTAATGAACGCATTACAGAGACGTCCCTATGTATATGTTGTATATGATTTAGTTAAGAATGGCGAATATATCATGTATTACTGGATGTACCCGCTCATTATAACCAAACATGATATGCAACAAGCAACCCCCCCCCCCCCCCCCACCTCCTTCTCCCTCGCAACCATAATAAAATATGAACTGCTTTTACGGATACATTACGTAATGACTGATTAACGGAAATACTTTGACAATATCACAATATATCGGTATTCTACCCCCTCTCCCCCTATCCCGCAATTTCAGTTTATCAAGAAGGCAATCCCAAATACTCTCTCTCTCTCCTCTCTCTCTCTCTTCTCTCTCTCTATCTCTCTATCTCTCTCCCCCCTCTCTCTCTCACTCTCTCTCTCTCTATCCTCCCTCTCTCTTACACAACACACACAAACACACATACACCAATGGTTTTTTCACGGATCCTGTCTTAGAACAGCCTAAAACTGATTTGTACTTATTCGGTTATTTTATTTTATTTCGTTTTTTTAATTTATTCATTCATTTATTTTCTCTCTTTACATGCTTGGGTTTTCCCACACCCCCTGGATCAATTACAACAGGCGTCCCTCTAATTTTCGAAGTCTTGCCTATAAGACATAGCTGCAGAATGACGTCCTTAAAACTAACATCACTAATGGCAATATGTATTAAATGCTGAATTCTACGAAAATACAAACAGCTGAGCGAGCTCTAGGTGTGGGTGAATGTAATTGCAACATAAGGAAGCAGTATAATCCGCAGAGTGAACTCCGTTGTAAATTTTGTTACTATTCAGTTTATGATGCTGAAACATTGGAACGATACCTCCCTGGGTGTGGTAGCGTATAATTTATTATACAACTTGGGGAAACACTCTAATTAGCTAAATGACCTCTGTAGCTGATTGTGTGAGCTGATTGTGCAACAACTTAAGGTGCTGATCTTTGGAGCGGAGTCTCTCAACGAGTGGTAGAGTATAACCTAACTTGATTGTTCAGTCCAATAAGCAGCAAGGGCTCTTTATTGGGTTTTGTTCTCATTCAACTTGAGATACTGAAATTTGGTACGTAGCCTAACCAGGTAGCCTAATCCTGGCATCATTGACATAATTGATTAGAAAAATATCTAATGATGCTATTCTATGATGCCTTGAACATCTGAATAGTTGGGATTATTTGTGAGAAAAATTCCTAACAACCACTAAACAAAACTTTGATTCAGCTACATCATTTTCTCCAACCCAATAACTACAGGAGCAGATTTTGATACTTTCCGAACTTATCATAATGCTAAGGAAAAGTTACTTTTATCATCAAACCCTCTCCCCAACCCTTCCCAGAACACCTCTTCCTAGAATTCCCCCCAATGAATTAATCTAAACTAACGTGACAACATAATTATTATGAATCGGAGAATTTCATGAATGATAGTCCATCTATTGATCAGGCTGTATTTCTGGCTGGTGGTTATGGATTTCGTAGTAATTGGTAAAAAGCATCGTCACGCAGATTTTTCAGGATATCGTGTTTGGTGAGCTTGACGTGAGATGAGTTTCGAACGGTGGCCACACATTCCTGGAATGAGTAGGTTGACGGCTTCAGCTGATAAGAGCGTCGAAATACGTCGGTATCCCCACAAGCTATGAATTTTGATGCCGGCGACCGAAGCTGATGCCTCTCTGTCACTGTCGCTGGGTGTGGGCTTTCCAGCGCCAACGAACCTCGGAAGCTTTGCCAAGAAGGCACGTTCACTCCAAACACTATCATGTCCTCGTTTTATCAGCCCTTATTTTTGTGGGAAATTATTCACGTCCATTGGCATTCTACATCCATCGAAGGTGGCTAAGACAGCCATACACTTCTCCTATCATGTAAAATACCGAATGTCTGTTAATTGGTAGCAACTATGAAATAGTAGAAAATAATTATAACAATATAAATTTATTTGTACATAGTTCTCTCATGGAATCGAGTTGTATTTGTACTTCGCTGGAAAGAGTTAGCTGATTTCGCTATCTAGGTGTTCATATCGATGATAAATTATCACGGAAGCAGCACATTGAGTTCTTGCAAAAGAAATTAAGGCAATTTTTCTTTGTTTTTCCCCAATTTGAGAACGGTATTGAAATTTGATAAGCTGAGACTTCTTTATTATACTTTGGTGCAGTCGGTTATTCAATATGGTATCTTGCTGTGAAGAGGCGCTTACCATGCTGCCCTCGAACCAATTAGTATTATGCAGAGATTAATAATGAGAACTATAATAAGGAAGCCTTACCGATATCCAACAAATTTGCTATATAATACATTCAAGGTTTTCACTCCGCGCCAGTTGTTTATACAGTCGTTGTTGTTGGTGTATCATAAGAACCCTCAGATCATATTGAACCAAAGAAATTACCATTCATATGGAACAAGATTCAGATTGAATGGAAATATAGTTAATCCTAGGCCATCAACGCCTCTGTGTACAAGAAGTCCTATGTACATGTTGTACATACATTAACGATCGATAAATCAAAATTTGAAGTCACCAAAATTGTATTCGAGGAATGTTTTTCAAAAAAACGGATGGTAAACCTATGGTTCTACAGTCAGATCATTTAATAATGATTAATTTTACACATTATTAGTTCATTATGGTTACTTAGCAATATTGGTTTATAACTGAGCGTAATAAATCAGCTTTCCTTGGCACTTCAGAGGCTTAGGGATTATGAGATGCTGTGATAAAATGAGAGCATTCCAAAAAGTGGCTAACGATTTTCCTGCTATGAAAACTAAGGGAGTTACACTTCCCTAGTAACGCATTGGTTGTATGTGAAAATCAATAGAAAACCCCACCGTGACGTGACGCTCGTGATGGACGAAAACAAATGGAAATGTCCTGTTAATCATTATTAAATGATAAAATTGATTAGTGGTTGGCTGGTTAAGACGGGGCGGAGTGAGTGTGAGTCGGTGATTTGCAGCATACATACGTATAACTAGAGTTAATATAGTATACAGATTAAAATTTCATTTAAATGCAGATGATATGTAGATGATACTAAAAACTTCGAAAATGACTTATAAATTAAGTACTACTATTGAAAAATTACTGAAGTAATATAGAAGATAATAGTTATTTTATATTATTTTATATAATTTATATACACTAGCAAATTGTGTAAGCAAATAGCACCACTTGCCACGTAATTACGGGCCTCTGCCTAGCACCTGGCAATACATTGAAATTTTATGATTTATATTATGCGTATAATAATTAGATATAATAGCTTTTCTTCAATAGCTTTTGTCAAATAGATATAATAGCTTATGTTCAATTCAATTAATTAAATAAATAAAATAAAAATAAATGAATAAATATCTTCAAACTTTGAAAGTTAGATAAATACTTTCGAGATCAAAGGTAGTAAAATCATGAAACTACCATAGTTCTAAAAGATTTCCGAAGTGGATATTAAATCGCTCAGGGGCGGGCGGAATATGCGGCGTGCTTTAAATGGGGGGATCTCAATAATATTAAAACACTGCAAAATGTCCGCCGCTTTCCACCCTCTCACCAGACCAACAAGGTCGATAGGGGTCAGAGTGCATTACTAACCGCTGCCGCTGGAGCAGGCCGACCGACAAAAAAACTAAATATATTATATTCCGCGAATTTATATAATATATTGGACAGGCCGTCAGTGCTGTCCGACCAAGTTAGGTCCCCGACACATTTCACAATCCATATAGATGACTAAGGCACCGTCGTAATCGCGTTAGATACAACCCCCCCCCCCCCCCCCCCCCTTCATACCCATTTTAACTTGAAAACTGCATGAGTAAGCCTATTAAATCAATGAAAACGCGACTAACATAAAGAAAGAACACAGAAAATAATACGTAAAACGTTATGGAAAAGGTTCCAATCCTACAACATGCTATTTTCCAAAATTTATTGCATTATATTTATGTTTTTTTTTCTCGAGACATAGAGAAATCCTAACAACATACGATTCAGATTCGCACGAGGTAGACATTTGTGGCCGAAAATGTGCCTCAACTGTCAGCATCGCATTTTGTCAATCCCAAGGAGTAAATTTACCAGAAATCAATTTTAGCAACATTTCTGAGAAAAAGAGTATTTTTAGTTCGGTGTGAATAGATTTCATTCAATGAGTCGCAAAGTGAATAATTTCAGCTGATATGGCTTGATCCTAATCATATTTCTAGCAGAATAATCGATGTTGGTTAAACTTCGAAATTACGTAGGTAGCTAAAAAAAATTTAGTTATAAGACTTCTACACTTTACTTGTCTCTCTGATCTACGTATGCCGTTATTCACGTAGGCAATAATTTGACCAACTAATAATTAACGTAAGATAAAATGAAACACTACAACGCTTCACTAGTATACTTAGTATGGGTGGCAAAACTGGCAAAAGTTATAATGAACTCGATTTTGTTAAGTCAGAATTCCATTGGAATAATATCAGCTGATATGACCATAGAGTTTATCAGGCGGTTATTACAATGCTCGCACTAGTTGTGATGGCCCTCATGTTGACTCCCCCCCCCTCCCTGTTAGCCCTTGAGAATTGTTTCCTAGGACGGACAAGAGAGAATTTAGATCATTCAGATGATCATGAAACAGCCCATCATTTTTATTAACTCTCAATGTCCCCGGGAGTCATCCTATCCAATTCCAACTTCCTAGAGTGAACACAATAATCATGTTGATAACACTAGTTTGCTTATTGGTATCGCGTCATTTTCGGAACTCGTTGTCTGGCCTCTTATGTGATACGAACTGAATCACTCGCGACGAAGTTGTGGAAACCCATTTCAAAACGGAAGTTAGTGAAAAAACGTTATCCATTTCCACGAAAAATAAAGAGTTACAATGTTAAATCGATTTCGACGGTTAGGCCATCATCAGTAACAAACAATAACAAGTTATTGTTTGTTACTGATGATGGCCTAACCTTCGAAATCGATTTAACATTGTAACTCTTTATTTTTCGTGGAAATATACAACGTTTTTTCACTAACTTCCGCTCTTATGTGAGTTAGGTTCAAGTACAAGCGAGCGTTCCACGCTAGGAATTATAATAACGCATCGATATCGGTCTAACCGTTCTGAAATTATGGTGTTACATTCAAGTTCGGCAATTGATTTTTACTTAAAGTTTTCTAAGTTATATTTGATAAGTAACAGAATGGGAATGATATATTACTTGGACCATTTTCAATTGTTTCCGCCGAATTCTAAGGACCCGAGATCCATCTACATCAAATTCTACCATTTACTACTGCAATATAAGCTTTCACATAAGGGAAAAGCACCAATAGTGGACACTGTACCAGAAGTGGACACATTGGAAAAAAAGTTGTAGAATAAGGATTTGGGTTGAGCTGGGCACTTGATCCTTTTTGGATTCACTAAAGTAATATCCAATTAAACGTGAAGAACAAGAAGAAGACGTTAGGGTTAAGGTGAAAAACGATGACTCAGCATCAAAACAACCAGTCAGTGAGTGTAGTGATTTCGTGCAGGACGTTGTGAAAAATTCTAAGGAAAAGAAGGTAAGTTTTAAGAAATATTCATCTATAATCTTCAAATATTTGTGCCCATTGGTTTGAATAATCACTTCAGTAACTAATTAGATGATTTTCCGGCCGCTTAACTTCGTTTATGTTGGTAAACTGGGCTTTTTAAGCATGTCCGCTTCTAGTGCAGCAAAAATGTTGGATGCTCTAGTAGTGGACACCCCTGTTCACTACTAGCGCATCTTCCCTTTTCGAGAGAGTTTATTTTTTTTTTATTTGCCACTTATTCATTTACATTGCAACAAGCTCACGATACGAATTTCAAATGAATCTAATGTTGCGGACCAGAGGCGTGTCCTCGACTAGTACAAGAGATGTCCACTACTAGTACAGAGGTATCCTCTACTAGTACATGAACTGTCCTCTACTAGTGCTCACTTTATTCTTCTATTTGAATGGCATTTTTTGGGATTTTCTATTGATTGTTTATTTTTACTTTTTTCCATAGCAAAAATGAAGCACAGAAGAAAAGAGGAGGAGGGATGCGATTGCTAAAAAAGAAAATTCAAAATTACTCCATTTTTTCAGTACCTTGCAACAATTTGTTCCATGTGTTTGTATGATTGAATAAATGATTATACATGATTATGAACCAAATTTTACATTGTCTTGTTGATATATACCACGTGTCCACTACTGGGTCATCAAGTGTCCACTAGATCGACATTCAAAAATTTTAGCTGTCCACTACTGGTGTATTCTATTATTCCACAAATTTTGACTTTATTTCTTCAAAAATTTATAAAATTTGTGATTCCTTCGATTAAAATCAATGAAAAATGTCTGAAGAACATGCAGACACCCAAAAAACAGTTTTAAAGCTAAAAATGTATGAGGAAACACAAAAAAACACACACGATTTTCTTAACATGTCCATTACTGGTGCTTTCCCCTTAAGGATTATGTAAATACCAATGCAATCATGTCAAAATTAGAAGAAGAGAATGACTAATTACAACTATAATCATAAGTTGTTTCACTGTTGTTTCATCTATTATGTTATTTAATCGATTTCATACAATGTCAACCTCCGATACGCGTGTATTCAAGGTTGTGCACCCAGCTGAGAGGGAGATTATCACGTTTGTATGACACGTAGGTACACCTACCTACAGCAATCTCCATTATCTCGGTGATCCGTATCACCGTTGATGGTTAGGCAAGGACCCGAATCAACTCGAGATTACTAAAATCTTAGAGCATAAACATCGCATTGGCTTCGACGACGAGCGGTTGTAGCACGATGAATCTAATCAAATCGGCAATAACAATGTAACTAAAATTGGGCATTATTATACAGTATTGTATAGAGTGAAGCAATGTAGAAACCTAGGATAAAGACGAGGTACGGTTTTTTGTACGACTGCCTCGGCAACAGGTACTATATATGTAACTGTAAATAAGGTATAGGTAAACTGCATATCTATATTTAGGAATTCGAAGGTTTTTTCTCGATGTTCAAGCCCTTAGGGAAAGCGAACTATTGAACGTACAGCGTTGCGGGTGGTTTTAACCGATTCTTTGAGATTAAAGTTATCATTGAAAAGCAAAAAATTATAACAGTTACTTCGAAAGTTTTCGAGATCTCGATTTTTAAAAATTTTTTTTAAATGTTTAGCCTTTTAATACAACCCTTTAGGGTTGATAAAAATTGATGCCGAGCTTTCAGAACCATCTAGACCCCAAATGTGACTTTTAACACAAGTTTCACATAGTTTGGTCAAGTGTTTTCGGAGAAAAGCCGGGGACGGTTTTTTTTTTTTTTTTTTTTTTTATTGTACGGATCTTGATCTTGAAATTTAAACCAAATAGCGTAATAAATCATGAGATTTTGTGATTAAATGAGAGCATTCCGAAAAATTGGCGAAGGATTTTCCTGCTATGAAAACTAAGGGAGTTACACTTCTCTAGAAACACATAGGTTGTACGTGAAAATCAATAGAAAATCAATTAAACGTAACGTAACGTAACGGTCGGTAAAAAATTGAAAATGTCCTATTAATCATTATTACATGAAAAAAAATGCAGGGGGGTTAACATTACTTTTTTTGATCAATTACAAAGGTTCATTATCGAAAATAATAAACCAAAAAAAATCACTTGTCCTTGGTGACGGAGAAAGGTGATAAAAGGTTAGTATATGTTGGTATAAAAATGTGGTGAACTATACCAGCTTGTTGTGCTGAAACAAATAGCGTTCCCCCAGGCTCTCCTCTCACAGGCTCAACATCATCCCACCTCGTTCCCATCTATTGACCTTTTAGAGAACACCGGCGATTCGAGAGCCCGCCTCGCCTTACGGCTAACGATGATTTGTTAACGTGATTTATGGCCGAAGGCGGCAATCGATCCATAACAGTTTCGGGAAAAAATGTCTCGCTTTTGACTACATAATGCTTCCCCGAGTGAGAAAACATTCCGACTTTTCCTCGTCAGAAAATAAGAAAGGAGGAGGAAAAGAATAATAATGACGGAGAATTCGTTGGTGGTGAAAGGAGGAGGGCGTGGATGAATTCGACGGCAGTGGCGTGCTATCTTCATTCCCCTGTCGTGAATTGGCTCACGGGATTGACCTGGCTCATCGTTGTTACCGAATCGATTATGGTTTCTGGGGAAATCCTATCAAGTGGCAGCTGGTATATTCCGTTGTGATAAAACTCGGTGTCTCAAAAAAAAAAAAAAAAAAAAAAAAAAAAAAAAAAATCACAATACTTTCTGATCACGCTTCTCAGAACTAGGGGTGAGTTCGGTGGTTTGACCTAGTTCTGTGGTAAAAATTACAAGAGAATTTCAGAAATATTGAAATTCCAAATATGTTCATGACCGAAATTTGTTTTGAACCATTCCAAATAGATACTTACGAAAATTTCGAATTTTTCATTGCTGGAAGAATATAATACTCTGTAAATTTTTACAAAATGTGAATAAACAAAGTCGGTTCTATAATTCGTCATTAATTTATAAACTGCTGCCCAGTTTTCAGGAAATATATTTTGTGGGATATTCATAACGAAAACATTAATGCATGCTGAAAATAAGAAGAGTTATATCTATAATATGAGAATGTTGGACAAAAAGAAGACGCGAGGTTTTGGGGGAGCTTCAAGCAGTCGCATTTTCTTGGAATCCTCATTGATTTCTCGTTTGAATGGAAGGTAAATTGTCTACCACCTACTCATTCCACAAACCGAGATGAATCTGAAAATCATGCACCACAAACTTGGTATGTGGAAATCGCATAAAATCAACGAGCGACCAGACTTTCAGCTGTGGTGGTTATAAATTCTCTTAATTCATTTTAGTGTCCTCCAGGTTCGTAATTGTCCATGACTGTCTCTTTCCCGAATTGGAATAGTCAGCAAAATATTTCGTTGTCGATTGTATAAAATTCGAATGGGACATGTTGGTCACATTGAATATGTACCTAAATACCGTTTAGGTACCTGCCTAGCATCATGTGTCGCTGTTTTTTAATTAACTCCGAACAAAATGAACATCATGTGCTCTACTATATTACCAGTACCTATACCTTCGTGAAAATAAAAATAAAAGTTATCAGTTGACGCACCTGCCGCCACTCAGGATATTGAACCGTTGAGCTGAGAATGACACAAACCTCAACGCCATTTTTTGATTACGAATGTCGTCATTTTAGATGCACACTCAATGCGCTCTTAGGATCGCCATCGAATCGCGATGAGTGCATGAATTCCCTTACCGGTACACTTAGGGGCCCACTCAAACCCGATTCCCGTCTATTAATTCCGTTCTTAATGCAGTATTCTACATTTGCTAACCTCAATGCCGACTCGCATGGCCCAAACAATCATTTTCCTTACTCCATCTACTCGGGGCTGGACGATTTAGACCTGTCTATCCCTAATTTTCGCAGTCTGATCAGTTTGCCACCCGAAAGCGATGATCTATTGTTTAAATGCTTCCCAAAAGCGAAAACTACTTAATCCTCGCCAAAAGATTTGAACTAAAGAATGATGGAAACATTATCAAATGCGCCGGTGATTATGATGGTAGTTAACGTTGACAAAATTGATGAAAGCGAAACAAGTGAGAGGACAAATAGATTTGAATGATGAGTATATCATGGTGGTCCGGATGCTCGCAAGCTCGCATATCTGAAATAAATACTATCCTGAATCAATCGTTTTAGCAAAATATTATAGATTAGTAGAGCAAATAAATCAGAATGGCGTGAAATAGTTTGTTGATTCGGATGCTCGCCATAACCGTCCCACAAGCACTGGCGCCATTGTCCCTTCTCAGCCGTAAAACCAATGCTTTATTCGGGCATCCCTAATGCTTCTGGATGTACTTAGCATAGTCCTTAAAGTGACTGGACAATTATTGTTTGGGTATTATTCCATGTATTACGAAACCATCTATGTAATGTATCTAAAGAACATGTCAATGTCCTAAAAATTTTTGTCAATCAAGTCAAAATTTCTACTTGGTTTTTTTCAGCTCTTGCTGATCAATGACGTTTCACTGCTGGACAGTGCGTCTGTGCCAATTCCTTGTCACGCCCATAATTTTACAAAACTTTAATCTGATTTTGATGAAAACAATATAAATGAATAAATAAAATAAATAATAATATTAATAGCTAAAAGTGCTAACGATTTCGTTCAAAATCGGTATAGGTATCCGAAAAGCGCATGTGCGAAACTAAAGTTGATTGAGACTCGTGAATCTCCGGAACTAATGGACGGATTGGGATTAAAATGGCTGAGATTGTGCGGGTTAGCTCTTAAATGATCTTTTATAAATTTTGATGCCGTTGGAACAGTAGGCGCAACCTTGAATTTTTAATTGCATCGATTTGGTCGTAATTGATTTTTTCGACTAAGTCTATTCGCCCAGATAACAATAAGTGAGGAATCTATACTGCCCACCCAACTTGTCAGACATTATTGTAGTTATAACGATTTTTTAGCACGTTTTCGTGCACACTTTCTGCTAAATGACTTTGTTTGGGGCATGATTATGTTTTTCTATCTGTCCGTCCGTTTCATCCTACATTCGTCCCCCAGGTCACCTAGAGACTTCTGGTTATCACTAAATAGTAGGGTAAAGGGCCTACTTTTGCCAATATCGACTAAATACTAGGTCTGCAGGCCAAGAGGCAAAATATTAATCATAATGATTGAAAACCGTTGTTATTGAATTGAAAATCTACTGCAAGGTTGCCAACAGTATGGTATTTTAAACACAGCCAGGTATGAAATTTAAAAAACTAATCCCTTTGCAGCTGAGGAATATACTGAACTTGCAGTTGAAGATAGTATTCTACTATTCTATAGTGCAATATTTGTTAAATCGTGATGCTCTGGCATAGGGATCGGCGCAAGTTGCCAAACTACTACCTCTTCACACTATCCGAAAATGTTTATTAAAAATGTTAATGAGGAAAAGAATTATATATCTTACTAGATAAGTTCTTAATGAATTTAGCATCCTACATATTTTTCTTCAAGCTGAGAAAACCAGAATTGTAGTTATATTTAAAATTATTTCATTTGGTTTTATACGGAGAATACAAAATCCAGCAAGGTCTGGGGATAAATTATCGTTAATGGGCCCCAGGGCCAAGCATCTTAAGGGCAAATATGGTATTTACCCTGGGGAGTTTGTTTATTTAACTTATTACCTCCAAACCTTGTACATATAGATACAAACGTAACTCGATTTAAATTAAATCTTGAAGAAAAAAACTCGGCGCTCCGCGCCTCGCCAGGGGGCAAGCCCTCTGGACCCCCGGTTACCTCTATTTACATACTTCGGACGAAATTATTGAAACACAGAATGTGTTTGCGTTGTCGCGCAACCAAGTGACAACCAAACAAGCGTCATTGTTTACTATTCATTTATAACATCAATTTATATAGTTATAGTATGAAACTACGAAAAAAAATACGAAATAAATTCGTGATAAATCAAGAGCGATTTATCAAGTAAATGTCCTAAAGAGGCTACATACGAAATTACAGCTTCCTAGAGTGTAAAGCATAGAAATTAGCTTTAAGAGCCACACATCTGATCCGGACCCTGAGCATCGTCAAGTAAATGTCCTAAAGAGGCTACAAACGAAATTACAGCTTCCTAGGGTGTAAAGTATAGAAATTACCTATTCAAATTATTTAACCTCCGCTTCACAAATCAAACCGTTTTCGTAATACTCAGATCACCTGCTATGAATCAAATCATCGAAACACAAGCTCAATGAAATCATCAGAAATTAACAAGCGGTTGCAATCATGTTCACAATATCAATTATTGAGAATGATCACCTGTGTGTAAACAATTATTTATATAACCATGCTCATAACTCAGTTTGTTGGACACGCACTTCGCAGTAGTTAACATAATATTGTTGGATAAATCGAGAGCTTTCGAACGAATGATCAACGAATTTTTTGGGATGAAAAACGACGAAGTACCATTTCCCTAGCAACGACTCGGTTGTACGTGAAAATCATCCGTCACACATTTCGTTACCATCCCGCGTTCCATTTTCGGCTAGTTAGTCCATGGCTAAAACACATTCTGTGTTAAAAAATTACTTATTCATATCCTGGAGAAACCTATGGTATTCCTAAAGTTTCACTAATATCTAAAAACTAGAGGCCTGTTAGGGCTTGGAAAGCCCTAATCTAGAACACGATCAAGATAAGCACAGAGACGAACGGCGACACTTGGGGCCGTCTAACACTGAAATCGGTCCGCGAAGTTCTTCACAATTTCAAAGATCGTTCATAAATAACTCTCCTAGAAGTTAGTAACTACACTACGTTTCTTACTTACCGTGGCAACTGTTACTGCCACAGCCTAATAAACAGAGAGTCTCCCTATCAAATTTCAACTTCCTATAGTGAACAGGAAAGAATTTAGCTCACTCAGCCCATCACTTCACTCGTCTCTTAATGTCCCAGAGAGTCTCCCTATCAAATTGCAACTTCCTGCAGTGAACAGGAAAGAATTTAGCTCACTCAGCCCATCACTTCACTCGTCTCTTAATGTTCCAGAGAGTTATCAAATTTCAACTTCCTACAGTGAACAGGAAAGAATTTAGCTCACTCAGCTGATCAGAAAAGACCCCATCACTACGTTTCTCACTTACCGACACCTGGGGCCGTGCTGATTCGGAATTATGTATGAAGACCGTTCGAAATTATATATAAAGTCCGCTACGTTCTTCAGTTTCAATTTCTTCGTTCAGAAATAACTCTCCTAGATGTTAGTAACTACACTTAGTTTCTTACTTACCGTGAATTGATGGCAACTGTTGTTACCGCCACAGCCTAATAAACAACTCTCGTTGATAAGGACCGCCTAGAACACGATCAAGGCGGGTATAGAGACGAACGGCGACACTTTTGCAACAAACTTGGAGCCGTGCTGATTCGAATGAGCCGTCTAACACTGAAATCGGACCGCGAAGTTCTTCACAATTTCAAAGACCGTTTGGAATTATATATAAAGAAGAAGAAGATAGCTCAAGTTAATTACAAGTTTCAAAGTATAGTACCGCTGTACCTACTAGTAACCGTTACCCATTTGAATATTTATGTTTTTAAAATTTTGATGGTTTACCATTTTTCATCGAAGATATTTATTTAAATTCTCAGATGTAGAATGGAAGGCAAAGTAGAGTTTCACCAAGACTTTATTTTCTGTATGAATGGTTAAAGTTATCGTACAAGAAGTAGTAGTAGCAGTAGTAGTAGTAGGTATACCTACCTATATAAAACATTCATTGAACGAGTGAAGCCATTTTGATTGATCTTTGAATTATGAACAAATTGATTTCCATTCGAATGAAAATCTCGTTACTCGGCGATATTGACAGGCTTTCACTCGCCATACAGACGACCAAATCGAGGGTGAAGGGTGAACGTGAAAAGCAAATAGGTCTTCGTTCAGTGGCATTAAGTCTTGTTTATTCAAACGACGCAGAAACGCTTGGGATGCTCAAGAAGCGTCGACATCTGAATGAATACGGCTTACTCCCTTTGAAAAAGACTTCGATTAAGTTCTGGATTTCAGATGAAGCCTGGAGAGGCTTACCCAAGACTTGAATAGCTGGTTGAAAAATGAAGCAACTTGAACGGACTTTTTTGCATACTTTTTTATTACAGAAATTTTCGCCAGGGATTTCAACCCAATCACCTCCAGAAAGAAAAAAATATAAGAATATAGCGTAGATACACGGTTACTTTAAAAATCTTATCGGCTATAGGGCATAAGGTAGAAACTGTACAAAACGCTTCTTCTCCAGAATTAATTACCTACTATTCAATACAATTTGAGATAAAATTGTACTTTAATGAGTTTTTAAGTGTTTGTACACGCCCAACAAAACGATTGATAGTTGATGGTTCCTTCGAATCCATGCTCTATTGAAGATATTTCATACAAAATACTCAACACAACTAATGGGTTATCACGATGTTTGAGGTAACGTACAAAATTTCGCTACCGAACACGGTTTTTAATGATTTGAAAATGCCTGACGTGAATCACGACGTCGACGACATTTTTTTCGCAGTTAAAACTATCTTATAGCTTTTACAGTGGTTTCAGTCAATTCTGTGTAGCGAAAACTAATGAAAACGATACCGAACTCGATTCTCGGTTGATTTGACGGCGGTATTTGTCGACGACGACAAGCTCTTGTCACCGAAAACTATACACCTGATTTCAGATAAGTCTACCTACCAAATTTCACGTTGATAGCTCTAAAATTGCGGCCTGTAGAGCGGAAAACACGCACGCTCACTCTCTGACAAATGCACGCTGAGTCAAAGTAGATGCTCACTTCAACTAATAAGGTTCCTAAGGTTTCTTCGTCAAATATATAAGGTTGCTAAATTTTTAGTCAGAGAACATTTCTAGGGATTTTTACATAGAAAGGCGAGTCTTTTCATTTATATGAAATATTCCATTCCTTCTTCCTTCGAGGCAATCAAAGAACTAGGCATTTCACAATTTTAAATTCATAGGAATTGAACTCCGCTCATATTTCGAATTATCAGAACTATTTGAACATTTCAGAATAATCTCTTTATGAGAACTAAACACGCTACCGTATGAAAAACGCTTTCGCTAGTCTCTTTTCTAGTATCCACCTCTGTTCTTCCTCTCAGTCCACCCCCCGCTCACCCCCTCGACACCCACCGTGACCCCCTGCCAAGCGTGCCAGGGCGTGCGAGCTTGCGTAAGTCTAGCACTCAAAACCTCGAAAAAGACAATTTTTCGCCCGTTTTTGGCCCATAGCATCTATGCGAGTAAAGCAATCGGGATGGTTAAACGTTAGGACCAACTAGACCCCAAATGGAGTCTATGTGCGAAAGAACGGGTTTTTTAAGTCAATTCTTAGAGGAAAGTGGAAGCCCGAAGCGGCAAAGCACGTAGAGAAAAAAGACTTTTGAAATTGATTAAAGCGGGTTTTACATTAAATATTAAAACAAAAATAATGTTTTTAGATTAGTAATTTACGCAAGAGATAAAACACTTTTGCCTTTCATAAGACATTTTATTCTCGAAAGTTGCAACTCAAGTAGCGTCCGGAATTCTTAGCGGTTCATTCCAAACAGCTAATAAATCTAAAACAAAAGCCAAGAATTCACCGAAAAGTCGGAAACAGAGGAAGAAGGCCAGAAAAAGAAGCGAGGACGTCCTCTCAGACAAAGTTCGGAAACTGCGGCAGTTATAACTTCCATAGACGAGAGGGAAGGAGCATTTATTTACCCAAGCAGGAACGGTCGTAACCAAGCGATACAGAAACGAGGGTTATGCAGCGTTTAAACAAAACATTCTCTTCGAGCTGTTATTCGGAGAGTTTAGATGTTAACGAGGGATCCGGCTGGTTCTATAAACGCGCTGTTTGGTAGTATAACGGAAAATTGGAGGAGCGAGTCCAGAACGCCCGGGCTTACGTTCTAAGGACCGCTCTGTTACCTTCACTAACTTCGAAGGGAGTTTCAGTTCGGTACTGAAAGACGGTCCTTATGCGCTTTAAACTGGGTAGCCAGGTGGTATGGGATAAAAAGCTGGACACGATGAGAGAACACTACACAGGCATTGATAGTTAGTTAATTTCTACGCATGCAAACATAGATAGGAATGCATTTTCCATATAAAACCTTTCTTCATGTCATAATGGTGCCTTTCATGTCATAATGGTGCCTGTGTGGACACTTTTTTTCATCTTCATTTATGCAATTTTCGTACACATTTCAAGAGAGGTTTGAAATACGTTTCTGTGTGCCAGTGAAGTACGAACTTACGTAGGAACTTACTTATACACCCCTATGATGATAATAGTAGTGTAGGTATATAATAATTTATTGCAATCTATCGTTTGGGAACCCCCAACGCGTAGCGCTATGATTATTACATTCTAGGTAAAGAAAAGGCAAAAAGGACATGAGGTGAAAATTTATGTTTGTTTTATCCTTCAACATCATTTCACCTATATCCATGCAAATTACAAATCCGATTTAGCGATTATTCACCTTCGTCTATAAAACCGAAAGAGAGAATGCTCAACTAATGGCTTAAATAAGAGATCAAGAGTTTCTTCCTATGAAGAAATGTGACAAAATTACAATTGTTCATGATTTTGGACATTAAGATCGCCTAAAGGTAACATAGCCCTGATGTAGTTCGCACGGCAGCACGTCGGTAGACTGAGTTCATATCGAAGCTCTTTTTGTGTGCAAAAATATCGTGGATGCCTATACTATCAAATCGTATTCATTAGAGTATATTATTTGGAGCAAGTCATACAAAAATTGAAGTGTTGAAGTAATATAGTTCGTATCTGATGAAGTTGGGCATCAAGTACAAATGAAGGCTAATGGGCAAAATTAAAGAAAATAATGTCCCTCAAATATTGATTGGTGCAATCAAAGGAACAATCCTATAGTTGGAAGAAAAAAAGTAATCAAATTTTGATGTTTTTCTGATCTCTCAAAAGTGTTCTTCGCTTACCTTCCAGCGTTTGGAAGTGAACGAGGTTGGATTGTTACTGCTATTGAAAATGAGGAATTTGCTATACGAAAACGTAATTCGCTTAACCAAACTCACCTTACAGTGCAAGATCAGATTAGCAAAACTTTGATACGTTTTTGAAGGCCCTGGAGTTGGTACATTAAATGTTATGGTTGGAAACGAAGTCATCATTGTAAGGTACATGAATGTACAAAATGTCCTGTTTTGCTAATCCTGATTAAAAAGCTGACGGCGATTGCATTTTTGAACATTGAGAAGCTTGAGGGGTCATCAAAATGTTGTCGAGATGATAATTAAACGGCAGTCTTGGTAAGATAAAACAAAAGAAATTCCAAGAACACAGACTCCAACCACACTCTTCAATGACAAGCCGTTTTCTTTCTAAGATATTTCAATAATTATTTTGGCAGTTAACTACGTCATCCGAATTCTCCTGCTTAAGCACGGGCGCTTTGCTTTGTGTTACTTTACGTTTAGCCGAAACTTTGTGAAATCATAGAAAGCGACCAGCTCATAGTAAGGAAGTGTGGATGGTGTCAAAAATTTATGACCGAAATCTACATTCATTTAATAATGTAAAATTCCAACTTTTCAGAACAAAGGGTAATCCTAATGATATACAAAGAACAGCAGGTTTATAACCCATCGTGGGCATGTTAATATCATGTCCCTATCACATAAGATCGGTAAGGAAAAATATTTTCTAACTCTATCAAAATTTGACTGGACCTAAATTGCACACATGGCATTAAGGCGAAGTGGGTATGTCTATTTGCGTTTTGTTTCCTTTTGCTTTGCTTGAAAATCGGTGGAATGAGTTGATTGGTGTTGGCTTGTGTTGGAGCAGTAAACTTTTTTTTAATCGCGATGTTGGATAGGAAATACATAATACCCTATTCTATATCCGTCGAGAACTTGTTCTTCAAAGAGAGCGTATTATTGTACAAAAGGAGCTGTAGACTCTGTGGGAGAGTTGTAGTATTTGTGTGATCAGTACCTCCTTCCAAAATGTGTTTAAGGCTGACCGAGAAAGTAATGTCCGACAAAGCCCCGTCACTAGGTCAAAGGAAACTGCAAAGTTTTGTTTCAAGGGTATAATACCTTTCGGCCCTTTTTCGTTGAACAATGGCTTCAGAATTGGAAGGGATTCGGGTCGCTTTTCCATTCAACTTGAAGGTTCTCCATCTTTCTATCAGACTTAACCATTTCAGGGCATTAGGCCTTCAAATTCACGGGTAACCCTCTTAGGAAGCTGGCCGACCTTTATAACCTTGTTTCGCTTTTAGATTCTCCGATTACCTATTACTACCGGGTGAAAGCATGATTGAACGATTTGTTACTAATGGAACCGAATCTCGAAGAGTTTACCCATTTGTTTTATTATTTATGATTGTTCCAATTATCGAAATAGCACATTATCTATGCCAATGTTACTTTCTATAACTTTAGAAATTACGAAAGTTAAATATTTTTCAGTGAACCAAGCTAATGAGTCCCTGTTACACACGTCCCAGTTAAAACCTATACAATGCATTTTGTGGTTTCCTCAATAAACGAAGAAGTAGAGTGTAAGCTGGAAAAAATTCTCGACAATCGGTGGTCGAGGCGTGCGTATGAAAACAGATGCAGGTATATAAGGCTCCAACTTTTCTACATACATTTACGAGATCGAATATTTGTACGCTTACCACCGAACTAAAGATATTGTCCTATGACTATCTGCGATGATATTATTTTTCGCCTGGCTGTTTCTACCTAAAATTCCTACCTTACATCCTAAATGGAATCTTACAAATTTAAATGCACAACAAAGACAATAATTTCCCGTATGCTTTTCGTCAACTGCACTTACAATCAACTGCACTCCGTATTGGAATGGGTTCGCTAAAAGCTTTGAAATTAATTCCAAATAAATTACTCTAACAAACATTAAGCCGGAGTAGGTAGATGGTTTATTTTATTCCATAAATTTTTTGTTGGACTCCACGAGGGCAATCGGTTTAGTGACGAAGGCTTAACATGAATCCCCCAATCGTGCTAATTGTTGAGTCCTATTTGACACCTTGTATACACTTTTTGCAGTGCCGTTAATAACCCTTATGTTTTAGATGCTGCTTGAATAAAAACCATAACACAATTTTATAAACAGCATTCATGGTACCAGTGGAGCAAACCCGAGTTTCCATTGAGCAATTACAAAGGTTCATTTTTTAATGTAATTCCAGTCCACGTTATTAGTTCCATCACAAGATAAACTTGTCTCCACGTTTCCGCAGTTTCATCAAATGAAAAAAGAAGTAGAACGGGGTGTATTGTTAATAAACAACTCCCCTTTCACCACCGAGGGCATGAAAACGTCACGACAACGACGACAATCTCCGGTCAAAATAGCGAGTATAAGCTCCCACGGAGAAGAATATAACGTAAGATAATGGGAGTCTCGGGGGTTGTGAAGTCTACAATAACTCCGTAACTATTGTATGGCAGCTTATTCAATGGGTTGTTTAATAGAAGGCGGTTGTCAGCCCCATTTCGCGGGTTCATAAAGATTTTAATGAACGGGAGAGTGAGGGCCAGTCAGAGTTTTTTGTTTTTAGAACAAATAATATCGTGTGCTAATGAAACATCGATTCTCATCAATAATGATATTGACGACTCTGGGAGCCGATCGCGTCAAATAGCGAACAGCCTTGGAACTTCATTGAAGTTATAAGTTGTTGATTTATTGATCAAGCGCCTTTTAAACCTAGCCAAGAATAGCACTAGCAATCATGCATCAGAATATTCAAGTATATTAAGTGCTTTGGCCGAGTCTTCAAATCAATTGATGTTAGTAAGCGCAATATGATTTAGAAAGAGCGGAATGACGCTAATAACCATGGAGTGTCACTGTAGCGTCACTGCAGAGTGCCTATCAGCTAAGCTACTTCCTACAATCTCCACTAAACTGTTTCTTAGTCTTGCTTTCATGTTGACTATCTTTCTCCCTTTTTTATGCAGCCTAATCTACGAAAATTGATGTATTTTCATATAATATACAGTTTTTTATACTTCCCAAATCTTAATAAACCAAAATATTGGCAAAGCAGCTTTTCCGGTACTACCGGACACCAGTCCACGCTACCTATCAACACAGGAAACCGTTTGGTTTGGTTTAATAATATTAGCTCGTTATAAGCAATCCAAAAACTATTTGATCCGTCTTTGGACCAATATAAGTCAAGCGTGTACTAGTAACTTAAGCGCAAACATGCAGAAGTAGCTAATATCATTGTATCAATAGACTGGCGGATAGAGACAGAGGGATGGGAAGATATACAATCTGAATAGGCTGCCAGCCATGAAAACAGACAGATATACAAACAGATGGAAACTGACAAGCAAGATTACAGACAAACAGACAGAACCAGATTTGTTTAGTAAGCTCTGAAACGGAAAAGTAGATAGGGTAAGTAGAAAGTAGGCAAGTACTTGATCACAAAAACTTTCTAGATTTTCAATTTTGGGAAAAACGGATCATTATTATGTCCTACGGCATAAATGGGGAAAGTAACTATAAATCAGTCATTGACAAGCGCTCTAATTTATTAAACAAATTGATCGTAAACTTCTTGACCATAAATTGACAACTACGATTTTGTTAATTTGCGGACTCCTGTTAATCTCTTGTTAATTTCCGTCATCATGAGGTATCAGTGCGGCCACGAACATAGAAAAGCAGTTACAACTGTTGTTTATTGTTTTCATTGTGTACCTCGTTTCAGAGAAATCCAATCCTATCTGACGAAATGTTGAATGTACATAAGAATGATGTGTATATTTTCGCGGTCAGGACGTTCTGTAAGTTTGAATCACTTAATAGAAAAAAAAGTCAGCCAAGTTGGGTGCGGCACAAGTTTTCTCATATCCGTTACATGAACGTATGGGTTGAAATGTTTTAAATAAGCTTGACAGATAAACCTTGTTACAAGCAATTGATGTGTTCGCCAATATGTTCTAAGCTCAAATGTACAAAGTTCAAACTTGTTCTGATTATTATCCAGACAAACAGCTGAAATCTAAAGTATTTTTGTAATTTTTTCGGGTTTAGGATAAAATTGATAGGTAAGTAGTAAATTTTTAAAACTTGAGCAACATTTTCATGTGCCAAAGTGTGTACCATTCATAAAAACTGAGATTAAAGCACTTCATATATAATTTCCTACGAAATTTGAGAATTTCGAATATTTTTTCCCCATTTTGGCAATTTTTCAAGAACATTCTTTCTCATATCCAAGATAATCCAGAGAAATGGGATTATGGGACTGACGGAAATCGATTCATTGCCCCAAAATACATAGGAAACCATATTAAATTCAACTAATTTGGTCATATAACAGGTTTTTGAACGAAAATGGCCGTTTCTGACCAATGTGCGACGCGGTGAGTGATGGTACGTGTACTAAGAGTAAAAACCAAATGAACGAGTTTTAAACAGCTGATTTTACTATGCTCACACCAGTTTCGATCCACTCTCATAATGTTGATCTTTTTCTTGTCGAATTTCTAGCCAACAGAGAGCAAACGGATGAACGTACAGCGATCAGATTAGGCTCAATGGATTCATTGAAGTAATCTATATCAATAACGAACAAAACCACAATATAGATATTCTGAAAGTTTTCGAGATTTCGCTTCTTCAACATTTCAGCTATTATAATTGATCCTTCAGAGTTTATCGAAAGTGGAGACATTAATGGCACTTTTAAGGTATGATTTTTAAACGAAATTTCATAAAATTCGATGCAATAGTTTATGTAGAAAGCTTCAAACGGCAGACGGATGGTTTTTTCTAACTTAGGAATCTACGTATCTTGAAACGTAAACCTACGTCTTTTGAGCGGGGTTAATATCGATTACATAAGTAGTTGAACAAATAGAAAACTTTGTCGTGGGAATAAAAAAGTCCTTTCGAGTCTGGAGGGGAGTATAACACCGATCTCCATGCTCCAAGAAGAATTAGAAACAAGAAACTACCGAACAAATTCGTATACTTTTGCGTCTGGCATGAATTTCCCTTCTCCGTAGGTAGCGAATCTTGAGCATCTCATGGATTGACCATTCTAATTAATAAATTTATAATACTCGTGGAAAAAAACTAGTAAACTACAATAGAGTTATATGAAGGTTTACGGTGTGCGTCCTTATTCTCTACACGTGAGGTCTACCCGACTCCATTTCACAATCGCGGAGGCTGCGGCTCAATCTTACAAGTTCACCTCTGCCTCAATCTAGCTTGCTTCCTACCTCCCTGTTGTTCCCGGCGATCCCCCTCCTTTGATCAAGAACTGGGTCTCGGAGCGGGGAATCCAATGGATGGGCTGATCAATGTCATTCAGCCCCGACTTTTCCCCTTCACGGCCCCGAAGCTCGTTGCTCGAGTCGATGATCCTCCAGAAGAGAATTAAAAGTTTCCTGCACAGAAGAGTTTTGGATTTCCTACCTTTCGTTCCGGAAATGAACAAACACGCTATTGGGACGGTGGTTCACTCAGTTCCAACTCGAATCTATTTTGTCCATTTCGGTCCGATTTCATCCCTTCAAATGAGGCGTTTAGGATTTAAAAAAAAATAAATAAATAAAAAGTAATAATTCCACTAAATCAAATGTTCCTGAAAAGTCAAAAGTACATTTTGAGCCGACAATGTGCTCAATGTAATTGCGAATTGCCTATAGACGACTATATAAGTTTGTGAGAGGTGAGATGTCTTGTAACAAATAATACTTAAATCTTCTTATTTGCTTCCCTAGAACTTCAGTACGAAGATTCCTAAAAGTCACTTCCCTTATATTTCTTGTATTTTCCTTTACCCACTTTTATTATTTATTTTGGATTTCCTACCTTACGTTCCGGAAATGAACAAACGCGCTATTAGTACGGTCGTTCCCTCAGTTCCAACTCGAATATATTTTTCCCCATTTCGGTACCAATTCAGCTCTTCGAATGAGGCCTTCAGGATCAAAAACAAATAATTCCTCTAAGCCAAATGTTCCTGAAGAGTAAAAAGTACATTTCGAGCCGACAATGTGCTCAATGTAATTGTAAATTGGCTACAGACGACTAAGTATATAAGTATTGTAGTACCTACCTACCATACCAGGTGAGATGTCTTGTAACAAATAATCCTTGAATTTTCTCATTTGCTTCCCTAGAACTTCAGTATGAAGATTCCTAAAAGTAACATCCCTAATATTTCTTGTATTTTCCTCTACCCACTTTTATTATTTATTTTGGATTTCCTACCTTACGTTCCGGAAATGAACAAACACGCTATTAGTACGGTCGTTCCCTCAGTTCGAACTTGAAATATTTTTCCCCATTTTGGTCCGATTTCAGCTCTTCGAATGAGGCGTTCAAGATCAAAAACAAATAATTCCTCAAAAACCAATTGTTCCTGAAGAGTCAAAAGTACATTTTTATTTTTTTTTTTTTTTATTTATTTATTTATTTATTTTAATCATACAAATTCATTTTATAGATATGGTACAAATTGAACAACTTAAGCTACTCACTTCGATTTCTTTCCCAACGATAGGCTTGGCCCGTGTTGTTGGGGAAGGTCTTGGTGATTCGCTCATGTCTTACAATCTATCTATTCTATGATACAAACGGTACTTAAAAATATAATGTTATGTATACAATGTTCTTATACTAATTTTCTAAAATAATCACTGTACATAAATACTGCTTAAAACAGTTTCACATCCCGCTTCCCCCTTTTCTACAAGCCAGGTTAAAATATGTTTTTTGTAGTTTTGTCTTGTGAAACTTTGAGCATTTTTCATATGGCCCTCTAGCGCTCTGTGGATAATGTAAATAATGAATTTCGGATTGTGAGTTGATAACGTTAGTCTTGGTCTGGGTGCAATTACATTTCCTGCGGCTACGTACCTTGTTGTATACATTGGGTTACGTTGTGAACCTATTATTTGTGGATCCTTATGGAATTGCAGAAGTAAATTTTTAATATATAATTGCCTTATAGTAAATAGCTTAGCGATATTAAATACATTGTTTGATGGAGTCCTAATCGGTAAAGACAGCATAATTTTTACAATGATTTTTTGGCGTACATGTAATTTATTAATATGGGTTGAGAATGTCCCACCCCAAGCAATTATGCCATATTGAAGTACAGATTGTAGCATACTGTAATAAATTAGTTTTATCGTATTTCTAGGGAGTGTGTGTCGAATATTATAGAATATATACATGTATTTATTAATTTTATTGTGAGTATAGTCAATATGAGGTTTCCAGTTTAGCTCTTCGTCCAAGACTAACCCAAGATACTTATGCTCAGCTACACGTTCTATTTTCCCACAGGAACAGTTATTATTTGATCTACATGTATGTAGTATGATGCTTAAATTTTTATCGTAAACATATGATTTTATTCCTCCATAAATAATTAATTTTGACTTTTTAGTGTTCAATGTAAGATAGTTTTCACAGAACCATCGTCCAATCACATTGATTGCTAGGTTTGCCTTGCTATATACATTCTCCCACGTGTCACCTTCAACTAACACGGCAGTGTCATCCGCAAATAAATACATTTTGGTATTGGGTAGTTCTAGAGATGCCACTTCGTTTATATACACCAAAAACAATAGTGGACCCAATGTACTTCCTTGAACTACACCAAAATCATTATTGCTTTCTTCACTAGAGCATTCGCCGATTGCCACTCGTTGGGTTCGGTTTCTCAAGTAGCTCTTAAACCATTCTAAGCTGGGGCCTATGATTCCTAATTTAACTAACTTGTACATAAGTTGTTCTCTATCGATTGCATCGAATGCTTTAGCGATATCGAGTAGTATGAGAGCACCTTTCTTGTTCTTGTCCCTAATGTCGTAAAGGTCCGTGGTTAGTGCAAATACCGCATCATTTACCCCTTTATTTTTGCGGAAACCAAATTGGTTCATGTTTATTGAATTGTTTTCTTCAAGATATGAGTACAGCAGATTTTTCACGAATTTCTCCAGTATTTTGGACAGCGTGCTTAACATAGAGATTGGTCTATAATTTCCGAGTTCACCCACCGTCCCGCCTTTGAAAATTGGGATGACCTTTGCAGCTTTGAATGCTTCAGGGAATGTTGCTGTTGAGAGACTAAGATTGTATATGTGAAGAAGAGGTTTTTTCAGACTCGTTATATGGTTTTTTATAAGATGTACCTGGATGCCGTCTATACCTGGTGACGAGGATCCCTTCATAGTTTGTAGTAGTTTGTCGAGATCTGTCTCCGTCATCATTCTAAGAGAAAAGATTGTGTCCGCCACCTCATTTGAAGGCGGAGGATTTGGGGGCTTCTGAATATTTGAGAATTTCGCAGCGAGCTTTTCTCCTACTTGGGAAAAATATGAGTTTAGTGAATCGCAAGCTTTTTTACGCGCTACATTTTCCGGGACGTGATCATTTTTCATTATTTCTTTGATCAGTGGACATTCTGATTTATTTCTTCCGTTTGTTCCTCGTATTGCAGATTTGATAGTGTCCCAAGTTTTTTTCATATTACCTTGGGCTTTCTCTATTTCATTGGCAAAGTATGTCTTCTTCGCTGCTCTTATTAACTCCTTTACTTTATTTCTATAACGATTTGATTTTTCCTTTAAATTGAAATTTAGTGGGTTTTTCGTCGAAAGTTTTTTCAGTTTATCTCTTATCCTTATTGATTTAATCAGGCCTCTAGTTATCCAGGGTGTTAGTTTGACTTCCCTGCTAGTAATTCTTTTAAGTTCGGTAGCCATTTCAACGCCGGCGTTCAACAATCTTATAAATTCATTTGCAGCAAGGTTAACATCGTTGGTCTTTGTTACTGTTGACCAGTTAGTTTCACTAAGTAGTATCCTAAGTTTATCTTCATCTACTTTTTTCGAATTGTACATTTTCTTGCGGCTCAGATGGGTTTTTAGTGGCATAATTAGGGCCGTGGAAAAGTGGTCAGTTATCGTACTCTTAATGACAGCTGGGGAAAGTTCAAGTATTTTAGTTTTAACAAATATATGGTCTATAGCAGTTTTGGACATTCCTTGGACTCGAGTTGGTTCATTTATCAGTCCAATGTACCCCAGTGATAGTAAGGTGTCGGTATAATTGTCGATATTGTCATTACTACTTAGTAGGTCAAGGTTCATGTCACCGAAAATAAAAGAATGGTTACTCGATAGGGTTTCAAGGTTTGATTTTAGCTGTGAGATGAAAAGAGAAATATCATTTTGGGTTTGGGATGGGGTTCTGTAGATACCTATGATGCTGTACGTTTCTGGACCAATTTGGAAACTAATGTTGAGGCCTGTGGCTCCTGTCATGACAATTGTTTCTTGTTTACAACTTAATCTTTCATTAGCATATATGACCACTCCATCATTTCTGTTGCGGGTGGACACTGAATAAAAAGAATTGTAACCTGGAATATTAGTTAAGTTATAGCAAGAGGAACTAAAAGTTTCAGTAAAGATCAGAATGTCTGGTTTTGTTGCCGTAGATTCAAGCCAGCACAATACTTCATCTAAATTTCTACTTAGGCTACGTATGTTCATATGAAATATGAACATATTTTCCGCTAAATTAAATTTACTTACATAATCACTAAGACTGTCATATGTTGTTGAAGATGGATTTAGGTCCGTGTCGAAAACTGATGTCACTATTTAGTCACTTACAGTCTCATATGTTGGTGAAGACATGATGAGATCCACTTCAAATTCTGAGTTTTGAGATTCGGAAGCCATATCTTACAGTTTTGGGTTCACCCTATCAATAAATCTCTTCAAAGCTCGTTTATATACTGGGCACCGCTCGCTATCCACAGGATGGTCATGTTGGAGGTTAGCTCTCTTGCAGTTTATGCACTTCCTTGGCTCTGGTGGCTGGATCCCTTTGAAGGGGCACTCTTGTGTGCCATGACTGCCTGCACACCTCGCACAGGCCTCTTCAATCTCATGACATTTGTTTGACTTTGCGTTGTGCCCAAATCCCTGGCATTTGTAACACCTAGTTACTTCCACAAAGTCCGCAACTCGACATCTGTCCATGCCAATGTAGAGAATTCGGTGCTCCAATAATGCCTTGCGCAGTGCTTCGCTGACCTGGGTGACCCATATGCAGTCTTCAATAGGTGAGCCATCAGCCCTTATTCTTCGACCAGTCGGGAAGGATGGCTTGAACTGTTTCTCCCAATCCTCTTTGCTGTAGTTATCCCGTACCCAGTTATTTTGGTCCCATACATATCCAGGAAGGTCCCCCTTAGTTATATCCCTGTCTATACCATGGATCTTCATCAGAATAGGCCTATCTGGCTGCCTTTCCTTTCTCACCTCGAAGCCCTTGTCCGTTAGTGCATTTGCCAGTTTGATCCTCTCCTCAGGCGTGGCAGCTGCTACCTTCAAAGCATGTTTGCCTGCTGGAAACACTTGTGTTACCGCCATGCCCATACTGCGGAGGTCAATCTCTTTCCTCATTCTGCGCCTCACTGAATCGGGGGAGCATAGGGCATCCCTGTAAGAAATATTTGGGGCCGAATCCTCCATTTCTTGGCCCACCGAGGGTGCTTCTTTATGTGCCTGCACAATCAGGGTGGTTTGAGGCGCTTCAAGCCTTCTCTTTGCTTTTTCTATGGCTACGTCCACTTTATTTCTGGTGGAATTTTCCTTGAGGAGGTTCCTCTCTCTCTTGGTGGTTTTCCTCTTCCGCCTGCGTGTGGCTTCCATCCACCCTCCACTCGATTCGCCTGCAGTGTTTTCTCCCTCCCGTTGCTCCTCGTCCTCAGTGGTTGATGGAGCCCAAGGGTGTTTGAATTGGGGAACTGGCTTGGGTGTTTCCCTTTGGTCCCTCGCCTGCAGTCTCACCTTAGGAACTGGGGGTTCTACCGTTCCCCCCTGTGACCTCCCTTCAAATAGACTGACTGGTGCCTGTTCACTGCTCTCATTTCTGAGCACCCGCCTCTTAATCAGTTCCATCTTGTTGGATAGGGCTTTTAATCCATCTCTTTCCAGCTTGTCCACTTTGGAGGCACATGCCTCTGCCTTCCTGTCAACAGCGCTGAGCTGTGCTTCAACACTCCGGAAGCCCTCCAGCATTGTGTCCTTAAGAGCTCCAATGTATGATGTTAGCAGTCCTGACTCGCTCTCAGCAGAGCTTGCTGTGCCAATAGAATCGGATCTGGCTCTGGCCCCAGCCATTGTGCTTTCCAGATGCTCTATGGATTGTGTGAGTGTTCCTATATCAATATTGCGCTGTCGCAAAACACACAGTTCCTCCTTGACATTAGCATAGCTCCTAAGCAGATTACTCCACACCCCATTTACCAGACTATCTACTTTAGCAGTGGCTGTCTTGAAGGGCTTGTCACCAATATTGTTAGGGTTTGACCCCCAAGCATTCCAGTCAGCTCTCCACTGTTCATATTCCATCTGTTCATATTCCATTTCGAGCCGACAATGTGCTCAATGTAATTGTAAATTGGCTACAGACGACTATATAAGTATTGTAGTACCTACCTACCATACCAGGTGAGATGTCTTGTAACAAATAATCCTTGAATCTTCTCATTTGCTTCCCTAGAACTTCAGTATGAAGATTCCTAAAAGTAACATCCCTAATATTTCTTGTATTTTACTCTACCCACTTTTATTATTTATTTGTGTATTAATTAATACAGGCAAGCCCAAAACTTACAGTAATTCAAGAAAAATACAAAAATAAGAAAAAGAAACGGGTCTCCTATGTTTGTTAAAACAGTGACATGTGTCTACAACAGCCAAGCTATCAAGTGGCGAGTAACCCACCGATACTAAATGGAAAAAGTTCCCGTCATACGCAGCATGATCGTATGAGAAATTTTTCGTTAATTAACGTACTATATTATGTTCTGCAAATTCACGACTTTGAGTGCAAATAAATTGCTAGCTAAGTAATATTCTGTGATTCAAAAAAGATTTCAGATTTTTAGCTTTTTTGCAGTTTTATCTATTTTTGGCATATATTAGTGAAATTTACGTATATAGTACTAGCACGTAGTACCTACGTGTCTCTGCATACATTTTGTAATGTTCTACGTCAACGTTGGTAAAACTTCTTTTGACTAGAATTGTGCTGAAAAATGTAAATTCAACAATTGTTTGCCGTTTTTAGCCATTTTCAGAGATTTTTAGAGATTGGATCTATTGAATGCACTTGAAAAATTTTGGCTAACGAACTCATCCTTCCGTTTGGAAAGCTTGACTTTTGGCGCAAAAAATTTTATTTCAATCCTAAGGAGGGTTATCGTCTGGAAGGACATACAGACACAAACACACACACACACACATGTATATATGAAATATATGGAAAATATATATAGGTATATATGTGTGAAAACATGTTAACTTCTGGAATCGTTTCAGAATGCCTCAAAACGGATTTCCTTTAATGAATTTTTCAAAAATTTTGATTTTAAATTTTTGGTGTCATTGCAATAGCTTTATTTTCTACGAAAATTCGCCAAAAAGAAATATCAATGACCGGGCACACCTGCAAGGCATATTTCAACACTCGCAGCAGTCTGGATAACGGACGATTATATAAATAGTTAGTGGGAGAGAATGGAATCCAGAACTGATTCCCAGGGCGTAAGTTTTGGCCTGGGGCAATGAAATTTATTTGAAACAGAAGCTACGGTGCATCCACCTCCCCCAAGACTAACCTAAACTACGGTTAGGAACACAATGTTATAGGAAGTTACAGTTTGAGAGTTTCGACGAATGTGCTTTTTGAATAACACTGAAACGGTACAGTCAAGATCGTAGGTAGGGTCACATACCAGGGGTAGCGCACATACTGTCTACCTAAACATGAATAACCTTTATGAACATGTATTCAATAATCAACCCCTCTCCTCCCTCGAAATTTAAAATGCGTGAATGAAAAGTTATTAAATTATTGAGTCTTCAATGAACGGAATGAGTGATCAAATACGTGTATCCACTATTAAAACGGAATAAAATGGATTAGAATAAATTATTGCTGCCACTAATGACCTTTCTGTTAAGGTGTGGCATGAACCTTTAACAAAAGTTTTTTTACTAATTTAATTGCTACCATTTTGTCATTTGAATTCGAAGGGAGCGGACGCGTGGTTAGACCAGTACCAACACCAGCGACACTAGCGTAACGTATGAGGGAGAGAGAGAAGGAGCGGTGTTACCAAAGTAGTCAGCACCTCAATTGCCAGAGGGGGTCAAATTATATGGCTTGAACCTTTCCATTGTTCTTCGCAGCTTATTGTCATCTGTTTAGAATCTGTCAGATTCCTTTTTACAAACTCCTATAGGAACGGAAGGGGGGGGGGGGGTACCCTACAGAACGGGCTGAGGACACCCGATGCCTACGTTACCCTCAGTTTGGGGGGGGGGGGACTTTGTCAATATTGCAAACATTCCAAAACATGAAAAAAATGCTCTGGGAAGATGTGGCGCCATGTTAAAAAAATGTGAGGGAATTAGGATAAGCCTTATGGACATGGGTGTTTAATGTTGCACACAGCTAGATAAACATTTTGGAGCACTACCAATTATACTAGTCGTTAGCTTATAACATAAGAAAGCCACGGAAAAAAGAAGAAGAACGAATGGGTTTTATTGACCTCGAAAGTTAGCGACTCCGGTTGATGGAGAGGTGAGGATATTAGGTTTTGGCGTTTTGAAATTAAATTTAGGTATGATGTCAGGGGGCTATCCATCCAAAATTTTATTGACAATTGAGGGAAGGTTGACTACTAGTAATTCGGCACCAAAAAATAACATAACAATCATCGCAGAAACTGAAGTCGTTCCAAAACATGAATTCTGATGAAATGGGAGAATCACCCATTAATGCTAAAAATTTGGAATATATACTCACATGGACATGCTGCGTGACTAGAACTGTTTTCATCTACTTTTACAGAGCTATGTTGAGTCTCCATGTCCAGATATTTTTATGTAACTGCATTTCATGTCTGGTGTATTTTTACACCACAACAAACTTGAAGAGAAAAATGATTATTTTTGAATTCGCCTCCTGCTCCTTACAGGAGGATGAGTTTGAAGTTTTTGCTTCCGTTCCAGCCTGAGAGAAGGTAAGAGAAGGTTTAGGCCCCTCGAGTAATAATCCGCTTTAGAACCACCACTCGCTCGCTCGCTCCACATTCATGAATAATCTATAGAGGAGGTCACAGAAGGTCCTCCGGAGGATTTGCATTTGTCTAGAAGATGAGACTGTTCTTCGGGGCGAGGAGCGGTCGGTACAATAAACACCCCCTCCAGCCGCCTCTGTCAACCCTTGGGCCCGTCTGGCGTCATCCCTTGTTAAAGGAAACTCCGCAGGAGATGAGGAAAGGAAGAAGGATTCCTTTAAACGCGCATTTGTATTCTAAATCACTTTAACAAAGAAGGGACAAGAGTAACCACTTCAGATACAAGGATGAAGATGTGGGGAGCGCCACTCGGTTGATTGTTCGTAAGCTTTTATTTTGTTTCTGTATTTCTTACTTGACCCGAAGGGACAAGGAGTATGACAATCGGTAAAAAAACTGAGGGTCTATAAGACCCAATGTTACCAAATATTTAACTACAAAATCATATTAAAACCTCTACTAGTACTTCGGGACTTAAACATTTGGACTTAAATCCACAAATTCGAAAAAGGACCGCTCATCGATTGAATAACGCCGTCCAATTGCTTTTCGAATGGTTATTACACTAAACTTCATCCCAAAACCAGGCCTACCTTCCCTCGAAACACTATACGGGAGAGTGGGGCAGTTTCAACCAGTAAGGCAGAAGCTACTACTTGACTATCTTCGAAAATACATGGATGGCATCAAATCGCGACACATGAAGAAGAATGAGTGACTGCTAACAATGTAGTAGAAAATCGTTAAGGTTCCTAGAGTTATTTCCTACAGCGAGACATTTTCAAGCCTCAAAGAAAATGTTGTTAGGGAATTAAAATTGTCGATGCTATCAGTGCTCATTCTTATCTTGTAATCGTTTGGGTTTCAAACAAGGAGGATGGTGCTTCGAATGCCTAACAGGTACCGGACGAAGCCCAAATATAACATCAAATAAGTATTGACTACACACCAAGGTGGTAAGCAGTGCTTCTAACGGATGTATGGAGGAGGAAATCGGCAGCATAAGATGTGGTTATGTTTCAAATAAATCAAGAGCTTTCCAACGACTGGCAATACATTTTGTAGGATGGCAAATGAACAAGATTTAGTTTTGAAGCGACAATTAGGGAGTAAGTGATGGGAATCATCAGAAATGTTCGTCACCCGTAATACTTGTCGCTCCTTAAAAGTAACAATTTTGCGCTAGTGTGCCAAAGCAAAAACATGACAATGTCAAAAGGATAAGAAACCTGGAACGCCGAGTGGATGTGAATCTTGGCATCATACCTGCTATATCAGTGTGGTAAACAATGTATTTATGCCAAGTGGGCAGAATATTAACAATTCTGTACAAATCCACGTATACACAAGTCCAACCTTGTATACGTACCTTGTATTAAAGCTAAAGGGCTATTTCCGCTAGTAATAATGGTCAAATTATCACTTACGTACCTTTCGGAGGAATCCGTCGGCACTAGCCAGTACGTAAAAGTTCAATCTTAGTCCTACAAGACTGCCACCTGGCAGGAAAACTAGCCACCCCGCCTCGGCTCGGCTGGGTGTCCGCTACGCTCAAATTTAATCGTCTCTTCGTTCGCTGTAAACGAACGAAGAAACGATTAATGCTTCCTTGCTTGATTAGTGCTTCCTTATTAATTATTGCTAATTCTCTCATAAGAAGATGTCACAAGGCGAACGAGCAATATTTATATTATCTATATACTTATCTATATACAATAAATATAATCCATATGCAGCAAAAATATCACATTTATCTAGCTAAGGTACATCTATAACTCTTCCTTCCAATTAAATAACAACTAATTTGAATGGACCTTGACCGTGACTGACATGAAAAAACCCAGCGGATCTCCTCACTCACTTTGACCATCTTGTCGACCCCAAAAATGAATGCCTCTACAATCCTGCAAATCCAAGCTCATTTCTGGTTTCATCAAGGCGGTCTCCCTTATATTTTCTCCTACACCTATCCCATCAACATTCTCAGACCACCTCCGTATGACTAAAAACCTTCAGCAAAATACCTCCTTCCGTTTGATCCACGATCTTTTCCATCAAATCGACATCAAGGTCCCCTGGTACGAGCTAAGGCAATGACCGGCAAACTAAATAACACTTTGATTCGCTATTTCGAGATGGTATCATCCGACTATCTTATTCTTTTGCCCCCCTCCCCCTTCACAACGTTCTGGAGCCAAATTAATCGATAAGAGCCTGTAGCAATTATAGACCATTAAATGCAAGCTTTAAAGAGCAAGAGTCGAGCCGACTCAAGTTCAGAAAGAAAGTACTGGGTTGGACTCACCTAAATTTGCGCAATGGGCAAAGCTGGACTCAGCTCGAACCAAGAAAATAATAATGCATTCTGTACTAATAATGTAAATCCTTTATGTAGATAAACCCGAAGTAGCTAATATTACTAGCAGCAAACAACAAAGACGGACAAATAAAATACAGGATAACACCGGATTAAACAGGATAGGTAAAATTTTGAGCGGACCGCCGCTCGGTTGATTTTTCATATGATTCTGTTTTGTTTTTACGTTTCTTACTTGACTCAAATGGTAAAGGGAAACTATCGTAATCGGCATAAAAAAAAGAAAGAAAAAAGTGTGCCGAGTCAGTTCCTTGTGTCCTTAACAATAATGTATAGATCACTGAAATGGTTTCTGTTTTTTCGTACCGTTTTTTCCGTACTGCCCTCCAAATCTGAGTAAAACCTATCAATATGTCGATGAAAAAATGATTGCGTATGCGCATGGCGCAGTGATAACTATTAATTTTTGACTGATGAAATCGATAGGAAACTATCCACAATCGAACCCGCGCATTCTCTGAAAATACCAATAAAATCTTATGGAAACGGTAGAAATTAAGCTTGTTACAATGATTTTGCATTCTCATGATCACGCATGTACAGAACGCACAACAGCTGTTAATGCTACGATTGTGTTGAAATTGTTATGGGATGGTTCAGGGAAAGATAAGAATCACCATTTCCCAACTACCGTCCGACCTCGAGTGAGATCGGCTGTGTAGGCCTTGACAAAATGATGCTTGATATATTTTATGTATGCACATATAAATAGCGCATTATTGATTCGTAAGAAATTAAACTGGTAGGCAGGGTACCATCTACAGCCTAACCAGTACATGCCATCAAAATACAATAGTATGACTGATATATAGGAGGGAGTGTCTATTGGGCCGGTGCTTCATGGTGGCTGTTAGGTGACGTAAAAGCCGAAGAGGTTTGGGAAAGTGGGTGAGCGGCGCCGCGTACTTTGACAAACCAACGATAAATGCTGACGCCCCCTCTTATTGAACGAGCGCAATTTCTAATCAGCAGCACGGGAGAAACATATTAAGTATAATAAAGTGGCGGAAGATCACCGTGGATCATTCACCCCTCTGATAATTTCCTGCGACGGAGTTATGCACCGTGAATTTGAAGTATTTTTCGAGAATATTAGTGGCTTTATTATCAGATAAATCGAAAAAACCGTTCAAGTGTCATCTTCTAACAAAATCCAACTGGCTTTGATTAGAGCCGTCCCAAAGAATAAAAGCTGCGAGGAAGAACTTACAGAGCTTAGCGTAGAGGATGGAGCATTGCTGCCGGTTCATGCGATGAATGATTTTATCATCGATCAATCTAGCAGCGAAATTGCTCACCTTGCATACCCTTATCATAAAGAAACAACAGTATCTCATATGTTATCAACTATACCTGAAAAAAAAAAAAATAAATAAAAAAAAATAAATAAATAAATAAATATAGGTACGGTAGGTTAGTTGTTGTTTAAGTTGTGTGATGTTCGGTGCTGGTATCGTACCCCTCATTCGAGATGCCGTTGTCATTTGGTTTTTCACATGTATGTAGATATCTATGCATTTTCGCAGCAGCTAATGGCTAACATTTTCTTTTGATATTTTATTTTCTTGAGATATTCTTAACTTTTTAGATAGCAATGTTGGGCGATAGTGTGGCCTAGAGCTAGAGGATGGTTCTTCAATGCCTCTATCCAAGAACTAGGTAAACCACATCCTTGATTTATATTTCTGAAACCAAAAACGCCAACCCCTGTTACTAAATTTTGCTCCAACTCAATTAACCAGTTGATTAGTATCATGATTAAATTCTATGTTTGTTATAATAATAAAGCAAGCAAACAAGCATGTGACAAGCATGTTTGTTCTATGTTTAAGTTATTAAACTTAATAATTTTATAATTATTACTTACTTATATGAATCTTAAATGACGTTCATACCTGGGAGCAAGACCCTTCTGTATCTCTTTAGGGACGGCCACAATTCCAGGGGCCGTGTGGGTGTACTAGTTCAATGGAAACTGAGAGAGTTGGGTCGACCCAGAGGGAATTCCTTATAGTCAATGGATGTTTGATGCCCACCACCAGTGGTCATCCCACAGCTCCGCAGTACAAACGCGTTTGATTTACCAGTCGGAGCCATTGACATTCGAAGGGTTATGAATCGAATGGAGAATGTTCTTCATTCTGAAAGCTATATTAGGGTCAGACGCGATCAATAAATGATAACCTCAACTTCTGCACATACTCCCAATGACCAAACCATGAAGTTAATCAAGAAATTTCAAACTAGAGTGCATTTCGTGTAAGGCAAGTACTCAAGTATTTCAACATGAATAAATCAAAAGTGTGTTTTGAAAGTCAATAAACACAGCGTTCATAAATGGTCGCTAAGGATGAGTTTTACAGCTACAGCTTCATAAGCTTAGTTGCTTAGTTGCTATGAGTTCGTCAACCATCCTTTCAACATTAGAGTATAATAATCGTAGAAATTGAAGTAGCTTATTATTTAAGTACCTGTTGTGGATCGAACTTGCGTGAGCTGAGTGAATGTTTTTGAATGAATAAACTTGTGAAAAATGAAGTTAATTTTCCTGAATAATAAAAAATAGTTCATAAACAAAACCTAGTACTCGAAGAAAAATCTGTAAAAAGGTGTAAGTGAACTTCGACCCAGTGGCTAATCCGTAGAACGAAGGGAGAAGGATAGAATATTGATGGGTGCTTGGAAGAGAGGAGGTAAGATCGATTTGATAGAATGATGCGCTAGCTGCACTGCTGAAGGATTATAATTATATGCTCGGCTGATGCCCCACTTCACAGATGTGTGAGGTGGAGTGATGAGAAATTCTCTACTGTGGAATTCCAACCCAACAAGGCTGACCTTGAGCAGCGCACCAGTTTACGAGCTAAATTTGGGAGGTTCTACACAACTTTTCGAATACATAGGTCGAGCGACGACACTACCTATATACGAAACAGAAAGCTCCAATTTTCACTAGTGTTATCAGAGAGAAACACATTGTAGAACCAATCACACACCTTCCTTCAAATACCTTTCTGATTACGAGTCATAACCCCTATAGAATAGGTACATGTTCACATTCAAAAGTAATCATTCTGAGATAATGCATACCGTTTTTGTTTCTCCACTAACATGATCACTATTCCTGGCTTCGTACAGACCAATTTCGTGTGATTCTTGTAAAGGGTGTTGGTAATTTTAGAAATTCCACCACTTTTGAGAGGGGAGGCCTAGGAAGGTCAACGACCTATCGTTTGTTCAGTCAGCCCTAGCATTTAGTTTCATGGCTCAATGGGTTTCAAAACACAGCGTTGTGCTATTGATATTTTTTCAAAATACTACGTTATGCTATCGATAACTTTTTCAAAACGAGTGAAGCACAACTTTAGTATGCGTTTAGTGGGTAGATCCGTAGAAACTGTCCGGCCATGGGAAAAGTGGGTACATTAAAACAATCGGTTAAGATACCGGCAAAATTTTCGTCAAGCAATTGAAGCCGACCCACAATGGTCTGTATGCAAACATGCTGCACCTGCACCCGGGATTTCTAATTCTTCTATGTCCAAACCGTTTGGTAAGATTATCCATTTTTCCCATGGCTGGACCGTTCCATGGAAGAGATCCACCCAGTGCAGGATAGAATTTTGTCTTGGAAAGCTGATATTGCGATAAACTTTTGAAACGCGTCATTGAAGAAGTTAATGAAGAACGTGGTCCATTTCCACAAAAAAAGAAGAGAAAGAGAGAGAGAGGTTGACTGATTGATTGAATAGTTTATTTACCAATCTGTACAAAATTAGGACCTAGTGGTCCTCTCTTACATTTTGACAGAAAAAGTGTAAGAGGGTGTGTGTTTGAAAGTGTGTGTGTGTGTGTGTGAGAGAGAGAGAGAGACCGAGAGAATTGAATTGAATAACGTTTCATTTTACAAATCTAGCAAATTTTGGTCTTTATTAGACCACTCTTCCAATTAACGGGATGATAATACAATTCACTATGATAATTACAAAAAGTCTACACGCTACATGTAATCCATTTAAGTAAATTAACAAGCAAAATGTGATGTACACTTTTGTACTTTATAGAATGAAAAGAAAATTCACTTATGTATACGTTTCTATCAACATATTTTTCAGCTTGTTTTTGAAGCTTATATACGTTTCTGCTGATTTAAGATCAATTGAAAGCCCATTGTAGAGCTTGATGCTTTGAAATAGGAACGACTTATAGTAAACAGCTGTTCCACACCTGGGTAACCTGAAAGTACTTTGACTATTCCGAGTACCTGTGGATTCATTTATCTTCGAAAATGTTTGATATTTTTCGAGCATATACCCTGGTTTCTTATTTTTAATTATTCTGTATGTAATAGTAATTATTGAATATTGTAGAAATTCATTAATTTTCAACATTCTTAACTTCTTATACTTATCATATATTCTATCATCATAGTTGAGATTCAAGATAGACCTTACACATCCATTTAATTCTTTTTGTAATTTCATACGCTGCTCATAGTTCAAATCGCACATCGCTGGCAAACTGTACAATAGATGCGGAATCACTAGCGCTTGATATAACCTTCTTTTCACGTCAACAGTTTTCATTTTCAATAACTTATTAAATGAATAATGGTAAGAATGAAATTTACTGACAATCGCATTAGTCTGTTCAATCCAAGACAAGTTATTTTGTATGATAATCCCGAGACATTTGATGCTCCTTGCATACTCTACAATTACCCCATTTACCACAATTCTAGGGCAATCGTCTACCCGAATATCTGACAATAGCTTAGAATGCCCCATTATCATGCATGCACACTTATTGGGATTAATCACTAACCCATGTCTCTTTAACCATTTACACAAGTTCTGAAGATCATCATTAACCCTTTGAATATTTAATATTGAGTTCTTGATATTTAAGTCCTACTTTTTTGTTCTGATATACAAATTCACATCGTCAGCATAAATACTTCTTTTACAGAACTGAATCGCTTCCAATAACTCATTTATGTATATTGCAAAAACCAATCCAGATAATGTCGAACCCTGTAGAGAGAGAGAGAGAGAGAGAGAGAGAGAGAGAGAGAGAGAGAGAGAGAGAGAGAGAGAGAGAGAGAGAGAGAGAGAGAGAGAGAGAGAGAGAGAGAGAGAGAGAGAGAGAGAGAGAGAGAGAGAGAGAGAGAGAGAGAGAGAGAGAGAGAGAGAGAGTTTGAAACGTTTCCTAAACATGAGCAGTACAAAAAAAAAAAGTTTGATACCATAACGCAGTGACCCCTTTCTGCCACTCAAAAGGGCTTGTTTATTTTTCAAATACTCTCCAAAAACGTCAGTTAATCCTAGCCAAAAGCACCTATGGTTTGAACTAAAGAATGATGGGAACTACCACAAGCACCGGTGGTAATGATGGTAGTTATTGTTGACAAATGATGAAAGCGAAACACATATGAGGACGAATAGATCAGAACGATGAGTATGTGTATAGTTTGATGGTCTGTAGTCTCATATTCACATCTCAAAAATGGAGAAAAAAATCGTAATTAGTATATCCTTTTAGTATACTATTATAGATTAGTTAGAGAAATAGATCAGAATCATATGCATAGTTTGGTGATCTGGATGCTTACTATAAGCACTGGCACTTCCGTCCCACTAACTGGTGGATTTGTCCCTTTTCAGTGACCAAAACCAGCGCTCACTTGAGACATGATGGTCGGTGCCAGACAGATGCGCTGGTTTGAAGGCTGAAAGGGGAAAAATGCGGCAGTGCCTGTCGGACGGAAGCACCGGTACTTCATCCGATAACGCCAGCGTTAGTGGGAGGGAAGCGCCGATGCTAATATATAGGGCATACTTTATTACTCCAATTTTCTTATAATCAGATGTTTTAGGGTTTTGTTTTTTGCTCTTCGCTACAAGACCACCAAACTATGCACATCATTAGGATCTATATTTGTCTAACTAATCTATATTTTACTAAGATAATTGAGTTAGGATAACTTTTTACTCTCAAGAAGCGACTTGTGAAATCAAACCAAACTATATATCATTCTGATCTATTACTTTACTATCTATTACTTTTATACCTATAAGTAAGTAAAAGTATTAGTATTAGTAGCCTTACTACTTCTTTCGCCTTCATCATTTTGTCTCTTTGTTTTGACGTTAACTACCATCATAACCACCGGTGCTTTTGGTTGATTCCACCGTTGTTTGGTTTAAACCAACGGCGCTTTTAGATAGGATTAACTGGCGCTTTGGAAAAGTATTTGAACAAAAAACCAGCGCCACTAAGTGGCAACCATGATGGTAACCAAATTCTTGGACTGTCTGAACGGAATGAGCTGACCACCCTAGGCCAAAACCATCGTACTTGACGGAAACACCATGTACTTCCATAATAACTGCCAAATATAATTCATGTAACGAAACGATTTATTTCACCCTAGTATAACCAGCAGAATATAACGCTCTGATTAGCAAGGCAGCGAGGTCTCCCAAAAGTAGTTTTGTAAGATGAGGATCTTCAAGCCCCCGAATTGAACGCAAACCCTCTTGGGGAGACCCCTATACTTGTTCCCTTTCTATCAACATCTCATGTAATATTAATATTTCCCCAACCTCTCTCGGGTTCGGTTCTTTTCAACTTCTTTTGTTTCACTCCCCTCTCACCACCAAAACTATTATGTGGAATTTAAATACAATTTTCATCGTTGGGAATGGAGTTTCTTTAGAAAATGATGATGTTACGGCTGCTGAAGTGAATTCAGACAAGAACTACAAGCCGTATTTCCAAAGACAAGTTGTAGTATCTCAGACAAGTGGAATAATCACAAATTATTCGTTTTCTATCTATATTAATAAAATCGTAAGTATGTCTGTCTGTACATCGAATAGAATCATGAAATTTTGCTACTTTTTTAAACAATTGTGAAGTTAAATGTTTAAAATCTTTAAATGTTATGATATTTTTGGTAATTTTAACGCTAATTCTTGATTAACTCAGACGGTGAAACTGGCCCTTAGGCAACAAAAGAATCGGTAAGGTCCTTGTTTACGTGCTGCGCTCTACCTTGAGCTTCTGATGTTCGGAGCCCCCTTGTAAATTGCAGCCACCTTGTCCAAGTCATCAGAACAGTCAACCAGATCAATGGTTGTTGTGTCGGCGCTCTCAGTGAGAACACTGACGTCCTCCTTACTGTCGGTAATAAACTTATTCCAGAACAACCAACATAAATTTAATTTGACAATTAAGATGTACACGAATGAGCGTCCCTCGAGATTCACCGGTGGAAATCCCGGTTCGTTCATTCAGCAAAAGCCACATTCCAGAAGAGTTGAAGAGCTAAAATTAGTTGAAGGGTTCTTCACATTGAATGTCACCCTCAGTGGCACGTAAGCCGAGCTGGAAACGCGACCATTTGACTCTCCCTCTTTGTAGATCCACTCGTCTATACGTGCACATTATGAGAAGGAGCTTTTGAATGCAGTGCTTTTTCAGTCAACTTTTTTTATCTTTTAGCGAATTTTCGTAGAAAATGAAGCTATTGCAAAGGCTCGGAAAATTTTAAAATCGAAATTTTTGAAACATTTCTTCCTTGAAATCCGTTTTGAGGCATTCAGAAAGAAATTCTAGAGTTAACGCTTTTTCATTCCAAAGAATCAAGCTTTCCAAACGAAAGGATAAGTTCGTTGGCGAGCACTTTTTGAGCACATTAATTTGGTCAAATTTCGAAAAAAAAAGTACTAAAAAAATCACTAAAAACGGCTAAAAATCAATAAATTTATATTTTTTGGTAGAATATTGCTCAAATGAAGTTTATTAACTATAAAGTAGAACATTCCAAAATTCATGTTCAAAATTATGTAGAAAAATGTACTTAAAAGTCATTAAAATATGATAATAAATCGATAAAAACGGCAAAAAAAGCTAAAAATTCAAAACCTCTCTTTGATTAAGAGATCATTATTTAAAATACGTTCTTCCCCATCCAATTTTCTTGAATTTGCCCAATTTAATGTTCTCAAGCGCGTTTCAAGCCTACTTTTTATTAATGTAAAGAGAGGCTCATTTTATGGATCAAATAAAGACAAAATTTTTCTTAGGGGAGTACGGTTGTTGCCAAATTTCATAGAATGGAAATCTTCTTCCATTTAAAAATAGTTAGAATACCTTTTCCGCACCCATCGGTAACACTCATTCTTCAGTCCTAGTCTTGTGTATTGAATTGTATGTGACTTTTTTAATGGGAAAGACCCTGTAATTTCAAATAAGTGAATGAAGACATCCTGAGTCTCCAATTATTATTACAAAGCTTGGAAATTGGTACCACATTGGCAAAGCCAATATTTGTCATTTGATCGGGATTCCCTCTATCTGTTCGGACCATTCAGCGCTCGAATATAGAGGCGTGTCCACCCCCCAGACTACCATTTTTCGAAGGAAAATAATCCCTTTGATGATAACGACGAGTTCGTGACTCTTTCAGCCCTAAACGGATCAGACTTCGGCGCGCCCTGACGGACGGAACGGCCTCGGACGGGGTGAAAATATAGTAACGGTTATCAGGATAGTTGGGGTGCACTTAGCGATCGCCCGTGCGTTCCACTAAGCACCAACACTTGTGATAAGTGCCATTCGGGCCGATTTAACGCTTGCGATTCACCGCGCTGCTACAACGGGGACCTAGCGAACCGCGAACGGCCCCTGGACACGCTCCAACTCCCCTTGTAAAGGTCCTATAATCCCCCCTCGATGAGAACGGATGGAAATGACCTTTTTTCGATTTCACGGAAAATGGTGAATATAATTCATATAATACACGTCAAAAACGACTGGTTCCGTTGTGTTCAATTACTACCAAGAAATGCTATAAAATATTATGATTCATCAACCCGCTGATAGGAAGAAATTTAGTCAAGAAATTATAGCAAGATTTCTGAAACTTCTCACCTACAACCGATTTGCTCCGAATCGCTCAACATCATCTATCTCTGAAAACCTCTTAACTTATTAGTTATTACACATCACACCACATATCTTGCTAGGAATGCGGCGGATACGGGCTTATTTACTTATGTTGTAGTCGACTGACTGCGATGAACGAGGTGTAAAGTAAGAAAAGTGACACAAAAAATTGGGATTTTCGAGAACTTTGGGGTCACATTTTCGCAAGACAAAATGTATTGCTTTTGGGCAGTGAGATCATGGCTAAAGCATGTTCCATGCAAAAAATTGCGGTACAAAAATCTCAAAACAATTTAACATTATATAATACGATAATTTACGAAAATTCGCTCATAAAAATCATACCGCATGATAAGAACTTCTGTTTGTTAAATAGTCCTTTTTATCTCATGGCCAACGATTTTTTTTTTTTTTTTTTTTTTTTTTTGAAGCAGATAATTTAGCTCAAGATTTATCTTTCAATAGCGTTTCTTTGATACAAATCACATAATTTCCCATTATTACAGACAGCCAACCCAGTGAAAATTATTATTTTTATATTGATTCATTCTTTTACTGACTCTCTTAATGTTTTTATATTCAACTTCATTGATACTGTATATGGGCCACTTTGCCCGTAAATAAATAAACTAAAGGCATTGTGTTCACAAATTGATTTAGTGTCGTTATTCAAAAAAATTCAATCTATCCCTTCAACTAGTGGAATTTATGACGGAGGATCGGAATAGGGGTATGACAAGGGGCAGGAATACGTCAACCCAGTTCAGATTGTTTCCTTTACGGGAAATGGAGCGAAAATGTTTGTGTAACGAAGGACCTTCTTTACAGCTTTTTTGATTGATACCGTTGGGCATCCCCAAGAGAATATCGAAAGTAGGGTAACTGCGTACCCCTTGTTGAATAAAAATAGTACTATACCTGCTACGAGTTCTGAATGGACGAAATAAATTTGTAGATAGATCTCAACAGAGTGATGGTCATAGAAATATCTCGGCCTTGGAAAAATCTCCTTTCTGTTAAATACGCTGCATTCAAAAGCGTCGTGTTAAACGGGTGGATTGAAGAATGGAACGTAAAAACCAAATTTCGACAAAATGTATTCTATCTACTAGTATAGTTTGATTTTGTAAACAAAGTTGTAAACAATATCCATCTGCTAATAACAACTATCGTAATCTAGGAAAGGGAAACCAATGCTTGTGATATGGTAGCAGAGCTAAGATCAAGATAAATGCAAAAACGATGCAAATTATTACACAAAGATTTATTAATTCTGATCACTGGTCTGTAATTATTACCAAAACCCTGTTTATAGTATATTCATTATCAAAACTCAGTGCTTCGCGCCTCGCAAATGGGTTCTCTGCATTACAGCACCAGGACCCCATAATTTTACGCTTTTTAGTGAAGTTGAAGAACAAAAGATCGAAACTTTTGTTTTTTCTTAGCCCATTAATTTAATTAATGTATTTCAGTAGGTTGAGGAGAGGGAAAACAATCAGTATCAGAGGACCCTCAGCTGATAAGTTGTCTTCCGTATTTATCAACATTGCATTCAAACTGTTCCAAAGACGTTCTATTGCCAATTTCAGCACCGTAAGTCGACCAGGACATAATTTAGCTTGTGAGGTTCTTCAGCTGAACAATCCACCTCCATAACTTGTAAATGTTTTTTACGTGTTTCTGAAGTACTCCATTTCAAATTTAATCATTGTAAGTCGATTGGGAGAGAAATTAGCCTTTCGGGTTCCTCAGCTGATCGTATTTTTCGGAACTAGATTTTTTAATAATTCAGCCCTTACGTTCTAACCTTCAGGATTGATCGAACGAGTTACCGATGTTACTGGTACATTCTCGGCCAACGTGTGATTTTTAAGCCGAATTTCATAAAGTTTGGTCCAATACTTTTTGAGAAAAGCTTCGGACAGCGCAGTGGCGGATCCAGGATCTAGTAAACGGGGAAGGACCAATAGCCACCGGGGGGTCTGAGTGTAGGGGGTATCCAAAGAAAAGCGGGGGGTATTCCTAATCATTAAAAAAATTATACTTGCAAAGTAGTCATTTAAAGCATTTCGACGTACAAACAAGTGTTATTAATTGCAACTCCCGCTTTGTAGACGGAGTTTGAAAAAAAATCTTGTTTCAGGCCAGTTACATTACTTCTCCTTTTAGTAATCCTTTTGGGGCGTTGGGGAAACAAAAAATTGCACGCGAATAACAGAAATCGAAACAGTAGGTAATCTGTTGCTGGGACGAAATTTGTCCCACCAGGTTAGGCACTGCTTGTGACGCATATGTCCCAGCTCGGTCAAAAGGATTAAAATAAATTAGAAAAATACCTAGAAGGCTTATTGTCAACCCTAAATTGCAACTGTTTGTCGAACCTACGAATTTCCAAAAACCTTGAAGTGATTAAAAAAGAATGGGCGGGGGTAGGCTACACCCGCTTCATGTACGCTTCCACGGATTAGTCGGGCTTGAAACGGCGAAGAAGTGCGTGTGAGTTATTTTTATTTTTCTGTCAGTCACATCGTCGATAAGACAAATGAGTTGAAATGAACAACAAAATTTGATAGTCAATACGACGAATGAGTAAATATACATTAATTGTTTGTTCGTAACAGGGATGAATTGGTCACATTACAAATTAATTCTGTCCGCCATGGAGACGAATAAGTTGCATTAGAATATATTTTCGTTCAAAAACTGTCATGTTTTGCAATATTTAACTGCAATGAGAAATGAATACATACGTAAATTATAAAAGACATTATTATTAGACAAAAATAATTATTTTAAAATTTCTAGAGCCATTGTGCAATGGCTTCATTTTCTATGAAAATTCGCTAAACTGGAAATGTTTTTATTTCATGCTGGTATTTTGTTTCAGGTGATGGAAAGTCAGAATAAATACTGTAAAGCTGCACCAACAGATAAGACCATACACCATCACACACCCGAATCGGTCAGTAATTAATCGATCACATAACAAGTTAAACAACGAACTGCGTGCTATTTTTCTTTAATGTACGAAAATCCAGTATAGGTATACAAATGATACAGTGTTTAATTATAGTGAAGGAAGTTCGAATCGCAGAATTTATATATATATATATATATATATATAGTCTTGGGTTACCTTCGAAAGCACAATAGGACATCTCAATCCGAAGCAGAAGGAAAGATAGGTACATACAAAAACCGCAAAATATGTACACACACCGGAAATTTAAAATTACATTATCTATTTGAAGAAAAAATGGACGTTTCATGTACAGCGTTATATCACAAAACGCTATTGGATAACATACATATTTATAATGGCAAAAAGTGCTTTAAAAGCAGGTACAAAGCCGTTCGAAAGAATTTCTAATGACTAAATAAAATGTTGACCTCACCTCTTTTTTTTCTCTCGACTTACTCTCTTTTTGTGATTTTCCAGACTGAGAGGTCACTCTGACGTATTATTCACCATCAAAACAAATTAAACCTGATTTTATTATTCATATGACTTTATTTAATATCACCCACGGGCAATAATATGAGGGAATAATTTGCCAGGTCATCTTATTTTTTCTGATCAGCCAGCTCACTTTTCGGAATTGGCAACATTGGCTGATTTTCATCTGTTGCCATGATAATATAGAAAAAATTCCCGAGAAATAAACATAGAGCCCCAATTGTATATACTACCGCAAAGTGGGATCTTAGTTCTGATTCATATATGCCAGGTGGAGCTGATTCCAAAAGAGTAGAGCTGTAGCTGCAAACAAATGCTACCGGGATCCTCGCGACAAAGTTCACCAGTCCGAAAATGAAGCCAGAGCATCTTCGTTCTACGTCATAGAACGTACAAAAACTTCCTTGAAAAGTCAAAGCTGCCAGGTGGTTGAATAATGAATAGAAAACCATGTTAGCGACGGGAGGCGTGTCGTAGCTCAATAATAAACAGCACACGCACTGCCCCCACAACGCAATGGAGTTCAATGTTTTCCGTACATATCGGGATGGACACACGTTAGATTTAATCAAATTGTCCCCAATAGTCCCAACAAAAAATTGAACGATAGGAATCGTCACTAAGGAGAGTAAGATGACGAGGTAAACTTGGAATCTGTACCTGTACGCACGAGCGAACAAGTTGCTTTGAAAAAAATTGGTGTGGAATATCAGCACGAAGATCCAAGTGTCGAGGACTTTTGATATCAGTAGGCCATAGAAAGAAACACTTCTGAATAATAAAGCCCATGGTATATAAGTCTTCTTAGTATTTTCACTTTTCGTGATGCACTTCATCAACATCGCTTTTTCCTTGGCACTTACATAGAAGCATTTGCTAGGGTTAGGGCACCCAAAGGCGAACCAACTGACGCACCAAAGAACTCCAGTATTTCCCATCAAATAATACACTGAAACCCATGATGATGGTGATGACTCCAGGAATGCGAATACCATCATAGCAACTACGTAAGATAGTACTGGAGAGCTGAAGACTAACGACGTAGCCCTTCCGAGCTCTGTGATTGGCGTCCACTGTGCTAATATAGCCACTACTACCGGCCCCTTCCATGCATGTATGAATCCAGAGAAGAGAACCAAGGATAGAACGACATTATAATCTGTATTGATGACGGTATGGGGTAATAAATACGTAATTGAAGTCGTTACAGCGACTACACCCAATAAAAGATACTTCAAATCCACAACCAGCGTTAAATAGCCACCGACGAATGATCCGGTAAAACTCAAGACAAGCCATGCGCTGAGTAGAAATGATTTCTGATCCATGGTGTAATGCCTCACGGCCTGTCTATAGGGATCATCATACAGAGTGTAGTTGTCTTTCAGGTCATTGCCAATCAGGTGAATAGAAATTCTCATGGACTGGAGCATCGCAGTCTGAACTGCTCCACATAAAACCAACAGAGAGACCTGTATGTGCCTTACACCACATCCACATCCCCATTCTATAGGCATCGTATTCCACGCTCTTGACTGATTCTTGAGCGAAACTTGTAACTACAGTGTAGGGACCGGATAATTTGTTTTGATATTAAATAGAGATTACTTTCAACATGCGTGTTAGATACATGGCAACTCACAAGTATATTTATCGAGAAAGCTACTTATAAAAATAACAAAACTGAAAAAAACCCGTCACCACCATTGATTTTATTCAAAACGCTCGAGGATTCATTATTTTCTTCCAAGTATGCATGGATTCATTATTATGCATATTCGGATCATTATTCTCAATAATGGTCCTTTGTAATCGACTAAGAAGATAATTTTGCCCCCACTCAGAATTCTTCAGTTTACATTTCAAGACAGTTACGTAGAGTAAAAAAAAAAAAAGAATAAAATATTAATCAAAACGCTGAAAATTATTAAAAAATGGGTTTATTATTTCTGTGTTAGATAGCCCTTCTTCGCTAAGAATTTGGCTATAATAAATTATTAAACTCAGTTAATAGTATATCATCTAAACTTGGGGCTTCACACCCCCCAGAAGTGTTCAAACCTTTACAGCTCCTGGATCCCAAAATTTCACACCTTTTAATAAATAACGAAAAATTTATAAAAAATGTAACAACAACAGTAGGTTGAAAACGGAAGAAATTATCCCTAGAGGCCATTCACCTGATCAGTAAGTCTCAGTACCTTGTAACTGTTTTTGGGATGTCCGTGGGTCAATTTAGAAAAGAATTTAGCCTCAGAGGTCCCGAAGCTGATCAGAGTCCCTCCCTACTTCGTAATTGTATTCTAGATGCCCAAAAGGGGCTCCATTTCAGGTTTACGCACCCTACATCGATTAAAAAACAAATTAGACTCAAAAGTCCCTCAGCTGATCAGTGTAGATTAGGAAATCTACAATATACAGAGTATTAAATTCTGAATTCTAGTACCCTTAGTATCAGGGTCATTCTCATTTCATTTGCCGCTTTGGGTGAACTCCCTGTATAATACATAGATACTAACTATACAGCTCCAATCTTAGTTATTAAACCTGTAACTTCATCTAAAAATAATTTATTCGTTTTTGTTCTTTTAAACGATAATCTCACAAAGTACTCTCCAAAAAGGTGTTATAGATAGATCGGAAATATTCGGATATGGATGAAAAGATGGGGAGAAAGTGCGTGTAACATCAGTAAAAATTTAAGGCTCCTCTCTCAACCACACTGAAAACCAACTGAAAATCGAATGAACATCCCTAATGCTGTGAAGCGTTTACCCTTCATCTTACTTCCGCTGAGCTTTTGGAGTTGAAAATTGGCCAATGAAGGTTATAATTTCAACACACGTACAATCCTCAAGTAATTCAGTTACTAAGGGATTGGAAGCAACGCGCCGGGTACCAGCTAAAGTATATATACCTGTCAATTATCAAACGTGATAAGACACGCGGATTGTTTTGAAAGGTCCCAAAACGGATTTTTATGGTGAAAATTTTAGAATATTTTTTTTCTTAAATTTCGAATGTGTTGCAACATAAAATTTTGACAATGTACTTACTAATAATAGCAGTAACGAAATAATTTGTTGAAAGTAGTGTGACTGTTTGCCATGCTTATTTGAATGAGCCGCGATAGGTCCAGATATCATGTAAGGTTCGGAAGGTTGTTTCTATCCAGCTGACACCAGTGGAGGGGATTAATGGCGTTTATGCATCTAATATCTGACAATTCGCGTGGCAACTTACCCACTAACGAGTTGTTAATTAGTGGGCGAGAATCACCCCTCAGGGCGCATGGGAGTGATGTACTTCGCTCGCGCCTTTAATGAACCTCAATTGCAATTACTCAACGCTCCCGGTTATTGCTGGTTGTGCAATTTAATGGGTATTGCGCCTGGGAAACGTCATTAATAGGGTACCAATTATGCGGAAAATTAATAGAGACGGTCTCGAGTTTATGAGGATATGCAGTGAGAAGGGGAGGATGATGTATTATTATGTCACAGAAGGGGGAATGTGGAGGTTCCTAAGAACATTATACGCTTAGTTGCCAACCTATAGTGTTTTGAGAAAGACATATATGTGACCGTGCAAGAAAAAAGGGAGCTTAACTTGCCAGAGGTTAAATCTGAATTTATATTCCTTTATTTTTCTTCACATTATGCTGAACGAAATGGGTTTTTTGGATTTTTTTTTTCCATCATTTTCCAATCATAATTTACGATTTTTCAAAGTTTGGAAGAAGCGGGCCCAAAAATTTCAAAATTTCAGCAGATTTTCAGCAGGATTGCAAAACCGCGGTTTTTCGCTATTATAAATACAATGAAAAATGTAGAAAATTCAAGTTTTGATGATTATTGGGGAAAGAGAAATAGTTCTGGGACCCAAAAAAATATTACAAAAAAAAAGTCATTTCATGACCCAATCTTTGTTTTTTTGATCTCCTGGGAAAAAAAAAAAAAAAAAAAAAAAGCCTTGGCAAGTTAAGCTCCCTTTTCCCTCGCACGGTCACATATTGTGAATATTTTTTTAAGGTACAGTATGAGAAAAGGAGCAAGTCAGACTATGCAGAGTGTACACAAAACAGGTTTGCCAAAACTGTAGGAGCCGATTCTACATCTAATTTGCAACAACTTTTGTCCCCAGTTTTTTCAACCCGCTTAAAAAACGAGTTTTTTTTTTTTTTTCAATTTTAAACTGTCAGGTCTGATCATTACGCGCGGTGAACGCGTCCACTTACTAAAACTGCTGGATTTCTAGAAGATGTTGTAATCCAAGGATTAAAACAAGTGGAAAATGGCTTCAGGATTGAAAAGACAAGATTTTCGTCAACAACAATATTAGTTAATCGTGTCAAATTTTTATGTATTTTTATGTATATACTGATTTTAGGTATTTTTTGTGGAGGGACTCAATGAAATATTACGTGTCTTTATCTGATTATGTCTTGAAAAAGGTGGATGATTGAAATCTCCTATTCACGTTACGTGATTGTAGTAAATCGTCAGCTGTCGGTTGTTACCAGATCAGCTGATCATGGTTCACGTGCACCGTGTGATCTATAACCGCAGTTACCAGGAACTCTGTAATAACTTTTGGGCGAAACTGCTGATAGGTACTTGTTGACACTTCCGACATTGCTAGACACTGAATCGGAAACTGGTCCTGTGATATGGAATGAGTTGTTATTGTTATTGTAAAGTTCTTCCATCTCTGACGCCTCGCTTGTTTACGGTATTTACTCTACTCAACTCGCGAATCCATCAGAGAGGTTAGCCAGATAGTTAACGGGAGGCATGAGCCATGAGATATACTTTTAAATCCTTTCTGACTCTGCGGGGCCTTACGGTTGGGCTACCTATTATTCTCATGACCGAGGCTTGGGAATTATAATAAAAATAGATCAAAGGTCAAGTATAATGCAGATAATCCCGCAAAAGCTGACACCACGCTGACCTTCACCTTCGTAAGGTTTCTTAAGTCGGGGAACAGGCAAACGGCTTTCGGTGAGGTTTAGCGCAAGGCCTGGGTTATTATGGTAATGGTATGGGGCGGCTCTCCCTCTCGCGGCAAGAACCGAGTGGGAATCGGATCGCGAGATTCGAAGGCTTGCGATCGCGGTTATAGGGATTCACTCGGGCATTCATCAGCCGTTAAATATATGGTGCCGTGCTGATAAGTTACTTCCCATTTCGAGACGAATGGTCGCAGAAATTATCACCCCACTATTTCCGGGGAGTTCATCGTTATTCGAAGCCAGGCACCTTCAAAAGGTACTACAACATTCTAATAAATAACATGGTTTCACCACAAATCAGATATATATATTATCTTTATCTCAAGATAATGTCGAAATAGAAAATGTGTTGTAGGGGAATTAGAAAAATATGTATTTTCACAAGTTACCAACTTCCTCGGTTGTTAGGGAATATGTTGATGGGGTCATGGCTTCAACGACAGCTCTCTGGATTAGGGAGATATTTATACACACCTCTTGAGCTTAAATTCGTGGAAAAATTGTTGGAGAACAAAATATTCGAGACTCTATGGCATTACGTCAGATTGAGCGACTCTATCACGCGAATTTCGTGGTGGAAGAATGGTTGCAGTTGATCTGGTGTCCAGGCCTTTGACTGCTGATCCAGAATCAAGCATGATTATAGGTTAACCACGAACGTCAAAAAAATCTTGGTCACTTGCTAAAGATCCCCAAAACGATAGATAAGGTCGTGTCCATCGTGGCCCATAACTTCAAATAATTGTACGACTCTAAGAGCTATGTATGATGGTTGCCGGCCAGTCGCACTGGTCCGTGAGCTAAGGTACCTTCATCTGATTATCAAGATCAGCTAGGCAAGAACACGATTTTTGACATTTAAGTTACGCAGCGGGTGTTTGAGATGTTGCATCTACATCTTGCATCTGCCCTGAGAGTTTTGAATGTTTTACAAAACAATGCAATGAGATAACTCATACAGGTGGTCACAAATTATGAGCTGTGAAAGGCTGAATAATTGATGACAATTAAACAACTGAATATAAGTAGTGGAATACACGAAAGACAGGTACCATTTCTCACAGAGAATTGCAAATGGGACTGGTGTAGGAATGGAAGACAAATGTATGACTAGTAATCCAGGTCGGGTCCCATTATGGGATCAGAAGACGAATGAATCTCATTCCTAAGGTACGTGTAGTTTTAAATGTATGAAGTAGTAGAAAAAAAACAGGAAGTAGAGATGGAAATGATGTTTGGGTGAGACAAGGGTTAGGGTGCTAAGGTAATGAATTCTTAATCTGAGGGTCTTCTTAAGAATTTGAATGGAAGAAAGTGGTAGGGACAGGACAGAAGAAAATATGCGCTCTCTTATTATTTCTTAAAGAAAAGTATATGGTTTAAATTTTTTCACTATCATCTCACATAAAGAATGAAAGAAATATTTTGATTCCTTATATATATATGCTGTTGAGCCCCTCTAAGTGCCTCGTCATTGTTTGTAAACCAATGAGATGCTTCTTCATCTTGGAAGTGTAGACTGAATATCAGCATTGATTCAAATCGTAATTCAATTCAATTACTATGTACAGAACATAGATATGGAAATATTTAAAGGTGGTTTCGTAGATTGGGATATAAACTGTAGCACAACTTGGAAAGTGTCTGCAAAAACAATTCATGTTTAGTATTTTCAGAGTTACAGACAATCTCTAACTGACGTAGATATTCAGGTGTTCTCTAAACTTTGAAAGAGTTGACTGAATATCATCATTGGTTCAATCGGTAATTCAATTCAATTATTACAAAGTGTTGAAAATAACTGGGTATATTTCAAGGCTGTTTCTTCAGTTGAAATAGATATTGTAGCAGAACACGGAAAGCGTCCACAAAAACCTATCTTGTTGAATATTTTCAGAGCTGCAGACAAACTCTATAACTAATCAGGACGATATTCTGCTGACCAATATAAATGCAACGGATTTTTGAAGTTCTGCTGTATTTTTTAGTGATTTTTCATCACCTTTTTAAATTCATTTGAGCTAATTCTGGTGCTCAAAAGCTGCTGCCCAATGAGTTTGTAGAATGAGTTTTATGAGGAACCGTAACTCATCCATATATTCACATATATGTTGAACGCTGTATTTTTTGTGGAGAATGAAATGTTTTTCTCAATACTAAGGAGAGGTAGCGGTTTTGCAAATACACACGCTCTCGGACGCGGGCGCATATTTAGATGTGTATACCAATGAAAAACGCCGCAAATTATTACACAGAGGTTTATTATTTCTGTGTAAGATAGCCCTATTGTACACAGATCATTGGTCTATAATTATTAAACCCCGTATATAATGAATGATCAGAACGTCGAGCATCATGCTTCCTAAAAGGATTCACTGAACAGCGTGTCGCCGTACATCGTAATTGTTTCCGAGGTGTCCCAAAGCTCAATAGGTCTACTACGTGCAGGTAGACTCGGAAGCAATAAATTCATGAGATGAAATAAGTACCTAACAATACTTCTCTACTGCATCCTCATGGTTAATAGTTGATTAATTCGATTTCGCAAAGTGAGAATAAATTCCATTGGAACTTGGAACCATATCACCTGATGATATCACTGGAAAGATGACAGCTGATTCTTACAAGGCGATTTCTATGTCTTCCGCTCCCACTGTCTAGCGATTATTGATGAAACTTAGAAATTGATTGGCTAATCAATAAATTAGCTAGCACCGCATGATTTCTCTATGGTTTCGCGCTTAGAACTCCAAAGGTGTTTTTTTCGATGTTTTAGCCCTTAGGGAAATCGAACAGCTCAACTTACAGCGTTGCGGATGGTTTTAATCGATTTTTCGGGACTATACTTACTCATCATTGACACGCAAAGCATCATTACTGTTACCATTAACGTTTTCGAGATCTGAATTTTTTAGTGTGTAGCTAACTATAGGGTGATAAAAATCGATGCCGAGATTTCAGGATCATCTTCCTCAAATGTCATTTTTAAGAAAAGTTTCATAAAGTTTGGTATATTAATTTTGGGGAAAAAGCTCTGGACGGATTTTTTTATTCGGTTCTTAGATTCTACGTAGATACGTAAACCAACAATATTCTTTTTTCTTTTTAAGTCGGTTACAAAGGATCATTATTGAAAATCATAAACCAAAAATAAAATTCTCGGAATCATTCGGATAAGCAAATAGGATAGGCCAATATTAAAATTATAACAATTTTATGAGCTCAAGAAGGTGCAGTAGTAGTAGTGGTAGTGGTAGCAGCACTACAGTAGTGAACAAGTGGCCATCGGCTGATGATAGCTGCAACTATTTCTATCAATGTGGTCATAATCCATGTAAGACGCATATTTCTTAAAGACGTGTTTGATGTTTCAGTTGAACTGTAATTTTTTATTGTAGGGAATGTGTTTTCCCACTTCTCCCTCCAAATATATTTCAGTGTCTAAACTAAGAACACCACACGAGAGAGTATAAAAGTATCGCGTGCAGTCATAATATGTGGCGGCGTAGCATGTGAGCTCTCCATAACCAACATTCACGGTGTTAATAAGCTTTCTTGTAACAGGATGTCTTCCTAATTATCTTTGGTTGCTTGCTGACATCAGCATGTGATAACTGTGTTCTCTGAACAGTATAATGAAATGTACCTAATGGTCAAACAATACGTATACGACACATAGGTATGTGATGTTTAGTTATGATTGAAATCTATATCAATAACTCCTAGATTAAATCCTCCGCAGTTCATTACATCGCTTTCGTCATCCAGCCATTTTTTCTGGGAATCGGATCTTTATTTGGCCTATTCTTTACATAGTAACTACCAAACTGTTCATGGACTACCAAATGTGTAAATTAACTTTCGCACTGAGCTAAATGCATATTCGCTAAAGTTTTCGTGTAATACCAAAACTTACTGTCGACTGCCATTTTAATTGTTATTCCACTAATTCTGGCTTCAGGAAGGATTCCGGTAAATTTCTAGTTTGGGAAATACGGAAAACCCTGAAGGAACTTTAGAAAGGGCTAAAGTTTTGAATTTCATTATCGTTCTCACATTGTTTTGAATTCGATTAGTACGGTTTCAATTCTGTTTCCACCAACGGCATTCTCTTACTTTCCATCTATCTGGCATTTCTTCTAATTGACGAATCGCCAACAAACTTTGAGTGATATCCTTACCTCTTGCATCGACCAAATCAGTTCAGCAGGCCTCCAGAATATTCCTTTCTGTGTTGTTCAAACTTCGGCCGATTTCACTGATACAATATTGTAAGACTTTATCTCCTTAGATATGCTCATTAACTTGAAATAAAGAACAAATAACGTGCAAGTATTAATTACTTTCTATAAAACGTACACTTTATATACGGAAATCGTATTCTGAAACATCATTTGGTTTGGTTGGTTGGATATCATAACCATCATTAATCATATCATAATTCATAGCCAGGACGTTCCTTTGGAGTACTTAATATATGTGCATCCGGCTATTTTAACTCTCAAATGTTTTCAAATTTGTGATAATAAGCAGATTCTACACTAACATATATGTTAAATGAATCGGAAGCATATGATATTGATTTAATCTGACGCACGCAAGACTCCGTTACATGTAGGAAACGAATGGAAGACGAAATCTGTTAACTGTCAGATCAATACTTAAGGTCACGGCCTCCGCGCGGAGTCCAAGCGATGAACGGAAAAACCGGCAAGCCCGAAAAAGAGTGTTCCGAGACCAGAGAAAGGGGGGATTTAGAGTCGCAAGAAATATCGCGAATATTCGGTTAAAAAACGAATTTCACAAAGGAACTGCACGTTTGTCTTCAGCAAAGGAGAGGTTTATACGAAAGGTGTCAAGGACGCTGAGACTGACTCCATATGAGTTTTCCTTTTCCTTACAGGATTCTACTAACTCTACACGTCGTTCCCTTTGTCTCTTATATTTTTTTCCGCTTTGTTTCTCCTAAATGTGTTAGGTGTAGAATCTACCGACTGGTGTTTTCCTTTTCCTTTCTTTTGTTCCATGTCCCGAGAGTTTGGAGTCATGAGAATTATGAACTTTTTGCGTTTACTGATTCATTTATTTGGGCACCACGTAACCTGGATAGATTACTAGAAGTCGTTTCAATAGGGCTCCGAACTAACATAGTTCGCCACTGGGAACGCTAGAGAGTTATGCTTCTTAGAATTGTGGTTGTATACCTAGATGTCATGTTCTCTGTTACAGTATTAGTTTATATTTGATACCGTACGTCATCCTTTTTGCTCTACAATTCGTATTTCCTGATTTTCGTATTTCATCTCAACCAAATGGGTTAATCGAAAGTGATATCAATGAATAACCCTCCTCAGCCCTAATAAGTGATTTTTAAACCACGTTCCGTAAACTTTGGTCCAATAGTTCGTGAGAAAAGCTCGAATGGCACACAGTAGACGGACGGATTATGTTTTAGTTCCATCTTATCATCTTGAAACGTAAATAAGAGCTGATTTCTAGGGCCTATATTTATCTTTCCTGGCCGATTACAGAGATTTATACTTGAAAAATAATAATATAAGCCGAAACTTATGGATAATTACTAAATCTGGATGTTTAGATCTAGACTAAGGTGTTTAGCAACGTAGAGCAGTACAAGGAGAATTGAGCGATTTGTGAAGTGTGGTACTTGACCGGCTAAGCTAGGTCAATATACCTTCATAGATTAAAGTGTAGAAGAGAAAGAGAGTTGTGTATGGGTGTGGAAAATCCTTTCTTGCCTTTGGATCGATTGCTAACTCTCGATTTTACTTTAATGCTGATAAAGGTGGTTTTTAGTCACGTGCTCTAACCGCTGAAACACACGGGGCTTGTGATGAGCCCCATCACTTCCCAACACGGATTTCAGGGTTCATATGGGCTGAGGATGTTCCTGGATTCACGGTATCATTTTCGATTAATCCTAAACGGTAAAATTAACAGGTTAAAATGTAATAAAATCAGGATCTCAAGCTGTTTCGGAATATGAACAGTGATTTCTTGTGCATTTAAAGCCAAATAGTTTGAGAAACACCAACGTGGAACAAATTGTCTAATCTAAAGCTCTCTCCGGTCAATAGCCTCCGTTGCAGCAGCTCGTACAGAGGTAATCAGTTTAGGTGATCTCGGCGGAGAATTAGGTATCTCGGTTTAGAAGCCATGCTAAATACTAGACATCATCAAGACGCTACAAGATCATGAAAAGGAAAAACGTAATCTAAACACCTTAGACGAAACAACCAACAACATACCCAGACTTGTGAATCATAATGAAATCTGTTATATTGCATTGGAAAATTAAACATTAAGTCCGCTAAAAAATTTTCGGTTCATGTTTCTAGATGGAATCCAAAAAAACTGCAAATTAGTACATAAATTTTCTGTATTTGATATCACTTCTGCTCGGATCTCTTGTCGATACGCTTTGTACAGTCAGGCATCACAGATGCATAAAAAGAAAAACCAAATAAGATTATAGAGCAGAATATGCTGAAGTGAATCTTACTCCTGCACTTTAAGGGCACTTTGTGACTCACAATCTTTCAACACTTCGACCCTTTTGGAACGCAAATGGTTGTTCGTAAAATGTTCCAAGAGGTTTCATTCGAAATACTGAACTCATTTCCATACGAATCAACGGAAATCCATCCTTTTATTTCTCAAGTTTTTGACTTTGAGATTCCAATTTTTCAAACATTGTAACCCTTTAATTTCGCTACTTAGGATTAATCCTAAACGCTTAGGAAACAGGCCCAACGAGTATATATGCGGATGTTATCAAAGTCATTTCTTTCCACAAGGATATAGGTGTTCTTGAAGTCCTATATCTGCTGTTCAAAAAATGAAATATGAAAAGCAGTTGACAGTAAATAAACTAAAGATCAATTTTTCATATATATATATATATATATATATATATATATATATATATATATATATATATATATATATATATATATATATATATATATATATATATATATATATATATATATATATATATATATACTTACATACATACATAGATACATACTCGTACATACATACATACTTATATATATACAGTGAAACTTGGATAATTCGAACCTCAAGGGACCTGTCAAAAACTTCGAATTACCAAAAATCAAAAATTCGAATTAAAGAAGTTTTTAATAAATTATATTTTAACAAATTACAGTAAGAAGTAAAGTACATACAGTAACATTGAATACTGTATTGACCAACAGAATATTGAGCAATAAATATAAAGACACCTGGGATGGAACTGAGTTTAACTGCAACCATAAAAAACAATATATTTTTTCAAAAAAGGATGATATTTTGGCCTGTTTCCTTGAATTAAGTCTCTCGGCCATTATTAAAAATTCCAACGCATTCAAAGAGTTGAAGTATGAATCACTTACATCAATTCGGGTTTCAAAAAACGTCTAAGTTCTTGCACGTGATTCATGGCGTCAGCTGCACTCGGCACCGGTACTTCTTCTGCCGGTCGGCGGGGGGAGGCGAAGGGGAGTTATCAGACTGTACGATGGCACTGACTTGCATGCATTTGGTCTAACGCAAACCTTTTGCCGAATATCGTTACTAAAACGTATTTCCCGATAAATTTACAATTATTTTGAGTCGCAGCTTAAAATGTATACCTTAATTAGCACGCCGAAAATTCGAATTATCCAAAATAAAATTCGTATTATCCACGATTTTTTAGCATTGTTTAAATACAAAATGCTAGGGACCATGAGAAATATTCGAATTAAAGAAGATTTTGAATTAAATAGGTTCGAATTATCCATATATAATAAAAATCTTGGTTTTTCTGAAGATTGTGTGAAGCGGCATGGTTTGTATCTGTATGACAGAAAACGACTGGAATTGTTCCAAAGCCATGTTTGCAAAAATGTGTTTCCAAAACTGTAAACAGGAAGGTACATATTGATAACAGCATAACATAGTACCTTTGCATCTATTCTCAACTATGGTTTGTTGGTTTGGGGTGGCGCACAGGGTATTTTAGGAGTTTTCTTCTACAAAAAAAAAGCAGTGAGAATTATAGCTGGTTTCAGCCAGAGAACACATGCCAGACCCCAGTTTAAACAACATACCGTGTTTACCTAGAATGTTCAGCCCATATTGTTTACTAATTCTTGTTGATACACACAAGAATGCAATGACCCTTAAAACTAGAGATAATGATGATTATGATACGCGCCATTGTGGTGACCTGGACAAGGTATAGAGATCTAAAACAGAAACCTAGCCGCCAGTTCTAAAATATATTGAGGCGAGTTTTGCTTGCACATCCGCCCTACAATATTGACGAGTTCATCGAATGGTCAGCTTTCCTATATTCGATCCAGGAGTGATCGGTGACATGACAGTATCATTGCAGATTATTTTTTATCGTTCATATTTATATCTTTTATTATTCGATAAACAGCCATCATTGTTGTATTATATGTATATACCTATTGTATTTTTTTATATTAGATTATAGCAAAGAAGCCTTTGATTCGAACTAGGACCCATATGTGGTTTGCGTGAGAGACACACTCTATGGAAACATTAATCGAATGTTGTGTAATTCTTCATGGAAGTAATTGTTCACGATTGGAGTTAGGTCCTATCAATATTGCGTTATCACTTGACTCTTGTTCATATCCGATCCTTTGTTTCAACTTGAGGTTTAGATGGAAGTCCGAGACAAGTTGGGAAGTTTGTCTGAGACAGACCCGGCCTTTACGACCGTCTAGGCCTGAAACTATGGCCCTCTCTGTCCTTATCGCTCCCGCCTCGGGGAAACGTTCCCTTGACGCAGGTCATAAACCGGAGGATAACTTGTTGGGAGGCGGGGAGGGTGCAAAATGTCTTGGGTGAATAACCATCAAGAGACGAGACCAGGTTGAAGCTTGTAGCTTGAAAACCATCCTTATTGCTCTCTGGATTCAAGGATGCTTTCACGAGGATCATTACTTCCAGACATTGAAGTCGTGACGCTGTGATCCAGAGCCTCAGAATTCCTTGTCTAGTCACCATTTCTCTCTAATGACGGGAATCAACCTGAATCCTAATTTAGAATATCGTCAAATGTATTGAAATAGAACATAGTTAATTTTTTATGTGAAATTCAGGATTTCCGTTAGCGATTACCACAAGATCTTCACGTTGAGTTTGCGAGTTTTGGTATATTTGAATGACAATCTTGCGTTAATGAGTAGTTTTTGTTCCATTATTTCGGTTTCAATCACTTGTGATGTGAAAGCACACCCCGGCTCTACATCCTAGTGTGGTCATATTTATGAGCACGAAACTTTGAATAATCATAGAAAAAATACAACTTGTCTTATCTTATCCTTAATTGGAACAGGTGTCGAATTTCTTAGGATGAAATCTTTTCCCATGCCCTGCTACGCAGATCATTGGCCTATAATTAATAAACCCCGGACAAATGAAAAATATAAACACAAATAATATACCACAACAAACAACAAAATAATATATGACCAAATAATATATGACCAAATAATATTTGTACGCTCCTGATGATAACTATGTAGCACTGCAGTCAACTGCATTAACTCGAAAAACGATTTCAAACATAATAGAACAGTGACGTCTTAAGTTATTAATTTATATCTCAACCTTAATATTAACTTGTCTTTACATCCTTACATTTATTGACTATTTTCTTACCTTCGAGTGAGTGCTTTTATGTGTCTGATTTCTTTATCCTTGTGCTATTGTATTATAAAACTCTTGCACAGGGCTTGCCCATATTGTAAATAATAAATAAATATAATTATATCAAACAATGGGATAACGTGAGACACTGAGTTACCGATTCCTATTTTTCTTCTTTCTATAGGCAGCCTTACTCCGGAGTTGATCACCCAGTACAATATGTTATTCAACTTGAAAAAGGAACCCAAATTCGTGTATCACAAGGGACATTGAGTACCTTCTAAACTCGTTTTTTATCACTCACCTACTTATGAAAGCTCATTTTCTAATCTACTAAAACTTATGAATAACGACATCGCTTGCCCAACTTTGCTACCTCAGATTAGTTTCCTGGCTCTCCTCAGCTTGGCCCGATTTCCACTGCTGTTTCATCTGCCACAAATAACCCATTAATTCAAACTATTCATTGAGCCAATTTAATACTAAATTTGTCCCTGGACCTCGACTTCTTCTCTTCATCCCACTCTCCATTTAAGAAGATTATTGTCTCGTATTTTTTTTCCGGTTGGTTACCAATAATTTATCAATTTATTGTATTTATTATTATATACTTCTCCTTCTTGTTGATTATTAATTACTAATAGTGAATGTTTCCTAGCGTAATTTGTTTTCAAGCATTTGAAGCGAAATATCATTTTTTTATTAATGGTTAATAGTTGAGATATTAATTCATCCAGTCAACCAATACTATTTTTAGTTTATGATTCAAACAAAGACGGTGATTGTGATAGTATTCCTAGCTTAATGATCTCGTGTACGATCGACTTGCTGTAGCTACTAGACCTTCAAACCGTTTCGTCAATCTTAAACCCGATGTTCGATTAAATCTATTTCGAGGTTCGTTCCCAAAGGTTGCGAGTTGCTGTCAGCCCCTACCGGAAACTGCGTCCTCAAGGGGGTTCGTGACCCAGTGACAAGAACTGGAGCTAACGCGTCCTTGAATCCGTTCCACCAGTGCAACTGGCTGAGTCTTCGTGTTTATCCGATCCAATATCGGTGGGAACCCCAAAGTTCTGATTCGATAATCCGCAACTGGTTGGCCGCTAGTGACCTCCAACTGCCAACTTTGCCACACACGCTTTCTGGATCTGCTTTTTCTCGATTCCCCAGAACCAAAATAACTATTCACCAACTCCTCCTTTTAGCGAATTTTAGAAGAAAATTAAGCTATTGCTCTAGCCTCAAAATTTGTAGAATGTGAATTTTTGAAAAAAATTTATGCAGCAATCCGTTTCAGGCTATTCTGAATCATATTCTGAAGTTTAACGCATTTTTTTATGTATATATATGTATGTATATATGTATGTGTCATTCCAGACGATAACTGTCCGTAGAATTGTGCTATAAACTTCAAACAAATTTTAAAATGTTAAGGACACAAATCGAAAGTTTAAGTTCGTTGGCCAGCATGATCGGATTACATCTTCGGGTTGAAATTTTCAAAAATGTCAAAATAGCCTGTTTTTAGCGAATTTTTGAAGAAAATTAAGCTATTGCTCTCGCCTCAAAATTTGTAGAATGTGAATTTTTGAAAAAATTTTATGCAGAAATCCGTTTCAGGCTATTCTGAATCATATTCTGAAGTTTAACGCATTTTTTTATGTATGTATGTATGTATGTATGTATATATGTATGTATGTATGTATGTATGTATGTATAGATGTATGTATGTATGTGTCATTCCAGACGATAACTGTCCGTAGAATTGTGCTAGAAACTTCAAACAAATTTTAAAATGTTAAGGACACAAAACGAAAGTTCAAGTTCGTTGGCCAGCATGATCGGATTACATCTTCGGGTTGAAATTTTCAAAAATGTAGTCAAAAATTTCAAAATAGCCTGTTTTTTGCGATTTGTTGTGCGAAATAATTTTTTCAGCATACTAACATGTGGTATATTCGGAATCAGCGTAAAATTTCCTATAAGAATGTGTATCAAGTTTTCAAAAATTTCAAAGTTGAAAAATCAGTCAAAAATCGAAATAATGCCGTTCGCTAGTTGTAAAAATCGGTAATATTTGCATGAAACATTGTCCAAATTCAGATTGAACTACTCTTATGAAAGTATCCCTGTATAAACAATCCTAGAACCATGCTGTTTAAAACGTAGGTAGTAGGTGTTTGTTTAAAAAAAAAAAAAAAAAAAAAAAAGAATCACAACTGACAATTGATGAGTTTACTCTGTGAAATATTCCGTCCTCCGATTCTCCCGGTCGCTCTCTTTAATGTTTTACGCTTAACTGTTTCAGGACTTGATGTAGCTTTAATACTGACTGTAGCTTAGAAAATATCAGCCATGAAATTATGAAGAAGTTCTATTTATGTACGTAGTCGCACGCAGACCCAAGGCCTCGCTTCCCTCGGCCGTCAGTAACGTTAATCTCAAGGCCTCCCTCCATCGAAATCTATGAATATTTACCTAAGTACATTTGTCTTTAAATCTACAAGATTAGTTTAATAATAATAAAGTATGAGTACCTCCTAATTATTTTTATTAATTTGATTCCATGTTTGTCTATCAAAATCATAAACTAAAATTTCTCTACTCGATCAATAGCGACTGAAATGTCGAAGATTTCTTCAAAAATTTGCTCATGGGGTCATGCTGCATGACTGGACTTTTTCTATACCCAACCACTTTTCATTAACAGCGCGAACTGGTGAAACCTACGTAACCCATGGAATTGGAACGGTAAGATTTGGAAAATTAGAAATAGCCGGTGGTTTATTAGTGCAAGGTAGGTTACCTCCATGCTTTAGCTAGGACAATCTGCTAGAAAACTGACAGGAAAAAGTCAAGAAAGCAGCCTACATTGGGTGTAATATTTAGGTTCATTTGGACGTTAACACGTACATATACATTGTAAGAAATTTCAATAAGTAAATAGTGTGAATTTTTGCTAATATGTAAGTAACACAGTATTATCCTCAACTCCCAACGAAAATTCAGTGCCTCGATCAATTCAGTATCACAAATGTGAAGATCGAGTAGAATTTAGTCTTTTTCATAAACTCGTGAAACTCCAAATATGATTAGGTATATTGAATAAACTCAAGAAATCGCTCCATCACAGTCAGAATGTTGACGGAGAATCAAATCAAATAAATCAGGGAGCCACTGAAATCCCGATACAACCAATTTTGAGCTCGAAATCCTAGTTGGTTTCGTCATTGAACCAGATGAGGAGATTACGGACGACGTCATTGTGTCATGGGAGAGCATCGGTAACTGAAGTCAATACCTACGTATTTGACTATCCAAAACCCGTTTCCAATCACATCAAGTCATCAAATAGGTACCCTTTACATGGCAGCTTCTTGAAAAGCGATCACCTAGATTATTCTGATAATGAATCCAGAAAACGCTGCACATTATTTCTGAAAAACAAAGATTCAATGTTACTGAAAAAAAGAGACCTTTTTTTAATTCATTTATTGGTTTTAATCAAATTGTACATGTACCTACCAGAACTGAAATGGGAATGGGAATGGTGTGTATCATGAAATTTTGTCTGTGTTTGATGTCATCCGTATAGTTTGCTGTGATCTTGTTTTCTTCTGTTATCTGTTATGTTATCTTCTGTTTCTGTCTACCATTTGTCCCATATTGTATATTCAGGCGTCACATGTGCATAGGGTAACGGGCCCAATAGTTGGACAGGACCATATAGTTGAACAGAAGACCCCAATATCTCCTCCGGGAAACCAGAAGTTGTGTCGAAAATAACTAGTAGTTGGCAATATCTTAAAATTCAAAATGCTCAAATTTCAAAACAATGAAACGTTATAATATACGATCATTTACGGAAATTCGCTCATATGATCAAGTTGCATGACCGGAATTTCGTACTTCTACTAACTTTACACGTCAATGTTATAATAAGTGTGAAAGCAATACTGCCGACCCAACTTGGTATAATTTTTTCTACCAATAAGTCGACGTGAGTATTCCATTGCAGGTTTTCATCAGTGGTAGCTCCTAAAACATTTTATGTAAGGAAGGTAAGCGACGGATTTTTAGAGCAAGAACATGATTTCGAATAACCGTAATTGTCTTTATGAAAGAGGAAGGAGGAAGCAATGAAAACATGTTGAGAAAGTGATATGAAGCCACGAACCGGATTATTTCTCGAGTACGTATTTTTCTGAAAAGTCCATCTTCGTCAAAGTGGGCTGCTCTCGTAAGTGGATAGGCAATTCGTTTATGAATAACGGTATGGTGAAGATAGGTGTATGACAACCCTAAACGAGATTATTGTTGTTGAAAGTGTTGTTAAGACGGTTATGAATACGGAGGGGGTGTTATCGTACCTGTAAGCGAATAAAGTAACAACCTAATAACCAATTATAGGAGTAAAGCTCACATAACAAAGATAAGGTTATCTCAACGTAAATTGCCTTCATCCACATCATCTATCAGCATCCTTTACGTTCAGAATTATTAGGTTTACCTACATTTTAGGACGTTGCTCAGAAGCTAGGTCATACAGGCAAGGCCTCTTATTTAAGAGGGACGACCTATTGGAATTTATCCAGGGGGGTCAAGTATGAGAAAAAAAATAACCACATACAAATCCGTTTCAGACCATTTTAAGACCGTATCCATGAAAAAAACTATAAGTGCATGTCTGTCTGTGTGTGTGTGTCGGGTAAACCTGGGCGTCCTCCCCAATTCTCTTATTAACATGTATCATGTTTTAGCTCTGGGGTCCTAGCAATTTTTGCGAGTCAATTTTGCGAGTCAATTTTTTTCCGCGCACGAAACATATAGTGTTACAGTGATTTCCGCCTACAACCGAGTCGTTGCTAGGGAAATGGTACTTCGTCGTTTTTCATCCCACAAAATTCGTTGACCATTCGTTCGAAAGCTCTCGATTTATCCAACAATATTATGTTAACTACTGCGAAGTGCGTGTCCAACAAACTGAGTTATGAGCATGGTTATATAAATAATTGTTTACACACAGGTGATCATTCTCAATAATTGATATTGTGAACATGATTGCAACCGCTTGTTAATTTCTGATGAGAAAACATGATACATGGTTGAAATTTTTGGTTCTAGAACAGAAATTTACTTTTTGTTTATTTTTCAATTTAATGGCGTGCCCCCTCCGTCTTTGAGGGGAGGTTTCTTAAAAAAAAAAAAAAAAAAATCGCGTGTGTGTATGTTAGTGCGTGTACGTGCTTGTGTTTGTCGACACTGCCCAGGCCACAATTCTCAATCGATTTTCGAGATTCTTTATTTGTTCGATCCAAATTTTAGTCTAGTTGTGCAACAAATCTTGAACATTTATAATTTCACCATGAAAGAGGGAAAATGGAGGGGTAAGGCCGAAAAAACGTGGTTTTTCGACAACTCTTGTCGACGCTACCCAAGCTACCTAAAACTCTCAGCCGATTTTCGTGATTTTTATTTTGTTCGATTTTTATTTCTATTTTATTTTTATTTTCTAGTTGTGCAACAAACCTAGGAAATTTCTGATTTGCTGTCGAGGTGGGAGGTGGAGGGCATAATTACCGATTTTGTCAAATGCTGCCCAAGCTACAAATCTCTACCAATTTTTTTGACTCCTATTTTGTTCCACTATGAATTCGATATAGTTTTGGAAAGTATGTCAAGATTTTCAAACTTCATCAAGAAAGGAGGTCAATGGAGGGAGTAATATTGATAAATCATGATGTTTTAACTAATCTCGTCCGATTTTCGTGATTATTTTTTTTTTTTTTTTTTTTTTTTTTTTTTTCTAAACTTTGTATTTGGTGTAGTTATGAAAAATGTAACAGGAGTTTCTAATTTCATAACGGAAGGGGGTGAATAAAGGGGGTAATCCTGATAAATCATGATGTTTTAACTATTATCATCAGATTTTTGTGATTATTTTTTTGTTCAAGGTTGAATTTGGTCTAGATTTGGATTATGTAACAGGAGTTTTAAATTTCATGATGGAAGGGGGTGAATGGAGGGGGTAATAACGATAAATCGTGATATTTTTATTATGTCCGTAATGATAGCTTCTTGATATGCAGGACTTGAGGAATGATAACTCCGAGAAGTCAGAAGTAGAAGCGTTATATTTCAGTGGCCCTCTTGGCTCTTTTATACATGCTGGCCTGGTGAGGTGGGGCCCAGGTCAGATAGGGGTAACATGATTCTAACTTTCCGGGTGTACACTACAATATTCATCGGTCTTTTCGTGGCGGTTTTTATTGCTTGTTCGATTCAGATTTTAGCCCAGTTATGCAACCTTGGAAGTTCAAATTTATCGCCGGTGAAGGGGTTAAATAGTGAGAATGGGGGGGGGGGGGGGGGTTGATTTCCGACGAATCATTATACTTTTTTTTCTTGTCTTATTTCAATTTTCACCAAAATTAAATAAAATAAGTTCATAGGTACGTCCCTGTTATGCATGCATAACTTACCAATATGTTCTTACTGAATCATTGGGTAAAAACCTTCTAATGTTTTGGTCATTAAACCTAGATCATTCAATATTATTATAGGCGTAATCGGTTAATTTTTCTTGCAAAAGTTCTAAAAAGGATTTTTCTTGAAAAATACCCTTAGTGACGGCGAATTAATATTCACTTCATTTATTGATTTATTCATTTAATTTATTTTTTTATTAATTTTTTTTTTTTTTTTTTTTTTTTTTTTTTTTTTTTTTTTTTTTTTTTTTTATCTTTTTTGTCATTAGAAACTATCGTCAGTATCATTATCTATAAATATCTGCAAAGGAGCACACATTGTAGCAACTCAATTAAAAGAATAATCAATAACAATGTGAATAAAATCTAAAAAACAATATATATCCAATATATATAGGTTATTTTCAGGTTTAGGTACATTTATAGTTTTTCTAGGTTATTTACAAACTGTAATTGGAAATATTAAAGAACAATTCCTAGTCACGCTACATGAACATCATGACCATCGCTATGGCTACTGAGAAAACCGATTCCCATTTCGCATGTGAGAAAAGAGAGAACTCATAAATTATTCCTTCCCAGCTGCATCTCACATCATTTCACTCCGCAACGGCATATGTGCTCTCACCACAGCTCGCCAGATGGCCAGGACTTCCCCTCAACTGATGAAAAATTAAACTAGGTACATTGCTCAAAAGCTCAAATGGACATTAAGTTCAGGTTAGGCTGGTGAACGATAGACCATTCCACGGGTATTTGGTTTCATTTCAAGGAAATGGAAATAAAATATGCCTTACTGCTGAAATAAAGTCATGCCAAGACAATAAATAAGCCAGTCCGTCCTTCCGTGGTGTGGTATACATATCTTCCCCATTTCCATATTTTCTTACACATACGATTTTTTAAATACCTACATATTTATGTAAATAGATAGGATTTGAAGTATTACCTATTAATATAACTAACTCCATGTATGTTGCCAGGATATCATGGCATTAACGCTATGAGAGACAGCTAAATAAGAATAAAAGAAAAAACAATGCAAATTATTACACAAAGGCTTATTATTTCTTTATTAGTTAGCCCTTCTACGCAGAACACTGGTCCATAATTAATTATTAAACCCCGCTGATAGAATATTTACCATCGAAACTCAAGACATCGCGCCTCGCAAATGGGTTCACTGCATTACGGCACCAGGACCCCATAATTTCATGCTTTTTAGTAAAGTTGAGGAACAAAACGATCAAAACTAAGCCATCTTCCTATCAAGTAGAAGGGTTTGATAAACTGCATATTGTTATGAAACTATGTTTGTTCTTTGCACATTACTTAATTACAGTTAATGTATTTCAGTAGATTGATTGGAGAAAACGCTGCAAATTATTACACCATGGTTTATTATTTCTGTGCTAGATAGCCCTTCTACGCAGATCATTGGTCTATAGTTACTAAACCCCAAACGTAATATTTGATCAGAACATGGCACATCGTGCCTTCGAGAGGGTTCACACTTTTACAGTTCCAAGACACCGCAATTTTACGCTTCACAGTAAAGATGTTTTAGAAAAAAAGGGAAAATGATGCTTGAAGTAAGTAATTTACGTTAGCGCATGGTCCGAATGGAGTACTGATTTGAGAAAAATGAAGTTGATAGGGTACAATCTACAGCCTAACCCATAAATTCCCTGAAAATGTAATCAAAATCTGATGAAATCTAGACCACAGTACACTTTCTCGCATGCACAGGAGCTAATAATGGTTCAATTAACATGGAATAATTAAACTATTGTCCCCCAACTATGCACCAAGTGATATTGGACAAAAAAAAAAAAAAGTGCACCCTAACCCGCACATTTCCTGAAAATCTCATCAAAATTAGATGAAAACTGTTGAAATTAGGCTCGTTTAGAAAGGAATACATATTCGCGCATGCGCAATAGCTACTAATGATAGGGTTATGTTGAAATTGCTTGGGAATGCCCAATTTAACTTCTTCTACCTATTCTCCAAATCTGAGCGAGATCGGACAACGGGGGCGTGAGAAAATGATGATTGATGGAATTTATGTTTGCGCATACCCCGAATGTGAAGTATTGATTTGAAAACAACGAAACTAATACAAGACCATCGTCACCCTAATCCGCACTTACATTGAAAATGTCATTAGAACCGGTTGAATATTGTGGAAATTAAGCTTGTTACAAGGATTTGCGGACAAACACGTCCCCGTACATAACCGTCCCTATTAAATTTAAACTTTCAACGGTGAACTGTACAGAATCTATTTCTCTCTACTGATCAGGCTGGAGCCGGTAATTTCATTCGTCTCTTGATGTTCCAGAGAGAACCCCTGTTGAATTTCAAGTTGCTGGGGTGAAAACGAGAGAATTTGGATTAATTTGGAATCACCTGATTAGGACGTAGTCCGTCATTTCAGTCGTCCATAATTTCATTCCTAGATATCCCAGAGACAACAGAATCTAGCTAACTTAGCTGATTAGGCTGGATCCTGTCATTTTATGTGTCTCTTGATGCTCCACAAAGACTCCATCCGGGGCAAAAACCACTTTCAAAAGTTTCAGTCATGCAGCATGATCGTACGAAGGAATTTTCGTAATTTAAATATCGTATTATAAGAAGTTAAATTGTTTCGAAAATTTAGTTTTTTTAGTGCAAAGAAAATTTTAAATATTACTTTTTTTGTCAAAAAACGAATTCTAAATAATAATTCACTATTCAAAAAAATATTTTGGATTTTTAGCTTTTTTGGAGTTTTTATCAATAATTGTATAGCAAATTTTAATTGAATTTAAGTTCGTTCTTCAGCATTATTTTGTGAATACATTTTTCAATGTTCTATTTATTTTTTCTCAACTTTGGTTGAGCACTATTCTGCTAAAAATTATAAATTTAAAAATTTGGATCCGTTTTTAGCCATTTTTAGTGATTTTTTCAGCACATTTCTTGGTATTTGACCAGTGATCAAAAAGTACTGGCCAACGAACTCATCCTTTCGTTTGGAATGCTTGATTTTTTGGTGCAAAAAAGGAATTTTCATCTCAATCCTAAGGAGAGTTATCGTTAGGGATGACACATAACACACACACACACACACAGATATGTATATATATATATATATATATATATATATATATATATACATATATGTATATATACATATATATACATGTTTATTTATTCATTTATACATATAAAAAAGCGTATACTTCAGGAATCGTTTCAGAATGCCTCAAAACGGATTTCAATGAAGGAAATATTCAAAAATTTTGATTTCAAAATTTTCGGAGCCATCGCAATAGTTTCATTTTCTACAAAGATTCGCTAAAACTTTCAATGATAACTTTCTGAGGTGAAAAGGAGAAGATTTGAGTCATTCAGCTCGTCAGGACGGATTCCTTCATTTCATTTGTCTCAAGATATCCCAGAGAGGCTCTATATTAAATTTCAACTTTCTAGAGAGAACAGAAGAGAATTAAGCTTATTCGCCTTATCAGGATGGAGTCCGTTATTCATTTCAACTTTTGTTTTCCCAGAGAGACTCCATGTCAAATTTAAATTCCGAGAGTGAACCGGAGAGAATTTGGCACACTAGCCTTATCAGGATGGATCACAGTAACCATGTCATAAATAACTTAATTACTTAGCTGATAGTTTTACTTTTATTATTTTTCTTTTTTTTATATCTGCTTCATCTTGCCGTCGAATATCTTTAGTAGGTAGAACCTGGAGTCTGAGAAAAGAGAAATACACCTCTTCGTCCCGTTGACAACTTCTCGCCATAATTTAAAACATACGTAGGAACTTGCCAAATTGATTACGTGTTTTATGAAAAACGGAGTAGAAGGATGGGGAATTTGACAGCTTAATGTTTTGAGATAAATTTAGAGCTTCCCAACAAGTGGTGAGCAATCTTCTTGAGATGAAAACTAACGGAGTTACACTTCCCTTCGTACTTGAAGTTTGTTACATGAATGACATGACGGGAAATTCGGCTGACCCCCAAGGTAAGACAATCATATCTACGAGTATGTCGAAATCCGTGTACGAAGTGTCGTTATTATCAGAAAAGGATCGGAGTTCACAGAAAGAAATTTCACATTAACACCAAGTGCTTTTAACACACAGTTTCATTCCCGTAGACTTCACTAAAGTTTCGCAAGAACGCTCCGCATTTTATTATTTTTATTTATTTTTTTTTTTTTTAATTATTTAGATGGCTTTTCATAATAATAAACCGGTAGTTGGCAAGGTTTCAACGGGAAGGAAGTCACTCAAGTTTTTCCTGAAGAAGAGTTTAAAGGAAGTCACCAACGGGTATCTGACTGATGCAGCTAACTTTCAGAGATAGATCAGTAGATTGAGAGAACTGGGTCGGGTTTTCAGACAAACACATAAATATCAGACGTCTTCTTTTTAGGATGTAGAAAAGTCCGTCTCCAACGAGGAGTGACCCAAGCTACGGCTCTGTCCAAGTTATTCGTAGGGGTTTGACCTTGGGGTATTTCCTAGTGCATACAAAAACAAGGACTAGTTGAGTATAATCTGTTTAATTATAGACCGTTGTTAAATAAATGATTTACTCATAAGTATCACGTAAAATAAGATTTCATTTACAAACTCTGAGCCCGACTGTTCCATGTAACATTCGCGCTTCGTAGTCTTTAGGTTTTACTAACGTTTCTCTTCAACCTGTTGATGTCCTCAATAGAGGCCAAATGCTTTGGCGTTTCTCTCATGAAAGCGTAGATCGCAGGGTCTTTCAATCAATATTCAAAAGGCCTTTGATGTTAGAGTATGAGCTTAGAGGTAATTGGAGACCGAATTTTCCAGCTTTTCGACCCAGTTTTTTTCAACTACTCAAGAGAATTCACAGAAACGACTTGGCACCTTGCTGGCACCAAAGCCTTGTTTCCAAGGTTCAAGTGGCATGCATTCGTACTTGCACTTCGCACTCGCACTTTATACGAAAAAATAGGTACATTCAAGCATTATCGTTTACAAGGGTCAAGGAAGATTCATTACAATTACAACAGTTGTGTGCAGTGCAAAAGGCGATTTTGAATGTTGCACATAACATCGTAATTTCCTTCCGTTTTATCCCGTAACTACTGGAATGTTGAGCTGAAAATTGGTAATAACCTTAACCATTGAATAATAACATTAAAGAATTCGCACTATTGATAATTTTAGGCCTGATTGGGATTAAATTCCGAAAAATTAACGGGTTTCAAAGAAAAGACATGACAAGGATATTTTTTCTTCCATTTTTCACTATTTTCAACTAATTTAACATTATCTGATCCACGTTTTATCACAGTATACTTTATGGACCCAAAAATGGTAGGCTTCAACAAGGGAATAGTTTCCAAGTGAAACTCACCAAACTTCACCAAAGTACGTTTGGAAGGTAGTGTTTGGTTTTCTAATACTTTTGGTTTATTATTTCCAATAATAAGCCTATGTGATCGTGTAGCAAAAACTTTTTATAACCCCCCTCAAACTTTGTCACTTTACGTTTCAAGGTGCGTAGAATCCAAATTTGAAATGTCCGTCCGCCGACCGCCGTTCGGGCCATAAAAGGCCTTAGAATTGACTTAAAAAATCCTTCTTTCGCACATAGACTCCATTTGGGGTCTAGTTGGTCTTAACGTTTAACCATCCCGATCGCTTTACTTGCATAGATGCTATGGGCCAAAAACGGGCGAAAAAGTGTCTAAGGGGGGGGTGAGCGGGGGATGGAGTGAGAGGAGGCGCCGCGGCACCTTGTGGTGGCTGGAGTGACCAGGGGCGTAGCAGAGGGGTGTAGGAGAATGGATATTTATTACTTTTACGTGTTATACCCATATAACACACCGCGGCACCATGAGGTGGGTACAGCGTTCCTTCGAGGCATGAATATATGTTTTTTTCTTGGTCATATTTGTGTGTTAATACCAATGCTTTTCCTACGCATTAATAACATATTCTCTCGACTTTTCGTACGTACTTAGATAATGATATTATTAAGGCAATAATTATTTGAATAGATAGGAGCTCAAATCGAGAAATATAAACATGCGTATATAATTATAGAAGTATAGGTTGTGGCAAATCGAAAGAGGGCACGCCGAGGAGTCTGGACGGGCCTTATGACGTACGCAAGCCAACTAAAACTACGATCAAACTCAATTGAAAAAAACGATAACCCTTTGTGAAATAATTTGCAGTCTTTTTATTTCCTAATCGACATGATAGGTATGGTGCTGAAATTTGAAATGTAGCGCTTTTGAGACACGTAGAATACAATATATATGGTGGCACATTGATTAGCTGAGGTTAATTTCTTTCCTGATCGACCTACGTGCTGAAAATTTAAAAGGGGCACTCTTGGAACACAAAAAACACAACTACAAGGTGTAGAGACGCACAGATCAGCTGAGTGACCTTTGACGCTAGTTTCTTTCTCAACTAACCAACGGGACTGAAATTTGAAAGAGCGCTATTGGTGAACAAATAATACAGGGTGCGGCAGAGAGGACGGACGGTTTTTAAAAAATTATAAAATAGTTAATTTTTACTCAAAAACCAATTTATTGATGCAATCAGGTTCGCAAGGAAATAGCATTTGAGACAGTCAAGTGTGAAAAATCACATCAGGCATGTGGTGGCCGAAATCGTTGATGCAGTGCTAGAGGCGTTCTTGGAAGTTTGCGTAGACTCTCTCCAACATAGCTCTCTCAACTTGGGCGACTTCCACGTGAATTGCGTCCTTCAATTCGTCCAGAGTTCGGGGCTTGCTCTCGTATACTCTAGCCTTAAGTTGTCCCCATAAGAAAAAATCGCATATGGATAAATCTGGGGACCGAGGAGGCCGATGAACATCGCCAATACCTAAGGTGCTGAAATTTGAAATGGAAAGCCTTTGCAACCCTAGAATTTTTTTTTTTTTTTTAAATATATTTTTGAAGGTACTTAATTGAATCTTTTATTTGTATACCCTTCATTTTACATTTTTAATGATTTTTTTTATGATTAGAACTTTAAGGAGAATGATAGATACACCTACATTATTACACGAGTCATAGCTCAAGCTGAATAGGATCCAGAAATTTGAAAGATGACGATAAGTAATTGATTGGTTTCTGTCGGAATAGCTATACATATCGACAGAAAAGCTTTGCCCTATGCCATTTCCACCTGCTTTCACTCCAAAAACTAAATTATTTCAGAAAAATGATCCGACTATTTCCGTGTGCATATCATAACCAAGATGAATAGCATCCCCGAGAGTACACCCACGCAAGTCTGAATGAGCCTTTGTCTTTCCTTTATGAGGCAGTAAATTAAAGTGGTTCCCAATTTGGAAGAGCGGCGGCTCCGGTATTACCTGCCGAGACATTATAATGACGGATAGGGTGATGGAATGACTGCGAGGGAGCCGTAAATAGACCATTCTCTTCCTGTTCACGGAGCACCTTCGCGGCAATCCTATAAATTCTAGGATCAAGCGGGACCGCCACACAATTCAAGGAGTTGGCTGAACGAGCACAAACCTGTTATAACAGGTCAATTGATAGCTACTATTTTCAGCAAATTGTAGCAGAAAATGGGGTTACCCCAATGACTCGAAAATTTATAGAAATATAATTTTCCGACATTTTCTCCATGGTAATCCATTATAAGGGGTTCTGGAACGATTCCTGAATTTCAAAACTTTTTCATACACTTCATAATTTTACATTGGAAATTGGAAAAGTAAAATTTGTTGAATTTACCTTTGCGAGGGCTAAATTTAGGTGGGGTGTTTGAACCTAGCTACTTCGAGCTTGTACCGAGTGAAGAGTGGAGAGAGACCAGCGTAGGAGTTTAAATAGGAAAATCTCTACGTACAAATATCACCGATGACCGACCGCCCTACGGAAAAAAAACTTTTGATATTGGTAACAGGTAAAAATGACCTAGACCCACTTACACCAAAAAACTTATTTAACAGAACTCGGCCAAACACCATTAAAACTAATCACGAGGATCAAACCTTGGCGACTTTCACTAACCCATAACTCGTGTATACCGAGTTTGGAATAACGAAGTTTCCCTAACGGAGTTTAGACCAACAGTCCGATAAAATTCGCTAAAACAACTCAATTTTTGTACAATTTGAACTCCAGGTGAGGATCAATGACTTCGAGGACTTTCAAAATCGAAACCACCGAATCTGGATGTCGTCTGAATCCTCGAAGTGCGGAATCTGCCGTCTGAACTTCTTCGGGCATCTTCGTGGGATATTCGAAGAATCAAATATAAATCCAAGTGCCAAAGTGCGTGAATTCATTGTAAATCAAAACGGTTAATCAACTTCAACTGTGAGTCAAACAGTTCAACAAACAAACAAACAACAAATATCTCGAAATCGTTGTTATCACAGCTACCGGATATAAGCAAGTGAACTGGCCGGATTTGGGGAGATCAAGCTCAAGACACCTCAGCAGGGGTTTAAAGTCGTACAGCGCTCTGGTGAAAGACGTTGAGCGATAATCTTCCTCGATTTCCAGTTTTCGAAATCCAACAGATTTTAAGTGTTTGGTGAAAGAGGGTCATAAACTTTCTGAAATGAAAATGTCGGGCTTACTATTCCTGATTTCGGGCTTACATCGTTGTATTGTGCATTTTCGAGGTATTTTTTGGGTCAATCGGTTGAAGAGAAGACTGGGGAACTTCCTCCTCCAATCGTGCTCAAGGGCGGCGGCCCCAAGGGAACAATATCCACTTTCCTAAGTGTCCCTTCCAATCCAGCGAGTCGCGTCAGTTGAACCTTGGCCCGCGTCGTTCCTCACCTTCCAAACTCAAGGTTTATATAAAGTAAAGAGCAGAACCCGACAAAGATCAGAGTGAATAGTAGTTGATTGTTGTTTCACGAATCAACCGAAATGGTAGAACCCTTGGGATATTTATGCATTAATCTCCCTTCCGCCCCTCCTCCACTAAAAGTAAACTAGCAGTATCCAGCAATAGTGGCGTGTTTCCTTGATAAAATTAAAATAAAAAACTCCATGTTTTTGGATGGGAATGTTATTTAAGAACAGAAAATACCACCCATATCCGCTTTTTAAGAAGAGTAAACTTTTCGTAATCTTAGAAACGAGTTTCATACACACAACCCCCTATAATACTATGAAATTTATACATATCAATTAGATGACGTCAAGAACCATCCCGGTTGGAGTTGGGAAATTTTTTCCGATCGCATAACTTTTCCTTTGCCCTTACGGTCGAGTAAACAAAGTAAAAATACACGTACTATAATCAAAACCGTGTATTATACTACGTAGAAACCAAGTAAATAATAAAGAAATATAACCCAGAAAAAAATATTAGATCTACTGTAAGGAAGCACTCGGTCCTCAATAGGTTCAACGCCGAATCACTATAACCGCATGATGATAAGTTAAATCTTGTAACACATATACAACATCGACATTTTGCATCCAACTTCGAAATGAAATTCTCTGTGAATGGTCATGTTAAGAGCTGGAAAGTTTCCCTAGGATTCCATCGTTACAGTAGATTAGTGCTTAAGTAAAATAGTTTACATCGAGCACAACTTTTGTTGTTTATATCCGATTGTGTAAACATTTACAGGTATTATGTGGGGTTATGTGAACCCCAAAGTATTAATCCACCACCCGTGCAGTCATGGCGGTAAGTTACAGCAACAATGAATCAATTTCCAGAATAAATCCATCTCTAAAATCAGTCTTTGGGCATGGAATGGAAGATCATCTATCTATACTATTAATAAGAATGAAACTCCGTCCGTTTGTCCGTTTGTCGTGTCTATGCACGGCCAAACGGCTGAGTGGGGGGAGTCTACGAGTGTTGGGATGTTCTTGGGATTTTCCGATAGGGTGTATAAGCGAATTTAAAATTGTCTAATCCCACCCGAACCATGGGCCGTAGGGCGGGAGGGGGGTCGAAGTAAGAATTAATGTGCGCTTTTTGGACTTCCCCGCTTCCTCTACCCCTCCAAACGGCCGTTGAAAATTCCGGAAAAATACCGATTTCTTAGGTTTTTGAACGAGGAAGACGACGGCGTGATCGGATCGCGAAAAAAGTATCGGGAAATGCGTAAAAAAGATGCGAGAGTTTTCTCGAAAAGTCCGACAAAGACTACGTTTTTTCCGATTAAAATATACCCCATAAAGGTACATTTTTCGGAACGGTTTTCGCGGGCGAAATAAAGGTTTGATCCCGCCGAATCTGAATCCGAAATCGGATATCGAAAAAAGTGACGAGAACTCGGTCAAATTGCGAGCGGAAGCGAGCAAAGCGATTAAAATTGTGCCGTGGACGAGAGAAGGCTCAAGAATTGACGTGAAGGGTTCGATGTCACAATGTTGCGAGGCGAGCAGGTATGCCTACATACAGGTACACGCACTTACGTCTTGAAGGGTATACAGGTATACCTTGCGAGCGAAGCGAGAGCCATGTCAACAGAATAAATTCGGATTTTTTCCTACAAATATACAGCAATACCTTGCGAGCGAAGCGAGCAACATCCCCAAATAAACTTTTTGTGGTTCCACGTAGTTTCATAAGATTTAATTTGTTTGTAAGAATTTCCAACAGAAAAAAACGTCTGCCAAGTTGGGTGGGCAGTATAACTTCCTCAAGCGAGCGAAGCGAGCAGCATCCCTTACAGAAGTTAAACCTACCCTTAGGGATCTATCGTTTGCGAGCGAAGCGAGCAATATCCCCTACATGCCACACTTTGCGAGCGAAGCAAGCAATATTCCCTACATGCCACACTTTGCGAGCGAAGCGAGCAATTGAATGGGGGGTCCGGGGGGCTTGCCCCCCGGCTGGACGTGGAGGCGAGCGTAGCGAGCCGGAGCGGCTAGTATTGAATAAGGCCAAGTCAGTGCACGCGGACTTGACCGATCGGAAGATCACCCGCATCCCTACATTCATCAACGATGTGGCAATTACAAAAGCGAACGAAGTCAAATTTATCGGCATAACGCTAAATGCCTGCACAGATGAAAGGATTATGTTGGGGAAAAAAAAAAAAAAAACTGAACTCGTGTTGAAACATATGCAAAATGTACCGTAACATGGGGTTACTTCCTACCAGGTGGTACAACTTCAGACCAGCGTAGGAATGCAGGCGCAGAGCCCTCTACCGGCCATAGAAATGAAATTAGGAAGTTCATTAAGGTCCCAATGGTAGCGCATTACTCAAACCTACATGAAACCTGAAGACAAGTTTCTTGACGTCGCTTATCATCATTTTCTTCACGTTTTTGTTATCAGCTATTTTGACACATTTTCCTGTTGTGTATATAGTGTGCCTGCAGCTACATATTTTCGCTAGATTTTCCGAAAAGGTAAGTTCACATACTTCTTCAAAATTATATGAGGAATTTAACTAAGAAATCAGATGTTTTATTTGGTTGTTAGTTAATTTTCCAGAAACGAAAAACTAAGAGTCGCCACTTTGGGATGCAACTTCCGACCACCCGATTTTTTGTGTTTTAGAGCATTTTTACGTGTTTTTCTCATTTTGATTGAGCTTACTCATGTTTCAGTGTTTTCTATGTGTTACAGGCATGCCACGAAAGTACCGAAAGAAAGTCGGGGGCCGTCCCTATAGAAATTATACCCAAGACACTTTGGAGGCAGCTCTGAAGGCAGCTCATTTCTGGTTTTGTTTTGTATGGAATAAATGTTTAAAAATGAAATATTTTTGTCGTAATAGGTGAGAGAACCCATCTGGTAGCAAAATACGGGGGTAATATCGAGCCAGGGTTTTGATTATTTGAGTGAAAAAACGCGAGTGGTCAGAAGTTGCCCCCACGCGGGGTAATGACTATACCACTTTTACCTTTGTTTTTCATGGGTTCCTAATGCTCGAATGTTAAATTTTGAAATGGGAATATAACGGTGAATAGATCAGGTGTGACATATTGAAAGGCCAACTCGATTGAAGAGATACAGACAGAGAAATCTCAAAAAAAAACCTGAAAGCGTGGTCTGAAGTAACCCCTTTCCTACTACTGGCTTATCTGCCAGAGGAGTTTATGACAATGCCGCACAAAGCCCCAAAAAAGAATTAATGCAGTATGACAGTTCCACGCTATGAGTCAACGTTGAATCTGCCCCTTGTCACGTAACAATCCACCGTAATTTCTGGCAAACAAGGGGCCGGTAGGTATCACGCCATATCAGACGTCGGGTGGCTAACACATGACATCTGTACGAACAATCCTTGATCAATTACCTTATGAACTCGCTTTTTTCTGAAATTAGATCCTACAACTATGTCAAGGACTCGCAGATCACCGCAACTAGGCAACCATCAACAGTTTTTCTTATTCTTCTACTTCTTTCTTATTCTTCTAATAAATATATATATACTCGGCGCTTCGCGCCTCGCCGGGGGGCTTCGCCCCTCTGGACCCCCCTAATCTATACTCGGCGCTTCGCGCCTCGCCGCATCTTTTCTCTTTTCTACTGCGTAGAAAACGAGGATAATTTGCTATGCAATTCTTAGCCTGAATCAACTTAGTTTTGGAATGTAGCCAGGTACGTAAGGAGAGGGAAATTGGTAGCATGAAATATGAACATTTATCACATAAATCAAGCGCTTTCCAGAAAACGCTTGCATACGAGTCTGCAACACATTGGAACATTTCATGTCTTCAGTTGCCGACGCGTAGGTATGTGTAGCAGACTCGTATGCAATCAGAAATTAACAAGCGGTTGCAATCATGTTCACAATATCAATTATTGAGAATGATCACCTGTGTGTAAACAATAATTCAAATAACCATGCTCATAACTGTGATTGTTGGCCACGCACTTCGCAGTAGTTGACATAATATGATTGGATAAATCGAGAGCTTTCGAACGAATGGTGAACGAATTTTGTGGGATGAAAAACGACGAAGTACCATTTCCCTAGCAACGTCTCGGTTGTAAGCGGAAATCATCAGAAATTGAGCATATTTCGTTACGTAACGTAACGTAACATAACGAAAATTTGGTTGTGTGCCATAGCAAAGACATGAAATGTCAAAAATTATTGGGGGTCGGCCTAAGAATTGCATAGCAATTGATATATATATATATATATATATATATATTTTTTTTTTTCTTTTTTTTTTTTTGTATACCTAATGAAACAATTTATGGCATTTTCTTCTTTTTATGCTCACTGCAATCTCAATTCATAAACTAAAAAATCTGCAATCATCTAAAATACCTAATACATTCTGAACACAACAAAGAATAAACATGGAGGCAAAGAAGCTTTCACTTATAACTTATAACAGAATTTTGTTACGGATCTGTTCCTGGAACACTTCAAAAACGGACTGAAACTCAGAGGCTGGGATTCAAACCCCTGCAGCGCTGGAGAATTGACTCACCTAATTAATATTGTAAGGTGGGTAATCTTCGGCTCACTGGGCACTCTCGAAGAAAGGAAGAAATTAGATCGTGAGGTTCCCTCAAGGCGGAATAAAACCCCCTCCCACAGTCAATCCGCCCTTTCATTTCACCCCGACGCAGACCTCCGACGTCCGAAACAGCCCTTGGCCCTTCCATACAGTTCCCGGGCTCTTCTTTTATCTGGCTAAATTACAGCGAGATACCGCCAAAGACCAGTGTTTTTGGCCCGAGTCCAACGGCACTTAATCTCCCACCACCCAGCGTCCTCCGTCCGTACGGCGGGTCTAGTAGTTTGGCCCGGGCCACAAGTTCCCACTGAAAAGCTCGGGGATCTGTTGATCCGGCGATATATGCGGCGGGAACCTCCTTTTCTTCACGCGTAACGTACTCAAGACTCCCCGGGAGATAAACGTAAACTCCCAAATAAGTTTCTAACAGTAAAACACAACTTTCCCCTCCACTTTCCAAACCGCAATAGATGGTTTCAACGGTGCCCTCCGTTACGATTACGATTTTTACCATTTACAACTAGTACATTTTGATTTTCATTTTTTTTTAATCATTTAATAATGATTAACAGGACGTTTCCATTTGTTTTCGTCACGTCACGAGCGTCACGTCAAGGTGGGGTTTTCTATTGATTTTCACGTACAACCAATGCGTTACTAGGGAAGTGTAACTCCCTTAGTTTTCATAGCTGGAAAATCGTTAGCCACTTTTTGGAATGCTTTCATTTTATCACAGTATCTCATAATCCCTAAGCCTCTGCAGTGTCAAGGAAAGCTGATTTATCACGCTCAGTTATAAACTAATATTGCTAAGTAACCATAATGAACTAATAATGAGTAAAATTAATCATTATTAAATTATCTGACTGTAGAACCGTAGGTCTACCGTCCGTTTTTGGTTTATTATTTCCAATAATAAGCCTATGTGATCGTATAGCAAAAAATTTTTATAACCCCCCCTCAAACTTTGTCACTTTACGTTTCAAGGTGCGTAGAATCCAAATTTGAAATGTCCGTCCGCCGTCCGCCGTTCGCCGTCCGCCGTCCGCCGTCCGCCGTCCGCCGTCCGGGCCATAAAAGGCCTAAGAATTGACTTAAAAAACCCGTCCTTTCGCCCATAGACTCCATTTGGGGTCTAGTTGGTCCTAACGTTTAACCATCCCGATCGCTTTACTCGCATAGATGCTATGGGCCAAAAACGGGCGAAAAAGTGTCATTTCAAGGCTTTGTTAGACTTACGCACGCACGCACGCCTGGCACGCTTGGCAGGGGGTCACGGTGGGCGGTGAGGGGGGGTGAGCGGGGGGTGGAGTGAGAAGAGGCGCCGGCGCCGCGGCACCTTGTGGTGGATACGGCGCCGGCGTTCCCTCGAGGCATGAATATAATGTTTTTTTCAAGGTCATATTTGTGTGTTAATACCAAAGCTTTTCCTACGCATATTTAATAACATATCCTCTCGACTTTGCGTACGTAGTTAGATAATGATATTATTAAGGCAATAACTATTTGAATAGATAGGAGCTCAAATCGAGAAATATAAACATGCGTATATAATTATAGAAGTATGGGTTGTGGCAACTCGAAATAGGACACGCCGAGGAGTCTGGACGGGCCTTATGACGTAAGCTAGCCAACTAAAACTATGATCATACTCAATTGAAAAAATAATAAACCTTTGTGAAATAATTTGCAGCGTTTTTAATTTAGGGTCATATTCTGAAAGGAAACAAGCAAACAAAGAAAGTTCCAATCTTTTGACATTTTCATGTCTTTGCCCTGGCACATTGCACAAAAAACTGTCACGTAACGTAACGTAAATATTTTGACGATTTCCGCTTACAACCGAGTCGTTGCTAGGGATATGATACTTCGTCGTTTTTCATCCCACAAAATTCGTTGACCATTCGTTCGAAAGCTCTCGATTTATCCAACCATATATATACTACTACGAAGTGCGTGGCCAACAAGCTGGGTTATATGATTAATTGTTTACACACAGGTGATCATTCTCAATTATTGATATTGTGAACATGATTGCAACCGCTTGTTAATTTCTGATGATTTCATTAAGCTGGTGTTTCGATTATGTGATTCATAGCAGGTGATCCGAATATTGCGAGAACGGTTTGATTTGTGAAGCGGTGGTTAAATCATTTTAATAGGTAATTTCTACACTTTACACTATAGGAAGCTGTAATTTCGTATGTAGTCTCTTTAGCCTCTTTCTATAATAAAGTGAATGTTTACTCGCGAGTTTCTATTAGGAGATCATCATCTCACAAGAGCTCAATCGCCGTGATCATTTCTATAATAAAGTGAATGTTTACTCGCGAGTTTGTATTAGGAGATCATCATCTCACAAGAGCTCAATCGTCGTGATCATTTCTATAATAAAGTGAGAGCGAGGAGGTAAAACATGATTCCATGTTTTTTACATTTTAGCAGTCAGGCTCAAAGTAATAACATCCGGGGGGTTCCAGGGGGGCAAAGCCCCCTGGCGGGGTCAAGGGGCGGAGCCCCTTGTGAGGACCGAAAGAGCCGAGTTTTTTAATTTAGGGTCATGTTCTGAAATGAAACAAGCAAACAGAAAAAGTTCCAGTCTTTTTATTCTCAAACGCTTTTTTTTTTTTTTTTTTTAATAGGGTTTACGTTTTAGGATAAGTAGACAACAAAAATAGAATTTATAAAATCCTTCAGTGGCTCCGTCGAAGGTTTTCTCCAACACTATTGGACCAATGAAAAACTGGCTGAAAATCATACATCGGGCGAGGATTATGCAATCTCTGCATGATTTCCATTGTATCCCATGCGGTAAAAATTATTATGTAAAATGTAGGGGGGAAAACCTTTTTTCGGAAAAACACTTTCGGAATACTTAGTTTTTTTGTGATTTAAATATTGTAATTATTATTTCAATGAGTGAATGAGACCACCCAGAATGCTTACATTCAAATAATTTGGGTACAGCGTTATAATTTAATCGCTGTACCCTTCAATTTTTCTCCTTTCCGATCTGCCACTGAAAACCATGATGGCACTCCATTTTGAGACGGTGGGCAACACGGCACACTTTAGGTTCGTGCTACTTGCAGTGTCTCTTCCGCTTAATAACCGTTTTGGTTGTGGTGCGGCTTAAAACACTACAAAAATATAATAAAAATAATTGAAATGAATAAATAATAATAAATAAAGAGTAGTGTAATAGTTAGCAGCAGTTTTTGTGGCATAGAATGAAACTTTTTGGGCTTAACGCATTGGACCTTGACGGAAAGAGAAAATTGTGACTTCGAGAAGCGATGGAAAGGCGGGAAGGAAAAAATGAGGATCGTCTTCGGAAGTGAGGTGTCGTATGCAGAGGGCTGTAGGGTCGGGAATAGAATTCAATTATTCAGGGCCCCTCGCGTTCCGTCGAGCCGATAGTTGCTTATCATGTTGCCTATGGCATCTGCCGCTAACCTCGAGGGCGTGAGGGCGGGAAAAGGTGGACGGGATCAACTTTATTTAACGTGCTACGGAATGGCTACAAAAAATTGTTTCCCCCTCTTCACCCGCACCAACTGCCTCCGATACGTACGTGCCGTGATATCCTTTCCAAACCGTTTCTTGAGGGATTCCCCTAAAACGACACGTAGGTTATATAGGGTGACTCAGATTCCTCCCCCCCCCCTCCCCAATCGCCATTTACTTTTTTGCATTTTCGAAGATATCAAATGTAATCTTCCAAGAAAACTATTTTATCTGTACCTGTTTTGGTTTATTATTTTAAATAAAGAACCTTTGAAATCAACCAAGAAACAAAAATGCTATCCCACCGCCCTCAAAATTTGTTGGTGAACATTTCTAATTCTAATTTATTAAAAAATAAATCGGTAAGTCCTCAGTATGCCGTCTAAAGCTTCTGTCCGATACTACTGAGGGCCACTTTCACCAACAACTTATAAATCCGAGATTGGCCAAACTCGATTAAATATAATCTCGAGGATCAAACCTTGGCGTCTTTCACCAACCCGAAATTCGTTTAAACCAAGATTGGAATAATCGAGTTTCCCTAACGGAGATTCCGGAAACTGTCCAATGAAAAATTGGACAATTTGAAATGACAGTTAGAAAACCAGCCATGTGTCCGACATATCAAGACAATAAAGCAGTGAATCACAACCACGACCCGTTTTTACCCGCGATGTTTTTATCTAGTTACCTAGTTACTATCTACTCGCAACTTTTCGTTGACTTCCAAAAACGAAAGTGTGACACATCATTTGACGGAAGCAGGACGGTTGATCACCTTATTTAAATGTACATAAGTTATTTTATGTGGTATAGGTAGGTAGGTACATACTGTACAAGGGATAGCAATTCAACATCGTATTATAACGTGCTATCATCATCGATTATACTTTATTTTCCTACCATCTTACATCAATTTCGTATTATAATTCATCGATTTGATGGTATAAAAGCCTTTTTCCAACTTATACCTGTTCGAAGGGAACTCCAGGTGAGTGTCGATAAGCTTGAGGACTTTCAAAACTGTCGGTTTTGGGAGCCGGAATCTCCGCCGAAATTCGACGTCGTCCAACCCGTCAAAATGTGGAATGGATCGTCCTTGGGCGTCGTTGCAGGACATCGTCCTCATCCGAGGAATCAAATTAATCCGAGCGATAAATCGCGTGAATTCATCATCAAAAACTTGAATAACAATAAACTATATATAAACTATAATAATAAACTGTGAACCAAACTGTAGAGATATGAGGAATCAGCTGTTGGTGCGCGGCCATTTTGCTCGATATCATTTTTATCACTAATCTGAGATTGGCAAGAGTTAACTGGCCGAGATTGGGAGATTAACCTCAAGCCACCTCGTTAGGAGTTTAAACTCGTAAAGTGGTTTGGTGAAAGACGATTAGCTGGAATCTCGATTATTTGTTAATCTTTTCTAACTTAAACTCGTTTATGTTGTTGGTGAAAGTGGCCCTGAACCAATGATTATGAAACTGGGGACAAAAATCACATATGGGGTTTAGTTGATCCTTGAAAGCTCAGCATCAATTTCGGTCCAACCTAAAGGGTAGAATGTAAGGGCTCAAATATTGAAAATCGAGATCTCGAAAACTTTCAGAATAAGAGTACCTAACCCCGTTTTTTTATTTTTTTTATTATTATTATTATTATTATTTTTTTTTTTTTTTTTTTTTTTTTTTTTTTCTTTCCAAATGATAAAATCCAAATAATTTATATATTATTCATAGAGATATCTATGTAGAAAAAGTTTTTTTTGACGAATTTAAATGTCAAATAATTTTGTACATAAAGACGACCTGAAATTTCAATAAAATTTAGACAAATATCGCTTAAACTAACAAAACTGCTCAAATCCCCAACAAGTTTATTATTATCGCACAACAATACTATTGTAACCGTATGAAAATTATACGAACGGGAAGAACATTAAGAAACGAGACACATTTGTATGAACGAGAAAATTAGAAGGAACTATATTTTTAATCTGCACAACAGAATAAAAATCATTCCATTCTCATGGTAACGTAACATATGGAGCCATGGGTTTGAACGATCACAACAGTCTCTCCCACTAATTTAAAATGGCACAGGGGCTTAAAACAACAGCTTCCCAGATTTCAGCATAATGCCTACCACACATAGTTTTTCAGTCATTCTGGAGGGCGCCTGGCTCGCAGGAACAGCGATCAACACCCAACTGACTACTTTGTTGACTGATTGGAGTCGATTCGGCACCAGTTGCATGAGTTGAAGCGACAGAATGATGTGTATGACTCAAGATTACAGTTATTAGAAACAGATAACCCTGGACCCAGTAACGCGATACTTCCCGACGTCTATGCTCAAAATCAATGTGCTGCCACCACTGTTCCTACCACTTCAGCTCCAGCCTTAGAACACATGGCATGCGGTCAAAGGCATGAGGGAATTGAATGAATTACGAAGGAGAAACTGCTTGGGAAGACTTTGCAGGACACCTAGTGATGGTAGCTGAAGAGAGTGGATGCTAGCAAGAAAGGCACGAAAACTAGCAAGCGCTGTTCGTGAGGCTGCAGTCCGAGTCGTCCTAGCCATAGTGCCACCTCAACACAGGGCAGACTTCAACTTCCTTGCTGCTGCTCTCAGTACGCGATTCGGGCAGCAATGGAAAATATGAAAGAATTGAATTGGACGTTCTGTTTCTAGGTGGGAGACGTATGACCTGCAACGAGGTTCATTTTCGACTAATACCCATGATCGAACGACAATTTTCACTATCTGCTATACGTTCTGATGGTTGGAGACTATATTGAATCATCCAGCATGCTTATAAACTTGTATTCCTCCGAGGAATATCATATTTTTAGGGAATTTGGATCTTTTGTTTCTAAACGACTCCCTCTAATTCAATACAGTGAGGCAATTAGCAGTAAAATAGCTTTGATCGAAGTCTTCAGAACAAACTCTGATCCTCCCTTCGGAGGGCAGCTGATGACGAATGCGACGCAGTCGGACAAATAACCCCAACCGAAAATAGTTACGTATTTTATTTTAATGATTTTACCTTGAATCTCTACCAGTCGGTTACTCGAATTGGGTGAAAAATATGTCATAATGATCATGAGCAAATCCTTAGGCAGGCTTTCGCTAATCACTTCTGATTGCTCTTTCCAAAGATAATTCGAATAAATGGGTCCACCGGAAAGATGGTGGCTCCGATGGGAATGAAAGAAAAACATTGGGCTGTGATGATGTTATTTATTGATTGTACTAAAGACCCGAGACGAAAATAAATAGAGAAAAGAGAGGCGGAATTCTTCGAATTTTTTTCCCAAGACATAAGGGTCTGAAATCTTCTCTTTTCTTATGTTGAAGTTTTTCCTATGTAAGAAATGAGAGCATTGAGCCAATTAGAACTCCCGCTCTTGATGTTATTACCATCAGAGAATACAATAAGATATTTTCAAATAAAGCCACGAAAATGATGCTGTCATTTAGTTAATTATGAAATAGCGGTCACAATGATATCAGAGTGAATGACTTCACACACAAATAAACACTCCCTCCCCACTCTTCCACCACATTTACTCTTCTTAGAAATTGGTACTACAAAAAAAACGCTTCATGGCGAAGGATTCTTACTTACGACGCCATTATTGTTGTGCCTCAGGGATGCTTACTGTTCATTTCTATACAACAAAATATATAAATGCATTCAAAAATAATTATGAGAACCTTCGGCAAACCACTGTTGCAGGGAACATAGCAAAATTACATATCTAACAGGTTGAAATGACCCAGTATGGATATATATGTGGTAAGCTGGAATGAATAATACAAAGAATTCAACCAATGGCGACCTTCATTGCAATATTCTTTATAAATGTAGCTGTAAGAAAATTATTTAAGGAAGAATCTGTCACAAATTCTGTCAAGATTATGATTTTTATTGTAATTAAAATAATTAGTGAAGAATAACGCAATGAAATTATGGCAGGTGAGGATACCAAATTTAAATGTGAATATAAATTTAAGGAGCTATGAATAATGATTAGCTGTTGTTCGCTTAACGTGTCACTAGTTCCTACACTTAAAGTATGAGATTGAATCCTTCAAAGTTCACTCGTTGTTCTTTCGAACGTTCCCAGTAACATTTCTATCTTGATCCCAAATTGCTATAACTAAAAGAATTATTCAAATCTTTTTTTCAGCAGCGTGAATAATATTTACGACAATTATTATTAATCAAAGTCAGTTACATTGCGTGAAACTCGTCAATGACTCATCACAACAATTATTTCAGCGGCTTGCTTTCAAATACCAAGTCTGAAATTTGGTTTTTCGTGCAAAGCATTGCCTACATTAATTTTCCAGTGCGTGACTTCACGAGGTGGTCAACTTCGCGTTTTGTCGTGATAGCTAGAAACTAAACGGAGCAACAGCCTGCGATGTCGCCAAACAAGATCTTTGTGAAAAGGGGGAAATGAATTCAGTTACATATGTATGAACGGAGAAATGTCAGAAGTGACTTCCGGGGTTGATTGCCCACTAGTCTGCGTATTACGCGTTCATATCATTTCCATAGATGCATATTCAACGCTCCATTTCATGCATTGTGGATTCGGCAAACTATTGAGTGATAATTGAGTTTTTGCTACGAATCCAGCGGGATCTTAAGCCCTTATCATGGTGAGTGAATCGTTACTCTCGGTCGAATCAAAATCATCGTTAATGTAAGGGTTGAGGACAAATGATTGCAAATCATCTGCATGCTTGCAGTACTTGCTCCATCTTAACTTTGTAGCTGTTCTTCCCTATCAGGGGAAAAGCTTGATCCACAAAAGATGAGTAGATGATTTTACCTTTCAATGAATGTCATTGCTCCAGGATTGCTGTGCAGCTGTTTTCTCCTTTGAAAGTACTTGCTCCATCACACACAACACTGCAAGTCACTTGCTGTATGACTTGGGAAACACAATCTACAAGGATTAGGAAACTATTCGGTGTCATCACATTTTTTTAGGAATGGCTGGTAGAACGGTATCGAGAGTTCTGAACGCTTTACTACTAAACTTCCAGACGTGTTCACTTAGGTAAATTTCAATCAACCTAGTATGAATACAGGTTTTTCAGGCAACAACCAGCTAATTTCAAATTTCATCAATTCTACGAAGATGGTCTTATTCTCTCGTGATTCTATTGTAGGTACAAATAAACGTACAGAAATTAGTTTGGCGTGGAAATATGAATGAGACTTCATAATCTTGAGTAGTGGACGATTATTGATTAATATGCTAACTGCCCATCAAATTTCAGCATGAAACATGTACCTACAATACATCAACTACCATCAGAAAGTAATGGTTTTACCCTAGAAGCAATCTATACAATGGAAGTGCAACTTCCTCAGTTTTCTTCCCGCAAAAATCCACCACCCGATAAAAAACTCTGGATTTATTAAATATATCCACATCGCGTGGGTACTACAAATTTAAATATTCATGAAATGAATGGACCATTCATTTTGCGCCTCTATATTCTTTATTTCAGACAATCTGCTTTCTAGAGCATGTTTGACATTTTAGAATTTCATCCACAGGCTTCAAGTAGTAGCAAAGGGGGGGCTCAAAAGCCTCTACCAGCCATGCAGCTTTGAATATTTATTGTTCCTAAATTTTTTTTTTTTTTTCGAATAACTCTTGAAATCTGTGCAGGTGGAAAGCCAATGCATGTAAAAGTTGGCTATAAGAGTGAGCTATAAGCTATCGGCTGTGAGCACCATACGTAATTGAGTTGCGTAGGGTATAGTGCGAATTGCGGAGCAGTGCGAATGTATAATAATAACCAATTGTTGTCTTCTTCGTTAAAAATACTTATATATATGGTTCCTTTGAAATATTTCGGTGGTCTCGCTTCAGAACACCTTCACATCCTATTAATTATGTTCTTGCAGTTTTCCTTGCTGCTAATCTATAAACCAATGGATATATATATATATATATATATATATATATATATATATATTTTTTTTTTTTTTTTTTTTTTTTGACAAGTTTTATTGCTGCGCCAAGTAATAACAACTTATAAGCAATATTCATGTGATAAATTATTATACATTTTCTTAAGATCTAATATACATCACTTTAGACTTATTGTTCTGATTATTAAGTCACTAGTCTTGATGTTCATTTTATTTCACTTAGTTCATCGGTTTAGTTATTTTAAGTCTCCTAAGTAGATCTTCGGTGTCAAGGAGCTGAACGACATCCTCGTTAACATGATCTCTGAGCCTCAAAAGGTGATTGACGGCTTGCTTGCGGACTTGCTGCCTACGTTATGTTTTTAATGTTAAGGTACGACATTCCGTTTCTGGGCTACAGATACTTTGCTTACCCTTGAGTAAATATTTTATTTTTCGCCATCTGAAAACGCTATATTTAATCTTGAGCGGTTCTTTGCCTGACTACTTGGACAACCTGACCACGAGAGCTGCCTCTTCGAGGTCAAACATCCTGATGATCTCCCGCCATTTCAGTCGAACCATGGCCAGGTTCTTTGTGGTGGCTGGGGCTAGGGTTTGGAACGCCCTCCCATTGTCTGTTCGTGCGTCCCCTTCCATTGGTCGGTTTTTAAGCTATCTTAAGCAGCACCTGAATACCGACAATTGAATAACCTAATATTATGTGCACCCCCCCCCTCCCCCCCTTGTTTTTTCTTCCCCTTACGATGGATGCTTAATTTTCTTCCTCTCAAATTCTTCTCCTTTTAGCGAATTTTTGAAGAAAATTAAGCTATTGCTCTCGCCTCAAAATTTGTAGAATGTGAATTTTTGAAAACATTTTATGCAGAAATCCGTTTCAGGCTATTCTGAATCATATTCTGAAGTTTAACGCATTTTTTTATGTATGTATGTATGTATGTATGTATGTATATATGTATATATGTATATATGTATGTATGTATGTATGTGTCATTCCAGACGATAACTGTCCGTAGAATTGTGCTAGAAACTTCAAACAAATTTTAAAATGTTAAGGACACAAAACGAAAGTTCAAGTTCGTTGGCCAGCATGATCGGATTACATCTTCGGGTTGAAATTTTCAAAAATGTAGTCAAAAATTTCAAAATAGCCTGTTTTTTTCGATTTGTTGTGCGAAATAATTTTTTCAGCATACTAACATGTGGTATATTCGGAATCAGCGTAAAATTTCCTATAAGAATATGTATCAAGTTTTCAAAAATTTCAAAGTTGAAAAATCAGTCAAAAATCGAAATAATGCCGTTCGCTAGTTGTAAATAGCGACTGAAATGTCGAAGATTTCTTTTTTTTCTCTCAATTAAGTAACCATAATTTTTGTTTCTTTTAGCGAATTTTTGAAGAAAATTAAGCTATTGCTCTCGCCTCAAAATTTGTAGAATGTAAATTTTTGAAAAAATTTTATGTGGAAATCCGTTTCAGGCTATTCTGAATCATATTCTGAAGTTTAACGCATTTTTTTATGTATGTATGTATGTATATATGTATATATGTATATATGTATGTATGTATGTATGTATGTATGTGTCATTCCAGACGATAACTGTCCGTAGAATTGTGCTAGAAACTTCAAACAAATTTTAAAATGTTAAGGACACAAAAAGAAAGTTCAAGTTCGTTGGCCAGCATGATCGGATTACATCTTCGGGTTGAAATTTTCAAAATGTAGTCAAAAATTTCAAAATAGCCTGTTTTTTGCGATTTGTTGTGCGAAATAATTTTTTCAGCATACTAACATGTGGTATATTCGGAATCAGCGTAAAATTTCCTATAAGAATATGTATCAAGGTTTTAAAAATTTCAAAGTTGAAAAATCAGTCAAAAATCGAAATAATGCCGTTCGCTAGTTGTAAAAATCGGTAATATTTGCATGAAACATTGTCCGAATTCAGATTGAACTACTCTTATGGAAGTATCCCTGTATAACCAATCCTAGAACCATGCTGTTTAAAACGTAGGTAGTAGGTGCTTGTTAAAAAAAATAAAAAAATAAATAAAATGTGTAATGATAACTGATGAGTTTACTTAGTGAAATATTCCGTCCTCCGATTCTCTTGGTCGCTCTTTTTAATGTTTTACGCTCAACTGTTTTAGGACTTGAATTAATAATTTGATTCCATGTTTGTCTATCAAAATCATAAACTACAATTTCTCTACACGATCAATAGCGACTGAAATGTCGAAGATTTCTTCAAAAATTCGCTCATGGGGTCATGCTGCATGACTGGACTTTTTTTATCCCCTCTAACTTTTTCTTGTCACTATTCCTTAGCCATAATTATTCTACGTTTTGCCGTTTTATACAGTTTATTGTACCTTCACCATACGTGGTTCATGTGACCCGCTATGGACAATCTTTACATGTCTTAGGGTTAATAAATGTTTTATTATTATTATTATTATTATAATTATTATAACCTCATTGACAGATTCAACTTTCAACTCACAAAGTAATCTATCGTTTCTGAAATATCTGTATGCATCAACGCAGGTACGCAGAACATTATTCTGAAAGCGCTGAATAATGTTGCGGTTACTTTGTGCAGTGCACCCCCACAGTTGCGCACAGGTTTGAGGACTTGGTTGTACAATATGAGCTTATTGTGGATAGACAGTTTTGAGTGTCTTCCCATAAGCCAGTACATTTTTCTGAATTTGATAACTAGTTCAGACTTTTTGTTTTTAACATGTGATTTCCACCTCAGTTATCCATCGAGTGTCATTCCAAGATATTTAGCTTCATTGGCATAAGGAATCGCCTTGTTGTCAAGGAAGGCTGGCACGTAGTTGATCCTTTTATTTGTGAAATCAACATGTACAGACTTCGCTTCATTCAATCTAATTCTCCATCTTTTTGTCCATTCATGGATGCGAAGTATGGAGTGGTTTAATAAAGGATATATTCTCGTTTATTATTTGTTTTCATAATCATATATGCCTATTCTATAACCATACCTAATCTTCTTTAATTTTCTATTGAAGTTGTTGTTTTTGGTTTATTATTTTCAATAATGAACCTTTGTAGTCGACGAAGCTTCGATTTTTGTAAATCTGAATATTTTTGAATTTGTCAAATAAATGAAATGAAATTAAATAAAGAGAAAATTTTTTTTAACGCCCCTCAAAATTCAAGATGCGAAGAATCCAACAATAAAAAAAAAAAAAAATCGTTCGTTTGAAGCTTTTTTTCCAAAACTACTGGACCAAACTTTATGGAAGTTGACTAAAAAATCATACATTGGCCGAGGATGTGTCAGTAATATTGGCATAAATTTTGCTCTACCCTAAAAGGTAGATCTTCAGGGCTGACATATTTTAAAAGCGAGATATCGAAAACTTACCAGGTAACAGTGATATTTTGTGATTGTCATTTACTTATATTTTCCCAAAGAATTAGATGAAATCATCTGAAGAGCCTTAGTACATTAATTCTTTCGTTCTCTAAAAGGGCTAATGGAACAGCGACCCCATGGTTTTGTGCATGAACCTTAAGTTTCATTAATGACCGCTAGATAGTGTCAGGCTTGCTGCAGATTAGCGGCATTGGACGCCGCGGTTACACCAAGTCACGGCACCACATCAGCTCATGAATACTTCCAAGGAATTTGTCATCGGCGATGACGATTGTCGTCATATCAACCGAAAATCGTGATTGATATCGTCTGCAATAGTTTTCGCCATATAGACTCGAATGAAACCATTATAAAAGCTTCAAAAGTTGTCCTTGACTGCAAAATAACGTCACATAGAATCGGTTGAAACGTATTAAAGATCTTTAATGTAACCGGCGCAATACAGTGATGATATAATCAAAGACGTAGGACGGTACATCTCAAAACCTTGATAAATTCGTAGTCGTTTTAGTTATTTGTAGGCCGCTGTATCAAACCGTATTACTTTCACCGCTAGATTTGTCATCCTTGCCTCAAAACCAACGTTCATAGCGAATATGTTTACATTACCTTAAACTTCGTGAGGCCAGCGGAGCAACTAGTTTGCAAACTCTACTTCTTTCTTTCATTCTTCGTTTTTGGCGATCAAGGCAACCGTGTTTTCTTAGAGCCATCTTTGGTGGAGCATGATTTCCCCACCAATTATATCTTGTAGCTACTACCTGTTGCACCTATGTATTAATTATACATCATCTTACCTACAACTTGCCATCTTATTTCATCTCAACCAATTTTACTTTCTCCATCTATGCGTACTGTGCTCACTATTGTTCACTATTATCGTTGGATGAATGGCCATTTGAGGTCAGCGGTTCAACAGTTTTCAACTTTTTAATGTATTGTTACCATTGCAAAATTCAGTCAATTTTTTTATCACCACCCAGCCGACATGGTTGATTTGACATTGGATGCACATTAGGTATTTTGTCACCTAGCTTAATGTCTTCCAACTGAAGGAAATTTAGGTACCTAGAATGTTAACGATATCACTTGATGGAGTCATAATATGTTATTTACGATTATCGGGTCAGCCGATTACCATATACATACACTCCATCATGATACATCTCGCTACAGTTCCTCATCACTTAATTTGTACCATTGGACATCAACATAAGACATATTGAGCTGCTGAAAGCCGGAGGCTTGTTGCTATCGAATAGAAATGGGTTCAGAGTGGCCACTACACGTGTGGTAAAAATTCCTCACCGTATGAATGTCCCACAAAAAGTTACCGGAAACTTAGCAAAACTTACCTTTTGCACTAAGAGCATATTTTGTAAACATTCGAAACGTTCGTAAACTTGTATTCCCTTATTGTAGGAAGTAAGTAAGTTGGTAGCACCAGACAATGTCCAACATTTCCCGGCCTCAATGGAAATCTATTTTCGTTAAATAAAATCAGTTCAGACCGGACTTCGAAAGAGACATTTTTCGGTTTTGTGATCATATACATGGTGACTTCTAGCATTACCATGTTCGTGTAAGTTTCCAATAAATGTTTCACTGAGTAAACTACAGCTGTTCGCTTTTATTTTTGTTTTCCCCTATTCTTATATATAGGTACACTAAAGTGTACTTAAAGACTATACTTGTACTTTCGACAGCATTCCTTTGCACATTGCATTCTGAGTTGGTACGATATATCATATTACCAACTCAATCCCAAATATTATAGGCACGAGAACAGCCCAAAACGAAAAGAAATATTACTTCCGCCTATAGAACAAGTTTTTCCACACCTTGAAAACTTAGTTGAACCTGTACATAATTTCTGCACAATAATCGATCCACATTCCAATTCTCAAGTCAAAACCCTCTGGCAAGACGTCAATCTCTTCTATTGCTATTCTCCGCCTTCTTATTGGCCAACAGAAATATACTTGTTGATGCTACCAGCGTTGGAAAGTTTAGCCACCATCGTTCGACTAGCGTCTCGTCTTCTATAGAAATCAGAATGCTTCGAATGCCAGATAAACCAGACGTGCTCCAATGGGCTGAGTTCATTACCAGGACCGTCGCGCTGATCTAAACAATGGACCCTATAAATCACCTCGCAAGCGCCTCTGATCGACAGCGAGAGATCCAGCAAACGGATTCATGACTTGTTACCCTCGTTAACGACGTGCAGCGGTCGGATATTCGATCGTTACTGTCGTTCAGCAACGCATTCTTTCTATATCACAGTTGCCAAGCGCAAGTTGTTTTCTCTAAGACTATAAAAATTTATTATTTTGTTCTTATTCCGTTTTATTGTTTTCAGTAAAAGTTCCTTGGTACTTTTTATACCATAAATATAAAGATGATAGATACAGTCGTCAAGTTTTCTTGAGTGAAGTATGACTTGTCTTAGTCCACTTTCAATCTATTTGGAATGGTTTTGCAATTCCATCCTTCAATCCTACCCCTTCAGCCTTCATCTGCTTTCCTGCAGTTGCAACAATTGAATTCTTATCCTCATCCATACCAACCTTTGTAATCGGCAAAGGAAAAACTGATTGATCATGAGAAATCGACGTTAGGTAAAAGAAATTCAACTTGGGGAATGCGCACAGGCTACTATGGATTCGACGGCGATGAATCTTATAGGGGACCGTCTTGGAACTAACACACATAATCCTTGGAAATTTCATCAAAATCGGTCCATTATGCTCGGGATTTTGCCTGTGTTAAACAATTTTAGTTTTGCTCATTTGTAACAGTGTTATTATATATATATATATATATATATATATATATTTTTTAATAAATTTATTCCCATATTCTTCATTACAATAAATTAAAAAATGAAATTATGGAAATGCATGTAAAAATAGGATAAATTAACACAACTTCATTTATTGGAAATTATAGCCCCATATGAGCATAAAGCTCGCGCGGGGTCTAGAGTTCAGAAAGTCATTTTCTAATTATCTATAAATTAACAACAATTGATATAAAATACTATTTCTTATTATAATTTACATATTATCATTTATCTTCTCATTTTTATTTATTAAATACTACATTATTATTGCTAATTATTATTATTCTGTCTATAAATAAATTTCGTGTAGGAACGAGTAAGTTCGTTTTACCTTCCCCTCCAAGATTTTTTTCCTTATCTTTTTAGGTAGCTAATCGAAATTTGTTGCACCTTATATAAATAGTTCATTTGAGCCAGAGTGGTCCGCTGAAAAGGAAGTGCAAGCATAGCAACATCTTTGCTCCTAGTTGGTAGTTCGTGTTTTGGGAGCCCAAATTGTTTTTTTTTTTTTTTTTTTTTTTTTTTTTTTTTTTTTAAATATATAATTTCAGTTATTTTGCTTACTTTAACAAGTTTTCTAAACTGGAGTATTTTTAGTTTTTTAAAAATGGGTTCAGAAGGAGCTCAGTAGCCCTCCATATTTATTGTCCTCACAATCATTTTTTGAGAACTAACTATAGGGTTGTAGGCTGTTTTATATCCGCCACTCCAAGTAGGAAGACAGTATAACAAAATAGATTTAGCCAAAGCATCATAAATACAGCATTTGATCTTATCATTTACCACATTAGCGATCTTTGCAAATACGTAAATCAATTTTGTAATTTTATTATTTGTTTCATGGATTTGCGATTCCCACTTCATATGTTGATCAAAAATTAATCCTAAATATCTAGTCTTTATTTGTTTTTGTATGCAGTCACATTTGTCACATCGTTCTATGATACATGTAGGTTGGTGTAATCTAAGAGGGATATTAATGGGTTGGGTTTTCGCTGTGAAAGATTATTCAACCAATCACGATATAATTCACAGAGCATCTTTCTAAAACATTAACCAACTAATAAATGATGGGAAATACAACTATTAGAAATTCACGTTCGCGCATGTGCAAAGGCTTTTATTGATCCGACAGCAATGAAAGTTATAGGGGAACGTAAGGAACTAACCCGCACACTCCAATTCCAGAGTATTTCATTAAAATCGGGCGTGACAAAGTTTTCTCACAGTTTTAAGGACCCGAAATCAATTAGCAAGCTATGAAACAAAAAGCACGTGGAATTTTTGAGTTTAGGAGACACAAATATTTTCGACTTCTTGCACGAACACAAAGTTTCTCTATAACTTCGTTGGTAAGGTAGCAAAAATATAAATGTATCTCCCCTCTTCCCTTGGAAATTGGTTGAGTAAAATTCAAGATATAGAATTTAAAATAAAATAATGAATAATCCGTGCTCCAAAAAATATCTTTCCCGTTTTCTCCGTGTTTCAATCAATTACTAAAAGGGTTGATTTAAGATATTTTTTTCACTTTGAGATGCGAGCTAACGAGCATCCAGACCACCGAATTATACACATCGATCATATTACAATTGAACACTTTAAAGTTAAATTTTACTTACAAAAACTAGATTCAATTACGAAAACTCGACTAGTTGGACAAAAATAGTGATCTGAATGTGTATAGTTTGGTGGTCTTTTTGCTCGCAAGCTCAAATCTCAAAATGAAATAATATCCTAAATCTATCTTTTTGGTAAAATATAAATTAGTTGGACAAATAGATCAAAATCTATGGTTGGCATCGGGAGGGAAAAAATCACCCCAGGATCTCTTGAGATCAAACGGAGACGAGTACTACACCTGTCATTACCCGAATAACTGCTTTACGGAAGCCCAATTACTCTTGTTAAGAAGTCATTATTTATTGCAATATTACTGCATCTAAATCTTTCAACTTTCGATCAAAGTGTATATCTGTGTCATCGGTCATACATGGGTTATACAGTTTCTGTTAGTTACTTTCAATTAGATAGTGGGCGGAAAATCTCGAGTTTTTGACTATGGGAATACCATAGTGCTGACCCCAAAAGTATACCGCAATTATTTAACCTGGATTGTTTAAAAGATGCTTAAAATGTCAATGATGAAGAAGAGTGGAATCTAACGATTCAAAATCACATTTCCAAAATAAGAGAACGATTGTTTAAATCGAGGAAATCTGGTTTTAAAAATGGTGTGATGGGGGGGGCTGAAGTACACCCAGAATTTCCAACATAATAGTCAAAGTTAATCGAAGATTTACGTAATAGTGATCTCATAGAATAGAAAATAAATGTAAGGGAGGGGAGTGTATGAAATCTGATAAGAGGAACGCGACCCACTTCTCTTGGCAGCTGCTTCACGAAATCCACTCAAGTCATTTTTTGTTATCTTTGCCAAATCGTTCTGGATCGCATTGTAGAGACCGTTCCATGATTTGTAGCGACTCTTCATCTCTGAGTTTATTCGTCAGTATATCTCTCCCAACATTTTTATCTTCTTTCTCCCCGTCAAAACCCCAGCTCCTGGACCTATATTCCAGAAGAAATACAGTTTCTCTGATGCACGGCCTTTCATTGAATGAGGTCCCTATTACTTGCAAGGACGTTCTTTGGTGAACTATTGAGGTTGAGATTTTCATTATAGCCAATGCATACAATATGTCCATATCGGAATATTGATGAAAATAAGCGGGAACATCACATAAATCATATTTGGTTGAGCAAACAGGCGCTCACAATAATGAATCCTATACAGAAATGATTCAACGTGTATTAATGAGAAACTATCAATGAGAATAAGGTTCAAATAGAATGGATTCGCCTTACTCAAGAATTCTGTAGGAGGTTTTACGTAGGATACTTCATCCCCCCCTCCCCCCCTCGTACAGGCCGAAAAAAGACAGTTTCCCCCTCTGCAACTTCAAAATCGTGTTGAAACGGTACCGAGCATTTTCTAACACCTGTTTAGCTGAATCAAACGAAACCATCAAGTAACGTGGTTACTGCCACGTAAATAGAGAGTTTTTGATCTTCCCGTAAGATTTTCTCCCGTTGACGCGTAGAGCAGCGTCTAGAGCAAGCAGCTGGAGATGCTAGCTCTTCACGTGATTTTTACGCGTATTTCTACACGTAAACGTGAAAAACCAAATGCGAACGTCACGTTAACGTCTCTATAAGTGTTTCAGAAGCTGTCTCGTATTCTTTTCGTACAACCTATTCTTATTTAAATAATTAATTGCTTTATAATTATTTATAAATACATAAATTATAAATACATTTATTGCTTAGGTACCTTAAATGGCTAAATTTTGTAGCGGAGCATTTCACTATAACCTCTCGACTTGTTGACCAACCAACGTGTTGTTGGCAACCACACTGTGGTTACCTTTGCTGGTAATTGCGTAACTGCGGTTACCTTGGTCACACTGTGGTTACCGGAAGCTGTGGTTACCTTTGCGTCAGGCTATGATGACTACCCGTAGGCCGAAATTCCAACGAATGCATTTTCCCGTGCACGTGTAGATAGGCATTTTTCCCGTACACGCGTAGTTCTACACGTTGACGTGAAGATTCGCGCATGCGCAGTAGGTATTTCAGTATTTTCGCGTACACGGGTAGAAAATTACGGGAAGAACAAAAACTCTCTAACGAGTGAAACAACTTTTAAAGATTAATTGAAACTGAAATCTATATACCTACTGTAAATAATAAGTAGGTAAATTCCTACATACTGCAACTTTGTAGATACGTTAGCGTAAATATAACAGTAGGTTTCTGAATGACCAGACAAACCACAGGTAAAAACTGACGGGACAAACGTGGGTCTGGATAAATCATAGGTAACAGTGAAAACCAGGGTTAACGGAACAAACCATTGGTAGCGAGACAAATAACGAGAACGGGACAAGCCACGAGTAATGGGGTAAACTTCACCCCGGGTATGAATTCAAGAATTAATATTACAATCATACTTGCCAATCCCATTGGAGAAAAATGGTAGTATTATTATATCTCCATCGCATTAGAAACCATACTGAGACTTCAGAAGCCTTCAAAACCTAGTTCACAATTTTAAACAAAACGCTATATAGGGCTGTAGTTATTTAATTTCATTTCAACCTTGTCAGCAGCCACCTCATTAGCAAAGATATAACACTGACGGTCACAGAAGTACCGTCACTTGAGAAAACTCGTTTCTAGCGCTCGTTGTCTTCTTTATTGCAACAAGCTTTACTGCTTGTAAATATAATACGTTGTAATCTGCATTAGCCAGCTGAAGTAGTGTGTTTAACGATAGCACTGCTCTTTATGGTTCCTCGGTGGTTTGTGGTCATTATTATTTCACCAACCAAGAGAGGTAGCAGAAAGATATTGTTTGCAAATGGCACTGTAAATGAATTAAAAGGAGTTTCGTCAGAGCAGTACATTTTTTCATTCCGATTGAATTGAACGGTAATACTTTCCGAAAAGTGAAAAACTGTTCGAAACACCTAAAGGAATACAAAAACTGACCTTTAGAATATACAGAGTAATTCCTGAAGAAAATCATTGGGTGAAACTGCATCCGAAACGAAGTAAAATGCAGCCAACCGTATACCATACACCTCATCCCGGCCCGTTTTCGATGAATGATTACAGCTTATTTCCAAATAACCGTGTTTTTCCCGTAACCCTCAATTTCTCCACGTAAAAACCCCTAATTTCGTCATCGTGTAAGAAGAATACGTCAGAAAGTAAAGATGCAGTAACATTCTTATTTTCCCATATTTTCTCTAGTTTCTGGTGAACAATTGATGCATAATTCAATCCACTATAACTCTAATGATTTACGAAATATGTTCTGAGCTGTGGTTATTGTCATTAATGGAAAAAAGTCCGTCATGCTTCCTCGTGCCCGTAACATCAATGCAAGGATCGTTGAAATACTTTAATTGAGTAATCTTGAAAGGGAAATCGGATTAAAACGGTAAAAATGCTCCCTCAAAAGCAATTGAGGTTTTCGCATGTACAGCAACTACTAATACGATCATGAGGAGACTCATATCAGGGGAAAATCAAATCCTAATTTCCCAATAGTCCACGATCCCACTCCCAAATTCTTGACTCATTTGACCAAAATTTTCCCACTTCTTAATGGATGGTACAGACTGAAATGAACCAGAGAAAGGGCGCCTGGCACGTCAATATTGGTGGAATAAAAAATGGAGGCTTAATGAGCCAATTTCACTGTTTTTCTTTGATAATTCCAAGACGGTATAGCCTACAGAAATTGTTATACATAGCAAAGTTGTCGAGCATAAAAATATAATACGATTCGATTCCAAATCTCTGAATCATCTCCTTAAAGAAGCGAATTACAAACAATGGAAAATCCGGTTAGTTTTGGATCAGTCCTCCACCTCCTCCCGTCAACACTTCTGTCTTTCATAATTACCTAGTGGTGTTAATATTGGTCTAATTTCAGTTTGCTAATGATCATTTTATACAGGGTTAAATACATTCAAGTTCATATCGAGCATATTTTAGCTGACATTTGTTCATCGGATTACAGCAGAACTGATGAATTTAGTGTCATTTTACACATAAACATTGCAGAAACGGGGCTTTACATTGTAGTTAAATGGGAAAGAGACAGAGCTAAAGCTTAATCAATATTAACTTTAGAAAGTATTATACCCACTGTAGAATGAGCGTTAGCAAACTGAAATCATACCAACATTAAGACCGCTAGGTGATTTGAAGGGCAAAAATCAAAACGGTGAGGGGGGCTAAAATTAGCCGGATTTTTTATTGTACTCAATTCCTTTATTTCAGGAGATGATTCAGAGTTTTGGAATCGAATCGTTTTATATTTTAATATAAAATGTATGGTAATGTATGTATAGCGATTTCTGTAGGCAATGCGGTCTCGGAATTATTGAAGAAAAACATTAAAATTGGCACATTAAGCTGTCTTTATGACACTTCTATTTTTTATTACACAAATTTTGACATGACAGATATCCTTTTGCTGGTTCATTTCAGTCTGTACCATCCATTAAGAAGTGGGATTGTTGGTCAAATGAGTCAACAATTAAGGGAGTGAGCTTTTGGACTACGAACCCCCCCCCCCCCCCCCCTTCCCCCAGTATTTAAACGTGATTGGACGAATCGCCTGTAGGAAAACGGCGATAGATGGATTTTACGTTTGCGAATGAGAGCAGGAAAAACTATTGATTTTTAACCAATGAAATTCATAGGGTACTCCGTACTCAACAGAACCCTCACATTCCCACTCATATTGACTTGGGAATGGTTCAATCAGTTCAGGAAGGAAATATATACATCAGAAAAGAAAGGCCAAATATATTGGAAAATCCCCAATCATGGACCATGACCATATGAGCAAAATTTCATACGAAAAAAGCGCGGAAACTTCAAAAATTGTGGTAAAAAATGGCAAAAATTACAAGTATTTTATTAAATTACTAAATATTTTATTCTGCATAGAAGTACAATATAAAAGATGAAATTTACTTTTTTGTATCAATTCTTACCGTGTTTAGCGATTTTTTGGATACATTAAACTGTACCTATTAAAATCCGCTTTTCTCCGATCATGATGATAATGACCAAATAGGCAAGATATATTGTATACGACAATCTAAATACATCCGCAGACCAACAATCCGTAACGTTTTTTTTTTTTTTTTTTTTCTGATCCAAGATTTGTGGAATGACGTGATTTATATGCATACCTAATTTTTAATAACAGCATGAATAAATCATTTCTCAATTTTTTCCCGAATCAAAAACATGTTTGAAGACCATCATATTATGTCCTCCGAATATAAAAAATATTTCTCAAATTTTAAAACCGTACGGGGGAACCGAAAACAATCGGGAAACATATCATTAGAAAAAGCGAAATTTCAGCAAAAAATGCTGCAATTTTCACACAAAGTTTGTTATTTATTGGAGCCCTTCTAAGCGGGACACCTGTCTATAATTATTAAATCAATTATACATTTGGTATCTAAATGTATCTGCATAGATGTAGACGCCCCGAAGAAAATTTGAATTAAATAACAAACCTGCACTTTCCTGGTATTTAACACGAACTGACACGCCAAATGAAAATTAATTATGTAAAATAAATTGCTAACCTACGCTTTGAAGATATCTACAAGTGACTAAAGTTAAAATAACCCCGGTTTTGTGAAGTGACAATGCCATTGGAATTATATCTGCTGATACGAACGTCGTAGATACACGGCGATTTTCGCTATGTTTCACTAGTTACGGTTTGCTCTCATGTTATTGATATTTTATTTATTTATTTTTTTTCTCTCTTTTTTCCTGGCAATGTACTAGTCCTTAGGGAGAGCAAGCGGATGAGCGTATAATGACCCGAGTGGTGCCATCCAATCCTTTGGGATGATGTCTGTAAATGAGACCCCCCCAAATTACTAACACCATGAAAGTTTTTAAGATATCGATTTTCCCATATTTCTGTCCTCAACTACTACCCTTTAGGGTTGATCAGAATTGCTGTAGATGTTACTGGTATATCCCCGGCCGATGGTAATACATAATGAGCCAAATTTCATTTAATTTGTTCCAGTAGTTTCGGAAAAAACTTTTGCAACGGCGGACGGAAGGATTACTATGGTATGGTCGCCTTGGTCGATTACTATGATTCGTTATTGAAAATGATAAACCAAATTAAAAAAAAGAAAGAAAAAAAGAAGGTGTTAGGCCTACCAAATTTTATTTTAAATTCAAAGGAGATAAGATAACGACATTCATGGTATATGAGAATGGAAAAAACAATATTGTATTTTTTTTTTTAGGGATGATTAATTTTGTGTTTTTTCCGCCTTGGCCCCATTGTACGGTGTGCGACGGGTTTTACGTTACACGACTCCATCAAAATTTTGAAAGCTAAAATGTTTGCTGATCCTAGGAATATTGTATATGAGTTCTAATCGGAATTCATATTCTCTTTTTATATACAACTTGAGGCAAATATCATTGGAATCTTGATTCGGCATGTTGGAGGTCCCAAACCAAGCCATCTAATCACAGGTCCCGTGTGAATCGGATCCAGGTTATTCCACTTTGTTATCAAGATTTAAATCCGATGCACTTACATAACAAAGGAAGTTGGATATCTCTCGAAGATCGTGCTGAAATCTGCTGTGGTAGTCCCCACCTTTGCACCTCGAAAGGAACTTGTGTTGAGAGCTTTTCCATTAGGTGCCTCCAGAGTGAATAATTATCTGATATTGTAGGGGGCGAAACTTCGACAAACTTAATTTAGCTGGAATCATACCGTTTCCCACCCAGAGACGAGCGCGAATTTTATTCTAAGGCCGTTTTTACGGAAACCTTCCAAAAAATTACCATCTAAAAGCACAATGGAAAAATTATACTTACGTAATTACGTATTTCAGCAACGTTTCTTTACTTATACAGTTCAAATTATAACAAGCCCCAGTTCCTAGGGAGGAACGTTGAAGATTAACAAGAAACCAATTTAAGGACAGAAAGGCCTTTTCTGTAAAGTCTTATTACGTATCTTATTCTGCTCCAAGATTGGTATTTTTAGAAAAAACCGCGTTTCTTCACGGTTCATCAGCTTTACTCTAAGAACGGAATAAGATATCGCAATTCTGGCTTCACCATCATGTTCAGTGTTTAAGAATCTTTAAAATTTTTGGAACGTCTGAGTAATATAAAATAATTGTACGATTGTAATATAAATATAATTGTAATATAAAATAATTGTCGTAAACTGCTTATTTTTCTGGGAGAACCAACCCATACTCCCCTCTTTGGATAGTCCGAAAATTTTGGATTTTTTCCTGATTTCCGTTAGCTTAAAATTTAGAATTAGGCACTCCCAAGTTCTTCGATATCTCAAAAATTGATATTGATATTGAGATTGAATCTTCTTAGGAAAAACGTCATTAAAATAACTCAAGTGATCAATGATACTGTTGCACATCGTTATGTCCCACTACTGTGTCCCACAATTGCTGAGGTGATAATGATACCGAAACCTGGAAAATCAACAGCCAAGATCCTGTGACCCCTACGAGTACATTGCTGCCATTAATGTCTAAGATATTTGAGAAACTCATAAACAAAGGATTGCGTACTGTAATTTAGGAGTGCAAGCTGATACCATCGAACAGTGAACGTCATTGAAGAAGCGCGAGAAGTTTAAGAAGATGCTGCCCTATCAGTGTGTGGAACTGCTAGATAGCTTTTGTCAGATCGGTTCTTTTGCATCTAACAAAAAAGGACGATGCATGTTCAATTCCAATGGAGATAAACCCTGGTGTACACCAAGAAAGTTATTAGGCCTACCCCTATACTCAGCTGTTCACCAGTGACTCACGAGGAGTTGATCATTACATGTGAGCGACATTTAATAATATTGATAAATCCTTCTCTAAGACCAATCTTTAGACATAGAAATCGACTAAATGAGGCCAAGACAGTGCACGGTGACTTTGTCTACCGGAAAATCAACCTTACTTTCCTTACGCTTAAAGGCATTGATAGCAAGCTGCTCTTGTACCACCAAGTACCCCAGCCAGTACAGGTATATAGAGCGCATTTGTAGGACTACACAGGTCCGACCAATAGATCACCCTCTGTTTTCAGAACACAGTACTACGATGTTACACAGAAATTATGCTCTCCACTGTGAACTTCAAGTTGCCATGACACCGTGGAGCAAGTGATTAGGTGATGTAAAGCTAACGATTGCTCATCTTGTCAGATAAAAAATCACGCAATCCCCCCCACCGCCATTGTGGATTCCTGGTATGGATTCGTCATTTGTATACTCAAGGGGTAAATAATCTACTCGAATTCACAATCAACATTGTATTCGTATACGAATATACAAAAAATAACGATAAGAGTAAACGAAAAGCACTTTTCTCACCTAGTGCTTCTGATATGGATCGTCATTTGCATATTCAAGGCGTGAATAATCGTATTCAAATTCACAATCTGCATGTTAGTTCATATTCGAAATAACAGAAAATAGCCATGAGAATAAAATTAATATTCATATTTGAAAAAATCATACTGCCCATCACTGTTCCCATCCAGTGTACCTCATGGGATGGGAAGCTGCAGGATCCAACAATCCCACATGAGCACGACGCGAGTAGGCGAAAAGGATCTGAAAAGACGACCGATATTAATGGACGAGTAAAGGAGAAAAGAATATTCTTATCTGAGGGACCGAAGAAAACTCAATGAGGCGATCCCATTCAACTTTATAAATAGCCGCGGGGATCGATCGCCGTTTGTTATAGATTCACCGCCAGAATGCCTGGTCTATTTTTGACGGAAAAACGTGTTCACGGGAGGGCATGAGGTGTGTATACAGTTGGAGATGTAGTCGTATAATCAATGGTAGCAGAAATAAATAGAATAGCCCAAACAAACACGAGGAATTAATAGGTTGTTGGGAAAATCCGAACTAGAGAGACGCATACGTCAAGATGGCCACGTAAGCTTTCCTCTATATCTGTTGTCGTTAGACTAGGTATTATATTGACAGAACTTTCTTTCAAAAGGATTCACAATAATGAAGAGCTACAAAAACGAAAGCATTAGACAAGCAGTATTTCCTCTTAAGCGGGTTTTCATTATTTCTCAAACAGTGGGGTAACATGTATGGGGTATTGTATGATTATGCTTTATGACTGGAACTTTCGTAATTGAATGTCAACGTGCACTGTCTTGGCCTCATTTAATCTGATCCTCCATTTCGATGTCTAAAGATTGGTCTTAGAGAAGGATTTATCAATATTATTAAATGTCGCTCACATGTAATGATCAACTCCTTGTGAGTCACTGGTGTACAGCTGAGTATAGGACTAGGCCTAATCACTTTCTTGGAGTACACCAGGGTTTATTTCCATTGGAATTGAACATGCATCGTCCTGTTTGTTAGATGCAAAAGAACCGATCTGACAAAAGCTATCTAGCAGTTCCACACACTGATAGGGCATCATCTTCTTAAACTTTTCGCGCTTCTTCAATGACGTTCACTGTTCGGTGGTATCAGCTTGCACTCCTAAATTACAGTACGCAATCGTTTGTTGGTGAGTTTCTCAAATATCTTAGACATTAACGGCAGCAATGTACTCGTAGGGGTTACAGGATCTTGGCTGTTGATTTTCCAGGTTTCGGTATCATTATCACCTCAGCAATTTTGGGACACAGTTGTGGGACATAGCGATGTGCAACAGTATCATTGATCACTTGAGTTATTTTAATGACGTTTTTTCTAAGAAGATTCAATCTCAATATCAATATCAATTTTTGAGATATCGAAGAACTTGGGAGTGCCTTTCTTAGAGCCGTTCTTGGGAGCAGAAAAATAAGCAGTTTACGACAATTATTTCATATTACAATTATATTTATATTACAATCGTACAATTATTTTATATTACCCAGAAGTTCCAAAAATTTTAAAGATTCTTTAACACTGAACATGATGGTGAAGCCAGAATTGCGATATCTTATTCCGTTCTTAGAGTAAAGCTGATGAACCGTGAAGAAACGCGGTTTTTTCTAAAAATACCAATCTTGGAGCGGAATAAGATACGTAATAAGACTTTACAGAAAAGGCCTTTCTGTCCTTAAATTGGTTTCTTGTTAATCTTCAACGTTCCCCCCTAGGATATTGTATGATCATGCTTTATGACTGGAACTTTCGTAATTGATATTCTGCAATAAAAACATAATTTAGGATTTCAGGTACTTCTACATTTTAGCAATTTGTTAGCACATTTTGTTGAATTTGAACACATGTTTTGTTCGCAAAACTTTTTCATGTTTCCGCCAACGCCAAACAAACTTTTGCAAAATTATAATTCGCATTAAAGACAAATTTGTTACTATTTCAGCCTTTTCTATCCCTTTTTAGCGGTTGGGGAGGGGGGAGGGGGGGATTGCGTGATCTTTTATCTGACAAAATGAACAATCATTTGCATTTTATCACCTAATCACTTCCTCCACGGTGTCATGTCAACTTGAAGTTCGCAGTGGAGAGTATAACTTCTGTGGAACATCGTAGTACCGTGTTCTGAAAACAGGGGATGATCTATTGGTTGGACCTGTGTAGTCCTACGAATGCCCTCAACACACCCGTACTGGCTGGAGTACTTGGTGGTAAAAGAGCAGCTAATGGTCATTTTGGATTCCGGCTGAGAAGCCAATCATTTTTCTCAGTTTCAAGTTTTTTCTGTTTTATGTTCCTTCTACATAAGCTTGGCGTCTAGCTTCATGCCAACAAATATGGCTTCATTCGCGTAAGGAAAGTAGGGATGCGGTTGATTTTACGGTAGACAAAGTCAACGTACACTGTCGTGGCTTCATTTAATCTGATCCTCCATTTCGATGTCTAAAGATTGGACTTAGAGAAGGATTTATCAATATTATTAAAACTCTCACATGTTATGATCAACTCCTCGTGAGTCACTGGTGAACAGCTGAGTATAGGGGTAGGCCTAATAACTTTCTTGGTGTACACCAGGGTTTATCTCCATTGGAATTGAACATGCATCGTGCTGTTTGATTGTTAGATGCAAAAGAACCGATCTGACAAAAGCTATCTAGCAGCTCCACACACTGATAGGGCAGCATCTTCTTCAGCTTCCCGTGCTTCTTCACTGTTCGGTGGGATCAGCTTGCACTCCTCAATCACAGTACGCAATCGTTTGTTGATGAGTTTCTCAAATATCTTAGATATTATTGGCAGCAATGTACTCGTAGGGGTTACAGAATCATGGCTGTTCTAATGGTTTTCCAGTTTTGGTATCATTATCACCTCAGCAATCTTCCACAGTTGTGGGACATAACGATGTGCAACATTTTCATTGATCATCTGAGATATTTTAATGACGACCTTTCTAGGAAGATTCTTCAGTATCTGCCCAGCCGTAAGGTCATATATAGGCGCCTTCTTTGGATTTATATCCTGCTTGATTGTTTTGATAACCTACTTTACTTTTACCCAGTGAGAGTTTCCTTATTCACTGATGAAGAGTTCGGTGTGAATATATTCGCACGATGCTCAGCAAACACGTAAGCTTAAGACTGATTGACACGCGCCCATTGTCCATCAGGTTCACGAACTGAAGGTGCATATGACTGGTCTTTTGGTGTGTTTAGTTGCCTTCTAGAGTGAGTAATCATCATAATGATGGCAGGTCCGCTCACTCAGTTAGGCTTTAGTGTTTTTATTGTTGATTTCTTGGATCATGTTTTCAAATTCTGCAGCTTTATACTACTCAAGCCTTTTGGCAAGGATCCTGTGTTGCGTGCCAACGTTTTCTGATGGCCTGAATTTTGTAAATGAAGTGATACTGTATTTAGCTCATTTTGATCGTAATTCGTTCATTGTTCACTCTCATGCCGAATGTGAAGTGTCGAAGCTGGGAGGATGATTCAAAATGTTTCGTTCTAGGCGAGAAATTGATATAAAATACGGTAGTTTCACTGTGTACAATTTTCTAGGCGTGGGAGAAATAGAAATGAGGATATTATCGTACCTTCAAATTGCCCGACCTCATATCATATAGTCAAGAGCTGGTATGAGCTAGAAATTAACAACAGGCAATCAATAACCAACTCTGGAAATTAATCAAGTTGATGAGAAAACGCGAACCGTAGACTCTGGCCGTCCAGTAGGTGGATTGTAGTCCAACACAGAGGTTGACAGAATACATAGTAACCGTCTACCTGATCGCTACATCAAAAACAGTGTTGTAACGATTTAACAGAATGCGGGACCTTTTTGGGAGGAAAATGACAATTTAGGTCGTTCTTACCGCCAGGCGTTATTAAGCATAGGCGATCCGATTTTATAGAGGGAATTTTGGTAATCAACAATGTACTAGACACAGTTCATTAAAATCCATACGTCATACTTCCTCCCCAACGTAACATGCATAATATAAGGTATATCTTGATAATACAATTTCAGAAGAAATACGTTGATTGGAGTTTTAAGTTTGACTACGACGAATTATCACTTCGTCATAAAATGTTGTTTTTAATAAGATGTTCTAAAATGTGTTGAATTTGGGGTCTAGGGGATAGAAGTGCCGAGCTATATTAATTATTCGTTGCCAGTGGGTACCATATTTATGAGCGTTTTCATCATCATGATATCATCCTTTTGACACTCCGAGAATTCAAGGAATATTAAATGAAAGTAAGTGCAAGTTGTGGATTACCAAGGGTTAATAGGGGGGTGTTATATCTCATCCTTAAATTGCCCGTCTTGCACACTCTTTCCCCCGTTCACATTTCCCGTCGCGCGAATCCATTTCCTTGATTTTCATCTCTCTAATTCTTCCGAATGTTCCTCTTTTCTCCAGACTCCTATTGTAACTCTGTGTTCAAGTGTAACCCGTTCTTCTCCAATCCCACTTTTCCTTTTCGTGTTCTGCAATTTAAAGTTATACCCTCTTGCAAGTCTGGTTTACACTAGGTACATAATCATCTACAACGACTCTCACAATTCAAAGAAAACCGTTCGAGAAGCTATCTTGCTAAAATCAGACAGGTTCTTAATATTACAAGGTTGATTACGTAAGGGTTCCTGTTAGATTAGAGCGGATGACAATAATCAAATCAACGTTTCAAATAGACGATATTTAATAATAAGAACCTTCTTTTGAAAAACCAATATTATGACCTATGGAGTGGATGATTATTACAATTATTGCATCAAGTCAGAACAAAGTAATATTGAACAACAGGAACAATTTTCATGCCCGGAATGATGAGCGTGAAGAGGAGAGGAAAGCTTCTCCATGTAGTTTTGGAGCTCCCACCCACTTCATGATCTTGATATCGGACGTCAGAATTGTTATTCACAAACTATTCTCGATTGCCCATGTTGCATTGTTTGGCTTGGCTTGCACAATCAACTTGTTTAGACTAAACTTGATACGATAATCAATACTACCGAAATCGTCCGGACGTGGATTGTTATTGTTAAAAATCTCTAATTTGAAGTGATTCTAGTGCAAGAATCAATTTTGTGGGTCAAGTGACCCGAGAGAGCTAGCTGTTTTAACTGTGATAATGCGAAATATAAATTATAAAGTATCAAAAGCGGTTACCTATCTTGTTACCACGTTCAATACTAGTAAACCATCATTTGGATCGGTTGTTATTGGAAAATCATTATTAATTCAACGTAACTAGGGGAAGTTCTTGGGTTTGGCTATCACATCTACGACGACCAATTTGAATTCGAACAATCAGTTTTTCTCATCCTCGTAATGGTGAATGAATGAAATTGAATTTATTGTGATTACTACCCCACCACTTCACGAAGTCGCCAGTTAATAGGGGAAATTTCCGAACTACTCATGGGTGCGGGAAGACCGTTCGAACTTAGATGGGGTTCTTGAGGACCGAACTTGGAATCCCCTTCTCATGCGTCTTTTAAGGTTGAGATTGAAAACAAGACTGATTTCCTTGAATTTTCCCCCTTCTGATTAAACGAATCCCTTCTGGCCGATGCACGATTGGAATTCCCTAAAACTGATATTAGATTTATTGAACTTATGAAGAATTGAATAAGGCGGCAGTTATTGGATGCCATATGAAAACCACTGCAAACTGAACACGAAGGTTTATTATTTCCGTATTAGGTCACCCTTGTAATTAATTATCCATTAAACGGAGTCTGTGGTATACCACATACCACATACAGTGGTATTGATCGTCGTAGTTTGTAGGTGGTTTCTTTACGAGATACAGGCCTAATAACGCTTCTTATCAAAAACATTCATGATAGCATTCATTTTAGCGAATTTGCATCGAAAATAAAGCTATTGCAAAAATATCAAAGTTCAAATATGAAAAATTTCAAAAATTATTCGTATGGAATCAAAAATCTCTAGATTCCGAAGAATTCTAGATTTTATCTCTTTTGATAGTGTATGTATTTAGTATAAACGTTGGAAAGCTGGGGTTTTGGGACATTCAGGATCATTGATATGGAAAAAACTTATAGAATCATTCAGACTAATAGACTTTGGGAAAAGTAGGAATTTTCCGATTTCTACAAATTTCACTTTTAGGGATCATTTTTTACCTTTGATGTATTAAACATTTTCAAAGTAGAATATTATGAATTCATTGGGTCGTGAATCGGTATACAGGAGCACTATAAGAGAAAAAACCGGCGTATAAATTTAAATAATAATAATAATAATAACAGGTAAATAAAATCACCGCATATTATTACGCAGATTTATTATTTCTATATTAGATTGCTATTCTACGCAGATCATTAATTTTTTATTACTAAACCCCGTATATAGTATATGATCAAAAAGGTTTCAGACCATTAGAGCTCCAGGACCCAATATGAAAAGGGAAGAAAGATTGAAAGGAAAGCAACTTGCCTCGATAGGCCCCTGAGCGGATCAGTATGTCTCCGTACGTCGTAATTGTTTTCGAGGTGTCCCAAACGAGCACCATATAAATTTCAGCACTGTGAGTCGATTAGGAAAGAAATTAGCCTCAGAGGACCCGAAGCTGATCAGAGTCCCTCTATATTTTGTAATTTTATTCTAGGAGTCTAAAAGAGGATAAATTTCTGGTTTCAGCATCGCAAGTCGATTAAGAAACAAATTACGCTCAGAGGCCCCTCAGTTGATCAGTGCGCACTGATATTGAATTCTAGATATCACAAAGGAGCTCCATTTCAAATTGAAGATCCGTAGGTTGTCATCAATTTCCCTGCGTAGATATAGGCAACGGCAGAGGGGAAATTAATGCAACTAATTAAAACATCTACACTTTACTAGTCCCCTTGATCTAAATATAAAGGTATTCAAGTAGGTGGGTACCTAACAACTAAAAATAACATGGATGTACAGATCATTGAAATAGTTTTAATAATCATAAAAAACTCCTTCGCGGAATATCGTAAATCAAGATGTAGGTAACGTAAAACGTCGAAAAATGCCGCATAATTAGAATTTTTTTTTTCCTTTGGTCGATTACACAGCTCAAAATGAGACGGCACCAGTGTGCAGTATGTAATTTTGGAAACTAAGTAAGTGTTCGGGACTTCGCCTGAACCTTTCCACTTTTCCCTTTCAGTTATGAACACAATAAAAGATACTGGAATAAAATTTGATAAATTCAGACCCATGGGTAACGGTCATTGAGGGATTATACTATGATTTTAGATGTTGTTGCAAGTGGTGCGTTCGCAAGTGGAAACGATTCGTCTCCAACGAAAGATTAATGTGTGTGGCCCTCCATTAGATAATATCGCCATATTAACACCCTGCAAGAACCGGCGCCGGCGCTACAGTATGCTAACATTCCAATTGACCTCATAAGGAGCTGACCTTTGCGGAGTCACGCCCACTAATATCATTCACGAGGTTGTATAATTTCATCGAAGGAGTACAATGGAACGAGTAAACAATGTCAAAATTCAAATTAATTTTGAACGCTATTAAGAGTACATAGATGTTGACACATCTGAATTCGGACCTTGAATAATTATTGAGAGTCTTGAGGTTTAAAAAAAATTACTTTATTTGATTAGTGATTTGTTATAGAATTTTTTTACTCAACTTCATAGCAACGCATTGAAGGAGAGTAGTAGAGAGATGCACGAAAATGCATATTATAAAATAGAATAATACAGCCAACAATCATTGTGACGACAATAAAGGAGGGTGTTTTATTTTATTTCAATAATTTTCTTTCTACGTTAACGTACTAGTTGTACATGGGGTAATAATTTATACAGGCACCATTGACTGACGCAAGCATCGATGACAGACCAGTGATCTTCAAATCTTAACTACACCGTTATGTAATAAAAATAAATACAAATAAACGTTTGTGTAATAATTTGAAGTGTGTTTATCATCTATTACTTTTGATTTACCTTCAGAGTCAAAATCCTGTGATTCAAGAAGCCGACCTCGATAAATTTCGGAAATTAGGGAAAATACTTGTAGTCTTGTTGTACTTGTAGTCTTTGGGGGAGTGTGGAAAATACTTGTATGTGAAACATCATAGCTATGACGTCCGTGGTTATGATTTTATATCTGGCGAATACTCTTCATTCTACAGGTAATTTAGCGCTGATTCCGAGTGTACCCTTAGTTCCCCTACCTAAAACGAATTCTTCACGAAAGTTTCAACTAAAATTGTAAGAAATACCTTTTAGCGGGTGGAACACGCTTTTACCGTGACTTAAAAGGGAAAAACGTCACAAAAAGTGTTACAAAAACACAAGGCTAAAGTAGCGGCAGAACTAATTTTTTTACTATTTAACCTATGAAGCTGAAATTTGAAATGGAGAATCCTTGGGACGTTTAGGAACGAATCATGAGTGAGATCAGCTGAGTGAGATCCAGATCCAAGTTCTTTGCTATTCAAACTAAGAAGCTTAAATTTTAAATGGAGCGTATTCCACGTTCCTCAATGTTTGTGTGAGGCTCAAGGTGAAAGAAAAAAGGGGTCTGTGGTGTCCCCAGCGGAGTCAAGGGGCAGAGCCCCTTGCGAGCCGCGCAGCGCCGAGTTTTTAACTTAGTTCATTAAATTGAGTCGATGAATAATTGATCATCCTGCGACGTCTTTTTTCTGCTAAATTTGTTAATTATTGGGAGTTTTGTTTTGTACATTTTGTCAATTTTACGAAATGAGGCAATTTTTGCCTAAATGAAAAGTTATCGGTAATTAAAAGTGCGAAGTTTGTGCACAAAAGCAGCAAAATGCGGTGGCAAATGAGGAAGTGAAGGCGTTTAGTTTGAATTTTGATAGAATTACCTTTAGTCTTACATTTAATTTACTTATTCGTAATTCCTTCGTGTTGGGAAATAATTCGTAGTTTTGGGATCGAATCTCTTCGCTTTTTTATGCCTTACAACTTTGCTACGTACAAACATTTCTGTGGGTGCACAGCTGACCAATTATTGGAGAAAAACGTCAAAAAGTCCAAATTCAGTCATCATTAAAGGGTCGCTATTTTGTATTCCAACATTTTCGAGACGGCAGATAGAGATTTTCAGAATAGACTAAATTTTCAATATCTAATCTCAAATCTTTTCCTGAAATTACAACCTATTTTCGGCCTTGGCTCCTTAACTAAGGGTAATTACCAAGACAACTAAAGGTCAGGGAACCTCGTGAAACCCCACCATCAAATACGCATGATGCGATTGACCTAAAGTCCTGGACCTAGAGTAATAAAAAATTACGCAATTCCTAACGACAAGTTCGAGTCACGGAACGTTCGGTGTGGTTACGATTGATTTATCCCCCCTCCCCCTTCGCCACATTAAACGACCCCATCGGCACGCTATGGCATCTAAGCCCCATTCACATTGGAGTTGAGGATTTGTGGAAAAAGGGAACATCAACCGCTGCCCAATGTCCAGTGACCGCATTCTGTCTGGTAGTGACGTCCTGCATGGAAGCTTTAATATTAATACCTAGACCAGGCCATCAAATGTTTACTCAGTCCTCGATCGATAACCCTTGAAACCCTGAACACATAAATCTGTAATTATTTTGATCTTCCAAGTATAAATCATGTATATACGACCATTAATTTTAGAGTTGACGCTATCGGAATACTGTAAACGTTCTGCTCTTGGCCTAAAATCCAAGTTGGACGATGTTTAAGTACCTAAATTGTTCCGAGATTGGTAGGGAAGTAAAAGGCTAAGCGCACAACGACTAGACTAGAGCATTTACCAAACTAAATAAAGCTGGGTCTCGATTATCTAAAATTCAAAAATCCGAAGCCTCAAAAATCTGAACGCATTTTCTAGAAGAAACTACTTTATTTGACTAATCATTATATGTGACAGACATGGATAATGTATATGCGTGGAGGGCAATGACTTTCATGATCATTGACACAAATGATATGGGCTATGAAATACTCAATGAAAATGGCATTGTAAGTTCAAATAAAGTGCCTGAAGATCAACACGACAGTGACACTGCAGACGAAGTCACCTGTCATGTGTGAGATATTACAGAGAAATCTAAATACAGAGTAGACTTTATGAATTCTCAGACCGATATATTTTTCCCAAGAATATTATGAGGAAACAATCAACCACGTGTTGAATAATCAAGAGTCGTAGTAACAAACAACCACAAACTATAAGTAGGTAGCCGAAACCACTTACTCGTATTTCTAACACTCCTCCTTGAGCGGGTGATTGATGCGGTTTGTGTCTTCACCTTCTATCTGGACAGAGGCTTTGTGAGGATTTCTGCTACCATGCCTTTTTTTGACACATGCTTGATATCGAAATATCGACGTTCCACTATTTTCTTGAAGTAGTTATATCGGATGTCAATATGTTTTGTACGATTGTAGTGCACTGGGTTGCTAGTCAATACAAGCGCTCCCTGATTATCGTTATGCAGCATCACAGCATCACTGACCCCAGACAGTACATGTAGAATTCGCTGCAGCGATGTAGCTTCTTTGCTTGCTTCCGCTTCACAGCTCGATAAAGCGATGGTCCTTTCCTTGCTTCATTTCCAAGAAACTGCTGCATTTGCTAGAATGAAAGCATAGCCGTTATTTGATCTTCTATCACTTGTTGTTGTTGTTGTCATCTAGCGACTGTCCGCCAAGATAGACCTTGTTGTGGACATTAATTTATCACTTTCATCATTTCCCCACTCTGTATCTACGAAACCTTTCAACTGTTGGCCAGTTTTAACATAAAACGATTGCTCTAGGTGCTCTTAAGGTATCAAAGCACATGTTTTGGGGCCTTACAATGCGTTTCGTCATAACATGTGTTGAACTGGCTCAACACACTACATGAATGAGCTATATCAGGCCTCGTACTGACAGCCAAATACATTAAAGATCCAACCAGTTGTTGGTATGGAAAATCAACTGCTCCTCCTGGATCTGCTTTCTTTAGCTTGACATTTGTATTCATTAGAGTATGTGTTGGCTTTGCATTTTCCGTTTAACTAGAGGTGTATATATGTATATAACGTTCCAACTTCTAGGCGCTTGTTTCAACCCGTAGATTGCCTTTTCAGAAGACATACTTTGTTTCCATCCATTTTGAATCCTTCAGGTTCCTCCATATACACCGATTCACTTAAATCACCATAGAAATATCTAAGTTTCTTTCCGTTGCTATTGCCATTAGCAATCTTATGGTTGAACTTCTCACAAATGGAGCAAAGGTATCTTCATAACCGATGCCATATTATTGATAAAAACCTTTAGCCACCAATCTAGCTTTAAATTTTTCAACTTTCCCATCACTCTAGTTTTCTTCTTGAACACCCATTTGTTTTTGATAACTTGTTCAATACTAAGTCGCCCAACAAAACCCATAATTGGTTTTTCTTCTTGAACGTAATTTTATCTTCATTGCTTGTACCCATTTTTCTTTCTCCAAACTTGCCATACCTTCATTGAAATTTTCTCGTTCATCCATATCACTGTTGCACAACTGTATAGTAGAGTATCCGGTGGCCACTTTCGAGGTTGATGAGGTCGACTCGATCTTCGCTATTGGCTCGTTAAAGTTTCAGCATCTCCAAGATTTCTTTGTCTTCTTGATCAACTTCCTCGTGATCCTACATCAAAGAAATCATCATCTTCATCAGTTTCATAATTATTACCTTCCAATTTTTCCCCCATATCAGGAAGAACTACTTCCACTGGCATATGTTCAACACAACTGGAATCTTCTTTTGGTCCTTTTCCTCCGTTTTTGTTTACTACACTTTCTTCCAGGAAAACAACGTCTCGTGCTTTCGTGCTTTCACAATTGATTTTGGGCTCTTCGGTCAACCTGTCTACATCCCTTCAAAACTTTGCAGTTCTTCTGGTATCACCCCTTACAGTAACTTGGTTGGTGTCCTATTCTTCAAGTAGATAAGTTGTGGTTGCTTATGGCTTCACCCCAGTAATTGAAACTGCGAGATATAACAGAGAAATCTGAATACGAATTAGACTTTATGCATTCTCAGACAAATATATTTTTCCCAAGAACGTATTATGAGAAAACAAAAAACCACGTGTTGAATAATCAAGACACGTGGTAACACACAACCACAAGTAGGTAGCCGAGGCCAGTTTCTGATATTTCCAACATCTTACCAGTGCCCCTTTTCGCATGCTGGAGCATTCATGGTCTTGGAGCCAGTAGTAGGTAATTTCTTGGTACGAATCCCAGCCAGAAAGCAATCATGTTTAACCTTTGTTATTAAAGCGCACGAAGGCCTTAGCAGGAAGGACACTGCTATCATAATTCAGTTTAAATAAAAAAAGTATTTTAAAAAGCACTAGGTTCAAAGTGAAGTTTTCAGTGTTTCCTTTCGTTTGCCTTTCAAGTCAGTGTATTCAGGTTTAGCTCCTTTTATTATTTTAATTTCCCATCGCACGTTTTTAATTAAGTATTATTTTTCGAAGATACTTTATTTAGTTTTTCTTAGCAGAGAAGAGCTATTCATTTCATGCATTGGAAGTTCAATTTTATTTTCCCTTATTTTATGTTTTTCCCTGGACTTATCCTTGATTTTGTTTCAGTCCTTTAATAGGCTTAAAAGGACTATGGTAGCAGAGACTAACTCCTGATTGGGGAACATAAAACTATCACAAAATGTTCTAATAGGCATTGAATTTTGTCGTAAGTTAGAATCGAGAAGAAATTTGATGGAAACTCACCAACAAGAGGAAGAATCATACCTGAAACAATAAGAATGAATACATCAAAAATCGTAACAGATAGAGAGTAGTCGATTCATAAAAACCCGGTGAATCTCTTAACTTCAATTAACACCAATGGAGAGGTACCAACTTGGATTACTAAGAGAAAATGAAGTGCTACACAAATATAATGATTGTATATATATATATGTACATATACAGGGTGCCCCACCAAACAAAGACCCCTCTACTAAAACCATAATTTCTGGGGTAAATTTTTTCATTTTAATCTGCATGTTTTTTTTCGAAGGATCTCAAATATGACCACGTTACGCAATGTGCACATGCTTAATCATTGCGCACTTTTGGAGTGGAATTTTGCCCGTTTGAGCGCACTTGAAAAATCGAGTGATGGGTCATTTCTTCATGAAATTTCACGTCAAATTCAAATCCGCAATAAAAAAGGGGGTTTCATTTGAAATAACGAAGAAATCAATTGCGCATGATTGCGAACGTGTAAATGCCCAACGTGGTCATATTTGAGATCCTTCGAAAAAAACAAGCAGATTTAAAAAAATGTTTACCCCAGAAATCACGGTTTTAGAGAGGGGAGTCTTTGTCTGGTGGGGCACCCTGTATCGATTGGGGCTGTAATCCGTCAATCAGGAAGTTACGCCGGATTTTATTACGGGGTAAAACCACCGCTGAATCTAATTATTCCCTGGACAACTTGTCATGTATAGGCTGTGACATTGAATGGTGGTGTCACTCACCATCACTTGAGCTCAGTCATTAGAGTTATAAATAGGTGGGGATGGGTAACGTCAAGGTTGTTGTAAGTAAAATAAAAACATATTTTTTTAGCGAATTCCCATAGGAAAAAAAAGTTATTAGAGTGGCCCAAAAATGTAAAAAAAAGAAAAAATCCAAAATTGTCAATTTAGATTCATTTGATATTTAATTTGGAAATGTTCCGAAACGATTCCCGAATTTTGTCAATTTTTCATTTGTACTATGTAGTACGTGCTACGTGTCAACACAGAACATCAGAGTCATGGCCGCTCCGTGTCGTGGTGCGGGGTGTGATGCGGGAAAGTTGGGTATCTCGGCAGGAGAGCTCCGTGGTAACACCACCCGCGTCCCGAGTGTTCAACCCCAACTGGTGGTCATTTTATATAACTCTACTTTTTGGGAAATGCGTCTCTAGGTTTTGAGTCGAAATTCCCTGATATTAGCTATATTTTACGTTGTCTCGAGCTCAGGTTGTCGGGAATTTCACGATGAAACGCGTGGTGTGGCCGGAAAACCATTATTTTGGTCAGAAAATGACAAAAAAAGGTGTTGAACATACTTTTTAGGTAAATGATTGCAGATTACATGCATTTTACTAATTTTATAACCCGGATCTGCAGTGAACTAGGGAATTTCCTCTTATGTAGTACTTTTACGTTGATACGTTTTTCTAATACAAAATTAGTACCGCTCTACGTGGCGAAAAAAAGAAAAAATAAATTATCGTATCTGCAGCAACGGCAGATTTTACATTCATGTAGTCATTTATAATCAATTCGAGGGAATGGCTACGAATTCAGAATGTTTGTTCTATTTTACTTCTGATGTTGGTCATATATAAAGGTTTCAGCATGCACATGCTTTAGCCATGGGTCCCCGCTCTGAAAACGACAGGAAGAAGCGTTACGGGAATATGAGACGAAAGTAACGCGGAGTTTTCTATTGATTTCCACGTACAACCATTCCGTTGCTAGGGAAGTGTTACTCCCTTAGTTATCGTTCCACGATAATAGCCACTTGTTGGAAACCTCTCAATTCATCACAAAATGTCATGATTCCTAAGCAGCTGTAGTGTCAAAGGAATCTGATTTATAGCGCCAAGTTACTAACCAATAATGCTCCTTAAACATAATGGCAATTTATGTCTTGTTTTTCTCCCTAAAATAATCATTGTAGGTGCCTAGTGATGTAAAAATAGTATGGCATATGCATGTTTTCAGTAATTCAAGCCAACGGCTCTCAGAAACTAGCAACCGAGGGGGATTTTTAAAGCTGGAACTTGAAAAGGGCCCACCTTGGGCCTTTGGGGGAGGGCTGGACCTTGAGAAGTGCTTTTCCAAGGTTAGCTTTTATGACCATTACGCATCCTGGTAAAGCATGTTTAAACTCACATGGGAAAATTAGAACACGTTCTAATTTTTACCTCAACGCGAAAAATTCTGAAGCGTAACCCTTGGGAAGGTAACAATTCAATGGAAAACCCCTAGGAGCCCTAAGCTGGCAGACTTTAAAAAACTGCATTCCGCCAGAATACTCTGTTTTTGCACTTATTCCTTTTCAACATTCACAGCTGAATTTGGAAAAAAGCACTTTACCTTATTCACGTTCGAGCATTAAAAATTCGAGAAAAAAGCTGAAAAAATGCAAGTGTGATACGGCTTTTAGACATATCCATGTCAAATCGTGGTTGCCAACCTCCAAAAACCGTATCATTTCTGACAAGTAAAAATACATTCGTATGGTCAAAATACTAGGGAAAAAAATCGTATCTGCCGCTGATTCCGAAATCGAATCAGACTCCAAAAGTCCTAAAATACTAAGAAAGAAATTCGTATCTGGACTTTCGTGTCGCGATTCGTATGAACCTGAATACTAATAAAATAATCGTGTCTGACGCCCAGATACGGGTTTAATTGCTCTAGAAAAGGCCAGTTACGGGATTTTCATTACTAAATCGAACTTAAACGTATTTAATGCGATAATTGTAAGCGTTTTTGAGGCATTCCCCGTTGAAATACAACTTAACTTAATGTGGTCCAAAAATGCAGATACCTACGGGATCTATCCTCAGTATTGCAGCGCTGATTCTATTTGCATGCTTAATTGTTTGTTCTATGCGTCTCGACCTGATGACGGCGGGAAAAAATACAAGCGTTTGTTTTGGTTTTGACTGTGCCCGATAATCAGCTTTTTAGTTGCTTTCGTTGACAAAACTTCGCTTTGTTATTGTTTAACCGATAATATGGATCTTCGGTAGGCAATAATAACATTGGTTGTAACGTAACGATAATATTGTTTGGTTGTTAGTGTATAATAATCACAGATCATAGAAACTTTGTAACAATAATAATGTTTGGTTGTTAATGTATATACAAATTTACTGCATCTTACATTGATTGCCTTCAACTAACTTTTATAGGTACTTTTCCAGTTTTCTGCCGTACTGAGTAACGAAAGCGATTGTATATTGGGCCGGTGCGTTTATATATAGTGTAGGTGATATCTATATCTATTACAAGTTTGTTACTGTTTTACGTTTTAATCGGAAACAGAAGACACCAGAGCAAAGATAAACACCTTTTTGACATTTCATGTCTTTGCTATGGCACATAAACTAAAAAAAACTTCATGGAAAATTGCTCACGAAAACATTTTGATGATTTCCACTTACAAACGAGTCGTTGCTAGGGAAATGGTACTTCGTCGTTTTTCATCCCACAAAATTCGTTGACCATTCGTTCGAAAGCTCTCGATTTATCCTACCATATTATGTTAACTACTGCGAAGTGCGTGGCCAACAAGCTGAGTAATGAGCAACGCTATTTGAATAATTGTGTACACTCAGGTGATCATTCTCAATAATTGATATTGTGAACATGATTGCCACCGCTTGTTAATTTCTGATGATTTCATTGAGCTGGTGTTTCGATGATTTGATTCATAGCAGGTGATCCAAATATTGCGAGAACGGTTTGATTTGTGATGCGGTGGCTAAATCATTTTAATAGGTAATTTCTATACTTTACACTCTATGAAGCAGTAATTTCGTAGGTAGCCTCTTTAGGATATTTACTTGACGATGCCCAGGGTCCAGATCAGATGAGTGGCTCTTAAAGCTAATTTCTATGTTTTACACTCTAGGAAGCTGTAATTTCGTATGTAGTCTCTTTAGTACATTTACGTGACGATGCCCAGGGTCCGGATCAGCTGAGTGGCTCTTAGAGCTTGCATACAAGTCTGCAACACATACTTGTCTTCAACTAAAGACATAAAATGTCCCAATGTGTTGCAGACTCGTATGCAAGCGTTTAACTAATATAAGAGGCTTGAGCTTGATCTGCGGTTACACCTCAATCTGCGGGTAAAACATCTTCGAGAAAAATAGAAAAAGGACTTAAATGAATTTCACGTACTTTTTACTCTCTTCATAATGTTATTTGCATAAAACACTTATCCAAAACTTTATAATTTTTACTTGAATCAAGTAGTTTCCCAAGTAATTCCCCAATTTCCAAGTAATTTCAACACTTTCATTCATAGCTTTTTACAGAACAAGAAAAGTATCTTTGAACAGTTATTTATTTTGTAAGGGCTTATGCCCCTATTGGCCACTAGTTTTGATAATGAATATGCATAATTTATCATTAAACCTAAAAAGACATGGATTTTAAGAAGGATCCTGCAGCACCAGTTTAAGAGTCCCTTTCCAACCGTCTATAAACGCGAAGAAAAATTAGAAAAGCTACGTTTTCTGTCACGTGATTCCACCTTCCAATCTCAGCAAAGGGCTCCACACTTTGAGCAACATAGTTTGAGATATTTTTTGGAACAGGAAGGCTCCCCAGTCAGTGAAAAGAACGTAGTGTTAAGGCAATTTTCCTGGTACTAACTCTTGTCTGATCAGCGGATACTTCACGTAAGGTGAACTTTTGAAAGAATTAATCTTTAATTTGATAATGCAGTTATTTATATTAGGCTTAGCTGAAGAAAAATTTATTATGAGAATCTTGTTGTCACGCCTAAGCTAGTACATTTAAATGCCACCAGAATTGCTGTCGGAATAACTTGAGGCAGTCCGAATAAAACAAGCATGATTTTCTAATTTGGCAAGAGTGAGAAAATTTAAACATAAGAAAACTAAAAGCGCGACGTGGGTTATAAGAATGAGCCGAATATTGTTTTTATTACCAACAATCAATTGCCATTTTCCTATCTTCCACATTACCTAAGTAACTACATTACATATCAGCATTACACATTGTATACTATTAGAGATTTATGAACACAAGGCCCTACCGCAATCCGTTTTTCGTTCGCAAAAAACTTAAGCTACTAATACGAAATTACCTCCAATACGACAAAAGATAATTTAATAGTGGGCATGGTTTTTCCATGTCTTTTGTTTTCCAAGTCTTTTGTTTCCATCGCATTTTCGCTTTCGTGCAAATGTGTTCTGTTGTATTACGCTTTAGGGCTAACCGATTGAAGTAGGTATTTAGCCCTCTGGTCGGCATTTCACCCTCCGGAGATTTAGAAAATCCTGACAATCCGTAATCCCATATCCCGGATGGAATTGCTATCCGCGCTTCAGAATTCACAGACGTAACTGACTCATCATCCCCTGGTCATTCCCAGGTGGTTGTGAGTTAGCTCAACCCTTTGTGATTCCTATAAAATATTCCCCGCTTTATTGCTGGCAAACTTAATTACACTGCCATCCGGATCGCTGGCAATAAATTTAACCTTTATTAAGGATGCTGACTGTTGAGAAGATTCTGTTTGAACCGGGGAGGTTGGTCTCTTAACGGGATAAATCCCCAATTCGAATCCCCTCCTGACCGAATGATTCAAAGGGGTCCACCAACACGTATTTTGTCATAACCAATATCTTCACAATGAGCGTCATATCTTCGGGACTTTTGGAGGTCTAAAGCATTGGTTTCAATTCAGCTTGTTCCATAGAGAGGAAAAGCAAATAATATTCAGATTCCGATTTCCATAAATCAGAGTAAGGAACAACCAACAATACGTAATGAGTTAAGCGCTGAAATTTGAATCTAATGTCTAAGATGGTGTATTAACGGAACGAAAGTTGTTCGGAATAGTCTAAAACGTAAAATGCGAGTGGAAATTTTTAATTCGGAGAAAAAATGCTGTGAATCATTACACAAAGGTTTATAATTTCTGTATTAGATAGCATCGGCCGATAATTATTATTGAGCACCTTATATATCTAGTCAATGATCAAAACGTGGCGCAACAGCTTTACAGCTCAGGACTCCACAATTCTACGGTATATACGAGTAGTAGGTGAAAGTTGGAAAATTTCCTAGAAATGTCAAAACAACAAAATTAGTAAAACGGCAGGTCGAAAAGGAAAGAAATTAGCATCAGAGGCCCTTCAGCTATTCAGTGATCCTCCGAACCTTGTAATTGTTTTTGAGGTGTCCCGAACGAGCTCCATTAAATTTCAGCAACGTGAGTCGATTGGGAAAAAAATTAGCCTCGGCGGTTCCGAGGCTGATCAGAAAAAGTGAACTGAAAATGGTACATAATTGTAAAATAACCTGGTGATTCAGAAACAGCAACGCTGAGACCACCGAGAAGTTTCAACGACCCTCTGTTTGCCCGCAAATTGAAAAGAACCAGAACTTTTTGATCAAACTCTACATACACATATCAAAAAGTGTTAAACTCAAGGAATTTCAAAACGAATTTCTATGAAGGAAATTTTGGGTTCATTGTAATAACTTCATTTTTTTAGAAAATTGGCCAAAACGTTCCAACCTTCGTCGACTCAGAAGTAATTAACCATCTGTAGTTGGAATAGAAATAATAATTTAATTCAAGAGTAATTCCAAAGTATTTACTAATCAATAATTTAATACATTTATATAATTGAAGTAAGTAATTCGATTGAATACAGCTTTGTACTATACCTACCTACGTTGATTTCAAAAGCTTCACTTTATTTCATTTATTCACTTGTTCATTGTCTCTCTATCGTCATGGTAATGCCAACGCTCTGTTATAATACGTCATAATATTATATTTCTAGGTTGTTATTGTTAGCATCATTCTTGTCCAAACTGAAAATCAATGAGGTGATTACCTACCTACGCTTCACGAGCCTAGTACGATACAGAAGTTAAAATAAACTCAATTTTTTCGGGAAGTCAGAATTCCATTGGAATTATAGCTGATACTATTTTCATAGTTTTCAAGGCGATTTTTGATACGTTTTACTGGTTACGATTCACTCCCGTGTTGCTGTCTTTTTTTCTTGTGGATGGGAGAGCAAAGGAATAAACGCATAGCGATCGGGGTGGTTTCGTTCGATTCTTTGGGCGGATACCTATAAATGAAACTAAAAAAAAATCAATATTAATACACAGAAAGATTTTATCATCTTGGTTTTTGAATATTTCAGCCCTTAGGTTCTACCCCTTAGTGTTGCTCAAACGCGATGCCGATGTTACTGGCACATCCCCGGCCGACTGAGATCCAGTTTGGTCGAATACTTTTTGAGAAAAGCTTCGGACGGCGTACGGCGCACGGACAGATTTTTTTTTTTTTTTTTTTTCAATTTGATTTTTGGATTTTACGCATCTTGAAACGTGTAAACCAACAAATTCTGAGGGTGGGGGGGGGGGGGGTTAATTTTTTTTCTTGGTCTATTACAAAGGTTCATTATTGAAAATAATAAACCGCAATGTTTCATCTCTCGAAAGAGAAAATAACGCTTCCACTTTTCTCTAGGTCGATTAGGGAGTTTCATTATTGAAAATAATAAACAGAAATAACAGGCAAAAACTAGCTTTAATAGGTATAAATCCTTATTTTGATTACTAATAAATAATAATTAGCTCACGTAAAGATCCTAAGCCATTTTCAACCGATTTCAGCGAAAATAGGGGCTCTTTCTTCCCCCTGAATAGGGTTTTATCGGTATTTAGGCGAATAAATGTCTACGTGATAGAATCTCTCTATTGAATTGAATAACAATATTGACCGTACTGATGGAATGCAAGGAATTCGAACCATCGCATCGTTACAATATTCAAATGTTGCCCCATATTTAGATGGCATCAAATTAAATCTGGACTTTTTACGGAAACTCGCTGAAAAGATTTCACGGGGTGAAAAGAAATTTCAATCCCCTACAGTGAACTGAGCTGTCTCTTCACTTGTACATACTGGCGATGTGTGGACATTATCGCATCACATCGCATAGCTATTTCGGCTTCTCATCGCATCGAATCTCAGCCAGGTTGAACTCGGCCTTGGATCCGACATTCGGAGAAAGAGTTCTTTCGCACCGGCTGAGAGTATTTCGGCAAAACAAGCACGACCGGTTTATTTGGCGAGAGGTTAAGATAGGCCCACTCCACCTGAGATCGAGGTCTCTGGCGGTGGTTGTTGATTGCTGTTCCACAGATGTTCTTTCCCTCCGTCCTTCACCTCCAATTACCTCCCCTAATCGATTCACCGTTAGCAGTTCAAGACTTTTACCTAATTTCCTGGGCCCCGTTTCAAATTATGACCTCTGTCTCCATTCCTCATCTCGCTCCTTGGAATAATCTTAACGACTTCTTCAGCCTTCAATTTAAATAACTGGATTCTGAGTTTTCATCGTTAAGATTCCTCACTAATTTAAGTTTAACTAAGCCACCAGGAAGGTTCTTCTCGTTACTACGTAAGCCACGGGTAGAAGGAAAGTTGGGCTTTCAAGTTTATTATTTTTTGCTAGGATTCTCATCATCTGGATATATGAACTAATCAATTAATGAGTACATCCCCTCCCCCCTCCCTCACCAAAAAAAGACCGCTCACAAAACATGTCAAGCCACGTAATGCTTGATATCATTCAATTTGGGCCAAGCTATTGGTCGGATCGCCGTCTCCTAGTACTGTGCATTCATTTTTTCAGTTTTTGCTTCCTCAATACCGAAGGTATTGGGAAGCTTTGTGTTCGTGATTGAACTCGAAAACATTTTTGTCCTCCCAAATCGAAATTTCCACTTGCGTTTCGCGTTTCAGAGCTTGCAGCTCAATTTTGGTTCTGTGTCTGTCCGTCTGTCTGTATATCTGTCTGCGGTAAATCCTTGTCACACCTAACACTGTACCAAGTTTCAGTCCGATTCCGATGAGATTTTCAGAGATTGTGCGGGTTAGCTCCAATTCGGTTCCCTATAATTTTCAATTTGACACAGGCAAAACTCCGAGTCAAATGAACGATTTTGATGAAATTTTCAGGGATTGTGCGGGATAGCTTCTAGACGGTCCCCTATAAGTTTCATTGCCTTCACATAAATAGTAGTATGGGCTCATGCGCAAACGTTAATTTATTATAACGCCGATTTCTTATCACCCGTTGGTCCGATTTCGATCAAACTCAGGGAGTAGATGGGTATATGTTCCAGGAAAATTCCCAATAAATTATATGGCAATTGGTGGAGTAATAACTATAGCGCATGCGCAAAACTAAAATTCGTCGACACATACAAAACTCCAACTCAAAGGATTGCGAGTTACCTCCTGGATGTTCCCCTATAAATTTCATTCCCGTTGGATTGATAGTATCTAGTCTGAACGCATGCGCAAACATTAATTTCTTAAAACTTTGACTTATCAATCATTTCGACTCGTTCTTCAACTAATTCTATACGTCCATGTTACAATATGTGAGGAAGCTGTACTGCCAACCCAACAAGGCGGACGTTTTTGACTGCGTCTGGAAGTGAGACTTGAAGAAGCGTCTCACTCACACGCAGTCACAGAGTAAAGTAGGCTTAACAATGTGAGTACTCTACCTAACTACCAAAGTTACAAGTTAAGTATTGACATGGATATGTCTTTGCTCAGTTGAAGACAAGTATGTGTTGCAGACTCGTATGCAAGCTCTAAGAGCCACTCAGCTGATCCGGACCCTGGGCATCGTCACGTAAATGTGCTGAAGAGACTACATACGAAATTACAGCTTCCTAGAGTGTAAAACATAGAAATTAGCTTTAAGAGCCACTCATCTGATCCGGACCCTGGGCATCGTCAAGTAAATGTGCTAAAGAGACTACATACGAAATTACAGCTTCCTAGAGTGTAAAGCATAGAAATTAGCTTTAAGAGCCACTCAGCTGATCCGGACCCTGGGCATCGTCACGTAAATGTGCTGAAGAGACTACATACGAAATTACAGCTTCCTAGAGTGTAAAACATAGAAATTAGCTTTAAGAGCCACTCATCTGATCCGGACCCTGGGCATCGTCAAGTAAATGTCCTAAAGAGGCTACATACGAAATTAAAGCTTCCTAGAGTGAAAAGTATAGAAATTACCTATTAAAATAATTTAGCCACCGCTTCACAAATCAAACCGTTCTCGCAATATTTGGATCACCTGCTATGAATCAAATCATCTAAACACCAGCTCAATGAAATCATCAGAAATTAACGAGCGGTGGCAATCATGTTCACAATCACACACAAAACAACTGATCACACACAAAACAACTGATACCACCTTCTCCGAACCTCCACTAGAGCGAACTGGCGTCGTTTCAAAAGAGTTGAAAAGAGTGATCAATTATTGAGAATGATCACCTGAGTGTACACAATTATTCAAATAACCTTGCTCATAACTCTGCTTGTTGGCCACGCACTTCGCAGTAGTTAACATAATATGGTTGGATAAATCGAGAGCTTTCGAACGAATGGTCAACGAATTTTGTGGGATGAAAAACGACGAAGTACCATTTCCCTAGCAACGACTCGGTTGTAAGTGGAAATCATCAAAATATTTTCTTGAGCAATTTTCCGTGACGTTTTTTTAGTTTATGTGCCATAGCAAAGACATAAAATTTCAAAAACCGCGAGAGAATGAATGCACTTTACTATGAGACGGCTAGCTAACTAGTGGCTTGTCCCGAATTGGATGATATCATGCATTTTGTGTCTTGGCATCATTTGTACTCAGAGCGTCTTTGTGGGGGGAGGGGGGGATACTAAACATTTTCGGTGGTCTAGGAGGAAATTTTGAAATGTACAGGCTGAATGAGATTGATATTTACTCAGATTTACTTGAACTCCCGCTGGATAAATGTAGCTTATATGTTTTAAATATCATTTTCTTTATCATTGCTATTTTTTCGTACTTTTGCATTACTGTATTACCTCGTTATTTTGTATGTTCTCGACTATTTATTATAGTTACATCAATAATCAAATGTTAAGGTTGAATTTGTTTTTATATTTTTATTTATTTGTATGTGCATTGTGCTATTTGGCTTGTCCGTTTTCTTCGAAATAAATAAATTACGAGTTTACTTACCATCAACGTATAAAACATGTTTTCGCCAAGTAGTGCCGCGGTAGATAAAGAGAAATGATTGAGAGAAGATTGACTACTTGATGTTATGTAATTTTGAGATGCGAGCCTGCGAGCATACAAACCACCAACCTATACACGGCATTCTAATCTATTTGTGCGAATTAATGTGCATTCTACTTGTGCGAATTCATGTGGAGGCAATAAAACCACAACCACGCCAATTTGTTTCAACAAATTCTCACCGACATCGGCAACTTCTGAAAACACGGTAATTCTTTTTTTTCCTTTTTCTTAATAATATATTTCTTCCCACAGCTTGAAATTGTCACCAGTTCTACGTAAATATGTAATCTAAGTAAGAAGGAATGCCTAGAAACATCGGGCGGGCTTTTTGAAGACAAATTGACTGGGGGGGGGGGGGGGGGGGGGTATAACGGAAAAGTACCAAGAAATGTTTTAGAGGATCTTTACCGCTCAAGCACAAGAGAATCAACTGGATTATATCCACTGGCTATTTACAGGCCTCTTGAACGAGCGATTCAGGGTTTAGGTGGGTGGTTAATTGTGAAACCAAAGGGAAAGGACGTTCCCTGATTACCCTGCCCTAGTCACATCTCCGACGTTTACACACTGCCCTCGGTAGGCATTTCCTACGGCGAGCTCTCTTCCCTAACACAGTAAAAAAATATTTTTTCCTGTAGTCCAAATTGATTGGTAAGTGGAGATATCTCTACAATGCTTTATACATCTGGAATGTGTTAATAATCGCTTGTATAAAATACCCAAGGGGTGTTGAGCAGTTCAGTGACGGAGCAATTATGAAAAAATCACAATTGAATTCGCTGGGGAATAGGAGACTGGTAGAATATGCAATCTACATTCATAAGTTGAGCAATGATTCGCTGAATACCTCGTCAGAAATACTAAACTTTAGAATCCCCTTGTATCGTACACGATGCAGTACCGTATTGGTATCAGTAATCATTAAAGTGATCACTTTTCATGGGAATTTTGTTCAGTGAGTGTTGAGCTGTGCTTTTGTGAATCTTGTGCGTCAAAAGACACTAAATAGTTTAAAACAGTAAACTAATTAAATTAGTTTCATTTATCACAGTCTCTTTCGAGTGACTGATTATTGACAAATAAATCTAGCTAAAAAGTTTAATTATTTTGTGAAATAAATAAAATTAAAAAAACCAACTGGAAGGAGGATTAGTGCAACTAAGTTAAATTCATCGTGAAAGAGAAATCTCAATAATTTAAAACCCCTGAACGAAGAGGAAAAACGGAAGTTTTCTTCCGAAGTTTCTTCGAAATTTCGGAGCCTTCTTTTTCGAATCCAACGCTTTACTCATGAGCGGCTCCGAGTTACAACCCATTTTCCGTAGATGGAAAATGACTCCTTGAATTTATTATAGAAGGAATTTCGTCGATATCGTTGAAAGTTTTAGAGGAAGAGAGCGTGCGAATAGGGATTTGTTGGGTGCTGTCCAGCACACTATTTCTCCGTCCAGACAATCCAACTTAATTCGGGGTTACGCCCACTGCCAGGTTTGTACCCTTTTCCAGTCACGTTACCTACAATTCACGCTATAACGGGGCTCCTAAGACGAAGTGGAGGCGAACAATAAACTATTTTTGCGACTGGTTCGTTTCCCTGTGTTGTTCCTATCAGTAGGACATTTCCTCAATAGAATACCCAGGTATACTCAATAGAATGCGAATGGTAGTGACGTTGACGTGATGGGAAACGTCTTCATTCGATTCAATAGAAGTGTATTTCAGGAAAATATTAGTGAATTATCGAAATGAAAAGCCTAGAATTATAAAACGGATTTTGAAGTGCGTGTTTCAATTGCACAATATGTAGGTGTTATTAGTCTGTCTCACAAGTAAGTGCAGCTCAATAGCACTGTCAATTCAGTTTTTTATTTTCAATTATGAACCTTAGTATTGTACATTGACAAAAAACGGTTTAGGTATAGCCACTGTGCATGTATGGAAGTAAACTTCGATATTAAAAGCAAAACGACGTCATTATTTAGTCGATTTCTATTAAAGTTTCAAATAGCGGTTAGACTGATAGAAATGTAGGGGAGGGAGGGGGGGTAATCTCATGGTTACGCACTAAGGTAGATTTCATAGAACACTGATTCTCAGGATTTAAGGGTCTATTTTGCGACGAATTTATTGGTCTTTTTTAAATCAAAATTGAATCATACTTGTACCAATTTTCCAATAAAGATTTTCAAAGAACGGGTTTGAGGTCGAGTTTACCTTTGCATGTAAATACATAAGTGTGCGTTGTGTTAAAATTTGGGAATCGTTCCAGAATGTGAATGGGAACATTCTTCGGAAATTCCTACCCCATGGTTTTGGAATGATTACGATTGCTCTTTGAGGTGAAAACTCTATAAAAACTCTATCTTAAAAAGAGTTTAAAACTCTATCTTCATGAAATTCAACTTAAATTTACTCGCATCATCATATTTCATTGAAGAGATTAATCGATTGATAACGATCCAATGCATCTCAAGCTCGATTAATGCGCATAAATCCACTCGTGCCTTTTTGAGGTCGGGCAAATTATACGCAAACGAGTTACTGTCACTTCGTTGACTGCATTGTTGCAAAAAGAAGAACAGAACGACGCAAAGGGAGCTTGAAGTGTGACCTACTTGAAGGGCCCTTCACAACCATCTCTTCGTCCTCAGGCCTTTCCCGGCTTCCAACCCCTAACTGACGAGCCTCTGTTGTTTAATTAAGAGTGGTAGATTCTTGTATAAGAAGGGTCGGCCCTTTCTACTCCTCCGCATAGCTCCCTATGAAGATGCTACGAAAGAGAAAGAATTCATCCACAAACGAATTGTTCGCTCATTAGATGCCGAGAGGCAGCGCTTATTAACAATGCATAATAAGCGTGTTTTATCTTTTTCACAACCGAAAGTCTGTGTATTCGAACAGGGTGTTGAAAACATGTGTCCCCGAAATGAAAATGTCCGCTTGCTATATTGTCCAACCGATTCCAAAAAATTTTGGTTTCGTGCTGTGGTCAATCAAAGACCAGAACCTATATCTATAAAAATCAGATTGTTTGTTTGTCCTTTATGCGCGACCACAATTATGAACCGATTTTGATGCTGTTTTTTACAACATGCTCTTTGAACACCAGAAAGAAAGATAGGCTATATAGAAATTTCTCAACTCACCCCCTTTCAGCTTTAAAATCACCATTTTATTGAAAAATCGCGTTTGCTTCCTGTCTCATTTTAAATACTTCACTTCAACAACTTAATTAGATATCATCTACGGTTTTAGACGTAAAGGACTTTCGATAACAAGTTCAACGAAACCAAAACGATTTAGGTAGGTTGAGCCGAGCATTTTCTATTCGTTAAGATAGATAATCAAAAATTTACATTAAAAAACATCTTATTGGAGAGTTTCTAGTAGATCTGTCAGTCTCAATACTGCGTGCGGTAACGAGTAACATTTACCGCACCTTAAAGTCACGTCAAGTCCTTAACGGATCTAGTTGTAACGCTAAATCCATGGAAAGAGGGAATTACCCCTAGGAGATTATTTGATTCCATGGAACGAGGTTATTTTAGACGATTACGTTTTTTACGGACTGCAATCCGTTAATATATCTGTACGGAAGGATGCGTTACCGTAACTCAATGCATCTGAGGATTGTCGATACAATCTTGGTCGGGAAGAGTTTTAACGTAGCTAAGGTTATATTGAGGTTGAAGAAACCGAGGTGCTTTTACCAAAATTGCTTAAACAACAAACAAACAAAAAAAAAACGCGGCAGGCCGCTCGTAGTTTCTCTCTTGTTGTGTGTTTTAAATAAAAAAACGGACGGTAGACCTACGGTTCTACAGTCAGATCATTTAATAATGATTAATTTTACACATTATTAGTTCACTAGAGGCCTGTTAGGGCTTGGAAAGCCCTAATCTAGTCCGTATAACAGTATTACCTAACAGGAACTCAGCACATTATAGTAACGATAAAAGTCCTACCTATTTGCGGCGTTATGTGACCTGGTGTAAAGGTAAGGCGATGTTATTAAACGATTAAAAAAGAGGATATACCGATCAAAATGTAATTAATGTAATAAAATAAATATCAAGGTGGTCCTCGCCACTATGAGACTAAACAAAAAGTTGAATCGCGTTGCTTTTCTCGGGGTCAAGCCAAAAACAAATCGGATCGCCTAGAACACGATCAAGATGAGCACAGAGACGAACGGCGACACTAGGGGCCGTCTAACACTGAAATCGGTCTGCGAAGTTCTTCACAATTTCAAGGATCGTTCAGAAATAACTCTCTTAAATGTTAGTAATTACACTACGTTTCTTACTTACCGTGGCAACTGTTGTTACTGCCACAGCCTAATAAACAGAGAGTCTCCCTATAAAATTTCAACTTCCTAGAGTGAACAGGAAAGAATTTAGCTCACTCAGCTGATCAGAAAAGACCACATCACTTCATTTGTCTCTTAATGTCGCAGAGAGTCTACCTATCAAATTTCAACTTCCTACAGTGAACAGGAAATAATTTAGCTCACTCAGCTGATCAGAAAAGACCCAATCACTACGTTTCTTACTTACCGACACTTTTGCAACTAACTACATAGACTACTACAACAAACTACTATAAAGACCGTTCGGAATTATATATAAAGTCCGCTAAGTTCTTCTTTCAATTTCTTCGTTCGGAAATAACTCTCCTAGATGTTGGTAACTACACTACGTTTCTTACTTACCGTGAACTGATGGCAACTGTTGTTACCGCCACAGCCTAATAAACAACTCTCGTTGATAAGGACCGCCTAGAACACGATCAAGGCGGGTATAGAGACGAACGGCGACACTTTTGCGACAAACTTGGGACCGTGCTGATTCAAATGAGCAGTCTAACACTGAAATCGGACCGCGAAATTCTTCATAATTCCAAAGACCGTTCGGAATTATATATAAAGAAGATTATGGTTACTTAGCAATATTAGTTTATAACTGAGCGTAATAAATCACCTTTCCTAGACACAACAAAGGCTTAGGGATTATGAGATGCTGTGATAAAATGAGAGCATTCCAAAAAGTGGCTAACGATTTTCCTGCTATGAAAACTAAGGGAGTTACACTTCCCTATTAACGCATTGGTTGTACGTGAAAATCAATAGAAAACCCCACCGTGACGTGACGCTCGTGACGTGACGAAAACAAATGGAAACGTCCTGTTAATTATTAAAATGATAATAACAATTAGAAAACATGAAATAATTATTGACACACAGTTATTGAATTTGCAGTAAGCCGGTCTCGACGATGCCCAATTCTTCCACAAATATAAATTCACTGGTAGGTAATTTTCTGTTAAGGTGCGCGTCTACAATTACTGTAACCAAGACTAACTTCTCAATCAAGTGACAAAGAAACAAGCGGCATTCTTTACTATATCCATTTATAACATAAATATATATAAAACTACGACATAAATAAAAGAACAAGTACCAAAGAAATGCGTGATAATCGAGAGTTTTCCAACGAGTGGAGAACGATTTTTGTCCGGTGAAAACTAAAAAAAGTTTCATTTCCTCAGCAACGGCTTGGTTGTACGTGAAAATCAAAAGAAAACAACACCTAACTTGTTTATAGGTTGCGTGACGTTTTTTTCTTTGAGTAACAAAATTTCCGGTTGACCCGTCGACTAAGACATTTTCAATGTCAAAAGAAGACCAATTCCTTTTTAAAAAAATATTAAAACATAAATAATTAAATAAAACGGAGTTAAATATTCTCTCCTGTTCACCCAAGGGAGTTGAAATTATTTGATCGGGTGATCCTCGACGAATGAAATCATGGGCTCTTTTTTCATCAGCTGAGTGAGCTAAATTCTCTCTTTTTTACCCTAAGAATGTGATATTTGACAGGGAGCCTATCTAGGACGGATGCAATGACGGGTTCCAACGATATCAGCTGACTAAGCTAAATTCTCTCCTATTCACCCTAGGAATTTTAAATTTGATAGGGAGCCTCTCGAGAAACGAATAAAATTATGGTCTCTTTCTATGAACCATCACTTACAGTGTCCGACGTATCTTTCAACGTCTCCAAATGGTTGGGCAATACATCAACAAAAACTAATTCAAATACCCGAATTCAACCTTTGTACGTACTACTTTATTAGCATATTCAATGTTTTCTTCGGTTCAATTAAATGCAAATTTTAATGAATAAAAATTATTGTTATTTGTAACCATGACTATAACAATAATATTTATGCTAGGCCGGACAAAGTCTGCCGGGTCAGCTAGTAAATTATAGTTGCATGTTGATAGCTTCTCAGGGGTTTTGAGAATCAGCTCTCAGTTTGTTATTGATATCATCAGTACCGAAAGATGTGAATTTCCTGTCCTGAAGGCCCTGTTTCAAATTTCAGCTTCTTAGATTAAACGGCATATAACTTAGGTTACGAGCTCAATCGGCATATTATGATGGTTTCGCACATTGAAATTCTATTCTACCTGTCTCATACAGGCCCTGTTTCAAATTTCAGCTTCAGAGATTAAATACCATAGGAATCAGCTTTAGAAGCCAAACAGCTGGTCAGAAGTCTATGCAGCGCCCAGTACCTACCTACTGCTTACAATTACCTACTACTCAATAGTACCAACCATGTATTGCCTTCTTTCCGCATTATTAGTTCATTATGGTTACTTAGCAATATTAGTTTATAACGTAGCGTAATAAATGAGCAGTCCTTCAACCTACAGCGGCTTAGGGTTCGTGAAATGTTGTAAAAGAATGAGAGGATTCCAAAAAGTGGCGAACGATTTTTCGGATATGAAAACCAAGGGAGTTACACTTCCCTAGCATCGCATTGGTTGAACGTGAAAATCAAGATAAAACATTAAAAAACGTCGGCTCGCACTGAATTTAGAGGTAAAACATGAAACATGTTAATTTTTGTTTACGGCAAAATCAATGTCGCTGGAAGATTCTCTACGAAAACACTGTAAGTATTTTTGATCAGTAAAAGAGCGGAAATTGAAGGGTTTAATGTTACAAATCGGAAACCCGATAACTTTTGAAATAAGAAAAGTGCTTTTTTGTTATTTACATGTAGGAAGATAATAATTCCCTTTTACATGTTTCCTCTTTCGAATTCTCAAACTCTTTACCTTCTTTTTTCTTTTTGATGAAAATTTCGGGGCCCCTCACCATGGCCGGGCCTCGGGGGTGATGCACTCTGTGCCACCGCCCTCTCTAAGGGCCTGCGTACAGGAAATTTCATGCTGAACAACATTATACTCCTCATATATGTGGGGATGTATATAGTTCACATTTTACCCAATAAACTCTTTTTTCGAAAACATATATAATACACCTAACCGTTCCACATCCGCAGAAATCTAACTTCATTCAAACATAAAGTATGGACTTTCCTATTTCGGATGGCGTGCCTCGCCAAACATACAAACAAGTTAGCTGAAAAGCCCGACAAGTTAGCTGGGTTTTCCATTTATTTCTTTGGAGAAGGTAATTTCATTCCACAGCGGTCGAACGACGACCGATTTCGTTGGACTCTTTTCCCGTTATGAGTAACTGGAGCAGAAAGAGTTAGTGGGGTGAATGAGGGAAGCTACATATATGCCTCAATATACTTCGCAATCTGCCCTACATCTGGCGGCTACATATGGATTGAACTCAGTGGCCCCGAAATAGCAAGAAAAAATCGGGAAATTTATGGGTAAGTAGTACCAATCGAAGGACCGGAAAACACTGCGAATTAGTCATCAAAGGTCCTTTCCTTTTTGGTACGGTAATCGCGTAAATCACGGTTCATTAGGAACTATGAAAAATTGAGCTCACTAATAACTAATGATACTGCAATTCAACTTTTCCCCTACTCAAAACAGTCAGATACACAGACGAATTTTTATCAGAATAGGCAATTTTCCAGAGAAAACTAAAATGTAATAGGGTCGATATCACCAAACATTCAGCCAATACCTCCTAAAGTAGCATTACGATTAGCAGTTCTTTCAAAATAATTTGTTTCATTCAACCCTCAAGCCGATTTTATTCAGACCATAAAATACGAGCCTTATAAACTAATCAATGTGTTTCGTGTGGATACAGATATTTTAGAATTGCAACCCTTATAATGTCACCGCCGAGAATTCTGAACCTTCGTCAGATAATATGTGATTTAATTGAGGATTTCGTAAACTTCGACTTAGCAGTTTGGCATAAAAGTAGGCTTATTAAAGTAGGTTTATTATAGGAAAGACCGCTGGAAGCCATATAAATTGAGTATATAACTAGATTTTTGGGAAAGTTATCGATTTTTCGACAACAAGAATTCCCAATCACATTAAGCACCTACTACCTGTACTAGTGGGTACCTACTGCTTCAACATTGTGAAATCGAACGATGATAGATTCACGGAAAAAGATTTAAAACATCACGATATATTCATATATCCATCTCCAATCATTTCAAGTCCTTCACGAAATTTCAAGTTACTGAAAATGGATCTAGGGAGAGACCAATTACTTCGAGCAAAATAGGAAAATAATGAAATCCAAGATTTTTCGCACATCTAAAACGATGATTTATCGTAATAACCCACTCCATTTACACCACAGAACAATGGAATTTGAACTCCCAAGGTTTTTTGTCTAGAGTAGATTCTTAATTGAACAAAAAAAACAATGGTGACGAAAATTCGTCGATAATTGAAGCTTGGGCAGCGCCAAAAAGGATCAACTACTTAAAACCCCTTCCTTGATAGCAAATCTAGAATTTCCAAGGTTTATTACAAAACTAGATGAAAATTGGAATTGAACAAAAGAAAGAATCACGAAACTCGGTTAAGAATAATAGCTTGGGCAACGCTTATTAGGATTAAGAAGACAGAATATAATCTTTACTCCCATTATCGTAAAAAATTTGATCATATTTTTTGTAGAACTGATACTATTTATTTATTGATTTTACATATTGACTGACGATAAAATCAAATGAAAAGATGAAATAATGTAACCGTATGTGAGTCACAAAGCGATTTTATTTTTAGTGGAGTTTAGCGGAGTTAGAGAAGAGTTTTATTAACCGTAATAAAGTATTCCTAAAGAAGTATTGCAATATCCACCAATTACCTACGTATTATACATTTACAATATATTTACAACTAATTACAATAACTTATTTCTCGTACCTTAGATATTTTGCTTCCGAATCTACCAGTTGGTAGCGGAAGCACTGTTTTCACTTTTGGGAAATGATAAATCGTAGTTTTCAGACTCTAAATTTCGACTCAGATTTTGTTTTAGACCATTCTGAACAACGTTTGTTCTATGTCTGTCTGGATGTGTTTGTCGTGCGTCCGGAAATCCTTGTAACAAGCCCAATTTCTACAATTTTAATCAGAACTTGATGACATTTCTAAGGAATGTGCGGGTTGGGCTGTAGATAGTCCCCAACCAGTTTAATTGTCCCAAAATCAATACTCCATTCTAAGCATGCGCAAACGTAAATTTCATTGACCATCATTTCTTCACGCTATACTAGTCCAATCATGCTTATATTTGAAGTATAATTGGAGGAAGCCGATTTAATCATTCCATATCTATTTTAACATTATTCTACAATTAGTAGCTGCTGTACATACATGAAAGTGTATTGTGTACTGTGTATCATAGTAACAAGTTTAATTTCCATAGCTTTCATCCTATCTTGATGAAATCCCCAGGGAATGCACGGGTTAGGCAGGAGACGTTCCCCTATCAGTTTCATTGTCCTCAAATCAGTACTTTACTCTGCGCTTGCGTATACGTAGATTTCATCGAGCATAGCTTTCTCGCGCCCTAGTCATACGATCAACTCAAATTTGGTGGATGGTTAAGGAAAACGATTCATCCATTCTTTTTCGAATCTGACATGAGTGTATCATTATTAGCTGCTGCGCATGCGTAAAAGTGAAATCCTTGTAACAAGCCCAATTTTCACAGTAATTATCCGATTTTGATGAAAGTGTCAGGGATTCTACGGGTTAAACTGTAAATGGTCCTCTACTAATCATTGTTCTCAAATCCATCCTACACTCTAAGCATGCGCAATCGACAATTACATCAAGCTACATTTTCTTGTTTCCTATAGACCAAATTTGACGTTCTCCACTACATCTTGATTTAATAATTCCTGCCATGGAATTTTTAAAAATAATTTTAAAAGTTTCAATGACCTATATATACATTTATGTTACGGTTTCAAAGAAGATATTATGTGCTACAACCAACTTATTACACGTTTTTATATTCCGATTGATTTGTCACTGATTTACCAACCGAAAATGTATTGCTTACCAACAAAGATATTGAAAATGGAATGTTGATCTACCTAACAAATTAGTGGGGCTTTGCGGCTTATTCTTTTTTTATGGCTTTTATTATGGAGGTCTCACGTTAGATGTTATTGATGTCCCGAACGTGGCTGAATCACGAGTTCGACGCATGTAACATAAATTATTCATCACCGTCTTAAGGTTGGATTTGAGTCTGAACGACGGATCTCTTCAAGGAGCTCAACGCAAATCACGAACAATATTGAATCTTAGGTGGGGAGGAGCCGAGCACTGATGGGCGACACCCCATTTCTTGTGAAGTATCAACTTGTTTCAATTTCTATCCATATATTTGGGGAATTAAGGGCAAAGTACCCAACGGAGCATTTTGTTGAACAAATGGATGAATGAAACACATGTATATTTCAACAATTAACGTTTATTTATGTTTACAAATTTTGAGACCCATAAACATCAAAGATCAAAGATCAACTTCTTCTACCCATGAATCATAATTGAACATCCATGAATGATATACATAATCATAAGGAAAAGATACATGTATGATGCATAATTACATGAATAATAATTATTATTCATAAATGAATAACTAATTGAACATACATGAATCATAATTGATATAATTTAAATAATCTACATGAATAATTACATACATGAATCATAATTAACATACATGAATCATAACATACATGAATCATAATTAACATAGGTACATGAATCATATCATACATGAATCATAAATGAAATAAATAATCTAGAAAAGAAGGAAAATAAGAATGATACAAGAAAATGATAATAAATAAAAATACAATAAGCATGGTAATACCGGAGAAAGAAACTCGAGGCACATTCAAAATCGAAAGCTCCATACATGGCGGAGCATATGAATCCAGATCAGAAATTGAAAGTTTTTGTTCTTTCCATACGATTCTTCCCTGTAAACGCGTAGAGCAGCGTCTGTAGCATGCAACTGCAGATGATGCTCTTCGCGTATTCCCACACGTATTTTTACACGTATATGCACGAATAACCAAATGCTATCGTCACGCTTAAGTCTCTTTACTATTTCGTGCGCGGGAAAAACGACGGCGCGAGAGCGACGGATAGACGCGCATTCTCTTGAATCTGACGGGAACTGTCACAGCTTCATCAGCTTCTAGAAAGCAAACATTTCCTCGGCATTTGTTCAATGGCTATAGCACTAAGGAAATTGAAATATATTCCCATTTAATAGCTTACGTGAAAAGCGCTATACCTAGTATACTACAATCCTCGAGTATCCCCCCCCCCCCCCCCTCCATTTATTCGGTCTAAGTCATAGACCCCTGTGCCATAAAAGACTACCATTAATTCAATGGGAAAGAAATAATCTAAACATAATCAATAGTTCTTAAAAAATGTATAAAATGATTTGCACTGTGCTCAAATAGTTCAGAATTTGAAGGTAATCCCTTTTTCTTTCACTTTTCAAGATTATAGAAAGAGAATGGTGTAATAATTCTCCATTATTACACATTGTTTATTAATTCAATTGTTCATTTATACCAATATAAAAGTTACTGTGGGGAAAATGTGATGAAATAAAAAATGTCAAGCTGCTAGATAATGAGGAAGTTACGGGGCATATAAACTCGCCGAGTATGAAATATACTATAACCAACATGATAAGAAAACTTTGATTTTGGTAGGGGGTGGGGGAGGGGTTACATTTTTGGTCGATTGCAAAGGTTTTTTACTGCAAATTTTATACATTTTCTTAAGATCTAATATACTTCACTTTAGACTTATTGTTCTGATAATTGAGTCACTAGTCTTGAGGTTCATTTTATTTCACTTAGTTCATGCGGTTTAGTTCTTTTAAGTCTTCTAAGTAGATCTTCTGTGTCAAGGAGCTGGACGACATCCTCGTTAACATGATCTCTGAGCCTCAAAAGGTGATTGACGGCTTGTTTGCGGATAACCTCATTGACAGATTCAAGTTTCAACTCATAGTGTAATCTGTCGTTTCTGTAATATCTGTATGCATCAACACAGGTTCGCAGAACATTATTCTGAAAGCGCTGAATAATGTTGCGGTTACTTTGTGCAGTGCATCCCCACAGTAGAGCACCTTATGTCCAGACAGGTTTAATGACTTGCTTGTACAATATGATCATATGATGGATAGACATACTGCAAAATAATGAACCGAAAACGTTAAAATCCAGGAACCGGTAAAGAACGGATCAAAGCAGATTTCTATGAAGAAAATTCTGGGAAATTTTTATTTTAAAACTTTGGGACTCATCGCATTCCTACTTTTCCATGAAAATTAACTGAAATTAAATCCATCAGGTCACCAACGCAGGTCCCCAAAACCGCACACTAACCGGAGGTTATGGGAATACCCCCAATATCCCACCAATAAGTTCCTAAAATCCCAGCATCACTTTGAATTCCAGCATTACCTACATTATGAAACGTTTATATCCTCAGTTTGAGTATTTCTGGAATTCGTGAGAACACCTATTTTAGTTTGAGGTGAGTCAGAAAGTAACATTATTTATTTGTAAAAGATTGGGGTGTTCATGAATAGCTGAGTAAGCCAGATTACCGCAGGTGATACACAATCATCAACGCCATGAAAACTTCAGCGAGTAGAAGAACCAAGTCCTTTGGAGAAAGAAATAAGCCATTACGAAGATGGCTTCGTTGAATGAACTCTCTGAATATAATTATTATGCAATGGAATGAAATGTACAATTATTCAGGAAGGCGCCATTATAACTCCAGTTCCGAGTGCCGGGCCTCGTTCTATTCTTTTCAGAGGTAATATTCTTTCATCTCATCCGAATGAGAGGAGATAGTGCCTCGGGGAATATCAGCCCTGTTGGAATAGAGGCGTTTTCAGAGGATTTCATAATGAAATTTATTAATTTGACTCGACTCGTGAATACTTAAGTAGATAAATAGATGAGAAAGAATGGATAAGTACTTTTAGCAAGATTGTATAGATTGGACTGTATAATTTATTTTATTTTTATTTATTAATTTACTAACAGATATAAACTATATTGTTATACAAAGTTATAGGGGGTTAGAGAGAGGGTTATAGAGTGTCAGAAGAGCAAGAACTCTCTCGCTTAGACAGTCTCTTTTAAAAAGCTGCAAACTATTAAACAAATCACATTAAATCTGCGTAGAGCTAAAAACTAATTAAACCAGTTAAAGCAATATTTTATGAATCTAATAAATAGGCAAACAAAGGAGGCCAGAATGCAAATTTTTAAAAGTTCCAGAATTCGATGTTTGTTCATCCCATCTTCATATTTTTCAGATCCAAATGCATACTAATTTTAGAAAGGACTCCACGGGAAAACCTTCCTCGGAATCTCAACTTTCCAATTGTAGAGTCAATATTTTACTTGAAGTACTAATTAGGGAAATAAATTATGTTTTGCCAATGTTAAAAAACGTGAGTTTTTCGAAGAAAGCGTAGGTTTTTTCAAAAAAGACCCTCCGTAAACAACCAAGTATGGGGGCGGTTTCTAGTTAAATTTTAACGATGAATCGGATGGTAACACTTTTAGATCTTCTCGTTATAACAGAGTTTTCCCATTTTAACGAACGAACTGTAAGTTATTTGTTATGCTCAATTTAATTTGTTTTGAGGGAAAACTAGTTTAACTAGTTAGTTTAAGTGTAAAACTCGGTTACAACAGAGTAAAAGACATCTGCGAGTGTTACCATTCGATTCAGCGTGAAATAATATGCTAAATCCGACCCCTAAATCGTTGATTTATAGACGGTCAATTTAGAATTAAAAATAAAATTGGCTAAACCAGTTGTACTAAAAAAATGCTGAAATATCTTAAACAGGTCCTGGGTGTTTTTTTTTATTATTTTTTTGTTTTTTTTTTAACTGAGTGTGTTTTAGCCTTACCATCTCACCGAAAACGAAACGTTTATGTGTAACAAAAATGTGTTGCAATAATTTCTGATGATTCCCACATACAACCGAGTCATGGCTTGGGAAATGCTACTTCGTCATTTTTCATCCCACAAAATTCGTTGACCATTCGTTCGGAAGCTCTCGATTTATCAAACCATATTATAATATCTGCTGCAAACTGCGTGGCTAACAAGCTGAGTTATGAGCATGGTTATTTGAATAATTGCTTACACGCAGGTGATCATTCTCAATAATTGATATTGTGAACATGATTGCAACTGCTTTTTAATTTCTGATGATCTCATTGAGCTGGTGATGAGTTGTTGCGCTGGTGATAAATGAATATGACAACTTGACATAGGTAGTAGTGATTAGATACACCGCAAAATGTATATATTTATGCGGGTTTCACGGTTTTATGTGAAATTCGTGAGCTAAAACACATTCTGTGTTTCAATGATTTCATTCAAAGTATGTAAATAGAGGTAACCAGGGGTCGACATTTTAATTACTATTGCAGAAAGATAGACATGTTTACACAGTTTTCCTTATTCGTAAAGATATGTTTTCAGTTTGAATCTAGACTAATTGCAACAGTATTGAGAGTGAGGGAGGAGTAAATGTACGAATCGTCGATTACAACACTTTCTTTAGGCATTTTGGATTGTTTGGAAGGTGAAATAGTATGAAGATGTAGTGGTTATCCCCCATCACTCAAGAAGCTCCGAAAAATAGGTGCTCAGTGTCTTGGCACCTCCCTCTCCGACCCTATCGCAAGTGACTGAGATTGAAATGTTCTGATCGATCCAAACTGCCATAATGACGTTGGCACACACGACCCCACCACTACTATTGTCCCTTAACATCAATCCACTTCTCAATGTGCAACTCGAGGCGTGTAAACTTCGATAACTAAATTACTCTGGCACATCGGAGAATGGCAAGCTTAACACGTTGTCCCGTATAATGAACGACGGCCTTGCAACGTCTTGCAGGTTTGAGACAATTATTCAAAGGAGTTTATACAATGTTTCTTCAAGTAGGGTTATAGCCTGAAGAACAAGAAGTCAAATACAAACGCGGTGCGTGATATAACCGGAACTGCTTTGTTGTTGTGAAACAATGCCAGAGTTAATTATCACGTTCTTCGTGGGCCGCTTTCAATGTGAGACAAGAAGTTTTCTCATTCTAATTCTGAATTGCTAGAAACAAGAATTTCAGGATTACAGAAAGAAAAAAAGTCTAAATGGATCTGTGATATGTGATCATAGTTACGGATTACGATTCAAAGAGATGAAAGGAAACGGAACCGAGCAGTAGCTTCGTTATAGCTGTTAACGGATATTGCTGAGTCAATGAGCCATTTGTCGCGCTGATGTTTCCAGTAGCTCTGCTCTTCGAAAGCGGCAATCGATAGTTGTTTCAGGAGTATGACTTGGTTCACAGAAACCATTCAATCTACGTCAACGTCGAGTTAATACTTAAGACGTGCAGCGTCGACCGAGCTTCACCGGCACACGCCCGGACGGCGACATAACTGTCGACAGCCGTAGGAGCACATGGAATGGTCATAATGAAGATTCGATCCAGGAAATGACTAAGTAAAACAGGTAATCACGCAACCCAGAACCAGGAACAGTGAAGTATCATTGCAGTATGAAAGCAGCAATCCCTCGACCATCCGATTTCCTTTCAAAAATGACTTCGTTTCAAGAGACGACATTTGTTACCAGTCAAGGGCACCTGCACAATTTGTCAGACTGCTGTTCGAGATGACTCCACAGTCCGATTGTCACCATCAGCTGCTGAACCAGGATACCTTCAGCTGCCCTCCGATGAGAAAATCAGAACACGTCATAATTTTTTCACGTGAAGTTACTCAATGCCTCACTCGTACATAAGCGCATCCAAGTAACTACTCACAATCGCTCAAAGGGTCCTTCAACATAACTTTTTCGTACTGTTAGCGTTTTGCATGCAAATGGAACTCAGTTGGAGGGTGATCTAATATGTTGTTAGCTGTGGTACACAGCTGCAAAAAAGATCCAAGAACGAACCTATCAACTGTAATGATGTCGAACAACTGTAAACCAAAACCTCCTTCCGTAATGACTGTCGGTTGCTCTGATAAAAGGTATAGCTACTTGGAACTTCAATTATTGGAGGAATGCGCATGCTCTCATCAATCTGATAGTTGGCATCACCTAGAACCCAGTTAAGAACAGGGGTGCTGACAACATTTTCGTCTTTCATTGAATGATTTTGGAACCTACAAAGTTGGCTAATAGATACTTATACTTCCACAAGCAAACGAAATATTGGTAGCATTTGTTAATCCATTTCATTGAGGTCTGAAGAGAGAGCAATAATCAGTTACCCATCAAGATTTCATTCATTTCTGAGAATCGTTATTGTAAGATCTGCAACCGATATTATTAGGTAAGCGTGCAACACATTTCACACGCTATCCGTACTGTCATCCCAGGCCAATTGCTTCAGAGTATTTCTACGTCCACCTTAGAAACACTTTTCAGAATCAATAAGCATTCCTAACAAACTATGAAGGGAATCCATGGAGTGTATTGATTGAATGCACTTTGCTGAGAAAACCCTACAAAAATATATAAAATGTGGACTATTCCTTTTTCAGAATATAGGCTTTGGTTCAAAGTTGGGGGACCATGGTTTAATTATTCCATGTTAATTTCAACATGATTGCACCATAATTAGCTCCTGCGCATGAGCGAAAGTGTACTCCCAGGATTAAGGTCTAGTTTTCATCAGAAACACATTTTCTGGTAATTAATGGGTTAGACTGTAGATTGTACCCTACCAATTTCATTTTTCTCAAATTATTGCTTCGTTCTGCGCATGCGCTAACGTAAATTACTGCAAGCATCATTTTTCCGTTTTTTTAGACATCTTTACTGTGAAGCGTAAAATTGCGGGGTCTTGGAACTGTAAAAGTGTGAACCCTTCTCAGAGGCACAATGCGCCAGGTTCTGATCATATATTACGTACGGGGTTTAATAATTTATTATAGAACAATGATTTGCGTAGAAGGGCGATCTAACACAGAAATAATAAACCATTGAGTAATAATTTGCAGGGTTTTTCGTCTATTTCTTTCGTACCTAATTGTTCAACTAGGAGAGAGTAAAGCTGAGAACTTTTGAAGTCTGATAAAGGAGTCCCCATTAGTTAACCGAATAGTGATCAAGCGTATAGTATTTGAGTGATAAAGCGTTCCGGTTCGGTAGTTAGGAGTAAGTTCACCTGTTGCTGAGAGATAAGACATACTACCACCACTTACTCATTATTATGATTTATGTGTTTATGTACAAATTTTGTGGCCTTCGTTTCCTTGTGACTTATCTTCCGATCTAATTTTATAAGACTCGAATTTTTTATCGTCCAAGAATTAGGCAGTGCATAAGATATTGACCGTGAATGATTTATGAATTCAAAATCGATCGAATAGATGAAGCCATTGTAAACCAACCATTTGGATGCGTATTCAGTAAACATAATGAGGGTTTAAAGAAGTAGATTTCAGATAACTCTGACATTCCAATTGCATGCCGCGTCCTAATTTTCAGACCAAGTTAAGTAAACGCAGCCAGGCAACAAGCCTAATCAAGTTTATACAAAGGATTTCTTGGGTTATGTTGTCACCAGCTGCCCATCTGCAAATAAAAAGACTTTACAAAAAAGTTACAGTCATGCAGCATGATCGTATGAGCGAATTTTCGTGAATCATCGTATTGTATCATGTTAAATTGTTTTGAAACTTACGCTTTTTGAGTGCAAGGAAATTATAAACTAATAGAGGCCTGTTAGGGCTTGGAAAGCCCTAATATAGTAGTACCTAACAGGAACCCAGCACATTATAGTAACGATATAAGTCCTACCTATTTGCGGCGTTATGTGACCTGGTGCAAAGCTAAGGCGATGATTGATGATTAATAAATGATTAAAAAAGAGGAAATAACGATCAAAATGTAAGTAATGTAATAAAATAAATACCACTAGTTGAGGTGGTCCTCGCCACTCAGCTTATCAGAAAAGACCCCATCACTTCACTCGTCTCTTCAGAGCGAGTCTCCCTATCAAATTTCAACTTCCTACAGTGAACAGGAAAGAATTTAGCTCACTCAGCTGATCAGAAAAGACTCCATCACTACGTTTCTTACTTACCGACACTTTTGCAACAAACTTGGGGCAACAAAATTTGGAATTATATATAAAGACCGTTCGGAATTATATGTTTATAAAGTCTCAGAAATAACTCTCCTAGATGTTAGTAACTACACTACGTTTCTTACTGACCGTGAATTGATGGCAAATGTTGTTACCGCCACAGCCTAATAAATAACTCTCGTTGATAAGGACCGCCTAGAACACGATCAAGGCGGGTATAGAGACGAACGTCGACACTTTTGCAACAAACTTGGACCCGTGCTGACTCAAAGGAGCAGTTAAACACTAAAATCGGACCGCGAAGTTCTTCACAATTTCAAAGACCGTTCGGAATTATATACAAACATAATTTCATGGCAAAAACGGATTCTAAATAATAATCTGGTATTCAAAAGGAGGTGTTGGATTTTTACCTTTTTTTGCAGTTTTTATTGATTTTTTAGAGCAATTTGATTATGAAGTTTAAGTAGATTTTTCAGCATAATTTTGTACATGAATTTTTGAATGTTCTATTTTGTAGTTGATAAAATTTATTTGAGCAATATTCTGCTAAAAAAATTATATATATATTTAACGATTTTTAGGGGGTTTTTTTTTTGCTATTTTTAGTGATTTATTCAGCACTTTTTGAAATTTGACCAATTTTATGTGGGTACTTAACGAACTCGTTCTTTCGTCTGGAAAGCTTGATTTGTTGGCGCAAGAACGGAATTTTTATCTCAACCCTAAGGAGAGTTATCGTCTGGAAGGACACACACACGCATATATATATATATATATATATGTATATATATATATATATATATATATATATATATATATATATATATGAAAAAGCGTAAAAATCTAGAAATCGTTTCAGAATGCCTAAAAATGGATTTCAATGAAGAAATTTTTCAAAAATTTTTATTTAAAAATTTTCCGAGCCATTGCAATAGCATCATTTTCTACAAAAATTTGCTAAAAGGCCTTTCTGTCCTTAAATTTTTTTTTTAAATTTTGTCTCCCTGAAGAAGCCCCAGTTCCTGAGGAGAAACATTGGAGATTAATTAAAAATAATAATTTAAGGACAGAAAGGCCTTTTTTGTAATGTCTTGTTATCATTTGAACGGTCTAAATAAAGAAGCGTTACATCCGCACCTAACTTATAAATGATTTGGTGCGGCATTGGATTTAAATCTCGAAAACAAAACATGCCAGTCATGCAGCATGATCGTATGAACGCATTTTAGTAATTTGTATTTCGTATGTTACATTGTTTTGAAATCGAGTAAGGGTGCTTACAGACTGGAGCTGCGATAAGAGCGAGGAAAGAGAGCAAAGAAAACACGCAGGTAGGCATATGATGGAGAGCAGAGTGGAGCAACGCCTCAAGGTCGAGCAAAGAAGAGAGCAGTTTGTTTTCGTCGCTCTTAGTGCTACTATTGTAACATGAATCCTGATGATTTAATTGGTATTGTGTTCAGGAAAAAAACCTTTATGGGACAAGTAGTCGAATGCCGTAATATCCATCCGAAAATATTCATGAAACCTGCCGGAATCTTCTCGCAGTTCATTGCACGAATGATGAAATCCCCCGTGTATATGTCTCGATTGATTAATTATGTGAATCCCTTCTACTTTTCGCCCCCGAAGTAAATACCAAATTCTCAATGACGGGTTTTCCGCAAAGGAATAATAGTCATCCATCGTCTAGAAGGATGTGAACCGCACTGACTCTCGCTCCACTCTGAATTGGCCAACCCTCAGCTCTCTCCGCTCCTCTCTTTGCTCTCTTTCCTCGCTCTTAGCGGAAAGCACCCTAAGTTGGGTGCAAAGGAAGGTAAACTACCAATTTTAAGGAGAAAAACTAGTACCAAGTGACGATGAACCTTAAAAAACAAGTTCTCCCTTTGCTCAGGTTCATGTCCATGACCTCAGATCTGTTCAGGTCCATGACCTCAGATAACGACCTATTGGTAATACGCAATTGAGTAATAAGCAGTACATGCAATACAAAGACCGGTTCTACACCGGTTTATCCAAATCGTTAGGCATGAATTGATTATTCATTTTCACTGACAGTCAGAGAACTTACTGCACTAACTTGGTAAAGAAGCTTGGACAGGTACTTAAAACAGACAAGGCAAGAACACAAAAGAACAAAGAGTTTCTTAGGGAGGACAGTTCATGAATCTAAAAATGGGACGGGCTAAATCACTCGCAAAGAAGTTGTGGAAACGAAATTCAATTAAAAAACGGAAGTTAATAAACGACGATGTCTATTTCCAAAGAGAGCCTTCTTTCTTATTTACGAGGCTTTAAGGGGCTTGTTATTTAATGTAGCGTCCAAATAATAAATTTAGTGTGACGCCAAAGATTTGTTTACCTAGTTTAAATTGATTTTCCTTGATGAAGAATATGCTTTCATGTTTTATTATTAGAAATATGTAGTAACCACCTCATAGAACCTTATTGTTCGTGATTATGATATAATCTATTGACCATGTTTTAACGACTATATAGAGCATGAATAATTTTGAATATGATGTTAGCGAACCTACGGGACCCTCTACAAATATATTTGTGTTGTCTGGTTGCAGGTACTATGGTGTTGGGGGCGGTATACACTCCGCAACCGCAGTACCCTGTAAACCCGTTGAGATCGGCGCCTGCCGCTCCGTACCCAACCATGCGCTATTATCGGTTATGGATCTACACGTGCAACGCTCTTCTCTTCATGTCCGCCATAGGCTTCTCCATAGTTTTAGCCAAGGTAAGCTCTCAATTCACTTATCAATTAGATATATGATAAATATATTATAGAACCTGGATAGCTGCAATCTCAAGGGACCGGCCTTGGAATTGCGGACAGGTTTTGCACTTATCCGGATTTGCAGTTAGCGTTCAGACAAAGCTAATTTTGAGGAAACAAGCCAGGTTTTCAAAGATATAAAAAATTAATCGTGAGATAATAGATGCATATTTCTCTTCATCAAGTTAAAAGTAGATAAGAAGTTAAAACTACAGCGATATAGGCTAACGTACATATTGTTCACTTACAAAATAGTAAACAACTAAACATGTATCGCTGGGCAATTTAATCTGTAAAGAACTTACAATCAATCATTATAAATCAGCTTGCGTATTAAGACCGTAACTCAATAAGACATTTTTGGTTGCCCAACCAGTGGGTCCCGACCAGAAGCTTTGCTTACCTGGATCAATTATTTAATTCTGCATAGTGGTATACAAGTAAGCGGCCAGCTAAGCATAGCTAAAAATTACAGCATTGTTCCTTATCGGCACCCACATAGTGGTACCTAGCTCGTAACTGGACGTTCAGAGAGCTATACTCTAAGCGGGCATACTTGTCAAATCGATTGTTTACATAGCTAAACGCAGGGATGGTCCAACTGGGCGGTGCTGTTCTACACCCGTTCCTTAATGCGGTTTTAATGTGGAGGACCCTTCACTTCGAGCTAACAAGCGACCAACTAGGTGCCAGCGTGTATGTACAGCTACCCGCTAAACTACTAGCAAATAAGCGGGTAAGCGGAAAAGCAAGCAAGCGACCAACCCTGCTCCAAGCCAGGCTCCACTGTGTTTTTAGGTGCTATATATCATACTTTATATACCAAGGAGCAGATAGGTTCAGTTTCAAGGCTGCAGTTACAAACGAACTAGACTGCATCAACCATCGCTTATAGCCGAGAGGCATTGGCTACATTTTAGGGGATTGGACATGAGCCTTATCAGGCAAAGACGTAAGCCATTGGTTCTCCCGACTGAATCGGGCTCCCACTATTGGATTTAATTGAGGCATTGGCTATAGGAGGCATGGGGTGCTAGTTAAAACCCCACATTTTCATGCCCCCAAGAAAATGTCGTTCAAGAATACGAGTGCACCTTCGTATCTTGTAATCGTTTGTGCATCAATCAAAGAGGGTGATGCACCGGATGCATAGTAGGTAACTAAGCCCAAACAAAACACCGAACATGTTTTGACACCACACCAACCTCGTAACCAGTGCTTCTCAGGGATGTATGGAGGGACAAATTGGCAGCGTGAGATGTGGTGATGTTTCAGATAAATCAAGAGCTTCCCAACGACTGGCGAACGATTTTCTATTATGTACAGTTCTGTAGCAACGATTCGGTTATAAATAAAAATCATTGGAAAATGTTCTCATTCCCAAGAAGTGTCGCTCCTCGAAAGTAACGCTTTTAGCGGTTGAGTGTCAAAGCAAAGTGAGTAAGAAATCAGTTGCTTTTGAGATCTCAAGTGGATTATACTGACAGAAAACGATGCGATTATCGTTTTCTCATTTATAGCGTTGGCTATTTTGAAGAACGGATACAATGTGCTGATAGGTTTCAGAGCAATCTTGAATCCATTTTGACATTACCAGTAAACAGATTTTGGATGAGAAAGTTTGGGACCCTAGCAGTAATAGAGGTCGAACCCGTGACGTCTGCAGTTAAGCAGGTTTTTCGGGCCATGATCGGTTTTTTATTATCCACATTTTTAATTTGTAGGTTTTAGGGCCCTTCAGGAAGTGGGACGACGAGGAAAAGAGTTTTTGATGCTATCTAAGAACTGCAACGACTCATGACTGACGAACTGAGGTTGGCATAGCATCCTCGTATTCATTGCATAATTCATCAGACCATAGGAATAGCACTTTGACTGCAGCTTCCAAAAAGGTACCGGAGAGCCCCGAGCACATTTTTATGAGTCCAAAGAGTTTTAAAAGGCTTTTTAGCAAAAGATATTTTAATAAATACATACTCAACTCAAGCCTTCGTCCGCACTGAAGGGGTATTTTACCACCACAAATTTATGGCTTGAAAGCCACTATGACAGAAAAAAGTAATATACACTCAACTATACTTCCCTTTTTTCGCGTAAACACATTATATGTAAACTGAACATATATAGTGTTATAATAGAAGAAAAGGAAGAACGAAATAAATTAAAAGAGTGACTTCGCCGAAAATTAAACAAATAAATCAAATAAAATGCATATGGTGTTTCCTAATTTAACCATTGATTAACTTTCGGTAGTTAAATTGATTACACTACCCTCCAAGTTCTAATTAACCACTAAGTTCTAATTAATGTAGGATATCACCAAAAGAAAATTGCGGATGTTGAAAATGGCTGGAAATCGACAGATTGACACGGAACCGAGATTGTTGTAGACAATAACAAGGATGTGAAAATTTGTGTCAAACGTTTTTCCAGGGTAGACGCGACTTTACACCCTCTATTTCCTATAAAAAGAAACTTGATAATACGAACGTTGCTAGGATTGTACACACCAATAGGAGCAGATTAAAGTTGAATTTGAGTTGGGAAAGTGCATTGAAGCCGCTAACTAGTCGATTTTCAGGATTTTCGTTATATCTTCATCATAGAAAACCAACCCTGGAACTTCAATCAGTTCCATATCAGTTTCCGATTCGTCCCATGTTCAGCCTCCTTCACAAGATACAAGACCTGGAGATTTTTTAGACCTATTTCATAATTTTCTAACAACATTTCAGATTCTTAGAAAGAAAAGAAGAAGACTGAGATGAGTGGAAGGACTACGAACCTTCATTGACTGCGTCCATAAAGGAATTTTCCACCGTATCTTATGGCGTGAAAAATTCTCTTTCCTTTATACCTAAGAAATGCGTTTAGGCTTTTGATGTGGGAGGAATATAGCGTCTTATCTTTTCCCAGGTTATTGAGTAATCGCGCACGGTTTATCACAGCCCGCTACTTCCTTCACTAAAGTCTTCTTCATCTACTCTCAATAGTTGCTCGGCTTCATTGGCTCAGAAATACTGCACAGGGAAGTCATATCAAATCCCATCAGGCCTTAATAAAACTGAGGATATGCGCTACAATAAACTTTATTCTTAGCCACGTTTCATTTCACATAACATAAAAGCGCGTCTGCATACGCATGTATTTTTCTTTTCACTCGAACTCAATCAAGGCTGTTGGTTCTAACGTTTAGTTCTAAACAAGGCTGTTGGTTCTAACGTTTAGTTCTAAACGGCAAATTAATGTAAAAACGCTGCAAATTATTACACAAAGGTTTATTATTTCTGTATTAAATAGCCCTTCCACAAATCTTTGGTATATAATTAACTCCATATTTAGTAAATATCTAGCAAATAATCACAATGTCAATATGTCTAATAAATGATCAAAACTTTAGCGTATTGTACCTTCCAAAAGGGTTCACACCTTTACAGCTCAGGATCCCACAATTTTACGATTTATAATAGGTGAATGTTGAAAAAATTTCTAAAAATGTCAAAACAACAAAACAAAAAACAGCAAAACGGCAGGCGGAAAAGGTAAGAAATTAGCCTCAGAGGCCAAGAGCTATTCAGTGATTCACCGAACCTCGTAATTGTTTTTGAGGTGTCCCGAACGAGCTCAATTAAATTTCAGCAATGTGAGTTGATGAGAAAAGAAATTAGCATAGGAGGTTCCGAAGCTGATCAGAATAACACGAGAACTGAGAATATTACAGCAATATAAAATAACCAGGTAACTCAGAAGAGTAACGCTGAGACCACCGAGAAGTTTCAACGACCCTCTGTTTGCGCGTAAATTGAAAAGAACCAGAACTTTTTGATCAGGCTCTACATTAACAAATCAAAAAGCGTTAAACTCAAGGAATTTCAAAACGAATTTCCATTAAGGAAATTTTGGATTCATTGCAATAGCTTAATTTTCTTAGAAAATTGGATAAAACGTTCCGACCTTGGTAGACTCGGAAGTAATTAACCTTCTTTTGTTGGAATATAAATAATAATTTAATTAAGAGTGATTCCCAAGTGATTACTAATCAATAATTTAACAAAAAATATACCTAATAGAAATAGATAATTCGATTGAATACAGCTTTGTACTATTCCTACCTAGGTACGTTGGTTTCTAAAGCTTCACTTTATTCCATTTATTCAATTGTTCATTCTCACTTCATCATCATGGTCAAAGCAACGCTCTGCCACATATTTGGTTGTTGCTGTTAGCATCACCCTTGTCCAAACAACTGAAAATCAATGAGGTGATTACCTACCTACGCTTACTAGGTACGTAGGACGTTTTACTAGTCACGATTCACTCTCGATGTTGATGTATTTTTTCTTGTCTACTAGCCGCTCCGGCTCGCTACGCTCGCCTCCACGTCCAGCCGGGGGGCAAGCCCCCCGGACCCCCCATTAAGTTGCTCGCTTCGCTCGCAACGTGTGGCATGTAGGGAATATTGCTCGCTTCGCTCGCAAAGTCTGGCATGTAGGATATGTTGCTCGCTTCGCTCGCAAAGTCTGGCATGTAGAAAATGTTGCTCGCTTCGCTCGCAAAGTTTGGCATTTAGGGGATGTTGCTCGGTTCACTCGCAAACGGTAGATCTCTAAGGGTAGGTTTAACTTCTGTAGGGGATGCTGCTCGCTTCGCTCGCAAACGGTAGATCTCTAAGGGTAGGCTTAACTTCTGTAGGGGATGCTGCTCGCTTCGCTCGCTTGAGGAAGTTATACTGCCCACCCAACTTGGCAGACGTTTTTTTCAGTTGGGAATTATTACAAACAAATTAAATCTTATAAAACTACGTGGAACCACGAAAAGTTTATTCGGGGATGTTGCTCACTTCGCTCGCAAGGTATACCTGTATATGTGTAGGACAAAGTCCGTATTTATTATTTGAAATGGCTCTCGCTTCGCTCGCAAGGTAGGTACCTATGTAGGCATACCTGCTCGCCTCGCAATGTTGTGACATCGAACCCTTCACGTCAATTCTTGAGCCTTCTCTCGTCCACGGCAGAATCATTTTAATCGCTTTGCTCGCTTCTGCTCGCAATTTGACCGAGTTCTCGTCACTTTTTTCGATATCCAATTTCGGATTCAGATTCGGCGGACCCAAAGCTGTGGCATGTAGGGAATGTTGCTCGCTTTGCTCGCAAACGGTAGGTCCCTAAGGGTAGGTTCAACATGTGTAGGGGATGTTGCTCGCTTCGCTCGCAAACGTTAGATCTCTAAGGGTAGGTTTAACTTCTGTAGGGGATGCTGCTCGCTTCGCTCGCTTGAGGAAGTTATACTGCCCACCCAACTTGGCAGACGTTTTTTTCAGTTGGGAATTCTTACAAACAAATTAAATCTTATAAAACTACGTGGAACCACGAAAAGTTTATTAGGGGATGTTGCTCGGTTCGCTCGTAAACGGTAGGTCTCTATGGGTAGGTTTAACTTCTGTAGGGGATGCTGCTCGCTTCGCTCACTTGAGGAAGTTATACTGCCCCCGGACCCCCCATTAAATTGCTCGCTTCGCTCGCAAAATGTGGCATGTAGGGAATTTTACTCGCTTTGCTCGCAAACGGTAGATCCCTAAGGGTAGGTTTAACTTCTGTAGGGGATGCTGCTCGCTACGCTCGCTTGAGGAAGTTATACTGCCCACCCAACTTGGCAGACGTTTTTTTCTGTTGGGGAATTCTTACTTACAAATTAAATCTTATAAAACTACGTGGAACCACGAAAAGTTTATTAGGGGATGTTGCTCGCTTCGCTCGCAAGGCCGTATTTATTCTGTAGGGGATGCTGCTCGCTTCGCTCGCTTGAAGAAGTTATACTGCCCACCCAACTTGGCAGACGTTTTTTTCTGTTGGAAATTCTTACAAACAAATTAATTCTTATAAAACTACGTGGAACCACGAAAAGTTTATTAGGGAATGTTGTACTGCCCACCCAACTTGGCAGACGTTTTTTTCAGTTGGGAATTCTTACAAACAAATTAAATCTTAGAAACTACGTGGAACCACGAAAAGTTTATTCGGGGATGTTGCTCGCTTCGCTCGCAAGGTATACCTGTATATGTGTAGGACAAAGTCCGTATTTATTATTTGAAATGGCTCTCGCTTCGCTCGCAAGGTATTGCGTAGAAGTGCAAATGGGAACCCCCCTGTGAGGGTCCCTTCAGGTAAGCAACGTTGTGTAACGGCGGCCCGTGGTCGATTAATTTCTGATGTTAAACGCTTCCCTCGCAATTCACCTCCCAATTTGACCTACTTTCCGTCACTTTTTTCGATATCCGACTTCGGATTCAGATTCGGCGGGATCAAAGCTGTATTTCGCCCGCGAAAACCGTTCCGAAAAACGTACCTTTATGCGGTATATTTCAATCGAGAAAAACCAAGTTTTTCGGCGGACTTTTCGAGAAAACGGGTCCGTACTCTCGCATTTTTTTAACGCATTTCCCGATACTTTTTTCGCGATCCGATCGCGCCGTCGTCTTCCTCGTAGGAAAACCTACGAAACCCGTATTTTTCCGGGATTGTCAACGGCCGTTTAGAGGGGTAGGGGAAGCGGGGAAGTGGAAAAAGCGCACATTAATTATTACTTCGACCCCCCTCCCGCCCTACGGCCCATAGTTCGGGTGGGATTAGAAAATTTTAAATTCGCTTATACACCCTATCGGAAAATCCCAAAAAGATCCCCCCACTCGTAGATCCGGCCCACTCAGCCGTTTGGCCGTGCATAGACACGACAGAGCGACAGACGGAGTTTCATTCTTATTAATAACAGAGATAGCCGCTCCGGCTCGCTACGCTCGCCTCCTCGTCCAGCCGGGGGGCAAGCCCCCCGGACCCCCCATTAAGTTGCTCGCTTCGCTCGCAACGTGTGGCATGTAGGGAATATTGCTCGCTTCGCTCGCAAAGTCTGGCATGTAGGATATGTTGCTCGCTTCGCTCGCAAAGTCTGGCATGTGGAAAATGTTGCTCGCTTCGCTCGCAAAGTCTGGCATGTAGGATATGTTGCTCGCTTCGCTCGCAAAGTCTGGCATGTAGAAAATGTTGCTCGCTTTGCTCGCAAACGGTAGATCCCTAAGGGTAGGTTTAACTTCTGTAGGGGATGCTGCTCGCTACGCTCGCTTGAGGAAGTTATACTGCCCACCCAACTTGGCAGACGTTTTTTTCTGTTGGGGAATTCTTACTTACAAATTAAATCTTATAAAACTACGTGGAACCACGAAAAGTTTATTAGGGGATGTTGCTCGCTTCGCTCGCAAGTCCGTATTTATTCTGTAGGGGATGCTGCTCGCTTCGCTCGCTTGAAGAAGTTATACTGCCCACCCAACTTGGCAGACGTTTTTTTCTGTTGGAAATTCTTACAAACAAATTAATTCTTATAAAACTACGTGGAACCACGAAAAGTTTATTAGGGAATGTTGTACTGCCCACCCAACTTGGCAGACGTTTTTTTCAGTTGGGAATTCTTACAAACAAATTAAATCTTAGAAACTACGTGGAACCACGAAAAGTTTATTCGGGGATGTTGCTCGCTTCGCTCGCAAGGTATACCTGTATATGTGTAGGACAAAGTCCGTATTTATTATTTGAAATGGCTCTCGCTTCGCTCGCAAGGTATTGCGTAGAAGTGCAAATGGGAACCCCCCTGTGAGGGTCCCTTCAGGTAAGCAACGTTGTGTAACGGCGGCCCGTGGTCGATTAATTTCTGATGTTAAACGGTTCCCTCGCAATTCCCCTCCCAATTTGACCTACTTTCCGTCACTTTTTTCGATATCCGACTTCGGATTCAGATTCGGCGGGATCAAAGCTGTATTTCGCCCGCGAAAACCGTTCCGAAAAACGTACCTTTATGGGGTATATTTTAATCGGAAAAAACCAAGTTTTTCGGCGGACTTTTCGAGAAAACGGGTCCGTACTCTCGCATTTTTTTAACGCATTTCCCGATACTTTTTTCGCGATCCGATCGCTCCGTCGTCTTCCTCGTAGGAAAACCTACGAAACCCGTATTTTTCCGGAATTGTCAACGGCCGTTTAGAGGGGTAGGGGAAGCGGGGAAGTGGAAAAAGCGCACATTAATTATTACTTCGACCCCCCTCCCGCCCTACGGCCCATAGTTCGGGTGGGATTAGAAAATTTTAAATTCGCTTATACACCCTATCGGAAAATCCCAAAAAGATCCCCCCACTCGTAGATCCGGCCCACTCAGCCGTTTGGCCGTGCATAGACACGACAGAGGGACAGACAGAGTTTCATTCTTATAAAACAGTATAGATAGAGATAGAGATGTTTTAGCCCTTAGGTAAAGCAAAGGAATAAACACATAGCGACCGGAGTGGTTTCGTTCGATTCGTTGGGCGAATACCTATAAATGAAACTCAAAAAATCATTACTGTTACATAGAAAGATTTCAAGATCTTGATTTTTCAATACTTCAGCCCTTTGGTGCAGATCGAACGCGAAGCCGATGTTTCTGACGCACCCCCGGTCGATAAATGATTTTAAAGCCTAAAATTTCTTAAAGTGTGGTCTAATACTTTTTGAGAAAAGCTTCGGATGCGTACGACGGATTTTTTTCTTTCGATTTTTGGAACGTAAACCAAATGTTTAATATTGAAAATAATAAACTAAAAGGCAAAGATATTTTATAATACTTCACCACGAAAATTTTAATTGGCGATTACATTTGTCTTGTTAATTTTTTCCAACAATTGAACGATCGTGCGCTTATCCAGGTGGGTTCATTCGATTCATTGAAAGTAAATTTATTAATAACAAAAAAAAAAAACCATTCTTGGAGGCCCCGATTTTATCAATATTTCAACCCCTCAATATTTTTGAATATGTTGTTGATCCCGATAGTCCAGGCTCAACTAGGGCCCCATATGTGATTTTGACTTGAACTTTGGTCCAGTAGTTTTGGGGGAAAGCTCCGGACGGCGCACAATGGGACCAAATGCGATTTTAGCTTGTCAACATTATTTAATGCACTGCTCTTATAGGAAAGTTCGAGCTGTTTGCGAATATACCCAATGTTCTCTAACCCAAAATGAAAAATTCCAGTGTTTTTCACCAAAAAACAGTTTTTTAACGTATTTTTTCATTTTACGCCAATAACCACTCGTAACCCAGAAATTTTGTAGAGAATTATATTCTGCATCGATTGATTACCAGGAATTAATGAAAAATATAGAAAGTAAGAACATTATTGAGTTTGAAATTTCGTGTGGACATCGTATACTTAGGCCCTTATATTGTGATATGGAAAGTAATTTTTTCCAAAATTCGATAAGACATCAAATTAAAACTTAGAGAGCGTTTTGGGGTACCTAATGCTAAGTTTCAAGGGGAAAAATCAGGTAAAATCCAAACATTTTCCAAGTACCCAATGACGCCTTATGTTTGGGTAGTCCGAAAATTTCCTAAGAGAATAGTGCATCAAAAAATTTTGATCGGGTAGAATCGCATTTGGTTCCATAAGGTTCGGAGCACTATGCATCTTGAAACGTAAACCAATGAATGTTGAGGGTAGGTCAAAAATGTGTGAATTGGGAAGGAACATAATTGGACCAAATGAAGCGAGAACCATACTGATCGTTCAGATGTCCTTATTTCTTTCCATGCACGGCCAATTTCATAACTGAGATTAAAACAAGACTGTTTCATTAAAGTTCTACGTAACTCCAAATTATTAGTGGGCTGCTTTGAATCTTCCACCAATAAAAGTTGAGATTCCCGTCCTCCAAGGACTGAGGCAAGGAGATTACGATGTAACTGGCTTCGCTAATCACTAAGCTCATTTCATGAGCTCTTTTTTCTGGCTCTGTAACAAAAAGATTCCCTTTGACGAAGGATCATTTTTAAAAAGTAGAATTTAATGGTCGAAAGATATTTTGAGAGAATTTATGAAACGCGAGAGCTCTGGCACATAAGGAAACTAGTTCATCCCGATTATCATCATCTGCTGTCCTGCTGATCAACTCGCTCAGCAGTGCTGAATTACACATTATTAGAAGAGGGTCATCCGACCAGATCCTCGCGAAGTTAGAAACAATATTTCAAATATACCTAAATATGCATTCGATTTACAACCCAAAAACAAACATCGAAAACAACTATGAACGCGCATTTTTGAGATTTGCCGCCCAATGCCGTCGACGATAATGTCGTCGTTGTATCGAATCAGATCGCTCTGAAGTTAATTTAAAATTATGTTTGAGAATATTACTTCAAAAATTATGAGATTTCACGGTTTTACAGAGGATAATGCCAATACAATCCCAAGAATGTGGAAAAATAATGTCGAGGAAAATAATGTGAAATGTCGCACCGGCATTTCACTCCTTAACCTGCCCCGCCGAAAAGACGAACTCCTGCGGCGTAACCGCTACTTAATTAGTTTGTTTCCTTCAAAACCCATCTAATCCTGGTACTTATAATGTATTCCCCTCAGCTCAGTGTTTCATGGGGATAACAGGGGGTGGGCGCTAACCTCCACCTTCGACCCCAAGTACACAAATTTCCCGGTAAACGACTCCCTTGGAAAGGGTCGCGGTTTACAACCGATGCTCCTAATTTCGCACCTAGTTTAGACCTTTAAGGGCCGTTTTCATCCTTTCTGCTAGCAATAGCCTTCAACAGCATCAGCTTTGGATTCCCACCTATTTAGGCTCACCATTAATCCGTATAAATAACGACCAGAACATAGCCTCCGACTCAAATTCGGAAATTTTCCAGAGCCTTGATAATTTAGTTTAATAGAAGAACAGAAACATGATTTCCAGCGTGATTTCTGCTTCGGCTTGATTCAATCATTTCAGCTCCAGCTTTAGCTTGACTTGTTGAAAAAGCGTCAATTCCAGCTTGATACCAGCAACAGCTTAATTTCAGCTTCAGCTTGAGCATTATTTCCTAATCAAGCTGCAATTTCAGATCAATATACCAAGTTCTAGTCTTCCAGAGCAAAATACTGAGAATACCCCGTTACCTCCCCAATTCTCGCTCCAACTAGAAATATAATGGTAAATAATGCATGGGAGTTAGTGAAAAAACATTGTTTATTTCCACGAAAAATAAAGAGTTACAATGTTAAATCGATTTCGACGGTAAGGCCATCATCATTAACAAACAATAACAATAAGTTATTGTAACAATAACAATAACTTGTTACTGATGATGGCCTAACCGTTGAAATCGATTTAACATTGTACCTAACTGTTTATTTTTCGTGGAAATAGACAACGTTTTTTCTGTAACTTCCGTTTTGAAATGGGTTTCCACAACTTCGTCGCGAGTGATTTAGTTCGTAAATAATGCATTCGTTACTGGGACGTTGCTACGTATGTGATTTTGGTAAGAATAGATCATGTTTTACTGAATGCAACCCCTCTATTATAACCTATCATATGAATATACAACAAGCAACGCCATCCCCCTCCTCTCTCTCATAACCATAATAAATTATACATGAACTGCATTTACATTGTGAAATCGAACAATTACCAACAGATTCACGGATATAGATTGAAAATATCAGAATATATCGGTAATTTCCATTTTCCACAACTGGTTAAGAATAATCGCTTGGTCAGTGCATATTAGGATCGACTATTACTCTAAAATCCCTCCCCGATGCAACAGATAGTTGAATTTCTATTTCATAGCATAAATTACTTAGAAAAATATCGTACTCAAGGATACTTCGTCAACTAACTATTAGAACGTTTGGAAAGCTATTTTACTAAGCTGGTTCAAATTATATATGTTATTAAGAAAGCTTTTTTTTTTTTTTTTTTTTAATTTTTCAAGTTTTTTCTGGAACTTTTAATTTTATCCATTTGTAGCTGCTCCTCTTCTCAATCTCTTTTTTCAAATAAAGGGGTGACCCTTGTAAAAATTGTCGTACAGCATTCCGGGTAGTCTCATTTGATTTATTAGGCTCGATAAATTTTTAATTTAAAAAATTCTAAAATTCAAAAACACTGCCTCTGAGTTTTAACTATACATTTACCACTTCCTCTAAATTGCAAACCTTAAAGTTGACGGATAATGATTCTTGCCGATTTTATTTATTTATTTATTTATTTATTTTTTTTTTTTTTTTAATTTTTTTTTTTTAAGGATTTGGATGGATTGACATTGATTAACGTGTTTTCCTGAGAACAACTCAATAATGAATACTGAATCAAGAAGTTGAATGTGTATAATAGCATTTAGCGGATAATAAACCAAGCATTTTTTCCAAAGACTTTAAGCACACAACTTATCACAACACACAAATATTGATAAGGGCCCTTTGGGTATCTTGACAGAACAAATACTTACCTGAAGGTTCAATTTCCTCGCTCGAAGAAACCCCACCCCTCCATATCCGCCTTTTTCAGCCCTTTTATTGGCAGGGCCATTATTTGTCGAAGATATCCGTTCAGATTTTTACTTTCTCAACACTCAGAATCGAAGAATCATTGCTTCCACAATTATTGCAACATGGACATATATAACTAATTTATTGGGAATGATATAGTTATGATTCAAATAAATTGTAATTTATAAGCGGCTAACTTGCTAAAAAATAGTTATTCTCATCAAAGTTAGGTAGTCGAAACTACCGGAGTGGAATCTTACGTTTGCGCACACGCACAGTACGTCGAGATGGAAAAATCTATAGCAACCAAATATTTTTTCTAGCCGGGGTAATTAAGAATAATTACTCTCTATAAGTTGCTGTTTCTAGCCTATACGTGTCTTGTTATCTTGTTAAACTAGCCGTTTGCAAATGTTGTTTGACCAAATGTAAACAGTGAAGCTCAAGCTTCCGTTAACAATATATCGAAATCGAATATCTACATAAACATATACGATAAATGATTCAACATTTTGCTAATTGGCAGTTATTCGTATTATTGTAGGTTATTCAAAACTGATCGATTCATTGTTGCACAATATAGTGTGCTATTATGTTTATTAAGGTTGTTTGAAAGAAAAAGGTGTTGAAAAAAGCGATTTTTTAAAACACAACGACTACTTTGCGACCCTTCGCAATCTGGGGTACACGCTTATTTTTAATCAACAAGTCATTTTCAGCTTTTGGTGGGAATGCCACTATAACACATTTCATGGAATTGAGACGACGGTGAACTTTGGAACATTATAAAAACTGTAGACAATGTGTCAGTGTATTGTCAGGGGCAGCGCGGACATGGAGCAGACCTGGCGGTCCATGATAAATAAGTATAACAGAAACGATGTGCGGCTAATGGTATCAGAGCCAATAGAAGTAGCGAACAACAACATCATGGGCATGGCCGCGACCTTGCTATGACGCAGGGTGGGGTGTGGGAAAAGTGCCACAGAGTTACTCGAGTTGGCATCTCGAGTGCTCGGTGGTATCACTAGGGGTTCTTACCAAACTGGTGGCCATTGTTACCCCCCCCCCCCCCTTCAGCTTTATTGATCCCAAGGGCTGAGCCTGAACATCCTCCCCACTCATTCAATTTAGTTTTTTGTTTTCATTTAATGGTCTGTCCTCACCACATTTGAGGGGAGTTTTTTCCCCCTTTTAAAACGCGATGATAACTCTTCTTGTAATTCCGTTCTTGCGCCAGAAAATCAAGCATTCTAAATGATAGGATGAGTTCGTTGCCCAGCATATTGAATTGCTCAAATTTAAAAAGTTCACAAAATCTCTAGAAACAGCTAAAATTTGTTGTTATTTTATTAGCAGAATTTTAGTCAAGAGAAGTTTATCAGCAATGGACTATGCTAATAATTTATTATTTGCTGAAAATCGATAACCACTTATAGCAAAAAATCCTAAATCATTTTTGAAACGCAGAATATTATTTAAAACGAGATTTTGCAATAAAATGTGCAGTTAATAATTTTTTTGCTCTCAAATTCCTCAAGTTTCAAAACAATAAAACATAATATAATAGGATAGTTGACGAAAAGTCGCTCATACGATCATGCAGCATTACTGAACTTTTATCAAAAGAATTTTAGGCTGCAAGGAGCACGATCCTAAGTGAAGTCATGTTGACCCCTCCTCCCCGACACCAGGCGAATCGCCACCATGGACTTACTAGTTGATCGGAGAGGCAAAAATAATAATGAACACTTCCACGAGAGAAACAGCGATGGTCACTCTGTATGCCCTCCAGCAGATAAACATACTCCATAAATAAAAACTAACTATCAATAGGTCTAGATAATTCATCAGAATATTACTGCATACTTGTACAAATCTGTAACTGAAATTAATAGACAGGGAATAACAGAAATAGACACTGTTTAACTGAAAATAGAATTACGTTCCCAAAACTTCCATTACCATAATAACATTTCACATAAATAACGATTGCTGCTTAATTACTGAAGAACTGCCCAGTAATATATTTGCATCAAACGCATATATTATGTTAAGCCCACAAACTGGATGAGTTCCAAAAATTTATTTCAGGTCTACTTATTTCAAGCCGTTCTAAATTTACCAACTAGACATTTTCGTGTATATTTGGCTCAAAATGGTGCGTCATGAGAACCAAGTACCTAACCGAAAACAAAGCGACCTTGGTCGCTAGGAATAATGATGTCTTCGTAATATGTCATTGCTACGTGCTACGACTATATCACCTATCCTTAATTTATTAGGAGTATTTTCATTTATTTATTTGGAGTATTTAAATATAGGAGGGAAAGAGTTTCAACGCCCTCTATTGTGCACTTTAAGCACTGTTCACGAGAAACAGCTAAGAGGTCAAACAAATTACGAACAGTATCGTGAAGAATTTTGTCTATAAACTCAGGTTTCTGATTTTAATAAGTGAAATCTGGTTAAGGCCCTAATCGACCAAATAGAGCCTGTGAGCAAAACGACGGATTTTTTTCTATTGAGATGAAGGCAAGTTAAAGCCTGGACGGAGGAGGCGGACTTCAGATTGCAGATTCGAATTCTACGCGACTTGAAACGTTAAATAACGAAGTTTGAAGGGGTGTTCAAAATAATTCCGCTATACCAACTTAATTACGGAGACTTTAAACAAACTAATATTATACACTTCAGCTAGCACTCGTTTGATTTTGAGATGGCCAGTGTTACATTTACAGGAAAGTTAGGCATGTAAAGAGCATTTAGATCCTCAAACGGGTGACGTCAAATGAGCCATTCTAACGGGCCTGCTGCTAATGTCCCTTCAAGGTCACGTACTCCTCGTCCCATTTTAGGTTATTGTTACGGGCTCGTTAGTGGTCCCTGAAAACTCTCCTTTGTGTTTTTTATTTTTATTTTTTTTTTTCCTATCCTGAAAAGGGTAAAAACCAGGTCTTCACATACAACCGTTCCGAACAACCATGCGTTTTAAAATATGACGTCAATGGGGTTTATAGCCGTGTTTCTGTCCTCAGACTTCTCCTAGGCGTATTTCCATTTTACTAGGTCTTAAACTGCAAGATGAAGCAAGCAAGTACCCAATAATTTCATCAATAGGTAATCGGACATATCCTCATCCTTATATATAAAACTCAAAGTTTGTTTCTATCTATCTATATATGAAGGTACGATTGGATGTATGTACGTATGTATGTTCCCAATGGACGGCTAAACGGCTGGACCGATTCTGATGGGAGAGGTCGCAAAATGATCAGCAAGTTCCGGCGCACAGCATAGGCTAGGTCTGCATAGGTATAAGGTATGTTGGGTGTCTCATATAAGGGCGAGAGGGTGGGGTACACACACAAAACAGCTGATCTACCTTCTCCAAACAGCCAGTAGGGCGTACTGGCGTCATTTCATCACTCATTCTCACGCCAACCCGACCTGTATTAGGTATGTTGGGTGTCTCATATAAGGGCGGGAGGGTGGGGTACAAACACAAAACAGCTGATCTACCTTCTCCAAACATCCACTACGGCGTACTGGCGTCATTTCATCAGTGTCTACCCCACCCTCCCGCCCTTACATGAGACACAACATCCTTCTACTTCCTAAACGGAGCTACCCTTCGCAACCGATTTGTTTAGTTCCCGAACATTTGTTATTATGGTTCCTAAGAGGCAGTTTGTAAGCGGCGGAAATTTGTGACAATTGGAGAGGCGTTGACGGGTTGCTGTACGGATGTTCTGACTGAAGCGTAGGTAAAATTGTCTCCTGTTCATCCTAGGAAGTTGAAATTTAATAGGGCGACTCTTTGGGACATTAAGAGACGGTTAATGATGGGCTCTTTCCTAAACAGCTGAGTGAGCTAATTCTCTCTTGTTCACCCTTGGAAGTTGAAATTTGATCGGGAGACTCTCTGGGTCATTAAGAGACGATTGAAATTATGGACTCTTTGATCATCAGCTGAGTGACCTAAATTCTCTCCTTTTCCCCCTAGGAAGTTGAAATAAAGATGGGGAGACTGTCTAGGCCTTTAAGAGAAGATTGAAATGACGGGCTTTTTCCTAATTAGCTGAGGGAGAAAAATTCTCTCCTGTTCACCCTTGGAAGTTGAAATTTGATCGGAAGACTCTCTGGGTCGTTAAGGAACGATTGAAATGATGGTCACTTTTCTGATCAGCTGAGTGACCTAAATTCTCTACTGTTCACTCTAGGAAATTAAAATTTGATAGGGTGACTCTTCAGGATAATAAGAGACGATTGAAATTATGGGCTCATTTCTGATCAGTTGGATCACAGTCTGGATATGGTTATTTCAGCAGTCTATGCACCGACTTACCCATACAGGTGGGTCCGTGCGACGCACGGGTAACCGGCTAGTAGGTATAAAAAACTCCAAGTTTGTTTCTATCTATCTATGTATGAATGTATAAGAACCAGTTCATATAAGAACCAGCCATGGAATCTTAAGATATGTGAAACATTTCAATGACCTATACATTTATTTTACGGATACAAGGAAGTATGTGCCACATCCAACCTGTTTTCACTTATTTCTGATACTCGAACCAGTGTGCAGCGCAGGCTCACCTAAAGTTGGGACATGTATTCATTTGATTTATTTATATATCGTCAGCTTGTACTTTTTCTTGAATAAATACCCTTAATAATAACAATAATGTATGGCATTTTGCAGGTGTTGATTCTGGACCCGAGACGGCAGCTCGTGCCAACCCTCTCCCTCGCTCAGCCATCGTTCTTATACGCTTACGCCGCTCTTCTCTTCCAATCGGGGGTCCTCCAGACAATCGGTTGCTTGGGGGCCTCCAGACTGAACGACCGTTTATTAAATATATATCTCCTTCTCCTCCTCGTCCTTCTCCTGGGCGACATCCTGCTCGGGGTCGTGTGGCTGTTCAGGTACGACAAGATATCCACAGACCTCCGCCCTCTCCTCAACCACTCTTTTGTACTTAGGTGAGTCAAACTAATGACAATTCTTATACCTTTAGCAATTAAAATGAATGTATATAGGGCAAACTGCCGAGTAGAGGCTCTTCAGCCGTCTTAGTGCCACTTGTTAACCTTTAGTCGTTACCTTAACTTCTTGAGAAAGGTTTCATTTCGAGACTAACAAGGAAAGTACCAGGTAAGTTCGTCGCCGAAATCAATGAAATATTTATTGGTTTCTACATCAAAAATGAGTCTACACGTATTTTGCCGGTCGATAGAATGGGCCCCTTGACCTTCGTTAAAAATTTTCAATAAGTCAAAAAATGGCTACTTTGGCGTTCACAAAACTAATGCTGCACCCTCGTGTTTGAACCAATTTCATTGAAACTGACACAAGTTTTCCACATCAAAAATCATTAGACTCGTGTATAGGGATTTTCCTAATGTAAATAACCTACGAGTAAACCTGTAAACTACCTATGAGTATAAGTAACTTTTGATTTTCTGTAATGGTCTAAAATTCTTGGGAAAATTAAAAATAAAACTGTCTACATCTTCTGAAGGCCTAAAAATCCCTAAATTTGTTGAAAATCATGTTGTAGGTTTTTTAGAGTTGCTTGTTGACGCTTTATCCAGAGATGGTGTATTTCATGTGCTACATTCTCGCCTTCTTGGAGCTTAAATAGGAAAACCCCTATACTTACCGTGTCAAGGGATTTTTGATGTAGAAACTCTGGTGTGAGTTTCATTGAAATTCGTTGAAACACAGTATTAGTTTTAAGAACACCAAATTTAGCCATTTCTCGCCGTTTTTTGATTTTTCTCGAAGCTCCAAGGGCCCATTCTGTCGACAGAATACGTCGCGACTCATTTTCGATGTAGAAACTTCAGTAAATATTTCATTGAGATCGGCATCGGACTTACCACGCACTCCCCTTTTAAGTTTAATAAATGCTTTAGACATCAAATTTTTCTTCTTCTTCTTCAAAACACAATAGGTTAGCCTAGCACCCCGTGAATCTATTTTTATTTTGTTTAAAGAAATAAAAACTAGTTGGCCAGCTGATTAGATTCCTCATGAAGCTTGAAAAATTGGTTGTCTAGTATAATTTACTCGACCTCGCTTCTTATTCACGATTCAATGTGACGGAAACTACTGAAAACGATACCAAACTCGATATTCGGTTGATTTGACGATGATCGTCGTAAAGTACGACTTTTGAAGCATTTATAATGGTTTTAGTCTATTCTGTGGGGCTAAAACTATTGAAAACTATACCAAATTTGGTTTTTGGTTGATTTGACGACGGTCTTCGACGCCGACGACAAGTTCCGGTCGTCGCAACGTCACCAAAAACTAAACAGGTGGTTCCTGATGTCTAAGAAGTCTACCTGCCTAATTTCAAGTTGATAGCTATAAAATTACGGCCTAGAGCTCAGAATACGTGCTCACGGACACGCTGACATAAACTAGCCGAGCCAAAGCAAAGACTCACTTCGTTCGGCAAAAATGAGGAAAATTCAGAATGGCCGTTTTATTTAGAAGCAATAGACAACACGGGTTCATGATAACTAAAATAACTTTTATAATTTTCGGAATCAATTTACAAGCACGCAACCACCGAACTCCCCGAACATGCTTCTTTTAGCCCTTCATAGACAATGGAAAATTAATGTGGCATAATTTCGTGCCATCATTTGGTGTAGTTGTTTTATTGTTCTATATTGTTCTGAATGTAGGTCGTAAAAATAATAAATACTTTATAATATTCAGGAACAGTTCAAGTTTATTATATTGATGCATGAAAATTATAAACGCAACGTAAATGGATTGAATAATTATTTTTGTGGTTGTATTTTCAAGGTATGGAGTCGATTCCGAATTTACGTCGTTATGGGATGCTGTGCAAAGCCAATACCGATGCTGCGGGGTCTATGGCTACGCAGACTTCCTTCAGTACAACCTCACAGTAGACACTGGTGAGCACATTTTGGTCTAAAATGTTCAATTTTACATTCAGATTGAGGTTCCTCAATTGAGGAGCTGACATGGAAAAGCACCTAAGTCCGAAAATCGAAAGAAATTTTTTTTTTTCGTCGAAGTGCAAGAAAACAGTCACGCCAACGTCGTGGGAAAAGCCTTAGGTCCTCCCGTCCTTTTACTAGATGCCAACGTGAATAAATGTGTGACCTTTGCATGGAGAAGACATTATGTCCAACAAATCTGATACGAGTTCAGAGGGAGTTCCTATGAAATTTGATTTTTGGACTTAACTGCTTTTCCATGTCAGCTTCACAATTGGTAGACGCGTGAAGTGTTGTAAGTTGTACTACTTTCCGAATCGTCGGGCAAGGAGCGCAGAACAAAGAAAGATCAGGCAGTATAATTGCAGGGCTAGATATATTGACGGCGCATAAGGTATACCCCTCCTGCAAGACTGAACTGCTGTGCAGGTTTTGCCAACTCAAACGCGGTTCGTTCGATAGCGCCCAGAAGCGAAGAGTAATCGTGCGCATTCCTAAAGGTATCCTAGTTTGATCGCCTTACTGAATGATCAGTAATGGTGAGAAACCTATTTGAAATGTGCTCCTTGGATATGCCGACAAAATTTCTATACAAATTCACTCCAACAGTTTCTACAATGAGGACTGAAATGAAAACAAAAATCTGAATTATTTCGCGCGACCAGACGAAGTGTAAGCGAATTTTCACAAAAAATGAAGCAATTGCAATGGCTCTAAAAAAATTAGATTATAAATGTTCACAAATTTTCTTCGCGGAAATCAGTTTTTATGTATTCTGCAACGATTCCTAGATTTTAACACTTTCTCAAGTACATGTGTATTTATTTATATCATTGCAGAGGATAACTCTCCTTAAGATTGGCATAAAAATTCAAGTCCTCTAAAAGAAAGGATGAGTTTGTGGGGCAGCACTTTTTGAGCACAATAAGTTAGGTAAATTTTACAAAACATGCTTTTGAGCAGAATATTACTTGCAAGAAATTTATCAACTATGAACTAGAAAATTAGACATTTCACGCTCAAAATTATGCTGAAAAATATAATCATATTTCATCAATAACTGCTTTGAAAAAATCGATTAAAGCCTAATCATGTCTGAAATCCAAAACCATTGCTTGATCAGCAGATTAGATATAGAGAAAGTTTTAATTTGACATGAAATTGGTAGTTAACTATTTCACGCTCAATTCTTTCAAATTTAAAAGCTTCAAATATAAGCTGGGTTAGGGAATTCCGAAAATTCGTTCATACTATCTATGACTGGAACTTTTTCTGCCTACGGGTTTTCAAAGTTTCGCTCTCGAGACGTCCAAGACTCCCTGCCCAGTGTGACGTCACCAGGTAGGAAAGATTGAAATATCATAGAAAGAAAACTATCTATTCATCATAGGAGATTGCCGGTTGATGTCAAACTTCTTAGAGTGGAATCTATTTTCATTTAAAAATATGAAATGAATACGTGGTAACACTTATTCACAAAAAATCGATCATGCGATCATGCTGCATGACTGGAACTTTCTACATGACCGACTGTAATAGCATTTATTCTCAATTATTCTGCGAGCGGAATTCAATTATTACTGCACAACAGATAACCTCTGCTCCGCTGTTTCTCGCAAAGTTATATACTAATCTTCGCTACTAGAGCTGACCTGTTTCAAAACAACTCTCTCAATAGAGCCGATATCAGTGAGATCCATTTGGGAGAGTTTCTACAGCGATATATTTGGTACAATTACTGTAAAGCGCCCATGCTGTCACACAAAACAATAAAATTCGATGTTGTTCGGGATTCAGCTTTGTTTATTGAAGCAGATGCTGTATCTGTACCGCTAGAAGCCCAACTGTACGTATTATTTGCTTGTTCCCACAGGGTTCTCGTTTGCGAACAATTGTTGAAATGAAATGAAACTATCGCAACTATGCGAAATGCATGGTAGTAATCTCAACATTCAGTTGTAACTTAGTGGTCGGAATATTTTGTTTCAAGTTCCGAAATTCTATAAAGTAAGATTACCATGTAGGTATCTCCGTAATTCCAATTTAAAATTACTGAAAAAGATGAATATTTGAGGTATTAGATCAGTTTTAACTAATAATCATGACGATATTACGCAAATAGTATATTTTAATCTAGAAATTCCATGTTTGTTTTCAATTTCAGGAGATGAAATTTTTGTCTTCTCCAAAATAAAATTTCTACACGCATTTTACGTTTTAGACCATTCTGATTCCGAAAAACTTTAGTTTCGTGTGTTTGTCAGTCGTGTGTCCGCAAATCCTTGTAACAAACTTAATTTCCACAAGTTTTTATCCAATTTTGATGAAATTTTCATGGAATTTGTGGTTTAGATTATATATGGTCTCCTACTGGTTTCATTGTCAATCATAATCACGTACGAGATGTAGCTGGTATATAGCTGGATTAGTTATTACTAATCTTGTATGAAGTGGTGCTGTGATTGAACCTGTCATGCGAGAAGCAGCGAATGGTCAGCCAGCCTTGGTAGGCAACATAGTAGTGAATGAGGTCTGGGAGAGTGGGAGGCAGGCGTTTTTTGATAATCACATTGTTAAATGACGTTGCCACACATTTCTCCCAAGACTGGCAACATACCGCACGATCAGCAGCAAATGCGAAGCATTCGCAGAATGACCAGGCAGCGGAAAGTCACGGAGGGTCATTCACACCCCTTATATGCTTATACTTATTTGTGAAAGGGCTTTAGATACAGAATTTGGAGTCTTCCTGAAACGGGCTGCCAACGTCTTCGCAGAAAAGTAGAACCGGCCAGTTCGCAAATCTCTGGATAGGTGAGGGTGAAGGTCCAATTTGCCATAATCCGAGCAGTTTCTTCCTGCGAGTAAGAGGCGCCCAACAGAAGGTGCGATCGCTTGGATTGGAAGACGCGGCTGGCATACCTATGCTAGTCGAAGGTTGAAGAAGTGTACCTATACACGTAACTGACATTATTTTCTAACCAATCGGAATCCTCATTTGGCCATCATATAAAACCCCATGGGCTGTCATAAATAATTTTTTACAGCCGCAATAAAAAAAAGAAAAACTGCACTCTGCGCATTCACAAACGTACATTCCATCAACCGTCATTTTCTCGCACCTAAGTCGTCCAATCTCATTCAAATTTAGAGGAATGTTGGGAAAGACGATTTATTTATCCTATATCAATTTCAACGTGGTTGTAGCAGTAGCTGCTGCAGATGCAGAAATATTAAATACTTGTAACAATCAATATTTACTGTTTTCGTCCAATTTTGATTAAATTGTCAGGAAATAGTTAGGCTGTAGATGGTTCTCAAGGAATTTCGTCAATCCCAACCCATCGGTAGCTTTCGGTAGCTTGAAACATTTATCCATTTTATCATTGGCTATGGAATCTTTTGAGATAATGTAGAACATTTTAATGCCATAAATACTTGTTCCGGATACGAGGAATGATTAGAGACGTTCTCCACATATGTATCTTATAGTTTCAACAAATTAACACGATCAAAGCCTGTGGGGAAGGGTCTACCGGGAAGGGTAAAGCGACAGTGGGGGAGAGCATATATATACATCAGCTTACTACCTCAGAGCTCATTCAGATTAAACTATCAACTGCCAACAAACTGCCATCTTCTTCCAACCTCATTCAAACCTCACTCACCAGTTTGCCTAGGATATTATTATACTCGTACATTATTGGTGTTATTGATCCAAACTCTCCTGTTTTAATTTAATTATTTCAATTATCATATTCCATTAGTTCATACAATGGTATGGTACTATCGAATCCAGGACTTGTGTAGTTAGAGCTACGGACCCAAGTGGTCTGTGGTTTGACTATACTATTAGATTAGTGCTACAGGCTTACGATCCAGTATTTACCAGTGCTACAGGCTTAATGAGTGCTACGGGCATAATGTCTGGCAATTAGAGCAACAGTTTAATATCCGCCTATTAGATTGATGGGTTTGATTAAATTAAAATCTGTTCGCATAGGCTTCATGCCCACTTAGGGTTTTATTAGTTCAGAAGTCCAACTCACACTCAACGTCGTTCCTTGGAGTCATTATTCAAATGCATCACACGCAACCACATCAATTTAGGAACGAAAAGTATTCTCAAATGATACAGCTGCTGAAGAAAACGGAAGTTAATGAAGAACATTGTCAATTTTCAACGAAAAATAAAGAGTTACAATGGTTAATCGATTTCGATGGTTCGATGGTCAGTATCAAATAGTAACTTTATTGACAACAAGTTATTATTTGGTTTCTGAGGATCGATTCAACATTCTGACTCTTTATTCTCCATGGAAATCGAAAATGTTTTTCATCGACTTTCGGTTTCTTCACTGAAAGGGGTTTCCAAAACTTTGTCGCGAGTTCGTGTTACAGTTTGTGTTAACAACAATAAAAATAAAAGCTCAGTGGAGCTTGTCTGATAGCTAGTAGCCTAGCTGGTCACATACTCGCTTACCGTCTTCTAGAATTGAAGCATGAACATATCAGCCTGCACATACCAGGAAGCTGGGATGGTAGTAGTGAACTAGGCCCTAAGCTAATTTGATTGTTCACATAAGCTCTAAGCGGAGATGATAGAACTCACCCATGCGCGGAATCAATTGTTTAACCGCTCATTCAGTTACAATGTGCAGGTTCCATTATTACCCGATGTTAATCCACAAACAAAAGGCCGACTGAGTGGCACTGTGTGTACGTACTGCTTCCAGTTAAATAACCAGATAGTCTACGCGGAGAGATCCCTGTGCTGTTACTTTTGCACGCTTATCATCGCTCAAAGATTTCAAACTGTACAGAAGTTAATGAAAAAAAAAATTCATGCAGCATGATCGTATGAGCGAATTTTCGTAAATTATCGTATTGTATAATGTTGAATTGTTTTGAAATTTGAGCTTTTTGAGTGCAAGGAAATCGTTAACCATTAATTTTATGACAAAAAACGTATTCCAAATAATGACCTGCTATTCAAATAGAGGTTCTGAATTTTTAGCTTTTTTTGCAGTTTTTATCGATTTTTTAAAGCAAATTTTGATGAATTTTAAGTACATTTTTCAGCATAATTGTGTACATACATTTTTGGATGTTCTATTTTATAGTTAATAAACTTTATTTGAGCAATATTCTACCAAAAAATATAAATTGAACGATTTTTAGCCGTTTTTAGCCATTTTTAGAGATTTTTTTAGTACATTTTTTGAAATTTGACCAATTTAATGTGCTCAAAAAGTGTTGTCCAACAAACTCATCCTTTCTTTTGAGATGCTTCATTTTTTGGCGAAAGAACGAAGTTTTTATCTCAATTCTATCGAGAGTTATCGTCTGGAATGACACATACACATATATATATATATATATATATATATATATATATATATATATATATATATATATATATATATATATATATATATATATAAGCGTTAAAATCCAGGAATCATTTCAGAATGCCTCAAAACAGATTTCGATGAAGAAAATTTTTAACAATTTTTATTTTAAATTTTTTGGAGCCATAGCAATAGCTTTATTTTCTAAGAAAATTCGCTAAAAGTAGTCTATTCACTTAAAGAGTTGTGCTCTTTAAGTGAATAGACTGCTTTTCCTTTGATTTTGACTGTTAGGTTCGAGTTATTTCATGCTTGGTCACCTTTGCTTGAATTTGAACTTTCGAGAACTTGAATTTAGGTTCTGCGGTTAATCTGACTCCCAAGACACTTAGAACGTGCACCTGATAGAGTGGAGAGAGTGTAAGGTATGGACAGTGACAAATATCGCCGTAGGCCGAGATAGGAAAGTAACTCAAGTTCGGCGGGAAGAGTACCATAGTTCACTCTCCGTACAGAATACGCAAAAGACAAGGAACGGCAACGACCATAACTGTACTTTGGCGGCGAGTACTACTTAACGGTCCATGTGGATAGCTGTACTCGGAGTTTGGTTACTTACATCATTGAACACTCGAAGTAAGGAATGTAGGTAGGAGTTGTGGCTAGGTGCAATAATAAGTAGGTACAGTTGCGAATAGAATGGGAGGTAGAGTCGAGCTCTCCTGTACTCCTGCTCTTGCACCGCATCAACTGCCAACGGTTATGAAGGAATTAGGTAAGGCTCAAATCAACGTCCCGGTTGTCATCAAGGTTGCCCTGATGGTTCACAAGAGTTCACCAAATAGGTCGTGATTACTATTAGCCAAAATCTTTTGAAAAGTTTCCAAATAATACCAGCAACATAGCAGTGGGCACGATACGAGGCACGACTTTAAATTTTTTTCAACATTATAACACAGAAACAGTTATCTACTCTCTCTACTGAACAGTTTGGTTCACAGAACTGCTATTAGAGTGAGTTTGCATCGTTACTCCCTCCTTTTCGTTCCAGAAATGTGATATGAGGCAAGTATGTTGTGGTATGTGGATGTAGGTGGCCCGGGAGCCCTCGCAAAAAGCAATTCCGCACAGAGCTGTCAAGTAGGTCTTCCAAAAATGTCAGTTTTCTCTTTTCTCGAGTACAGGAACATGAATAGCAGCGAATTAATGAAGAACACAAGCGTGTTTGCAGCTTCGTTATTTGGATTCAGAAAGGTCACGTCCAACCTGAACAGTGAGCCCTCTCCACCATTCAATGAACTAATTATTTACAACGACGAAGTTTTCACGCTAGAGCGTAGCATATTTAGTGAAGTGGTAATAAAGTGTCAAGGAATGACAAGATCGATATTGACTTTGTAATGGGTTTTTAGCGTTAAAAACCAGGTGGGGTAGGGGATTTATCTCTCTGGTACCGAAATTGATTAAGAGTATGAATCATTGCCTGACAACGAAGTGAAACTCGGTAAATCGACCGTACGGGAATGGACAGAAGGCTTCCCGCTTCATAATAATTTTCAACTTCGTCGTAATTTTCTCGTTAGACAAAGGGTGGCGGCAAATATTTGCTCACAAGCAGGAATGTTCATAATGGGTAATTTATGTTGGTTAAAACTGGTTTTGAGCAACTCCACCTAGACCAGTTGTTATATTTAGGTGACGTGCCAAAACGTTAGAGGAAGAACACGCATCAAAACATAAATGGTGTCCCAAAAGTAACCCCCCTTTATCCACAATGTTTGAGATGTAGAAGCGAAACTTTGAGAGCTTTCTTGGAATACCTGATACTAAGATTCAAACAAAACAAAAAACTTCCAAAAGTTTTTGGACTACCTAGGTATTGGGTAGTTACTTGGAAAATTCGTTCCTTCACTTTTTGCCGAGTCTCATGAAGATTTTTCGCGCTGAACACGACGGTGAAATCATAAATGCGGTATCTCAATCCTCTCTCAGAATGGCACTGATGAACCTTAAAGAAGTGCGGTTTTTTTATGAGTGACGAAATGCATTAAACTATAAAATATTGATCTCCAAAAAACCATTTTTACTAAAGGTTTGTGCGTCTTAACAAATAACATCGTCAATGTAAGACTACGAAATACAGTCATCTCTTCTTTCGCAACACTTGGCATCGTAACAGAATTCGTCGTTTTAAGAATTCAACACTGTTTTTCGGTAGGAGGAGGGATTTTCAAATATCAATGAGATTATTGTATTTCATACCCTCTCATATTTGATGAACTTTTAGTGAATTTGGTTTTTTGAGCTCAATTATCAATATTTTAATTTAGTTCATCACACATCTTTACAAAATAATCGTACTTCTTCATGGTTCATCAGCGCCACTCTGAGAACGGAATGAGATATTGCGATTTTGGTTCCACCGTCGTGTTTCGGGCTTTAAAAAATCTCAAAAATGAATACACCTTGGCAAAAAATAATTAGGGTATCCAAAAACTAGGTGCAGAAACGCTCTCGAAGTTTTACTTCGATATTTAAAAAATTATGGAGAACAATGGGGGGGGGGGTTAATTTTTGGACACCCTGTATAGTTTATATATAAAATAAAAACTTGCATATTGTTCCGTCTCCCAATGTTGGCTGCTTCAGTTTGTGTTAGCTTTAGTGTAACGTGAGCGGGAACATGTCTACCTTTACCAACAACGTGTAAATTGGAACACCCCCCCCCCCCCCCCCTTCATCTGCTACATGTAGGTAGACGTAACTTACAGTAGGATGCATTTAAACCTGTCAGAAGGCATATCCAGGTCCAGATAACAACTCTCATGGAAATTGTGAGCCATGGTTAAGACAATTCATGACCTATTACTCATTCTCACAACAATGTAAGAGAATCCAGCTTAGTGGCTCCTAGAAGACAATACATCTGAGCGATAAGAGCGATTTACAACGAGACTTTTCGTTGGATCAACCAGGACCGTGAGTTTTCTCATCAAAATGGTGAAATTACCATTCCACCAACGCTTGACTCGGGATCTTCTTGTGGTAATCGGAACCCACCTGCTGGGTTGGGTTAACCCACCGATCAGCGCTGATCCGCAACTTTCTCACAGCCCGCCATCTTGAAAAGTTGTTTATCTTACCCGGTTTTTCAGTTCGTTTTATCATAACACAACCCCGACGTATTTCCGTAATTATTTATTTCCTATTCTGTCGTGACAATGAAGACTGTTCCTGGGATGGGAATATGTAGGGAAAGAGTGGACCACGCGTAAGTGGATGGGCAACGATTTTGACATTTCCATGTTTTTTATTTTGGAACACAACGGGAAAAACCAACAGTCTTTACAGCGTTACTTACTAAAGTTTCTTTCTGATGATTTTCGCTTACAACGGAGCCGTTCCAAGGGAAATGTAGCTCCGTCAGTTCATTTCCGACGGAAATGGTTCAACACTCGTTGGAAACATCTTAATTTATGCTGAATCTTAATTTATTCACGTTGCCTACACGGTTTCAAAAATAAAAGCAGTTGAGCTAAACGCAAAATTATTTATTAACTTTAAAGTATAAACAATCCTGGGGGGGGGGGGGGGTCACCTAAATTCCTTATAAGATTCGAGTACAATAAATTTATTAATTTGGTAAATAACCTGGCTTACTAATTGAGTATTTCACAAACCGAATGAAAAATGACGTCGAATGTTTTTTATAGTTATCCAAGCGGACCATTTATGTTGTGCTAGACTTGATACAGGAAAAAGTTTTTTACCTATAACAAGAAAAAGAAAAAAAAACACCGAAAAACAGCAATTAACTACTTTCAAGTGATCAGTCTGAAATGATAACGATAACCTACCTACCTACCATAACATAAACATTGCCGCCACAGAATAATGCTAGCCGCCAAACTGCATTCAGCATCTTTCATTTTGATGTCGGAATGGCGATGTGTGGTGGACAGCAAATAGTGTAGCTCCACATTTATCAGCTGCCACCCACTAATTTTTGGTCTGAGGACAAATCGGATGCTTATTGATCCGCGCACGGCGCATCGGCTAATCAAGGATTAAAAATTGATGATGGAACAGTGAAAACACTGACTCGGGGTTGTTATCTAGATCCTGTTTTACTAGACTCGGGATTCAACTCTTGTTGGTATTACTAGCCTTTAATGCATCAAAGATACAAATGAAGCACTAATGTTTGTCTCAATAACTGCATACGTACCTTTCGCTGCAGATACAACGTGTTGGGTCACCTGTCAGTTAGAAACTTAGGGAACACTTCCAGAAATCGTAGAAATAATAACGCGCCATAAGACCTGTATGGTTTGCTTACCGTTCCCCTCGGAAGATTAGCACAAATTGCACCTTTTTCAGTGTGAAGTTCCATCATGATAAGTCTCAATCCCGGGAATAGGCCAACCACATATTTGCCAGTGTTTAATGTTCACTGAACCCATCCATTGAGGGATAGGAATTCGACTCGCCTTGAAGCAGTAATCTGAGCAATTAATTCCTTCCGAATAAGAATAAACGTGAATGGGGACGTAGGAGCAAGGAGTTTTGCGAAATTCACAGCTCGAGGTTGCACAGGAGGTTCTATTAGGCAGTGCGGTCACGATGGGAAGGGTTGGTTGCTAACCCCACTAAGGTCAACTCCCTCACAATCTCATATTGTCTTTGATTCTAGCACAACGCCGCTAGGGCCACCTGTCTGTGAGTATTGTAGTACGGGCTTTGCTCAAGGAACAAATGTGGAATTTTCCCTACAGCCTTCATGCCTTGAAAAGCCACCAAATAAATTACAAATACTACGATATTCATGCACCTATCAAATTCGTAAGTCATTCAATCGACATTGACAAAAATCAATCCTTCTTCCAATATATGGATATAACTGAGGGTTGCATAACATAAAATTATGGACAGCGTTTGATATGCACCTTTTGAGTATGTTTCGTTTGCCACTAAAATCTTCGTGATATCATCAAGAGTCTCTTCGTTTAAGGATCCTCGTCTGAATTGTTCGAGGAGGGCAAAATTTCACCGGTTCGCAGCGACGATTCTTCTATTTATTTCGGCCTTTATTTTGTTTTAAGTATTTTTCGATTGATGCCAGTGTTCCAAGATCAACAATGAAAAAGTCAAAAACCGTCTATCAATAATTAACAGCATGCCGCAGTATTATGGGGTAGTACTTGGCAAATATAAACAACTGGTTGACTATCCCCGAAATAAAGAGCTTTCACAAAAAACCAACAGTAACAATTAATTCAGCAGATCATCCAAGAGAAATACCCACCTCATTCAATTTGAAGACCTTCTGGCGATCGACTTCGAATGGGTGAATTGGAAGTTGACCTTTAACGCCAACGCAGACCGTAGCGAGTACCTCCCTCCCGTCCAGATAACAGCAGACGGACGGAACGGATGGCAGGCCGCATTCAAAACTTCCTGACGCGTTCGGACAGATGGGAGAAAAGTTGGGCTGGAGGAGGGATGGAGAAAAGGGCAATATCCCTTTGTTGGGAGGCTTTTCCAAGAGAGATAACGTCACCTGGCGTTGCACGTCAGTTCGAATTCCGTCGTTATCTGTCCCCTTGAGCCTCGACGATTAATTATTTCGTCAACCTGACAAGGTGATGGGAGGTGGACTGATGCGCTGCTCATCTCGTTTCGCATCCATTAGCTATACTTCCGCTAAAATCCTTTATTGCGGATTTCACGAGTTGATTCTTCGTAAAATTGTAAGTGAAGACGTGAGACTCGCAATCAGCAGTTTTAAAATAGGTTTTCTAGTAAAATCAAACTAAGACGATAATTTTTGTTATATTGATTGGATTTAGGGAAACAAAGTTAGAACCGCAACAGTGCCATTCTCTGGACACAGACTGATAGCTGCAGACTGCTACTGATGTTGTGAGTCGCATGTTTGTCCGTTCAAGTTGTGAATATTATAATAAGATAATTTGCGAAAGTTCGTTCATATGATCATGCTGCATGACTGGAACTTTTTTTGAAAATTCTTTGCAAGGTTCTCAGAGAACTGTGCATATCACCCACGAAATGTGAGACCAATGATGTGCAAGGATTTTAGGCTCAAAATTATATGAAAATTGTAGAAACCATGCTTGTTGCAAAGATTTTAGGCTCACACACGCGCAGTAGCTACTATTGATGCGATGGTGATAAACTCATATGAGGTAATCAAATCGTCTGTTTCCAACCACGATCCAAATTTCAGGAAGATTGGGCAAATAGGGTCATAAGATGTGACATGAGAAGCATTTGCAGTGGACATTGTTATGATTTCTGAGTGTTGATACTGAGGGGGGACCCCTCCTCAGGTTTCAACGCGCACATTCCCATAAAATTTCATCTAAATCGAATGAAAACTGTTGAATGCTTCTTACAAGGATTTCACATTTCCAGAAGCTACTCGTACTGACAGGTACAATAGTGATGAAATTGAGATGAGATTAGGTCTTTTCAAATTTCTAATTAATTAATTTTCTAATCTTTTCTAATATACCCAATGTGCACAACACAGAGCCTAAAGTCGTAGGCACCCACCCAATGAACTGTTATAACTACGACTGTTATAACTGTAAATCCTTGCGTACAAGTCCGGAACACAGTGAGACATTTCATGTTGCTCTGCGGGAATACGCCTCGATGGAAATATCGTTCAAGAATCGCATTTGTAAGAACTTCGGATTTCCTAAGAAAAAGATTCTTAATATAGAAAGTTCCAAAAATGCAGCATGATCGTATGAGCGATATTTTTCTAATTATCTTATTTAATTTGAGGTAAATTGTTTTGAAATTTGAGCACTCTGAGCGCAAATAAACAATTAACTATCAATTTTATGGTTAAAAAACTTGATGTAAATAATAATCTGATATTTAAACAAAGGTTCTGAACACAGGTGTTTGGAAGGCAATGAAGGTTTTCTCACGAATACGATCTGCCATATTGACGAGGAATCGTCAAAAACATCCCCAGGAAATAGAAAAACCTTACCCCAAAATCGTACCTGTTCCTAAATGTGATTTTTTCATGAATCCTTTTAGTTTATATACAAACAAATCCCTGAATTATGTTAAAATTTTAACAATTTTAGGGATTTATATCCAGCGCCTTTTTCTTGTTTGTAAAACAGAACGTTGTAATTGAATTCCCAGTTTCTGAACTTCTGAGAGAATATTTCTAGACATTCTCAACCCGACCGAACTCCGGATATTTGGAATTTTTGAATAAAATCCGTTTTTTAAGCAAAGCGAGTCTGAGTAAATATTTTATGGTTCTGCTCAAATATAATGGCAAAATTACTACTTCAAAATATGTTATTCGGAAAGAGAATTTTTCTGGCTACAATTTCCAGTATTTTTCAGCCTGAAAATGTAGTGTCTTGTTCGAAATATCCCAATTTGAGCCATGAAGAAAAATGTTCGCTATGCTTATTCAACCGAGAAATTTATAATTACGGACTCACGAAAAAATCACGTTTAGGAACAGGTACGATTTGGGGTTAAGGTTTTTCTATTTCGTGGAGGTGTTTTTGACGATTCCCCGTCAATATGGCAGATCATGCTCGTGAGAAAACCTTCATTGCCTTCCAGACACCTGTGTGAATAGCAAGCATTCTTTGCAGTTTTAATCGGTTTTCTAGTAAACATGGATGACATTTAAGTAAAATTTTTAACACGTTTGTTCATACGTTTTTTAATGTTCCAGTTCATAGTTGATAATCTTTGTCTAAATAATATTGTGCTAAAAATATCAACTGAATTATTATTTTTTTTTTTTTTCACTTTTAGTAAGTATTTTAACACTTTTTTATTTTACCAGATAAAGTGCTGAAAACGTGCTGTGCTGGCCAACAAACTCATCCATCGTTCTGAATTGCTTGCTTTTTTTGCGGAAGAACGGATTTTTCATCTTGATCCTAACGAGAGTTATTGTCTGGGAAGGAAGGGTGTCCGAAAAAATAACCCCCCCACCCACCCCTAAACTTAGTTTGACAACTTTTGTGGTATTAAAGTGAAACGGAGATGGTTTTGATTCTGAAACTAAGATAAAAATTCCGTTCTAGCGCCAAAAAATGAAGGTTTCCAAACGAAAAGATGAGTTCGCTGGCCAAACATTTTTAAGCACAATAAATCGGTCAAATTTCAAAAAAGTATCTACTAAAATGAAAACATCTCTAAAAATGGCTAAAATAGCTGAAAATTGTTAAATTTAAATATTTTACCAGAGTTTCAGTAAAAAACGGTTGACCAGGATATTAAAAATAATTTCACAAAATTATGCTGAAAAACGTACTTAAATTTCATTAATATTTGCAGAAAAATCTGGAAAAGCTGCAAGAATAACCTAAAAATCCAAAATCATGTTCGAATCACCAAATTTAATTGTAGTATGAGTTTTTTTCCATAAAATTAGTTTTTAAAAATTTCTTTCTACTGATATTGCTCAAATGTCAATATAATTTAGAATATTATAATATGAGGTAATAGGTAATTTAAGAAAATTCGCTCATACAGTCATGCTGCATGACTGGAACTTTTTTCCCCATATTTCTAACTGCATAAAAAAAAGTGTTGAGCGCCAGGGATCATTTTGGAGTGCCCCCAAACAGATTTTCGTAGATACAATTTTTGAAAAAGATTATTTTAAATTTGTTTAAGCCATTGCAATAGCTTTAATTCTACGAAAATTTGCTAGAAGGACTTCCTACTATAGTCCAGTCAATAAATGACCCAAAATGAGGTGTAGAGTGCGTGAACAGGTAACTAAGCGATTCCTTCAGAAACTTGTTCAGGGGGCTAACATACCAAAAGTCCTGACTCCTAGGTGATGAGCGGGGGGGGGGAGGAGGTGGGGGTAAAGGTACGAATTTTGGGTTTTTCGCTTATATCTCGAAAACGGTGCATCGGAGAGAAATATTTTTAGATAATAAAATGGAGTTCTTAAAATTATCTAAAACTTTTATATCATATGTTTTTTCTAATTCCTAACCGTTTTCGAGCTATACCCTCGGAAAAAGTTGAAATTTACACAAAAAAAATCAATTTACGTCAAAATATTCATAAACATTGCATCATATTGTCTAAACCATAAACGAAAAGTATGAATAGGAAAGAAGTTGTAGATTTTTAAATTTCCTTTTAGAATATATATACATATGCTGATTAATGTCCAACCCGCCTAAAGTTACAGCTATTTTAAAACTTGTATAGCATTTTGCAATCATCAGAAAATTAGTTTGTATATCATATTCTCAACCCACAACCTTTGTTCGTGTATTTTGTTTAAATTACAGATAACAATATCAGCAATTTGTTAGTCAATTAAATTTAATACTTGAAAACAACATTAAAAGAGCCGTATGCAATAGAACGCCGATTAACCGAATCGCCAATTATCCGTATCGGTCCTAAGCGTTATATAAAAAATTAAAACTAAGTAATTTTTCAATAAAAACAAGTTCAATAATAATTCTTTTTTTTACTGGCCCAAAATATTCTTTGTTAAACACAAATACCTGTTAAACAGGAAGACTTTTTATCAAATCCTACCAACAAAACTAACTTCATCCCCTTACTGGAGATAAAGCTGCAGGAGAAAGGGATACATACTCTTCAGGCTACCGATGACGCTGACATCCTAATCGTGAAGACTGCTGTTGAACAATCCACTCACAACTCTGTGGCTGTCGTTGGTGAGGATGTAGACCTTGCTGTCCTGTTGATTGCTTCCACTCCTGCGACCCGAGATATCTTTATGCTGAAACCCGGACGAGGGAAAACCAAAACAATAGTACTGTCCACCCAAGAGATGCAGCACCGTAGATTTGAACACATCCTGTTCCTTCATTCATTTACCGGATGCGACACAACTTCTGCTACTTTCAGGAGTAGCAAGGTAGGCTTCTTTAAATTGTACTTGGAGTCAGAAACCATCCAGCAAGCAGCAATGACATTTTCTAACCCCTCCTCTACTTACGACCAGGTTGAAAAGGCTGGGAGATGTGCTTTCTGAAGTGGTATAAGGCGCCAAAAAAACAAACCTCCCTTAACCAGTACCGCTTCCAATCGTTTACGAGGTCAGTGGCAAATATGAAGCCTGAAATCAGCTCCCTACCTCTAACAGAGAATGCAGCTAAACAGCACTCTCGGCGAACCTACCACCAAGTGCAGCAGTGGCTCGGTAATGAGCTGCCCCCTCAAGATTGAGGGTGGAAACGTGTAGGAGACACTCTGGTGGCAATTACAATGGAAAATCTACCAGCACCAGAGGTTCTTCTGAAAACTATATTTTGCCGCTGCACCAAGGATTGTGTAATTGGAAAATGTGGCTGCCGAAAAGCGATGCTCACCTGTTCTGCAGTGTGCCTCCACTGTCAAGGGAAGTGCCTGAACAGTGTGCCTGTTGACGATGAGGACGATGTAGAGCTCATTCAGCAAGAGCCACCCGCTACTGAGGAAGAAAATGCCATGGAAGAACAATCATTGCCTGGGCCCTCAAGTTCAAAGAGGATGAAAATTTGATTACTTTTAAAGTTGAGAGTAAAACATTAGGAATATATTGAGAACAATGGGGTTTACAATTATTATTGTATTGGTGTAACGAAACTATCTGTAGAATAAAGTGTGAAATTTGTCATCATCATTATTTTTTCTACTTTATTTAATAACTTACTTATAAGTGGCCATATATGTTATTAGATGAACGAACAAAGGTTGTGGGTTAATATGATATACAAACTAATTTTCTGAAAATTGCAAAATGCTATACAAGTTTTAAAATAGCTGTAACTTTAGGCGGGTTGGACATTAATCAGCATATGTATATATTCTAAAAGGGAATTTAAAAATCTACAACTTCTTTCCTATTCATACTTTTCGTTTATGAATAGGTTTAGACAATATGATGCAATGTTTATGAATATTTTGACGTAAATTGATTTTTTTTTGCGTAAATTTCAACTTTTTCCGAGGGTATAGCTCGAAAACGGTTAGGAATTAGAAAAAAACATATGATATAAAAGTTTTAGATAATTTTAAGAACTCCATTTTATTATCTAAAAATATTTCTCTCCGATGCACCGTTTTCGAGATATAAGCGAAAAACCCAAAATTCGTACCTTTACCCCCACCTCCTCCCCCCCGCTCATCACCTAGGAGTCAGGACTTTTGGTATGTTAACAACCTAAGCCCCCTGAACAAGTTTCTGAAGGAATAGTTTAGTTACCTGCTCACGCACTCTACACCTCCATTCCTTGACTGGACTACTAGGTTCAAACAGAAAATTGCAAGGTGAAATTTACGCTTTTATAATTTCCAGTACTATATTTTGTATTCGCTCCTCCCGAAATGCAGTCTTGAATGTAGGTACTGATCGATACCTGAAATAACAGAAGAATCCGTTTTAGCTCCAGATGCCACTAAGCTATGATCTCACCGGAAGTATAATATTCCACCGCTACTGAAAAGGAAGCGATGGTCCCAAGGACAATTTCACAGAGACTGGAGAGAGTTATTCATCATTCTGTTTGCTGAGATGTCATCCCTCATCGTTATCTTCCATTTCCTTTCAGAGCTGTGCCCGCCTCAAAATGAATCACTACACTAGCGTAAGACAGGAGCGTGATAAACTATTAGTTTAGCCATTTGTTTGATGCCATAACCTAAAATTAATTTTCTATCTCGGAGTTGTAATACGGAGTAATATATAGTAGAGAATTGTTAAGGTGAGACATGAAAGATTAGAAAGCTAAATTTATGTCAGCTCAAGATCGTGTCTCATAGTATTGTAGTTGAGTGTGTAGTAGATATAGACAAAACGATATCTACGTGATCCACATAGGTTAATTTAGGTTTATTCACTTGAGTTCTCTAATCACATATATCACACATACACACACACCACATATTTTGACATTTTCATGTCAGCTGTGGTACATGAACTGGAAATTGCATGAATAAAAATTACATTACGTTACAAAAGAAATGCCCATGAATACTTTTGACATTATGTGAACTGAAAATAGCTCACATAAACAAGTTACGTTACGATGGGAAGAAATGTTCACAAATAGTTTTTCTGGTGATTCTCGCTTACAACCGAATCTTTGATACGGAACATCGAACAAAAATCGTTCACCAGTCATTGGAACGTTCTCAATTTATGTAAAATCTTACGCTGTCGAAACCGTTCTGAAAATAAAAACTGCAGAGCAACACGCAAAGTTATTAATGAATTATAATATAAAATCGTCGATGTATAATAACGTGATTCGGCTTACAAAAAAGCCGAATGTGGTAACCGAAACATCAAAATCTCATCCGGGGTTGCGGACTAGTACGCAAGCTGTTTATAACGTAAATTAAAGCAGTTTATAGAGTGAAAACTCAGTATGAAGCACACCAACCTGTTTTAGCGAATTTTTGAAGAAAATTAAGCTATTGCTATAACATGTTGTATATTCGGAATCAGCGTAAAATTTCCTATAAGAATATATATCAAGTTTTCAAAAATTTCAAAGTTGAAAAATCAGTCAAAAATCGAAATAATGCCGTTCGTTAGTTGTAAAAATCGGTAATATTTCCATGAAACATTGTCCAAATTCAAATTGAACTACTCTTATGGAAGTATCCATCTATAACCTATCCTAGAACCATGCTGTTAACGTAGGTAGTAGGTGCTTGTTAAAAAGAAAAAAAAAAAAAAAACTATATATATATATATATAATCACAACTGATGAGTTTACTCTGTGAAATATTCCGTCCTCCGATTCTCTCGGTCGCTCTCTTTAATGTTTTACGCTCAACTGTTTTAGGACTTGATGTAGATTTAATACTGACTGTGGCTTAGAAAATATCAGCCATGAAATTATGAAGAAGTTCTATTTACGTACGTACTAGCACGCAGACCCAAGTTCTTCAAAAATTCGCTCATGGGGTCATGCTGCATGAGTGGACTTTTTTTCTTTTTCTTTAAATATTAAAATCTACATCATAATTAACACCAAGTTAGGCTTTGAACATTTGTGATTCTAAAACTGGACTGTTCTTCATGTTATTTTTCGTGGAATTTACTTATATTGGAGTTTTATTCGTGCATAAAGTAATTATAATGAGAACAATTATTTCTTTGAAGCTTAAAATACCCATTCACTCATCCATCTGGGCGGGTTTATTGAGGCGTTATCGGCAGAGTTGTTTCTAACTTATTTTAGGGAGTTTGAAGAGCGGTGTCTGAGCGTTGTTCGAAATGGGTGGCTTTAGGTTGCGTCAACTCTGCCTCCTGTCGATTAGGTTTGAGATGCCGGTTCTAGTCGTCTGATGGCACCCTCTTATCTCCACCAACGGCAGTGTGGCAATGGGGGTAGCTTTGGGCGAAGTTCAGGCTAATACGGATTCCAATCGTCCTTTAGGAAGACAGGTCGTTCAGGACTTCAACGACGCGACATTTTAGCCTCTCCAAGGACTTTGCTGTTGGCGGTAGCAAATACTTTCCAAAAAGTCCAGTCATGCAGCATGACCCCATGAGCGAATTTTTGAAGAAATCTTCGACATTTCAGTCGCTATTGATCGTGTAGAGAAATTTTAGTTTATGATTTTGATAGACAAACATGGAATCAAATTATTAAAAATAATTAGGAGGTACTCATACTTTATTATTATTAAACTAATCTTGTAGATCTAAAGACAAATGTAGGTAATTATTCATAGATTTCGATGTTCAATGTGGTCAGTATTGAAGGCAGTTGAAATCTTAACACTATCCTATCATAGCATCACCAAATTTTGACATAAAATTGGTTAAAATTGGTTATACTTCCAAAAGAGTAGTTCAATCTGAATTTGGACATGTTTCATGCAAATATTACCGATTTTTACAACTAGCGAACGGCATTATTTCGATTTTTGACTGATTTTTCAACTTTGAAATTGTTGAAAACTTGATACATATTCTTATAGGAAATTTTACGCTGATTCAGAATATACCACATGTTAGAATGCTGAAAAAATTATTTCGCACAACAAATCGCAAAAAACAGGCTATTTTGAAATTTTTGACTACATTTTTGAAAATTTCAATCCGAAGATGTAATCCGATCATGCTTGCCAACGAACTTGAACTTTCGTTTCTAGCACAATTCTACGGACAGTTATCGTCTGGAATGACACATACATACATACATAAAAAAATGCGTTAAACTTCAGAATATGATTCAGAATATAGCCTGAAACGGATTTCTGCATAAACGTTTTTCAAAAATTCTCATTCTACAAATTTTGAGGCGAGAGCAATAGCTTAATTTTCTTCAAAAATTCGCTAAAAACTTGACTCCCCGTTTTCCCTCCTATTTTTCCTTGACAGCATTTAAGATGGGTTCTATATTCAATCGTTATTCTTCTGAAAATTATTTACCACTCAACAGATCTATATTAATCTCCCACAGCCTAAATACCTCCTGCTTTACAGTCTCTTCCATGACACGCTCTAACACGATTTGAGTTTTGGTAAGCTAATGTGCCTACTCGTATTTACGTACCAAGATGTACAGGCAGGTTATTAGATTTTAACTAGTTTAAATGATTTTCTAGTTTCAAATCTTGTAAATTCCACTCCCCATTTGAATCCTCCCAGTCACATCCTTATAATAAAACTCTCCAATTCCATAGAATTCAGAGTTTCTCCAGGAGTTTCCAAAATTACAGAAATATGAATCGATTGTACGAAAAGATCGCGTTAGTAGTCCCTCTCAACCCTGCCTATGAATTTGGGAATCTCCTTTCTCGAGAAAATGGGGCAAAAATACCGGAGAGGGTGTATTCGCGAAGGTAATTGCGCTACCGGCAAGGGTTATTTTGTGATGTAAGCTCCTATAAATTTGAAATGTCAGTTCTGTTCCTCATTTGAATATTTTCGCATTTTTTATTCTCTCTACATACGTTATATTTTCGGGTGAGCTTTTTAAAAGACCTGTTGAACTGGATTGGTAAACGATTTCCGTTTTTGAATTTTGTTTAACGTTTTCATGCAGTAGGCTTTTCTAAAGCAGAATGGCCAATATGAACAAGTATGTTTATACCGGAGTGATGTTTTTTTCAGCATAATTTTATTACGTTATACATATAAACCATCAAGACTTTTTGGTTGAGTAAATTTCATGATCTAGTCTATCAGTTGGAAGACAAGCTGAGCTGATGGGTTTTTTTAGGAATGAAAGAATAAAAAATGTCAGTCCTTAGTGAACTGTTATGAACTCTCATGTACGTTATTTAGGTTTCCTAAATAAATACAGAGGGCAGCCCGAGTATAATCTTGTATACCAACCTCTACTAACTGACGGTTTATGCATGCGCTAGGAGGTAGACGAGCATAAAAGTAAGGTGAGACTCGGACAATCCATTCCATTCGAAACAACACTAGTTGCTTATTCAACTCTATGAGCTCCTAGCTTATACCTTCCTCACTTAGCGACCAGCCCTCCAACCATCCTGCCTTCATACTGTGTTCTTCCCCGAACTAAGTTTCTACCTCTACCTACCTCCACTCTCGTCCTAGAACAAGTATCGAGTTAGATAAATTGTACCTAGTACTCTAACCAATAGGTAATCATAACTTTTGGTCTCACGACCCTAATATTATTATGATACATTGTTTGAAATGTGAGCAATTTGATTGCAAAGAAATCGTTAACCACCCATTTTATGGCAAACAAACTCGTTCTAAATAATAATTCGCTATCCGAATTTTTTAATTTTTATTTTCACTTTTTTTAATCGATTTTTTAGCGAACAGTAATGGAAATTAAATACTTTTTCAGCATGATATTGTACATTTAATGTTCTAGTTCATTGTTGATACAGTTTTTTTACTAACATTCTGATAAAAAATGTAAATTTAACTATTTTTACCCGTTTTTCTTCACTTTTTGTGATTTTTTTTTTAACTAATTTTTTTGAAATTTGACCAATTTAATGTACTCAGAAAGTTCAGGTCAACGAACTTATTTTTCTATTTGAAAGCTTGATGAGAGAGAGAGAGAGAGAGAGAGAGAGAGAGAGAGAGAGGGGGGGGGGAGGGAGAAAATCTAAAAGCGTTAAACTCAAGGATTTGTTTCAGAATACCTCCAAAACAGATTTCGATTAAGAAAATATTCGAAAATTTTGGAAAAATGTTACTTTACAATTTTTGAAGCCATTGCAAAACTTCATTTTCTATGAAACTTCGCTAAAATCAAATGTGTAGTTAATGCAGAGTAAATACATCTTCCTTTGATATTTCAGACCGATTGCATAACTTCTCCTAAGCCCATTGAGAGGTTAGTAAAGTGAAAATTGAATAAAGGATGTAGGATTCGAGCCAAGTCTTCGCTGATAAGTTGATCACACGGTCATTTGAATTCGAATAAGCCAGAAGACCCCCGAACCCGCCTACGCCCACGGTTTTCTCTCTTTTACAAGAAATACAAGGAGGAAAATACACAGGGACTTGGTGATGAAAGGCCGTCAGAGAGGAGGGCGGGATAGGACAGCCCAGAGCTGGGTCCTAGGGCCTTCTTGGAAGATGGACGACGTGCAAGAAAGAAGCAAATCCTCGGCGATCCATCACGACAAAACGACAGCTGAGTCTCACCACTCATAACTCGAGCGTTTTATAATAATAGATCCGGGAGAAGGATCTCTCTCCGTCGAGGTCAAGCGAGGAGCGGTTGCCACAAACACCGTGTGTTCCATGTTGATATTTTCATGCTCCTCAAGCACCTAAGTATGCCACAAAAAGGTTTCAGATGACGACATATGTAACGAAGAGCTTAGCATAGAATAACAAAGAAAGCAGAATTTCTACTACCATCAGTTAGCTGTGGTGGTTAGATGTACCCGAGATTAGATCATACGAAGGGACTCGCAACTCCTGCGTTTGATATCTGCCTAATGTCTTAGGTAGATAGAACTGCGTACTCCTCCTGAGCATCTCTGCAGCAGGTCATTCAGCGACTACCCCTTAACTAATATCTGGATTGCCTACGAAATGTCTTCTGGTCTTCCATGTATGAAGGAACAACGGATTCACTCATATTTATCAAAGTAGGACTTTGAGAAGCAAAACTTTATTGACGAAGCTAAAGACGAATAACTCGCAAAAAAAAAACTAGAGGAAGGCATATTTATGATAACACAACGTTTCTTAATTCATAGCATAACACTAGGAGGAGAGAATGCCGGTTTGTCTCGTTTGCACAGACAGAACGTAGAGGAAATATGTTTTCTGCGCACTGAATGCATTCTCAAGTGTAATGATCCAAAAATTAAACGAAACCCACCATTAAGAAGATATACTTACCATCCAGTATTCATACCTATATCTAAACCGTTAAATCTATCAGTACGATTTCTAACTTAAATAGCTAAACCGTTAAACCTATTTGTTAAGCCATTAACTGGAGGTGGCGGTTCTCACAAATTTGTTCCTGCCGAGGTATTGGGTGAGAAAATTTAAAAAAAAAACGCTGAAAATTATTACACACAATGGTTTATTATTTCTGAGTTAGACAGCCCTTTTACGCAGACCAGTGGTCTGTGATTATTATACCCCGTATGTAATAGGTATATGTATGATCAGAACATGGCGCTTCGTGCCTCCGAGAAGGGTTCACACTTTTTCAGTTTCAAGACCCAACAATTTTACGCTTCACAGTAAAAATGTTTTAAAAAAAGGTCGATAGGTAAGGAAAGAATGTAGGTTGATAGGCCCCTCATCTGATCAGTGCGCCTTCGTACCTGGTAATTGTTTCCGAGGAGTCCCAGAGGAACTACATCTAAATAACAACACCGTGAGTCGAAAAGGAAAGTTAGCCTCGGAGGTTCCGAAGCTGATCTGAGTCCCTCCATACTTTGCGATTGTATTCCAGAACTCCAAATAGGAGCTGCATTTCAGGTTCCAGCATCATACGTCAATTAAAGAAATAATTAGGCTCAGAGGCCCCACAGCTGATCAGTGTGCAGTGGTATTGAATTCTTGATATTACAAAAGAGGACCATCTCAAATTGCAGATCCGAAGGTTGCCATCAGTATACCTGCGCAGATATACCCCCTCTACGCTGCCTATTCGATCCAGCAGCTTCGAATTTTGAACGAACCCTTTTCCGATCCTCCCCTACCCAACCCAGTCCCTATCTACCCTCCTCCCCTACCACAATCTGCCGTTGTGTAATAACTATACTTTTCAAAGCTCTTTCACGCCTACCATAATTGTCGGACAGGGCCAATTTTTCGTCTACCCTGATAAAGAATTGCATCCTCTAATCAAATCCCGAATTTCAGCCCTTTGAAGGGCTCGAAGGGCCGAAAGTCGCAAAACCCTCATATTTACCCCTTTGTCTACCGGCCCTTGCCATTTTTGTTCGATTTTCATGGCTGCTATCGAGACGTAGGTCTCCGTTTCTGCTCGATCAGATAATTGTATACCTACTAGGCTATAACAGCCATTTTCCTCTCTAAATTAAAGGGCTAATTTCAACTTCCCCGCCCTTTTCGTCCTTACCTATCTCTCCGTCCTCCCTCGAATTTCGAGGCGTACTCTAAATTATTCCTTCTCTAACATTTCCCCCACTCGTTCACTCTTAAATATAAATTTGTACGGGTCTTTTATGTTATATCCCCGCATTTACCAACTTTTTTCAATAGAAGAACTGTGGTAAAATAGATCAGATCGCTGTGTTAGGTAAACAGGCTCTCTTTGTACCTTTCTGTATCACACCAGGTACCACTTGACATTGGACACATCATTTGCATTGCTGGCATAAGTACAGTCCAAAAGCAGCAGCTTTTGAAGTTTTAATAGAGTTGTAAAAGGAGGCTGAAATTGGGTATAGAGCCTCTATTCCAATACTAATACTTTATTGAAAAATTACGTTTGGAAATATATATAACCCGCACTACATTATTTGCAGAAAAGCTTGCAGTTTCTAACTGGCTGTTCGATTTATTTTGTATTCGTAAAAACGTGAAAGAAGGCTTACTTTAGGGGCTTGTATTGCTATCATAAATCATTTTATTCTTCAGTTGGAGGAATTATTTTGTAAACTAGATGTAGTTGCTCAATATTTTAACTGACTCTTCTTCGGAAGATCTTCTGGTGGTACTCTGTATTAAATTTAAAATGGGAAAATTTGGAGAACTGGCAAAATTAGTGACTTTTTCTAATCAACTTGTGTTAAAATTTATCATTTTTGGTCCAATGATCGGATTCTGCGCCCTTGAAAACCGGGGGTAGGCTCCTGAAGAGGGAATATTACTCCAATTAAATAAAACATCTACACTTTACTAGTCCCACTGATCTCAGTATGAAGATATTTGATTGAAAAGGTACCTACTAATAATAGATACCTGTTATTGAATTTAATTGAAAATAACATAAATGTATAGATCGTTGAAATGGTTTTAATAACCATTAAAAACTCCATAGCGGAATGTAGTCATCAAAATGTAGATAACGTAAAACTTCGAAACCGGTCATCTAGGAAACGGAAAAATAATGCTTGAAGGTATTTAGGTTTGCGCATGCGCAGAATGAAGTAATGATTTGAGAAGTATGAAATTATTGGTGGGACATTTACAGTCTAGCGCGCACATTCCCTGAAAATTTCATCAAATCGGATGAAAACTGTTGAAATTAGGCTCGTTTAAAAAGGAATACACATTCGCGCATGTGCAGTAGCTAATAATGATAGGATTCTGTTGAAATTGCTAGGGGATGCTCAAATCAATCGCTCCCACCTATCCTCTAAATTTGAGCAAGATAGCATCCCCAAGGGTTAAGACCTTCGGACTGAGGATAAAAGTTCATATGCTAAGCCGAAAACATTTCTGCTGATTCACAAGTCTGAACAAAGGTAGTTTGTCATTCGAAAGGACCTAGCTCGGATCCTCAAGAGACCATAAATCCCATAGTAGCGTTTAGCACGTCGTAAAGCGGCGCAGACCGCCTGAAACCCGCGAAGGTAAAACTCGATTAAGGCTCTAGAACTCTCATTATGCGCATAATAAGGGGTTTTCTCAGCCCGATCCTTTCCCTATCTATTTCGCACCTACGCCGAAGGGAGTGGGAATTGCTCGGAAGGGAAAATGGAAGGACAATACGCCCTCACGTTTTATATGTTTTTAACAGTCCCCTCCCTGTCGCCGCTGCGCGGGCACATCCTTCCCATAAATCTTTCAGTGATGTCAGCCTGTAAACAATGTTCCTTTATCTTCAGGCTAACCTTCATTTTTACGAGTGAATATATAAAATTCAGTCAACATAATTCACTTAGACTAACTGACAAACGAAGCAAGTCTCTACTTTAGCTCATCCGCAAAACAAACACATAGACCCACATGCATATTATTACAGATATTGTTGCTGTCAAGCCCGACGGGTCTGCCATAATTCTGGATTTCAAGGTTTTTAGTGGCAGCGTGACCATGAAGCAGATCTGGTGGGTTCAGATAAGAAAGTATATAACAGGAATGTTGTACTTCAAGCGGTATCCGTCCTAAGAGGCGTCAACGAAACATAACATCAAGGTCATGGTCCGTGATGTGGTGCGGGGAAAGTTCCAAGGATTTATTCGTGTTAGGCATCTCGGCTGGAGTGTTCCATGGTATCACCACTTAAACTGGTGGTCATTCTATAGTGGCACTTCCTCTCATCCCTCACTCCCTCCTCCTTCTTCAACTTCCTTGATCCCTAGGGCCAGCGTCGGGTAAGCCTGGGCATTTTCATTTAATATAAGTATATTTTATTTTACTGATTAATTTATTTATTTTCTATTTCTTCTTTCATGTATCCCCTCGGCCTTAGAAAAAAAATCGCGTGTGTATGTGTGTCTGTCTATCCGTCTGTTTTGCGCTGTAAACCACTTCATTGGAGCTACCAATTTTATCTAACCTTTAGATTCCTTTTTTGTGCCTAAACTTCATTTTCAAATCGTTATTTCCAAGATCAGATTCAGTATGTACAAAAACTCTATCTTCTCAATTTGATAACTATTGAACTGTCCATTGCTCTCTGCGTAGAAATAAACATTTGCATGGTACATACGAATCTCCTTGTTGGCTTTATTTGTTGAAGTCGGTATCAACATTGTTGTGCTGTTGATGCAAATGCCTATAAAGAATAAAACAAAGTAGATAACGAAATCAAACGAAAATGTTAAAAGGATTGACTACATACAACTGCGTTCTCTACCTCTTAGGAAACTAGTTATGGACTTATGGATATCTTAGACTGGACACTTTTGAAGTAAACGGCTGTCGTTAGAAGGAAGTTTATTACCACAAAATTAGCAGCACTTAATTTAATGACACACTTACATTTATCATAGGTTTTTACTTTCCCAATAAATTGAAGGAGTTGAATGAGTTGTTCCGACAAACGAGAGGGAGAACGGTAAGCTGTACTGAGTTCACGATACACCGAATCCACTTTTCCCGTATGTACGTGAAAGAGGCAGCCTCCCAGTGTCCTCGAAAATCTTCCCGTAAAAGCGGAAATTGGCACATGCGCAGCTGGTTTTTTAGTCCTTTTACGTGACCGAGCGAAGGACTGCCAACTGGAAGAGAAGCAAGAAAATGCTCGATTTACCGAGCCGGAGAAGTTAGATTTCCGAGGAGACCCTTTTCAATGATGAGTTTTCATATGACAGGGCCTCCGAATTTTCGTTTCTCTGATCTTCCAACGAGAAAACGAGTCAGTGAGCGCACTCCCGTACCCTTCACGCACGAAATATCAACAGTCATGCCAACTAACTCATTACCTGAGCCTCTAGAAAGTTCGTGGGAGGTTTAAAAAGTGCATCCGCCATAGTGGGAAACAGGAAGATTCAACCAATAATTTGATCCACAAATGCAGAAGGTTGGATATTCATTTTATTTAAAAAAAAAATAATCCTATATAACAATCCTCATTTGGTGGGTTCTCCTATCAAGTGTACGAATTTTATGGGTGCTATTGTTGCTTCCCAGACTAAAATCACTAGTTGGTTATTTTTGGTGCATCTCGTATTTGTTTGGGCAGCGCACAGAGCGCGCTCTCCTTTGTTAATAATCGTGCGGAAAAGCTCATACGAACTTGTACGTAATGTATGTAAAAACGATGTTGGCGATGTATGAAGAAGAAGCAGATCAGGCCAGATCTGCTACATCTGTAAACAGCACCATTGACCGAGGGGAGAGGTTGTATCACTTAGGTTGTTATTAAGGTACCCTGCAATTTAATGAAGAGCATTTTCGTTATAAGAACTGGAAAGATCCTCTAGATCCTTTTCTTGGTGTTCCTTGGAACTATACACGTTCAGCAGTTCGAAGGGATGGAAAGGTATGTTCACCGAATAGGGACACATGGTTTGCACCATTCACCAAACAGACGTGCTTCCACCATGCCTCTGCTGATTATCGCGCTAACATATTCTCGGATATGTAGACAGACAACTTCCATAGAGTGCTCACCAACAATTCGCTTGGTAGCGTTTAGGGTTGTTCTTCAGGTGAGATAAATTTTGTGGAAGATAACATCGGCTAAGGCAACTATCCGTGATTCAGTGCTGAAGATAACTTGAGGGCATAACAATTGTAGCTGACCAAGTGCAGGCAACTGGGATAAAGTTGACTGCTGTTCAACGATGTTGTACAACCCTCTTTCCCTGCCACCCTTTGACAGATGTTTTGGTACTTTAGGAGCCCCCTGATTTGATAAATTGGATGAGAGATAGAATAGAAATCATTGAATATAACTTTTTACCAATCTGAAAAGTAGTTAGATTCTACGAATTCACCTGGGAATTTCACATTGTTTAAATTCGATTTGAGGCATTCTAAAACGAATCCAAGGGTTTAACACTTTTTAATATGTACGTATGTGCATTTATTTATATATATTTGAGTCATTACAGACGGAAACTCTCCTTAGGATTGAGATGAAAATTCCGTTCTTTCGCTAAAAAAATCAAGCTTTCTGAATAAAAAGATGAGTTTGTTGGCCAGCAAATTTAATTGGTCAAATTTCAAAAATGCAGGAGGAGTAAAACAGACTGTCTCATGCTGCAGTTGGTGGAAGTGTTGATATTTTCACCACCTCAGCCAAAACGTTTAGATCATGTCTATGGAACTTTCTTTCTCTTAATCACTCTTGTTTTTATATATAATTGTTTAGTCATCTTCATTATATCTCCTTGTATATCTACACTTTTATACTATACTTCTATATTCATTTTTCCATACTATATTTCTATACATCTTTTTCCATACTAATCGATATGTCGGAATGCATTGTAATTTTTGTTTCGTATTTATATTATGTAAATCGGACTTTTGCTCGCGTTATAAATAAATTTAGATCCAGAGCTATGCATTTCGTGAAAGGCATAGCTTAACGAGATTCTCAAATTTGAAACAGAAAGTAAAGCGTGACTGCATATTTAATATTTCGGCTCTTACTAAAGTTTTACCCATTCAAATGAATAATTCCATGGCATTTTTTTCGGGCCTATTATAAGATTACCCAGTTCATTTCAGAAGCAAGGCAGTGATATTGACTGGCCAATATTGAACTCAATCAAATGCTAATCCAACGAGATTTATATTCCTATTATATTTATTTGAGTCATCAATGGGTCAAACTCAAATACCCTTCTTACTATTACCAAACATCTAATTACGATTCTCCTCGATCCCTAAATTCAAACCGTCTAAATCTGAAGAAAAAGGAGATTAACGTACGCCTATTTTGGTCCAGTATCTAATTAGTAGATATCATCGTGACTAAACTTTGAATTAACAACAATCGAAGGTAAATAAGGATTTGTTTGTTCCAATAGTTGGTTTGAATGAAGAATCAGCTTTAATACTCTTATACATTGAGGAGAACATTACCTGATTCTTAAAGTAATATAAAATTATTGAGTGATTTACATTATGATGAACTGTGTTAGCGATTCAATTAAATACTATTAGGCTAGCATAAATTGCCATCGTTAATAATATGGTACAATATTTGGAACCTACGGATACTTCGTCAAAACAAAGAGGTATAACTGATGATCTGAATACTCAAAAACGCTGCAAATAATTACACAATTTTGATATTTCAGCATAGATAGCCCTTTTGTGCAGACCACTGGCTTAGCCTGTGGTACAACACTTTCCAAGTGTAACCTCTTAAACGTGGACAGCACAAACCGAAAGATGAATTAAATAAAATTAAACACCTACCTACCTATCTTACATCAGAAAGTAACGGGATTGGTTCCAAGGTTGTTAGGAACAGCGATCCGTGAGATTCGATTGCGATCGAACATTCGATTTGATCAAATAAAATCTATCAATGATATATCATTTAAAATGCTTTCAGAATCCAAATTTTTTAATATAATGGGTAATCTTTAACCGATTTCATCCATTTTTACTTATTTTGTTATAAGAATTAGCTGAGTAAATTGTAGTGACTATTAATAGGTTTTATTTTAACACACACACACAAATAATTTATTTCGTACAAAATTTTTGAAACAAAAGTTTTCATAATTCATTGAACTGAGATAAATTCAAGTTTCTTTATTCACAAGATATGTACACAGTACTTATGTAGCAGTCAGTGAAACAAAAAGCCAGTTCGTGAATATGCTTCCAAGATCTAGACGACCCGTCCAGGAGCTAGTTGTTACAGAGCTAATGTAGATATCTGTTTTTTTTTAATTTATTTTATTTTATTTTATTTTATTTTATTTTATTTTATTTTTTTTTTTTTTAATAATGAATAATTAGTTGAAACCCAAAATAATAGACTGACAATAAATTTTAGAATGAGAAAACAAATTATTGACAATTATATGATCGTTATACTAAAACCATCAATGCGGCGTTAATCATCAAGAGCTAATACAATATTAAAGCTTATGTATTTTCAAGAAGTCATTGTGTCGACCAGATGTGTGCGGTATGTAAGCGGTATGCGACAGTTATCTTTTTATCGACTGAATTTATTGTAAAGTGATCGGAAGTGAGGCGTATAGTTTAAGGGGAGACCATGGAAACTGCCTAGTGAAAAAATGAGTGAAAGATGAAGGAACTAAAAATCTAAAAATCTCACAGGTTGCTCGTGTGATTCTTTGAACAGCACAATGGGGTGGATATTCCTTAACTTTGTGGATTCTAATAAGAGAACGATAGAAAAAATCCATTCGAGGTGGTAGAATGCCTAATTTTTCAAATAAAATGTTGATTCGGGTGCGAGGGTGCAAACGAGTTATGGTGCGCAAGAGGGGTAGCAGACAACATTGAGCGAATCAAAAGCTTTGGAATATGCACCACCCCAAAACTATTCCGTATACAAGGATACTGTACATGTAATCTCCACTAACATTCTTAAGGGGAGCCGCCATGGAAGAAAGTTACGCATAGATATTTTACGCATCAACCCAATTAAGCTTTGTACAGTAGCATGATTTGTCATTGAAACAAGATCATTCATGAATTCCCAAAGGGGGCGAATCAGGTTAGCCAGCAGAAGTAAAAGAGAAAGTGAGATAGTTGGTATTAGAAGTAGTCATCGTTAAACAATTATTGCTAAACCATTGATGAGTGGACATCAACCCATATTTTGCTTCTCAATATCAATGCCACAACATAAGCGAAAACAATCAACAGACCCTTGAGGCACTCCATTTGCAATTGGCATGGACTTACTTCACAATCCATCAAACTGAACAGACTGACTTCTTTCAGAAAGATATGATGAGAACCATTTACTTGCTACTTCATCCAATCCTAATCTGCATAATTTACATATTTATCAACCTGCCTGTCTCAATGGAGTCAAATGCTTAGTTGAACCTATAAAACACTCGGCACTTTATCATTCTCTTTTAATGCATTTGAAATTTCTCCAATTCCCTCGGCCAGAGCATCCTGCGTGCTTCAATTTGGTCGAAAACCGTACTGTGCAGGGGACATAAAATTTTCAATTTCTGAGTAAGTAATTCACTAGTTGCTATTTGATTATCTTCTCAAATATTTCGGCCAAGTTTGAAAGTAATGATACAGGTCGATAAATTAAATGGTAAAGATCTACTCCCACTTTTGTGAGGACAATTATAATCTTTTCCTGCATCGAAATACAGAGGCACGATTTTAACGAGAACATTTAAACACAACAATGATAATTACCACGTGATATAATTTGGCATGAATGTTATTATTGTCACCAACGCATTAAATGACTCGTCAATAAACAAACAGGAGTAAATTCCCATTTATAGATTTCATTGAAACTGGCGCCGATGGTTCAGGACCATCTAGGACCGATACGTGATTTCTATCCAAGTTTCATTATTGATGGCTTGGATTCGACGGACTGAAAGATTCATTATTAAAAATAATTATATCAACCAATCATACTAACCAAAGAGCATATTCCAGTTTCATTTATGACGGAAACTGAAGAAGATGCTACTGTATCATTATGTTGAGCTGCTTGAATCCTACCTATCAGACCGGTACTTTCGCATCAAACAGGACGATGCGTACTCAGAGCCAATGAAAATAAATGCTGGTGTGCCGCAAGGAATTGTATTGGGCCCACTCCTGTACCTTCTGTACACCAGCGATTTACCAGAAGTCGAACGTAACACCACAGCAACATTTGCAGACGACACTGCTGTCCTGGCAGTTGGTGACAGCAATAACCATCAAAACTCAATCAGTCCATCTCTAAAATCAGTGTTTGGACAACAAAATGGAGAATCAAACTGAATGAGGCCAAGTCGGTGCACGTTGATTTTACCAACCGGAAGATTAACTACATCCCTGCTTTCCTCAACAACGTGGCAATTCCCTACGCGAATGAAGCCAAATACCTGGGTATGACGCTAGACGCCAAGCTCAGGTGGAAGGAACATGTCAAAAAGAAGAGGACAGAGCTCGCATTGAAACTTTGAAGGATGTATTGGCTAATCGGCCGACGATCCATCATGACCATTGGTAACAGGCTACTTCTTTACAATCAAGTACTCAAGTCAGTTTGGATGTATGGAGCGCAGTTGTGAGGCTGCACAGCTCCAACCAATAGACAGATCATTCAACGTTTCCAGAATTCTGTACTACGATGTATCACTGATGCGCCGTGGTACTTCCGAAATGAGGTACTCCACCGTGAACTTCAAGTTGACAGTGTGGATGAGGTGATCAAAAAGCGAGCAACGGCTCATCTTGCCAGACTAAAAGATCATGTGAATGAGGAAGCTGTAAAGCTCCTGGATGTGCGAGATCTAACTCGACGCCTTAAGCGTTTGAAACCTCATGTGCTTGTGTAGGAAGTGCATGTGATATGTTCGAGAGGCAAGGGACAAAGTTTTGCATTTTAGGTCCTGAATAGTGTATTGTAGTAATGAAAGTCAGATTTGTATTGTTAATGAGATTACTCGGTGCAATAAAAGCTTTAAAAAAAAATTTTATGACGGAGGATGACTGAACTGTTGTATAAGAATTCGCTACGTTTTCACAGAAGTTGTAAGATAATTTATGGGTACTTAAATTTCTAGTATTATAACCATTTGCGAGCCGGTACAAATTGAATGTTGAATCTCTCCAAAGAGACAAAATATTCAGACAGATTCCAACCAAGATATGTACGTGTAGGTAGTAGGTACTAGTAGGTACATGTTGCCCCAACAATTGAACGTCTAAATATTACTGTACGTGACGAGAATCCCAAACAAACCCTCGACCGGGGAAGAAGAAATGAAATATCATTTACCGTTGACATAAAGATTTAGAGTTACCCCCTGAATATCCAATAAGGGCCGGGGCATTTTCATGACGGCAGAAATAGAGTGGTAGTGGGGGGGGGGGGGGGGGGGGGGGGGGGGGGGGGGGGGGGGGGATGGACCACAAGGTCACAACAAAAAATCCCTTCGGAAAGATCGGGGAGATCGTAAACAGGGGGATTTGTCGTAGTATTATGAGGGTGTGTAACTTTTTCATCTAAAAAGGAAGAAAAAAACCGAAATATACTATACGACTCAATCGAAGGGAGAGGAGGGGGTGTGTTGGGAACTCCGAGGACAATTTGTCGGTTCCCTTCGTCCCCGGCTGACCCTCTTGCGAACAAGGTCGACTAAATTAAGAGACCTTGCGCGTTTATCAATGTCCAAAGCGCCTCGCCCCTCGCCACAAGGGTATATCGCCGTTGGAATATTTTTCCAGTGTTTTGCATTGGGAACACGCTCCGCGTTTAAGGGTTGTATGACTACGAGGGATGTTTAGTGGGTTTTTCTCTCGTTATATGAGAATTTTACGGGAACTCAAACAACGTTATTAGGATTTTATAGAGTAAGCTAGATAGATAATAATCCCGATAAGGCGCAGCGAAAAACTTTCAAAACAAAGTTCGCAGTTTCGAAACGAAAAAAGGATCTCGTTTATATACGGAAGTTAGTTAAAAAACGTTGTCTATTTCCACGAAAAATACAAAGTTACAATGTTGAATCGATTTCGATGGTAAGGTCATCATCAGTAACAAACAAAACGTCTGCCAAGTTGGGTGGACAGTATAGCTACATGATTTATTGTAACATGGGCGAATCGAATTAGTCTAAGAACAAAGTACGAGTCGAAATAATTAATAAGTCGACGTTATCAGAAATTAGCATTCGCGCATGCGCACAGACTCCAATTATCCAACGGAAATTCAATTAATAGGGGAACGTCTAGGATCTAAACCGTACAATCCTTGACGTTGTGGATATTTCAATAGATTCTTTGGGATTAAATGTATTATTGACAAGCAAAAAATTATTACTGTTATTTAGAAAGTTTTCAAAATCTTTATTTTTGAATTTAGGGTTGATAAAAATTGATGCCAAGCTTCTAGGACCATCTAGACCCTAACAGTAATTTTTAACACAAGTTTCATATAGTTTAGTCTAGTATTTTTGGGGAAAACCCGCGGACGGCGGACGGATTTTTTTTTTTTTCGATTCTTGAATTTTACGCATCTTAAAAATAAACCAAAACATTTTCAGAGAATATTGAAAAAATATTTTTCTTGGTCGATTAAAAAGGTTCATTATTGGAAATAAACCAAAAATGTCACGAATGATCGAGACTAAAGTAGCGGCGGATCTACTACCTCTCCTATTCAACTTATGAAGTTGAAATTTGATATGACGTCTAGGAACGAATCATGAAGTCCAGATCAGCTGAGTGAGTTCGTTGGCAATGAGTGAGTTCTTCGCAATTCAACCTAGAAAGCTGAAATTTAAAATGGAGAGTGTTCTACGTTCCTCCAATGTTTATAGGCTCAAGGCGAAAGCAAAATCGGGTCTGGGGTCTCCCCAGCGGGGTCGAGGGGAGGCGCAGCGCCGAGTGTTCATTCAAAAATAACTTCACGTTTACAGAATTAAATTAAATTAATTCTTTTAAAATTTTGACAGGTTAATTTTGAGCTTCTAAATTATTTATTCCTTCATTCATTCTCTATTCCCGTCTTGCACCATCAGATTCTCGCAGAGCCTATTTACCGGCGCTTTCTTGGAAGGAAAAAATCTCAAGCTGCGAGGCCCACTTCGAACGCCTTTTCAAGCCTACGGGCTCAGTCTTTTCACCGCTCAAGTGAAGGGAGAGAGCGGGGAGGTTGGAACGCGGAGTTCTCGCGTCGGCCCTAGCATTTCAGATTCAACCTTTAAATTTTCAGCGATGCCCTTCTGAGCTAAGCGGTTTATGAAATTGCCCTCACATAAGTTTCAGCGGCGAAACAAGACGTAGAATGTAGCGGGCGTCAAAACGGCTACAAGGATATCACTTTTCAACGTAAAACGAATAAAGTGGTCCGAGATGAACATGACAGGGCGTTCCAGGAAGAGCAGCAGCACATACTATATAACCATCACACAGTGTTTCAAAATGCCAGTCTAGCTGTTCAAAATCTTAGGAAATTTGACGCTTATTCTGAGTATGCCCGATGTTGCTTTACATAAAATTAATACCTAACCCGTTATTTCCGAATAACCCTTTAAGAAATACAAATCATGCATTATGCTTTCTCACGTCGTAAGGTTGATCAATACCAAATTTCAGCTTACTCCGTATATTAGAAGGGAAATGAGCTCTCGAGCTCACTCAGCTGATCTGGGTGGTTCCTCAATTCGTCAATCGTACACAACAGGTCTATGGAGGCTTCATACCAAATGTCAGCCTTCTACGTCTATTAGGCAACTGAAAATCAATAGAATTAAGGCGTAATGACGGTTCGCGCTGAATTTTCGAGGGCACAACCAAAAGGTGAAACTAGATACGTACATATTATTATTAGCAAATTTGTTCCGCTAGAAAATTAAATTTTGTGCCGACTGGTCACTAGAAAAAGCAAGGCAAGTGGTAAAATAAGAAATTCGTTGAATTTTATAGTTTCACAAGTACGAAAAATGTATTTTTTCGAATTTCAAAGGTCAAAGTTGATATTCAATCAAGTTTTTTATTGAGGCAAGGTTGTAGAGCCTCAAATTCAACATCTATTAGACACCAAAAATTGCAAAAACGTGGGAAATTTCAAACAATAGGTTTTTTTTTTTTTTAATTCGATCGTACGCATATTTCATAATTGATTTCACTAAGCACACAGGGGGGTTTGCCCCCCCTCCCCCCCATCCCACAACTTTTTGGACCAGTAGGAAAAATCGGGGAAAAAGTATATATATATATATAAATTTAGATTATGATAGAGAAAGGAGAAAGATATAGTGACAAACACTTCTGATAAAAGGGAAAATACCTCAATATTTCGGCGACTTGCCGTGATCAAGAGTAGAAAGATAGTGTGAGCGTGATATATATGTATATATATATATGTATATATATATTTTTTTTCTTTTTTTTTAATAAAACAAATAAATAAATAACAATCATAGTATTTTGTCAACTTTAAACGAATTTTGAATGCTTTAGAAGATATCCGAACTCGCTCAATTCGTAACTTCAATTTTTTCCCTACTGATCTACTGACCAAATTACTCACATTCCTCTTCTATTTTCGGATCCCCTAACTTCCCAACTTGGAGAATTTTCAACTCGTCTATTTGATTGTTAGGGTTTTCTTGTATGCTTGGCCAATCCGCTCAATTCCCAACTTGTCAATTCGTCAACTTCTACTTTTCCGTTCCCCAGTTTTTCTTCACTTCCCTCATTCCTCCTATTTCTCATTCGGCCTCTTTAATTTTCCAAATTGAATAATATATAACTTGCCAACTTTTAAAGGGTGAAAATTAGGAAAGTTCCTAAATCGTCAGATTGTTTTGAATTCTTTGGTTGGATGTTTTTGTACAACTTTTTAGCTGGATAAAATCCCAACTCGCCAATGTTTCAACTTTGGATTCGCCGTTTACCAGTTTCATTTCCCATTGTGCAAATTTCGTCTGATGGATGGGGAACTAAAATGTTTTCCTTATAGAAGAGCTTTCGGTTAATTTAAAACTATCGTCACGGCTCAAGCAGGTCATAACTATGTCAAGACATTGAACACTACTGTCATTAGAATGTGAGTCATAAACAGGTTCACTATTGTTGGTGGTGAGGCTAATGGACTGAATTAAGAATGTCGGACGTTCAGTGCTTGGCACAATAAAAGAGCTAACAGTGGTAATATATAATGGTGTTTTTGTTAGGCAAACAGAGATCTAGTTTGCTGTTTTCAGCAGTATTTCATACATGTGTAGCACCTTTTTTTCATTTGAATTCGTTAGTTTTGTTTCGAGCTTATTTATTGCGCTAAGCACTGAACGTCCGACATTCTTACTTCAATCCAATTATGACTTACATCCTATGACAGTATTCCTACATCCTAACTCCTCAGATTGTTTTGAATTCTTTGGTTGGAAGTTTTTGTACAACTTATTAGCTGGATAAAATCCCAACTCGCCAATGTTTCAACTTTGGATTCGCCATTTACCAGTTTCATTTCCCATTGTGCAAATTTCGTCTGATGGATGGGGAACTAAAATGTACTCCTTATAGCAGAGCTTTCGGTTTGCATAAACTATCGTCACGGCTCAAGCAGGTCATTACTATGTCAAGACATTGAACACTGCTGTCATTAGAATGTGAGTCATAAACAGGTTCACTATTGTTGGTGGTGAGGCTAATGGACTGAATTAAGAATGTCGGACGTTCAGTGCTTGGCACAATAAAAGAGCTAACAATGGTCATGTAAGGGAGTTTTTGTTTGGCAAATAGAGATCTAGTTTGCTGTTGTCAGCAGTGTTCCATATATGTGGGGCCCCTTCTTTTCATTTGAATTCGGTAGTTGTTTTAAATTTTTTTTTAAATTGTTTTGAGCTTATTAATTGTGCTAAGCACTGAACGTCCGACTTTCTTACTTCAATCCTTTAGCCACACCACCAACAATAGTTAAGCGGTTTTTGACTTACATCCAATGACAGTAGTGTCCAAATCTTGACATCATAAAGAGATGGTCGTTTTAAAAAACCAAAATCTCGGCGATAAGGAGTAAATTTCTGTTCAGATTCCCATCCTGATAACTTAACATCAAAAGATTTCTGTGGATCAATAAACATCTCGTGTGTCTACTTCCCTAAGTGAGGTAGTGAGGAAGCAAACCATTTTACTTACACGGGGCTATAATTTAGTTACCTACATTATTCTGCGGGAGGATTGTGATAAATGAAGGTGCCAACCTAGAAACGCTTACTACTTTAGGCCGCCTGTAATTTCGCACAGCGAGAGCGAAGACCTCAGTTTTCTAATTTACCGAGCACCTAATTTCCGTGTAAAAGTAAGGCAGAGGGATGGGCTAATGTGCACCGTGATTCACCTCCTGAAACTCTACACAAGCCTTCGGCAGCACTCTTTTCGCAAACTTTCAACTTTTTAACTCGGCAATCACCTGACCAACTCCGAACGGGATGGAAGCTACGGAGGTTCCGGCTAATGGGTGCAATCAAGTTGAGCTGTAGAGCGAATCTTTCTTCTCCCAACGCCTCCATCATTAGACAGTCTTCCTACGAGTATAAACCAACTTACTTCCACGCTTTTGTGGCAGTTCGACTACCTGACACGACCCTACGCGATTGTAATCGCTATAATTATTTGTTGATTCTGAGTCAACTGCGATTATATTCGTATTCGTGTTATCGTATTCGTCTGTCGGCAATTACACGAATACAACCCATAAAAACGCTGCAAATTATTTCACAAAGGTTTATTATTTTTTCAATTGAGTATGATCGTAGTTTTAGTTGGCTTGCGTACGTCATAAGGCCCGTCCAGACTCCTCGGCGTGTCCTATTTCGAGTTGCCACAACCTATACTTCTATAATTAATATACGCATGTTTATATTTCTCGATTTGAGCTCCTATCTATTCAAATAGTTATTGCCTTAATAATATCATTATCTAAGTACGTACGAAAAGTCGAGAGGATATGTTATTAAATATGCGTAGGAAAAGCATTGGTATTAACACACAAATATGACCCAGAAAAAAACATATATTCATGCCTCGAAGGAACGCCGTACCCACCTCATGGTGCCGCGGTGTATTATATGGGTATAACACGTAAAATTAATAAATATCCATTCTCCTACACCCCTCTGCTACGCCCCTGGTCACTCCAGCCACCACAAGGTGCCGCGGCGCCTCCTCTCACTCCACCCCCCGCTCCCCCCCCCCCCCCCCCCCCCCTGGGATTTTGGATTCTACGCACTTTGAAACGTAAAGTGACTAAGTTTGAGGGGGGGTTATAAAAATTTTTTGCTACACGATCACATAGGCTTATTATTGGAAATAATAAACCAAAATGAGCCATGGTCATCAATTTCAATAGAGCGTCCCTCCTATAATATACGAAGCTTGTTAATATTACCTAGTTTCAGAGGGACGTCCTTGAAGCGAATTGAACGATTCAAGCCCAGCCTATTTGTCTCAAATCTATTTCAATAGGATGTCCCTCTGAAGTTAGGTAATATTAGCAAGGCTTTGCATATTATAGGAGGGACGCCCTATTGAAATTTATGACTGTGACGCATTTTTATCGTTTGTATTCGCCGAATGACGAATACGATTACTCGAATAGAAATATAAACGCAGTTGACTCAGAATCAACGAATAATTATCGCGATTACAATCGTATTCGTATTCGACGATAAGATTATGCCCAACACTGTAGTCCAGCAACACTGTGCTGTTAGCAAATTTTTGAAGAAAATTAAGCTATTGCTCTCGCCTCAAAATTTGTAGAATGTGAATTTTTTAAACAATTTCATGCAGAAATCCGTTTCAGGCTATTCTGAATCATATTCTGAAGTTTAACGCAATTTTTTTATGTATGTATGTATATATGTATGTATGCATATATGTATGTGTCATTCCAGACGATAACTGTCCGTAGAATTGAGCTAGAAACTTCAAACAAATTTTAAAATGTTAAGGACACAAAACGAAAGTTCAAGTTCGTTGGCCAGCATGATCCGATTACATCTTTGGGTTGAAATTTTCAAAAATGTAGTCAAAAATTTCCAAATAGCCTGTTTTTTGCGATTTGTTGTGCGAAATAACTTTTTCAGGATACTAATATGTGGTATATTCGGAATCAGCGTAAAATTTCCTGTAAGAACATGTATCAAGTTTTCAAAAATGTCAAAGTTGAAAAATCAGTCAAAAATCGAAATAATGCCGTTCGCTAGTTGTAAAAATCGGTAATATTTGCATGAAACATTGTCCAAATTCAGATTGAACTACTCTTATGGAAGTATCCCTGTATAACAATCCCTGTAATCACAACTGATGAGTTTACTCTGTGAAATATTCCGTCCTCCGATTCTCTCAGTCGCTCTCTTTAATGTTTTACGCTCAACTGTTTTAGGACTTGATGTAGCTTTAATACTGGCTTAGAAAATATCAACCATGAAATTATGAAGAAGTTCTATTTATGTACGTACTAGCACGCAGACCCAAGGCCTCGCTCCGCTCGGCCGTCAGTAACGTTAATCTCAAGGCCTCCCTCCACTCGGCCTTCAATACTGACCACATTGAACATCGAAATATATGAAAATTTACCTACATTTGTCTTTAAATCTACAAGATTAGTTCAATAATAATAAAGTATGAGTAACTCCTAATTATTTTTAATAATTTGATTTCATGTTTGTCTATCAAAATCATAAACTAAAATTTCTCTACACGATCAATAGCGACTGAAATGTCGAAGATTTCTTCAGTAGTTCGCTCATGGGGTCATGCTGCATGACTGGACTTTTTGAGGTAATTGTCACCCCCTCAATTAACTTCTCGGGTACTGTGTTTTCTTCATCTACGATAAGCCAACTTTTTTGCAATACGGAATCGGTCATTATTTCAATAAAAATCAAATTTAGAGGAAAATTGCATAAACAACTAACACACTGATTTTTTCCAATTCTATATTACGGGGGAAAACCCGGCTGCATGTTGAAAACATTTAGGTAAACAGCCAAATTTTGTGTAGTTTGGTCTTATTCTAACAAGAAATTTTATGAAGGATCCAAGTTCATTAACATACATTGTAGCATACTTAGCTGATAGGATTTCGTTTATTAAAGAGGGTCATGATTTGGGGCTGAAAATTTTTCAGTTTCATAATGATTAAATCAGCTGTACGCTCAGCGCATGCGTGAACGTAATTTTCTTGTTGAAGTCACGTTGAAGCCACGTTGAGGAAGCTTTTGTGCCATGTCTTTGGCAGTATATTCAGCTTTACTATCTCTCTGGTATAAATTATGAAACCATAGACTCTCCGGTAATTGAAAACAGAGACTTGGCTGGTTACTGTCGTGAAGCAGCAGATCGGAAGATTAAACAACAGAGAAAATTATAGAATTTCATTGATCTGTCTGTTGTCGAGTGAACTTCAACTGGGAACTTGGTAACCGTCTAACAACTTGCTTGATTGCCTACGTCAACACAGTTGATCAAGTTGTCCAATATCATCCAAATGAACTTCCACACGAGGGGAGGAAAACTACTCGTTGAGCTCGCAGCAGCGAGAGCCACTTTACATGAGTTTCCTCTCACAACCCAACTACTTCACGTTACCGCCCCGAGTCTTGAGGCTTCCAGTTCAACAAGAATGGAGAACCAAGAACAATGATGTCGTTGATTCCATAATTTTTTCCCGAACCGGATGTAGATCTTAGTTGAAAGGTTCTTACGTCAAAATATTTTTGAATTTATAAATTTGTTCCTCTCCAACAAACTATCTTCTAAATCGACCACTACACCGCATCCCCCGTTCTGCAAACCTCTTCTTAAATTTAAACCCAGATTTTGACTTTTTCAATAGTCCCCTGTCATCTCTGAAATCTCTAGTGCTCTCTTCTCCCGCTTTGTTTGACTATTATCTCCAAAGTGCTCTACTATCTTCATAAGTTAAATTACTGCTATATTCTTGATGTTTCTGTTAAAATTGTTCTTTTTCGTGTTGTTTTTCTTAGATGTGTAAATTCTTGTGTACATTATTGAATCGCTACTTTTATTATGCTGTTGTAAATTGGGCTTGCCCGTTAATATATAAATAAATAAATAAAATACAACGCAATCCCTGAGTGAATTAATGTTACTTGTAGCTCGTAGCTCCACCTTATTTAATATTATTTGTATCTAAAAGAGGTTAGTGATATTTTTGCAGGAAGGTGCAATATGATGAGTACCTGAGAACTAAAAAGTTGTCTCAACTAGTCATTTCGAATCAAATACCATGAATAGTGAATACTACTAATGAAACAACGTCACTATGAAATCTGCGACTCAATATAATCCAACTAATTTGAAAATTCTCAATCTTTCGAGTCACATGGCAATACTTTTACTGCAATAAACGGAAACAAGTCTAAATAAAATATCCAAAACTCCCATACAAGCAACTAAAATGGAACATGCACACAGGAAACTTAGTAATGAAAATAAGGAATTCCTTATTCTCCTTCTGTGTACTATGTATATTATTTTTAACGCAATACCTTGAAATTGTATATTACCCATAAATGCCCTCATTAAAAAAAAGCGGTAAGCGAGAAGCTTGCGGTCAGAGCATTCACTAATGATTGATGTATCCACACAAAAAACTAGACAAAAATAAAACGAATCATGTCGTGTTGCTAAGAAATTTCGTTTGGCAAAACGTCGGTCGTGCCAATCATTAGTAAAAGATAAAACCTTAAACTCTCTACGCGTATTGAGTAGCACCATCCTACACAACATCAATCGGTTTCGAACTCGCACGCGAATCAACGATCTATTTTAAGAGCAGTATAGCCATCACAATTGATTTCTATCTATCGTTCCCTGCATTGTATTGACCAGATTAAAAATATTTCTGCCCCTCCGTACCGTATTGTTCATTGGGTTAGCCGTGCAACATGAAAGTATAATTAAATTTCAGTTCATCATCCACAGGGTTCTGCTCGACACAATTCCCTCGGCGGCCTTCCACAATATATACCTTCTGACTACACACAGTCAGTACCACAGTCAAATGAATCCTCCAAAACAGAATAGGTGGATGTCTGCTACAAACTCAACTTAACTTCATGCACAGTTGAGTTTAAGATAAATTCTCTTACAATCTATAATATATTAATATGAGTATTATGGTAGCGCAAGATGAATTCTCTCGTACCCAACCTAGGAAGTTCAAATTAGATTGGGCCTTTCTGGAACAGTAAGAGACGAATGAAATCACGAGCCCCATCCTAACCAGCTGAGTGAGCTAAATTATCTCCTATTTAGCCTAGGAAGTTTGCATTTGATAGGGAGTTTTTCTGTGACATATAAAACGAATGAAATTATGGATTCCACCGCGATCAGATGGGTGAGCTAAGTTCTCTCCTGTTCGGCCTAGGAAGTTGACATTTAATAGAAGGCCTTTTAGGAACAAAAAGAGACAAATAAAATCACGGGATCCTCCTGATCAACTGAGAGAGCTAAATTCTCTTCTACTCAGCATAGTACTTGAACTCTAGATAGGGAGACTTTTTGTAAACATAAAAAACGAATGGTCGAAATTAATAGCAGCCCTTTACTTGTTCTAATAATTTTTAATCTTGAAATCTCTACAAATTTACCCTCATGAGTTGAAAAACCAATGTCTTTTAGATCCTAACAAGGAATGAAATATTCAGATATTAATAGCCAGGCACGGAAATATATGGAATATATGGCCCAAAACAAACCGCCAACCAGAAACTATTATGAATGTATTCTGAGAGAGTGACAAACATTTATATGCATATCGACGACATACAACACCTAAACATTCTATGAAAAATTGAGGAACCTACTTCACCTGATGAGGCCTAAATAGGGCGAAACTATTATTTTGTGAAGAATAAATATACAAAAAATAAGAAGCCGAATAACTTCCACCTTTAAGAGCAATAAATTAATTGATTTTAGTTTTTTTGGTTTCCGATTACTGGTCGGTTTTTGTTTTGAAATAGATATGTCTTTTGGCTGGGGGTCAAGGAATTTTTCGAGAAACTTTTTTTTCCACGGGTCAACGAACTTTTCGCGACACTATTTTTTCTCCACACAAAATGCAACGCTCCGGCACTTTGGATTATTATTAACTCGAAAATTGAAGGCTAGGTAGAAATCAATGAGGTACCAAAATATATAATATATAATACTACCGCAATGTACTTCTACAAAATATGCATGGACAACTGATGATTTAATTCCTGCGTTAAACAGCTATACATATATATATATTAGCATGGAACAGCGGAACAGCGAGAGTTTTTACTTTCCCAGCATCCCAACGGAATGGAAAGTGATGTCCATTTTTACTTTCCCAACAAAGTGGAAAGTAATGTCCATTTTTACTTTCCCAACATCCAAACAGAGGGGAAAGTAATGTCCATTTTTACTTTCCCAACATCCCAACATAATGGAAAGTAATGTCTACTTTTACTTTCTCAAATCCCAACAGAGTGGAAAGTAATGTCCATTTTCACTTTCCCAACATTACTACAGAGTGGAAAGTAATGCCCATATTTACTTTCCCAACAGAGTGTAAAGTAATGTCTACAACTTTGACATATCCATGATCTATTGTTCTTCCCAACTCAAGGGAGAAAATATGGGTCATTGAAAAGGTTTCTCTTATTTTACTAACAGTTTTGAACATTAAAAAAAAGTACATGTGTTGTTTCCTTATAATGACTCATTTTCCCCCATATTTAAAACCGACACCACGCAATAAAAATTGCCTATGTGGTAAGTAACGTGAAGCCTCGCCTCGGAATATTTATTACCGTTCACGGTCTTGTGCAGTTTATTTGCAGCAATAAGATGCAAAACTACTTGAATTGAAATAAAACTCTTGTTTTATCAATCGAATAAATTCGAGATGACCGTCGCTCGGATAAATCGAATCCCGGCGACGTCTAGTGATGAGAGAGTCCCAACCAGATCAGCGGGGGTCCATCAACATTCAGGACGATCAACCGAAAACGAAAACAGTGTTTTGCGAGTTCGAGCTTCCCAGTTCGTCTTAATTGATGAGAACGACGAGCCGTCAAAATTGCCGAGAAGAGGCGGGACTAGACTCCTATCGACCGACAGGCGGGAAACGCACGTGTTTAATATCAGTCTCAATGTGCCCGCGGGGAAAACATTGTTCTCTCATCTCCATCGGAAAATGCTCAAATTGAATTGACAACCGAATTTGTTCAGGGGATCCGCCTCGGAAGGCGGAACTGTTGAGAATGGTTTGAGAGAAAAATATGGGAATTCTCAATTATCAACGGAATATCCCTACAAAGAGCATGAAAAAAAAAAACTTCTGCCAAGTTAGGTGTGGCTCATCGCTTCTTCGTTTACATATCATGAATATATAGATCATTGAAAAGTTTTAAATGATCTAGAAAAAATCCATAGCGGAAAAGAGTAAATCAAGAAGTAGCGTGAAATTTCATAACTGGTCAATTAAGAAACGAAAAAATGATACTCAATGTAATTTACGTTTTTGCAAGCAAGAAGTTGGAAACACACATGAAGTCACTTTATTTGTACACTTTTCGCTTGCATTTTAACTATATATTCAAAATTCTGAAATTACTTGAGGATCTTTTGTCGAACTACTTAGCCAAGAGATGCAAATTTAACGTATATTAGGCTAATAATTGGGACGTTTCAAGAGAAAAGTTCATTGTACCGTTTAAAATATGAATTTGAGTGAGTGGAGACTAGCCATAGAGGGCAGCATCAATATTATTGCCGCAGGTATGCACACTGACTTCGAGCAAAAGGCAATTGGATCACGCGACCCCCAGTATGTGGCCCTACGACTGGAAAGTGGTGTGGTGCCCCTGGAACAATTTGAGAATTTTCAGGTTCGTAAACAGTTGTTTAGAATCAGAGGCGATCTTCTGGCTCTAAGATACAGACCGTATGAAACTGAAAACCAAACTTGAGATTTGCAGCAGCAGGGAAACAGAAAATGCGTTTCATTTTATAGGTAAACTAGAGGCCTGTTAGGAACTGGAAAGCCCTAATCTAGTCCTTATAACAGTAGTACCTAACAGGAACTCAGCACATTATAGTAACGGTATAAGTCCTACCTATTTGCGGCGTTATGTGACCTGGTGCAAAGCTAAGGCGATGTTATTAAATGATTAAAAAAGAGGAAATACCGATCAAAATGTAAGTAATGTAATAAAATAAATATCACCAGTTGAGGTGGTCCTCGCTACTGTGAGACTAAACAAAAAGTTGAATCGGGGAATTCAGAATTTGGGCATGGTGAGATGATGGTGAAATTCTATCTCGAATCTTCTTCGTTTCTTTGTAAGCGTGTAAATCTGCGCGTCGTGTCTTCTATCTCCTTCTTAATTTCGTTGATTGTATCTTGATCGGTAGTACTCGTAGATGTCGAACTGGTGTTGAGTTGTGTGTAGGAGATGCTACAGCTGTCTTCGTCCTGATGTGTCTGGAACCACTCCAGCAAAGCTCGTGCTTGTTCTGTGTCTGAATTAATTTCGACTGTTGAGTCATATCAAATTTGTGCTTCGAATATTTTTTTGGATTTTTTGGTTGTAATTAGGTGTGCTGCCACGATGTAATGTGAGTTGAAATTGAGTTGTTTCCCCCATTAGAAGAACAGAAAAGACCCCATCACTTCACTCGTCTCTTAATGTTCCAGAGAGTCTACCTATCAAATTTCAAGTTCCTACAGTGAACAGGAAAGAATTTAGCTCACTCAGCTGATCAGAAAAAACCCCATCACTACGTTTCTTACTTACCGACACTTTAGCAACAAACTTGGGGCCGTGCTGATTCGGAATTATATATAAAGACCGTTCGGAATTATTTATAAAGTCCGCTAAGTTCTTCAGTTTCAATTTCTTCGTTCAGAAATAACTCTCCTAGACGTTTCTTACTTACCGTGAATTGATGGCAACTGTTGTTACCGCCACAGCCTAATAAATAACTCTCGTTGATAAGGACCGCCTAGAACACTATCAAGGCAACAAATTTGGGGCCGTGCTGATTCGAATGCGCAGTCCTTTAAGGTCCACACTAAAATCGGACCGCGAAGTTCTTCACAATTTCAAAGACCGTTCGGAATTATATATAAAGATTACGAAATTACCTGAGGATCTTTTGCCGAACTACTTAGCCAAGAAATGCATTGAATTTAACGTATATTAGGCTAATAATCGGGACGTTTTAAGGGAAAAGTTCAACGTACCGTTGGACAAAAATATGAATTTGAGTAAGTGGAGAACAGCCATAGAGGGCACCATGAATACTATTGCCGCAGGTATGCACGCTGACTTCGAGCAAAAGGCACTTGGATCACGCAACCCCCAGTATGTGGCCCTACGTCTGGAAAGTGGGGTGGTGCCCCTGGAACGATTTGAGAATTTTCAGGTTCCTTAATGGTTGTTTAAAATAAGAGGCGATCTTCTGGCTCTAAGATACAGACCGTAAGAAACGGAAAACCAAACCTGAGATTTGCAGCAGCAGGGAAATGGAAAATGCGTTTCATTTTATAGGTAAATGTCAAGCACTGCGTTCTGACCGGCCTCCTTAAACCATAATCAGCCTCCGTCTAATGAAACTGGCCTACGTAATAGATAAGACTGATTTTCATAGTTTGGTGGTCTGGATGCTCGCAAGCTCGCATCTTAAAAATAAAAAATGCCCTAAATCAATCCTTTTAGAAAAATACAGATTAGTAGGACAAACAGATCAGATTCACGCCTAAAATGATGTTACGGAGGTCGAATATGAAGAAAAATTGGATCTAGATGGCAGTGGTGGTAATATCTAGTTGCGTTCTGTAAGATGCCACTTTCTCGGTAGAAACGAGTTGTCTTGGAGCGAATACCTGGAGATTATCAAAATGGGTGATGGCAAGTTAATTAAATACTGTTCGGTTGCATGGGATCTGAGATACAAAACTATGGTGGATTATGGGTTTAACATCTTGAGCTGATATTCAATTAAGACATGATTTAGGATGTAGTTTAATTGTTTTAAAAAGGTAAAAAAGCAGTTTGACTTCTGTTGGTAAAGTTAGGATCGCTAAGTGCATATGCCGGATGATTTAGTTGTCTTGACGTTTTGTAGATTTATTTGTCTCGATATTTATGAAGAATATATACTGAGTTGTCTCTTTATTCTGCTGTGTAATTAGTGCTGATAGTATCGGTTTGGATGTGGATTTATTGTTATTTTTCCTCTGTTGTTGTATTTGCTTATTATATACATGTATTTGTTCTTATATCGTAGTTTTAAGATATAGGCGGGCTCATCAGACATTACATTTGACCATGATTATTGCATGACTGGTTTGAATTTGAAATGGACAGGGTTACATGTCTTCCAAATAAACGAATGTTTTCATTCATTCATTCTATTCCGTGAATGATAAATTTTAGTAGGTGAACGTACATTAATAAAACTCGGCCCTTCCCGCGGTAACTTTCCACCTTGAGCCTTCGGCTAAGATGCTATGGAACATGCTTTCTTCCCGCTAATTCGTAAATGTAAATAAATTTAAAACTACGACATAAATGTTTTACTAATCGAAATTAACAGAGTACCTAAGATGTTCTGTTATGGTGCGCGTCTACAATTACTATAACCAAGATTAACTTCTCAACCAAGTGACAACAAAACAAGCGGCATTGTTTACTATATCCATTTATAACATAAATAAATATAAAACTACGACATGAATAGAAGAACAAGTACAAAAGAAATGCATGATAAATCGAGAGCTTTCCAACGAGTGGTGAACGATTTTTGTCCAGTGAGAACTAAAGAAGTTTCATTTCCCCAGCAAAGACTTGGTTGTACGTAAAAATCAAAAGAAACTATAAACTCGTAAACGAGTTCCACTATCTGCTTTACAAGCAGATACCATGTTACATGGATATGTCTTTGATTGGGGATTTCATAACGGTTGTCCTCGAGAGTTGTAAACAAATCCTTTAACTTTGGACAGTAGGCGACGAAATGTAGGATAAAGAATTTATTCTATTATTCTTGGAGATACAATAAGCATACTATACATGCTATTAAAGTTATTTCTTCAATACAGGCGCTATCATTTTTATGTTTATGATAGCCTGATTTTTCATTAATAAATGAAATTATACCATTTATTGTTTTATTTGATAACGTTTCGTTCTCTTACTGAGGATATCTTCAGATCTTGCTTTCTTGACATTGAGTTGACTTGGTGAGCCACTGTTTTATTTGACAAATCCGTTATATTCGGATGTTTATAAATTTTTTCCTGGACACACCAAGATCTGAAGATGTCCTCAGTAAGAGGACGAAACGTTATCAAATAAAACAATAAATGAAATAATTTCATTCATTTTCCCTGGGCCGCATCCCGACTAATTCCAACAAAACAACGGTTTACTTATAGAAATGTTGAAAATAACTGTGGAGAGAAGTCACTACAATGAGTTGTTGTTTACAGTCGACTGCTGTCAAGAGGATGATAATGTTTACTATGGAGTGGAGTAAATGATGAAACTGCTTTACGTTAAGAATATTGTAACCGGCTTATTAAAATTGTTTATAGTCCGATCAACTTAGTTTAGGAATGTAGCCAGGAACGTAAGGAGGGGGAAATTGGTAGCTTGAGATGTGAACATTTATCACATAAATCAAGCGCTTTCCAACGAGTGGCGAACGATTTCTGTGCGATGAAAACTGCGGAAGTTCCATTCCCCTAGCAATGGATTGGTTGTACGTGAACATCATTAGAAATTGTGACATATTTTTTGCGTCACGAAAATTTTCGGTTGACCCCCCAGAGCAAAGACATATCCATGTCAAAAACTTCAAGTACCTACCTAACTAAACAACTCGTAAACGAGTTCCACTATCCGCTTTACAAGCAGATGTACCATGTTACATGGATATGTAACATTGATTGGGGATTTCATAACGGTTGTCCTCGAGAGTTGTAAACAAATCCTTTAACTTTAAACAAATCCCTGGGCCGCATCCCGACTAATTCCAACAAAACAACGGTTTACATATAGAAATGTTGAAAATAACTGTGTGGAGAAGCCACTACAATGAGTTGTTGTTAACAGTCGACTGTTGTCCAGAGGATGAAAATGTTTCCTATGGAGTGGAGTGAAGTGGAGCTATTGCTTTACGTTAAGAATATTGTAACCGGCTTATTAAAATTGTTTATAGTCCAATCAACTTAGTTTAGGAATGTAGCCAGGTACGTAAGGAGGGGGAAATTGGTAGCTTGAGATGTGAACATTTATCACATAAATCAAGCGCTTTCCAACAAGTGGCGAACGATTTCTGTGCGATGAAAACTGCGGAAGTTCCCTAGCAACGGCTGGGTTGTACGTGAAAAACACTGAAATTGTGACACAAATTTTGCGTCACGGAAATTTTTGGTTGACCCCCCAGAGCAAAGACATATCCATGTCAAAATCGATGTTGGTTTTTACCGCGAATGTTGTTTACAGTTCTTTTAAATCAGGGGTACCTATATCTCAGCTTCGTTCATATTTACAGCGGTTTTGGCAGTATATAATTTACGCATAAAATGAAGGCTTTTCAACGAGTGGCGAACGATATTCGTGGGATGAAAACTAATGGCGATACATTTCCCTAGAAATGCTAAAAATTTTGTAATTTCACACAGAAAACCAAAGAAGTTGCGTTTATTCGAAAAATGTCCATTTCCCACACCCTGCATTAACCATATAACATAATCTATTATTGTTCACCTAAAGTGTGCTTTGGCATAGTTTGCCTAATGAAGTTTATCATCATATTGCATCACCACTGTTCATTACTCACAGGACCTGCTTTCTTCATAATCATGATTTAATAAATATTTTATTTTATTATTTTATTTTATATTATAATTGATTTGCAGGTCTAGCTGGGAGCCCAGCGCCGGCGGGGACGATAGCTCTGCCGAAAAGCTGCTGCCGGGAGTCGCCCCTGGTGGCGGCGGCCCTGAGGAACTTCCACTACGCCATGTCGACGTCGACGACGACGGCGTCACCCTCCAGCCCGGGCGCGGCGCACATCGTCACGCGGACGGCGGCGAGTCGTCCGGCGACGCTGGGAAGCCGGGCGGTGGACGAGCGGCGCTGCGCCTCAGGTGGTCTCATCCACCAGCAGAATTGCCACCGGATTCTCCTAGACTGGCTCAATTCGACTGCGCACATACTTTTCGTTTTAGGCTACTGCGTCATAGCCTTCATCAAACTTTGTTTTCTCGGAATATTAAGGTAGGAACCTAACATTATATCTAAAAGTTGCAGTTATTTCGCATGACCATATGAGTGAATTTCTGTAATTCTTCGGAAAAAAGCTGGAGAAAATTTACGTAGGTATTCCGCTAACTAATATTACCTGTACTGTTAGAAAATTGCTAGTCACTCTCTGATAAACTATACAATTTCCACTGAGGATGCAAATTTAAAACACATCCATAATCCTAGAAGTACGAGTGATAGTAAATTAGCTAAAAACTAATCATAGGTTTACATTAAAATGACAGAACTTATTTTTCTAAAAAAGGAAAGATAATAGGTAAGTAATTACAACCCCATTTTCGCTGTCTAGTCAGAAATATTGTTGCCAATTATTCATGGGAAAATACGTAAAAAGCACATTATTACGTTGGTAAAAAATTACACTTATGAAAGCAAAATTTTATAAACGCGCATATAAACTATATTGGTTAATCTCATTCGTTTCAGCGTGCAAGACTACATTAAAAATGAGACCCAATTTTTTTTCTTTTGTTCTATAAAACCCACGGTTTTCTAAGGAAATTGGCTAAAAATAAAATAGTAAAAGTCCCAGTGTTACGATGCGTTTTTCACGGAATGATCAATAAGAACCGGAATTTAAAATTTAAAAAAATCATATACCTAATTATGGTTTTGAAGATTTCAGAGAAGGCTATTAAGCTGTTTAAAAGGCTATATATATTTATATACGAGCATACCAACAGAAACGATGGGGTAAAATGATAATAAAGTAATGCTGTTTGAACCAACAATCATCAGACATATAATGTTTCTATACCTAATCTATATCATAAGGACACTGTTTGAAATAATTCATTTCAAAAACGATGTTTTGAATCGTCAATAGTATTCATTTGTAGGAGCAAAACATTAAAATATCCAAGCTGTACGAAATGTATGCATACTAAAATGAAGTACAGCCTACGGTTTCAATAAATAGGCACCCATATTTATTTACATGACAGACATCACCAGCAAACTAAGGATTTTGTTTCTGCAACTGAATGGTATTCATTTATAGCAGCAAAACATTATAATATCCTGTCCAAACTGTACGAAATGTATGCATACTAAAATTAAGTGCAGCCTACGGTTTCAATAAATAGGCACCCATATTTATTTAAATCACAGTCATCACCAGCAAACTAAGGATTTTGTTTCTGCAACTGAAATCTCTACCAGTTATACTGCTCGTAATTATACCAGTATGGAGAAAACAACCATGCGTGATCGTGAGCCCTTCGACCCGACAGGTGATTTATCAACGGCGCAAAGGTTTTCTCCTCTCCTGCAAGACTGAGCAATCGTGCGGTTTAGCCTACTCCTGAGCTCATTTCTCTCCTCCTAATACGCTTCGAACTAATGGCAGGTCGTATTAGCTGACTGCACTAATACGCTTAGTATACGGAACCGAACGGATCGGTAGGGAGGAACTTATACATGGACCTGACATAAAACAAACTCTTGAATAATAACGAGTACGTGAGAATACGTCAGCAGTACAACCAAGGTTTATCAAACACATTACAAGCAAACCTAAAACATTCAGTTCAGTAGAAGTTTAAAAAAATTCAGCAGGCATTTCCCATTTAGACAGTTTGTTGTCCGTTAAAATCCTACGACGAACTTCCTGAAAACATTTCTACTGGAATAGCACACACATATCTAACAAGTTTCTGCAATATGATACATGATTTTTGAGAATTTTCCTGCGTTTTTCCACGAACGATATGAGACACAAGACGGTGTTTAACAAAAATAATACACAAACGCATGGAATAAATTTCTACAGATCGCATTTTCAAACAAGGTACAGAGCCACCCATACAGACTTGAATAGATTGTGGAAAACCGAAATGAAATCACGTTGGGAAAAATTCCATTCTACGTATCACGCTGGCTTCAGATACAAGAGAATGTTTCCGAACCCCCAACTAATACCATGGTTCACAAAAATGCCCACTAGCTCCAAGAACTTTTACAGAATAATATCAAGACTCAGGACTGGACACTGCATCACCAAGACATATCTAATGCGTATTGGTAGAGCGGACTCGGAGCTCTGCGAGCACTGCCTGGAAAAGGAAGATCCTGAACACCTCATCATGATTTGTCCAACACATACCTACAATCGTCTGTTCCTATTTGGAAAACTGACAGAATATTTACCAAGCCCATTCAACTTGGACACCATATTAACTGCCGAATCTATTGAAGTGTATGATGCAGTGGTGAATTTCATCCTAGGAAGTGACATAAAAATATGACGAGTGGAAAAACATTATTTTATTCAAAATTATATAAGTAAAGCCATGTACTTTTGATTTACCTATTTGCAAGTGAAAGAACATTATTTTATTCAGCAGTACAAATAAAAAAATGATATTTTGAAATGTAGAAACTTTATGTTAAATTAAATTGTATGAAATGTAATAGATGCGGCTGTATAGGTTAAGTCCTGATGGCAATAAAAATTTTAAAAAAAACCACCCATAAGAGTTTGGTGTTCTCGTATGCCTTTAAACAAATTTTTGAAGAGGAAAAAAGGCGTCTGCCAAGTTGGGTGTGACACATAGCTTCCTCGTTTACCTACCATCTTCTTCCAAATATCATCCAATTTAAGCGAACTCGAACGACTAGGGAGTAAAAAGATGTAACATGATGGAATTTAAGTTTGCGCATGCTCAGAATGAAGTATTGATTTGTCAACAATGAAACTGATAGGGGAACATCTACAACCTAACCCACGCATTCTCTAACAATTTCAACGAAATCGAATGAAAACAGTGGAAATTAAGGTCGTTATATGAATTTCACATAGGCGCACGAGCAGTAGCTATTAATGATACAACCATGTTGAAATTGGTATGGGATGATCAAATCGTCATCTCCCAACTATCATTTAAATTTGAGCGATCAGACGACTAGGGCGTGAAAAAATGGAGCATAATGAAATTCACGTTTGCGCATGCGCAGAGTGGAGTATTAAACTGATATGGGATCCTCTACACAATAGCCCGCACATTCCCTACAAATTTCATCTAGATCGGATGAAAACTGTGGAAAATAAGCTTGTTGCAAGGATTTCATATTGGCGCATGCGAGGTAGTTATTAATTATACAGTCATGTTGAAATTGATATAAGATGATCAAACTGTCACCCCCAACTATCATCCAAATTTGAGCGAGACCGAACAGCTAAGGCGTGAGAAAATGATGCTTGGTAGAATTTACTTTTGCGCATGCGCAGAGTGAGGTATTCATTCAAGAACGGTGAAACTGATAGGGTCTTCCCCTAGCCCGCACATTCCCTGAAAATTTCATCCAAATCGGATGAAAACTGTGGAAAATGGGATGATAAGACCTTAAGACACACACACACGCAGACACACACACACACAGACAGACACGGAACCTAAGTTGTTCAGAATGGTTTAAAACGTAAAATAAAAGTGGAAATCTTGATTTTGAGGACCAACAATTTTTTTCTCCCGAAAGTGAAAACAATGCTTCCGCTACCTTTAGGTAGACTTGGAAACAAACAAAAAAATTGCAATTAGCTATTGCTGTGACGCCAAAATTTTTAAATTCGCTTTTTTCGAAAATTTTCTTCATTGAAATCCGTTTTAAGGCATGATGAAACAAATATTAGAGTTTAAAGTTTTTCCATACGTGTGAACGCGAACACCCAACGCGCATGCGTTCTGCCATTTAATCTCTTTGCCTGAGGCCCGCGCCCGTGCGTGCTCGTGTGTGTGCGTTACATACGATAACTTTCCTTAGGCTTGAGATAAAAATTTGTAAATGTGTGGTAAAAATAGTCGTTTTCAACCATTATTAGTAATTATTTAGCACATTTTCGCAAATTTGAAAAATTTAATAAGCCTACCCATAAAGTGCTGGCCAACAAACTCATCTTTCATTAGGAAAACTTGATTTTTTGGCACAATGATACTCTACGTTACTATTGCAACCATCTAACAACGAAGATGGTTGTACCGTGCAACCGTTTTGTGAAGTTAGCAGTTGCGAAACATGAATTGTCCAAAACAAAACTTACAATTATAACTTTGTTTACAAGTAGGCTTGTGTTATTTTGTTTGTGACAACAGAAGCATTAGACAAAGCTATGTTTTCCAAGTATAAAAGCCGAGAGCCAGTCTTATTTGGAAATACCTTACAGTTACCGACGAAAAACTAAAAAACCAAGTCAGTCTGCTAAACTTGTTTTATTCAGAAAGGAATCAATCCTAGGCAATAAAAGTTGCCTATTAATTGATACTTGATAGATAACAAAAAAATATCAAATTTTGTATTTGCACAAATCAAATTAACTAAAGCCTTGAATGAAAATATAAATCTGAAATTTAGAATTTGTAATAAGAATTAATCTTTAAAAGTTATTTATTTTTAATAAGTAACTAAAGCATTAAAGCTTCATTGGAACAAGTATCGGTATCGAGAATCGGGAATCGATTTTTTAGGTATCGGTATCGGGAATCGATAAATGTTGGTATCGACTCATCTCTTATATATATATACAATCCAGAAATCGTTTCAGAATGCCACAAACCAGATTTCAATGAAGAAAAGTTATATTTTAAATTTTTGGACCCATCGCAAGCTTCATTATTTGTGAAAATTCGCTAACAAATAAATAATAAACGTCTCCCAATTGATCGACATTTGAAGAAATTTCATCTATGGTAAGAACATACATTATATACAACTCGAAACAAAATTTAATCCTGGAAGCAACGAAGTTCATTTTTCTGCATCGTTAGGAATCGTGCATATGGTTTCCGTTACTTTGGTTGACTCTGATGTGAAAATTCTACGTTTTCGCAGTTCATAAGTTCTTAACGGTTCGGAATAAACCTTTCATCTCTGCGTTAAAACGATTCTCACCCACTACCCTCAAAATCAAGCCTTAACACCAGAGGGTCTCTTTAAGCTGTTGAACGAACGTGCAATGTAAATGCCGTGAATTCGTTAGAAGAAACTGACTAAAGCAAAAGTTATTTAGGGAATAATAATACGAGGGGTACACGCCTTTGATCCCTTGGTCCCGAAGGTTCTGTTACGGGGCAGCACTCGAATATTAAGTAGGGAAACTGTCTTCTACAGCTTTCGGCTTACCTCTTGTAAATGACCGCTTTTGGAGGCACCTAACCACAAATAAGGTTTTATCAGACTTTTTTCTCAGTAGGTACCGATCTCTTTTGTCCCATAGTATCTCAAGTTTAGGGATTTCTCGGTAAAAGTTCCTGGTAAACCTTAAAGACGAAACTTGAAGGTTGTCATTATCGAAAATCCGTGGAACTCAAGAGCCGGCTACAGTTTTTACTCGTCCCGAAACCCAAGGGCGAATAGAGAGTTATGCTAAGTTGGAGAAATATGAGAGTACGGCCTCAATTTGCTCTTTCTGTCCTTCAGAAGGGCTGCGATTTGGAGGGGGGATTGAGGATGCCCTTATTTATATCTGAAACTTAAATTTGGGGGCGGTCTAACAATTAAGGAAGGCGGGGAAGAGGATTGCAATGCGAGGGTGGAAGATAATTTTTGAATTATGGGAATTTATGGAAAGGTGAGTGGGGAAACAAAATGATTGGTTGAAAAAAAGAGTTCGCCTCAAAATTCAAACTCGATCCATCCCTTAGGTAAGGGAAAGTAGGATGAGAAAGTCGGAATTTAGCCCTAAAACTCTAAGGGGGAAAATAGCGACACACTCCGTAATAAATGTGTTTGCACGACGACTTGTGGGTTTCCAAAATGGTTCATGAGTTGGTAGGTTTTATGAACGATCCTTCACACAACGATCCTTCCTCGCAAAAAACATCATACCTACCGGTGATACTACCACAGAATTGGCATTATAGTGCAATATCAAAGGAGACAACCCTTTCGTTTCCCCCACTCACTTTTCCATTAGTACCCATCGTTTAAAAATTTTCCTCCCACTCCCGAATTTTAATCCTCTCCCTCGCCTCTTCTAATAGTCGGATCGCCCCAAAATTTAAATTACATGGATAAAGATGGGGATTCTCTATTCCCCCTCCAAATTCCAGCCCTTTTAAAGAGCTGGTAGGTCAAATTAAGGCCGTCATATCATATTTTTCCTACTATCCTTAGTCATAATTCCATTAAATTATCTACATCCTACATTCTTAGAACGTGCTAAATTCCGGTGAAAAGTCGAGATCTTGTCATGCACACCCCAAAGGCACCTTTAACCACTAACTTAAAAACTTAAAATTTTGCATGGAAATTTCTTATAGAATGTAGTCTTTGACGGAGTTTTTTCCATTATCTTGAAATTACACGGGAGATTCTCTAGAAGATTTGCTTCTTAGTTGTGTCCCATCCTCCACTCTGTGCTGCAAGTATGACCCTCCCACCTTATCATCCCCTAACCAAATTGGAGACTTTAGCCCTACTCTTTTTCCTAAGAACCTCATCCCATATGATACCAACTCTCCACAGCTCCAAATCTACTCTCCATCATATCACGTGGAGATAGTCTGTCAACGTTGGAAAGGAAAATTGGTTTTGTGTGCCCAGAGTAACAACACAAATGAGGAGTGCCAAAACTAAATTCCATTTTCGCAAAACTGCCCAGCCTAAACCGCGGATACCGAAGATAAAACCCATTTTTCGCCAGGTTGGGTGCCAAAGCAATGATTTTTGGGTCCGGATTCCGAACTAACCTAAGTCTCCGATTTTTTTTAGGCAATAGACAACGTTCTTCACTAACCTCCTGTTTCTTAAATTGAAATGTGTTTCCACAACACGAAGCACGTGCCTTGTAGTGGTATGAGCGGTTTCAAGTACTGTGGAGAACCAGAAGGGCGCAGGGACACCTAAGAATGAAGTTCAAAGAACAGTGCTTAATTTGAAAACTTTCCCTGCTCGCTGTCCCACATCGTACCCATCCCCTCAACTCCGCGCACTGGACTGTGACCACCCCCAATTCATTTGGCAACTAGTAGGCATATTTCCCCTGCTGTAACTACTTACACGTACACCTGCTTATGTACTACATCGTTACTGAGAAACAGTTTTTCTGTTATTGTGCAATAACCAACTCGAAGTTGGGTGTCAAACCTGGCCCAACTCCTTTGGCCTCCGCTTGTGGCGCTGTTATCCGTTCCCAATCATAGATCAGAATGTATGTAAATTTGGTAGATGCTGGCAAGGTCGCTTCTCAAAAAATTAAAAATCCTACATCAATCCTTTTAATAAAATACAGATTACTTGGACAAATGGATCAAAATTACGCTTAAAAATATGTTTCAGAGGTTAAAATACGCCAACAGAACTAGAGACCCTCTGCTAAATAGCTCTTAATGCTAAAAACTTGATCATAGTGAACGTTATTAGATTATGAACAATCACAGTATTTCGCTAGGAGTTGAGCCAGGTTCGACACCCATCGTCGAGTCTCCATACTTTGTCCATGGCAAAGCCTGGGTAAAACATCTAGCAGCACAAAATCGTCATTTGGGTGATTTTTCAGTGCCTTGGGTTAGCTACCGTTTTGTCCGACACGCACAGAATGATGATGATATTGAACAATGATAAATTTTAGCGTTAGCCTAAGCAAACCGTCCCTTGTGGTAAGAACATTGACGTATGAATTAACGTAGATTAACGTATGAATTAACGTAAGATCTTCAACTTTTGACGCCGTTCTTAAACTAGTCACAATCGAAATTTGGGTGATTTTTCAGTGCCTTGGGAAGCTACCGTTCTGTCCAACACGCACATAATGATATTGAACAATGATAAATTTTAGCGTTAGCCTAAGCAAACGCTTGGGGTGAGAAATTTGACGTATGAATCAACGTAGTGAAAGATCTTCAACTTTTGACGCCGTTCTTAAACTACTCACAATCGAAATTTGGGAGATTTTTCAGTGCCTTGGGTTAGCTACCGTTTTGACCAACAGGCACAGAATGATGATGATATTGAACACAATGATAAATTTTAGCGTTAGCCTAACCAAACCGCCCTTTGGGGTGAAAACTTTGACATATGAATTAATGTAGTGAAAGATCTTCAACTTTTGACGCCGTTCTTAAACTACTCACAATCGAAATTTGGTCAATCCAACCGGATATTAATGCTGATCGGTAAAAGTGTGCCAAACGTATACCAAACATACTCATTCTACATGTGTACTCTTTCTAATAAACTGATTCTACTAAACACAATGTTTGAACTCAAATGTCACCCCCCAGCCCCAACGTAAACACCGGTTTTAGTAAAAAGGATTAGCGGACACTCACCCTAAATTGAGACAAGGCAAAACGAAGTATTTAATTTCGTCGAAAACCGCCGCTCATCCGATGGCGTTTGCCTTGGAAAAGTTGAAGATCCTCTATAACGAATCCCGCCCTCGTTTGCAGAAGGGAGCTCTTCTCCCATTCAAACGAAACGAGAAGAGGTCTTAACGAGAAACGCAATCACGAAAAGCGGTTTGACAGGGTGGCTGTTTTTCAAGCCATTTTTTTAACGGCCTAACTCAGCCAACTCAAATCCTAGTTATAAAACCGGAGTTTTCGCGAAGCCACTTCGGTTTGGAAGTTAGAAATCGGGAGGGTGAGGGCGGGACCTTACAATTCACCAACTTGAGCTCTGAGGAGTTTTGTTATAAAACAAGGAACTTCTTATCGCATAAACCAGAAATCTTGGTTTGGATTCGTGAACTGTACCTAATAGGTGGTTTGTGCTTGCGTTGGTTCTCTTTGGGGATCGAGTATACGAGATGAGAACTTCTCAGCGATTTCCGATGAAATGATGATGATTCATTTCTGATTACAAGTTGTGAGAGTCCTCGGATTTGCTCGAGCTTTGGGGTCGTTGATCTTGTTGGTGGAAGTAGCGAAATCGTTCCAAGTAGAACTTGATAAAATAGACTTGGGGAGAGATTGCGGTAAAACTTTCTCCAGTTGGAAAACAACAAATTCTTACATAAAGGCTTCATATTGACAGTCCTTCGATCAATACAAATGCAATAAATCAGAGCAGAAGAGTAGCAATCGAATAGATCGAAGGTTATAACAAAAGACCCAAGGGAGTATGAAAATAATTTCAGCCATATGAATTATGTTCATCATTAAAAATATCTCCTAAAATCAAATAAATTAGCACGTGTGTCGCTTTCAAGCTTTAGCGGTTGGACGGATTTTAGTGCGGTTTTTTGCAAAATAACCGGATTCGCCCAGGAACGGTTTATAGATTAGGAAAACTCATTTTTCTCGCCTTTTTTCATCGTTGCACCGGCGGTTCTTCACAACCGTAATTAAACAAGTTCGTAGGCACACCCGTCCAATGGATGCACCCTGGGTTTCAAAACCAGGGTGTCTACTAGATCTGTAAAATAAAAACGCTTCACAAAGGTTTATTATTTTTTCAATTGAGTATGATCATAGTTTTAGTTGGCTTGCGTACGTCATAAGGCCCGTCCAGACTCCTCGGCGTGTCCTATTTCGAGTTGCCACAACCTATACTTCTATAATTATATATGTATGTTTATATTTCTCGATTTGAGCTCCTATCTATTCAAATAATCATTGCCTTAATAATATCAGTATCTAAGTACGTAAGAAAAGTCGAGAGGATTTGTTATTAAATATTAGTAGGCTAAGCATGGGTATTAACACACAAATATGACCTAGAAAAAAACGTATATTCATGCCTCGAAAGAACATGAAATTCGAAAGCAATACAAGTGTAGGAAGTTTTCCACGCCACCCTGGACCTATTCCCTAGGTCTCGTTACCACACAACCGGAGGTTCACCGCCCTATTACGCTTACACTATCATATCACTCATATTTTTCCATCAACATTCATTTGAAAGTTGTGCATTTTGAGATGAGTGAATTTTGTCCTAACGCATGAGAATAATGATTATTAGGTCGTGCACTTGTGGTAGTGCATGATCTGGTCCCAAAGTGTTCTGTTGCGAAGTCCTACTGCCCATTGTTATCTAACCGTGGAATATTAGCTTGCGCAGTTGTGGTTGAGCAGGTTGGAGTTTTAACACGTCAGTCTAACACTCAAAGCCTCGAAAAAGACACTTTTTCCCATAGCATCTATGCGAGTAAAGCGAACGGGGATGGTTAAACGTTAGGACCAACTAGACCCCATATGGAGTCTATGTGCGCAAGAACGGGTTTTTTAAGTCAATTTTTAGGCCTTTTATGGCCCGGACGGCGGACGGCGAACGGCGAACGGCGGACGGCGAACGGCGGACGGACATTTCAAATTTGGATTTTACGCACGGTGAAACGTAAAGTGACAAAGTTTGAGGGGGGGGTTATAAAAATTTGTTGCTATATGATCACATAGGCTTATTATTGGAAATAATAAACCAAAATTGGGGACTTTTGGGGTACTTTTGGGGTTCTAAATTTTAAAAATCGGTGACCGTTTAAAGGCTTTAATTTCTTTAGGAATAGCGTACCGAAATACTTACCAGTTAGTAAAATACAATATACAAAATATTTAATATTATAAATTCAAAAACCTCAATTGATTCTTTCGTATGTTTTGTGAATCTCGGTACTGGCATTATATTATGATTATTTGGTTACCGACGCCATAAACATCGGTGACTTCTATATTAAAATCCGTGACTTTCGGAAATATCCGTGCCCTACAATTAAATCCGTTACTTTTCCGGGACTTTTCGGGAATCTGTGACCGGTAGACACCCTGAAAACGGACTGCTTATTAGAGTCTTCACAGCCATGTGTTTAATGTTTCCATGTGATGTGGAGCGGTTGCTATATACTTTAATGTTAGTTACCGGCATTATTACTCGATTAAGTAACTTTTTCGAATGCTGGTTCAGAGCTTCGAAAATCGTAACTTACCCGAGTCGAAGTTACCAAACCAATTATCCCTTATAAGACATCCCTATTTTAATATTGTAGTTTTTCTTCGTACAGTTTTTTTTTTTTTTTTTTTCTAACTTCGCCAAGATGCCTAAAGTTATAAAATCCGATATTAGCATTCAATTTTTCTTAGTAAAATCAAATCATACAATAATGACTTGGCCATCTCATCTATCAGGTGCAATGGAATAGCAGCGCTGGTATGCGGCCAATTACATGGCATACGAAGTTTCCCCACATATAATTTTTTTTCTGACTAATATACGTTCTTTATAGACGCTAATAAAACCTACAATAACGCATCGGAGATTACACCCAGCAGCTATCAGTATTGCAGCTAGTATATACAGGGTGTTTCGCACTTGGTGTTAAAAATAAAAAATAAAAAAACTGAAAATGAAGTAGAATGCCGCCAAACAGCCTGTATATAAATTAATCCCTATTTCCCCTGGTTGCTGCATAAGTCAGGAACGGCTGAACATATTTCAAAATGGATTTTCAGCAAACGATCAGCAAGTTTTCGAGGGTTTTAGGCTACTTCATCCCCCCCCCCCCACTCCTTCCGACCGAAAAATCCAGTTTCCCCAGTATTCACATTTAAATGGTTCCTGGCTGATGGGACCAACCACGGGTAACGGGACAACTCGCTGGTTACCACCATAAACAGTGAACCGCTTTGTAGTTAAAATACTCGTACATAATTATAGTTACCGATCCATAGTGGCGGAGTGGAAACAGAGCTTTATGAAACAGTTTAAGTAGAGTTTGTGAAACCGCAAGTTTCTGACAGTTTCGCTGCCGCCCGCAAGCTCAACCCAATCATATTCGGCAAACGCTCATTAAAGCCGTTGAAACTGTCTTTGGCGTAGTATTGCATCTTTCCTACCATTTTCTTCAGCAGGAAATTAAGCTTCTGAAACTTGTCTTTTTCTCCTGATTCAAGCAGTTATTGCTTCCGAGTCTGCCTGTAAATAGCGGAAGCTCTGTCTTCACTATCGGGTGATGAACAATTTTTTGTCTTCAAAAGCAAAATTTTCACCCGCATTTTACGTTTTAGACCATTCTGAACAACTTTCATTCTACGTCAGTAGATCTGTCTTTCTGTCGTCTGTGTGTCTGGTGTGTGTCCGCAGAATCCTTGTAACAAGCTTCAATTCCACAGTTTTCATCCGATTTTGGCAACATTTTCAGGGAATGTGCGGATTAGAGTGTAGATGGTACCCTAACAGTTTCATTGATCCCAAATAAATACTCCACTCTTCGCAAGCGCAAAAGTAAATTCCATCAAGCATCATTTTCTCACCCACTGGTCGAACGATCTCGCTCAAATTCGGAGGATAGTAGGGAGAGGACGACTTGAACATCGCATATCAATTTCAACCCGATCATATCAATAGTAGCTCATGCACATGCGCAAATGTGAACTCCTTGTATCAAGTTAAATTTCCACAGTTAACGTCTGATTTTGATGAAATTCTCAGGGAATGTGAGGATTAGAGTGTAGATTCTCCTACCCACGCAGCATTAGTTATGATTTTTTTAACAGAGTTTTTGCTTCCGAGGCTACCTAAAGGTAGCGGAAGCACTATTTTCACTTTTGGGAGAAAAAAAATGTTGGTCTCCAAAATCAAAATTTCCACTCGCATTTTACGTTTTAGACCTTAGAGATGAGTCGATTCCCGATACCGATTCTTGGGCATTGGTATCGGTATCGAGAATCGATCGCCTAAAGCCGATACCGATACCGCCCGGTGATGGTCGTTTTATTACACTACGGTACTATTGCGACCATCTAAGAACGAAGATGGTTGTACTGTGCAACCGTTGTGTGAAGTTAGCAGTTGCGAAACATGAATTGTCCAAAACACAACTTACAATTATAACTTTATTTACAAGTAGGCTTGTGTTATTTTGTTTGTGACAACAGAAGCATTAGACAAAGCTATGTTTTCCAAGTATAAAAGCCTAGAGCCAGTCTTATTTGGAAATACCGTACAATTACCGACGAAAAACTAAAAAACCAAGTCAGTCTGCTTAACTTAATTATTCAGAAAGAAATCAATCCTAAGCAATAAAAGTTGCCTATTAATTGATACTTGATAGATAACAAAAAAATACCAAATTTTGTATTTGCACAAATCAAATTAACTGAATCCTTGAATGAAAATATAAATCTGAAATTTAGAATGTAATAAGAATTAATATTTAATTTTAATAAGTAGGTAACTAAAGCATTAAAGCTGCATTGGAACAAGAACTCCTAATGACAATAAATAGAGATGGAAAATATATTAGCTAATTAGACTAGCTATTGGTGCCAGTATTCATAGCGAGAGGCTATCGATAGATGTGCAGTAACAACTTGCGGAACGTAACAACTTTGTGTAACCGTCCCACGCTCGTCGTGTAGCCGTTCCAGCCGCGACCGAAACGAAACAACTTCGCACACCTCTAATAACCAGTAGTTCGTCTGGACCCAGACAGAATTAAAATGTTGGTCTTTTTAAACAAAAACCTTAAGTAGAACAGATGGAGAATAAAGGTTCTATTATCCATGTTTTTTTTTATTTAAAAATTACCTCATTTGCAAATATACCTATTGGGATCAATTTTTTGTAAGTATAAGTTATATGTTGTACAACAAAATTTGAATATATTACTAGTTCAGGAGGAATTTTTGTTTTTCACCTACAGGTAAGTTAGGTATTATGCGCCGATGGTATCGGTATCGAGAATCGGGAATCGATTTTTTAGGTTTTGGTATCGGTATCGGGAATCGATAAATTTTGGTATCGACTCATCTCTACTTATTTTACAGTTTTCAACCGATTTGGATGAAATTTTCAGAAAATCTGCGGGCTAGGGTGTAGACGGTCCCCTACCAGTGTCTTTGTTCCCGACTCAATAATTAACTCTGCGCATGCGCAAACGCAAATTTTACCAAGCATCATTTTCTCACACCCTAGTCTTCCGATCTCGCTCAAATTTCGATGATAGTTGAGGGATGACGATTTGATCATCCCATACCAATTTCAACATGGTTGTATCATTAATAGTTACTGCTCATGCGCCTATGTGAAATTCTTATAACGACCTTAATTTCCACGGTTTTCATTCGATTTCGATGAAATTGTCAGTGAATGCCCGGATTAGGTCGTAGATGTTCCATATCTATTTTATTGTTCTCAAACTCATCAGTTCATTCTGCGAAAGCGCAAACGTAAATTGCATTGAGTATCATTTTTTCGTTCCTTAATTGACCAATTATGATGCTTCACGCTACTTCTTGGTTTACTCTTTTATACTATGGATTTTTTCAAAATACTTAAACACTTTTCAATGATCCATACATTCATGATACATAAACGAGGAAGCTATGTGGAACACCCAACTTGGCAGACTTATTTTTCTTCATCATTTTTTATTATTTCAAGCTTTTGATTTGAAATGCAATTTTAATTGGCTGATTTAAATCTTTAAAAAACCATGGAGCATTGATAGAAAAGGTATATTGTCTGCCGTACGGGTTAGGCGTTGCAATGAACCGTTTCTCATGGGATTAGCGAAGTTGAGCAACGTCGAGCGTGGTGAGTACTTGGATGGGTGACCGCCCAGGTAAGGGTCAGACGTCCAAGTAATTTTCACGTTTCTGTACGGCGAACCCCTCTCCACTCAAGGGGACGAGGCAATGAGTAGCTTTAAGCGAAATCATCAGATCGAAATCTGATCCTCCATTGGGAGGACAGCTGAAGAAGTCCGCGACGCCCGAGGCAGTCGGACGAAAAGCACCGACCTAGAATGGTTTACTACTTTTTTTTTTTTTTTTTTTTTTTGTCCGCGTATAAAATCTGGACCAATGATGGTTGATTTGATTTGATATATTGAACAACGCCATGATTTTTTGTTTGACAGGTACGAGATTAGGGAGATGATTCAAAAAATCAAGTTGGTCCAAGAATCTGAACGAGCGGAAGGGGAGGAAATGGCGAAAACGGCGAAGCACAATAACGGCACGATACTCCAAGCAGTGCAGACCAATAGTATTGGTAAGTCGCTGCTCTTAAAATATGTTAAAAACAATTTGAATTTGTTGATTAATGTGCCAAATGGGGACCCGAAAGCTCGAGAAAATGAAACGACCGTCTTCCGCTAACGTAATCATCAGGAAAAAGTCTAGGCGGTGTCTCACAAGTTATTCACCAGCGACTAATTTCCGTCAATATACGAGTTAAAAAACCCGAGAAATTTTATCCCCTATAATTTATTGCGGGGAACCCAACCATAACATTTGTAACCCCTACAGCGGATAAAAATACCCTGTAATAAAAACTAAACTACGGCTAGATGATCCTTACATATACATAAATATTATCGATAATTATATAATTATAAATACTATACATCTTAGTTCAATAAAGGTATGACTAGATGTACGTAAATAAATAAATAAATATATCACAGATCAGAATATTACAGTTTGTTGTAAAGCTCAGTGGCTCTCAGGTACAACAACAGGGACTGGACCTTGTCTGGTCCTGACAGAACATCCACTGACTGAGGGGGTGAATGCTGGACTCCATGAGGGCTGGGCAATCCTCCAAAAAGTGGCGGATAGACAAATCACCCCCACATCTCCCACACACAACATCACAAGGGCCCGAAGAATGTCTATTATTACTTCTTATTGTACATTTGGCCGCCTTGCCCATGGCATGACCTAAAATACCTGGGCATGACGCTAGACGACAAGCTAAGGTGGAAGGAACATATCAAAAAGAAGAGGACTGAGCTCGCATTGAAACTTAGAAGGATGTATTGGCTAATCGGCTGACGATCCACCATGACCATTGGTAACAAGCTGCTTCTTTACAATCAAGTACTCAAGCCAGTTTGGATGTATGGAGCGCAGTTGTGGGGCTGCACAGCTCCAACCAATAGACAGATCATTCAACGTTTCCAGAACTCTGTACTACGATGTATCACTGATGCGCCGTGGTACTTCCGAAATGAGGCACTCCACCGTGAACTTCAAGTTGACAGTGTGGATGAGGTGACCAAAAAGCGAGCAACGGCTCACCTTGCCAGACTAAAAGATCAAGTGAATGAGGAAGCTGTAAAGCTCCTGGATATGCAAGATCTAACTCGACGCCTTTTAAGCATTTTAAACCGCATGAGCTTGTGTAAGAAGTGAATGTGATAATTATGTTCGAGAGATAAGGGACAAAGTTATGCATCTTAGGTCCTGAATAGTGTATTGTAGTAGTATAAGTCAGATTTATATTGCTAATGAAATTACTCGGTGCAATAAAAGCTTTTAAAAAAAAACCTTGCCCGTAAATAAATAAACTTAGTTTTTCCAAATAAGAACTCCCATTTTTCATTGCGAATTTGGGTTCAACACAAATTTTCATGAAATAATGACTCATCATTTTAATTTTTGAAAGCTCGAAAATAATCATAATCACGCAAACACAGCACAAATTGTGAAGTGTCGGGTTTTTGAAGATATCCCATTGCCACACGTGATGCATGATTTTGGGGTGTTATTTCACGCTGTTTCACGATGATGTTCATTTATTGATATTCAACACCAATTCAAAAAAGCATCGAAGAAACAAAATTTTAGTTCGCCAAGCGCTATGTGGAAATGAGTGTTGAAATTTACGTTTCTGATAATTTTTTCGGCGTTTTTCCGAATTGGTGTTACAAATATCAACCAATGAACATCACTACGTGATTGAGAGTGAAAAAATACCCCAACATCATTTATCACACGTAGCAATTGAATGTCTTCAAAAACTCGATATTTCACAATTTGTGCTCAAAATGCGCGTGATAGTGCTTGTTTATGCGCACTCTAAAATTCAATTGAGAGTATTTTTTTCTTTAAATAGCGTATACAATCCAAATCTGCAGTAAAAAAAATAGGGGTTCCCATTTGAAAAAACAAAGTTGTGGTGAATCTCGCGTAGTTGCGCAATTTCGCGGTGTGCAAAAATTTCATGATCAAATCCTTCGCAAAAAATTATGTAGGATACAATTTTTCGTTTTTTTAACTAGTATATTGTCGGAGATAAGCTGCTGATCCATAGTTTGAGAGACATTCTTTATTGTAGATACAGACCATAAGCAGTTGGTTGGTTTAAAAGTATAGCAACCAAAAATTTGATAAATACTATTAAATATTCATAGATTTCAAAGAAAAGAAACTAGATAAACAGTCACTGACTAATGAGACGAGTACATACTTTCCCATCTAATAGGTACCCTAATTCGGAATGGGGAACTTTCATGTGTTAGAATTTCACACTTTTGACTTCAAACTACGATTTAGCGGACGAAATTCCCCAAGTACCAATTTACAGCTCGAAATACCGTTTAGATTGGCCAATAAATGGGCAGGAAGATCACGCGTGACGTAGTAGGGCTAGGGTACTGAGGGTTCCCCCCAGGCGTATTCGATACGTATTCTTGATAAGACACCCATCTTAGAGCATCTTTGTGGAAAGCTCTCGCTCAGATCTTTTTATTTAGCAAATAAAAAATAACCATGAAAATTCCCCATTAACTTCAATGGTCTCGATGATCAGTTGATTTTCAGAAATCCGGCCGACTTGATTAATTTTAACATAGAACAGTTTAGAATTATTTTAAAACACGATGATTCTTTGAATTCAAGCTTTTGCGTTGACGTTGAATTCTCATCCACATTTTAAAATTTACTCACTAATTTAATCTTTCCTTGTTTCCAGTGATAACGAATATAAATATTTAAGAGGTATCGAGTGTTTCACTTCATAACTTTATACCTTTCACACTGAAAGGAATGTCAATTTATATTTTTCCTAAATTAAAATAAACATTTTCCGAGTTGAAGTGAATATTTCCCAAATCGAACTAAGCATTTTCAAAATGTATAAGATATTTTTTCAAGATTTTCCATAAAGAAAAATTTTCGAATGCATTGAGGCACTACATGGATATTCGAGGGAACAAAAATGAATCACGCAATACTCAATTGTGTACAGCCTAGAGATGAGTATCGTTATAAAGTTCATTTTCTTCAAAAATTTACTAAAATCGATTTTTGAATCAATTTTGAATCGTACCTAATAAATCGAACTCTGAAAATTGTACGAATGAAAGAAATATATTTACAAATTGAAACATATTACTTTTTTGTGACTGAGCACTAATCATATCTAAATTATTTTGAAAATTATTCTAATCAAATATCAATGTGAAAGAATCAAAAATCATCCTGACAAAAAATTGTTTTGAGAAAAATCGATTTCAGATTTTATTGGATACTTGGGAATCGATTTATTATTTTCGATATAAAAAATTAGCGTGTCGATACTAGCTACAATCCCAAAAGAGTCGATCATTTTTCGGAATTTCAGGAGGATATTGTGATAGACGAAGGGCGTAGGGCTGTAGGTCGAAGAAAAATGAGGAAATCGCGACAACTTTCATCGTCAGTTGAAAAAATTAACTTTTTAATTCAGAAGACTATAAATCGTGCTCCTAACACTCTCAGTAGGTATCTTACGGCAGAAGATGAGATGGTTTCTAGTTTCAAACTGCTTGTTATATGATATTTTCCTGGGAACCCTCTTTATAGCCACTTACTATTATTAGAGGTTGAGAAAAGGGAACATGCGTGTAACGTGATCAATAGGATTGCCCATATAATACCCTTTAAACGTTGCCTCGGGAATAGAGAGGGGGAAGGGGGCAGCGAAAAGGGGAGGTTTAACCACAAAGAGCTGCTTGGATATTTAGGGTGACCCAAGGGAAACAAATGTTTTCAAAATGAGCTGTATGTATTAATTTTATATTATTTTTTGTAATATTAATTTTCAATAAATAATTCCATTTTTTACCAAATGATATTGTACAATTTGTGCTCGAGACTACCAATGGACCTATAGGTAATAGAAGCATTGTTTTCATTTTCGGTAGATGAAAAACTGTTTTTCTCCAAAATCAAAATTTCCACTTGCTTTTTTACAATGGTTGTATATTTTACAACGATTGTATTAAATGGTTGTATTTTACACAAATACAATAAAACCTTTAGTTTACCACTTATATATTCAAGCACAGAGCTATTCACTCAGATTCTTAGTGAAAGCATCATCAGGATGCTTACGAATTTATGAAAGGGCCACTTTCAGCGATTCAGTCTTAATCAGACGTTAGAGCGATTTTTCTTTCACCAACACCCGTCGTTGGTTAACTCGTCCGTCAAAACTTGACGATCTGATTACCAAAGGTGATTAGCTAATTACTCGACCCTCGAGGAATTAAGAGGTTAACGGATAATTATCATTAAGTTTTCAGTGTACGGAGCCTTCAATTTCCTCTTTTTAATTACCGAAAATATAATAATATTTAATAATTATAACATTCAAGTTCAAAATTTTTCAAAAAACGGCTCTGGAGAAAAAGGATGTTAACTCACATAACCTCCGGCCCCATTCACGAGTTTGTAGGTGATGGGATCGTCTTCTTCTTCTTTATATTAATAAAGTAAAGTGTCTGTATGTATGTACCTCCATAACTTTTGAACGGATTGACCGATTAGCGCGATTATTTTTTTTTTTTTTTTTTTTTAATATGACCAGCCACTTCCGGCGCAAATTATAGGCAACATCAAAATTGCGCAACCCCTGCTCAGTAAGGGGTGGTTGTGAGGGGTGGGGGGTAGAAAAACTGGAAAATCCGTGTGTGGGCTCAAACGAAAGTCCACGACTAGGGGGTTTCAATTCCAGCGAGCGAGCGAAGCGAGCAACATCCCCTACACACGTTAAACCTACCTTTAGGGATCCACCGATTGCGAGCGGATCGAGCAACATCCCCTACATGTTTCAATTGTAATACACCTGAATGGGGGGGGGGGGGGTAAAATACCATCGCATGTACACGGGCACACCTTGCGAGCGAAGCGAGCAACTTAATGGAGGGTCCGGGAGGCTTGCCCCCCGGCCGGACGTGGAGGCGAGCAAAGCGAGCCGGAGCGGCTAGTTTTCAATAAAACGCAACATTTCAAATTTCCCGTACACAAGCTCATTTCGCATTAATATCAAAGAAGTATGAAACGCCAGCAGTATAATACGATAGGTAGTTGAAAAAGTAGACAAGAAATCAGAGATCACTAAGCTCTTATGGTCGGCTCTACAACTAGTTTGTTTGCTCATTTTGAATGTTATTCAAGTTACAACGACCTCGAGTCATGAGGAAAAGAATTATTCTCTAGAGCTAGATGAAAACCGATGTTGACAAAGTGCTTTGACTCATCCAGCATAGATTAGTAACTTACTACCGTGGTAGGTACCTAACCAAGTTTGATAACCCGATTAATACGTTTCCTATTAAGAAGTAGAGATTTGTATGTATTTACTTCTTATCTGACGATATTGCCATAGTTTTCTGTCACAACCTTTCCATCAACTAATATCCTCCTACGAATGAATTTCTTGGAATGTAGGTATGATACCCAGATGTTCCGGAAGATCTACTGTTTAGGCCACCAAAAGAGTAGAAAGATAAACAGGTTTCATTTCACTTCACTTCACAGGTTCCTCATTTAAAAATATTTTCGAGCGCAGGTACCTAGATGTTTCTACTCTCTCATTTAAATGTAATTCTTTTAAATTTCAGTGTTTCAAATCAGAAAAAATCAACTCCTAATAGCGATACGAATTCGATAAGAAACCGCTATTGAAGTTGTATAGATTATGATTCCAAGCTCCGGGGAGCCACTTTTCTGTCCAATAATGGACAAATGTTCCGTGATTGATGGACAAAATGAAACGATTCGTCGTTAACTAAACCAAACCATAACCAGGCACGGGGGTGATTACTTTGACGTCTGAATTTACGAGGTACAAGATAGTTTCTTGCTGCTCCTAATCACCGGTCTCCCGTTACCGTTTGGTTAAGTTGACGGGACATTAGCTCAGATTGGTGAAACTGGCCCTAGGAGACTAAGAGGAAAGCCCTTTGTTTAAAATAGAACGGACGCTACGAAAGTGAATGAGGACAATAATTCTAGTATAACAGTAATCAAAAACATTATTCGAGGCCTTTCCTAATAGTAAAAAGCTTAACCAAGGGTGCTTTCCTTCAAGTCCTTTGTAATAATATATTTATTGGCAGTCAACAAATAGTCAATAAGTCATTGTACCTTGTCAAGAAACTACAAGATTGTGGTGACAGATTCCACTTTTTTGTGTGGCAAAACTACTATGGTTCAGGGTATCAAATTTTGAAGATCTGACTTTGTCAACAAAAAATCGTTATGGTATCATTGGATTTGTAATAGTAAGTTCTATCCACCTGATCCAATCCCAACCACATTTTACGTGTAAAGTATTTTGGCATTTATCAGGGGTTCCCTTACTAACGAACTTGTTTACCGTGGCAACGTCGCTTAGTGGAGTCAACCTGAAAGGTGGCGGAAATTCGAAAAATTAAAAACGCATCTAGCTGATATTCATACGAACAACGAGCAATACTGGTTTTGTCATTTCGAGCTGTCTGGACGGGTCACGGGTATCAGGACGTTCCTCTTTGACGCCATTCTGCTTCCTGTACCTCACAGTTTCGGCCACCTCCAATCATCCGATACCCCCCAACATGAACCTTTTTGGAAATATCGGCAAGCTATTCCAGCTGATTGAATAAAATAAAATAGGTGAAATTGTTCATTAGGATAATAATGATCAGACACGCCTACATATACAACAATATCCTCGGGTCCCTCCGTACTACATGCTGTGGTTGAACAATATTTGTAAGATGTTTATTTTAATTTGGAATTAATATAAAGCAATAACTAGACCATACTAATTCAAATTACCAGTAAACAATCATCCTTACAAAACATGGGGACGAAATTAATGAGCTTTGGAAGCCTTGGATGATCTTGGAAATAACTAATATGTTGGTTTCAGAGCGCAAACACTCAATAATTTATGCACCAGACGAAGACAGGAAACTGTCTAAACGGGTCGCAGTAATTAAACTCTATTCAGACGATTTTATGGAAGTGGAAGGTAGGTGTTCTGACCCACCGCCTCCTTGATTAGGGTCTCAAACGGCCGATCCCAAGGAGAACCCAGTGCTTCCTATGTTCTAATTTAGAGATTGAGTCGAAACATAGAATAGAATCTATTTTATTATTAGATTTTGTTATAGCTTGGAACAATAAATATATGAAGATACGAAGGTTCATTATTCTTCTTTTATTGGATCTATACAACATTTTAATATTGTATGTTACTCATAACCAGATTTGTAATTTATTTATTATAATTGTAGAGAAATTAGAGATTAGTCCGTAGTCCAGTGTTCAAGTAGTAGGAACTGTTGCTATACTCATATAAATGGGTTGCACCCTAGTGAAGTCCGAACAATTTGTCACTTAGAACAATTTTTGATAGTTTAAGGGCCTACATGTATTACGTTCCCTACTACAATAGTTATTATAGATTAGCAGCAGTAGAATTTTCAAGAGTTCATCTATGTTTGAAGCAAAAGTAGGTAGGTAGTACATTGTGTCAGGCCACATTGGAAGCTGTCACAGTTCCAAAGATACGTGAACAGTTTTGTTATATCATTATCTCACAATGCTTTTACTGCTCGATTCCTAGTATCCTAGTTAATCTTCTTCCTGCAATGATTGTCAAATGACTCTCTCTCGATTTCGAGCTCCCTATCCCCGTCATTTTATTTATGCTTGATATACTCGTGATATCTCAGTAATCTCTCACTATCCCACAGGGACGATGAGAGCAGTGTATCATAACTGTTTACGTTCCTGAGGAACAGTGACAGCCTTTGATGATCCTATCACAACATTCGAGCTATAAAAAATATCTGGGTCCACGTCCAACATTTTACACAACCTTCATATGTGCCATTCGATTTTAATTACGAATGAAAGTTAATAACAGCGATCACTGCCTAAATATGTGGTGCGAAACAATTTTCACCTACAATTTTATAGGTAGAGTTTAAATAGGTACATGGGCTTTCCCCATAGAAATTCGTTGAGTAGGTATTATACATAGTCAGTTCATTCTTATTTTATTCGGGAAATTAGGTACCTGTGGGAATTTTGATTTTTCAATTCCCTAAGACACCTCAAAGGACGAGTAGTGATCATCAATTAGGCTATTAGGTACAGTTTCATAGTAATATAATTGATAGATAATTATTTCATATAATATGGTTACAAAATACCTAATGTATTAAGTGTGAACAATCAATGAAATGAACTGTAGGTAAACACTACCTAACTCAATGTTATGTGTTTCCTTCCCCAGTGTTGGTATCAAATAAAATCTCGTACCATATTGCATGCTCTGTTAGATAGAACAAATGGGATATTATGTAGATCCGTCTAATGTACTTCGAAGATTTCATGACTCGAATTTCCAGCTGGCCATAATATAATGGTTCCGCTGCCTTGGTAGAATTGAAAGAAAAACCATAGAAATTGTAGAATTTCTAATAGCTTTTGAGTCATTGACTTCGGAATTAGTGGTTAAAGATTTCAGTAAAATTTTGAATTTTAAATTCAAATAGCATAAAATTTCCATTAACTTTGGTCAGCAGTTTGGGAGAACAGTACTGACACAATTAATCTGAAATTTAAGTGATGGTACACACACTGTGATCTACAATGATGTTTTGGATCAGAGAGCGAAGCGAGCGGGCACAGCTAGTTGATGTGAAAAATGTAAAATTTTACCGCTTACACGGAAAAAAATCATGGCATCCATATGTCTCTTGGCTTCTCAATTCATATTTGAGAAAGCGTTTGATAGGTACGTTCACTTGACGACATTTTTGAACACACGAAACACTCTACAAGAAAACTGATTTTAGCATTGCAATGCGTTGTAAATCTACTTGACGATGTTTACGCTGTGTACTCAACTATATGGGATTTCAATGGGAAATCACTGGAAAAACCCCGGTAACTAGGGAAATGTCGATTTTTCACCTAGAAAAATCGTTATCCACTAGGTAGTTGGAAAGCTCTCAACTTATCAGACACGTCACTTTATCTCACGCTGCCAATTTCTCCCTCTATACATCAATTTAAACGTTACATTTTTTTGGGTAAAAAAAATCCTCTCGAAATTTATACAGTGACCCCCACCAAAAGACAAATCCATGTCAAAAAATCCTGTGCTAATTACAGCTTGTCCTAAATTTCAAAGCAATCCGAAACGCAAAAACTATGATAGGGTTTGTAGAATGAAATGGAACAAACCAACATCGCTTTTTGATCAATACATCATGTATACCATGAATCACGTATATTCCCCACTGCTTTGTGAAAATAACACCAGAGAATTGAGAAGAAACATGAAAAATGAGAAAACTGATAGAAAGATTAGGTACATTATTTCAGTACACGAATACCATGCTAAAAGACATTGACCAAGTTGATGTTCTAATTTTTTTCCCCGAAAGAGTGATTATGTGGAGAAGGGGGTGATATTTAAGAAGCAAAGGTCCATCCAACGTTGTCAAGTCTTCACTCCGGCAAATTATTGTTCGCTAACAAGCTTAAGGACTTTCTTAATTATCTCGAGACCTTTTCTACGACCTTCCAACAAATTTAAAAGTTCTTACTTAAAAAGAACATTAACATCCTTTAGATTGTTTGTATTATCAGTCCAATTTAACTAGAAGCCCGAGTATCAAAACGAGAGACCAATGAAGATGTACAATATTTATGAAGGCAGTGTAGCCATTTTATTTTACGTCCTATCCGATTTAACCCATACGAATGCGTACTTATGTTAAAAAATATAGCTCGCAAAATAAGGGACCAAATAATCAGTGACACTTATTATTAAATATTATTATTGATAAGAACTATCACTCATGACTGGATTGCGTATCCCCTCTTTCACTTTATCCCCATTTTATTAGCTTTAATCCCCTTTCACTTTGTTTGAGATTGATTGGTTGCATCGCCCAGCCTTTAATTTTTCTCGGCTGATGGGATTCCAGCTCTCTTTCACCCATGACTATATAAACATCACTGTTTCTTCTTGAGTGTAATCATATACTGTTCGTTACTGATGATGACACAGTGTAACTCCATAATTCATGGAAATAAACAAAGTCGTCATTAATTCCCATTTTCCTCACTCTATTGTTAATTTTGTTGAACTATTTATATTGTTTCAAGATTCCCCTTCTAATCACTCAGAAAGTTATGTATCTCAAAACGAGTGAAAATTCTGGAACCCACGATTTGATTACTAACGTGAATAAATTCGACTAAAATAAATAAATAAAATAAAATGGTTTTTAGAATCGAATCATACCTCTATTTTACCCCCTTTTGTCAATTCTGTAGCTAATTTAAATTTTCCAACTTTAGTAATGTGATTCACTACTTGGTATAAAAGAAATGTTAGTCCCGAATAAGTATTTTTTTAGAAGTCAACGAAGTTCTAGGTGAAGGTGTTAAACTCAAAATTCAATTAGACGACAATATCAATATTAACCCGCATGAAAGAATAAACCAAATACGTTCGAAGGATTCCTTGGGTTGTATAGATGTCCACATTTTCTCATTGGTAGTAACTGATTGATAAAATATATTGAAGAGCACAATTAGGACGATTCCGACAAGGAATGAAATTCGCAATCAACATTATAGATCAATAATACATTTCAATGACTTCGTACATGAATACAACACATCTCTACTTTTGGGAAGGAGCAAGATAGTTACCTATTTCAATGAAATTAGGTTGATACAGCTACCTATTGATTGCGGATTAATTGCGTTTTGCGATTAGTGAAAAATTCCGGACTTACCTATCAATAGTTACATCGGTTACGCATGGAGTCGATGGCAGGATTATGTGAACATTTGGACCTTCGGGTCCCATTTTTTTCTTCAACCCTTGAAAATTGCAAGGCGATGCTATAAGGGATCATCTAAAATTCTACTTGTTAGTAGAATGTTGTTACACACCACGGACCTCTATGATTTAGGCCCGGAAGCTTTCACCTTACAGTACTTGATAGAATTTGTTAGCCTACAAATGTTCGAATCCTAATTCGTTTCTGTTATTTCTGTACAGTAAGAGATGGCGGGGATAGCGAAAGAAAATCCAACACTACGAAACCAGACAAACGGCACGTTTCAAACGTCCTGCAAGATGCTGGAACGGACTCCGACACCAACTCCCACTGTGCACTTATCCTGAACGATGCTTCAGACACCCCCGCGCACACAGGAGGAACGACAGGGACAGCCGGCACAAATGGTGAGGATTGAGCAAAATCCAATCAATATCTATCAACTCATTCAAAGATAAAAATACCAATCATTAGAAATACTCATCTTAAGAAACTTGCAGAGTTGCTCGGTAGCAATGTCACAGTTACTCGTATCAGAATTGAAGGTAAAAAATCCAATTTTTATTGAAACAGTTCGAAATAAATGTAACAGATAATGCCACAAACTAAAATCAAGTATACGGTTCCGCCTCTAAGATATCGTAGATTTTGTTTTCGAGGCAACAGTCCATAACTCTCAACTCGCTCACAAACTCATTTGAGGACTTGAGAACGCACGCTATTTTTAACATAATTTCGGCACAATTAATCTCAGATTAATTCCACAACTGTGGCCATCTCATTGATTCCATTCTTCAACAGCCCTTCGATTTTCCGCAAATTTGGGTTAATGGAACTTGAGAATTACTAATATTTCTTATATAATTTCCAACATATCAAAATGTATCTGCGCAGGCGACTAATAGTCTGATAGCAACGAAAAGTAGGTATACGGGAGCTTCCAGCAGCTAACTCCCCAATATTTTCTTTATGTGTAAGAAAAAAGTAGTCCTATGAAAGGGAAAACCCCTACCTGAACCCTGGTGGTACCTACCAAGAATGTAAAGATATTTTGAAATATTGAAGAGAATTACCACCAAGGGTGGGTCGGCAGGGTGTGTCGTCAGGCATCCCTAAAGTAGGGCAGCTCCCTTTATTTTTTTTAAATAAAGTTGTTTTTTATTATTATTATTTTATTTTATTTTTTTCAAATAACTATAAATTCTTGACACTCGTATCAGTACCTGCGCACACGCTACGCTAATGGTGTGGCCACCATAAAACGTGTATGTTTCTATAGGAGCTTCTATATAGGAACTAACCCCTGAATTGTTGAAACTTTTATTAAATAACTTTATACATTTCATGAAAATCGCGTCAGCACATGCATACTTCTTAGAAATGATCTGGCAATGATGAAACTTTAGGGTTGCTTCAAGGAGCCAACTCCTCAATTCTTGAAACTTTTATCAAATAGGTACCTCTGAATTCATGAAATTCACGTCAGTGCGTGAGCGCACGCTACTGAGGGTCTGGCAACGATAAACAGTATAAGGGAGCTTCTAGTTCTAGGATTTAACTCCCTAATTCTTGAAACTAGTATCAAATACCTATGAATTTCATTGAAATTTGCGTCAGCACATGGACACAAGCTACTAATGGTATGCGGAAACGTATAGAGGAGCTTCTAGAAGCTAACCTCTGCATTCTTGAAACTTTTATTAAATCCTTATAAAAAATTCACATGTTGCATATTTTTGGTGCCGATCCTTACCGATGTCTAAAGAAACACTTCAGACAAGGTAGTACTGGTTTAGAATGGATTTCGGTAGTTTTTGACGTGTTGAATCGATTGAGACGTCTTTTAGAGCGATCCGATTCCATAAAACTGGGAATGTGCGGATTAGAGAGTAGATGGTCCTCTGTCAGTTTCATTGATTCGAAATAAATGCTTCACTCTGCACATGCGCAAAAGCAAATTACACCAAGCAACATTTTCCAACGCCCTCGTCGCCCGATCTCTCTCAAATTTGAATCAATTTAAACCCCAGCGTATTAATAGTAGCTCCTGCACATTTGCAAAAGTGAAATACTCGTAATAAGCTTAATTTCCACAATCATCATCCGAATTTGATGAAATTCTCAGGAAATGTGCGGACTAGAGAGTAGATGGTCCCCTGTCAGTTTCATTGTTTCCAAATAAATATTTCACTCAGCACATGCGCAACGGTAATGCCATTAAGCATCATTTTCTCACGCCCAAGTCGTTTGAAAACACTCCATCTTAATTTACGATTTCCCTCAACCATAGGAACCAGCTATGGAATCATACAACGTTACAATTATCTATTCATTTATATTAAGCATATGAGAAAGCTATGTGCCACACCCAACTAGGCTGACCTTTTTTTGTTAAATCACACTAGGTACAAGAACATAAATTGTGGCCAACATAATAAATGGTTCTTCAAGCGTCTAAAATAACGCAGGTATACCTAAATATAAAACTTCACGCTTCTTCCCACCCTCATTTTTATTGGCCATCCTTAAATCAATAATTTTTTTAGATATCCTGCAAATTTGCAGTACGTAAGCACTTGCGAATGTTTCTCTATTTCTTTTAAAAGTTCTGCTCATTGTTTCTTCACCTTCTCTGACATGAGTCCAATCGGCAAAATACAAGATTCGCTTACGATTGGGCCATGAATCAGACAGCTTGTGGACTGTTGTAGGCATGTACCACGAATTAACTTTGCTATGGAACAAGAGCTGTTTCTAAGCAGAAGTTTCTAAATTGTTCAATATTGACATGGAGTTCACTGGCAACAACTGAAACTTATTGATCAGTTCTACATTCATCTGAAGTATGTCTATAGGCAATTTACACTCATGAAAGTATTGTCTAGCATTATCACCATCGTTACTATTTATTTGCAGCCAAACGAAATAACTTTGTTATGGAACGAGAGTTGTTTCTAAGCAGAAGTTTCTAAATTGTTCAATATTGACATGGAGTTCACTGGCAACAACTGAAACTTATTGATCAGTTCTACATTCATCTGAAGTATGTCTATTGGCAATGTACACTCATGAAAGAATTGCCTAGCATTATCACCATCGTCACTATTTATTTGCAGCCAAACCATTTCTGTTTTAAACAACTCTCAAATCTGCGTAATTTCACTTCCTCACTACCGAAGGTATGGAAACTTCGTGTTCGTCAATGAAGTCGAGATGTTTTTTTAGATTTGGGCAATAATCTAATATGATCAAAAAGCGATGGGGCCCCAACGAACTCATTCTTTCATTTGGAAAGCTTGATTTTTTGGTGTAAGTGCGGAATTTTTACCTCAATTCTAAGGAGAGTTATCATGTGGAGTGCATATACATAGCTACATACATGAAATAGCATTAAACTCTAGGATCCATTTCAGAATGCTTCAAAACAGACTTCAATAAAAACATTTTTCAAAAGTTTTGATTTTAGAAATTTCGGAGCCACCGCACTAGCTTCCTTTTGGTTTATTATTTCCAATAATAAGCCTATGTGATCGTGTAGGAAAAAATGTTTATAACCCCCCCCTCAAACTTTGTCACTTTACGTTTCAAGGTGCGTAGAATCCAAATTTGAAATGTCCGTTCGCCGTCCGGGCCATAAAAGGCCTAAGAATTGACTTAAAAAACCCGTTCTTTCGCACATAGACTCCATTTGGGGTCCAGTTGGTCCTAACGTTTAACCATCCCGATCGCTTTACTCGCATAGATGCTATGGGCCGAAAACGGGCGAAAAAGTGTCTTTTTCGAGGCTTTGAGTGTTAGACTTACGCATGCATGCACGCCTGGCAGGGGGTCACGGTTGGGGTGGGGGGGGGGGGGGGGGGGGGGGGGGGGGGGGGGGGGGGGGGGGGGGGGGGGGGGGGGTGAGCGGGGGGTGGAGTGAGAGGAGGCGCCGCGGCACCTTGTGGTGTCTGGGGTGACCAGGGGCGTGTAGGAGAATGGATATTTATTACTTTTACGTGTTATATCCATATAATACACCGCGCGGCACCATGAGGTGGGTACGGCGTTCCTTCGAGGCATGAATATATGTTTTTTTCTAGGTCATATTTGTGTGTTAATACCAATGCTTTTCCTACGCATATTTAATAACATATCCTCTCGACTTTTCGTACGTACTTAGATAATGATATTATTAAGGCAATAACTATTTGAATAGATAGGAGCTCAAATCGAGAAATATAAACATGCGTATATAATTATAGAAGTATAGGTTGTGGCAACTCGAAATAGGACACGCCGAGGAGTCTGGACAGGCCTTATGACGTACGCAAGCCAACTAAAACGACGATCATACTCAATTGAAAAAATAATAAACCTTTGTGAAATAATTTGCAGCGTTTTTTAGAAAATTTGCTAAAATGAAAGTTAATGAAAAACTTAGTTTATTTCCACGAAATATACGTTTTCTGAATCAAATTCAACGTTTTCTGAGTGGAGTCCAAAGCTACATCACGTTCCCCTTACGAAACTTTGAAACTCGCCCCTCCAACAACTGGGTTTTATAGGCGCCTGCTTTATATTGGCAATGAAAACGGCGACTGGGATTAAGATATCACCTCGGCAAGTGCGTCATCACGACCGCTTTTAATAGCGATCACAATGTTTAAAGAGGGATATTTTAGTAACACTCGTTAAGCTACATAAAAGAGTTAATATACCTAGATAGGTACCTACCTATTCCAACTTGAATTACTTTACTGAGCTATATTGAAGATTAATCGTCACCATAAACTTGAAATTACAGTTTTCCCCTAAGCCCAGCATCGTTTTAAGCAAAGAAATGAAACTACAGTTCAATGGCTCAAAGATTTTAGGAAATGAAACTACCCGCATGGAAATCCAGTTCCAAACGTTTCTGAAACTATTTCATAATTTTAAAATGTAGGTACGATATTTACCTATACGTACCTAATGTATAATAAAATTGCATTTCTGATGGTAATTAACATCATTTTTTCTGGTTTAAAAATACATGTATTGTACTGTATCACTGTAATTTCAAAAAACGTGCTAAAAATGTGAACCACATAAATCCGTTTTAAAACCTCACGCTAGCATTGTTTTAATTTTCGGAAGAAGAAAATCAAAATTTCCACTCGCATTAGTGTGTCTGTCCTTGTGTCCGCAAATCCTTGCAACACACAAAACTCCTATGTTTTCATCTCATTTTGGAGAAACTTTTACGGAATGCACGAGTTAGGCTGTAGATGGTCCCCTTTCATCTTCATTGCTCAGAAAAATCAGCATTCCATAAACAGTTTTCATTCGATTTCGATTAAATAATCAGAGGTTGAACTGTTCAGATTGTAGATGGTCCTGAACTACATCACTTCCGACTCACTAGTAGCTTTTGTTCATGCGTAAACGTAACATCTATCAAGCATCATTTTGTCTTATCCTAATCAACAGATTTTGCCCAAACTCTAAAGGTACTCTCCACAGAATCTTATTTGAGACATTTTAATGATCTGTACATTCATGTTATGTATTCGAGGAAGCTATATGCCACTGTTACAGCCCAAAAATATTTGATATCTCGACAAAGTTTGAACTCGCGTCCCCATTTAAAAAGTAGAAATTATTCTTTAGCAACCGCGCCCAATCAGATGAGTTATGAGGCGGATTTAATCAAACCTCTTCGACTGCGGAAGTTTTCCTTAAACGTAACAGTTTCCCGGAGTCAAATACGAGCCATCCCAGCTAGTTTGGGGCCGGAGGAACGATGAAATGATGAATGAACGACGAACTGAAAGGCCGCTGGCTCAGTAGATGCTCGATGGAAGTCCAGCAGTCGAGCGAGGTCATTGTCACGGTGTGTGTATTGACTCCGTTGAGTGAGGAAGTTAATATTGATCAGGGAATGTGATGTTTACAGTCTCAGCTCGAGAGGGACTAATTAATTGTTACGTATTATTTAAGGTTCTACTGACACTCGCCGCCTGTTACAGCCTAAAAATATTTGGTACATCGACAGATTTCGAACTTGCGTCCCAAATTACAAATGAAGTTCTTCTTTAGTAAACGCGCTCCAATCAGATGAGCTATGGAGGCCAATTTAATCAAACCTCTTCGACTGAGGAAGTATTCCTTGAACGTAAGAGCACACCTAACTTGGCAGACATTTTTACGTGTGTTTCAAATTTACGCGAATTTTTTTTATCCCAAATGGGAACCCCTACTTTTTGTAACTAATTAGGATTCTACTAAAAATTGCGTGCATTTACGACCCTTTATATAATTTTGTTAGTGACAAGCGAACCATCTGATGAGCGCACAAGCATAAGCAACAGTGGGATTAACCCAACATTGTGATGATGGGGGTGCAGTGTGCCAAATGGACTTGCACAATTTTCGTACAATGCTGTATCACTTGATGATATTCTTTTCCTGATTTTACCAAATTTTAACGCATTGTCAACCTAAGAAATAGAATATTTCACGTGGAATTTTTCAAAAATATGGTATTCTTCTATGCTGTTATTTTCTTTTCCTTATGTTGCGAAAACAGCAACTCATGCACAATAAAACAGGCCTGGGCTATCAATGGATATATGCTCATTTGCTTCCACCAGAACCTTTTTGGGATTGAAAATACGATAACATGAAGTCAAATTAAGAAACAATCGCATGATCCAGTCTAGAAAAACAGTTTAAAATCACGTCCCGCACTGAAAGCACACTGACATATCAATTTGACGCAGCTCTAAAACGGAATCGGTTGCACCACACAAAAACTCTTAGGGGTCGTATAATCATGAAAATTCCTGAGAATCCGAATTCGCAATAAAATATAAGGGTTGTCATTAAAAAAATATATATGTTGGACCCAGTTTGCAATATTTCGTAATTCCTCCATGCATTATGAAGAATAGTTCCTACTAGGCCCTATATTTTACATGGTAGTTAGTTATTTTGGGAAATTAGGTGGGGGCACCGAAATCAGGAATCGTTTTAAAATTGCCTAAAACAGATGCATTTACATGAAGTAGGTAGGTACTTTTTTGGCTAAAAATTAACATTACGTACATACCTTAATTGTATACATATCTTTGGGAAGTGAATTGATACGCATCTGACACTAGATTTATTTTTATTTTTTTTAACTAAAAGTTGGATGTCAGAGTGTTCAAAAAGTTTTATAACGGATATTTCGAGCATAAATAGAGGGGTCCTTCAAACTGAAAGTCACTAAATTCATGTCACTGAGAGTGGGAAACTTTTCGCAATCCAGCTCCACAGTAATGTTCCCAGGGCTTTTAGACGATTCCTTCTCGAAGTAATTGGGTAAATAGCGTCGGTCGGGGTGTGGCGTCTTTCGCTTTACTGAAATGAACTCTCAGCTGAGTTACAGCAAGGTCAATTTAATCAAAACGAGCTCGAAACACGAAAATTAGGCGGTACATTAGGTAAGTAGGTTGTGCACTGTATGGGCAGGTTACCACCTACAGAATACACAGCCTCTAGATAGTCCACCTATCTATCAGTTTATGTACTAGACTGACGTAGCTAATGAGGTTTCCAAAAATATCGAATCCTGTAGGGTTCTTGAACAGAAGATTGTCATAGGTTGCCATTCACTAATATCCATAGAACTGTAATAGAATATTCCCATTCCAATATCTATTTACTAATTATACTTACTATACTTTGAACTACTTCTAATGTACTATACTATTACTACTTATTGACGAACGTTGAATCGACTGAATCCACTATAAAAGCTTTAAAAGTTGTCTTTCCTGACAATACGACGTCATCGTCACTGACGTCAGCCACTGTCAAATCATCGAAAATCGAGTTTGATATCGTTTTCAATAGTCCACATAGAATCGACTGAAACCCTTTTAGATTATCTTAAAGTTAACCGTATCAATACAGTGAAGATATCATCAAAGACGTGGGACGGTAGGGAAAACAACGGTGGGACGGTAATAGATATTGTAGAGCCGCTGAACTCTACTACAAAACTATTATATCTGATATGTGACATATTTATGTGCATCTAGTCACAGTGTTATTTCACTTTTTGCTGATTAAATATACTTATTAACATGTACAGAGTTTCAAGTGTATTCATAACATAGTTTTAATTATATTGGGTATTTTATTTGCTGTAGGGGCTAAATAGTTATTGCTGTACCCCTCGTTTTTTCCCTCTGATTTTCCAGTGGAGTCCATTATAGCACTCCGTTTAGTAACGGAGGGCAAACATGGCTCCCCTTTGAATCGTTCCACTTGCAATGTCCCTTTAGACACCTTCTTCAATGCCGTAATGATCTTGAGATACTGCTTAAATCATTAAATAAAACATTAAATATAAAGGTCATCCAAAAGCCAATTGGATGAAAATAACTTAAAAATACAAGCTCAAACAACTACGGATGAAAATAACTTAAACAAAATAAGCTTAAATTACAATTAGAGAAAAGCACTCATTTTTAGGCTTTGATCTCCACCCCCTGCCTTCCCGACTCAGAGATCAGAAACAATAGGTCGTCCTCACAGCTGAGGAACGTCCTGAAAGTGTAATTGGTGACTCAATATTACTACCTAACAATTATTCATTTCTGATTTCAGGAAACAACAACTACGAGATGGGAGATCTGTCCGGGCATCGCCCAAGAACCTGACTATTCGATTTGCTGCTGTCCCTTTTCAGGCTAAAAACCACCAAACTCCTAAGCCTATAGTTCGATGTTTAAACGACCAATAAGTGCTACGCAAATGTTTCTTCCATTGTAGAAAAACAAACGGGCAGCTTTGCAGTCACTCAAAGGCTTATAGCGCATTTTACAGGTTTAATCTGCATGAATGATACAAACCGGTTTCATTTGCGAGGTCACACTAGATATCAAAAGATACTAGTAAAAATAAATCCATCATCTGCCTAGTGTCAGTGAGCAAATTTTATTAGAGAACATGGTAACATTTCATCCACTATTGATGAGTTAAAATTATATTGAATACGCCCACCCAAGGAAACCCAGTGGGATAGGTAAGCAAGATAAAAAGTTGAGAAGGACTGATTCCGGTTATTTATGACCTCAGAAACCCAAATTTTGGATGAATCTAGAAATTGATAAATCTGTATTTAGTTAGGTAGATATCCCACCTACGCGTTATCGACACCTATTGTAAATGCCTAATACTGGAACGGCAAGAAATCTTTTCTTGGCATGGGGGAAATTCATATGATTGTACAGGACTTTTTTTTAATACTGCGAAATACAAAAACAGGTTGAATGTTATCGTGAATTATAGCAAGTTTCAGGGGGAAAGATTATCTAAAACCAAAACGTTTGTCCTTTAAAGGAGGGGAATTAGTGGTTCCGTGCAATATGCATTTGAATCTGACTCGAATTGGGACGTTGGATTAATTGTGGACCATCTGAACTAATAAAGAGCTAACTGGACGAGAACCTTACTTGACCGGATTCGATAACACCGTAGCCTCCTACCCTAATAGCTGGTCATGATCTTGGTAGCTTGCCTAAACTAATGGCTGGAAATTACACGGTTGCCTTCCTTACAGTAGTAGCAGTAATTTCACCGTAGCTCTAATCACCTAATCGCTGAACTTTGAACATGTAGGGCTAACTAATGTAGTTGGAAATTACACCGTTGCAGTATCTACCTAGGTAGCAAAATTATATAAACAAAGAAACTAACTAAAGAATGATTACTTCAAACTGCAAATGAAGATTGGGTTCTGGATCAAAGATACCATAGCATAGAAAGAATGAATGTGTAACTTGTTGAGTGACTGAGGTGGTTGAAGAGAGAAGAAGGTGTGAATGAAAGCTAGTGTAATATATTATGAGCTCCATCATATCATCTTATGAGCCCTGAGCGTGTAGCTGCCTTTTTATATCCCCCCTCTCACGGTACATTCCCTTTCCAGGGTATGCTCTCGCAGTCTACGAGGTGCAGCACAGTCGGAGTGCCGTATCTTGTTTTATTGCAAGAGACTTAAAGTGTGTTACAACTTGGGCACGATAGAGGGGAATCAGTGGATCATGAGTAAGATTAGCAGCAATCAGTGATTCACCAATTGAAACGATTGTAGCGGTAAATGACACAGCACCCAAGAAGATAAAAAACAGAAGTTACAGAAGAACGTTCTCTAATTCCACTAAAATAAAGAGTTACAATCTTAGATCGATTTAGACAGTCAGGTCATAATCAGTAAAAAACAATAAAGGAATATACGTAAGAAAGGACACAGCTTATATAGTCACAGGTGAGGGGAGATTGAATCCCGTTGGTCGAGAGAAAGGAAAGGGCATGAGGTACAAACAATTAAGTGTATACAAAGTGAAGGGTATTATAGCTAATCGGATGAAGTGACCGGAAGGGTTTCAATAAGGTTTTTACAAATTGGAAACTTTTTCCTAAAAACCTTAAGGATTTCAGAGAAAATATAGATAAATCTGATTTTGCAAATCATCTTGCGGACTCCAATCATAGTTACAATTTTGATTTGGCAAATAGACAGTTTGTAGAATTTCTTTGTTTCTGTCCAAAGGGAGGTATGCTGAATGTACAGTAAAATTTCGAAATTATCAAAAGTGACTGATCTAGAAAATGTTAAAAGGATGTTCCTCATTATATTTCACCATTGATTGATGCATTTCTGTAAAGCTTGGAATTATCCTCTTCTTAAAACCAGATTGAGTAATTCTTCCCCTTCCTCTCACTTCATCCGATTAGCTCTAATACCCTTCACTTTGCATACTCTTAATTGGTTATACCTTGTGCCCTTTCCTTTCTCTCGAACAACAGGATCCAATAGCCACCCATACACGAGCAGATATCTGCGACAGATATCGCGTTTTTAAACGATATCTGTGGGAAAGATCTGTGCGTTAGTGGGCGTTAGAAAATGATGAAAGATGTGAAAATCGACCAGAGATATCTGCGAGAGTTCAAATCTAGCAGATGGTAGTCGGGCGTCCCCCTTAACCTGCAGACTTCTCGGAAGCGATGTCTGTGGTACACAGAACTGTTCTATTGGATCGGGCAGCGTCCCTTAACGTTAAGATGTTCAGTTGTCCATTATGTATTGTATTGGTGTTTTTTTGTGCGGTATCAAAAAATGGGTAAAAAAGAGTGGCCAAACGAGTTAATTGAAATGATGATCGACATGTATAGAGACAGACCTTGTCTGTGGCAGTTGAAGCATGTTGACTACATGAACAAAAACGTCAAAAACATTGCTTACGACGAAACCCATGACTTCTCCCAAACTTGTATTTTTTTGGCTTAGCCGTTTCATGGGCAATTAAAAAAAATACCCGCCGCAAAAGCCGCTAATTTACGCTTTTTACTACAGACAGCACTAACCCCATGGCATCAACTTACGGAATCTGTGACCGATCTGGAAAAAATTTCGGATTCGACCGATAACTCGAGTCTGCCAGACGAACGTCGGTGACAGACCTGAATCTGTCAGATTTCATCCCACGAACGAACAGATGACATCGGGACCTGTCAGGTGACAGATCTCGGGCATGAAAGATTGGCCGATAAGTTTTTCGTGTTAAGGGGCAACGACCGATCTCATCGGTCACTCCAGATCGTTAGCGATATCTGTCAGATGAGATCGGGCGACCAAATCTGTCGCAGATATCTGCTCGTGTATGGCGGGCTAATCTCTCATCACCTGTGACTATATAAGCTGTGTCCTTTCTAACGTAGGTATGTTATGCGTGATGTGTTACTGATGATGACCGACCTAACCATCAAAATCGATCCAACATTGTAACCCTTCATTTTCGTGGAATTAGACAACGTTCTTCTCTAACTTCCGTTTCTTATTGAAATGGGTTTCCACAACTTCGTTGCAAGTGATTTAGTTCGTACCCAAGAAGATAGGTACTCACAAGAAACCCCTCCGTGTTTAGAATGATCGCGAAACATTGAGTGGCGTTTTAGACACTCGTGAAAAACAAAATTTTACAATTTAAATAAACTGGATTAATTGCATTTTATTAATTTCGTTTAAAATCAACAGTTTCAAAGGTGAACTCAGAAGGAATAGGAAAAGTCAACAAAAGAGCAGAGTCATTGGAAGGCGATCATGCAGTCAGATAATGTGATTTTTTGAAATTATTTTGAAATTAATTTGATGAATTTAAATGATTATGAATAATTATTTATTTATTTCATTTTTTAAAATTAAATTATTTTTAAACCCACCTACTGAAATCATTATGATGGATTTCGGTAAAGAAAATAAGCGTTTACCCCCCTCTCCCTTCCCACCGTCATAGTCTGACAAAATTTAAGAAATTATGGAGACCTCGGGTATTTAAGTACTACTATATAACAAATCAGTAGAGCGACTTTCTACTGTTTTCCCTATATTTGTTCAACTTTTTAGAAAAGTTGTAGGCGATCACATAACTTTGCAACCTTTTGGAGCTTTGAGACAGTGAAAACGCGGACGGAGATGAGTTTAGTCAGCCCGTTTCCTATAGTTGTATCTTATTTTGAAAACTGATGATTTGGGTAGGGGTTAAGTAAAATTTGCGAGGGTACTTAGACTCAAATTTACACATTTAAATAGATAGGTATAGGTTGAAGGATAGGATAGGAAATAATAGTTTATAGGAGAATTAATAAGAGCTTTCAAACAGTCCCGAAGTGCCCTCCCAGGCATAGGTAGGTATCTAATAAAAATTAAAAATATATTCAGCTAAGAATTGTCAGACATCTATCTACAGACAGATATCTGCCAGTAAGCCGGTACCTATCTAACATTTTTACGACACTACAAACGCAGTAAAACAAACAATTTGTTGTGGATATAATGCATCCAATGTATTCCATCAAGTTATCAGGTATTCTTGGTTTATTCACCTGGTCGCTGTTCAAATTTTGAAATAGTATTCATTGAAAAATCGAATGTCCCATTTGAGAAAATCATTTTCTACGATTTTAATTTCGATTTGGTGAGATTTTTCAAGGAATTCGTACATTGAATGTTACCGTTGATAAGAACTGGCCAATAAATAGTCATATAAAAATAGAAATGCCGACGTACCTAATCTGATGAATTTTTGGGTATTTTGGGACATTAAAAAAAATCATATCTGATGTTCCAAAGTAGGCAGAAAAAAAGAAAATGCTTTTATATTTTATTCATTTAAATTTTTTTATATTTTTTTATCTATTTATTTATTTATTTTTGCTCAAAATGTTTGTTTTATTTAGTGAAGCTACAAAAAACCTAAAGCTTGGGCTTCATCCAGGAACCAAAAGGGCTCAGGACTAAATCTAGATACCCTTGTGGCCAAGCATCCCCTTGAATTGTTAAATGGAACAGATCATACGTTTGTCAAATTTCAGCTTGAACATTCCCACAACCACGGATCTATTTTTGGACAGGACTGAGAAAACCGAGAAACTAGGGTGTCCCTAAATTTTCGCTTCGCAAGGCACTGCAAATGGGTACTTAAGCTTAATAAGTGAAAGAGCTCACGAGAAGACCTAATTCGTCAAATTTATTGTAGGGATACAGCCAAAAGATATGGAGAAAAAAGACTAATTTACCTCAGTGAACAGTTTGTTTTTAATAACTGGACCTAATTTCTAAAAAACAATAAATAAATAAATTTTCAAAAAGGACAGAGTTCATTGAGATGAATCAACAGTTTTAAAACAAACCCTGGATTGCATCTAAACGAAAATGTTAGCCAGCAAATGCATCTAACAATGTAGCCGACTTGTAAAATCGTGAATATGTGTCTAGTTTTAATCATAACCTGCAACTTCATGGCAACATACCTGTATGCACTCACATAACTCAGTTCAGGTTAGATGTAGGTAGATATAACTGTCTGATCCTAATGAATATATGCTAACAAATAATCCCAGTTATTTACAACTTTATGTGGGTAGGTACCTAGTAAATAGGTAGGTAGCCATTTCAACTTCACAATCATTTTGTGTAGTCATACATTGCTGCGGTTTTCAAAGGGAGGAGCAATTGATAGTATTTTAATTCTGCATATTCATTTTCCAAGAATGCTATAATAGAAATTTGCGCTTGCTTCATAGTTTATCAAAAATTACCTATTCATACTGGTCGCCATGCATTTCATATCAACTGGGATCTTAGGAGTCTCTTCTTACTATTTGTTCGACCAATTGCAAATCCGTCCTTTACTGGAGCAAATTTCCCTAAATCTATTTCTTGTAAATTTTGAGAATCACGAAATCTTTAGAGTTAGTGGTTCCTCTTTGATGTAGGTACTCAAGAACGCCTATATGTTTAAACATTTTTTAAAACGATACCAAATATCAAGTTCAGGTACCTACCTACCTATTCATTTGAACAATAACAATTCCAAAAATTAATGAACTAGGTGTGAAAGTTCCGAGTAAGCCTACGAGATGTGTAGTTGCTACTTAGCAGTTGAGCTTATAGTATAGAATAATAACATTTTAGAGTTTTAATATTTTAAAATTCTAGTGTCATCTGACCAGAGCTACTACAAAAACCAGAAATCGACGAAACCATCAGTAGAATAACATAGTAAAGCGAAATATTTTTGAAATAATTTTTTTAAAGAAAACATTAGGAAAAATTAATATATACGTAATATTTTGTCTCACTTATTCTGTACTGGCAGTAGTTTTTGATTGGATAGCAGGGTCTGACCAGTATCAACTAGAACAGGTGAGATTTGATGCGCCGAGCAAAGCTTAACACGCATTTGTATTCCCCTTAACGCTTTTTAGCTAGTTAGGTGCCTACCAGATATTCCAGTTGATTTTAAGGATAGCAAAGAAAACATAACCTGCCTAACTTGAAAAGAAATGAAAGAGAAACAAACAGTTTTAGGTTAGTTTGTAATAATTTATTTTGCGATCTTCTATGTTTTTATCCGTTCTAGTTCACCAGGATACCGTCCAGGAGTTCAATGAAATTGATAAATAGACATAGATAGCGCTGTAGGTATGAGAACAAAACCTCTTTTGTTTCAAGTTAGTCAGACATGCTATAATACCAAGATAAAGAACTAAGATAAAAATGAGAGATGCATGTTCCGTTTCATTAAATTGTATTCATTATTATTTGTGCCTACCTGCATAGGAGTCGTATGAGAATTCTGTTGGTGTCGAAATCATCAACATAGAAGGTACCAATATATCATCAATGTAGTAGTATCTACATTAGTTGTGAGTAATTTTGCTCCTTTATCTCCTATTCAACAACGAGAGTGACTGCAAAGCAACCGATTACTCGCTTATCGGTACCTACACCCAAAGGCACACACTAAGTTGGGACAATATTTAAAAAAAAATCCTGTACATTATAAATCCACCTAACATGACCCACTGCGATGGACTCATCGAAATACCTTAGATTGAAGAAAAAAAAAAACTAGTTGAATACATGAATATAATTTAATGTGTTCTTGTGCTGTTACCTCTTCATGTAATGAACAAACATTTTCGAGAGAATTTTATTTTTAACTCATTCAAGTAGATTAAATACGAAGAAAATTATATTATACGTTGAAGTGAAACCATATTTTGGAGAAGAGATAATTATAATATAGAAATTCGTTGTATACCTACACCTGAGAATCAAACAAACAAAATTGAAATAAATAATATGAATGTAAAAGATATTAGAATAGTTATTAAAAATTAAAAGGATGATTTGTGAAATTGTTAAAGTATCTTCTTTTAAAGTGAGCAAAATGTAAGCTATGGTTCGTTAGCGATTACGAATCAGTCAAACACCAAGTAAATGTAAAATGTAGATTTATTTGGAATACACTGAACATAAAACCCGATCAAAAAATTACACGGTTTGTAGTAACGAGCACTGTTATTTTTATACTTCAATGTAAATCTCTAACCAAGGAACAAAATAAAAAAAATGCATGACGGAAAAAATGAATCATAGGTGCTAAGTTTCAATTTTAATGTTTTGTGAATGAAATAGCTAATCGAAAAAATGTCTAAATGATACTCTAATAAAATTGAAGATAACCGGTTAAAACCAGTCTTTTAAGACTAATATTATAGTTAAGTAGCTTGAGTTTGTAAAATGTACAAATAGGTTTATAAATATTGATCACTGGAAAAGGGGAACTGATTCAGCCTTCCTCTTCAAACGATAAAAGCCCGTAATTAGTGGGTAGGTATATTTATTGAAGAGTTCAAGGACGACCTGAAATCATCGTATGCTTATTTCTAATAGTAAAGTAAATCATCGTATGTTATTATTTCTAACTTCATGGAATGAGTTTTTTGAATTGGTTTCGCGGACTGTTAATTTTACTTAATAACTGTAAACTTAGGTACCTACCTACCTAATTGTTTAATTTCGAAAGATATACAATACAACAAGCAATTTATAGTGAAAACCAGTGGACACCTAGGTGTCCAACTCGGAGAAAAACCTATAACATATATGTTTATTAAGCAGGTATTATTATTAGTTACTTGTTTATTATTGGTGTACTAACTGGAATTCAAAGGCAAAAGTTAACAACTCAAATTTAACATTTTGAACTGAAGACGCGTTCTATTTTCAGCATGGCACGGCATAATGAGAATCATCTTAAATGAAAATAACAAGAAAGAGTTGGTATAGAAGGGAAAAAAGTTCCAGTCATGCAGCATGAACGTATGAGCGAATTTTCGTAGATAATCGTACTATAGTATGTTACTTTGTTTTGAAATGTGGCCACTTAGTACAAAGAAATTTTTAACCACAAATTTTATGGCAAATTAACTCACCCTAAATGATATTTTACGATTCAAAACATATTTTATATGTTTATCAATTTTTCAATTTTTTAAATCGGTTTTTCAGAAAATATTAATATAATTTAAGTAACTTCTTCACCTTTTTAAATAATTTTTTAAATGTTATAGTTAATCGTTGAGATAGTTATTTCGATTAAAGTTCTGATAAAAATATAAATTTAACGATTTTTAGACGTTTTTGGTAATTTTTAGTGATTTTTTTAGCACATTTTTTGAAATTTGACCAATTTATTGAGCTCAAAAAGTTTTGGTCAACAAACTCATTCTTTCGATTAGAAAGCTTGATTTTTGGTGCAAGAACTATTTTTATCTCAATCCTAAGGAGAGTTATCGTCTAAAATGACAAATATACATATATATATATATATATATATGGTATATATATATATATATATATGGTATATATATATATATATATATATTTTTTTTTCGAAAAATTTCAATGAAGAAAATAAATTATCAATCATCAATCATCATTTCAATGAAGAAATTTTTTGAAAATTTTTATTTAAATAGCTTCATTTTCTACGAAAATTCGCTAAAAAGGAAGTAACTTTTCTTACCCCCCTCACACAACTTTTGGAGGTGATATGATGTCTTAGGGATGAGGCGTTCTAACCGGAACGGTTTAGTGGAAACCGTTCTACATAGAACGGAACGATGACAACATGTAGATAGAAATAATCCGTTCCGGCAGGAACAGATTGAAATGGCTCCCAGAAAAAATATTTTCTATTTTAGGCACATTTGGATGCTGAAAGAAATATTTCTTGTTTTCAGCAAAACTGAAAGAATTCATAGCAAAGAGGGAATCAACAAGTAGCGGAATAATTGAACTGATTGGAGTAAAGAAAGACTGTAAACTATGGATACCACTCTATTTGTCAAAAAACCCCACATGAAAAATAACCATGAATATTTTACTAGGTACTGAAATATCTATGCATGAATGTGCACGATAACTGACAATTGGAAGAAGAAGAAGCCCCACTTTTGTTCTGGCGTTATACAGGGTGCGGCAGAGAGGACGGATGGTTTTTAAAAAAATCATAAAATAGTTAATTTTTACTCAAAAACAAATTTATTGATGCAATCAGGTTCGCAAGGAAATAGCATTTGAGACAGTCAAGTGTGAAAAATCACATCAGGCATATGGTGGCCGAAATTGTTGATGCAGTGCTGGAGGCGTTCTTGGGCGTTATCTTTAACATACCTCTCTCAACTTGGGCGACTTCCACGCGAATTGCGTCCTTCAATTCGTCCAGAGTTCGGGGCTTGTTCTCATATACTCTTAGCCTTGAGGTGTCCCCATAAGAAAAAATCGCACATGGATAAATCTGGGGACCGAGGAGGCCAATGAACATCGCTAAACCTGGAAATAAGGAGACCAGGGAACAGAGGGCGAATATCGTGCATTGATGCTCTTGCTGTGTGGCCCCATCCTGCTGGAACCACACACGTCGGGTTGAAACACGTCGCCGTCGTAATTCAGGGAAAAAGAAGTTGGTGATCATTACGACGTAGCATTATATTGGAGAGAGTTTATGCGAACTTCCAAGAACGCCTCCAGCACTGCATCAACAATTTCGGCCACCATATGCCTGATGTGATTTTTCACACTTGACTGTCTCAAATGCTATTTCCTTGCGAACCTGATTGCATCAATAAATTTGTTTTTGAGTAAAAATTAACTATTTTATGATTTTTTTAAAACCATCCGTCCTCTCTGCCGCACCCTGTATTATATTATGTCTGGCGCTGTTATAATTTAGTGGAGAGGGGAGTTTTTTATTTTAAATGGGGAGGAGGGCAATTGGCACGCGATGGACTTCCTAAAAGGCCTGTGTTTTTCTCAAGAGGTGGCCGTTGGAACTGCGGAGCCGTTCCGGTAAGTACGCTGCAACCAGTGGGAGCGATTCCAGATTTTTATGGGAACGCCCCATCCCTTCGATGTCTGGGGGAAAAAATTGACATTGAATAGGAACTGGGGAGCGAATAAGAGAAATTATGTGTTGACAACAAATCTGAAGATTTCTTCAAGTAGGTACCTATTGATCACAATAGCTTCTAGACGGTTTGTGAGTTATGTTTGGATTAAATAGAATATGACCCGAAGTGATGAATTACCCCGAAACAGATACAAATTGAAAACAACGTTGTGAACATTGTTCGATATGTTAAGTTATGAGCTTGAAGGTTCCACGTGAAGGGTACACCTATGAGTAAAATCAGGGACCTAACTGAAGAGGATGAGCAGGGTACACACCACAAATATATCATTGGCATTATTTACCTACCACGTGCGTATGTGCAATATAGAGCTTGAGTAACAATTCCAAACATAAAACCCCCTCCTTCAAAACGAATTTCATTTCGAATTTTACATTCGTAATAAAACATAGGTTTGTCAAGTACCTAATTCATTCCCAAACAGCTCTGACTTAATAGCCATTATTAAATGATTTTAGAAAATAAATAGAGACCCAGTTTTGAGTATGATATTTTATAAAACAAGTTCAACGGTCTAATTTATATCGTCAACCAAGCTTGGTTTCATTAGACACCTTCGAAGAATGACGAAATGTCGAGTTTTCAATTAAATTTCAATATTTATAAAAGTAAGGGACATTCTTCTAGCCCAAATTCTGAATTTTGAGCTAAAAATTTGAACTAAGTCAAAATGTGTTCATGTGAAGGCCCAAAAGCCTGATTATTCAGATGTTAACAAATATAGTGTCATTACATTTATTAAACTTTTTCTTGTTTGTTGAGCTTATAATAGTAAACCTCATAACCGATAAATTAACGAAAGAATCCATTAATATTGAGGCTTTTGGTTATAATATCGTCGTGATTTGGTATATAAGCCAAAAAGTACCTAACTGGCATAATGATATTAAGACATTTAATAATATACCTCTTCCTGATATTTTCAAGTTTTGTTAAAAGTATCACAGTGCTAATAAGCGAGATAATGACAACTGCGTAGAGTATAATTAAGTTGATGTGTACCTACGTTTAAAAAATGCATAGCTGTAAAGTTGTTATCATAAATTATATTATTTGAGCTCTAATTTCGTTATGCATAATGTAGTAAATAGTCGACAAACTACAGAATGTAAAATCTAATTATTTTTTAATGAATAAAATGAAAAGTAAAAACTTATGAGTAAAGAAAAATTATAGCAACACTAGTTTTATTGTATATCCTGCTATACCTACCTATATTCAAAAACACGAACTATTATGAACCATTTGAGTAGCAAAACTTGTGTAGGTATGTAACTAGATTTGAATTTTAAATATACCCTATTTCTATAATTAAAAAAAAAGAATTTTTAAAATACAACGAGAGAACTTAGTAGGTAGGTAGATAATATATCTCTACTCAACGATGATTTAATGAAAAAGACTTAGTAGGTAGATACCTCAGTAGTGCATGGAAGCTGCCTTGATGCCTATTTTGTCGTGGCAAGATGGACTAGTCTTTATGCAATTCTTGCAATATTTTCATCGTGGTGACAAAATTCTTATGCAGCCTTATGAGGCTGCATGCCTCGAAAGGGACATAATTGGGTCCTAATGAAAGCAAGATATGTGACGACAGCAACTTGAGAAACAATTCGGCTCAATGGGAAATTGCCCTGGTTCGGGGCATGCCACTTCAATTGAGGATTGTGATGCAGGTTAACTCACTGCTCCCAAAGACCAAGTTTTCAAAACTGCTTTACAAAAATGTTTTCGAGGATAACTCACCTTGGAGGAAACTGGTTAGATAAATTGTTGACACACCAACTTTCAAAGCACGAAAGACCACAACGATTAAGCAGGTGTTGTTGGGCACTGAGGTGTTGTGCTCAGTAAGCACACTGAGTCGACTCCAATAACAAGGAATTATTATGACCCCAAGGAGCAGGAATCGGACCATCGGTCTTCCTTCTGAAAGATATACCTATCCATGTCATCTTCACAACATTAGGGCGCGTCAAACCTCAGGAACATCAGAGGTCTCATTCAAAAAGAAAATCAAGATTCCATGGTGACTCGTCCTCAAGGACCGGCTATCAGATGAACGAAACGAAAGCCTCACATATCCTTGAATGTGGCTCCCATAAACTCTCACCAATTTCACCGCAGCATCCACTAATGATCTTCTATAGACCTTTCGAGTTATGACACTCTTAAGGTCACTGCACACTGAGCAGGTACAGGACATGAACAGGACGGGGCATTTATATACCTAATTTACCCTAACAACAGCGGCACCGTTCCTTACTATGCCCCTTTGCACACCAGCCATGGCACGGGAAAGTGACAGCCTGGGCCAGACAACGGACGGGAAACGCCGCAATCGCTCCCAGAGCGAAAAACGCTGTATTCTGGAGCCAGAAGTTCCCGTCATGTACCTGCCCCTGTCCTGCCTAATGAGCAGATGGACTAAGACGGGACGGCTGCCACGGTTAAAGTAAATTTGGTATATACATTTCCTGTCCTGTTCCTACCTAATATGCAGGGACCTTCAAGGTGGATGTTTGTCTTTTTCCTAGCCCCAAGCAGAATGATAGACAAACGGAACATGGCAAAGCTTAAAACTCCCATCTTCCCCGAAGACAATTTCTGTATGAAGTGGTCGAGTTGAATGCAAAGGATTGTTCTAGTAGAAATCTTAACTACTAACCATGTGAGAAAACACTCACCATAACTCACCCGTCGATTTCTTGCTAATTCTCTTTTGATCGTAAATTCGTTCTCGTTGACTCCAAATCACCACTCACTTCTCTCGCGAGGAAGATACCTACTACAAAGAGTGATGCCCCAGAAGCTAAGTATATGCTAGTAGATCTTTCACAAAATAATTGATATTGAAATCATAGATTTGTACTGAAGGATGGTTGGTTTCCATTGTGGAAAATGGTAGGACTTCCATTTCGGATTGCTAATTAAGTAATTAGGTATAGGTACCTATTTGTTCTGTTTAATTGTGAAGGAGTCAGGTAGGTATTTAGGTTTAGTGTAAGTAAATGTACACGATAATCACCTACCTTAAAATCAGTCTGCAGCGTCATTACACAGTCGAGAACAGCTCCTCCGATCACCACGACCTTGGAAAAATGGATTTTCAGCACATTTAAACCACAATTTCAATTGGGCTACAACAATTGATCAAACTAGAGCAATACTTATCTAAATCAATAGACCAAGACATTACACTAACTTACATATCTACCTCTTATCAATTTATTACAATTTGATGGTCAAGGGTTTGATGAAATCTACTGAATTCAGCCCTTGGTTCAGCACTTTCCCAAACCCCTTTTGCATTTCCCCTCTAACGTTCAACTGTTTTTCCTTCAAGTGATTCGAATATGATTACGTACTACCTCTCCCTTCACTGAACTAACTTAACTACCTTACAGAACTTAGATTTTCAATTTCGGTATCCAATATCCCCTGGAAGCATGCACAGGTTTAACCCTTAGAAACAATGTTTTCTTTCTAAATTGCATGTTGCTTCTTGAGCTCTTGAATTTGACTCAATAATCTTTACCTACTATTATAATAACGAATAAATTAGGTATTAACCCGCGAAAGGTGACACAAGCGATTTTTTCGCACTCCAAAACTATCTGATTCATATCTGAATCTGATTCATAAAATAGTAATGCTTCAGTGAGTAATTCCCTAATAAAACCTACCAAGGATATTAGAGAAATTTACCTACATATACTATTGTAAAATCACAACACTGAGGTTTTTCTTAGTTTATCATTGTTTTCGGTTCTTTAAAATGCTTCATTACGCTTCTTTCACATGATCGCCAAAGAGATGAGCAGTCTCCCAAACAGAATTACTCAGGTTGAGACATCAAATTCCAAACTTCTTGAGCACAAAGTATATCACAGCCAGCCTAAGCAATTCCTAACTAGTGGAAGTTTGCTGGAACCACTATACCACTGTCAGCCCATTTCATCAGAGCCAACAAGAAATAAAAGTAAATAAGACAAATAGGAATAAACAGTGAAATAAGTAACCTTGATCCGTTTACCACAGAGAAGAAATCCAATTTATCAAACATATTAGACCAAGCGCCACGTGTTATATTACGGATTGATATGAACACTATGCAGATCAGAACTACCTAACGAAATAAGAAACCAATCAAAATAACAACTTAATGGGATAACAGATCTTAGGAAATTATTCAATTTAAAAATAAAAAATACCAAATTACCAGCATATAGTGACATTTTTGCAAATTTTGAAGCTTACCTTTTCGTGTTCTCCCTTGGTGTTCATACTTCCAAGTATCACACCTCTGAAACATCACATAAACTAAAATAAAAAGAAGTGTAGCAATTTTTGTAGCAAAAAGCATTTTATAAGCAATTTTCAGCGAAAAAACCATGACAGTGAATTCTCAGTTCAGTAGCTAGTTAATAGTTTGGTATTTTGGATTTTACAAAATCAACCAAAACATTCGAAAAACATGACAAACTCATTCCCAGGCATACATGTCAGGTAGAAAGTATCCGGTAGGATTTCATGGGTTAAAACATAGGGTTGCCAACAATATACACACCAATTATTTTAACAATGGGAGTAAAAAATGTCGGAGTATATAGGTAATGAGCTATACGAGGTCATTGCTACAACTTTTGAATAGAAGAATAGTACCTATGTAACTACTATTGAATACAACAAATATTCAGCAAATTAAGAGGTAATTATAACTAGCACTTTATTGCAATAAGCAGCTATGATTCACAGTTGACAGGCCAAGCGTCCAAGTTCTTAGTTATTACACATCGGATGTCTATGCCTTCAACAAGTTTGAATCCCAAAATCATACTAGCGTGCTGGCTCGAAAGGGATCACGCTTAAAAGTAAGGGCCAAACTTACTGCGCCAAATGTAACTGACCGAAAATATTTGATACCTCAACAGAGTTCAACTCATGCCTTTTAATTCTTTTAGAATGAAGTTCTTATACACAAGTGCTTATACGAAGTACACCACTGTGGCCGAAGTCATCAAACCTCTTCGAACGCAGGTTTCCTTGAACATAACACAAGATACTAAAAAACAGAAAATTACTTTGCAATTCGATAAGTATGACTATTTTCATAAACGGATTGGATTTACAATATATAGGATAAACGTCAAAATTAGATAAGGCATTTCACTCTCATTTTATGTTTTTAAAAAACTTGCAAGATGCATAAAGTTCTTTTTCAAAAAGGAATCACTTGATGCATTTTTGAGACAGGTGGAAAGGAGAGTCAATGGGGACAATAGTCATCTGTGTGTACGAGTTGTAATGGTTTATAACCGTGCGTACGTACTCTTCAACTGGAATTCCCAGTGGTGTTTCAGGAAACTCAAAGCCTGACTGGATCTTATTTCAAATGAACAGCTGATGGTGTTAGGGGTTATGTTCAAGGAAAACTTTCACAGTCGAAGAGATTTGATTAAATCGATCTCGGTAGCGCAGTTGGATAAAGCCCGGTCGGTAAATAACTTACTTCTCTCTCATAAAAAGTAAAAGCCTGAGTTCGAACTCTGTGAGATATCAAATATTTATGGGCTGTTACATTTGGCGCAGGACAGTAGGACCCAGACTTCAATACAAAAAAGTCCCTCTCGAGCCAGACTGTTAACATCACATTCCCTGGCATAGATCTTTCACTTCCTCACGCACTTGAATCAAAGCACATGGTGAGACTTGACTGTGACTTCTTCCAGCGAGCATCTGCTGAGCCGAGGCGGCTGATATTTCACTCCGAGGAAATGTTACGTTCAAGGAAAAATCTCGCAAGTGAAGAGGTTTAATAAAATCGGCCTCCGCAGTACAGTTGGATAAAGATAAAGCACAGAAGGTTTTAAAAAACAGTCTCTTTCAAGAAGGTAAAGGCCAAAGTTCGAAATCTGACGAAGTATCAAATATTTCTAGAACTTTACAAAGTTATCGCATTCTTGATTTTCTTGGTGATTACGAAAAGTATAACATCATAATTTAAAATATCTAAAAGTTCCAGTCATGCAGCATGACCTATTAGCAAATTTTCCTAAGTTAGGTATCGATTATATTATATTAAATTTAATGGAATCATAAAACGCTGGACCCCCTAATCTATACTCGGCGCTTCGCGCCTCGCCGGATCTTTTCTCTTTTCTACTGCGTAGAAAACGAGGATAATTTGCTATGCAATTCTTAGCCTGAATCAACTTAGTTTTGGAATGTAGCCAGGTACGTAAGGAGAGGGAAATTGGTAGCTTGAAATTTGAACATTTATCACATAAATCAAGCGCTTTCCAACGAGTGGCGAACGATTTTTGTGCGATGAAAAACTGGGTTGTACGTGAAAAACACTAAAATTGTGACACAATCTATAGCAACTAGGTACTCAACTACTTGGTTGTACGTGAAAATCATCTTTAATTTCGTTTGGGACGTTACAAAAAAAATTATTGGGGGTCGGCCTAAGAATTGCATAGCAATTAATATATATTAATTGCTATGCAATCATCGCACAAAAATCGTTCGCCACTCGTTGGAAAGCGCTTGATTTATGTGATAAATGTTCACATTTCAAGCTACCAATTTCCCTCTCCTTACGTACCTGGCTACATTCCAAAACTAAGTTGATTCAGGCTAAGAATTGCATAGCAAATTATCCTCGCGCAAAGATACGGCGAGGCGCGAAGCGCCCTATAATTAATCACTATATATATATATATATATATATATATATATACTCGGCCCTTCGGACCTCGCAAGGGGCTCCGCCCCCTGGACCCCTCTAATCTATACTCGGCGCTTCGCGCCTCGCCGGATCTTTTCTCTTTTCTACTGTGTAGAAAACGAGGATAATTTGCTATGCAATTCGTCTCGCGAGAAAAAAAAAATTAAAAAAATGTCAGGCCTGGCCGGGATTCGAACCCACAACCTTCGTCTCACGAGAAAAAAAAAAAATTTCAGGCCTGGCCGGGATTCGAACCCACAACCTTCGTCTCACGAGAAAAAAAAAATTTTTTTTCAGGCCTGGCCGGGATTCGAACCCACGACCTCTCGCTTCCCATCTCGGGACAAAAAACGTTACACAAAAAAAGTGGACATTTTAAAAAAATTATTGGGGGTCGGCCTAAGAATTGCATAGCAATTAATATAGTGATTAAAATTTATTTATGTAGTACCAGCTTGGAGGTCTACATATTCTAGGATTATATATTCTAGGATGACATTGCGCCTTAATTTCAGGTGAGGTTTATTTAGGTATATGATGGTGAAACAATAGGTTTTCCTTGTATAGAAAAGGCATCCCTTCCTCAGATCCCATCTCAGGGGCATCACTTTGACACCTTTATGGTTTTTTGACGGGGTTTGAAGTATTGAGAATGTGCCTCTCTTCCTGGAGGAGCGATGCTAGCACCAATCCGGTTCTATTGGCGTTAGGTGCCGGGGTATGTGGGTTTTTCCTATATCATTTTCAGGAGTAGTACTAAAAGGAGTTTTTGTTTGGGAAGAAGTTATTTTAAATTTTCCACTATTAGGTGAGAATAAACAAAAAACCCTTTCCTTTTAGCAAAAGTCTTTCGTTTTTTCTCACCTGATAGAGGTAAATGGCATGGGAAGCCTTTTCTATGGAAGGAAAACCTCTTGTTTCACCCATAAATACCTACAGGGTGGGCCCCGGGAACAGACCCAAAAGTGGGGCACCCTTGCGCCGCCCAGGGTAGGGGTAGGAAGCTCTGTGAGGGCTCATTCGAACCTTTATATGATGCCTTTTAGTTACCATCATGGATCAGTGGGATGTGGTTCATCGTGTATTTGCTTACACAAATCGATAGTTGCGGTGCAGCGTGCTTTCATAATCAGATTCAACCTTGGACGTTGTGGAGTTGTTCCCACTAGGAAAACAATTATGAGATGGGTCACAGCTTTTCGCTCGACATGGAACATTATGAACAGAAAACCACCTGGCCCTGCACGGACAGTGATAACCCCAGAGAACACGGTAAAGGTAGCTGTTCTCCAGAGCCCAGAGCGTTCTGTGCGCAAACAAGCTCAAGCCCTGCAAATTAAACGCACGTCAGTTCGACGAATCATTAAAAAAGAACCAAAGTTTCATCCATACAAGTTGGCCATTGTTCAACAGTTGAAACCTAGTGATTACCCTCAGCATTCTTCATTTGCACTACAGATGCTCTCGTTGTTCAAAGTGAATGATGATATGGTGCTGTTGATGAGTGATGAGGCGCACTTTCACCTCAACGGTTTTGTTAATGGGCAAAATTGCCGATATTATGCTGCAGAAAACCCTCAGTCTCCACGAACGGCCCCTGCACAGCCCTAAAGTTACTGTTTGGTGTGCCGTCTCAAGGAAATTCATCATCGGTCCCTTCTTTTTTGAGGAACAAGGAATCACCGTGACTGTCAATTCTAACCGCTACATTGAAATACTGACCAACTTGTAGCTGAAGAAGGGCATGGAAATGAAAGGCGGTGGAGCCTTTAGACAATTCGTCAAGAAACTTCAATAAAACAGCTTCAACTAAATAGGTACCATAACTTACATTTAAAAACTTTTTTTATAAATTAAGGTTAAGTAGGTGTAATAAATTGTTTTTACCAAGTTAGTTATAAATCAAAACTTCGGAATAGTAAAATCTGTCAATTGACTTTTATTCTAAAGCAGGTAGGTAATATAAATTTTACATTTTCATCGCCAGTTGGTAGGATTGTGAATAATGTATTATCGTCATTATTCAGAATACCTGTAGGGTAGGTAGGCCTATTACCTAGTAACCCACTGTCACATTAAAAAAGTTTTGGTACTTGATTCGTGTCGTCATAAAATCACCTTTGTCGAGATTCGAAGAGCTTTTGGTATTCGACCGCAACTTGAGCACCGACTTGAGCGTTATTTTTTATAAGGGCAATATCTATATTAACCATGTTAAGGAAATCAAAGTGATCTGCAAACCGTAAATCGAAAAAATACTTGATCAAAATGTTGAAAGTTATTTAAGATAAATAAAAACCCTCAATATTCAATTGATTAGAAAAGATTACATTATCAACAGAAAGGATACTTGATTTTAAACTCTTTCCTGCAGTTATTTGTCCTACACGTTCTAGCACGAAAGGTGTAATTTCCTTTCCATGAAGTCCAGCATTTTCTGCTTCTTCCAAAGCTAAATTGATTGAAGTATCCATAATTTCTCCTGAAAAAAAAAAAAAATAGACAATTTTTTTGTAAATCTCTTATTGATATTGTCATCTAATGTAAATGTAGGAAAATTTCGATACAGCCTGAATCAAATTTTCAAAATAACGTAACAACTTACTATCGATGGAAAAAGGTTTAGGTATAGGCACAGCCAAAAGTATCCCAGATCCTATGCCCAGCTCGATGGATTGAAACAGGACCTTGGCTGCTTCTGCAGGCTTTGTAACATGGTAGGGTGCCATGAAACCTGATTTTTCACAGTAAAAAGCTGGAAAATGTTTGGATGGTCCATAGCTTATGACACAAACACCTTGTGTTTCCTGTAGGCAAATTACCAGAAGATATTATGCACAGTATACTTCTTTATGTTTTCAAATAAGAGTTATTGCAGTAAGGTACATGGTTTGTTTCTAAACTTTTTGAACAACTTACTAGATATTCCAACGTTCTCTCAATATCCAGAATACTTTTTACCCCGCTGGAAACCACCATTATAGGCTGCCGGCCCATTTCTACCAAGTCAGCGCTAATGTCCAACGTACTTTCTCCTTGTCTGTGAACCCCTCCTACTCCTCCTAAATAATAAACACTGTGGTAAACATACAAGCTAAGGAATTCCAAATAAGCTATATCCTCTAGACAAGAAAAATGCATCAATTTGATGAGCAATGACTTAATATTTACAATTTTCACCTAAAAATGACAACTTAAAACGTTCGACCACATAAAAATATTGACACAAACAGTAATTTTGGGCCTTGAAGAAATTATGGAATTTGTTTTGGCAAGATGATGTTAGAAAGGCCATACTCCATCCCTGAGGTTGAATAACTCTGTTGAATATGTTAAGAAATATTTAATCCCAAATTTCAATAAGTACCAAGTAAATTTTATCCCTGCAATTCAACCTTTACTCGTTTATTCCTTTGGAACTCGTGGTAAGCATAATAGATATTCAAATCAAAAGATTTTTCATTGCCAAACCAAGTATAAACTGGTATAAAAGTAGTGAACAGAGTGAAGAAAAAAAGTGCATAAACAAATTGCAAAATATTTTTGGGTAACAATCACCAATGAAATGGATAACCTTCAGGTTTTCCTTCCCCCACGCACTCTCTTGCAATGTGGTTTAATCTATATGGATGGTATTACATAACTACCTTATGTCAACATAAATGATTTCCTCAATATATTACCTGTGACAAAGACTTTAATTCCAACGTAGCTCGCAATCATCAAGGTGCCAGAAACTGTTGTACCACCATTGAGATTCTGTAACACAAAAATGTTCTCTAGTGAGTAGCGCCAAGGAAATTATGGAAAACATTCTATAATGCTAAGAAAAATGACGACTCTTCAGGTATGTTGGGAAGGAGGACGTGAATGTAGTGATACTTTGTTCAAAATCCCCACTAAGAGTCTTAATTTAGATCCTGAATTTAATAGTATATGAGCCAACAGTAGCCAGTGTGCCATGTGCATATCCCACAGTGGAATTCTTGTTTCTATACAGCGTCCATTGTATATATTTATAATTCAGGACGTAAATTGATACAGTTAGCTCTTACTGTGTTTTCCGTAGGATTGGAATGCTAAATTCTTATTGATCTTCTTTTACCATATCTTGATTCAAGCTTTTTTCCACAAGCTTAGTTTTTCGGTTTCCGAATTGGGATTAATTGAAAGGATGGGTTTTTGAACTTTGTCAAACAACTCATCACTTGGATCGAATTAAACTAATTCACGATTAAAAGATTCATGTTAAGGAACCCATTCTTGGTAAGGGCGGAATATTCTTGAATTTGGTTCTGTGGAAAAAGCAGTATGACAAATATATTTCTGAATTTGAGCTACTATAAAGAGAGTTTTCATGAACAATGGGTTCACTGTTACAGAGGGTTACTGAATGATTTGCATACCTAACTCTATCTGCATAGACATTCTCCTGTGGAGTTATTTGAAGTCAAGTATGTAATGAACTTAGGCGCCTGGTGGTGCAATGGGGGCCTAAATCCACACTCATAGTTAGAGAAGAGATTTGACAGTACCATAAGAGATACAAATCGTACTAATAGCATATATGCTACGTTCGGAAAAGTAATTTTTTCCAGTTCTAGGATCACCCATCCATCGCCAAACGCGGGCTTTCGAAAACACGGGAATAACCGCCCGACGCCCGTTGGGAAACAACGGAGCGCCGGCAGCGCATTCTCTCTCGCGGGAACTGTCACACCCCCCCCCCCCCTTAAAAAACATACTTGATTGAAGAGCAAGTATGTAAACTAGGTGGAATAGTTTACTGGTTGAGAACTGATGCTCACTAATAAATAGCTGCATTGGCGATTGAGGATAAAAAGGTGAAATTAAAACGGGATGGATTGTCAATGAATCTTCATATGAAGTATTCATTAGGTAGTTAACCCCCGCTCAACTTTGGAGACTTACAGTGGAAGGTGCCCATTAAGAGGGCTTATGAAATAGGGAACGATGCCCTGGGTTCGGGAACAATGCCCTTGAAAATTAAGTATGTTAAATAGAAATAATATGAGGGGAAAAATTGAGAAATTAATAATCAAGAACCAATGAAAGTATTTATGTATCCAAGGGAGTATAATGGGTATTCCTTCTGGAAACCCGGGCCATGTTTCTTCTGAAACATTAACGCCCCAAAAATAGTGGATCGGATTCCTAGGCGTCAGCCGTGCATAATCCTAACCACGCTCTGCTACCATGTAAGGGACTTAGGCGCCCCGTAGTGCAATAGGGGCCTAAATCCACACTCATAGATAGAGAGGGGTGTGACAGTACCATAAGAGATACAACTCGTACTAATAGCATATATGCTACGTTTGGAGAAGATAGGTTTTCCAGTTCTAGGATCACCCATCCATCGCCAAACGCGGGCTTTCGAAAACACGGGAAGAAGCGCCCGACGCCTGTTGGGAAACAACGGAGCGACGGCAGCGCATTCCCTTGGATCTTGCGGGAACTGTCACAAGTAATTGGTATTACCTCGTAGTTGTACAAATGGAACCTAAAAATTGAATCAACTCTCGACTCTTCTAATCTTATGACAATCTGTTATTTTCAAACTAAACCCCTGAAGTCGAAGAGGTAAGCTTACAAAGGCCTTGGAGGCGCAGTTTACCAAAGCGTTTGTCTATAAATAAACTACTTCCTAAAAGAAGGTAAATACGAGTTCCAACTCTGTCGAGGTATCTATTTTTAGGCTGTTAAAATTTAGCGCAGGACAGTAGGACCCACACTTGAATAAGTAATATAGCCCCTCGAGCCAACATGTAAAGCAGATGTTTCACTTTCTCACTCTCTCACTCTCCCAGCGAGCAATTGGTGAGCCAATGGCCTAAAGTTTCACTTCGTTGTTTGTTTGACCCAAAATCAGGGTCAGCGACAAACAATGAACAGCGGGATCGGGTCAGTGACCCGTTCTAGCTCCAGTATGCACGGTGTCTACAGAAATTATGGGACAAACTCAAGGAATCGATTTTAGAGCTCATTTCTGATCGAAAGTTGCTCCTAGAGATTTGTTTTTACACGCTTTGTTTTCAAGTTATTCAATTTATAAGACTTTTTTCGTGTTATGTACCTTATTGACATTAAAACTAGACAGCCAAAACACTAGACAGTAAACAGTAAACTCAAAACTGAGAACACCTATGGAAAGACCGTTAAATTACCTATAACCCTGATATAAAGTAAAGTTGTTTTAGTTAGTGTTAATTGGTTTAAAAAAAGGCCAAAGTACATAGGTAATTAGAACAAAATATTTAAAATCGACGTTTTTCTTTCCGTTTTTTCTGCTACCACTATGGGGATTTATCGGAGTGCACTCTTCGGAAAGAACTTCCTCAAACTATCAGCTTTTGAATGGTATAGTCAATTTTACTTTTACTTTGCTAATTGAAAGAGAAAAGTGTGTTTGTATGTTGAAAAACGTGGTTTGTTTCTATGAAATCAAGGGTTTTTGTGAAAAATTACCCTGTAAGAAAATACGAGTTTGGGACCTGTTTCTACGTATTTTTTCATGCTGAATCGAATGGTAATACTCGCAAATCTCCCCAACTCCGTTATAACCGAGTTTTACACTTCAACTCACGAGTTTTTAGTTGATTTGTTACTATGCTCAATTTCATGTGTTTTTAAGGGTAAAACTAGTTAGTTAAAGTGAAAAACTCGGTTTTAACGGAGTTGGGGAGATCTGAAAGTGTTACCATTCGATTCAGCGTGAAAAAATACGTAGAAACCGTATTTTAATAGAGGGTCATTTTCACAAAAACCCTCAATTTCATAGAAATCAACATACGAACACTTTTCTCCCCCGATTAGCAAAGTGAAATTGACTATACCGTTCAAAAGCTGACAGTTCAAGGAAGGATTTCCGAAGAGTGCACGCCGATAAATCCCCAAACCAGTAGCAAAAAAACGGGAGGAAAAACTTAGATTTTAAATATTTTTTCTAATTTTGTTCTTTGGCCTTTTTTTAACCAATTAAAAATAACTAAAACAACTTTACTTTATATCAGGGTTATAGGAAATTTAACGGTCTTTCCAAAGGTGTTCTTAGTTTTGAGTTTACTGTGATTCTAGGGGGAGTTATGGCCGTTTTAATGTCATAAGGTACAAAACACGAAAAAAATCTTAAAAATTGAATAACATGAAAACAAAGCGTTTAAAAAGAAATCTCTAGGAGCAACTTTCGATCAGAAATGAGCTTTAAAATCGATTCCTCGAGTTTGTCCCACAATTTCTGTAGACACCCTGTATAAAGGAGTCAGAAAATTGGTGTTCATTGTGAAACCATTCAATTTGAAAATTTGGTTTCCTAGAGTATTATATAAACTAATTAGCCTTGGTTACTTCAACAACCTACTAGATAGTTTATTGTTTTGCCTGTTTAATAACCTTGGTAATTTTTTCAAGTACCAATCCCACCTCCGAGGATGGATTTCTGGCACCAAATCGAGAGCTTGGAAGCACTTGAACGGATCAGATTGATTCATCCCAAGCAATCAGTTCTTGAACTGAAAAAATTCAATAAGTCGACCCATCATAACACTTCAAGGTTGGACCCTCGAGAACTCATTTAACAAGTTGACTGCTTCTCCAAAAACCACACTCCTCGTGGGTCTGAAGGAATTTCGACATCCCTGTCCATCGAGAGGCACCATGAGGTAACCGGTTTGATGACCTGTCCATCGTGACGCAGTGGACGTATTAAGGTGCGTGAAACATAGTATTCTAGTAAGTAGTTTTAACTTGGATGTCCACCTCCATTTCTTAGACTTAATATCTCCTTAGAGTATAAATAAGATGGAATAGCAAAGGGAGCTTATCAATCTAAGAGATACCAACCTAACAAATATGCATAGTGTATTTATTATTATTATTATTATTATTTATTACTATTATTATTTATTTATTTTTATTGGAGTTGGTGAAATATTTCACGCACTGACAACGAGGCTGGGCTTTCTCGTCCTTTGTGTCGGGCTCACCACATAGTCACATAGTGGCATACCAACTAAAACACCCACCCTCTAGCTCTTATGGAGAATTGTCCCTTGACTACTTTTTGTATGACTTCATTACAGCTCTCTTGATAGCCTGCTATTCTGGCTTTCCTTCTATTCTATTTCCCATTCTCTATTCGTCTCTTAGGCTTTCAGGACTGTTATCACAAATCCCACCACTGCGTTCTAGTTTTCTCTAGGCTCAGCCATCTTTCCATTAATCGTTCCGTGGTCCATTTCGCCTATTTCTCCTCTTACATAACGCATTTAAGATGCACAATGTTGCCACTGCTGTAAAGACTGGTTGGTGAATTACCGGCATTTTTATGAAACTCCTGTAGTCATTTTATTGACTGCGATAAATACTGTAACCTTCTGTTTATTGTTCCACTCTTCAATTAAATATGACTTCACCAACTCCAAGTCCTCCCCAAAGTCTATTCCAACTGTCTTACAGACCCTAAATTAATTCTGTGACAAGATCAAATTATTCCCCCGTGAAATCGTGCTGCGTGTTTGTTTAATAAAGTTCTGTCGAACCCGTATTCTGAATCTATATAAAGGAGCAGATAAACGTACACGATGCCAAAAAGACAAAATTTGGCTTTAATATGCTGCCTTTACGTCTGGCTTAGACCATGAAGGAACAATGATGAAATTTTTGGGATTTCATGGTATTTGGCATTATTGAAAGTGAGTACCTGATGAATACCAAATTGGCTTAGAGGGTTATTCACCAACCAATGCGACTGCAACACATTCTAGCGGTATTCATGGCCCATTTCGAAATTCGAATTCATTGGACAGTGTGGTTTCATGAGGCTCCCTCATTGAATAATCGAAAATCTAAATGCTAAGTAGCCCCCTTGCTTGGGGGTTACCCACGTATTCATTTTATACTTTTAAATGAAAATAGATTCAATGGACCATGAATACCCTTACTATGACACCCCCCCCCCCCCCTGGAATTGGGTGGTGTGTTTAATTAACAAGGCTCTGTTGAATAAAGACACTGTTCAGAACCTTTAGAAAGGAGCAGATGTACACAAAGCCTGAAAAGACAGAATGTGGTCTAAAGTGCTGTCTCTGCAACTGGCCTAGACCATGAGGTGACCATAATGTATTTTTTTTAGTTCCAAGGTATTTGGCATTGTTGAGGTAATATATATGAGCCAATGGGTCTTCGAACTAACTTTGTCCACCACTAGGAGCACTGGGGGTCAAAGACCTAAGGAATAGATGACTTTCCATTTGTGGATACCTTGCATCACCCCTTTTCACACAACAATTCATTCCTCGCACCATCAACCTCATCAATACTGGGAGAGTGTCCACCATGCCTGAAGGACACTGCCTGAATCAAACTACGTCTACCAAAATGAATTTAAAATAATATGAAGTCGAATGGAGCAAATTACATGACTTAGTACGTAAGGGAAATCTCTTCTAGAAGTTTTCACAGCACTTGACGAAGGATTTGACAACAATTCGAGTTCTTTCCGCTCCAGACCAATCTTGACGCGACCATTGAGTATACCGATCGTTGCTGGAATAGCCCCCTGATCTCTAATGATGGATTCTACGGACAGAGCAGTTTCAAAGTTGTGAGGATGAGGCATGCCATGAGTGATTATCGTGGACTCCAAGGCTACAACCGGCTTGTTGGAATCCAAAGCAGCGCGAACTTCCGGCGAAAAATCGCACACGCGAGATATCACTTTCGTCGAAGCGAATCTTCGGATATTTTTAAATATTGAAACCGTCAACATAATAACAGTTTTACAGATTTCAGAAAGTTAAGCAACATAAAACCACCAAAACTACCCTTCATGCAAGTTTAGAACATTATAATTACGAACAACTCCCCACGATATTAAAAAAAACACTTCATTAAACCCGACGTGGCCACTTAACCCGCGTGTAAAATAAAGAACAAAAAATAATTCAGTCAGATAAGATACAATAAACTGTCATTTATATCTAAAACACGAATGAAGAAAGAAATTACACGTCTCACGTTTGTTTGTTTACATTTCAGATAACAAGCAAGAAAGCGCGCAACTTGAAATGATAAGCATGTGTTACTAATTTTGAATAATATAGTTAATTGTTTCGCTTTAATGTACACGATTGTAAGGTTATAGTACAGCTTGGTTGGACATTAACAATATCAATTTGATTCGTATTAATATTTCAGATATTTTTGAATTTTACAACACAGATAGACTTCTCATTTCGTTGTATATGATTTTCGAGGAACTTCAATAGATGGTAAGCGACCATAATCTGAATGGTTCAACACGGCAGTGTATTCTCGACAACAATGAGAGAACAACAACCACATGGAGAGATAAATCCAATAACATCCATACATTTCCATGACAACGGAACATCTAATTTTCTCTTGTTTCTTGTCCTGTATGTTGTCTGAAATCACAAACCTTGCCTTTACTTTCAGCTCAGAACACTGTACAGTTGCATTCGGGATTTTAGTTGAGACTCTAGAGAGATGTTTATTTATATTTATGATGTTTAGTTTATTAATGCGCCCGGTCTTGAGATTGTATCTCTTTTAGGAATTGGCTGTGTATGAGTGTTTACAAAGTAAATACTTTCATTTTTCGGTTTATAAACGAATTTTCCAGAATTTAGGTAATCTTATCCCGAGACAAAGAACGATGCTGTGATATTACGTTAATTTTAGCTAAGTTATTTGTGTGTTCAGTGAGTAGTGACAACGAGAATCTTCGACGTGCTCCTCGTAGTTTTGCTGTCAGCGGAAGACGATGGCAGATAGGAAGAAAAAATTTTTGTGTTGCTCATCCTGGAGACTCTGTTTTCATGTTGTGGACATCATTTGGCTGTCATTAATTTTATTATTTCAAGGCACAGTGATGAATGCCTACATCATCAATCATTACAATGACTCGAACACTCCGTATTTCTTTTTTGTCGCAGACTTTCTGTGTCTAGCCACTTTTATTGGCACTCTCGCCACTTCTTACAATTATCTGAGAAAGGTGTCTGCAGTCGAGGAATTGGCCATTTCTCGGATGCGAGGAAATCCCCAGGAAATATCTCATTTCGGCTTGCTTCCACTCTCTTACGTTTCGTGGCTGTTCTACGTCGCTGTCCTGGTCACAAAGATAGTTGTAATATTTTCTAGGCAACCTCTTCTCCGTTCTTTGGTACCTAAGGATTTTTTTGGCCCTCAGCTGCTGAAGGTATGTAAATTTTAATATGCAGATTTTCTTTCGTAAAATTTGAATTTATATCAACTACCTCACAACAATTATTGAAAATTTCCAATCATGCAGCATGATTTAAATTGTTTTGAAATTTGAGAACTTTGAGAGGATCACACAAAACTTATTCTGAATATTAATAGTCCGGTATTCATTAGAAATTAGGGATGTCTACCTTTTTTCTTCATATTTTAATAAATGTTCAGCGATTCTTGTAGAAAATTGAGCTATTACGATGGCCCAAAAGATTTCGATAGCCTAATTTCCTTTTAAAAAAAACTCGTCTTTCCGCGCCTCGCCAGGGGTCAAGCCCCCTGGACCCCCAGTTTCCTCTATTTACATAATTCGAATGAAATGATTGAAACACAGAATGTGTTTTAGCTCACGCGTGTCACACAAACCCGCGAAACCCACATATATGAAGAGATAATTTTTACTCAGATTTTGTGGTGTATCTTATCTCTAGATGTCAAGTTGTTTTATTTATTTATTTATCACCAGCGCCATATTTGGAAACTCCTCTTCATAAAGGCCGTATCACACTAGCATTTTTTCCGCATTTTTTCTGCGTTTTTAACGCAAAAACGTGAAGAAGAAGAAGTGCGTTTTTCCAAGGTCAGCTTTTTCGACCATTGCGCATCCTGGCGGAGCGTTTTTAAACTCACTTGGGAAAATTCTTTGAGTATTAATAAGATGGAGGGCCATTGCTCTGATTTCAACGCTGTTTCCGCGTCAAGGCATAAGTGCCACTACAGTCGCGTTGGCTTTGCAATTGACTGACCCGCGCTCGCCACGCTTTTTTCAAATTCAAATGATAATGCAGTTTATTGGAATTTGTTTTGTTTGATATTACTTATTATTGTTACGTTTTAGTATTATTTATGTATGTAGACATAACTGTCTAGATATTAGTATGTACATACTTCGGTTCCCATGCCCAAATCTTGGTGCCCCCAATTTTTTTTTTTTGGGACACAGAACAGCTGATCTAACTTCATCAAACATCCACTAGAGTGTACTGGCGTCTCTTCAACTCTTCTCACAGTGTAAAAAATATGAAATATTAGCGGTGTTAAATAGCAGTGTACGTGTACGGTGCACAATTAGGGCGTAAATATTAAATAAGAAATATGTTCTAGGTATACAATCCCCACTCATTCACCAAACTCAACATCACATCTCACATAAGCTGATCAGTGTTCGGCCATTTTGCCTCTGGTCAATTCAAAAGCCAAACGACAGTAGTGGCACGTATGGTTTGACGGCCTGAAACATCACTAATAGCCCTCCATCTTATCAATACTCAAAGGGAAAATTAGAACACGTTCTAATTTTTACCTTGACGCAAGAAAAATGCTAAACATAACCCTTGGGGAGGTTACAATTCAATGAAAAACCCCTAGGAGCCCTAACCTGACAGATTTAATAAAAACGCATTTCGCCAGAATGCGCTGTTTTTGCAGTTATTCCTCTTCAACATTCACTACTGAACTTGAAAAAACGCAGTTTGCCTTCTTCACGTTTCAGCGTTTAAAACGCAGAAAAAATGCAAAAAAAATGCGGAAAAAATGCAAGTGTGATACGGCCTTAACTCCTTATTTTTCAACCTTTTGACAACTTTCACCGCTTTTTCAGTTGGCCAACATTCTGAGATGTGGACTCAGGTCTTGTTTTCATAAATGAACAAACCAAAATTAAAGTGGTTGAGCCAATAAAACGTAAGGTGGTTTTTCACCCCAGTATTCGACATAGGAAGTCCAATTTTCGACAGGGGGATGAACCAGTTTTCGACACCTCATTTTTCAACAGTTTTTTAATATTTATATTTAACGCAGCTATAAATCAGTCTTTAAAATTCATTTTTTAACATTATTCATTCGCACCATTATTTTATTCATTTTTTTAGACATTTGGATAACTGGAACAGATTTATATATAACTACATTATTTCCTTCATCTGATTAGGCACCCAGTTCCCGTAATTTCTTCGACAATTTGCTAAGAAATGAACAGCAAGATGGAGTGTCGGAAACTGGGTCAATGAGGTGTTGGTTACTGGGTAATCCTCAACCATGTAATCGACATTTCATTGACCCAGTTTTCGACACCCCCTGTCGAACTCTGGAGCTAGTCTTTTTTTTTTTTTTTTTTTTTTTTTAATTTAAACGCCATCATTCTTAGAATTTAAAAACGACGCAGACTGCGTGAAGAACAAAAAACCATCCTGAAATCCAGTAATCGACACATGCGTCGATGACTGGGTTTCTGGTCTTTATGAGTTCCCAGTATCCGACACCCCCCCCCCCCCCCCCCCCACGTGCCTTCAATCGACAGTTACAGGAATTTTAAAAGGCGTAAACACACGACAGGATGTGTAGATGCATGAATAAAATTCAAAACAACGCTAAATAAAGAATATTGATGGAAAACAACAAATACTTCAGTCACCTCCTTACACAGAACAGCTGCCACGACAACGGTTGAAGAAGGACTCATCACTATCACTTTACACCGCCGTTATTTTGTCCAGTGCCACCCTGATTTAGGCGGGAATTCGTAGAAAAATGATTGATTGTTGAATTGGCGCCAAGTTTGAATCTCTAAGTAGCGCCAAACTCTTATTTTTTTATTAATTGAAATTTAAACTGTCGAATACTGGTTCACTGTCGAATACTGGTGCCGCTACCCTACCATTTCTCTAGCAAGGACTCGGTTGTAAGCGGAAATCATCAGTTAATTGTTCAACACGTTTTCAGATGGCGATGCCAAGGGTAAAACACATTCTGTGTTAAAATGGTAGCGATTCTGCTGCATCAGGTGGGGAGTAATGCTGCAGGAGGTGGGGAGTGCAACGAAGTTCCCCTCTTCCCTCTCCTGCCTCAGAGTGTGTTCTCCATACACGATCCGTCATTCCCAGCTCAAACCGAAGGTTTCCCGCCAGTATACGGTATTCTGAGGTAATCTATTTTCCTGTGTTGGCGGGTGATTAGAACATGGAAGGTCTTCCGGCAGCTCCACACACGCTCGGACCTAGCAGGTTGATAGGGTGGGGGACCCCGGACCGCAGGATGGTCCGATGGGAAACCCATCCGACGAGCTCTGCAGGACACCTGCAGCAGGAAGGCCTCCACATACGTCCTGCACGCCTCCCGTGCAAGAGGAGAGGGATTTTTTTTACTTCCCCTCACTTCCTGCAGCAGGATAGTGAATGGACCGCTTTAGATAGATGAGCAGATCACTTTCACTCGGTGCTTTGTGGCGAAGATCTGGATGAAGACCACCTTGATGAGCCAGTTCTGAATGGCGAGAACCCTCGACCAGAGAAACCCACCATTCAGGAAGTCAATGAGGCTTTGAATGCAATGGAAAATAATAAGGCTCCAGTTGAGGATCTTATAGCAGCTGAGCTGCTAAAGAATGGAGGTCCCATCATCCAGCTAAACTTCACAAACTCATCTGTCTCATTTGGAGAGAGAAGGTCATGCCGGCAGAGTGGAGGATCTTTAAAAAATCGTATTGTACCATGATGAATTGTTTTGAAATTTGAGCTTGAGTGCAAGGAAATTATTAACTATTAATTTTTTAATAGCAAAAAACGTATTATAAATAATAATCTGCTGTTCAGAAAGTGGTTATGGATTTTTAGCTTTTTTGCAGTTTTTGTCGATTTTTTAGCAAATTTTAATGAAATTCAAGTACATTTTTCATTTTAATTTTGGACATAAATTTTTAAGTGTTCTATTTTGTAGTTAACAAACTTTATTGGAGCAATATTCTGCTAAAAAATATAAATTTAACAATTTTTAGCGGTTTTTAGCCATTTTTAGTGATTTTTTTGAACATTTTTCGAAATTTGACCAATTCAGTGTACTCAAAAAATGCTGGCCAACGAACTCATCCTTTCGATTGGAAAGCTTGATTTTTTGGCGCAAGAACGAAATTTTTATCTCAATCCTAAGAAGAGTTATCGTCTGGAATAACACACACATATACAGGGTGTCTACAATAATTATGAGACAAAATCAAGTAATCAATTTTAGTGCTCATTTCTGAACGAAAGTTGCTGTTAGAGATTTCTCTTTAAACGCTTTGTTTTCAAGTTATTCAATTTTTGAGATTTTTTCCGTATTTCGTACCTAATGACATTAAAACGGCCATAACTCCCCCTAGAATCACAGTAAACTCAAAATTAAGAACACCTTTGGAAAGACCGTTGAATTTCCTATAACCCTGATATAAAGTAAAGTTGTTTTAATTAGTATTAATTGGTTTAAAAAAAGACCAGAGTACAAAATTGGAAAAAAATATTTAAAATCGACATTTTTCTGCTACCGGTTTGGGAATTCATCAGCTTTTGAACGGTATAGTCAATTTCACTTTTATTTAGGAGAAAAGTATGTTCGTATGTTGAAAACTTGGTTTTTTTCTATGAAATTGTGGGTTTTAGTGAAAAATGACCATTTAGGAAAATGTGAGTTTGGGGCCGGTTTCTACGTATTTTTTCTCGCTGAATCGAATGGTAAAACCTGCAAATCTCTCCAACTCCGTTACAGCCTAGTTTTACTCTTTAACGAATTTTTAGTGTATTTTTTTATTCTCAATTTCATGTTTTTAAGGGTAAAACTAGTTAGTTCAAGTGTAAAACTCGGTTATAACGGAGTTGGGGAGATTTGCAAGTGTTTACCATTCGATTCAGCCTGAAAAAAGCGTTTTCGCAAAAAGTTCAGCGTTTTTTTTTTTTTTTTTTTTTTTTTTTTTTTTTTTTTCACCCTTCCATTTTTTAGATTCTATGCATCTCGAAACATAAACCTAAAAAAATTGAGGTGGGGGGGGGGGGTTTAAAAATGTCTTGGCCCAATACAAAGATTCATTATTCAAAATAATAAACCAAATACGAAAATTCGCTTATTCGATCATGCTGCATGACTAGAATTTCATTTTTTTTTTCGGCTCATATTAATGAAATTTAATTAGGTAGGTACCTATCTACAGTTTTTAGCTTAACTTTGTAAATAATTTTCAAGTTGTTGAGAAAGTGAAATTTCTGATCTCTGCTTTAGGTGACGATGTCCCTGGCTGGAATTGTATTTCTCTTGCTTCTTGAAGGCCACAATTGGACGAAGCGAGGAACCCCAAGGTATTCGTACGTCACTTCCGTTTGTGGTGAGTATGTTATGATGTGTTCTAGATAATTACGACGATTGTTTGTCATTGAAAACCACAATGAGACTTGAAATAGAGATAAGAGCGTAGGATGTCCCGAACTGGAAACTAAATGGTAATAAAATGTAATTTATAGTATTAAAATAACCAAGTACCTCCATTTACAACTTCAAACGTCTTGAAAAAAATGCAAACCTAGGTTACTAATATTAGAAATCGACCACGATGTTTGAAGTTTCCAAGAATAAAAATATAATATAAAGAAACGAACAAACTCGGCCAGCTTCGTACATTTTCAATAAAAACAGCATCGTTTTAGAGCTAGGCTGTGGACTTCATTTCAATGAATTGAATGTCACGGCTGTAGGAGGAGTTTGAATCTCATGAGGGCTTAAAGGTTAAAGTCAAAATGTATTTATTGTCTTCGTGGCTGTGAATCGCAAATCCATTTTCAAACTCGGGAATAGGCTAGTAGTTTTTTATGCCTGGGTTTAGCTATAAACTTTGGTCAACTATACAGGGTGGATAAGTGACGAAATTTTTTGTCAGTCTGCATAAAAAATTTAGTAAAATACCGCCAATCGCATATTTTTATCTCAATCCGTACTCGAGATATGAATTTTTATAGTTTTTTTTCTCAGGAAAACCGTGTTTTTTGCTTTTACACTCAAATTTCTCCACTTTGCCTCATTTAATTGCAACTTTTGGCCTCATTTTCGGGATCTGCGTTGAATTTCCTATAAGAATAGTGTACTTGGGTTCTAAAAAAATACCATCCGAAGACCTTCACATCAGTTTAAACAGACGATTTTGAAAAAATTAAATTTCTGAAAATCTTTAAAACTTTACTACTCTTCCAAAAAAACTTGGAAAGTGGCTAATCTCATGAAAACTGCTTCATCTTATACTCTTTCCTACGGTATTGTCAATTTTACTTTTACTTCGTTAGTTAGGGGAGAAAATTAAGTTTTAATAAAAAAAATTGTGGGTTTTTCAATGAAATCGTTGGTTTTCTCGAAAAGTGACCCGGTATGAACCTACGAGTATGGGGTCGGTTTCTACGTATTTATTCACGCTGGATCGAATGGTAGCGTTTGCAGATCTCTCCAACCACGTTATCATAGAGTTTCACTCTTTAATTAACTAGTTTTACCCCATAACACGGTCACATTTAAGCGTAACAAACAAACTAAAAATTTGTGAGTTTAAGTGTAAAACTCGGTTATAACGGATTGGGAGAGATCCAGAAATGTTACCATTCGATCCAGCGTAAATAAATACGTAGAAACCTGCCCCATACTCGTAGGTTCATACAGGGTCACTTTTAGATAAAACCAACGATTTCATTTACGCTGGATCGAATGGTAACATTTCTAGATCCCTCCCACTCCTTTATAACCGAGTTTTAAACTTAAACTCACAAATTTTTAGTTTGTTTGTTACGCTTAAATGTGAGCATGTTATGGGGTAAAACTAGTTAATTAAAGTGTAAAACTCTATGATAACGTAGTTGGAGAGATCTGCAAACGCTACCATTCGATCCAGCGTAAATAAATACGTAGAAACCGACTCTATACTCGTAGGTTCATACAGGGTCACTTTTACAGAAAACCAACGATTTCATTGAAAAACCCACAAATTTTATGATTAAAACTAAATTTTCTCCCCTAAATAACGAAGTTAAAGTGAAATTGACTATACCGTAGGAAAAAGTATACGACGAAGCAGTTTTCATGAGATTTTCCACTTTCCAAGATTTTTTTGGAAAAGTAGACAAGTTTTAAAGATTTTCAGAAATTTAATTTTTTCAAAATCGTGTATGTTTGAACTGATGTGAAGGTCTTCGGATGGTACTTTTTAAGAACCCAAGTACACTATTCGCATAGGAAATTCAACGCAGATTCCAAAAATGAGGCCAAAAGTTGCATTCAAGTGAGGCAAAGTGGAGAAATTTGAGTTTAAAAGGAAAAAACGCGATTTTCCTGAAAAAATCTCTGAAAAATCATTTCTCGAGTACGGATTGAGATAAAAATATGCGATTTTACTACATTTTTGATGTAGAATAGCACACAAAAATTTTCGTCTCTTATCCGCTTCCACCCTGTATATGTCAATTCAGCAGGTCTACCGTTCTTTTTCTTTTAAGATATCTAGGATAACGTTGTAGGCCTCCTATGAGGATACTGTATATTGATACATATATGAGGATATATGGTATTGCAAATAGTAGAGATTCGCTTGAAGTGTTGGTGTCATACTCCTGCTAGTCGATACCGAACATGATTGCCTTTGTTATATTAATATAATACATATTTTGATTGTTTATTTGAACATTTAAGTTATAAAAGGACTGCCGTTGTGTTATGGCCCTGAAATATTTGCTACCTCGGACAAACTTTGAACTCATTTCCTTACTAAGGAAAAATTTCTCTTTAGTTGCAAAATTCCAAAGGGTTGAGCTGTGAGGCTGATTTAATCAAACCTTTTGGACTGTGGGACTTTTCCTTGAACGTGATATTTCACCAGATTCAAATTCCAGCCGTCTTGGTTGGTTTGAGGTCGGATGAACAACGAAGTAAAACTGCTGGCCGCTGGCTCAGCAGATGCTTGCTGGAAGAAATAGAAGCAGTGGAGCAAGGTCATTGTCACAGTATGTGTTTTGACTCGAATGAGTGAGAAAGTGAAACATGTTAAGTCGGGGAACGTGATGTTTACAGTCTTTTGGCTCGGTAGGGATTTATTTAATTATTGTTTAGTATTATTTCGAATTTTACTGATTTGCACCTACTATTATGGCCTAAAAATATTTGATACCTCGACAGAGCTCGAACTCGTGTCCTTACTTTCTAAGGAGAAATTTCTCTTTAGTTACATCACTCCGACCACATGAGCTATGAGGCCGATTTAATCAAATCTCTTCGGCTGTGGGATTTTCCTTGAACGTAGCAGTTCAACATTCAATTGAATCAACATTATTAAACTGAACGTCAATTGAACATCTTGCAGTACTGTTGAATACAAAACAGCACAATCAAGACTAAAATTTTAATAAATACTTTTTAAAAAAAGGATAGGCTTCAGTCCATTCAGCTCTATCTTATTCAGGTTCTTCGTTTGAACTGTGTATGTTTGGATGTCGGTGTACCTAACCATTTTTAAAATAACCTTAAAATACCTTCCTAACCATTAAATACCTTCCTGCTGAAAAAATGTTGGTTTATTTGGCAGCTGTTGGACCGTGAAGAGCACAGATCTATTCCTTAAATGTTTCACTCAGAAAAGTTACCTTGTGTTATAATTGGCAACGTTTTTTAGGTGATATTGAAATGAAAATCTTGAAATCAAGTTCTTTTTATGAATTTCAGCTAAAACTGGAATTGAACTTTTCGATTCTGTCGCACTGCTGTCGATTCTCATTGACGATCACCCATCAGACTTGGGCGGAATGCAAGATGTAATTTTGGGAGTCGCAGCATTCAACTTTTTCCTTCCAGCGTTGAAGTTATATCAGCTCAGGTATGTCAGCTCGTTTAACTGTACACATTTACCGTTTTTCACGAACTTCGAGACAACAAACATATATGAATTAATGGTAGAAAGAGGAAACACATTCCTTAAATTAATTAAATAAATTGTTAGGCATATGCAGGTACCTACTGATCAAAAGTTGATATGATTAATAATAAATTGCTAATCATTTGAATTGTAATAACATCAGCAACTATAACATTAAAATCATTAGTTCATGTCATCAAATTAATATTAAGATTTTTAACACAGAATGTGTTTTAGCCATGGACTAACTAGCCGAAAATGGAACGCGGGATGGTAACGAAATGTGTGACGGTGATGATTTTCACGTACAACCGAGCCGTTGGTAGGGAAATGGAACTTCCGCAATTTTAATCGCACAGAAATCGTTCACCATTCGTTGGAAAGCTCCTGATTTAACCAAACCATATTATCTTAACTACTGCGAAGTGCGTGGCCATCAACCTGAGTTATGAGCATGGTTATTTGAATCAATTGTTTACACACAGATGATCATTCTCAATAATTGATATTGTCAACATGATTGCAACCGCTTGTAAATTTTCTTATGATTTTCACGTACAACCGAGCCGTTGGTAGGGAAATGGAACTTCCGCAATTTTAATCGCACAGAAATCGTTCACCATTCATTGGAAAGCTCCTGATTTATCCAACCATATTATGTTAACTACTGTGAAGTGCGTGGCCATCAACCTGAGTTATGAGCATGAATAGTAAATGAATAGTAAACAATGACGCTTGTTTGGTTGTCACTTGGTTGCGCGACAACGCAAACACATTCTGTGTTTCAATAATTTCGTCCGAAGTATGTAAATAGAGGTAACCGGGGGTCCAGGGGGCTTGCCCCCTGGCGAGGCGCGGAGCGCCGAGTTTTTTTTTTTTTAATGCGCTATTGTATTCACTTTTTACATTAAAGTATGTATGTATGTGTATCCTCGAGAATGGTTCGACCGAATCTGAAATATTAGAAATTATTATAACTAACGCCATTAGTTTGGGATAGTTATTTATATTTATTTCACGTCTCAGCAAATCATAATGTAGAATTAGTAATAACTATTACTTCCTAAATCAATGTTTTAACAGTTTTCCAGATAAAACCATTGACAGACGAAGCCTTCTAGTTGCGGTTAGCTATTACATCTTGCACCTCATCTTGGTTGACATCCCATTCCTGGCCATTCGTCTTTACCTTTGGTTCGCCTTTGGAGAGAACGCATCCATGTTCTTGATGAAAAATATCCTAAGTATAATTCTCACTCTGCGCGGTATGTATCCTGATCTGATTTCCTTATATAAAGTCTATTTCACTAAACATGAGGAAACTAATAGGCGCAGCTCGCACAAAAAACCTGAAGTTGGAAAGTTCGAAGAAGTACCTCTTGCCGACCATCAGAAGGGCGAACCTGTTTGAATAAAACACCATTTTTAACAATTTGATATTGTTCCTGTATGTTTAGCAATTTTATTTGTGGACTACAAAATTTTTAATTGACTTTAAAGCTTGATTTTTAAGAGAGTTAACGCGTACTAGAGCTTATTGCAGTTATTAGAGCTGGCATTATTTCATGCGCTTATTACGTAGGTAATTCAAGAAACCTGGTTAATTAGGTTGCCTTGTGAACAAATATATATTTTCTAACACGGTGAAATTAATTTTTTGGCAGTTTTTGCTAATCGGTCAGAAGTTACTGAACGACCATGTTACAGACACGTATGTTTTAGGCATAAATGCATCTATTTCCGAAATTCCTATTTTATCATTATTAAGTACCTAGGTATTTTTGTAGTGTCCATTACTTTTGTCATGTTTACGAACAGATTCAATATTCACATCAAGATCCTCGGCAAATATTGTCCACAGAAAGTGCTGGCGATTTTTGCTTAAGTGATTGTTTTCTAAGTTTCTCCAAAACTTCCCGCTCTCGGCGCTTAGCTGTCACTGTGTTTTCAGAGGAGGTAAGATAAACGCTATGATCATTGACCCTTAGACGATCAAATAGCTATTAGTGTTGGAATTGTTCTCGAGATAACGACCAAGATGTTTACTAGGACAGTATTATTTTCGTTCAAAGTAGGCCAGATTCGTAGTAAAACTCTAATGGTTACTATCCAACTGTCACCGGTAATATGTCTAACTCAAATAATTTCAATCAAACTGGAAACTCCCCGGTTTCGATTGTGGAATTCACAGTTGACCTAATTTGGTTTGAAACCCATTACAACTGACTCATTCGGAACAGTGAATCCATACTATCAGTTCACGCATTCTTGGTTGCATTTAGTTAGTTTTTTGTCATCAGACGTATGCAACGGTTGATTAATCATTAAAAAACAAGTGATATTTTGATAATAATGATCTTGGCAATTATACTGAGCCAAATACACTAAAATTCGACTGTGTTCTGCATTTAGTTTTACTAAATGGTAATTGTAGATCAAGTATGTACCTAGCTGTGAATAACTTTGTAAATGCTCCTCTGCAGGAATGTGGATCACGCCACAACCATAGAAAAGCACAATTTTTTATCATTCTAATTCTAATAAAAACTGTGTCTCAAAAACGAACAGAAATTTAATAACACATTATTATTAATATTTTTAATTAATCCTAGTACTATTTAATTAGTTTTGAATTCTGTACATCGTATTTCTAGTTATACCTTACCAATGGTATTCCACTGCTTAATAGGTACCTACCTACCTACTGCGGATAGCAACGAAGGTTTATATAAATATACAAACATAAACCGCTTATGGACGTTGTTGTTGACAACTATGTAACTGACGATCTCTGATTTTTCTCTCTTAACTTGGGATCTGATCTCTGATATTTCTCTCTTAACTTCGGATCTGAAATAACGTGAATAGTATTTATAAATTGACAGAATCGTAGAACTTTCACACAGGCCTTATTGCTAATTTAATTTAAATAAATCCTGTTGATCCTAAACTATGCTCTCTTCAAACTAAGTATATTATGTGCAATGTAGTTTTTATTTTATAATCAATTTTATTTCTGTTTCATGTATCTACGTTACTTGCTACGGTTGCTCCCATAATTCTAGTATAATTATTTTGTTGAGTTGGGTTAAGTCTGTTGAGTTTTGCATCATGAAACATGTCATGTTGATGGCTAGGTAGTATACTCCGTTTTTGTACTTTCAGATCTTATACATTCCGAGGAGAGAAGCTGTGATGCAAACAGATTTGTCACACAGAACAAAAATGGGAAAATCGCCGAAAATCGTTTTCTTGGTAGTAAAGGCTTTCTTTCAATTACGTGGGGTTATGCCCTCCTTCAGAGTTGCCAATAATTTCCAAAAATTTTGGTGAGTTACCATACAAACACATAAACGTTAGGACAAATGGACGAAGGTATGCAATTGGATCCAACCCACAATTTTTGAGGTATTGAGTTTTTGGTATCGCTGGATAGGTTTGGAATAGAGATCCAAGCCGTTTGAAACCTTTTTAAAGGTGATAATATCAAAAAATCTTCTGACAAAGTTGATAACGGCCTTCCTACGTTTTTCAAGAAGGTACCAAGTGGTGTGACCCCATAGCATAGTGAATCTGGGTTGAAAAGAAACGATCCAGCCAGCTTGGTCCCTTACTGCAAAATCCTGCATTGCCATAAAGCTACTAAAATTATTTTTCAACTAAGAACCAACCCGCATGGTCTACTTAAGAATAACACGGTTGGTACTGTCTGTACAATGTCAGAAGAATCCAAGTTGTTTGGATCGTTTCAACGTGATAAATAATATGTCCGTCTTTCCTTCCTAGTCAATATAAAAAGAGACAAGAACCCTGGATTCTTCATGGGTACTGGGCAACACAGCACTCGGAGCGTTGGTGTCCCTGTTAGGCCTATAGCACCAACACGCCACAACATGCGTCAACACACACACAACCACACATGCGCCCCACACCACACACATGCCACATGCATGGCCTACATGCGTTCAACATGCTCTTAAACAAAGTTGCGATGCAACTAATTATACAAATATACAATTTCATCATAGACAACAATATACAAGTCTACGGAGAAAGAAGAAGTAGAAAAGAACTAGATACTAAAAAAGTTGAAACCTGATGACTAGGTAATTTAAAATTTAAACCCTAATGACTAAATAATTGAAAATGTAAAACCTACAATTTGAAAATCCTAGAATTTGTTAATCTATAATTGGAAATGTCTATAATTTGATAACCTAGATTGTGGAGAAGTAAAACTAACAAAACATTAATACAAAAATTATGACGCATTATTTATTTCATAATGAGTTTTTCATAGTGCCAGAGTTGTTTTGCCATCCTCTAAAATATGTCTCTTATCATCAAAGGGGGATTATGAAATTTCGTTCACTGTTATTGATTGCACTTCATGTCGTCTCGATCTAATACTCGTGCACTGATCACGACGTATAATCAAGTCGTTTAAACAATTTATGTGGTCTTGCATTTTAATTCTATTGTGGACGACACACCGTTGCACATCTTCCGCCCTCTTGCATTCTTCACCCTGTATTTAAATTCAATTGCGAAACTACGTTTGAGGTCTAGTGCAACAATACGAGTGATTAGTTTACCTCCTGCCTCATCTTAGAATTTTTCTAAACATTTCTTATTTCTGTTGGAGTGCAGGGGATGTCCGGATGGGTAGTTAGAGGTGTCGAGATACTTCCACATTTGTCCCATATCCCTATACCAATCGTCTGTTTTTATGGTCCATGTATGGGAGACTCAGATTGATGATACCCATACATGATGGTCTTTTAAATATCCAAGATAGCCTAGTCCACATTTATTGGACGGTTGAATTCAATTACGGTTTTCCCCATTTGTATGGCTACCAGGTCTTCATTGAAAATGGTGTAATCTTTAAAATTTGGTTTCGCAATGAGCTTTTCCCGCCTGTTGCCAACTCGTGACTGGTCCGACATCGATACGTTTTCTCAGATTCCATCTTTTTCCGTAGACTGCATTATTATAAAGTTTGAACTGTTCTTTTTCAAAGTCTTTTGTCGCTTGTTTTCTAAAATCATTGCTCAAATTATTTACATCTCCTCGTGTTCAGGGGCTACAGTTTACGGTCTGTAGATGTTACCATTCGTCCATGGACGTCAAGCGGTTACGCCCGTAAGGTTGGCATCACTGGCCTTATCAGGGAGCTGATATGATCTGATAATATCGGGAAGTTCCTATCCGTTTTAATAAACTACTCGTTGAATTTAAATGCAGTTTTATTCAAAGATACCATGAATCCATGATAAAACACCTCGTTTCCTTGAAATTGTAAAAAAGATCCAACCCACAGTTTGTCAATTTAACAAACAAAAAAACCACACTAAAAATGTTATTAAAAAATATTAAAACTAATTTTATCCATTTGTTACTATACTAGTAAATCGTGAAGTAAATCGTCCTGTTTCATATAACACATGTTTTCAAAATTATAGTTCATCGGCCTGTGCAGGACAGCCAAAAACAGAAAATCTCAATTTTCTCGAAATCTCTTGGTTGTGGATGGGATCCAAACTGCATATCTCGTCCAAATATGATTTTTGACAAAGAAAAAAAATATATATAGGTATTTATAAACTAGGTATGTAACACATGTTTGACGCATTTCAGTAATCATCAAATTGGAGTCTTCACTTTTTTTTCCCATTCCACTTTCTATCAAAAATGTGTTTTGTATTACCCAAAAAAGGCAAATGTGACAATTCTGTGCCTGCATCATACCTCCTCAGTTTCACCTGGTATGTCCTGCAACACGGTGATAAGCTTGCGACCCTGGTCGCAATCCTAGCCTGGTGAGTGTGATGAGCCTGTCGTGAATTGTGTTCGGTTCCTAATGGTCTGGAGTTGGCCAATAAATTTCCTCTGTGTCATTAAATCATGCAATAGCACATTTACTGAAGGAACCAACAGATAATTATGAATCTCCCAGTTTTTGAATATTGGACCAAACTTATTCTTGATAGAAACTCTTCAATCGCATGATTCCCATAATATCAGGTAGCATATGTTGTGAGAAACGTTAAGGCTCGAGTTACTGTTATTTACCCCTACATCCTGAAGGGTTATGAAGAAATTTCATAATCTGTCTGTACATGTTATCTGCATTAAAATATATCTTTACGAATCAGAGAAATTCATGTATTATTTCTGCTTCTAGTGAAGTGTATTGTAATCTGGAACGCCATACTAAAATTCCTATTATAGAATTGGGTTGTGTTGGTTAAGTATCCGTCTTCATTCTCTGAAGGACTCAGGTATCTATTGAAGATTCGTTTAAGACAGATATGTTCATAGTTTTAGACTGAAAACTCTACTACCGCCCAACCAAATGAAATACATGTTGAAAGAGTATAATGTGAAGTCTTCAACTACTCCACACATTTTGATATGTTGTTAATTCACCTACATTTTCCTGATTTTCATTCATTTGAGTTTTCGCACACCGACTAAACATTCGGATCAGTTGATAATAATAAATTATTAAGTATGTTAAATGTATATGCTAAAGAAGTTTCAACACTTGTCACTAGACAGCACTATGGTATCACCATTTTTAATACCAGACAGGGAGCTTTTCCTTCAGCATGCCTACGGGCATGTTGCTTCTTGCATGTATAAGTTAACACATACAGAACGTATATTTCTAAGAATTGCATTTAATAATACCGCATGAAACTTTTCTGTGAAAATAATAAATTCATTTCTACGTATAATTTTAATTTATACCATGCATAATATTAATTGCATATGTATATTTATTCATGTAAGAAAACACGATTTTTATAACTTAACCCACATTGATAAGGATATTAATTATAGAAAATCAAAATTACGAACATTTGTGGTATCGAATTATTTTTTTAAAGTCGTGAAAGTGCATTTAGTAGAACTACTAAGACCTTAGGCGTACTTATTTTTGTGATCTATAGAAACGATGTAAATAAAAGGAAGATTGATCTATTGAATAGATTAATGCACAGTATTTTAATATTGCTATTTAACTTTACTTAACTGTAACTGTCCAAATGAACTTGATCCTTAGCTCATACTCAAGCACCATTATGAAAAAACTGAAGTACTCAATAATTGCTATTAAAAAATGGTTGAAAGGGCACTATTTTAGCAAGCAGCCAAATACTTTTTTTTTAGATACATAGATGTACACAGATTGATACAATAATTTGAGTGATCATGACAGTTCTTATTAACTTGGATATATTTTTGTCTAACTTAAGTATTGAATGCAGCTGTACTTTTTTCATGTAGGTGGTATATAAGTGGATCATACATATTACAATTTTGTTCTGGTTAGGCGTTCAATATTGCTTTTTTTATTTGACTCTAAATCAGGTAAAATAGAGTAGATTGAGCGGTTATAATGTAACTCCTAGTTAGAGAAGCTGAACACAACTTTATTTATACCCATCAGTTCCTTGACACCCCCCTTGAGCTTTGACAAACTTCAAAGCCTTGGTTAACCCAGTGAAAAGTGTCGAGCCCAACAGATGAGAAGGGTAGTAGCTCATCATTCGTCTCCAGCAATCTTTGTGCAGCCCCCAGGCAAAGTATAGCACCTATGACGAGTCGATTAGGAAGTAGTTCTCCTGGTGGTTCTGGGTGAGCAGCATCTTTTCACTACCCAGCAATTCTATAGTGACTGTCATTTTGCAGCTTTTTACAATGAGTGAGTGATAAAATAGCTATCCTTGAAGAGGCTCTCTGTCGGATTTCATCTTTAGTGAATGAACAGCAGTTTAAGTAACTTTCTCAGCTGCTGCAGGTGCAAATACCTCGACAACCATACCCATGGTCGTGGAACTGCATCCTCTTAGGTTGAGCCAGAGAGGAAGTAGAAAGATCACTATCAACCGGCACCACACGTATTTAACAATCCCCTAAGCCGATCAGAAGGGCAGTAGCTCGCATTCGTGCTCAATAATCTTGGAGCAGCCCCCCGCAAACTCTAGCACCAATGAAGAGTCGATTAGGAAGTTGTCCTCGCAATGGATCAGAGTGAGCAGCTTCTTTTCACTACTCTGCAATCCTATTATCACTATTATATTGCTGCATCGTACTGTTTGAGAAGAGGTAAAATAGCTAAATACCCGTAGAAGGTAGGCCTTGTCAATCATACTCAGCAAACATGAGCTCCCTTGGGTACACAGCTGCTATGTGATGGAACAGCTCAATGTGAACAACACCTTGTCTCTCACTTATATCCACGATTTCATCTCTGTGGGCTGTGCTGGAGATGAGTTGCTTCTTTAGGATATTATGCTCTGTTGCGATTCTTTCTATTCTGATGAATCACTAACCTACCTTAACCTGTTTTATCTACCAGTAACAATAGTTGCATTGCAATTGTTCGTACCTTACTAAAAATAAAGAAATCAATAAATGAAATAAAATTATATTTAATTTACTGGTATCAGGAAGAGGCATTCAGATCCAGTGTTTAAATGCCAAGCCTAACCCTGAAATATTTATTATTTCACAGTCACTTCAAATAAATTCGGTCTAAACATCACTCGAGCTAAAAGGTTATCAGCTCGAGAGGTACCTAGCGAACCCAACTTTAACGACACCCTGCTTTACCTAAGTTGGCCCCGCTAAGATTTGCTTTAGTAACCTACAATATATTTTTACAGGGATATTTTTTGTCTATCCTTATGGCTAGCATTCACGATCTGAGATCTAGTTTTTTAAATAACTATCGGTGCTTTGTCTCTTTATTTGGTACATAATCGAAAAATGTGTACTTAACCGATGTTCTCACTACTAACATGACATAAACGTGTACTATGTGATTCGTTATGCTAAACTAAACTAATTGTGATCGAATTTGCTCACTATTTAATCTGTATCAACTATATTTTGTATGGTTTTTTAAATAAAATGTTTATCTTTGATGTATGGACCAGACCGCAGCCTACTGCCTACAGTGAATACCTATGGGTGATATTCTCGAGACTTGGACACTAGCGCATCCTTACATCGAGGCAAGGCGAAATCAAGTTATTTCACCTTGTTGTCATGGTGACGAGTAAACATTTGCGAAAATGCGCCATTTGTGAACGAACCTGGACAACAGCGTAACATAGGCTCACCTAGTTCCGAGTCAATATTTTCATTATTTGTAATACGCAAGGTGATAAATTGTATGCAAATTACATCAAGTTATTATCAGGTGTTGACCTCAAACGCTACGAACGCAAGATTTAATCTGTGGGGTAGAGATCCATATGAAATGTGTGTTGGGGAGTTGACATACAAGTGTTCTAGATGATCCAGACATCAGCCGCAAAGATGTTGTGGATTACCTATCTAGTTTTAGAACTCTTCTTTGAATCAATTGAAACTAAAAATCTTTAGAGTACTGTGAAAGCGGTCTTGTGAAAGGATGCATTATGAGAGCTCTGTTTGGCGGGAATAGTAAGTTGTATCACATGTGGAAAGGTAAGTACCCAACTAGAGGTAAGGTATACCTACGTACTTTCCGTATATTATTACTTGTTCATGTAGGTACTTCATTGATCAAAACGAAAGTAGGTACCTACCTAATTACCTTTTTTGTCCATACAATTTGCGTAACTGCAAAACTCGCGCAATAACTGCACTGCCATTGCCGTCTTTATGAAATCTTACCTTCAGAGGAATGCATTTCAAGGTTTTTTCCTTGCAGCTGGTTTTTAATTCATGTTGCATATTCCCTGATTCGATATTTGACAAAATTGCTAATCAGCGGTTGTATTCGTCGGCAAAGCAACGACCCACCTACTTTGTTTAGGCACTTTAAACCAACAGCAAATCTGGTAGGACGTACGTACCTACCTAAGTAGTTTCGTTTCTTGATGTAGCAACCCAAGCCTGGCCTGGCCTGGCCTTTCCTGCCTTGTTTATTTTGACAAATCTCTCCTTTTATTCATTCAATATAGCAAGTAAAGCTTCCTCAGTTAAGCATAGTACTACGAACTTATAATAAAACGCTGATGAAGCTACCTGAGCAATGGCTAGGTACCTACACAGCAGTACAGACACCTGAGGAATTTTCAATCATCTTTTCTTTACTATTTTTCAGGTTAATTATTCTCAAAGCCTAAACGAATGAAGTTCTCTAGTTTTCTGACACTGATTAACTACTATAGTTTGTAGGCTCCTAGTCCAAATAAAAACAACTTCACGTTAGATTGGTATTGTTGACAGCAATCTACAATCAATTATTGCGCTGGCAGGCATGATTATTATAACATTTAGTCAAATTAAAACTTTGTATTGCTACAATGCTATACTTTTTCAAAACAAAACTGTTGAAAAATGGCCTTATAACCACGAATTATGTTGACGTGAGACGGCAAACTTCTTGTGAGAAATAGGTTGGTTGAGTAGCGATTCATTGACGTAGGGCGGTATCATGGCCGACATTGGCTGAAACGCGAACCTACTCCAGGCGTGACGTCACGAGAATATGGGCCATATCCAAGAAAGATTTGGATGAGTTGTGAAGAATGCAATTTTTCGATTCCTACTATTTTAGTAGGTATTATAGGTAGGAACAACCTTAAATAGTTGCAGCCTACTCGAAGAAACCTACGCAGTCATATTAATGAAGTAATAAATTCAAGAATGGGTTGGAGGGGGGTTCTTCCTGGTCTATTTCATTTATAATTTATATTTAGTTAACGATATTTATAATCGAGTTCATTCATAATGGAGTCGTATAGGCGTAGATTTCATAACGGTACAATTGATTATTCCTACCTATGAACGTCACCAGTTATATACGTTTACTCTCAACTGATCTTGTTTCTCTCAGAATCTTGTCAACTACAACCTGCCCCTACATGCAGTATTTAGGTATGTACATATATTTTTCATTTAAAAAAAAACCAGATGGTGATCGTTTGAGATTAAATTTCATTCAGGTTTAGGTATTTTTTAATCGACAAATTAAAAGTAATATCGGCTTTTGACGTATTATGTATGCATATATTACAGATGTATATATGATCATGAATATTAGTTGTTATGTTACTGAGGTGATGGAACGGAATAGTTATCCCTTCAAAGGGCTGAGGTGATTAGCCTGTTACGCCCAAAGGATGTCCTGAAAGCCAAAAAGTCCAGTCATGCAGCATGACCCCATGAGCGAATTTTTGAAGAATATTACCGATTTTTACAACCAGCGAACGGCATTATTTCGATTTTTGACTGATTTTCAACTTTGAAATTTTTGAAAACTTGATACATATTCTTATAGGAAATTTTACGCTGATTCCGAATATTCCACATGTTAGTATGCTGAAAAAATTATTTCGCACGACAAATCGCAAAAAACAGGCTATTTTGAAATTTTTGACTACATTTTTGAAAATTTCAACCCGAAGATGTAATCCGATCAAGCTGGCCAACGAACTTGAACTTTCGTTTTGTGTCCTTAACATTTTAAAATTTGTTTGAAGTTTCTAGCACAATTCTACGGACAGTTATCGTCTGGAATGACACATACATACATTCATATATACATACATACAAAAAAATGCGTTAAACTTCAGAATATGATTCAGAATAGCCTGAAACGGATTTCTGCATATTTTTTTTTCAAAAATTCACATTCTACAAATTTTGAGGCGAGAGCAATAGCTTAATTTTCTTCAAAAATTCGCTAAAAGACCCAGGGGTGATAGTCACAAGAAACGAGAAGGACGAACTATCCATATCTATCAAATTCCCAGCGCTTTAAAAAAACTGGGGTCGATGAAACATAATGGTTGTAGTTTAAAGTAAGTAGGTACCTACCGGAAGATCTGGATCGCAAATTAAAGGGAAAATAGCGAAATACAGTAGACAAGGTGGGTGATTCTAGAAATAAAAATGCGCAAACTTCAGAATCGTTTTAGAATGCTTGAAAACGGATATCAAAGAAGAAATTTTTCAAGTTTGATTTCAAAATTTTTGAGCCATTGCAATACTTGGCTTCATTTTCTACGAAAATTTGCTAAAAACTGGAAATACTTGCAAAATATTATTAAAAATTAATGTTACCTACCTTTTTGTGAAAGGTATTTAGATGCTACAGTTAATTGAAATGTGCCCCCCTCCTTTGTCAATTAAAATGGGTAGGTAACAGCCCGAAAATGGAATATGGGGGTTTTGTCTGTACATGAGTTCAACTAACATCAAGAACTTTCAAAAATGTCAAAACCGCGCAATGCCATTTGCTCTTTTGCAAATTTTGGATGGCATAGAACTTCCCCCATCAAGTCGATGCACGCAATAACAGGGCTTCCTCCCTTAGAATATCATCTGAAATTTATAGTCCACACAGACAACTTTTGCAGCTACCTACCTACGTGTCTAATTGGAGCTTAGATACACTGTAAGACTGATAGGACCCTAATTTTGAAGAAAATTCTATGTCCTCAGGGGTGGTCCATGGGACAGAGAAACAGAAGACAATCTCACATAATCCTGACAATACCAGGTTGGTATTAAAAAGCACGGGGGCCAACCAGTGAAGGAAATGAAACAGAGAGTTCCGAAATTGATGAAAACAAGATCCCAAACCGGATGGTCGTTTGACGCAAAGAATAATTAAGGGATTGCTGCGGCTATCGCTGTTCAGCTGAGGAATGTGAAAAATGAGGGTCGAAAAATTAGAGATGAAATCTGCATATTTTGGGCAGAGACCAGATTCACACTTGCCATGCCAGCATACCCTGCTGAATCTAACATCCTAATAACACAGATTCAACTTATCGCACTACGGCTACTTGGTCCAGGTAGGCACCACCGCAACTGATTCAGGCAAGAAGAGCCATGCAAGGCTTCTATGGAATAAGAGTCACGTAGGATTTTCCAATGATCATACAGCTGACAGACTCGCCACACGGACGACAATACGGGGGGAACTGGACAAACCAGAGGAGCTGTGGTACGTCGACGCTATGAGGGACTTCCAGAGACACATGCAGGAGGAGTAAATTGCAGGGACCATTCAGCCGAGTAAGGAGCGGGATCACGGACAGAAGATTAGCATCATAGTGGGACAAATGAATTTCCACGAGGGAAGTGATTCCTGTGGAAAGAAAGTGGTTGCGAAGAAGAAGAAACGTTTAAGGTTTTCCGTTACGAATGGGGTCTGCGAGTGCGCCTTTGCTGTTATGTTAGCTAACGAATTTTCTAGAATTCCATTGTATTCTATGATATAATCTTATTGCTTACCCTGACAGAAAACGATGCTTTGATAGTGTCTTACTTGTAGCCTCTACTACTTTACTTTGTGAATGTAGCTCAGTTATTAGTGCGTTCAGTGAGTAGTTACGAAAATCTTTGACGTTCTCATTGTTTTGCTGTCAGCGGGAGACTATGGCAGATAGGAAGAACAAATATTGGTGCTGCTCAAAGTGGAAACTAGTTTTTCATGTTTTGGATATCACTTGGATGTCGTTAATTATATTATTCCAAGGCACAGTGATGAATTTCTACATAATCAATCATTACAATAACACGAACACTCCATATTTCTTTTTTGTCGCAGATGCTCTGTGTCTAGCCACTTTTATTGGTACTCTCATCACTTCTTACAATCACCTGACAAAGGTGTCTGCATTTGAGGAGTCAACGATTTCTCGGATGCGAGGATATCCTCAGGAAATATCTAATTTCGGTTTGCTTCCACTCTCTTACGTTTCGTGGCTACTCTACGTCTCTGTCCTTGTCACAAAGATAGTTATAATAATTTGTAGGCAACCTCTTCTTAGTTCGTTGCTACCTCGGGACATTTTCGGCCCTCAACTGCTAAAGGTATGTGAATTTTAATAGTTACAGGTATTTTTATGTAAAATGTTGAATTGGTTTTTGAGATTACAATGAGGCTCTGAACATGAGAAGGTCGAGGTAGAGCGCAGCACGTAAGTAATCACCTTACCTTTTATTCTCGTCTTTTTTTGCCTATGACCGCAGAAGTGTCGGACACAATGGATGTTCCGTGTCGAGACTGGAAGTAGAAGAAATGGAATCGCAACCCCAGTTCGCGGTTAAGATGAATTTTGTGAATATATTTTGATTTTGTGATATGTTGTTTTGTGATTTTATTAAAATTTTCATCTGCTAAATAGATCTATTAACGATTAAACAGCTAAAAGAAGGCTGAAGAAAAGAGGTGATGCTGTGAAAACTTAGAAATATCAATAATAAACTTAGATTTGGGCAAAAAAGTATGAAATCATTAGTGGGTGGCATAATGTCAGATAATTACTTATCATTAGTAATAAGTTATCTACTTAGTCATAGTTGCTTACATCTCTTGTATCTTCCGGGGGTCATTATCATGTAAAATGTCTTTCTTTTTTTCTATAAAAAAATGGAAAACTCAAATTCATGGAACCTAGCCCTGGCCCCTACACATATGTAATATAACTATCGTAGGGTAAATAATCTTATTCGGTTTTCGAGTTGGACCCTTTTCCAATGTTCAAAAATTGAAAAAACTGTTTTCTGATGTCACGCGAGGGACGCTCTGAACCAGGTTTTCTTGATTTTCGTCCCGATTTACTGGTACTAATACAAAACATGATTAGTCGCTTTTGTGCTCTATGCACCCCCTTGACAATTTTCTGTGAATTGAGAAAAAATTGAAAGAGAAAAATTATGATTATCACGCGAGTGACACCTTTCACCGTGTTTTAGCGAATTTTTGTAGAAATTGAGGTTATTGCATTAGCTAAAAAAAAATTAAAATTTTCGAGATTTTTTTTCTTCATTGAAATCCGTTTTGAGGCATTCTGAAACGAATCCTAGAGTTTAACGCTTTTCACACACACACACACACACACACACACATATAGGTATATATATATATATATATATATATATATATATATATATATATGTGTGTGTGTGTGTGTGTGTGTGTGTGTGTGTGTGTGTGTGTGTGTGTGTGTGTGTGTGTGTGTGTGTGTGTGTGTGTGTGTGTGTGTGTGTGTATTTGTGCGTGTATATATATGTGTGTGTCATTCTAGATGATAACTCTCCATAGGATTGAGATAAAAAGTCCCTTCTTGCTCCAAAAAATCAAGCATTCCGAACGAAAGGATGAGATCATTGGCCAACACTTTTTGAGCACATTTAATTTTCCAAATTTCAAAAAATAATTAAAAACGGCTGATAACGGCTAAAAATTGTTAAATTTATATTTTATTTGCAAATTTTTTTGTCTATAATAGTTTATTAACAACGAATTAGAACACAATTAAATGATTAAATGTATGCAAAAAATATGCAGATAAATATACACTACTTGAATCTCTTTGCTGTAAAATCTATTAAACATCTGAAAAATTGCTAATAACCAAATGTCTGTTTTAAATCGTAGAATATTTAGTACGAGTTTATTTGCCATTTAGTCGGTGATTAATTTGCTCAAATTTCAAAACAATGTAACATAATATACTTAGCACTGTAATCTACAAAAATTCGCTTATACGATCATGCTGCATGACTGGAACTTTTAAATTGTTGTCCCAATCAATTTTGTGCGTCAATGCGAAATACATTACCATTAGCCTCCTCATGGGAGTTAGTTGACATTTTCCCAATTTTCCATGGATCATTGGGAAATGTCAACTGTAGATCATTTTGAATCTCCCGGACAGCATAAAGATATTTTACATGATAATTACCTCGGCTAGTACATGTAATAGGTATAAAATGCTGTTTGTTAGAACGGCTTTTATTCTATAATGAAATTGTATTTATATACAATTTGAAGTGGCGCAAATGACATAAACTTTGTTTTTTCAAATGGGAACCCCATTTTGGTTTATTATTTCCAATAATAAGCCTATGTGATCGTATAGCAAAAAATTTTTATAACCCCCCCTCAAACTTTGTCACTTTACGTTTCAAGGTGCGTAGAATCCAAATTTGAAATGTCCGTCCGCCGTCTGGGCCATAAAAGGCCTAAGAATTGACTTAAAAAACCCGTTCTTTCGCACATAGACTCCATTTGGGGTCTAGTTGGTCCTAACGTTTAACCATCCCGATCGCTTTACTCGCATAGATGCTATGAGCCAAAAACGGGCGAAAAAGTGTCTTTTTCGAGGCTTTGAGTGTTAAACTTACGCACGCTTGGCAGGGGGTCACAGTTGGTGGGGGAGGGGTTGGTGAGCGGGGGGTGGAGTGAGAGCAGAATCGACTGGGAAAGGTCCCAGACGCTTTTGGAATCCAGTGTACCTACGGTTTTAGTTTGATTCCTATGTGTACGATCATCCATTTGCTCCCCATCGGGAGTGCAGCCTGTAACGCGAGAACAGAGGTGGGTACTAGAAAAGAGACTGGCGAAAGCAGCAGAGCATGCTGGTTACTATAGCTGGCTATCTGATTCAGAAATAATAAACCATTATGTAATAATTTGCACCGTTTTTTCAATTTTTGCACTTTTAGAGCGGGATTGCGCACTTTTGGAGCGCCTGTTTACGCTCACTGAAAAAAAAAATCGATTGATGTGTCATTTCTTCATGAAATTTCACGTACGATTCGAATCTGCAATAAAAAATGGGGGTTCCCATTTGAAAAATCAACGTTTATGTCATTTTTCCTTAGATCTACGTTAAAAAAATGAATAGCGTTGGTCCCAATTTTTTACGCTGAATTCAGGGGAAATGAGGGGGGGGGGGGTGTAACATTTCCGTGGGACACCCTGTATAAAGTGACAGACCGACTGACTGACTTCATTACTGCTTCGACAGCCTGATGATGATGTCTTTACATCGAAAGGGCTCGCCCCCTGTTGGTACTCGACTTGCTAGTGACGACCGACTCCTCCAAAAGGTAGGTACGTAATTGATAATTTTACTATTACTTCTAGCGGAAATAACCATTTAGATCTATATATTTTGAATTCCTGCCTTTCTCTGAAAGAAACCCAGAAAATTACCTACCACCTCCTGTATGTACTCACTCAGCTAAAAAGGCCAATTTAATCAAACCCCTTCAACTTCAGGAATTTTTCCTCTACATTCCCCAGTGTCATATAATTTTTGAATCTCTGAATTCAGGTCACGATGTCTTTGGCGGCAATTGTATTTCTCTTGCTTCTTGAAGGCCACAGTATGACGAAGCGAGGATCCCCACGGTATTCGTACATCACTTCCGTTTGTGGTGAGTATTTTGAATGTTTTCTAGATAATTAGAGCAATTTGTTTTTCTTTGAAAACCACAATGAGACTTAGAGTAAAGGTGAGAAGTGTAGCGATGTATGAGCAAGATGGTACGAATTGTCACCAAACTGGAAACTAAATGGTACCTAATAAAATGTAATTCATAAGTACCTAGTTATCAAATAATCAAGTACTTACCCTTCATTTACAAATTCGAATGTTTTGAAAAAAACATAGGTTGGTACCTAGGTAATGATAGAAATAATAATTTGTTGGTTTGGTCCAGAATGTTAGAAGATTCCAAGAAGCATCATTTTATCAAAGGAAACAAAAATCGGAGTAGGTAGGTCGCCTATTTTCGAAATCTTTCAATAAAACGACATCGTTTTGCTTCGATGGATTTCATTTCGATGAATTTGTAAGCTGTGCTCCGGAGGTAATGGTAGAATGGTTGGCTGACAAGAACTATATGACGCTACGTTACTATTGATTATTATTGAAAGTGACAATACTAAATGTTACCTATAGGCACGTTACCTTGAGGGGGTGGCGCGTTGTCCTCGACAGCTTCCTGTAGTATTGCTCCTACCAAAAGCAGACCTTAGCCCTCGGTAGATATAGCGGGAGCAAAGAGAACAAACCTGAACGTTACTGCAAATGTTACTATAAGTATTGTATAGAACTCGAACTGAAGGTTCGTTATGGTGTGCACTCGTTGAAGGGCTTTTAGCAAAGTTAACTCTGGAACTGAAGGTTCCTTATACTTGCTACGGCACATGTGTTTAGACCAAGAGTGACAAGAAAGAGTCAAGGAAACACAGAATACGTGTTGAATGTGTCGTGTAATTAATGGCCAAGTTCACATGTAAAATAATGGTAATACTGTCATCAAATACTTCTATTTCTACAAATTCGGAACTTTGAGATACATAACTTGGTTAATGAAGATTTGCAAAACGTTACGCTTGTTACGATCAAACTAAAATATATTCCTACTTGCGTGTTTCTGTTACTACTGATTTTCTATACAAACCTACTTATTTATATACTTGTTATGACTAACTCTCAATGTTACGGTCGTACTTATCACAATATTGACTTAATCGTTATTCTTATTACCAATACTCTCAAACATTATACTTTATCACTGAATTTCTGAATGTTTTGTGTCCTTTCACATATTAGTTGCCACTTCCTACCTATTATACTATTGGCCAATAGATGGAACGTGGTAACGTTACCTCTGTACCGTCAGGGCCCTTAGGAAATCCTCGGTGAAATTCTTGAGTGTTTGAGGTGTGTCAATACTGTGCCGTGGTCCAATGAAACGCTTTAGTCATCGCCAGGGGGACTATTGTATGTGCGGGGGTCGTTACTACGAACGGATCAAAAACTGGGGTGAACGTTACGGGAATACTCTGGTATGCGTCCAGGGGTTTTATAGAGGACACCCCTCCTGCTGGGTCACTCTCCCGCTGTGCCTGACGTCATCGGACGCCTCCCTGGCCTTCTCTCGGAGTGGCCTCGCTCAGCTCTTACCTCGATAGTGGACACAGTACATCTAGGCCTGGCTCACCAGGCCTACAAATTGGATGATAAATCTATAGAAGAATTGCTTGCGTCTCATGAGAACTTAAAGGTTGAAGTCAAAGTGTATTGTCAACAAGACTGTGAAACGCAAATCTTTTTTCCAACTCGGTATTAGATTGGATATCAGTTCGTACTGCTCGATCGTATTCAGGTTCCTCGTTTGAACCGCTTATGTGATTGCGATTTGTGTGATGTCGAAGTAGGTAGGTACTTAAGTACCTACTTGAAAAAAACAAAAAAAAACATGATTATGAATGAAATGATCTTAACGCCATAAGTAGGTACATTATTCATTCAATTACCTCTCTATTGACAAAATATTGGTTTATTTGACAACTATTGAACAGTGAAGAACTTAGATAAATTCGTAAAGCCTTTCACACAGAAAAGTTACCTTTATGTAATAATTTGCTACGTTTTTAGGTGACATTGAAATAAAGATCTTGAAATCGAGTTCTTGTTATGAATTTCAGCTAAAACTGGAATTGAACTTTTTGATTCTGTCGCACTGCTATCGATTCTCATTGACAACCACCCAACAGACTTGCCCGGAATGCATGATGTAATTTTGGGAGTCGCAGCATTCAACTTTTTCCTTCCAGCGTTGAAGTTATATCAGCTCAGGTATGTCGGCTCGTTTATTTAATGCAACTGTACACATTATACCTTTTTTTATAGGTGATATAAACTGTTATGGTTCTGATATAAACTTAATATGAGTAATTACAAGTCTCTAACATGTTTAATTATAATAATATCAAAAACTATAACATTTTTAAGTAGGGTCTGTTATTACTGTTGACTTGAATGTATGCATGCATGCTATGTAATGCATAGATGATATATGAATGATTTGATATGAGTGAAAAGAGGCTTGATGTTCTTCGCAGAGAAGCTTGTATTTCTTGTTCTTCACTAGTTCAGACCACATAGTTTAGACATTTCACGTTCTACGAAATCATAATGTTGAATAAGTAATAAATATTTCAATGGGTTAACAGTTTTTCAGATAAAACCGTTGACAGACGAAGCCTTCTAGTTGGTCTCTGCTATTACACCCTCCACCTCATCTTGGTTGACATCGCGTTCATGGCCATTCGTCTTTACGTATGGTTCGCCTTAGGAGAAAGCCCATCAATGTTCTTGATGAAAAATATCCTGAGTATAATTCTCACTCTGCGCGGTATGTATCCTGATCTGATTGCCTTTTATAAAGTTTATTTCACTGAACATGAAGAAACGAATTGGCGCAGCTCGAACAAGAACAAAATACCTATAGTTTGGAGGTGCGAAGAAGTACCTCTTGCCGACCACCAAAAGGGTGAACCTGCTTGAAAACATAATTTCTCACAAGTTGATATGGTTCCTGCATGATAAGTCATTTTATTCGTGGTTGCTTCTTTTTTTTTGGGGGGGGGGGGGGGGGGGGTCATCTGACGTATGCAGCGTTTGATCAATCAACAAAAACTAGTGATATTTTGATAATGATGAGCTTGGTAACTGTATTTGACCAAATACACTAAAATTCGACTGTATTTTTGCATTTAGTTGTACTTACTGGTACTAATTGTAGATTTTGTACCTAACTATTAATAACGTTGTAAATGCTCCATTACAGTTCTATAGAATGAGGATTGTTCTTTTATCATTCCGTGCGTAAAATTGCGCAATTGATTGATCATTCTAATTCTGTACTAAACTATATGTGTCTCAAAAACGAACGAAAATGTGAAAAATATTATTTATTGTTAAATAATCCTAATATTTGATTATTTTTGAGTTCTGTAACAGTGATGTGTTGAGTTCTGTAACAGTGAAAAGTGCTCTTAGGCTAATTTGCACAGGACTTTTTTTACATGGCATGAAATGTCAAACTTATCTCAATTTTCCATGCCTAAGTATTCCTGTACTCAATTCAAACGTTTTAAAAAATACCTGTAAGACATATTCAGTATTTCACAAGTTTTCTTCGTCATAGGGTCAGGGGGGGGGGGGGGGGGGGGGGCAAGTGCGTACCTGTTTTTCATAAATCTGACTTTGTGATGCTACTATTTCCCTCAAACTACAAGTTAAATAATGACTACAGTTTTATTACATTCCCCAGACATTTCTACGTCGAAAAACGTGTGGATATAATGAATTGAAGTTAGTAATTCATTAAGAATTGGGAAAAACCTAGAAGCATTCAAACAACGCACTTGCCCCCTGTTGGGGGGCAAGTGCGTACGTATAGTGGGGCAAGTGCGTTTTCAACTTTCTATCCGAAAAATAAAATGAACCAATGTAGCTAGATGTTAGGTATAATTTGAAATGAATTGTTAGTGAAAAATAAGACGCCGCAAAATAGATCATTTTTAGCAACTCAACATGAATTTCTGAGTTCATAAAATGGTCAATAAACTCATTCACTCGTTGGATGTCCTCTGATTTGCTTTGGACTGGGGAATGAGGTTTGCGTGAGTGAGAATTTGAAGGCTCCAGAGTTTTGCAGAATTAGATAGGACCAAGGTTTGGGAGAAGCATGCGGTTGTGCGTGAGGTTCTGAATGGAAACTAGGCTTCAAGAACTCGATTTTCCTATTTTTCCTGGTAATTTCATGCGGTTTTTAATGAAACGCACTTGCCCCTTATTTGAAAGCGCACTTGCCCCACTGTCGAAAAAATAGGGGCAAGAACGTTTTATTGATTTACTGCAGCAATTTTTGTAGCCTTGAAGTTATCAAGTGCGCAGTTCGTACAGAGACAAAAGGTTGAAAGATAAACAGTGAAATAAACAGGAAAGGAAGGGTTTTTAGACAAGAAAACCATTGAAAACTGTACCTCCCTCAGATTCACACTCTGATATCGGACGAAGGCTTCGCGGAAAATGGTTCCAATTACGCTTATTTGTTCACTGAGGATGTAAAATTTTTTATCAGATGATCATAATATAGTAAAAAGTCCTAGGTTGTGATCTACCTGGTACCTACCTAACTGCCTACTTCTTGTTATACCTTACCAAAGTTGATAAGGTGACAAGCGAAAACGCACAAGTTAGGGATGCTTTGGTTCTTTCTCGTCATTAATATAGTTGCAACAGTAAAAATCGAGCTAAACCTAAACTACATAGGTCTCTCTTAAAACGCAGCGGAATATAAGCAAAGAACGCAAGTCCATTCGATCCAGTCAGGAGCGCCTGTGAATCACATGACCTATTCGCCAGCAGTCGCATCTTGATCGTGTTTAGTTTTATTCGTTAAAAATGCGGCTGTTTTTTGAACCACTGGCGAATGTTCGTTGAAAATGAAGCTATTGCGGTGGCTCCAAAATTTTAAAAATAAACTTTTTCTAACATTTTTTTCATTGAAAATAACTGTGGAGAGAAGCCACTACAATGAGTTGTTGTTAACAGTCGACTGTTGTCAAGAGGATGAAAATGTTTCCTATGGTGTGGAGTAAATGATGCTATTGCTTTACGTTAAGAATATTGTAACCGGCTTATTAAAATTGTTTATAGTCCAATCAACTTAGCTTAGGAATGTAGCCAGGTACGTAAGGAGGGGGAAATCGGTAGCTTGAGATGTGAACATTTATCACATAAATCAACAATTAACTAGACCATTAAAAAATTATGCCCAAAATTATGGTGAACAATCTACTTGAACTTCATTATTTGCTGAAAAATTAAATAAATGAATAAATAAAATAAATTAATTAAAAAATTAATAAATAACAAACAATAATAATAAACAGAGTTGAATTTATTGCAACAGGTACCTACTTTGCGGCTTGAATGTTTTAATTTTTTTTAATTTGAAACTACTTTCATTTAAATTAAAAGTTTTTTCTCAAGCAATCACTCATACCATCATTTATTTATTTTATTTTTTTCTTTCATCTTTGAATTACCATTACTAGCCTGGTACCTTACTTGAAGAAGTGTTGACAAATCATTGTTTGATGATTTTTCTATAAATATCGTTTTCATAATTCTTCAGGTCAAACCTCACAATTCCCTGCTGTATTCAAGCATAAAGTCACAGATCCATTACAGTCAAGCAAAACATCATAATTCCGAACTCCAGTCGTAATTTTCTCTTATGCTACCCAATTTTCATTTCTAAGCAACGTGCTTCTCGCAATATTAGACCTAAATGGGCGAATACAGAAAATAAGTGATGAGATATTATGAATATAACTTGAGAAAAATGTTGTTGGCTATACTGGAAAATTTGTTGCAGTGGACTTATGCGTTCCACTGCCATGATAGGTGCCTACCTAATCTGCAATAGCTACGAAGGTTTGAATTGAAGTCCAGGAATACAAACATAATTAGCTTATGGACTTTCTTTTTGGCATCCATGTAACTGACGATCCCTGAAATTTCTGTCTTTCTGAACTTTTAACAGTATTAATGAATTGAAAGAATCGTAGAACTTTCATAACAGGCATTGATGCTAATTTAATTTAAATGGATACTGTGGATCCTAAAATATTCATGTTCGGTCCAAACTATGTGTAATATTTGAAGAGTAGGTACAGGGGAAGAACGGGATAGCTCGATTTTTTGTCAGAAGTGAGTTGAGAATGGTACCTTATGTATGGGGGGTAGCCAAACACGGTGGTGTGGTGAAGATTATAAGGAATTTAGGTGCCCCCTCCAGAGGTGCAATGGGGGCCTAAATCCTCATAAATCAGGTAGAGGAGAGTAACAGCATCCCGTCAGAGAGATACCACCCCTACTAATAGCTTTTAATGAGCCATGTTCGGGGAAGGTTAGTTTTCCAGTCGCCTGGAATTCCATCCAACGCCAAACCCAGCTTCGAAAATGATCGAGAACAGCCCGCAGCGCCCATTGATTCATCAACGGGACGCCGACAGCGCTATCTCTGGTGCTCTGACGGGAGCTTGATGGACCTCTCAGGAGGTAACTCTGTTACACTCCTCCCCTTAAAGACATCCTTGATTGAAGATCAAGGATGTTAATTGGGTGGAATAGTTAATAGCTGAGAACTAATGCTCATTCAATCATAAATAGCTGCATTGGCGTTTTGGATGGGGAAATAGAAATTAAAACTGGATTGTCAATGAAGCTTCATAAGAAGTATCTTCATTGAACAATCGGGACAAAACGGATGCTCAACGATGGAGACTTATACCTTAGGAAAATAAAATATATATAGAAATTAATTTGCCCAACGTTGGGGACTTTAAATTAAATTGCCCAACTATGGGGACTTAAATGGCGCACTAACCTGGTAATTGACATCATAGCAATACTCAGGTGGCGAAAAAATATGCACTAACCTGGTAATTGACATACAGCAATACTCAGGTGGCATGAAATTTAAAAAATATGAAATATAAATGGGGAATAAAAAAGAGAAATTATAAGTCAAAGACCAATGAAATTATTTATATAACAAAAGCGTGATAATGGGAATTCCTTCTGGAACCCCGGGCCATGTTTCTTCTGAAACTTTAACGCCCCAAAAAATAGTGGATTGGACTACTAGGCGTCAGCCGTGCATAATCCAAACCACGCTCTGCGACCATATAAGGAATTTAGGTGCCCCCCCCCCCCCCCCCCCCGAGGTGGGATGGGGCCTAAATCCTCAGAAAAAGGTAGAGGAGAGTAACAGGCATCCCGTCAGAGAGATACCACCCCTACTAATAGCTTTTAATGAGCCATGTTCGGGGAAGGTTAGTTTTCCAGTCGCCTGGAATTCCATCCAACGCCAAACCCAGCTTCGAAAATGATCGAGGACAGCCCGCAGCGCCCATTGATTCATCAACTGGACGCCGACAGCGCTATCTCTGGTGCTCTGACGGGAGCTTTATGGACCTCTCAGGAGGTAACTCTGTTACAAGATAGGGAAAGAACGGGTATAAATGCTTCAAAACAGCGGGTTAGCATTTCGTACACAGCGAAAGAACGGGCTAATGGGAGCGGTTCAGGGAAAGAATGGGCTAACGTAGAGCTGCAGCTTCTCCCATCCTTTTTATTTCATTATCCAGCCTGTGAATCACAGCAGGTTAGCTTAGCTAGCAGGTGTTTCACATTTCACATTCTCCCACTTTTCCGACCAGTTGCTGCTCTATTCAATATTCATCGTTTGGCCCTGTGTTATACTTACATTGATTTTTTGACCTGATCAAAATCAGATATTTTGATGGGGCTGGTTTTCTTGACGCAGGGCATATTCCCAAAGCTCCAATGAAGACAAGGCGGCTGAGAGAATTAAAATTTCGTGTTGATTACCCTCGGCTAGTTTACTATCGTAAGAGCTATAATAGAGAATTTACTGGCTAGTTTGTGACGCTGAATCCGCCAAAAAAGAAGAAAAGACTTGCAGTGGCTGCCCAGATTTCAGCAAATTAGGCTTCGTCAATCAGAATTTCACTTCCCATCGAAAAATGTCGATCTTTCCGAAAAATTCAGGGATTTGATTCATTTAAAAATATTCTGTACAGAGAAAGACAAGAAGTATCACCCCACTAGTGAGGATATCAGTCGTTGTCGTTGTCCAGTCGTTAGTTTTGTGATTTCCGGCACTTTTTTCCGTTAGATTTCAATAAGTACAATTGATTTTGTGAGGTATTTTGGCATTTTTATTCTTTTACCTGTTCCTTCGTTGACATTGTAATTTCAAATGTTCAGATTTCATGAACGTAGAATGTATATTTTATTGAGTTTTTTTTCCATGAAAATTAGTTTTTCCCTAACTTGGAAAAACCATGATAGCCCGTTCTTCCTCTGAACTCTTCATTTGCAGTGTAGTTTTCATTTGATGACCACTTTTATTTCTGTTTCATGTTTGTTACTTAATCTACATAATTCTAATGTGAATTATTTTTTTTTGTGATCTATAGAAACCAAGTAAATAAAAGATGAGACTGATCTGTAAAATAACTTGATGGCTGTATTTGAAGATTGTTATTTAACTTTACTCGACTGTAACTACCCTAAATAACTTGATCCTTCACTTATACACAAGCAAAATTGTGAAAAGACTGAAATACTCATTATTTGCCAAAAATACTTGAGAAGGTGCTCGGTTTTTCTCACTATTCACTATTTAGTAAGCAGGCAAATATTTACTTTTTTTACATACATAGATGTATACATATAATTTGACAAGGTCATGACAGTTCTTATTAACTTAGGTATAGTTTTTGACTAGCAGGTATTTAATGCAGCTGTACTTCTTTATGTAGGTTGTATATAAGTAGATCATACATGTATATTACATTTTTGTTCTGGTTGGGCGTTAATTTTTGTTTAAGACTGACTTCAAATTAGATAACATTAGGATAGGGTCAGTTCTCATTGTAGTTATTAGGTAGCTTTCACTATTCGGATGATCAATATTAGCTATCGATCGTTAGTCACATGTCATCCTTGAATAGGCTCTCTGTCAGATTTCGCCTTTCGAGGATAAACAGAAGTTGAAGTTGCTCTCACAGCTGCTTCAGGCGAAAATGCTCCGACATCCATACTCATGGCCGTGGAGGTGTTGAACTACATCCTAGATAATGATCTGTCGAGGGGAAGTCGACAGATCATAATCTTCTAGCACCACGCGTACCTATCTAATAATCCCCTAAACGGATGGAAAGGGCAGAACCTCATCATTCGTGCCCAACAATCTTGGAGCAGCCCCCAGGCAAGCTATAGCCTTTATGATGATTAGGAAGTTGTTCTCTCAGTGTACCATGGAGAGCAGCATCTTTTAACGACTCGGCGACTCGGCTATCCCGTAGTTTGATAAAATAGCTCAATTACTCTTAGAATGTAGGCAGAAACTTGTCATTTATACTCAGCAAACTTAGCTTAATTAGGTGCACCCAGCTGCTATGTGAGCAGCATTTTTCACTACTCAGCAATCCTGTAGTGACTGTTTACCACGACATCTTACAGAGAGTAAGTGATGAAATTGCTCACTTAGTGTAGAAGTTAAGCCGAACCTTGTCATTCATACTTAGCACACATGAGCTCCTCCCTTGGGTTAACCCAGTTGCTATGTGGGAGAACAGTAAGTTGAATGTGAACAACACCTTGTCACCCACATAGTATATCCAGGATTTCATCTCTGTGGGATGTGCTGACTATAAATAGCTCCTTTAGAATATTATTCTGTGTTGGGGTTCTTCTTATACTGATGAACCACTAACTCTACCTTAACCTGTCAATCCATCAGTAACAATAGTCCCATTGCAATAGTTTTTAGCTTGCTAAAAAACAAAATTATATTAATTTACTGGAGTCAGGAAGAGCCATTCCAAACCAGTGTTTAAATTTCAAACCTACCCCAGAACTAGCTATTATTTCATGGTCACTCCATATAAATACGGTTTAAACATCATTCGAGACAAAAGTCTGCTCGAGCGATACCTAAAGTATCCAACTTATACGGCACCCTGTTGTAACTGTTTTTATCCTGCAAGATTTTATTAGTACCCTACTTACTCAATATATTTTTACATGGATCCTCATAGCAGGCATATGTTAGGCTGTTCTTATAACAAGGCAATCACAACCTGAGATCTAGGATTTATAATTTCTATGTTGTTTGGTACCTACATAATCGAAAAATATATACCTACATAACCGATGAAGCCATGTACTGCGAACATGATTCAAATACTATGAGATTCGTTATAATTGAACTTATTGTAATTAAATTTGCTCACTATTTTACCTGTATCAACAATATTTCGTATGGTTTTTGAATAAAATAATTATCTTCGATTTGTGAGCTCTACTGCCTACATTGAATACCTATATCGCTTAAATATTGTGATGATTCTTGAAGAATGAACTTGTTCGATTATGAGCCGACCAATTTATTATTTATTATAGGTAAGCTCAACCTTGTATAGTTGCAGCCTACTCGAAGAAACCAACGGAAGCAAGTTAATGAAGTTCGAAATTCAAGAATGGGTTTCTTCCTAGCCTATTTAATTTAAAATTTATAGTCAACTAGCTGATTCACCCGTGCGTTGCACAGGTTGACTTGAACATTATCAAATAGCCTGTGACCCAAGTTGAAGTAATTCTGATAGATTCGGCCACTCAGATCCCCAGTTGGTTCAGTGACGTTCAAAACGCTTTAACATCCTCCCCCTCCCCTCCCCACTGGGTCAGATTTCAAAAATTTGAAAAAGTAGTCTTTGACTTGAATTAGAGTAATCCAAACATATTCGACAATCAAATCCCCAGTTCGTTCAGTGATGACAAAGATACCCCATTTCTCCCCACCCCCTTCCCCTAAAACACCCCCTTCTATGGGTTAGATTTGAAATTTTTCAAGTAGCCTGTGATTTAAGTTAGAATACTCCAAACATATTCGACAACTCGGATCTCCAGTTCGTTCAGTGACGTTCGAAACACTTTAACTCCCCCACCCCCTCCATTGTGGGTCAGATTTGAAAATTTTGAAAGAAATAGTCTGACTTGAAGTGGAGCAATCCAAACATATTCCAAAATCGAATCCCCAGTTTCTTCAGTGATGACAAAGATACCCCATTCCCCTCCTCCCCTAAACACCCCCTAAAGGGGCAGATTTGAAATTTTAAATTCCTTCTCTGGACCTCCACAAATAATTTATGACCAAATTTAACCAAATCGGTCCAGCCGTTCTCGAGTTTTAGCGACACTAACAAACAGCAATTGATTTTTATATATATAGATTAACTATATATATATATATATATATATATATATATATATATATATATATGTATATAATATATATATATATATATGTAGGTATATAATCTAGTTTATCTATAATTAAGAGGCATGGGTGAAGATTCATAACAGTACAATAGGTTATTCCTACTTATGAACCTCGCCGGCTACCAGTTGACTCTCAATTTATCTTGTTTCTCTCGGAATCTTGTACAGTACAATCTGAAGCTGCAACCTGTACGTAGGTACATATATTTTTCATCATTTGAGGTCAAATTTCATTTCGGTTTAGGTACTGGTTTTCAACTATATACCTTTGCAATCGGCAACCTGGGGGAACTCGACTTATATAAGTATTATGTACATATGCATGCACTATAGATATGGATATTAGTTGTTGTTGTGTTGTGGCAACAAGGGGATGGAACGAATAGTTACCCCTTCAATGGTCTGAGGCGATTACCCAAAGGATGCCCTCAAAGCTGAATAGCTCCAGTATGGGGGGGGCTACTTACTTAGAGGAAAAAGTCCACAATAGCAGGGTCCCTTCCAGCCTACGGGGCTGTGCAAGAAGGAGTGGCTTCAATAGGTAAAGTCAATGTTAGAGAGGATGGGTGGATCGAAACCACGTTCTGCTGCCATGTAACAAGGAGGTGATGGAATGGAATAATTACCCCTTCAATGGGCTGAGGCGATTATCCTGCTACACCAAGTTTTTTGCTATTCAACCTATGAAGTTGAAATTTGAAACGTAGGCCTCTTGGAACATCTGGAAATTGATTATAAATTCTGAAGTCCCCTAGGTGAGCTGCGTGACCTCCGGTGCTAATTTATTTACTATTCAATATATGATGCTAACATTTGGAATGTAGGCCCTTTGGAACATATAGAAACGAATCATGAGGTCTGATGCTCATACGATCATGCTGCATGACTGGAACTTTTCCTAACGGTGTTTCTCACTGTGATTTTTATGTTTAGCGTGCACATTTTTCTTAAAACTTCATCATCTCAGAACTGGAGGGTGACAGAAAAATTCCGCTTGCAGATTCGATTTCAGCACACTTTAATCTATTGAAATCAAGATTTTCTTCAATAAAGGAGCAACTTCCTTAAGTTTTTGTTTCTTCTTAGATGAGTGAGCAGCTATCACTTAGATACTATTTACATTTCCGATGTTCGTTTCCTTTATTTTCGTTGACGACTGCACTGCGTCATATGCCCCAGATCGGTTGTGGCTCTATTCGATAAGGAGGTGTTTCAGGTTTTGGTTTCTTCTCTGGGTAGAGCTTGTCGTAGATGATTGGAGGACCGCTAATCACAGCTGAAAAGAAAATAATTTGTGTTGACCGTTCGAACTAAATGGCGAAATCATTGATAGGTTCTTTTGTTGGTCAATTGCTAAAAAACTTTAAACTTAGTTTTAAATGAGTCACTGGTTTTAGAAAACATACTGGATGGCCTGACAGTCCACATGAACCCATTGTTACCCCATGCATCTCGAGGGTAAGCTTCTTCTCCATGTTCTTTCATATCCAACCCTGTGAAAACATTGGAAATCCAAGTTATTGTGGATCTAGTAGGTATTGCATATGAATAAAATTAAAATAGTAACTATGAGTCAGTCATGGAATTCTTCTAGTTCTAACAATCTATTAAGAAAATATTGAGCATGTTCGGCTTTATATACATAATCGAATTTAATTATCAGATTCATGATCCTGGGCTGATAGGAAATGATGTGTAATGATGTTTGGTTTCATATTTAAGTTTCACTCTTTTTGGCCAGTTTCATGAGGCTCATTAGGTATGATGAGTTTTCTTTGTATGTTTGTCTACTTACCATAGGTTTTAAGGTTAAGGCACATAAATCAATCAAATGATATAATAATTTAGTTAATATACCTACTGGTATTAGGAAAATTATCTTAAATTTTAGGCTGGGTATTTCGATTTTTGAAATTTCAGCGTAGAGTTATATTGTGGAGTATGGAACGGGGTGAATCTGGGTATTCTCGCCATCGTCACTGAACACCTTAAAATTGTTGTTTTCCATCATGAACCCATTACAAATCAAACTTTTGTACCTAAATTTTGCTTGAAGTAGGTATCTGTTATAAAATGAGAACATTACCTAAGTACCTAAATGTATGTTTATTAGTAAATTCTATTTACCTTCCATTTCTTCTTGTTCGGATACTCTTAAGAAACCTGCACATTTTAAACCTCCGAATAAACAGATGCTCCACACTGTGCCCCACGAAATAATAGCCAGTAACCCTACGACGTTGTACACTATTCCCTGGAATGGAAATTCAACTGTCAAGAATTGAGAGACATGAATCCACTCGTGTAAATAATGCGAGAAATGCTTAAGTTTACAGGTTGTTTGTTGTTATGAAGGTAGATTTCAATACCTAAGTGAAGTAGGTACCTAGGGGGGTATGACAGTATGAACATTGACATAGTAGATAGATAAATGATAGTAAGGTTATGGGCCCAGTCATTAGACTTGATATTTTTGTACTACTAATCGAACAGTAGGTCGTACAATACTCGGGGGAGTCAAAAGTGAAAGGGGCCCGTCAGAAATGGAAGAGGGACAACTCGCCCGCAAGCCCGACCCGCCCGCTCATCAGTCAAAAATTGACAATCATGAGTGAAGAACTGATGATGAGCAAAAGTGTGAATTTAAGCGAGGTTATGGTGTTATTGGTTTCTCAGGTTTATCTGCGTTCCTTGTTCAGAAGTGGGTCGACAAATGTATTAGAAAACACGAAGCTGGAAACCTGTCCCTTTGCAAATTGGTTAAGAGAATTAGCTCATACCTCACTTTGAAGACCATTTTTACCTACCATGACAATTTTTAACTCAGAAATGTGAGCCATCTGCGACGGTAACAACAAATTTTTAACCATACCATCACACTCGCAGACAGCCTTAAGTCTGTGAAACTGGGAAGGAAAATTGTGTAATATATTATTGTATTCTAACCTACCTCATTAGTAACCCTTTCTCTCTTATATTGGAGACAATTTGGAAAACATGGAAGAAAATTTTTAAAATCTAACTTGAAAATTTTGTATGACATTAAATTAGAAGTATTGCTACCTAAACTGTGCAGTTTCAGCATATTGAGAGGGGGAGTTGACAGCATGCTATGTCAATCGAAACAGTCAAAATTAGATAATTGTTCATCACTTTACCATTCCGGATTCGTAACTCCATTTGTACAACAGGCCTTCTGGCTGGAAAAATCCCTCAGCCACCATCCCCCAGCAACCCCCTGCAAAGTGCAAGGCGGTTGCGTCCAAAGGATCGTCAACTGAAAAATAAAAGAAATATCAATTTCAAGTCTTTCTATGGTCTGTTTATGATGCAACAAATATTAATAATGAGATTGGCAATATCAGCTGGAAGGCTCAGAACTTCCTTCTCAGAAGGATGCCATCGCAGAACACCGTTCACGTTTACACATATTAGAGTTATAAAAAATGCATTAGCTCAGTTTTTGTTTCTGATAACACTAAACAGTTATTAGTAGCTGTTTATTTTTCTCACAGGTTTTTCCTAATGTTAGGCACATATTGGATGGCTGAGATTAATATGATGATCTTTGTTCCCTTGCATGGTGAGATTTAATTACTTCCTGATGTAGAATATGTTTGCTCCGTCTAGACGTAAAAGTGAATCCTCTTTTTTTTTTCTAACTGTATCTTTCACATTGCAAATGAAAATGATAAATATGAAATGCTATGAAAATAAAGAACAAGATACTAGAATTGGTTTTCCTTAAATTCTTTATCCACCCACCCAGCTCTGATTGTTAACTACTGCCAAGTTTTCCTAATTAATATGGCAACAGCTCATATTCCTATTATGGCACTTGTGCCATATTTGGGCTCAGTTGGTTTTTTACGATATGGTTCGTGACAGTAAAGGTCCTTTTTTTCAGATTATGTTTATTTCTCCTTTTACTTTCCTTCAATACTAAGTTATACAAATTAGTGTTGAGGTGATGGTAGCTAATCAGAGTGGTTCTAAAATGACCCGTATAAACTATGCAAAATAAATATTTTGTGGGCATATTATTTTTGATTTACCTTTTAGAAAAAGAACGAGTCGATGAAGACACTGGTAGCAAAACGCTCCGATCATTCCAATAACGAACATTGCCCATGCGGCATACTGGTGCGGCGCTGCGCAACTACTAGCCTGTAAATTACATGAATCGATGCGTAATTCTTCAAACAAAATCAGCCACACAATTTATTATGATTCGGAAACACCTATTTGTCAAAATTCGGCGATGAACTGGTTTTCAGATGATAACAGCGATCTTTTCACATATTGTTGCTCCAGAGGAATATTTCCTCACACAAAAAAGCTTCCCATCTTATTTATTATTTTTTTATTTAATTATTTTTTTTTAAATTTATTTAATTTATTTTTTTTTTGCTGTGAACAGCCTGCAATTTCTTTCATTATTAATTTTTGTCAAAACAAACAGAGTGGAATGAACATTCAATAATAAACCTTTGTAGGTACCTACCTAATTGTAAGAAAAATAAATAAATAAAATTAAAAAAATGTTAAACCCCTCAAAATTTGTTGGTTTACATTCCAAGATACGTAGACTTGGAAAATCGAATAAAAAGCTGCACATTATCACATAAAGGTTTATTATTTCAGGATTAGATGGTTTTTTTTTACCAGGGATGGGCATCAATAAATCGAAATAATCGATTATTGTTTAATTGATTACTTGTAAAATAATTAATCGGATAATCAATTAGTTTGTGACGATTATTTATTCAATTAGGATTTCAGAATCAAGTCTGTGGAACAATACCCAGGGCAAGAAAGTGGACAACACCTCGCCTCTAGTTATTGTTATCACTTATCGTTCTTATCACGTATCTATGGCTATCATTGTCAGAAACACCTTTTTTCAGTTATCGTTTGTTTACGAACTAAATCACTCGCGACGAAATTGTGGAAACCCATTTCAAAATGGAAGTTAGTGAAAAAGTTGTCTATTTCCACGAAAAATAAGAGTTACAATGTTAAATCGATTTCGACGCATCAAGTAACAAACAATAACTGAAGACACATTAGGAAGGACACAGCTTATATAGTGACAGGTGAAGGGAGATTAAATCCCATTGGTCGAGGGAAAGGAAAAACGGCAGGAGGTGCAACCAATTAAGTGCATACAAATACATTTGTATGTACTTTCTTCTCCACAAGAAAGAATCCAACAAAACCCTATCATATATTGGAAGCAGATGGCCGAGACGTTCCCAGCAGTTTCCAAAATCGCCTTGAGATATGTGCCAGCGGTAGCAACTTCCGTTACTTCAGAAAGGCTTTTTTCTGAAGCTGGCCAAACTCTGAGGGAACAGAGAAGCCGGCTGACACCAGACATGGCCAATAAACTTATATTCCTAAAAGATATATAGATGATTCATCCTGGAACTAACTTTTTTTTTACATTCAAGTTTTATTTTCTTTTAACTTGTTTTCAACTATTCTAAATTGTGAATTAATTTTTTGTGTGCACACAATGACATTATTATATTAAAAATTCGATGTTTTTAATGTAGGTACCCTCTCTTTTCTCAGCCTTTTCCAAATTAATCGATTATTTAGGCCCCAATTAATCGATTAATCTGGTTGAAATAATCGTCGATTCCAATAATCGATTGATTGTTAGCCGATGCCCATCCCTACTTTCTACGCAGATAAATGGTCTCTCATAATTAAACCAAGTCTATTGTAGGTAGGTTTATCATCTAAACTCAACGCATTGCGCCTCGCAAAAGGTAAAGGCTCCTCACTCAACACGCCTTTACAGCGCCATGACGCCCCAATTTTCCGCTTCTTAGTAAATTTTAATAAACAAAACCTTTATGATAAAATCATCTTATGATTAAAATTATGTTTGATTGTCTGTTATGATTTTTAAAAATGCTGCAAATTATTACACAAAGGTTTATCATTTCTGTATTAGATAGCCCTTCTACACAGAACATTGGTCAATAATTATTATTAAGCCCCATGTATGTATAGTAAATGATCAAAACTTGGCGCCTCGTGCCTCCCAAAAGTGTTCACACCTTTACAGCATAGGACCCCACAAGTTTACGGTTTATCGTAGGTGAATGTGGAAAATTTTTCCCAAAAATGCCAAAACAAAAAACTTAGTTGAAAAGGAAAGGAATGAGCCTCGGGGGCCCCATCAGCAATTAGTGATCCTCCGAACCTCGTAATTGTTTTTGAGGTGTCCCGAACGAGCTCCATTAAATTTCAGCAACGTGAGTCGATTAGGAAAGAAATTAGCCTCGGAGGTTCCAAAGCTGATAAGAATAACATGAGAACTGAGAATATTACAGAAATATAAAATAACCAGGTGACTCAGAAAAAGTTACGCTTAGACCACCGAGAAGTTTCCACGACCCTCTGTTTGCGCGGAAATCGAAAAGAACCAGAACTTTTTGATCAAACTCTACATACAAATATCAAAGAGCATTAAAGTCAGGGAATTTCAAAACAAATTCCCATGAAGAAAATTTTAGATTCATGGCAATAGCTTCATTCCTTGGAAGACTCGGAAGTAATCGACCTTATTTTGTGTGAATATTAATTTAAAAAATAATTATTTAATTAACCCTTCAGAACTCGCGTGGTTTCCACTCACGTTAGAACTCGCGTCGGGTCACTGGTGGCCCACAATGAAAATTACCGAAAAATAAATTAATAACGGAGTAAAATAATAAAGCAAACACATTTCAAGCAATAGGAATCGATAATCTTTAATAAAAAAATACAAAACTTCACATAAGTACTTCAATCACAATTTTTTCTTTGATTAGAAAAAGTCCCTCGATTTTGCCAGTTCTCCAAATTTACCTATTTTAAATTTAATGCAGAGAACCACCAGAAGATCGTTCGAAGACGTGTCAATTAAAATATTGAACCCCTACATCTAGTTTACAAAAGAATTCCTCCAACATGAAGAATAAAATGATTTATAATAGCAATACAAACCTTTAAAGTAAGCCTTCTTTCAAGTTTTTACGAATACAAAATAAATCGAACAGCCATTTATGAACGACAAAGCAGATAGCTTTTGTGCAAATAATAATGTCGTGGGTTATATCTATTTCCAAACGTAGTTCTTCAATAAAGTACTAGTATTGGTATAGAGGAAGGGTGGGGGCAAAAAGCGATAGGAAGACGTATGCGATGATCAGTATGTGGCGTAGGTATAGGGTACCTATTCAGTGGATCAGGCTGTGCATCAGGTTGTAACGGGTCAGTGGTCCCTGGGAGTTTACGTTGGTGAAGAAAAGTCAAGGAAAGAATATGTGGCTGATATGATCAGAAAGTGGACGTAAACACTTGGTAGATTGTTGACAGTGGGCATGGAGCAGCCACAAGATGCAGTATGTCCAAAGAGTAGTCAGCGTGGACAAGGAAGAATATGTTTCTCTGAAAGAAGCAATTCGGAACAAATTCTTGCCAGTAATTATTGTAAGTGGCAGCTCAGAGTAGTAGTTTCAAAGGAGAAGTTTGAAATGTTCTCTCTATCTGTGAACAAAGGTGGATTGGGTTGGCCAAATGCAGTACCTACGTTCAGCTCAGCTTCTCTTTGAAATGTTAAAATTGGACTCCATGGTACTCGAAAAATCTTTAAGTTTCGATATTGAGACTCACAAGGCAAAGCAATAAGCTATTAAGAGAAGGAAAGAAACAGAAGATTGAGAAAGCATATTGAGAAAGCGTAATTTTGATCTTTCACCCACTGAGTTCAGAAATGCCCTTTCTGTACGATAGATGAAAACTCCAGTTGACATGCCTGGGAATTGTGATGGTTGTGGGAAAATGCATTTTCCCTCAGACATGCGTTAAGCTGTACGGCTTGGTGTTCAGACGCCACAATGAAGTAAGGGATGTAATCGGCGAATTGATGAACGTCGCTTGGGAAAGAGCCGGTTATCAAAGAAGCAACTTGAACATCACCAGCTCTGAGAGGGGACATGGCATGTCAAGGGATGAGGGTACCACAGAGAGAAGCATATTTGACGTTTGTGTCGTAGACACTCTCTATTGGCCATTCAAGTGTCAAAATTTAAGGCCAAAAAGGAGATAGAAAATTTGAAATTGCTACACCTAATTTCCTTAGGACGAGTTTCCAATAAAATGTTGAGGAGGAACTTTTTCGTGAAAATTCGTTGTAAAATCAAACTTTAGCCGGACGTGCATCCAAAATTGAGACACCTTGTACTTAAAGTTCTAGCCCTTAGCGAGAGTTTCTTAATGGTTCAACATAAAGCAATCCGGGTAGTTTCATTCGATTCTTTTAGATTATATCTATTAATGACAACCAAAAAAACTACCTATTGTTGTTCTCATAGTGTTCTAGATCTCAATTTTGTAATATTTCAGCCCATTAATTTTACCGAATTAAATTCATTCCGAGCTTCTAGGACTAACTAGACCCCAAACGTGATTTTTTACCCAAGCTTCATATACCTACCTTCTTTGGTCCCGTAATTTCTGAGGAAAGCTCTGGACGGCGCAGCCGGCGTACGGCGGACAGACAAGAGTTTTTTAACTCGATTTTTGGATTCTACCCATCCTGATACGTAAACCAATCAATTTTGAGGGGCGGTTCAAAATTTGTTTTCTTGGTCGGTTACAAAGGTTTATTATTGAACATAATAAACCTGAATGCGTCCTTCACGTTGGACGTAGGTAGGTACCTACTATCAGAAGCTCCGAAACATTGCCAAGTTTCGTCTCGATTGTTATAGAAGTTATCGCCTTGATAACGAACAGCAGACAGACGGATTTTTCCGATACCAGCCTACTTTTGGATTGTACGAGCAAAATATAACATACACGATCGAAAGGAGGGATTAAAAAATGTTTTTCTTGGGAGGAACACGAATTATGAGAAATTTCTGCAGGACAATTTAGCTTTATAACTTTTAATATAAAGGAAGTTGTCTTACCATTCCCGCTAAGGTGCCGTTCATGATCAAGGTGAACGGCCATGGAGACTCGGACTGTAGGAGGTGCAACTTTGCCATCAGCAGGGTGAGCAAGCTGCCACCGCAACCTGCAATGATAGTGTTGATCATGCTTCTGGCCACGATGATTCCGTCACCTCTCTGCGACACGTGGAAGAGGGCGCCGCCGTTGAAAGCCAGGAACCCCGTAAACAGTAAGAGTGCCCCAATTCCTGAGATCTGTAATTAGAAATCAAGCAATTTACCACGATATTTTTTGCACAGTCACATTCAGTTTGTCAAATTAAATCATCATTCGTCTAAATCTGAAGTCATAAATTAGCTACTTTCGATCTTTGTATCTGCTGCCTTCCTGCTACCTATCAGCCTTTCACCCTTGTTGCTCTTGTCTTGTCAAGCTCGTATTCTCCACTAATGAAACAAAATACATTTGGGCTGTTCACGCAGTTTTTACGAGGTTTCGGCATCCTCAAAAACAATACATTTACTCCAAAAGCGGTAAAAGGACACGATATGAATCGGTAGCTAATTTGAGCCTATAGTATAGGCCGAGAGTGGCCACCTCATACCAACCTAATACAAACCTCAGAAGCTCACTATTGTTATCCTGTTCATCCAATCGAATTGAGCAGCCTACATAACAGCTAGATAGATATATATTTGGTTGGTCTGAGCATACATAACGTGTAATGATCCCCAAAGTATAATAAACAGGATGAGCTGATAGTTGAACCTGGTTTCGTCGAGGGTCGTGATTTTGTAATGTCTGACAAAATAAATCGCACCTCCGTTATTTTGAGACCTAAAAACACGAGGTCGGAATCATTCGATGCTGGGGAACGTCCTATACAAAAGATGCAGATCCAAAGCAATTTTTCCAGGCCTAATTTTCGATTCTTTAAGTTAGGCACCTTTGGAAGGCATTTAATCTGGAAGTGTGTTCAATGAAAAATCCTGAAAAGTTTGTGCACGAAAAAAGTGAAAACAAGCTACTTATATCATGGAAAAGCAAGCTTGAAAAAAAAAAAAAAAAATGGACATTGGATTTGGATTCAGCACATCAAATAACGTAAGAAACCGACAAGCTCCGGCCGGATGCTAGACCACCCCTAAATTTTGTAAAGTAGGTACCTAGCGTTATTTATCCGTTTTAGCCAGAATTAGAAACCTATTGTTTCATTTTGCTGCAAGTGTCATTGATTATGTTCTGAATCTATGAAGATTGTTTTAATCTAAATATTGTAATTGTAGCGGTACTTATTTATCGTATGTTATGATTAAAAAATATATAGACAATTAGGTTTTGTAAAAAACAAACTATTAATGGTACTACCGGTAGTGAATGACCACCCATCTCCTGCGGTTTTCCTTTCTCGTCGAATCGACCTTTTCGGGGACCCAGGAGGGCAGCTGCGACGAACGCACACGTCCCGGCTAGCGCATGCACGACTCCGCAACCTAGAACAATTCACGTTCTTGAAATTGAAATGAAACAAAATTATAATTTCCTTGGTTTTATCGTTAGAATATGACATGAATATGTGAGTATATTTCCGAAGTTTGAGTTTCCAAACATTGGGAGTGGCTCCAGAAAAAATCGTATTTGTTTATTAAAGGTTGGATAAATCGAGAGCTTTCCAACGACTGGAGAACGATTTTTGTACGATGATAAATGCCTAAGATACAGTTCCGTAGCAACGATTAGGTTGTATTCGATAATCACCAGAAAATCAAAAGTAACACCTTTCGGTTATGTAACGTAACGTAACACTTTTCGATTCTATGAGCCAAAGTAAAGACATAAAATGTCAATAAGAATTGATTTACTTATTCCTCAAAAAAAAAGTACCTACCACCAACGTATAAAAATATGATACTTTCAACTTAACATTTTCAATATTAACATCTTCTGTATTTCTGTCTACTGGTCTAGCTCACTATAGGTACTCATTCGATACACCCCTTATCATGAGGGTTATATAGAAAAGGTATTCCACAATTTTGAACTTGATTTGAGTTTGAATTGGTGTGAGTCATTCCAGAAGTACCTAGTACATCAAATTTAAGTACCTACTGATGTAAGTTGCTTTTGTACACATCACAGTAGGTACACAATTGAAACTGTTTAGTTGAGGTTTCTACTCTTCTACTCTCTCGTGTTGATTGGAACGCCTCGTGTTTAATTAGGTAATTTACCTACATTGTTTTCATCAAATAATATTATAATATATTTTAAGGTTTTCAAAGTATATATATGATTTTGGATCAAGTAATGGTGTGAAACCCGAATATGAATATTAATACATCGTCAAACGTGTGCAAAAGAATATTGGTAAAAACACTCGACGGGCCTACCTGAAAAATCGTGAAACCCAAGTGTCTTTAGCCATCCATTTGGAGACCATGCCCAGTGAGTTACAATTGGATACATGAGTCCTATAACGGAGTCGTTAAGAATGTTAGGCATTTTACATGAAACACAAAACATTGTAATATGATAAATTTGAATAACATAAAAGATTCACAACTACTGTCCTAACTTCGTCACATCTATTGAGGGAGAAATTGTTGTGGATTGTATCCATTCAGCAGATGAATAGGTACAATCAACAAATTGGAATTTTCGAAATTATTATGTCTATTCTATGCTCTCCGGATGAAAAAATCAAGACATCAGTGTGATTAAACATGTTCAACAACACAAGCTGCGACTTCGAAGTTGACAGATAGTGATTCTATTGATAAGTAGGTATTTAGGTATCTATATACTGATTTTAATCTAGTTTCAGTACAAGCCAACAAGGTTAGGTAATTTATTAATGAATTGAATCTAGTGATGTTTGTGGTGATTTTGTCATGCTCCTATGTTGCTGTGCAGCTGTGCTAAATACAAGGCAAGAAGTCATCTAGACTAATGAAAATCTAATAATTTTAAAACATTTTCGTAGTTCCTGCACCTGTATTTGTTTCGTATTGACACGACGTTTCGCCACATTTTCCTAGCGACACGACATGCTTTTCTGACTGCAAGCTTGTCACTTGCTATAATAAATGTACTCGTAAGTAGCTATTTAGGTGTACATACAGTTTTCCAACTTCTTTTAATGTAAGGAACCTTCAACACTGGAAAACAAATAGGTACCTACCTAGTCTTGGTATCGTAGGTATTGACCTATTTGTTTTTGTGTTGAACTTAGGATCAAAAACAAATGAAAAACACAGGGCAATGCACTACTGTTTCTATTGATCCTGTGTTGGGTGTGAATAGAAACCAAGCATTCAAAAAAACCCCATGGCAAAAAAAAAAAAAAACTTTTATTAAAGATGAGGTGTGAAAATGGATTCGGTCAACAGTTTTATAACGTAATAAGAAATGTTTAAACGACATCATAAAGGGGTAAATCATAGCCGCTAAGTTCAGAAACGTTGTACGGAACTGTTTTTACATTATTCCATTACCAACCAGATATGACGGCCGAGTAGATTAAGTAAGCAGCAAACTGACACCTTTCAGCTACTGCACCCGACACGATGGTTGCTGTTGTTGCAGCAAATATGAATTGGAAGAACCAATCGACGTAAGAAGATTCGGGGAGTCCGACGCCGGCAAAATGTTGATATCCGATGAATGCGTTCCCCTCTCCGTACGCTAGAGGATAGCCCACCATATAATATGCAAAACAGCATATCACTGAAATAATTTCAAACGACGAAATTCATATAAGGTGAGGCAAGTGGGAAACAATAATACGTTTTATTGTCGCATAAAGATAAACGTTTATCTAGTTAGGTGGGCAGTAGGTATACCATCCTTGCTTATTGTAAAAAAATAAAAAATGTAGTAACATTTATTAGAGACTTTATAGGGGCTAACCCACTGATTCCTGATAGTACCTATCATCAAAATGTCGACATTAACCCTGGCAACGAATTTAAACATTGCGCTTGCGCACACTCCATGACAGAAGTCTGACCCCGATTCAACTTTTAGGGAACCATCTTCATACCTGTCATCCCATTCCATCAGATTCAGCCGAACAGTTTTGGCGCTCGGTCTCTGGCACCGACGACTGTTTCGTTTGCGCCCGCGCAATACCGACAATTATGAACCCAACTGGGTTTATCGAAATTGAAAGGAAATTGCATTAGATTCTCCTACAGTTCTCATGCTGGTCATTAGATTGTGAGACATTGCTGTTTACGGAAACTCAAGATTGCGTAAGTTCATTCGTTTCTGATGGCCAGAAAACCTATAAAAGAACACCTATGTGCTATTCCTAAATATCCCTGAAAATCATAAAATTCGACCGAATTGTTACTTTTTGTCTCAGACAACTAATTTTACGTTTGCCCTGGCGCAGCAGGCATGGTTGGTCGAACGACAATGAAATTCGTGGGCAATTACTTTGCGTCTAGCCTTCAAATATCTTCCAATTTAAAACGAATTCATGCGAAAAATTTCAAAAAGACTGTAGTATTTTTATTTTCGGAGGATTTAACTGTTTCTAGAAGGAGTTCCAGGAAAAAATGACCACGCCGGGGTTGCGTGAATGACTTTTTGAGTTGAGTAATGATAGCAGAAAGTTTATTTAGTGAAATGTTCGAACCTTCTTATGAAAATATTCAATAAGTTCTGAATTTATTTCATGATGATTTGAGTGTATGTGTGTAAAGGTTACTACAAATACTCACCCATGTCTAAAAGATTTTTCATCAAAATGTTTACAGCATTTTTCGTTCGAACAGCTCCAACCTCCAAACATGCAAAACCTGCTTGCATAACTGTAACGAAAATCGCACGACTGATTATTGGTAGGTACTATAAAATCAACTACTGCTTCAGCTTCGAGCTATTTCCATAAGTAGGTAACTACATATTATAGTGTTTTATAGCAATAGGCTTGGATGCCTTCAATATTAAACTTGCCTAATCCATATAAATAATATATTTTTCATGAGTCCAACTTACGAGAAATGAATATGCCATTGGTCATTATGAAAAAATCATCGATGCTTTGTTTCAGGTCATCTAATTCTGCGGTTACATTGCGCGCAATTCCTGCCATATCCCTGCGAAATCATAATACCTATTGAATTTTTCACTTCCAAAATAATCATGCTCAACTTCAAAAATACCAATGATGGTGGCAACTCGACATGAACTTGAACCCATTCTAATTGTTTAACTATCTTTATGGTAAACGTTGATCATTAACTTAAATTCTGTTGTCAAGGTCCGATTATTCTATGCGGAGACGATTCGGTAATTATAATGGTGTTCTTGTAGTTTCTGTTTGTTATTCAACTGTAGCAGAGCAAGAAGTAGAGTCCGGACTCGAGCCTGAGAGAGGCTGAGGGCGTTGAGGTGAATGAAGTAAAATCCTATTCCGGCGACACGGTAAGAATTATATCACAGTTCAAATCTACAAATTTTGATCACTTGAAAGAGGAATGGAGGTATTGCATCCAACGTTGTTTTGAATTGGAAGTAGGTAACTATTAATTCAGGGCCTAGATGGAGATGATACAATCAAGAGGAACCTGCTTTTGAAATGGGTAGGACCAGAACCGTACCGTTTAGCTGAAGACCATTTCGATCCTCAGTCAGTTATGTCGGTAGTATATAAGGATATCGAGGCGTTTTCTAAGAGTCATTACCAAATTAGTAGCCGCTATTTGATGAGAGACTGCAATTCAGCATGTTTTCCGAAAACCGGATTAGGGCCTAGATAGAACAGCTGCGTAAAGTCGCTATTCCTTGCCGTTTCGGTATCTCATTAGAATTAGAAGAGACTTCGAGACCAGATTGTGTGTGGTATTCAAAGCTCTATATTTCAGCAAGAAGTGTTTGACCAACCCTGTAAGTTGAGAGACTTGAAACTGTTTTGACTTTGGAAAATGCCAAAAACAAACCAAAACACTAGGCGTTACAATTCGAAAATCTGCGAGCAGTCGGGACTATAACAACACTCCTATAAATCAAATAGGAACGCACACAGAAATATGAACTCCAACAAAAACCACCATTGACGGTTGATAGGACCAAACATTGCTTCAAAGTGAGACATTATTTAACTATTTTTTAGTTCAACTAACGCTGTGACTAATAACTCTGTTGGTATTAACTAACTAAAAAAATTAACTATTAACTAAAAAAATAGTTGAATAGGTAATGTCTGTTAGTTATTAGTTATCACCCACAACTAAATTTGATAACCCAGTTTTTTTGTGTAACTAGCGTAGTAGGTAATTGATAACTGTGACTTCAATTTACCTATTAGTTATGGCTGAATATACCTACATTAGTTTTTAGTTAAAAACCTTCAACTACGAGTAATATATAATTTTGGAGCAATTAGTTGAAGTAATAACTACTTAATAGATAATTGATGTTTAGTTATTAGTTACACGCAGATGAAACTAATAACTGATTTAGCTATTAGACGCAATGAAACGAATAACTACCTAATTTAGTTGAACAAAATTTGGTTGCTACCAGTAACCGATAACTAATTAGTTTTTAGTCATTATTTGCGCGAATAATAACTTATATATAGATATATCCCTGGTGGAAGCTGGGGGTACCACCGTCTCACCAGGGTTTTTGCTGGGAGCACTCAAGAGTGGCTCTCAATAGTCCACACACGCACACACACTCATTCACACTTAAAAATATGTTCATATGTACGTATAAACTGTTCTAGGATTCGTTTCAGAATGCCTCAAAACGGATTTTAATGAATACAATTGTTGAAAAAGTTTGATAGTAAACTTTTTGAAGCCGTTACAGTAGTTTCATTTTCTACGAAGAATCGCTAAAACTCGATTTCTTTAAAAGGAAATACACACAATGGTCTAAAATAAAACGTAAAATACATGTGGGATTTTGGATTGTGTATCCATTTATTAGGTACTTAGGTGTTTAGGTTTTTTCTTCATCTCCGGAAAGGGAAAACAATGCTTCTGCTACCAAAACAGACTGGGAAGCGAAATTACCATCCTTTAGTAATGCTGCAAATCCGTTTCATACATCAAAGAACACAAGATTTCAGCATAGTATATATAAATATATATATATACCTTTACTTATTTTCTATTTTTTAATTTAATCCGGTGAGACTCCAACTCCCTCCTAGTCACCAATAATGTTGGCACCGTGTTGCTTAGGTGCTAATTTTAATGAAGCCATCCTGCAAGACTAGGAGAATTAGTTGATTGACAACGATAAACGAAACTTCTCATAGTGAGTCTCGCTTGTGTGAATTTATTACGCGTAAAATAAAAATCTAATAAAAGCTATATATATATATACCTATATATTTGTATGTCTATTTATATATTTATGGGGTGTATTTCCAAACGATAACTACCATAAAATACGGCATAAAAATTTCGTTCCAAATCAGAAAAATCCGTCTTGGCAAAAGCCTGGTCGAGTTAGTTGGCCCAAAATCGCTCCAGAATTTCAGGTTCAAATTTCCGATTTAGTGTCCCAAAACATGCTAAAAAAAATCGGTTTATTGACAATAGGGGCATGTGGGGTGTCACAGTCGAAGTATTTTTCAGCGCTGAGTCGATCGCGACCACCCCCAAATCTCTAAGATTCATAAATAAGGGAGGAAAATAGATTTTTAGGTGACAAATGCCCAAAATTGACCAAATTTTCGAGTTTGGCTGCGTGTACCAAAATTTCCTTTGGAAACTCGCCACACGGCTGTTTTCTCCGTTCCATTCAGGACATGGTTGTTCTGGGTTGGCCTCAATTATCAGAATTATGGTGCCACATTTAATTTTATACACAACTTTACTTTGAAAATTCTTTCTATCAGCCATGCTGCGTGACTGAGTACTTTTTTGTTTTTTGACTTTGTTTTCTCGAATCATATCGTCCATTTTTTCTCATATCTTCTGGCAACCCTGACAGTAGGTACTACGTAATACTACGTAGGTACTTACGTAATACTTTCTTCCAGGGTTAGTCACCTGTAAGGTGATGTTGGTCGGCTGTGAGACAACATGCCAACCCAACTCTGTTGAAGATATTAGGGTAGGTATACAGGATTTGTGTGACGTTTCGATGACTCGTTACCGAACACTGATATATTTATTTTATATTACTGATTATATTTACTTATATAGGCGAGGGTTTTTTGGATTGACCAAACTAGACTTGTGGTTTTTGTTTTATTTCCGGACGTTTCCACCCAGGGTCTGGGTCCTAGTCATGGGATCTACAAAATACAAAACATGAATATGAAATACTCATATGAAATGTATTCATATTCATGTTTTGTATTTTGTAGATCCCATGAGTAGGACCCAGACCCTGGGTGGAAACGTCGGGAAATAAAACAAAAATCACAAGTTTAGTTTGGTCAATCCAAAAAACCCTCGCCTGTATTATTCACTAGACAAAAATAACACTTCATTTACTTATATATATATATGTATATATATATATATATATATATATATATATATATATCCCAATAGAGTGGTTGCCTGTTGTCTCCCAACGTTCATCATCACTGAGTATCCCCCACTTACATGCGGGAAAAAGCGCACCCAACATGATCCATGTCCACATCAATACATCGGCGATCACATCTACTTGCAGGACAACCATCAATTATTGCGATTTGGTGAAATCCTGGGAATCGCCCGGTTCAACCTTTGTCACACGTCCTAACTTTTGCGATCTCCTGAGTTTGTATTCTTTTTCCCCGATTCATGTCGCATGCGAGTAATGTGAGGATGCCAACTTTCATTGCGGTTATGAATGGGGAAACAACTTCCTAACTTGACCCAATAAAATACGGTTGTCGGACGCGGCCAGCCGTGGGAGGCCTTCCGGAGCAAGTTAGTTCCAGGTGGCCTTGTCCTTGGTCAAAACTCTTAACTGTTGGTGGGCACGTACTTAAGGAGTCAGTAACTACACGAGATCTTTTTTTTTTTTATTGCCCCTTAGGAATCTAAATTTTTTTCTAGACATTTTGGTATGTCCAATAGTTATCTCTAATCAAATGGTAGAAAACTGTGTTGGAAGTGCGCGAAGGAGGGACAATCCCCAAAAAATCATTGGCCTCTAATCTTGAAGTTTGGGATATTTTTCTACAACTAAAAATCCCAGGGCTACGAATCTATGCCGTTTTATCGAATCACTTTCCATAGGACCTGTCCAAATGGAGAACTATATATATTTGAAGGAACATGGAGAAATATATATTTAAAGAAGGTTATTTGTAACCAAATACGGAAGATAAGCAGGAAGAGGATGAGCATATTTTCATATTGATGATTGATGGACTGGACTGGATACTGAGAAGTTGTGCGTTTTTATTAGGGTCCGTGACATTTATTACCAACATATAATTCTCGAAACGTTCTAAATAGTTTTGAACCTTCCATGCTTTGCATCAAATGCTTCAAACGGAGGAACATTGGTAAGAGATGTACTCAACAGTTTCTCCTCCAGGATGTGACAATTTTTCTAAGATCTTACTGATAAGAGTGGCAGCTAAATCCGCTTGACTTCGATTGAACAAGTTGATGAGTTGATCGAATCGTTCGGAGTCCATTGATTTGGCTGTACTTCACTCAACAAAAGAATTTTACTTGTCGCCGATTATTATGGCTATCATGAACTAATGCCGACATTTATATTGCACGTATTTCATAACTATATTATTGATATTCATTTTCAATTATAGCACGTTTGAATAATTTGAAGAATTAAGAATTATGAACTGGGTGATTGTAAAACTGAGGTCCACGTGTTCAACAGGAGCAACAGAAGATATTTAGATTATAATAATTGTAGGGTTATAACAATAACCATACAGACTGACAATCAAGCTGCCATGGAATGGGCGAATAACCCCGTAGTTAACTCAAGACCAAGCATATTGCATTACGGGAGCGCATTTTATATGGGAACTCATGGACAAAGGGGACATTAAACTGGAGTATTGTCCAAGTGCCGAACTGGTTGCCGACATGTTTACTAAACCACTGGCTGGACCAATGTTTTTTGTTTTCTGGAATAACCTGGGCTTGAACACATCTTCGTGAGGGGGAGTATTGGAACTCGGGAACTGCACTCAAGTGTGTTCAAGTTGATTATTTCATTTGTTGTTCCGGAATATGTGTTGTTTCTATGTAACTCTGTTCATTCCTAATTTAAATTATCCAATCTTTGTCTTTAAAATATTTTAAAAATCTAATTTCATGAAAAAGCAATTATTCCACTGCGTAGTTTCACACTGCGAGAGTTTCACCATCGTGTTTAGCACTAAAAATCTTCACCTAAATTGAAGTATCACTTGGCAAAAAATGGAAAGTTTGTCAAAGTACCTACCCTTTGGCAGTCCAAAAACTTTTGGATTTTTTCTTAATTTTTATTTGCTAAAACTTAGTAGGCGCTCCCCAAATTTCACTTCGATACCTCAAAAATTGTGGAAAAAGTTTACTCAAAGGCTAACTTTTGAGTCAACCTGTAGAGTAATACAATATTTCGTTTTAGAATATAAAAATCGTTTTATTAACGCTTCAAACTGATTTCTATCAAGAAAATTTGTTAGAAATTAAATATTAGCAAGTTGTTGTTTTCCAATTCAATCTTAGCAGTTGCATTATATGCAGAATTTATTTAAATATTAGCCTGGTAGGAGAGATGCTGTAAACTATTCGTTTGATCACTGAATAACAGCAATATGTGTAATTTTATATAATGAATAGATCTTTGCGTATAAGAATTTGTATCCTGTTTAAATCTAGCACAGGTACCTTACTTGCACCGTCAGTCCCTCAAGATCGTCTTTTTCTTCACTCTTCAAAGTTGGAGGGTGTGCGCACTACGAACCTTTCGAGCGCATCTGACTCGGCAAATCCTTTTTCTACAAGAACCACATTGAATATTCACATATCTGTCAGCAATCAATATGTACCCACAAAAAGAATTACCCATTGAATTATTTACGTGTCCCTTGAAATCATTCTGGTGCCTCCGTGTTTACATTGATATAATAGCCCGTTCAAACCGAAACAAAGAAAATATTTTTCCAAATCACTTTAATGCCCGAAGACTAACATAGTTCTATTATTGAATCATTCAATGGGGTTCAATAAGTATCTCAAAAGGGAGGGATAACTAGGCGGCCAAACTCAAAGGGGCACTTGACACTTCGCGTGTCTGAGACGATTTCTCTTCGTGCCAATGATTGGCAGATCAAGTGAAATTTGCGAAAGGGGCTGTGTTTCAATTATTCGCATATATTCTTAGTTTCTAATTGCGTAACTGAATAATGTTCTAATACTGTAGCAAAATCAAATAAATATGCGTAGAACCGGATCTGATGCATACCATTTGGCAAATGGCTTCTATAACGTTTCTATAACTGTATTTTTGGACTTTCAACAAACCTTTGATGCGAGGCTTCGCACTACTTTCCCCATGAGTATAAAATTCACAAGAGCTCAATATATATCCACGTGATGGTTTTTGAACATAATCGAGTGTCTGCACCTTTTCAGTGATGATATTATTTTCTAAACACCCAATTGTTTTTGAGGTTTTTGACCCTGGAACTGCACAATGGCCGCTCTCATGTTAATAACCCCTTAATATCCTCCCCCCCTCCCAGCCCCAGAAAATCGGGCAATTGGTAATTCATCAGCTTTCGTTTGTATCCTTTGTCAAAGTCACGTGGAGTGTTCAACAGCCCGCTTTGCAATTAACAATTAGATATATTTTTCCCGAGTTTTTTAAATTGGGGTTTTTTTTGTTGTTGTTGCCAAATGGCGACGCGTAATGAGACTAATGACACCAAACACCTCCTCAACTACTAAAAGTATCATTCCTGGTGTTCGTTTGATGACAGAAGTAAATACAGGAAGACAAAAACTGTCCATGTGCAATCACCACCGGACTCACTAGTGCATGTTCTGTTGAAGGCGCCATCTCGCAAATAGTGAACATTTTAATTTGATCCTTTTAGTGAAATGTGCAATAAACCCTACAATTTATTGTAAATCATAAAAAGCACATCGAAAATGTACAAGTCAAAATTATTAAGTCAATTTTGATAAATTAACTTTTAAGCATTTAGATACGCTTAAAACAATTGTATACATATTTTGTACCAATTAAAATGTATATTTTCTTGTTTTATTTGACATTTTTTATATTTATCCCTCTTTTAAGGACGTCCCTCTATGAAGCTATGTCTTATAGGCAGGCAGGGTCGTCGTTAGACAAAAGTCATGAGGGGGGGAAGTATCATGAAATTCCCAACTGAACAAATAACATTCCTAACTCAACAAAAGAGAAATAAGAAGAAAAAATGTATATTATGTCAAATGACCATTTTTATGTGAGTTGTTATACAACAATTTGATAACATAAATTTTGCAGTAAGGCCGCAATACCAGTCATAGATTACGACTGTCATTATTCGAAACTTAAAGATTGTTCTGATAAATTTTCCGGATATTATTAAAAGCACAAAACGATTTGCTCATTAGTAGGTAAATCAGGTATGTATCTAAATTTTTTGAATTGAAACGATAATTACAATTAAGAAATAATCATAATGCAAAATACTATTAGCAAAACTTCTATGTTTACACGATTAGTGTTTAAAAGATAGAGTTTTCACTGGAAGTGGATACATGCCTATTTTTATTTAGCCCACGCTTGTACCACACAACATCTTTTATGTCACGATTCTCAACAAGGTCTCTTTCGCATTGTAGCTAGGAGCAATGGACACATATAGGCACTCATCAGTCATTGTTGTAGCCTTGAAACTATTTTTATGTTTCAAACTAGGTACTGAATGTTTCCATTCAACTACTGGGTGGATTCGGATGAGTGTGAAAAATGTTTTTGGTAGAGTATACCGAAAATTAGTAAAACGCCGTCAAGCACAATTTTCTATCTTAATCCTTTTTTGGAGATACAACATAATTGAGAAATGATGATGAAATCCCAGTTTTATACACAAAATGAGAATAACTCAAGTCTTTTATAAATACCTGGTACCTACAGTTGAGAAAATCAGGATTTGATAAAGGATTAGACTTCCAAATAGGTCTTTTCGAATTAAGGGTTTTATTGCCACCTCCTAAATTTTCCTAACTTCTCCCAAGTAGGTGAAAAGTGAGGGGGAAGGCTCCCCCCCCCCCCCCCCCCTATCACCCCTATATCGACGACCCTGTAGGCAAGGCTTCGTTAGTAAGAGGCAGCCTATTAGAATTGATCCAGGGGGATGGGCGACAACCCAAGCACGAGAAAAAAATAACCTCATACAAATCCGATCTTGACCATTCCAAGACCGAATCTGTGAAAACGTCCGGGAGTTGGGGAAACATGAAATCAAAAACTAAACTTTCTCTGATATTTAACGCTTTATGCCACGCTGAACGATTTGGGTTTCTTCCGTCTGGCTGTTTGTCTAGAGTCTGTACTTGTCCCTGTTACGAACAAAACTAAACAAAGTTATCGTCTGATTTCGATGAACTTCTCAGGGATTTCGCGGGATGGCTCCTAGATGGTCCCCTTCGTACCAAATCTATGTGGAATAATGGTAGCCCCTGCGCATGCGCAATCATTAAATCTTGTTGTCTAGTAGACGTAGAGCTTCTGTGTTCGTGTGTTCATGAAGCCGCCGCTCGTGTTCAGCCACTACGTTTTTAATAATTTCGCTGACGCCATCCAACGTTTTGACAGAACAAAGCCTCTCGACCTTGTGACGTCATGCTATGGCAAGTGTTGTGTGAAAGTGATTTAGTGGAGTAGTTATCATTAGGCTATGAATTCTAACACTGTTCAATATTTTTACAAAAGTAAAATCAACTTGATGGTCTAAGCACAAAAACAGTTAAATCCTTGTAACAATTATAACATCCACTGTTTTCATTCCATTATGATGAAGTTATTGGATATTATGAGGGTCGGGGTGAAGATTGTCTTCTATGAACTTCATAGATTATGGTTGAAGAGAAACGTCTGCAATGTAAAATTCTTTAAACTTTTTGGTTCTACTGTTAAGATAATAATTACTTTTTATATAAATAATGTTCTTGCCTATTTATTTAACCTGTTGCCTAACTAACATTAACGTACATAGGTACATATGTACATGTAAATATTCTATAAAACCAACAAAAAACAGTTTCACTTCAAATTAAAATATTGTTAAAGTTCATCAAATGGAAATGAAAACATTAAAGTGAGCAAAAGTTACTGAGGAGGCTTAAAATCTTCGATTTTGAAAGGGTGCAGTGGAACTCGAGTTTTGATGCCAAAAAGAGGGAGGTAATTATTTAAGTTGTTATTAATTCCTGACTGCTGGATCAACTGTAGTCTATGCGCATGTGCAATATTGAACCGTTTGCTGTAACTCCAATAACATCTACTGAAATCACATTTTTATGTATTTCGGGTTGGTGCTTGGATAGTCCCTCATGAATTTCATCAGTGTCGGATCAAGTTGTAAAGCTGGCTTGCTCTGTAATCTGTTTTTTAAATAACATATTAGAATATACATATATAAAAACACACATTAACCATGATCCTAAACTTCACTCTTGTTATAATTTTGCTTTCTCACTACAAAAGGTAGTGAAGCCTTGTGTTTGTGCAAGGAGTTGACAAAAATTTTGTCCTTAAAAATCTAAATGTCTACTTACTTTTTGCGATTCAGAGCTTGCTGATCAGTTTTGGTTCCGTGTCTGTCTGTCTGTGGTAAATCTTTGTCTGATTTTGATGAAATTTTCTGGGATTGTGCGGGTTGACTTGTAGACGGTCCCCTATAAATTTCACTGTCGTCGGATCGCGCATGAACAACCTGAATTATTACGTGGTTCATCATGATCCATCCGGCCTATTTCGTTCAAATTAGGGGAGAAGTTGGATATCTGTTACGGGGTTGTGACTTATGAGTTGTATCGCAATTAGTCGAGTAATAACTACTGGGCATGCGCAGAACTAAATTTGGTTGACACATGCATATATCCGAGACCAATGAAATTTTATGAAATTTTCAGGTATAGTGCTGATTAGCTCCAAAATGGTTCCCGTAGGACTTTCATTGCCATCGAATCAATAGTAGCCGGTGCGCATGCGCAAACCTGAATATCTTATTACCGTCGATTTTTCATGATCTATCTGTCTGATTTTGTTCAAATTCTTGGGGTACTTGGGTATATGTTACAGGTTAGGGGCTTATGAATCATCACAATTGGTAGAGTAATTACTGTTGTGCATGTGCAAAACTAAATTTGGTTGACACAGGCCAAACTCCGAGTCTAACGGAATGATTTTCATGAAGTATTCTGAAATTTTATATCTATAATGTATATCTAAAAGCGTATCTAGGGAAGTTGTATAGGTACCTAATAAACTTGTAGTAGTCAAGTAACATAGGCCTCTTCCATGTGCCCCTGTAAAATTCTGTAACGATCGTACCTAATACTTGCTTTTTTCATCCGGCTTCGGTGAAATTTTCAAAATGCGTGGGTTCGGGTCCATATTCATTGATAGTTTTCGTATGAAATGCATCGTTCATGGATTAGAGGTCCCAAGTGGTGGATGGGTTTGGAGGGGCGTCTGCACTTAGGCTAATGTAAAATTCTCTCTCTGTTTCCAATTTCAAAATAATGATTCAACATTTGGTCCCCCAGCACATTGGTCATGTATTATAGGTATACGGCTTATAGTAAAAGGAATTTCATTACGAACCGGTGGACGAGTATTAATAAGTGGTACTTACTTTTGCAGCTAACATGCACTGATGGTCCCAAACACTCGGCAGTCATTGATCTTAGCTGGATTTTTCTGTGAATGGTTGAAAACTGTAGACCGGAAAATGAAGACTCATTCATGGGTTCCATCGGAATCACTGAGAAAACTTGATTCAATTGACGATTGAAATAATTCAACATAGAACCTGTTGACTCTGGATCTCACTCAGCTGACTTAGGTCCTTTCGTAGCGTTTTTCTGTTACCCAGCAGATCCAAGAGGCTCTGTCTCATTTTACAGCCTCATAGGTGGGTTTGTGTTTTAAATTAGGTAATTCATATTGTTGATTAATGTGAAGAAATGTGTTTCAATACAATCAAGTGCGTAACCAGTATTTCTCGGGAGAGGAGGGTTATAAAAGATATTGGCAGTGTAAGGAGTAGAGATTTTTGATTAATAAACAAATTTTCAAGTGTTAAATGATTCTAGTGGGGCAGAATATTGAGAATTTTTATTTACATAGTAAAAAGAAATCGAAATTTCCCATAACGCGTCATTGTATTGAGTACTTATTTTAAACTTTTCAATCGTTACCAAGAGGAGGGATCGCCAGTGTGGCCCATACCACTAGAGAGGCGCTGGCTCCAGCCACACGATTGTCATCCAAGAAAATTCCTGCAAGAACAATTTAGAATACTAGGTACGAAAAAAAGCCATAGTTCACCGAAATGGAATTTAAACTCTGACAGTTTTTGAAAGCTTTTTAGATTCTATTTTTATTGTATTTGTAAGGGAAGCAGTCTTCAATAGCGTAAAGATCGTATACGTTCGGTTGCGTTCGTCGTTGGCCGTATCCATGCAGATTCGAGATGGTGACGTCTTATTGTAGTTTCCAAACATTCCTACCACTGGATTATTGCCATTTGGGTAGAGAATTCAATAAATCTTTACTAATCTGAATTTTTACTAACGGATTTACTATGATTTATACTGATGATTTACTATGATTTTATTTACTGATTAATGAAAAAACTGATCAGTGTAAAATCTCTTTAATAGTGGTTGTGTACGAGCTTACACTAGTTTTGACTAGTTTAACAGATCAGTGGCCTGGATGCTCACTACGCTCGCATATCAGAAATACATAACATCAACCAGTCAATCCTTTAGTAAAAATGTAGATTAGTTGGACACGGGGGGCGGCCTGGGGGGACAATAACGGAAAAGGTACTCAGTAAGACAGGCCCTCCAAAGTTTGCTGACAAATAACCTACTAGAATCCTACTCAATTTATTGAAAGCCGTAGATGAATATCCTCCAAATACCCAATTATTTTATACACGATGTCGATAGATAAAAAAGATAAGTAATAGGATAAAGGATATTGTTCTACGTATAAGAACCTACCTACCTACTAAAAATTTGAAGAAAAATATTGTTTTAATAGCTCGGTAACTGATGATAAATATAAGTGACCTACCTATTAATTTACTAGGTATATTTTTTGCAGGAAAGTAAGAAATTTTCCTCGAATATTTCAAGCTAATTGAGTGAAGTGTAACAGATAGTTTACGACCAAGGTGCTTTTACGGCCGACGTCTGATAAGCTAACAAGAAACAAGGTGGAACAGTAAGTTGTGAGTCAGAGAATGTATTAGTGGGATTATTCGAGGAATTTCAACTTAGAGCAATATCACGACATTGAAATAATATATTGACGTATACACTTATTGATGGGGTCAATATTTCCTTTTCATTATAAACAAATAATAATCATGTTCAGCAAATATTAGTTTGAAGATCTTCCGTTCATACTGGAACAGGCAATATGGCTAAATTTTAAAAAATGGTCGAGAGAGAATGATAATGCTGCATGAGTCCCAGACATGCGCGCACACACCATCAATCACATAAGCCCATGGTCTTATGTGATCGATGGCACACACACATACACTTTTTTTTTTTTTTTTTTTTTTTTTTAGAAAACTTCAAAGGCGGTGGAGGCACACTAAAATTAAAAAATAAACTAATGAATAAAAAATAGGGGGGAGGATGCCCAGGTTTACCCCACGCCGGTTCTAGGGATAAAGGAAGTTGCAGGACGAGGACGAAAAGAAGAATGGGATGAAAAGAAGTGCCCCGATAGAATGACTACCAGTTTAAACAAGAACACCTCAGGACGAGATGCCCAACTCTGTGGCACTTTTCCCGCACCACACCCCACGCCGCGACACGGTCACGGCCATGGCCTTGATGTTATTGGTTGCCACTCCTTTTAGCTCAGATATCGCTTGCCGCAGATCATCTCTATTATATTTACTTATCTTAGCCCGCGAGGTCTGCTCCATGTCCACGCTGCTACTGACAACCTGGACATCCAGGATTATGGTAGACCTATCGAGCTTGATGGTAACGATATCTGGCTTGTTGGTCCCATCACGCAGCATGCGATATAGTCTCTCCCTTCCGACATCCCAACCGATGGATGACAAAGCGCCTGCTATCTGCTTGGCAACTGCATTGTGACGTAAGATGCGGCCACCGTACGAAGACACTGCTGCACCACATGATAGAGATTCTCATTTTTACCCTGACAGGCACGGCAAAGGGTGTCTACTGTCCCGCGACTACTCCTCAAACACCTCACGGAGGTGGCTAGTTTAGCCACCCGGATGGCATGAAAATGGCTGTAGTCGTGGGCCCCAATGCCCTCTGAACCCCATCCCACCTACTGGGAAGAAATGGGGGATTCAGAGCATTGTCGGAGTTCTTTACCATCTACTGACTCATGCAGAATAGCAGCGAACTTAGCAGATGAGCTGGGTTTTGGAGCAGTTGGTGTTGCTCGGTCACACCACAACAACTGCTTCCTGACGAAGTCAAGATCAGACTGCGGTACAAGATAGAACATACAATCACGGTTCATGTGTCTCATAGTTGCCAAATAACTTCTTCAAGATAATTTCTGGGAACCTGTTGAATTGCACCAAATATTTAACACTCACAACCTTTGAAAATTTAATCAAAATCGCTCTCGGGGTGTTAACCAATATTAGTTATGCGCATGCGCAATAGTTATTACTGATCCAAACGCGATAGAAAACAGTGGGTATCAGCCTGGACATTTACCCAACAACCCTTCGAGTTTGAAAGAAATCAAATATAGATCATGAAAAATCTACGTTATAAGAAATGCACGTTTGCGCATGCGCACAGACTACTAGTATTCCAACGGCGATGAAACTTAAAGGATATCATTCAGTAGCTAACCCACACATTCCCTGAAAATGTCATAAAAATTGGTCCATCAGTCGGAGTTATGAATGTAAATGTAAATTTTATTTAGTTTTGCACATGCGCAATAGTTATTACCTAACCTGATACGACATATTTCATTGGCCATCTACCCCACGAGTTTGAATGAAATCGAACAGATTGATGACGAGAAATCAAAGTTTCAAAAATTCACATTTGCGCATGCGCACTGGCTGCCATAGTTCAGACTGCAATGAAAGTTATAGGGAAGTTATGACGTTACATTATTTTGTTACTGAAACATTTGATTGACCCCAAGCCACGAGATATATCTATGTCAAAATAGTATTTTGTGAATTACCAATAGTTCGCGTGTTTGTAACTGCCACAGACGCTGAACCTTATTCACACTATCGTCTTACAACCAGGGGCCTATTTCATAAATCAACAAGATACAAGTGTACAAGTTAACAAGTACAGGTACTTGTAATGCAGTGTAAACTAGAACAATTGTTTCACCAGAACAAAGAGTACAAGTGTAGAAAAGTTATACTAGTAGAAGCTAAGTTTTCAAGTGTAGCAGAAAAGAAAAATGGCGTGTGGGGACAAACGAAATGAACAACGTCAAGCGGGATGCCGAAATTGAAGTTTTGTCAGCGAATCATGATATAAAAACGGTGTTAAGTACACGATAGGATGTTTATCGTACATGACAAGGTGTAATGATTGGAAGACAGACAAATTATAAACTGAAAAGTGGAGAAAGTGTGTATTTGATTTCAACTTATTCTGATGGCTGGCATAAACGGATTTTTCTCCTTCATTCAGTGGAAATGATTAATCAGTTCATCTAGTCATAATGCTGCTGGGTTAGGAATGTCATCTGTAACATCGAGATGATCTTCACACTTCACTTTGTTCTTCAATGATGGAGAGGTCCTCAGTACCCGATCAGGCAAAATTGCACAGGGTCACGCAACGTTTGAATCTTTGAAGGATATTGGAAGACATCCTAAATCTGTCGTTAAACCCAAAAATACCCACGAAATTAGCCTTTATTCGTAACCAAAAAACTCTTTGGTGTCTTCTACTCTGAAGAGTAGAATTCGTAGCCAAAAAACTCTCTGGTGTCTTCTACTCTTGTCTGTATTCTTTAGCAGATGATGATTCCCACATATTAACACCGAAAAATTGTCAGCTCGCAATGCTGGAAAATAACAAGTTTGCAGGTGAACGGACGTAGGTTAAAAATTGGCCATTTTTTACAGCGGTAAAACAGTGACTCGTTCAAAATGATGGGGAAACACTTGTAACTTGTCCAAATTTGCATGTACACTTGTTAATTTTCACAGTGCATTACTTGTACCTTTACAAAATGCTTGCACACTCATTTTTTCAACTTGTACATAAAATTGGCTTGTAACTTGTCACTTGTTGCTTTATGAAATAGGCCCCAGGTTACAACCTAACTACCTACCTCGTTTCGAGCTAGTAGCCTCAATTTTTTTAATCGGTTGTTACGTTACATTTTTTTGTGACGTTTCATTATTTTTTTACGGAAAAATACCCATGCCATCCATGTCAATGTCAAAATTGTGTTTCGTAAAATAGATCGCTTATTTGTAACTGTCACTGTCAGTGAACCTTATTCACACTATCGTCTTACAACCTAGGCACCTCGTTTCTAGCTAGTAGCCCCAATTTGTTAATGGGTTGTTGCGTCACATTTTTTGTGACGTTACCTTATTTTGTTACAGAAAAATTTGATTGGCCCCAAGCAAAAAGACCCATGTGAAAAATCACAAATAATGACAATAACCACCTAAAAATGATTGAATTTCTCAGACAAAGTTGACCATGAACTGTAAACTGGGACATTAAAAAATTGATTACACAAAACTTTACTGAAAAATATACTTAAATTTCGTTAAAAAGTGCTACGATAAAAATTGCAAATGTTTTTTAACAATACAAGATTTGTTTTGTATAGAGGTTTTGAGGAGAAGGTGCTTTTGTTTCATAAAATTAATGGTTAATAATTTCTATGCCCACAAATGGCTCAAATTTCATAGTAATTTAGCTGAAACATAACACAATATCTTACAAAAATTCGCTTATACGGTCATACTGCACGATCGGAACTTTTTTTTTCCGTCCTACACCTTTATCCATTAACGAAGAAGTGAGGAGGTTATAATGCCCAGTTGCAGGTAGTCATCAATTTTATTAATAAATCTGCTACGCCTCCAGTCTTAATTCACATCTTAATATCTTGAACTGGTTTGCAAAACGACTTCGCCAAGGTGAAGTTCAAATATCTGCGGAAGGACAAATGTGAACTCAGTTCCTGCTGAACTTACCGTCTTCTTCCGACAAGAGATTCTTCCCCAAGGCCTCGCAACCCACATCAAGCAAAACCGCTACCTAATTCAGCTGCACAAAACATCAAATAGGTACTCAATATCCTGAAGAAGAAGAAACATGTACAAAATCTCAATTTAAGGTGACTACAACATATAATTCGGGTTATAATATAGTCCTTGTGCATCAGAATGTAATGGAAAGTATTTAGTAAACAATACATTCTAACCAGTTCCAAAGTTCTACTGGTTGATCCATACGTAGAAAATCTTCGAGGCTTCTCACCACTTTTCTAACAAATACTTTATGAACTTGCACGGGTTTTATTAATATCCGTATTGAGAACATATTTTTTGTTGGCTGTGTACAAAAGCTGGGCACAAGTAAAGCTAACTCATCCCGTTCTGAAAAGCGTTTCCACGTAACGAAAACCTCTTCTCGTTTCGGAAAGGCTATTTCCGTATACGAAAACATGAATACGAGAAGTACGAAAACTCTCTACTATGTTGAACATCTATCGCAAACTGTGTACTGTGTACAAAAAGGCTTTAATAAAGAAAACCGAGAGAACAAAAATTGTTTAAGCCTTTCCAACTTTTTTGGTAAGTACCTATACGTTTTACAGTACGTATCTTCCAGGAATGGGCGATTTCACCTATTTTTTTTATTTCATAAGCTGAAAGATCAATTCCAGCTTCCAAAGAAGGAGCAATTTGGAGATGATTAGGAGTAGCCGAAACATATTTCTGGTTAGACAAATTTGGTGGTCGATTTTCCTACTGCAGCAATTTATTCTTGACAAACTGCAGCGTGACCAAATTCTTCTTGGTGATAAAGGCAATTCTTTCGACAAATTATGTGTTGTTTAGCGCCGATAACTCGGAATGCGTTTTTCGCAATAATGTATTGAATCGAAGTTGTCGGAAATTTAGTGAGCTTAATTTTTTATCCCAGAAACATTTCACATAGGGCACACCGTTTCCGAGGTGTGAGCGAAAAACTACAAAAAGTACATTTACCCCTCCCCCTTCCCCCAGCGGCAGGGTGATTTTATTCTCATCTATGGTAAATTCATTAGAGGACCTTCCCCAAGACATTCCTGAAAAAATTGGAATACATAGGTTAATTCCTCTATTTTCCCCATTTTGCTTTGACTAACTAGGCAGAGTTCATTTTCAGTTCGTTCAAACGACTATCAAATAAAATAAAAATCACTAAAATTTCCGTTCGTGAATTTTATTTCTTCCCTTTCTTGCTTGATTTCGACTTGAGCTGCGATTCCTTTGCGTACGCAGGTAGCCTCGAGAGTTTCATACATGGTACTTTTCGCGGTTGTTTTGTCCATAACCGTACCGAGGATCCGATCATCAAGAAACCGAACCACAATTTCGCGAGCATCCAGATATAAAGCATCATAATCTTTCTTGTCCACTGCCGGTTATTCTATTTTTCAATAGAAAACGCCTTATTGTTCCAATTCAAGTTTCACACGAAAATACCAACCTGTGAAATGTGTCCCATCAAAGGGCTTTAAACCAGGCACGACAACGTGGGAGGTAGCCATTTTCACCGGTCGATTTCCCGTTTTTTACATCGACGATTTCCAAGTATATATAATTCCTCTACCGACGACAAACGTTTAAAAAAAAACACGACACGGACCTTCTGGACTAATAACCTAATAGCAGAGTGGAAGAAAAAGGACTTAGAATAATAATAAAAAACGGATTTTCACGGAACGCACTTTCTTTAATAATCCACGAACTCAGAACTGACTGACTTTACAACAACAAGAGTGGGGGGGGGGGGGGGGGGACTGAGACAATACAGAACGACTAAATACAGCATTAGATGCTAACTAGTAAATTGCTCTAACTCCTACTTAGTCAAATAATGTTATAGGTACTGAAATCAGGGGGACTAGTAAAATGTAGATGTTTTAATTGATTGCATTGACTTTCCCTCTGCAGGTGCCTATTTCTACACAACGTTTCTTTGTTTGGACAGTTCAAATGATAAAAAGGCCTTTTTTGTAAAGTATTGTTATATCTACGCACGCATATTGATGTCAACTTTCGGATCTGCAATTTGAAACGGACCTCTTTTGTAATATAAAGAACTCAATATCACTGTACACTAATCAGGTGTGGGCCTCTGAGCCTCATTTGTATTTTAATTGACTAATTATGCTGAAACCTGAAATATAGCTCCTTTTTGGAGATCTGGAATAAAATTAGGTACAAAGTATGGAGGGACTCAGATAAGGTTCGGAACCTCCGAGGCTAACTTTCCTAATCTACTCACGTTGTTGTTATTTAGATGGAGCTCCTCTGGGACTCCTCGGAAACAATAACGGGGTACGGAGGAGCATTGATCAGCTGAGGGGCCTCTGAACCTATATTCTCTTCTTACATATTGAACTATTTCTTAACATAGTTACTGTGAAGCGTAAAATTGCGGGGTCTTGGAACTGTAAAAGTGTGAAACCTTCTCAGAGGCACGATGCGCCATGTTCTGATCAAATATTACAAGCGGGGTTTAATGATTATAAACTAATAATCTGCGTAGAAGGGCTACATAACACAGAAATAGTAAACCATTGTGTAATGATTTGTAGCGTTTTTCTAGTTTAGTATGAGTAAGACTGAGTAACCGTAGCTCTAATAGCCAGTATATTGATACCATAGCTCTAATATTCTAATAGCTGGTCATTAAGATTGTAGCTCTAATAATAGCCAGATCTGTAGTATTATATCTTAAATAATATGAAATGATAATAATTGGAAATAAACTCTGAATATTGAACTAATTTGAAATGGCCGGATCAACGGTACCGTATATACTTTGTGATGGATAGGGGTAGAATTCCTCCTTCTCGATTCTTGAATGCGCTGCACCTGGGGATACAACCAACAGGACGACCTTTAAGTGTAGCAGGTTAATCGCCTCTCACCTTTGAAGGAGGAACTCTCTCTTTCCATCACCTCTCGTTGTTACATGGTAGCAGAGCGTCGTTTCAAGCCACACCCTCGCCCCCACTCAGCCCCTATATTATTGAATGTCCTGCGCCCCCCCCCCCCTTCCAATAAGCAAAATAGGCAATAACCCATAAAACGAAAAACTAAAACACTAAAAACATACCCCTGCCCTGCCTATTTGGAGCCCCCCTTCCACTCTGCCCCCTGCACCCCCCTCCCCTGCTTCTTGAAAGCCCCAGGAGTGTGATGGATAGCGGTAGTTCCTCCTTCTCGAATCTTGAATGTGCTGCATGCATTATATTATAATGATGATGTACATTCAGATACCACTTACATTATAGGATGGAATATTTTGGGTGGGATCTACTTGAATTTAAAAATTTGAAAGTAGGTGCAGTTTTGGATCTTTGATAATAACACCTTCTGTCACAATGAGACTCTATCGGACTCGGTCAAGTTGGGCCCTTGGTCAGTCATGCAGATGTCTTAATTTAGCAGAAGTGATGGTATCATTCCGAATTAACAGGATGTAGTAACTTATATAGACCTTATAGTGACTTATATAGTCTTATATAGACTTATATAGGCTTTCAGAGACGTAAAATGATTATGATATGACAATTTTTGTGAAGAGAAGAGAGGATTTGTCATGATATAGTATGGAACCTATTAATCTTTGAGGTTTGAGTTAATTATGTGGAAAATGAAGCTATTGCAATGGGTCAACAATCTTCTAAATTGAATTTTTCTTTTCTTTATGGAAATCTATTTTGAGGAATTCTTAAATAAATCCTGAAGTTTGCGCTTTTCCAAGTATTTAAATGCATATATTTATCTATATATTTCATTCCAAACGATAACTATCCTTAGGATGGAGATAAAAAAGCCGTTCTTTCCCAAAAAATTAAACATTCCAAATGATATCAGTTCGTTTGGCAGCATTTTTTTACCTCATTAACTCAGTAAAATTTCAAAATACGTACTGAAAAAAATCACTAAAAATGGCCGAAAATGGCTAAAAATAAATACGAGTAAATTAATATTAATAAAGTAATTTAATAATAATTTATTTATTTTAAAAATAATTAATAAAGAATTAATATTTTTCCGCAGAATATCACTTAAAGAAAATTTAGGTATCAACTATGAACTAGAACATTAAAAAAATCTATGCACAAAATAATGTTGAAAAATGAACTTAAATTTCAGTAACATGCGCTAACAAATCGAAAAAACTGCAAAAAAATCTTAAAATCCAAAATCATTATTTGAAAAGAAATTAATTATTTAGAACAGGTTGTTTTTCTGCTTTGAAATTTATACTCAAATTTCAAAAAAATTCAGCATAAATATAATACGAAATTTTACCTAAATTCGCTCATTCGATCATGCTGCCTGCATTACAGGTACTTTTAGCGAATTTTTGAAGAAAATTAAGCTATTGCTCTCGCCTCAAAATTTGTAGAATGTGAATTTTTGAAAAAAAATTATGCAGAAATCCGTTTCAGGCTATTCTGAATCATATTCTGAAGTTTAACGCATTTTTTTATGTATGTATATATGTATGTATGTATGTATATATATGTATGTATGTGTCATTCCAGACGATAACTGTCCGTAGAATTGTGCTAGAAACTTCAAACAAATTTTAAAATGTTAAGGACACAAAACGAAAGTTCAAGTTCGTTGGCCAGCTTGATCGGATTACATCTTCGGGTTGAAATTTTCAAAAATGTAGTCAAAAATTTCAAAATAGCCTGTTTTTTGCGATTTGTTGTGCGAAATAATTTTTTAATTTTTTCAGCATACTAACATATGGTATATTCGGAATCAGCGTAAAATTTCCTATAAGAATATGTATCAAGTTTTCAAAAATTTCAAAGTTGAAAAATCAGTCAAAAATCGAAATAATGCCGTTCGCTGGTTGTAAAAATCGGTAATATTCTTCAAAAATTCGCTCATGGGGTCATGCTGCATGACTGGACTTTTTTTAGGAAAGAGATCTTTCAGCTGATTGAATAAAGTAAAACCGGCCAAATTGCCCATTATGCAATACAGTATGTTCCATCTAATTATTTTAATTTTTGGGTGATTTCCGAAGAAGTTGTATGTGTTTGATCAGGCACTGTTCTGCAAGAATCTGAATTCCACGGATTTGGGTTTATTATTTCCAATAATAGGCCTATGTGATCGTATAGCAAAAAAATTTTATAACCCCCCCTCAAACTTTGTCACTTTACGTTTCAAGGTGCGTAGAATCCAAATTTGAAATGTCCGTCCGCCGTCCGCCGTTCGCCGTTCGCCGTCCGGGCCATAAAAGGCCTTAGAATTGACTTAAAAAATCTGTTCTTTCGCACATAGACTCCACTTGGGGTCTAGTTGGTCCTAACTTCTCGCCAGCTCGACCGCTCCACTCTCATGGGTGCTATGAGCCAAAAATAGGTGAAAAAGTGTCTTTTTTTTGTATATTTCAAGTTGTATAGAAATTGGAGATTTATGAGTGAAAAGAAAATGTTAGCTATTAATTTTATGAAAAAAAAAAAAAAGTATTCTAAATGATACTCTTCTGTTCAAAAAGAGATTTTGGATTTTAGGCTATTTTTTGCAATTTTATAGATTTTTTAAAACAAAATTTAATGAAGTTTAAGTTTTTAGCATAATTTCGTACATAAACTGTTGAATGTTCTATTTCATAGTTGATAAACTTTATTTGACCAATCTTATGCTAAGAAATATCAATTTAAAGATTCTTAGCCATTTTCAGTGATTTTGTCAGCACATTTTTTGAAATTTGACCAATTAGATGATATCAATAAAGGTAACAATTATATGTGTTGGAAAGATGACTTGGTAATAAATTGTTATGTTTATCAACTATATTAAAAAGCGTAAAATTGTGAGATTCCGCTGCTGTAATGGATTGAACCCATTTGTGAGGTCCGAAGCTCCGAGTTCCGATACTAAATATACTATGGACCAGATATCTACGTAGAAGGGCTGTCTAATACATAAATAATAAACCTTTGTGTAATAATTTGCAGCGTTTTTCTGATGAAAATCGAACTTCCTTCCGCCGGGGCTCAGAAACGGAGGAAGTGGGAGCGGAGGCGGGCTGAGAGGGGAGCTTGACAGCGATGGCCAACCCTGCGGCTCAGTGCTCTTCCCGCGGCTTCCCCCAACGCTTCCTAAAACCCCCCAAGGTACGAAAAACCAACAATTTTATTTATTTTGACCCGATGGAGACATAATCTGGTGCGGGGCTTAACACTACTTCCCCACCTTGTCGATAACTTGCATGGCCAGTGTTTTAATGAATTTATGTTGAAAAATAAATGTAAGTCTCAGAGCTAAAACATATTCATATTAAAGAAAATTCTCCCTTAATTTTTTTTTCCAAAGCTTTTATTAAATTGAACACGAAAAATACAAAATATTGAAACTTCTCAAGTTAGAAATAAATTGGAATATTCTACGCGTAAAAGAACGTTATAACTATTTATAAATAGCGACCCCTCTCATTTAAGTTACAAACTTGTGCTAGAGAGGGGATTGTCGTAATTATACAGCCAAATTTCTGTAGTCTTCTGGATCAACAAACACACATACTTTTTATACATTATACACTACAATGCTTGTTAAAAATATGTTGTTTCTCAGAACAAATTATTGTTTACAATAAATTTTATTTATTGCTCTTGAAAATTCTAATAAAAAATAAATACAACTAAAGGGAAGTGCTCTCATTACTGCTTCTTCGCAAAATGCTCCTTTAAATAGTGTTTAAATTTGCAAATAGCAGTAGCTCTTTTTATTTCTTCAGGAAGACCTTTAAATAAACTCGTAATAATGCCTTTGTACATCAGGGAGTTCGAACCCATGGTAGTTTTCTTTTTTGGTAGAGTAAGGAGAGGATGGGACAAGGATGCAGTCAGTCTAGTACTTGAATTAATCGGTGCTATGTGTCCCTCTTTATAGTATTTATATATCAATATTGCAGACATTTTGTTTATTAATTCTTGAAGGGGAAGAACTTGTAGCACCTTGAAAAGGTCTGCTGATGGGAATCTTGTTTTTTCTCAGCAGTACTTTGATAAGGCACTTTTGTGCTACCAACAATCGATCCAAATGGGTTTTATAGGCCGAACCCCAAACAGCAACACCATTCTGTATTGCTGATTGAATAAGTGCAAAGTGAAAGCTTCTTAACGTTGCCTGATCTAGAAAATTTCTTACTTCAACAGCTATATGAATAGTTTTCCTGATTCGTTCAATAGTTTGGTTATTCGGGGAAACCACTTTAAACATTCGTCCATAATGACCCCAAGGTAGCGAAACATGGGAAACTTGACAAATTTCTGGTGAATGAGAGTGTAAGAGAGAAAATATTTTTTAACAAGCGCCTACTACCTACGTTCTAAACAGCATGGTTCTAGGATTGGTTATACAGGGATACTTCCATAAGAGTAGTTCAATCTGAATTTGGACAATGTTTCATGCAAATATTACCGATTTTTACAAATAGCGAACGGCATTATTTCGATTTTTGACTGATTTTTCAACTTTGAAATTTTTGAAAACTTGATACATATTCCTATAGTAAATTTTACGCTGATTCCGAATATACCACATGTTAGTATGCTGAAAAAATTATTTCGCACAACAAATCGCAAAAAACAGGCAGTTTTGAAATTTTTTGACTACATTTTTGAAAATTTCAACCCGAAGATGTAATCCGATCATGCTGGCCAACGAACTTGAACTTTCGTTTTGTGTCCTTAACATTTTAAAATTTGTTTGAAGTTTCTCGCACAATTCTACGGACATTTATCGTCTGGAATGACACATACATACATATATACATACATACATACATACATACATACATTAGAAAATGAGAGTCTACTTGACTTAATGAGAGAAACAAAAGACCATGAATATTTCTTTCCTTGATATCTTATTTTTCCGATTATTTATGGGAGAAATTATTAGGAACCTGGTTCATTTTGCCGTCAAATACTTGGTAAAATAAATCAGACTCCGATAAAAGAGAAGTATACCTCTCAATTCCGTTTACCGTTGTTCTCGTCATAATTTAAAACATGATTGTTGTTTACATGCCAGATTGATTACGTGTTTTATGGACTAGGGAGTGAGGGGAGGTGGGAATTGGGCAGTGTGATGTTTTCAAGTAAATTGAGAGCTTCCCAACGAGTGGCGAGCGATTTTCGTGGGATGAAAACTAATGGAGTTACACTTCTCTACTTGCAACGGAGCGGTTGTGCGCGAAGACTTGGGGTGTTAACTTTTTGGTGTGAAAAACGTCTGCCAAGTTAGGTGGGCAGTATACCTTCTTCACATATTGTAACATGGATGTGTAGAGTTAAACATATATGTATCATATTATACTTGCTATTAAGACAAATAGGGTTATAATTCATTTTTGCGCATGCTCATACCGTAATATCCATCCAACTGCGTTCACCATCGATGTCAACGGTAGGACACTGTCTAGAGGTATAGTTAGATTTGTGTGTCGTCCTCAGTTTCAGATTTACAGAGGAAAAAAAAATTATGTATGTATATATATATATATATATATATATATATATATAATATATATATATAAATATATATATATATATATATAATGGATTTATGTATATGGATATATGGATTATATATTTATGGAATATGGATTTATGTAGGTGACTTGTTTGATTTGATCGATTGATATTAATTGTTATCTATTTATTAAGGTTGCAAGTATATATTTAAGGTAGGCAGTTCTATTAAGGTTGTTGGATTCTGTATTGTATTAGAGTTGTAAGATGTATTATTTATGGCAAACTCATCGGACGGCCCTATGTGGCCACGATTATTGCATGGCTCCTTGTTAACAAGAATTGTATTATTCATTGTTCATAATAAAGGCATGTTTTCATTCATTCATTCATTCATTCATATATATATATATAATATATATGAAGTACATATCTTATCACAGCAAGAACACAGAATAATATTATTCTGTTTCGCCCCTGTTAACCTTTAACAGTCAAATCAGACACTACCTACGTCATTTTAACGTGATAAACACTACGGGTGATATCATCTACCCTGTTAGTGCCTTTCTCTATAAGCCATGAAAAAAACAGCTTTTTTGTAATTGCTACGTGATATATTAGTGGGTGATTTTACATCATCACGTAAAATAAGGGGCAATGATCTAAATATATGTCTGGAAGTACTCTGCAGTCTCTAGTTAGAGGAATAGGTACTACATTTCGGGTAGCGATGCGAGTTACATAGGGAGACCGTGCATAAATCTCCTGGGTTTCCACGCATGATCTTCAAAATAGCTTTTTGAACAACCCATAATGGTTTCATGATATTGTGAGAAGCGCTGCCCCAGGAGAGAATTGACCCCCGCATAATATAATACGATAATTTACGAAAATTCGCTCATACGATTATGCTGCATGACATTTTGATACCGATTGGAAAGTCCACTTGTTATGTGAAACGTCCAACGGAAAGAAATGAAACGTGGATGAATTGACCTTCATTGCGCCTTCACGCGATGTGATCCACGGGTCGGGAAACCCCAATACAGGCTGAGATCATTTCTTAGTCAAATTTCGGTCACTCGGGATTCACTATTAAATTGATTTTAAACTTTTCTCGCCAGTAGTAGGTACGCATTGAGAGAGAGAGAGAGAGAGAGAGAGAGAGAGAGAGAGAGAGAGAGAGAGAGAGAGAGAGAGAGAGAGAGAGAGAGAGAGAGAGAGAGAGAGAGAGAAAGAGAGAGAGAGAGAGAGAAAATATATATATATATATATATATATATATATATATATATATAAATTGATAGAATAAATTGGGTTGTAGCACTCTTACTTCCTTTTGCCACGTTGGCTTCACTATTTCTGATAAAATCCTAACATCTGATGAGTGAACGACATTGGGGAATTTTCATGGTTCTTTTTTTATTTGCTAGATAGAAATAGCTGAGTGAGAGCTTTCCAAAAATATGCTATATGATGGGTCCAGTAATACGTCTTGAAATTCATTTGCAAGACGTCACGGCCCCCACCTGCCTGGGGAAAACCCTCAGCACCCTTGCACTGCTACGTCACGCGTGATCTTCCTACCCCTTTATTGGCTAAACTGAGCGGCCTTTTGAGCTTAAAATTGGTACTTGATGGTTTTAAAGTGCGTTGAATCCAACCTGAGGTCAAAAGAGTGAAATTCAAACTCATTAAAGTTCCCGATTCAGTTGATCGCCTGTTTTCAATAATTGTTATCAATCAATCTGTGACTTGAAACGCTTACATTATTATTGAACTACAATAATTACTGTCAAGTATGATGTGTTCGGCGACGAATCCTCCAGACAAATAAGTACGACAAGCAATGCTCAGCTTAAGTTTTCATTAAAAGTATATAAATGAATAGTCATTATACTGTATTTTGTGCCACATTAGGATATCAAAACACGAACAAGGTTGGAAAAAATGCTGACAAGTTTTGGCCGACATTGTCCGTCGTAGTAATGTTGCGAGTTGTTGGGAAGCCATCAACAAGATCTATTCAGAAATTTAGATTCCCTCTTGGGTTGCTCGACCATAGAATGCAAAATTCGCGACTAGCTAATTACAATGCAAATCAGATTTAGCTCTTTAATGATACAAATTAGTTTTGGCAGTTGCAAGTCTTCACTAGTATCTTTCCAGTATCTGATCTGTAAAACAGCAACGTTTTTTCACAATTCGTCAGTAAGTGTTTGACATTAATCCTGGCATGAGATAATCTGTCGAAAAGGCAAAATGTCTGTTGATAAGAAAAATGGAATAATACGATTACTTCTTCCTCAATAGCTGGTGAGGGGCTGTGATGAATGAGGCTCGCCCAATGAATTTTTCCACCTGACGTCTAGGGCTGTTATCATGATATCAGTATGGATTAACCTTGTGACGAGACAATACCTGAAAAATCACAGACAACGGCGTTCTCATTGTGTGACTCGGTGAAGATGATATTGATGACAATGAACGATATTTAAGTCAACCCTGCAGTACGAATATATTGCATCTACGAATGATAACATTGGCGAGGATTCAAAATTAGCATTTGTCATAGTGATGAGCTCTGTAAGCATGGGCAAGGCATCACTCTATACTTCATTAGTCTATTGAATTTGAATGAGTGCTGGAGGTATTCTGTGTAGAACTATGAAAACTGATGTTGTAGTGTACCTACCACTGATTATCGTATGTACGTATTATTGGTGGGTCAATCGAAATATGTATTACACTATCAATGTGAAGTGATACAAATGTTTGAACGAATTGTACGTACATACGAAAATCTGTTTCTTTCCCTTCTTTCTAAAGATTTGTTGGCTTACTTTTCAAAATACGTATGTTCCAAAAACCCAATGCGAAAACGATACAAATGATTACTCGCATTTTTATCATTTCTCTATTTGATAGTTCTACTAAGCAGATCACTCGCCTATAGATTATATTGTAAAACGAAGTTTAGGGCACATTATCTAAGTATAACTACATAGAGTTGACCCATGCAGAAAAATGTTGCTCCTGCTGAAAGTTGTACCCAGGAATGCCGTACATATTCGACACTACTCACTATGCACATTATGCCAGTGGTGAACCTGGAGGCAGCTCCAAACTACGATCCCCTTATGGGGAGCGAACGGATGAATGTACAGCATCCTGGGTGGTCTAATTTAATTAATTGAAATAATATCTTTAAAAGTTCTAGTCATGCAGCGTGATCGTATAAGCGAATTTTGTAGATTTCAGTATTATATTATGTAACATTGTTTTGAAATTTGAGCATTTTCAGAGCAAAAAATTGTTTACCACGAACTGTATGGCAAATAAACTCGTACTAAATAATATTCTACGATTCAAAACAGATATTTAATTTTTAATTTCACATTTATAATCGATTTTTCAGCAAATATTAATGAAATTTAAGTCCTTTTTTTCTGCATATTTTTTGCATACATTTAAAAGTGTTCTAATTCGGTGTTTGTTAACTTTTATTGACTAAAATTTTGCTAAAAAATATAATTTAACGATTTTAAGCCGTTTTTAGTGATTTTTTGGTCGAATGATTTTGAATTGATAAAATCAGAATCCATAATCTTTTTAAATTCCAAAATAGTATTTAGAATAAGTTTTTTTCCATAAAACTGGTAGGTAACAATTTCTTTGCTCTGAAAGCGCTCAATTTTTAAAATAATGTAACTTAATACAATAATTTACGAAAATGACTATAAATGTCTGCATGGCTGGACCTTTTCATTTTTTTTTTTTTTTTTTTTTTTTTAATTAAATTTCTTGGAATATGATTTTCTTGAAATCTTGAAATGTAAACCAACAACTAAGTTTATGGTGTTTAGGGGGGAGGGGGGGGGGGTTAAATTTGTTTTTTCTTGGTCGATCACAAAGTTCATAATTGTAAATAATGAACTAATCCTTCCAAGATAACAATAAACTTACCATGGAGCTTAAGTTATCATTGCAGAGTATAGAGATTCTTCGATGAAAGCAATTTGCTTTGATTGCTAAATAAACAAAGATGAGATATTACAAATTTTCAAATTTGATCCAGTGTGTGCTTTGTTGTTAAAAAAAAACTCAGCTTTTTCTTACAATAAAGTGTAAATGATATTGTAATAATGGTTAAACTGGTAACAAGAATATTGCTACAAGTGACCAAACAGCTACGAAGTTTAATCACTCCGTGAAGTCTACTCCAATGTTGACGAAGGCCTTGTTGCGAAACTAGATATGGAGTAGTGCCTAACGTAGCGCCGACGCCACCCATCGGAACAAAATAAAAAAGTTCCAATCATGCAGCATGATCGTATGAGCGAATTTTCGTAAATTACCCGTACTAGTTATGTTATGTTACATTGTTTTGAAAATTAAGGGCTTTGAGGGAAAAGAAATTGTTAACTACCAATTTTATAGTAAATTACTCGTTCTAAATAATATTCCGCGTTTCAAAAAAAGAATTTGGATTTTTAACATTTTTGCAGTTTTCTCGATTTTTTAGCCCGTGTTAATGGAATTTAAGTACATTTTTCAGCATAAGTTTGAACATACATTTTTCAGCATAAGTTTGTGGGTACATACATTTTTTTATGTTCTGTTTTATAGTCAATACACTTTATTTCAGCAATATTCTGCTAAAAAATATAAATTTAACGATTAGCCGTACATTGCTATATTTAGTGATTTGTTCAGCACTTTCTTGAAATTGACCAATTTAATGTGGTCAAAAAATGTTGGCCAACAAACTCGTCCTTTTGTTCGGAAAGCTTGATTTTTTGGCGCAAGAACTTTTATCTCAATCCTAAGGAGAGTTGTCGACACACACACACACACACACGCACACACACACACACACACACACACACACACACACACACACACACACACACACACACACACACACACACACACACACACACACACACACACATATATATATATATATATATATATATATATATGTATGTATATGTACATATATATGTATATGATATATATATGAAAAATGTTAAACTCTAGGATTCGTTTCAGAATGTCTCAAAACGGATTTCATTGAAGAAAATTTTCGAAAATTTTTATGTAAAAATTTTTGGAGCCATTGGAATAGCTTCATTTTCTACGAAAATTCGCTAACAGGATCACCCATCAGATCATGACATCAATGTGTCAATAACCTTCGATTGTTATGCATTTTGATTGGATTGCTGGTCTAATTTAAGATAAATTCCGTCCTAGCAGCTAGTTATACTCTGACTAAAAGAGAGTAGGTGGCGAAGGAAATGGTATTGTCCTCCTTGACATTGCAATTCAACTTCACCAATGATTTAATCAAAATCAATAATTATTCTGTTACACTGTTAAGGGGATATGGGACTGCTGATTTCAACCAAATTTTGCTATCGACGCAGAGAAGCGCAGTGTTTCCTTTTATAAGGTAAAATTTGATCCAAAACCAATTTCGACTTTTATCTACCTTCTAAAAAACATTCAGTTTTAAAACTTCTATGGCTGTGGTAATGTGTTTCTCTAAAGCCATAACAAAGTGAGATTTGAAACGAAATTTTATATGTTATGGATACCTAATCTCCAACTAACAAAATATAATAGATGCACTTAACCTGTGGTAACAATGAGATTCAAAACTTGAATGAAGGTGCGTGTTTATGCTTTATGGTGAGAATCTGACGTCACTACCTATCCTGTAACCCTCGTCACTCGATGGAGGCTTGGGGGCGGATATGACGGTAGACGTTTAGTACACAAGCCGCCTCTACACTGTTGCTATAACAACGTCCTAACAACTCTGATGTTAGTCCAGGGATCGGGGACGAAATATGGCGGTTAATTTTATGATAAGTAAAATAATAGAAGGTTCATATTTTGAAAATTTTGAAAATTCTGAGTAAAAAAAATTGTCATCTGTCATCTAAAATTAGCTGCAATACAGGAGGACCTAAAAAAATGACTGAAATTTCATATTTACTAGCTTTTCTTCAAAATTTCCTAAGTCGTGCGTTCTAAAAAAAATTTTACACGCACTGAAACGTAAAACATAGAAATCCAAAACGACTCGGTTCCGAGAACTATGGTTTTTTTAATGTTATTAAAGATTCAAGCCGCACCTCAACCATTGGTCATTAGCGGCATTGAGGTGTCACAGGATATCTCAAGGGCACTATTCTAAGCCGGACGCCTCAAAACGGATTGCCATCAGGGACTCCACTGGGACATTGGAAGGGGAAAACCATAACAATTCAGAAGAGAAAGGTATCTCCGCACTCTGCCACAAGAGATACAGCGATGACCACTGTTTAACTCCTACAGCTGTTAAAAATCCCAAAAACGAAAAAAACGACAATTAGTCTAGATGATGCATAGGCTTATAACTAAACTAGAGGCCTGTTAGGGCTTGGAAAGCCCTAATCTAGTGCGTATAACAGTTGTGCCTAACAGGAACTCAGCACATTATAGTAACGATATAAGTCCTACCTATTTGCGGCGTTATGTGACCTGGTGCAAAGCTAAGGCGATGTTATTAAATTATTTAAAAAAAGGAAATACCGATCAAAATGAAAGTAATGTGATAAAATAAATACCACCAGTTGAGGTGGTCATCGCCACTATGAGACTAAACAAAAAGTTGTTTCGAGGAATTCAGATTTGGGCATGGTGAGATGATGGTGTAATTCTATCTCGAATCTTTTTCTTTTCTTTGTAAGGGTGTGAATCTGCGCGTCCCTGTCTTCTATCTCCTTCTTTATGTCGTTGATTGTATCTTGATTGGTAGTACTCGTAGATGTCGAACTGGTGTTGAGTTGTGTCTAGGAGATGCTACAGCTGTCTTCGTCCTGATGTGTCTGGTACCACTCCAGCAAAGCTTCCATCAGAAAAGACCCCATCACTTCACTCGTCTCTTAATGTCCCAGAAAGTCTCCCTATCAAATTTCAACTTCCTACAGTGAACAGGTAAGGATTTAGCTCACTCAGCTGATCAGAAAAGACCCCATCACTTCACTCGTCTCTTAATGTCCCAGAGAGTCTACCTATCAAATTTCAACTTCCTACAGTGAACAGGAAAGAATTTAGCTCACTCAGCTGATCAGAAAAGACCCCATCACTACCTACGTTTCTTACTTACCAACACTTTAGCTACAAACTTGGGGCTGTGCTGTTTCGGAATTATATATAAAGACCGTTCGGAATTATATATATAAAGACCGTTCGGAATCTTTATTATATATTATTAATAAGTCCTCTAAGTTCTTCAGTTTCTATTTTTTCGTTCAGAAATAACTCTCCAAGATGTTTGTTACTACCCTACGTTTCTTAATACCGTGAATTGATGGCAACTGTTGTTACCGCCACAGCCTAATAAACAACTCTCGTTGATAAGGACCGCCTAGAACACGATCAAGGCGGGTATAGAGACGAACGGCGACACTTTTGCAACAAACGGGGCCGTGCTGATTCGAATGAGCAGTCTAACACTAAAATCGGACCGCGAAGTTCTTCACAATTTCAAAGACCGTTCGGAATTATATATAAAGATTTATTAAATACAATCAGCAAACAGGGATAAAACTATGGCTAGATTCACTTATCAGATATCACTGTTCGTAATAGAGCCCAGCCAGCGGCTTTCAGGTACAATGGCATTGGCTGGACCTTGTTTGGCCCAGGTAGAACGTCAACCTGCTGACGAGGTCAGCTTGATAAGGAGGTCCATAAGGGCTGGGCAGTCCTCTAGAAAGTGGCGGGTGGACTGATCACCCTCACACATCATCATGAGCTTCGCGGGCGGTGTATGTGGTTGTAAGACGGGTATGGCAAGTGGCAACCAGATCGACCACTAATTCAGGGCCACCTTGGAAGTTGGGTCACGAGAGGGCCAACCAGGAACAAATTCTGAAGGACATCACGCACAACAGGGACCTCAGCCTGCCATTGCTCTTGCCAGATGGAATTGGCTTTATGTTGCATTATAGGAAATTAGATCCTCAATTATAGAACCGTGTATTAATACCTAGAATGAGGGAGTTATAAACACTGAAAATTGGGGTGATTTTGAGTTCAGCTGTGCATTCCCGGTCTGATTTGAGGTCCTACTTAGTTGGACTAGAAGTTGGATCCGTTCCACCAGCGTCGCTCCAACGTGACGTCCAACTCATTTTCCAAAATCAGTCTTCTTCTCCTTCAAGTCTAGATATGTATGACAAATAACGCCTGAAATGGGCTTTAAATTGAGGACTTTAAAGAAATTCTAAGTACGTATTTTGTGAGACTGGCTTTTTCTTCAGTTTTCAACTTTAATAAGATTTATTTTCTTTTTCACAGAATTCCTAGTCAATATTAATTTAATAAATTGCTAACTGAATTCGTAATTCATTTCGCTACCTTCCCAATCCCAATTAGAACGTTACCTATATATTGTGAAAAAGAAGGTATTTAAGAAGTTCGATTGTTAACAGATTGAATGATTGCTGTTTGTCAAGTAGCTCTTTGGAATTTTTGACAAACCCAATTAATAAAGAATTTAAGGGATGATGGGAGGGGGGGGGGGGGGGGGGGGTTATCTGGAACAACCTGTATACCTATACTGTATTTAATTACATCAAGCATCAAGTGATTAACTGTGATATAAATATAGTATACGTACTTGGCTATGCATATTTTCTCTTCTTCCGACGCGCGCATTGAAATAATGATTTTCGCTGGTTTATAACGCAAAGCGCACTGAAGATAATGAGGGACTTAATGAAGGGGGAACCATACTGGGCTTGTACCGACCTGATTAACGATGTGTAATATTCGCGGCGTAGACCTATAAATTCAATTAATACGGAATAGCTTGTGGAAAGCGACACCACATGAAAACTTATCCGGCGGTTGTTGAAATTCCATATTAGGAACCCCTAGTGTAGTACGGTTAGTGTGCTCTAGGGCATTCCTTGCGTGTATAAACTATAAATATAGGAAGCAGAGGAAAGATATTAACCTTTGCTTTATAAATAAGAGCAGAAGTCTGTGGGTGGATTCCATCATCACGGCCTGAATTCCATCATTCTGTAGCAATTGGATCGCAATGCTTTTAGCGAATTTTCGAAGCAAATTATGTTATCGTCCCAAAGATTTAATAATTCAAATTTCACAAAATTTCCTTCTTGTGCTTAGAATCCCCGTGTTAGAAATACGATAAGTAGCAAGTATGTTGAGTAAAGTAGTAAAAAAAAAAGGCTGATACTCGTTAAACTTGTATTTATTACCAGGATTTTGCATGCAGAAAATTTTTCTCTACTAAGAACTAGGAATTTAAAATTTTGTACGCGAACTAGAGCGGAACTGTATGTACTTAAAACTGCAGTACTTTGATGAACTTATTTCTAATATATGCTTTAAAAAAATCCAAAATTGTATCGATTTAACAAAAACGATTCATACTTGAAACAAAGTTCTACATTTTCTATCTAACTGCGCTAAGATCTAATTATTATAATTTTAATATAATGAAACAAAGTTATGTGGAAAAATTTCTCCCTTAATAGGAGAAACAAAAGTCCATGGATATGTCTTTTCTTAATACATAGGATACCTATCTTAATTTTCCAATTACCAACGGAGGAAATTGAGAATGAAATGAGTAAATTGAATACCCAGTCCGAGGAAAGATAAATACGCCTTAATCCCGAAAAGGGAGGATTAATGTGACAGCGAAATGTTTTGAGGTAAATTGAGAGCGTTCCAACGTCTGGTGAACAATTTTCCTGGGATGAAAATCAGCAGAGCTACACTTAGTATCTACAATAACAACAAAGCGGTTGTACGTGATGATACGGGGTGTATTGTTTGTTTAAATACTTTATAGGTGAATGAGGATTTTTTTCATGTGAATTTAATGATTTAGTTAAAAAATTAGAAAGAAAATAGTGAAAAAATAGGCTTTCAGTTACGGTACATTTCGATAAATAGTACGTGTAGGAAATCATGAATATTTCGTTTATCCACATTGTCAGACATGAAAAATTAAAATTATAAAATTAAATTTTATACATATATATATATATTTATATATATATATATATATATATATATAGGTATATAATGATTAATTTATTCATTTTCGCGCTTATGAAATACTTGATATAATTAAATATAAGTAATTTCAAAATTAAATGTATCCTACTGCTATATACTCCGAGAATAATAATTAATTTATAACCAAGGAATGTGTAAGATTCATAATAAACCAAGCAATAATGGAGGTATAAGAACCTATTTGAATACATATAAAATTCTCCCATAACGTTTGACAATATTTTTCAATCATCTAATAGGTAGGACCTACATTTTCAATTACAGTTTCCATTGTTTTCAAGAAGATTTATATTTCCGTAATTTCCCGCTTACAGGTTAAGCAGGTTCTGGATAATAGTTAATTCCACGGAAAAATCAACTGAAAATTAAGTGACAAAAGTAGTATTTAAGTATACGTTTTGTGTACTCCCATTGTTTATTCTTGGGATGATAATAATGACATCTGACCTTGTCACACGTTCAATGGGAATGAGTTAGACACGCGTACCCTTCCATCATCCAGCAATGACATACAAACCAAGAATTGAGTCATGTGATGGGGCAAAGTTAGGAAGAAGCTGGTGGGTTTATTATTAACAATAAAAATCCATTTGAATCGATCAAGAAAACTATTTTTTAATCCTCTTTAAAGTTTGTTAGGTTTTGCATTTCATTAAGAGTAGAATTCAATAACGTTCCATGATCATTATAATAGAATTTTCGTAAATCATCGTATATTATAACTTTACAATGTTTTAAAATATGAGTACTTTGAGTGTAAAGAAATTGATTAATTCCAATTTTATGGTCAAAAACTCGTTCTAGATAATATTCTGTGATTAAAAGAGATTTAGAATGTGTAGGTTTTTTGGGGATTTTATTTTAAATCGATTTTTCAGCAAATATTATTAGAATTTTGGTGCATTTTTCAGCATAACTTTGTTCATAAATTTTTAATGTTGTTGATAAACTTATTTTGACTTATGATAAGAAAAATGTAAATAAAACGATTTTTAGCCATTTACAGCCAATTTTGATGATTTTATGAGCATATCAATTTTAAATTTGGCCAATTTGATTTACTTAGAAATAGCTGGCCGACAAACTCATTCTTCATTTTGAAAAGCTTGATTTTGGCGCAAGAACAGCATTTTTGTCTCAATCCAAAGGAGTGTTAACGTCTGGAATGACATATTATATATATAGCATATTATATAAATATATATATTTCGAAGTTGAATTGAGAATTTCCCAAAGCAGTTTGAGAATTCTCCAAACCACAGTGAGAATTTTCCAAACCAAATTGAGAATTTGGCTAACAAACGCAGCAGTTGGAAACCCTCTTCATTGATTTCTCACTGCAATGTTTCTAACAAAATATAAAAATGTGTATTTTTAAAAGAAAAATGCGAATTTCTTTCTTTTATATGTTTACATTTTGTACAACTTTATTCCTGATTAGAAGTTAAGATTTGTTCTAGAAAATAGTCCTCCTTTTTTGCTTAATATATTCTTAGTTTGTAAAATTCTCAGTTTGGATTGGAAAACTTCAGGAATCGTTTCAGGACGCCTCAAAACGGATTTCCTTGATAATTTAATATATGTATATGTGTGTTTGGATGAAAACTCCAAGAATTTAACGCCTCAATATGAATTTCAAAAAAAGAAAATTTTGGAAAATTTGTCCCTATTTTAAATTTTTTGAGCTATTGCAATAGCTTCATTTTCTACGAAAAATCGATGAAACTGGGAAAAATATAAACGTTTGTGAACTAGCAAACTAGTAATAAAAATAATTAAATATTTTTTTTTTTTCGAAATATTATTCAAAAAAGTCGATCAACTATGAAGTAGAGCAATATAAGGTTTATACAAAAAATTACGCTGAAAAATGTACTTAAATTTCAATTATATGTGCTAACAAATCGATAAAAACTGCAAACAGTGCTTGAACTTCAAAATCTTCTATCGACCAGCAGGTTTTTTTTAGAACATTTTCTGCGAAAAAATTGACGCTAGGTAATTAAGTGCTAATGCTAATTATTGCACGTCCGATAACAACCGTAACCGCTGACGTCTTGCATTACTAATTGTATCGTTTTTATTGTTTCTTGCTTGGTTGATGGTTGTCGATACGATATCTAGAGCACAACAATTTTACGGAAAAGGCGGTTCTTGTCCTAAGTATATTTACCCACCAGACCTCCTCTTTCGGGCGTCAGACCACCCGAGCGTTGATCTAGTACATTTACCTACTCGGCCCGAGGTCGTACTTCAGGCAATAATCCAGTTTGTTGTGTTACTCTCTATCAATATAACCTTAATTATAATAGCAAATTATTCCATCCAAGCTTTCGTACATTGGAATAGGTAAGCAATACGGATTAGCTGACAGGTTTCGAATCATATGGTTGAACGTTTGATAGATTCGTAAAAGTAATACGAACAGGTATTGATAGTACTCGATTCTACATCAATTCAAGTCGATTCACTCTAATTGGTATATTCACTACACATGTACATCAATTGAACTAAAATACTTATGAACTTCCTTGTAAATAAAATAATTTCGACTTCGTAAAATAGCTGAAGGGATGCTCAATGAGTTCAAATGTTCCGGGCCAATATATACTCTAATTGCACTCAAAATAGTATAGGTCTTGCTAAAATGTTCAGAATTTCCATTGGTAGTCCAGCATTATTAATCGACACTCAGGGGGTCAGAAAAGATTATTTGGACTGTTTCCTTTTCTCTTTGACTCAATATAAATTGGGAAGTTAGGGTACTTCCGGAAATTCTTTTTTATTTTTTGTTTTGTGACACGTAACCAGAATCGTAATGTCTTATTCCTTTCTCGGATTAGAGTTAATGAACCATGCCAGGTACCTATCCCTTGGCATCCTCAAGGCCGTAATGATGTACCGGCAGTTCAGAAATTAGGTACCTATGCACGAAAATGGGCTGGGCACCAAACTCCGAGTACACAACACATTTAAAGCTATCTTTGACAAGCAGAAGACAAGACTAATAAAATGTCTCAACACCTGCTCGTGGATGTTCAACATCTCATAATCTGTCACTTGGGTGTCTTAACATACGATCACTCTTGCAACTGCATCGAAGGTCTTTACATATTTGACTGAGGAATGAATGGGTAGACGGCAAAAGTGATTTTTATACACATTGATGGCCAAATTTGCAGCTGCAGCTCTTCAGTGAAGTGCTTACCATATGAAATTCTCGTTGTAAGGGTGGCCTAAGCTAAGGTATCTATTGCAATTGGGTTGCTACCAAACATAAATTTGTCTCCTGCCTCAAGTTAGCCTCCCTCCTGAAACACCATAATTTGCAACTTGTTGAGATTTAATTTATCCCCATTGGTCAGAGTATCCCTGTAGGTCTTAAATATTCCTTCAAAGATCATACTGGGACTCAGTTAGAATCGCAATATTGTCCGCACACATCAAGACTTTGATGATGGTGCCATCCACCTTAACTCCGCAAGGCAAAGATCATTATAGTAAATATACCTGAATGTAACCACGAAGAACTGCCTGACTTGTACAGCATTAAGCTTCTGGAAGAGCATATCATGATGAACCTCATCGAAGGCAGCTTTGAAGTCCGCCACAAAGGCATATACAGCCTTTGGCGGGGGCCCGCATTGAGCCGAAGATGGACAGGACTGGTCCGTGTAAAAACGGCATCAATGGTGCTGTAACACTCATTTCAGAACACTCATTCATTGTTCTCGCTGAATCGAAGGGGCTCTATAGCCTCGCAAGGAGCAGCGCTCAATACAGCTTAGCACAGCAACTGATAAATGACACTCCGGGTTGTCACCAGTGGTCATCCAAATCTCCCTTCCTAACAGTGGGAAGACGATAGAAGAGAGTAATGAAGTCCAGCATGAATGAATCAGGTGCATGTTTCTCGAATTCAGGTAAGGTGTTAAGGTGCCTGTTGTCACAATGTCAACCTCAACTCCTCCAAATTAAAAGGCTGGTCCATCATCTCATTGACTGCAAGTGGTTGCCGGTATTCATACTCAATATTCATCCTGCCAACAATATTCCGCTTCGCCTTGAAATGCTGATCCCACTCAGACATAGGAATTTGCACTTCCAGCTAGATCTCAATGACTTCACCAAGTTCAAGGACTCAGCCCCACATCAGTGGAACCTCATGCCCAAGTTCCTACTGTACTCCCTCGATTTCTCTTCACAGACTTTTTTGAATCTCGAATTTCGGGACTCGAGAGTCTGTACAAGTTCAGTAGAGCGAACATCCTTTTTCTCTCCTGGTACATTCCCAATTCTAACATGGCTCCCTACTTTCAGAGGGCTTCGATTCCCGAGAGGGCAGCCGCCATGTATTAAGTAAAAACAGAATTGAAGCGGCACATTGAGTTTAACGCTTGTACATTATGGTAAAGGGATAGAAAAATCAGGTGGAAATTGTGAAAGATGCGCACGCTCAAGAATTTATCATTTGCATGTTCAAATCGGCTACATTCATTCCTAAACTCGATAAATATTTATTTTATTTTATTTTTTTTTTTTGTTGTTACAAAGGTAAAAATTCATTAACAGAACAATCAAACAATAACAAGATAACTAAAACTTAATCGTTCAACCATGGGAGAGCAGCTCCATCCTAAATGATTCTTGAGTACCAAGGTGGTCTAACCCGCACAACCCAGTAAATACTTTACTGGGTATAATACCTTATTAATGGTCGATAGCGAGCGAGCAATTTCCACTCATATCTTCTTACAACTCGGCAAGACTGTGAACTACCTACGTTTCAAGTTCACTTGAACTCAACTAATGGTTTTATCAACTGACAATAATGTCTGCCGAGGTCGAGTGCCACATATACTTAATTAAACCTCTTGAGGAAAATGAACGTGTTAAAACAATAATTGCACAATTCAAAGTATATAAAGCTACAACAATTTTAGAAAATTGAATTTTTAAAAATTTTCTTCAAGAAAATCCGTTAATGTGTTTTGTGAGGGTGTGTAATTCTAGATAAATTAGGATTTCAAAAAAATGAGATAAAAAATGCGTTCTTTCGCCATAAATATAGGTAATCATCGTTAAAGTGAATTGTAAAAGACTTGAAGCACCACAACTATAACTAATTTGTCTTTTTACATTTCAAGCCACGTAGATTCCGTAAATTGAATTGAATTCCGTAGATTGAATTGATGATAAATGCCTAAGACACAGTTCCGTAGCAACGACTCGGTTGTAAGCGGAAATCATCAGAACATAAAGTGCGCACAATCATCTTGAAAAAGATAAGGTTGTATTCGATAATCATCAGAAACGCTTGCATACGAATCTGCAACACATGGGGACATTTTATGTCTTTAGTTGCAGACTCGTATGTGTTGCAGACTCGTACGCAAGCTCTAAGAGCCACTCAGCTGATCCGGACCCTGAGCATCGTCAAGTAAATGTCCTAAACAGGCTACACACGAAATTATAGCTTCCTAGAGTGTAAAGTATAGAAATTACCTATTCAAATTATTTAACCTCCGCTTCACAAATCAAACCGTTCTCCCAATATTCAGACCACCTGCTATGAATCAAATCATCGAAACACCAGCTCAATGAAATCATCAGAAATTAACAAGCGGTTGCAATCGATACGCAAGATACGCAGTTTGGCTTCCGCTCCTCCCACTCCTGTTCCCACCAATTACATCGAGTTATCGACAGTATTCTTGAGACGTATGAGAGCAAAAAAGTGTGTCTAGGAGTGTTCTTGGACACAGAAAAAGCATTTGACAAGGTTCTACATAAAGGTCTCTTGGTTAAAGTGAAGCCGCACCTATCTGACACTTTATACCGCATCTTATTTTCATACCTAGACGGACAGACTTTCTCTGTAAAATGCGGAGGAGCACTTTCTACCTCTAAATCAATGAAATCAGGAGTGCCCCAAGGAAGAATTCTTGGTCCCTTTCTATTCCTTCTATACACTCATGACATTCCTAGTCCACCAGACGTAATGACAGCTCAGTTTGCAGATGACACAGCCACGTTGACAAAAGCCGACAGTTTTCGCGAAGCTGGAGAGGTACTCCAACGTCACCTAAGTGAAATTGAGGATTGGTCAAGGAAATGGAGACTCAAGATCAACAGCTCCAAATCAGCTGCAGTACCTTTCACCTATTTGAGACAGAACTTCACAGACCAACCAAGACCAAGATGAGCGAATGACTTGGAAGGAGCATGTCATCTACCTGACAAATAAAATCCGACAGCGGATTTGCCAGCTTCGACCTCTGCTCACAAAACATTCCCCTCTCTCCATCTCAACAAAAAGACTGATATATCTTTCTTTCATCCGACCAATATGGACTTACTCATGTGGACTGTGGGGGGCAGCTGCAACATGTCACATTAATAAAATCCAAGTGTTGCAAAACCGGGTATTGCGCATCATAACTGGAGCGGACTGGTTTGTGCGAAATTCAGTTCTCCACAATGATCTTGGAATCCCGATGGTGAAGACTGTGATCAAGGACACAAATGTGAGAATTTTTTTATTTTTTTTTTTTTTTCGTGATTTATTTATTGCAACTGAAACATAGTACATTTCATCTAGCAATATTTCATTTCATGTTAAGCTCACTAAGGGGGGAGGTTTACAGCAAAACCTGGCCCATACTTGTAACAAGTACAGTTAAAAAAAACACTGGATTAGTCCAGAGGTTTATTTCTCTTGAGTCGCCGAAGTTCTCCTTCGTTGTTTACAACGTTGAGCATCTCCAGGTTCTCGTGTTTGTGGAGGCGATGTTCGTGCTTCCTTGCATATTTGGCGATAATTTCGGTGACCGTTTCTACCCTCAAGTCTCGATGAATATCATCATTCCGCATGAACCAGGGGGCCTGAACTATACTTCTCAGTATTATATTTTGTCGGGTTTGGATTGTTTTAATATTTGATTTTTTCGCACAACCCCAAAGCTGAATCCCATAGGTCCAGATAGGGCGCAGTATCTGTTTATATATGAGTAATTTATTGTGTAGTGAGAGATGGGAGTTCCTTCCCATCAACCAGTACATCTTTCTGAACTTGATTTTTAGTTCCTGATTCTTTTTTTCAATGTGATATTTCCAGTTAAGTTTGGAATCAAGGTGCATCCCTAAATATTTTACAGTGTCAGAGTATGGAATTTTATTTGAGTTGATCTCAACTTCTGGGGCTATGATTTTTCTATTAGTAAAGTTGATATGCACTGACTTTGATTCATTTAGTTTCATTCTCCACATCTTGGTCCAATTGACAACCTTGTTAGTGGACGTCTGTAGATTGCGAGTTGCAGTTTCAGCGTCATCTCCAACAGAGAGGATGGCAGTATCATCTGCAAAAGTAGCTACAGTTGTATTTTCCTGTTGTGGAAGATCTCGTGTGTACAGCAGGTAAAGTACTGGGCCTAGGACACTGCCTTGCGGTACCCCTGCTTTTATAGGCTTCAAGACAGAGTACTGGTCACCCTGCTTTACCCTGAAGTGTCTGTTCGCTAGGTAGGATTTTAGGAGTAAGTAAAACTGTTTTGGGAGATCCCTGTGCAGTTTATACTCAAGTCCCTTGTGCCAGACCTTGTCAAATGCCTGGGCCACTTCCAGAAATATACTGGCACATATTTTTTTACCTTCCAGAGCCTTTTCTATTATGTTAGTGATTCTATGAACTTGGTCTAGCGTAGAGTGGCGTTGCCTGAAACCGAATTGGTGGTCTGGTATCAATTTTCTGTCTTCAATAATTGGTTTAAGCCGTTTGAGCAACAATTTTTCGAACAGTTTTGATAAGACAGGGAGGAGGGATATGGGTCGGTACCCCATCTTCTCATTTGGTGATTTTCCTGGTTTGGAGATCATTATGACTTCCGCTACTTTCCACTGGGAAGGTACATGTCGTAACCTGAACGTGGCGTTGATGATATGAAGTAGTTTTGTTATAGCCTTTCCAGGGAGCTCTTTCACAATTCGACCGGTTATCAAGTCATAGCCAGGGGTCTTTTTAGGATTAATGTTGCCCTTAATTTCATCTTTGAGTTCTTTTAACGTAACGGGCCGAATATCAAGCTCATCCGTTTTTTCTATCAGTGTTGCGTTTTCTTCAGGTGACTGTACTGGAAGAGGTTGAAAAGTTTCATAGAGATGATCTACAAAAAGTTGAGCTTTCTCTCGGTTACTTCTGGCCCATGTCCCGTCATCCTTTTTGATTGGAGGAGAATGAACTTTAGGTCTATTTATATTTTTGGTTACCTTGTAGAGGGAGTATTCGGTGTCTTTCTCTGCAGTTAGGTTACTCAAAAAATGTTCAACTGATTGGTTATCTATTGATCTAATAAGATATTTAAGTTTGTTACCGAGTCTATTGAGAATAGTTTTGTTTTCAGGGGTTCTGTTATTCTTCCATTTCCTTCTGGCTTTACGTTTGGCGCACAGGAGATCCCTTACTTCTAACGGATATGATATCGAATTAGTGTCATAGTTACTGTTTTGGTTTATTGGGGTACATAACCAGGCTGCTTGTTGTATGTTATTGATGAATAAGTCGAGTTCGTCTTCCAGTTGTTTAGGGGTTTTCAGAGGAACTTTAAGGTCGATCGATGTTTCCAATTGCTGCCGGAAACAGGACCAACAAGTATTTCTATTGAATAAACTCGGAGAATTTTCACTAATGATAACTTTTTCACTGATTGTTATTATGACAGGCGAGTGGTCAGAGGGTAGGTCATCGCTGTCCTCTAGATTTATGTAACCACTTGAGATACCTTTGCTTATAAAGAAGTCTATTAGGTCTGGGGTTTTGTTAGCATCCGTGGGCCAGTATGTAGGCCTTCCAGTTGAGAGGAAGTCGCACTTAAAAGAAGCTGCTGCTTCATACAACTCTTTACCTTTAGCGGTGGTTAATCGCGAACCCCAGAAGGTATTTTTGGCATTGTAGTCACCTCCTATTATAAAGTTGTTACCAAGCGATTTAAGAAGGACCATATAATCATCTTTCTTTAAGTTAAACCTGGGGGGACAGTATATTGCGGCTATACTAAAGCTTTTATTATTGAGTTGTACCTTGACGGAAGTTACCTGCATTTTTTCCTCTTCGATTTTTGGTTCTTCATGGTGAGCTATGTTAGCTTTAATGAGAATTGCCGAACCTCCTCTAGCTTTATTACTTGGGTGTAACGTATGATAACACGTGAATCCTCTTATTTTGATGTATGACGTCCGAGTGAAATGGGTTTCAGAAATAAGTAAGATGTCTATCTTGTTGGAGTGGAGAAATAATTCGACTTCCTTAATGTGATTTAGCAATCCGTTCGCATTCCATGTTGCTATTCTTAAAGTCGGTCCCATTAAATTAGTCCATAGCTAGTAAGTCCTTTTTCTAGCTTAGTTATTCTTTCAAATAACTGTTTATTGGTATGTTTTTGTTCATCCAGTCTTTCCAGTATCTGTGCCAGCATTTTTTCTGTGTTCGACACATTAACCTCTTTTTTAGCAACGGTAGCATATGAAACCTTTGAAGTAGTTGCTCCTGTCATGGTTGTAGTAAGCGATTTCCGCCTATTAAAATTCATCTCAACTGAAGCATCGCGCTTGGTCTGTTCTTTCAGTTGGGGTTTAGTAATTTTGTTTCTCATTCTTTGTAGCTCCTTAGCTACCTCGCATCCTCGATAATTTGCTGGATGATTCCCTTTGCAGTTGACACATTTGGGGGAATCCGCTTTGTTCAGGGTACATTCAGAAGTTTTATGCTTTCCAGCACATTTCACACAAGCAGATTCCTTCCCGCAGTAGGATTGGGTATGCATGTATGACTGGCAATTCTTACATTGGGGAATGAGTTTAGAAGTTTTTTTCACCGGCTCAATCTTCACAATTATGTTGAGAATGGCCTTAATACTATAGATTTTGTTTACATCCTCATTTTTGTCGAAGGTTAACATAAAGAGAGGAAGAGGTTTATGGATGGTTACAATTTCACCACTATCATTTTTCCTTTTCTCTTTCTTGAGAATGTTGGTAACATCCAGGATAGCAAGACCTTGTTCCTTAAGGTCTCCAATAATGTCAGTTTTCTCACATGTTTCATGTAAACCTCTAGCCATGACCTTAATAGGTCTGTCTGCTTTATCTTGATATGTGTACCACTGTTTTTTATCTGAACGTAGTTTGTCTGTGATCAGTTTCCAATTTGTTCTTGAATCTACGTTTATTTTCCAAACGTTATTATTGAGAGCAGTGACCTTGAATTGCTCTTTAGGGATATTCAGTAACATATCTTTGAGGGCTGCGTAGCTCTTTAGCCCTACAACATTTATGGGTGGTGGAGGAGGGTCCTTTTTAGGCTTGATCATTTCTACCTTGGATACGTCCTTGTCAGTCTTAGGCGTGTTGGTAGGCCATTCTACCTCCGGAGAACGCCGAGCCTTACGCTTCTTGCGGGCCCTTTTTAGGATCCAGTCAGTTTCTCTAGACAATTCATCTTCGTCCGTACTGTAGGATGTAGGGACGTTGGGTTGAGTCAATTCCGATGTCCTTTGTTTTTCCTTTTGATTTCCATTTAATTTAACAATATGATCGTTAGCTTGACTGAGGTAATCGCATAAGGCAGTTATAATAGAGTACAAATGATTGAAAGCTTCACTTACGTTGGGGTCAGCGATCGGTAAGGCTCTTGTTATTATGCGGTGTTGCAATAACTCTTGCTTTGTTTGATCAACAATGTCCTGGAGCGTCTGCTCGCCAACAGCGTCGGCCTTGTCGGTCATGCCACTAAATAAACATTCCCAAACGCGTAGCGAAACATCAGTGTAATAAACCTTTATCGCGGGAGGTCGCTCCGAGATGTTATTCCAACGAGCTCTCGCACAAGACTGAAATGTGAGAATGAGCAGCAATATGGTGGACCATACTAATCCCTTAATAGCATCCATTCCCATCAATTCACCTGAACTCCCACCGAGCCGTCGCCTAAAAAAACGTCGCCTTCAAGACGCTCTATTAGGAGATATAGAGTTCGAAAATATGGAATAAACTGGATGAAGGGTAGCCACTGGGCTACACACTTTGAGTATTAATAAGATGGAGGGCCATTGCTCTGAATTCAACGCTGTTTCCGTGTCAAGGCATACGTGCCACTACAGTCGCGTTGGCTTTGCAATTGACTGACCCGCGCTCGCCACGCTTTTTTCAAATTCAAATGACAATGCAGTTTATTGTAATTTGTTTTGTTTGATATTACTTATTATTGTTACATTTTAGTATTAATTATGTATGTAGACATAACTGTTTAGATATTAGTATGTACATACTTCGGTTCCCATGCCCAAATCTTGGTGCCTCCTATTTCTTTTTTTTTTTTTTTTTTTGGGACACAGAACAGCTGATCTACCTTCATCAAACATCCACTAGAGTGTACTGGCGTCATTTCAACACTTATTCCCACAGTGTAAAAAATATGAAATATTAGCGGTGTTAAATAGCAGTGTACATGTACGGTGCACAATTAGGGCGTAAATATTAAATAAGAAATATGTCCTAGGTATACAATCCCCATTCATTCACCAAACTCAACATCACATCTTACATCAGCTGATCAGTGTTCGGCCATTTTGCCTCTGGTCAATTCAAAAGCCAAACGACAGTAGTGGCACGTATGGTTTGACGGCCTGAAACATCACTAATAGCCCTCCATCTTATCAATACTCAAAGGCTACACCTCACTACATGTGCCATGTGAATTAGGATCTTTATCCTACTATATTTAATTTCGAGCAAAACTGTAATGTTTTTAAACAATAAAGTTATCTAATTAATTAAAAAAAAAAAAAAAAAAGGTTGCAATCATGTTCACAGTATCAATTATTGAGAATGATCACCTGTGCGTAAACAATCATTCATACAACCATGCACATAACTCAAGCTTGTTAGCCACGCACTTTGTAGTAGTTAACATAATATGGTTGGATAAATCGAGAGCTTTCGAACGAATGGTCAACGAATTTTGTGGAATGAAAAACGACGAAGTACCATTTCCCTAACAACGACTCGGTTGTAAGCGGAAATCATCATAAAACCAACCGTAACACTTTTTGTTAACGCTTTTTTCGTTTATGTGCCAAAGTAAAGACATAAAATGTCAAAAATCCGTTCTTCCGCTATTCGTCGTACGGTGTCCGCGGGACGCTACATCGTCCGAAGTTTTTCCTCGAAACTACTGGGCCGAAGTTCACGGAATTTGGCTCAAAAATTATCAATCGCCCGGGGATGTGCCTTCTATCTTGAAATGGGGGAAAAAATTTCCATGTATTATAATAATTTGCAGTTTACAGACCATTCCGTGGAGTCCGCAGTCATTAAGAAGTTGAGTACCGGGGGCGAGCGCTTTCGCTGTAAAGACATCATCAGAGGAGTTCCTCTTTTCTGTGTTCTGTGGTACTGACGCTGATGATGATGTCTTTACATCGAAAGCGCTCGCCCCCGATATCAAATTGATTGTGACGACGGACTCCTCCGAAAGGTATGTAAATGATAATTTTACTATTACTACTTGTGGAAATATACCCTTTAGATTTAATTTCTATGTATTGAATGTAACCCCGGCACGTTTCACCTGTTGAAAGGCCTACCTCATCTGCCTACCGTGCAAATCTTTCGCCCCACACGCAACTTCCAATGCACGCAAAGCTTCTGTAACGCGTAAGACCGGAGTTATATTCCTCACAGTATAAAGATAAGATTTATTACCTCACCACAAGAAATCATAGTTTTCTTCAGATTTTTTAACCTTGCCACAAGATATCATAGTTTAATTAGATTTGTTGGTTGTTTTTAATTAATTTAATTTCTTTCTTTACGTGCTGTATTCAGAAAATATACTGTTGACTCCGTTTATTATCTATGGGCCAGTGATCACAACGTGCAACGATGTTCCTGATTTATATAAATAATTTACTCAAAAAAATAAATACCATTAAATAAAACATGTTGTAGCCCCACTAAATCGTTTGGTATTGTCGAACAAGAGCCCTCATTACATTCTTCATGTTTTGTATAACAAATTAAGTGAGGAACTGAAATCACCATCTGTGTGGAACAAAGCTCGGTACAGGGCTGCTGTAATTTCTTTCCTGATTACCCTGAACCCGGTGAATTCCGAATCAGTGTTGAAAAGTGTTTATGCTAGCTAATTTCATTTTATTCTCGCAAGGGACATTTATTTTTTTATTTTTATTTTGTTTTTGAACTATCGAAGTTTGGCTTGCTTGATTTATTTACTTTTTTGGTTAGTAGTTGTTGAGGTTATGTATTTTTGTCTGCATTTTTATCTGTATAATGCCAACCGGCGCCAAAGAAGCTGCTCTTGACCCGTCGTCTCGGCCTTTTTAGCCTTTAGATGGGCAATATTTGTTCTGTGCATAAAATTTTGTAATCGTATACGCAGACTAGGTAGGTACTATATTTGTGAATAAAATTTTTTTTGAATTGAATTGAATTGACATAAAAACAAAATAAATAAAACAAATAAATGAATACCATATAAATACACAATTATAATTCAATAAAACGCTGCAAATTATTACATAATGGTTTATTATTTCTGAATCAGATACCCAGCTATAGTAACCAGCATGCTCTTGGGCTTTCACAGAGCCCCCACAAGGCGCCTCCTCTCACTCCACCCCCCGCTCACCCCCCTCACCACCCACCGTGACTCCCTGCCAAGCGTGCCAGGCGTGCGCGCGTGCGTAAGTCTAACACTCAAGGCCTCGAAAAAGACACTTTTTCGCCCGTTTTTGGCCCATAGCATCTATGCGAGTAAAGCGATCGGGATGGTTAAACATTAGGACCAACTAGAGATGGAGTCTATGTGCGAAAGAACGGGTTTTTTAAGTAAATTCTTAGGTCTTTTATGGCCCGGACGGCGGACGGCGGACGGACATTTCAAATTTGGATTCTACGCACCTTGAAACGTTAAGTGACAAAGTTTGAGGGGGGTTATAAAAAATTTTTACTATACGATCACATAGGCTTATTATTGGAAATAATAAACCAAAAATAGATAAGTATTGAGGTCAGAGAAAAACAAACACGTTTTATAGACGAGTTAGGACTTTTCTAAGTGCCCTAGTTAGTCTGACACACAATTTGCCCATTAGTCGGACAAACAACCACAAACACGTTAAAATCGGAGTAACTTGAAGAAGGAACTACCTCCGAACTTGCTTTTAAAAATAACTTTTAGAGCAGAATAAACTGGACTAATTACAAATCTGGCTGGTAAACAGTTCACGTTCGTAGCTGATGGTGTGTAACTTATTCTTGAAACGTGAAGTTGACATCCATGAGGATCCGGAGAGAATGAAACGCGGGGTCAGAACTTTAAAGTTGAAAGATTTTCGTGTTATACGTATTGCAAATTATAACCTTTAGATATGGTGATTGGGTTCATTTAAGAGTCTAAAGCGACCCGAAATAAAGAAAGAAGCTTTTCAGCGAGGCCGGGGCAGCATACAGATGTGCCTCCTTGTCAAATGGCCCTGTCATTTTGAAAGACGTCGTTCACTGAAACTTCTGCTGCTCCTGTTGATGGTCAGCATAGTAAATCATTGGTTGTTTCGGAATACTTTGTCAAGAATAGGGTTGTGTTATGGAACCATCTTTTTGCGAATTTTTGAAGAAAATTAAGCTATTGCTCTCGCCTCAAAATTTGTAGAATGTGAATTATTGAAAAAAATTTATGCAGAAATCCGTTTCAGACTATTCTGAATCATATTCTGAAGTTTAACGTATGTATGTATATGTATGTATGTGTCATTCCAGACGATAACTGTCCGTAGAATTGTGCTAGAAACTTCAAACAAATTTTAAAATGTTAAGGACACAAAACGAAAGTTCAAGTTCGTTGGCCAGCATGATCGGATTACATCTTCGGGTTGAAATTTTCAAAAATGTCAAAATATCCTGTTTTTTGCGATTTGTTGTGCGAAATAATTTTTTCAGCATACTAACATGTGGTATATTCGGAATCAGCGTAAACTTTCCTATAAGATTATGTATCAAGCTTTCAAAAATTTCAAAGTTGAAAAATCAGTCAAAAATCGAAATAATGCAGTTCGCTAGTTATGAAAATCGATAATATTTGCATGAAACATTGTCATTTACTCTGTGAAATCCATGTTTGTCTATCAAAATCATAAACTAAAATTTCTCTACACGATCAATAGCGACTGAAATGTCGAAGATTTCTTCAAAAATCGCTCATGGGGTCATGCTGCACGACTGGACTTTTTGAAGAGCTAAAATCTATAGTATTATAAGAAAATCTATCTCTAGTCTGTGTGTGTGTGTGTGTGTGTGTGTTACTCAAACACGTACTGGACCCATTGAGCTGAAATTTCATATGGACATTCTTAGGGTCCCTGGTTAAGACATAGGTTATATTACAATCCGCCAGACTTACTCCTTCATCGAGAACTCGGCTTTCCCTGACGATGCACAGTGTATCAACTACTGTGTTTTAAGTGGAAAAAAGACAAAATAATAGTTTTCGAAAAAAGACTTCAGCATTCAGGATGGTAGGTTAAAGTCTTAAATCGATAATATTCATTTGAAATGACCCTCTCTGGGCAACTCTGTACCCAGATTTGAATGCCCCAAATAGAAAACTACTGTGCGGAACCTCTAAGGACATTATTTGAACCTCGGCGGGAAATGAAAAACAAAAATTTACAAGTACATGCCCCCCTCTTTTTTTAGGTTGTCCAAAAAATTTTGGATTTTTTCTAATTTTTATTTGCTTAAAACTTAGTATTAGGCACCACAAACACACTCTCCATGTTTCACTTCAATATCACAAAATTGAGGGAAAAGGTTAAAGGGAGGGGGGTTACTTTTTTATACGATTTCCAGCGCTTAATTTCGATATATATCAAAATCCTTTCAACATTTTTTTTAGCTCAAAGAGACATTTGTTTGAGGTATCGAAAGCTATCTGGTGAGCAGAGTTTAATCACAACCTAACCCATAAGAACTTAATGATATATACATAACAATAAACTTAATGAACATACTTAGGAACTCATGGAACCCAATTTCCAAAAGTGCGGGGCCCTTTGTTGTCATAGGGATACTTAGAAGCTCATTTTGGCCAATTTTAATTACAATTTCTGGAGTTTATGGGTTATCTCTTCTGTGCATATTGGAGCTATACGGTGCTCTTTGAGTTTCTTAGTTCTCGTGCTTGAAATCAATTTCTAATCCAGTGCATTATAGCCATTTTAGTATCCTTCCATCGAATATGTGAACAAGACCTTGAAATGTCACACAATAAATGCCACATAGTTAGCATAGTAAGACAGGCTAATTGAGAAGTAAAATTATTACTTTGAATGATTTCTTCAAACGTTTCCTCAACTGATTTTATGACTGCCCATGTTACAGTGTATGAGGAATCTATACTGCCCACCAACTTGGCTGACATTTCGGATTTATTGTCACATTATATGTGTACGTTACTCCCAATAAGCGATATCAATGCCGAAATTAAAAGTGAACAAGAGTTCACTGTACCTACCTTTTTTTTTTTTTTTTTTTTTTTTTTTTGCAAACAATTTTTATTGCTTTAAGAGGAATCAAGCTCATTTAAATGACGTTCGATTCAATATAACGTCAGCTCCACGGTGTAACTTGAGGTTAATTTTCCGTCTTTTAAAGATTAACGATAATCCCACAAATTTTTTTTATCGCAATACCACTATTTGTCTTGTGACGTGAATGTTCATTAAAGCGGGTTTATGGCCCTTTTGATTGAACGAAAAAGAGAGTTACAGCATCGAAAATTCAATGTGCGTGAGTATGAGTACCTATATTATCACAATGCCACGCACCTTTGGAATGATGTATTACCTAACCATTCAATAAGTAAAAAGCATGTTCATATTCACATTCATAAGTGATTGACTACCAAGTAATTAGATAAACCCTTCAAAGATCAGCTGCTATAAAGTGTTTAGGGTGGTAGAACTAAATTTATTCTCTTACATCCGTAATTGTGGCTTCTGTGAAGAGATTTCAGGTCCAAAGAGTGTTCCAGATACGTACATTCGAAGTTCAGGTATATTATACAACTAAATTTCTACCAAAACGTCTTAAGTATAGGAATTTCAGGAAGATTGCTTTTAGTTTATGTCACTTTCAAGGTCTTGTTCACAAATTCGATAGTAGGCTACTCAAATGGCTATAACGAACTAGATTATAAATGATTCAAGCACGAGGCCAAAATAATTGAAACTCAAAGAGCACCGTATACCTCCAACACGCACAATCCCTGTAAAGGACACCGAAATCGGACAGTATGTTTCTAAAGTTACAAGGATTTGCGGACATTCTGGAAACCAGAAAGCCTAGACCCCAAATTGTTCAGAACGGTCAAAAACGTAAAAGGAGTGATGAAATTTCGATTTTCGCCTTTTTTAACCTCTCAAAACTTATCTCAACGTTTCTGCAATCTATACCTAGTAGGTGAAATCAGAAGGGGACATCGGAATGTCGAGAAGTGTATCGGGGGTAATTGGATGAATTGGAATCGGCTCTATACGCATATATCAAGGTCCCCGTACAATAGGTAGAAACAGGACAGGAATTTTTCTGGGATCGAGTTTACTCCAAAGATATCTGAGAATTCCACGCAGAAACCTATCATTCCGAATGCAAAGGAATTCATAAACTACCATCCCAGGCTTGTCGCACAATTTACGATTCCCTTCTTCCCCGTCATCAAACAATATTGCTGCTATTTCTCAGGATGGTTGGTTTAGAATGAAGATTCCAAAACAAAATCGCTAGTTATAGATTAAAATTCATTTGGTCGTATTGATTTGTTATTTTAAGGATTAAAAGTGTGTGAATGCGCAAAGACTACATCGTAACTGATTCATACTACATTCATTCCACATCATACGTCTATCCCGTGTTATGGAAATGTTTCACACATTTAAACGGAAGAAGTGTAGAGTCAATAGCTCGAGATGATTTACAATACAGAGAAACATAGAAAGTGGTTCGAAGCTCCGCATCTGGAGTATAATACAAGTTAATTTCTAAATATAGAAAACTGAAATGGTTACTTAAGTAGTTGAGAAAAAAACCTAGGTATTAACTGATTGAATCGTAAGGAATAATCTTAGTCATAACGAACACAACTCGGCGCTCCGCGCCTCGTCAAGGGGCAAACCCCCTGGACCCCCGGTTACCTCTATTTACATAGGTACTTCGAATGAAATGATTGAAACACAGAATGTGCTTTAGCTCACGCGTTTCACATAAATTTGTGAAACCCGCATATAAGAATGACTCAGATTTTGCGGTGTATCCTATCACCACCCTGTCAAGTTGTTTTACGAGTATTTATTTATCACCAGCGCAACGACCAAAGACTCACCACCAGCTCAATGAAATCATCAGAAATTAACAAGCGGTTGCAATCATGTTCACAATATCAATTATTGAGAATGATCACCTGTGTGTGAACAATTATTATAATAACCATGCTCATAACTAAGCTTGTTGGCCACGCACTTCGCAGTACTTGACATAATATGGTTGGATACAAGAGCTTTCGAACGAATGGTCAACGAATTTTGTGGAATGAAAAATGACGAAGTACTATTTCCCTAGCAACGACTCGGTTGTAAAAGAAATCATCAGAAATTGCTGCTACACATTTTCGTTACATATAAACGTTTCGTGTTAATAAATACCTCCATAATAAAAAACTACATGAAATGTGAGAACTTACGGGCCAAGAATGCGGGAAAATGCTGAGAGGAGATTGGATAAGGCAAACACATCAACATTTCCCCAATTTCGAGTTGAATTGATACAAACATATTCGACCACTCATATTTTACATCCGATGATCTATGCTGGCGAGACGATAGAACAAACAAACATGCAAACACAAAAATTTACCTAATGACGCTAATCAACTTAAAACATCATGAAATGAAAAGTAAACCCAACTTCAGTCGAAATTAGATGTCTAATTTCAAATAATTACCTGTCTTTCAAATAAAGTTATCGTAAATAAAATTTGGCAATCTTTCCGCAAAACCTTCCCAGTGCATTCGACTATGATTCCGTCGTAACCTGTATACCTGTATCTTTGGAATGGGTAGCACGAATAATATCTTCCGTTTGGTGAGGGCGATTAGTCTTTGGGGCATATGACGAATCTCTTCTGTATGAAGATGGCATTTTATCACTCAGATCACTCTTGCTTGGTGTCTGTTTCTTACGTTCCGTCTCGGTATCTTAGTCCCAATATAATGCACTATGATCTGTTTATACAGTACAGTAACACATTTAATTTCACAAAAATTGAAATGAGTTTTTCAGAATCTGGTTCAACGATCCCATGGACATGTTCATATGTATTAATCGGGGGTGCAAGTAGACAACCTGTCCACCAGAAAAGCATTGATAAAAGAAGAGTTTTTGAAAAAGAAGTACTTACCTAGTTTTTCTCCAATGCTTTTCTTTCTTCTTTTATTCTTTCTCTTTGATCATTGATTGCTGTCAGGGTTTCTTAACTGAATTATTCTCTCTTTTCTCAAATGGAATATAGCGGGAAAGTTTGAATATCTACGGAAAGAACAATTATATTTGGGAATAAATAAACTATAATTTCAATACATTCAATTTATTTGCAGAGAGACTGCCTAATTATATTTCCGAAAATTTTACAATTACCTACTAGCTTAGATAAATTGCACACATATGGTATCCAAGAGTTGTAGCGGAAGTAATCGGGTTCATTCCAATAACCAACGTCGTTATACTCATCTATGGTGAGCTAAGAGTGTATAAAGGCAACTAAACTATTTTCGTGGAGCCGGACTGGCAGACAAACATGACATTGAACTGTATAACTATACTCCTATGGATAACCAACCTATGAATTTTAAGCTTCGTTCTCAGTGCGCGTTCTGGGAGTTCGGAACGGTTCTGGGCAAGCGCAGTAGAGTTTTGTCGTTCGCAGTGCCAGAACGCCCAGTTCCGGAACGCCAAGAACGCCGAGTTCTGCGTTCGCAGTGCCTTCGGAACCCAGTTCCGAACGGTTCTGACAGTTCCCGTTTTTTTTCGGAACTGTGAGAACTCGAACGCAAGGACGTAGTTAACGCATGCGCATTTCACTATTTTTCGGATCTCGTGGAATAAACAACTTTCGTCTTCATCGACTTTATTCATTAAACAACCTTATATCGTTTTATTTCGCTCATTTTATTTCGCTTCATCGATCATAACAATTTCAGCTTCATTCTCTTTCTTTCATTTCATTCTCTTTCAGTCTCTATACGTTACCAAACTATTCTATATTTCGAAATGTCAACTAGCTCGTCAAGTACAGATAGCGATAATTTCGACGATGGTGTTCCGTGGTTTGTAGACGATGAGGACGAGATCGAAGTTATAATTGGATCTCGTCTACATCCAAGAAACTCAAATTTTTTTGAGAAAATCGTGCCAAGGTTTGACGACGAAGAGTTCGTTTACCACTTTAGAATAAGAAGTGGGCTCGCGGAAGCGTTAGCCCACCGTTTTCAGGCCAGCACCCTCTACCATCACCACTTCGGTCCTTATGGCAAGGTATAGCAAAAAAAAGTTCCAGTCATGCAGCATGATCGTACGAGCGAATCTTGTAAATTATCTTAGTACCTATATTACGCTAGGTACATAGTTTTGAAATTAGAACACTTTGAAATCGTAATAACCAACATTATGGCAACAAAATGCGTTCTAAATAATAATCTGCGACTCAAAAAAGATTTGGGAATTTTAGCTTTTTTGGGGAGCTTTTATCGATTTTCAGCAAATAATAATGAAATGTAAGTAGTAAAGGGATTTTTATCTCAATCCTAAGGATAGTTATCTTCTGGAATGACACATGCGTGTATACATATATGAAAACGCGTTAAACACTAGGATTCGTTTCAGAATGTCTCAAAACGGATTTCAATGAAAAAAATTTTCAAACATTTTACTCCTCAAGTAATATAATTCAAAGTATACTCCTCAGTCATCGTGGAATATATACATTTTTTTTTTTTTTTTTTTTTAATTGCCGGTTTGTTATTAATTGCAATGCTTTAGTAATAGGCATCAAGAATTATATATACGGGCACTAAACATATTCGAAAAGGGAGCACTGGAAGGTAACACGAGTTGAGTGAGGTTGCAAACAACACAGGTTATTCCACTTCCAAGTTCTGAAATCGTTCGCAGTGCAGAACGCGGTTCCACAAGTTCCGGAACTCCCCGGGACTCCCCGTCCCAGTTCTCATGAGTTCGAGAACTGTTAGAACGCGCACTGAGAACGAAGCTGTTATCTATTGCTATCTTTTGATGCTTTAAACGTTACCTACTTCATTTCAGAAGAATGCCGTACAACGCCACCGAAGAAATAGAAGACTTAAAAGACAATGTCAACAATTTCTTTCTTCTGGCCAACGCCATATTCGTATCCTGTAAGTGAGAAACTAAAATCAAATCGTACGTAAGTAACTCTAAGTACCTAACTAATTGATGGAGTATGCAACTTTACCAAAGGATAGTAAGCATAAACAGCTGAAACCACTGGTCTTAAACTTGGCAAAAAATCATACATCGGCCGGAAATGTGCCACAAAAAAAAAAAAAAATATATATATATATACTCGTATATCATTACCTTAAAACATTAAAAATAACAGGTACTTCAAAATCGGAAACAGTTATCAGAAATAACAGTGGCAGTAAAATATATATGTATGCATCATATCACCATCTAATATGTCCAACCAGGCCGATGTATTCAATCCGTTCGCTCTCCTTAAGGACCAGGGACATTTAGCAGGAACAAAAAACATCAACTTCAGAGGGAATGATATTAACAGACATGAGTATTGTAGCAGATATCCCCTTCAAAACTACACCGATCGAATCAGCTGATTTAAATGCAAATAAAATAAAATAACATTAAAAAAAGCTTAATGTTTGATGGTAAAAAATCCGTCGCCGTAGTCACGATCGTCAAGAGGCTCAATTACTTGGTAAATATAAATTTGTTGGCGTTTCTACTCTTCATACATACAAGTTGTGCGCTTACATTGATTTGATTAGAACATTCAACGTTTTTTCAGTCATCATCTTTTCTTACCAGTTTCAACAACTTATTTTAAATATTTTTTATTGTTATTTCAATGAGCTATTTTTATATTTTATGCGGTATGAGAGATCAATGACCTCTCGTACTAGCTATTTTACAAATGAATAAATTATTGTTGTTATGCACAATGGCTACCTACTCATGATGTCATTTGTAACATTGTCGACCAGCTATAAGATGATATACACAGATGCCTCTGCCTTAAAGTTTTATCTACAATTCATTTTTAACTTCGTCATTTAACGAAAAAAAAGGAATAATAATTTCGAAAACGTCACAGGGTGAGTTGGTTGCGGGCAATTACATTTCTAAGGCTGCCCTCGCCTTGAATGAGACCGCCATCATGGGGCCATCTTCATCCTACCTAATGCCATCTAATTGATCCAAATCCAAACCTCGTGTTGAACGATCTGATCGCGATGTTGGATTGAACTCAACTGACTTATGAATTTTCGGCAACGACAACCTCCTGTCCGTTGTAAAACTTCCAAGCTCACATACCCCTCAATCTCAACCCTATTTGAGGAAACGGAAGATAACACTTCTTGCCGAACGTAGTTTTTTTTCTCGAAATGTTTTAATACATTTTTGGTTAATCAACTTTACTGTCTAAAAACTCCAATAGTACGGCATCCTACCCTTTCAACTGAGCTACAGCTAAAAATATTTAAAAAAAGTTCCAGACATGCAGTTAATTTTCTTTTTAATATCGTATTATTTTCATGTTACATTATTTTGAAATTTGAGAACATTGAGTACAAAAAAATTGTTAACTACCAATTAACTTATATATATATACATACCTACCTAGATTTCCAGTTTTTATCAAATTTTTAGCAAAAAATTAAAAAATAATAAATACATTTTTCAGCAAATTTTTTTTGGAGTTCTAGTTTATTTTCAATAAACTTTGTATAATTAAAGCTTAAGAAATAATTAATTAAACGATTTTAAGCCGTTTTCCGTAATTTTTTTGTGATTTTTTTTTTTTTTTTTTTTTTTAGCACAATTTTTGAAATTTGAACAATTTGATGTGCTCGAAAAGTGCAGACCAACGAACGCATCCTTTCATTTGGAAAGCTCAATTTTTTTGGCACAAGAACGGGATTTCGTTAAAAATAGAGCTACTGCTATGTTCCAAAAATTTGTAAATCAAAATTTTCAAAAATTGTCTTAATTGAAATCCGTTTTGGGACATTCTGAGACGAATCGTAGAGTTAAACGTATCCATAAATTCATATGAAAAAGCGTTAAACTCTAGGAATCGTTTTAGAATGCGTGAAAATATTCACTTTCAAGCGTTTGAGCCATTGCAATGGCTTCATTTTCTATGAAAATTTCATAAAAACACTGTTAATTATCACGCAAAGGTTTACTATTTCTGTGTTGTATAATCATTCACAGCAGATACTGGTCAACGAGTATAAATCATTATCATACGGAGTCTAAGGTAGGTACTAAGTATATCCACAAATACGTAGGTAAGGTACCTAACGAAAGAAAATAATGAAAATAAATAAAACCCTTAACCCGGCTATATTGCTACATCTATAAGTAACAGAAGTTTTAAGAACTCGATTTTCTCAAAAAGAATATTCCACTCTAAGTATTCCTACATCAGCTGATTCGATTGATGTAGTTTAAAGGCGGTTTCGATTGGGTTCACACCCGTTTTCGCAGTCACACTCTTGATGACGTTTTCTTCTTTCATAGGGAACGAACAGATAAACATACAATGATCCTGGTGGCCACATTAGATTCTTTGAAATAAAAAAAACTCAGCCCTTCGGGCCTCGCAAGGGGCTCCGCCCCTTGACCCCGCCAGGGGGGCTTCGCCCCCCTGTTCTCCCCGGATGTTATTACTTTGAGCCTGACTGCTAAAATGTTAAAAACATGGAATCATGTTTTAGCTCCTCGCTCTCACTTTATTATAGAAATGATCACGACGATTGAGCTCTTGTGAGATGATGATCTCCTAATAGAAACTCGCGAGTAAACATTCACTTTATTATAGAAATGATCATGACGATTGAGCTCTTGTGAGATGATGATCTCCTAATAGAAACTCGCGAGTAAACATTCACTTTATTATAGAAAGAGGCTAAAGAGGCTACATACGAAATTACAGCTTCCTATAGTGTAAAGTATAGAAATTACCTATTAAAATGATTTAACCACCGCTTCACAAATCAAACCGTTCTCAGAATATTTGGATCACCTGCTATGAATCACATAATCGAAACACCAGCTCAATGAAATCATCAGAAATTAACAAGCGGTTGCAATCATGTTCACAATATCAATAATTGAGAATGATCACCTGTGTGTAAACAATTATTCATATAACCATGCTCATAACTCAGCTTGTCGGCCACGCACTTCGCAGTAGTTAATATAGTATGGTTGGATAAATCGAGAGCTTTCGAACGAATGGTCAACGAATTTTGTGGGATGAAAAACGACGAAGTATCATATCCCTAGCAACGACTCGGTTGTAAGCGGATATCATCACAATTATTGGCGCTACTTTCATCTCACTTTTCGGCGGGGGATCCATCGCTAAAACATGATTCCATCTTAATATCCATACCAATCAAACAAATCCTTTTTATCCTTGGGGTTGACGCAATGTGATGCTTAGAATACAGGCAAATTTACGATTTTTGAGCCAAATTTCGTAATTAGGTACTTGTGCCAGTATTTTTAGAGAAAAGTGTAATAAAAAAGTCCGATAGGAAAGTGCCTACATTAAAACGCATATAAAAACAATATATACTGACAAATTCTAACCAAATATGACTGAATTGTATTAACATACAGAAAATTTAACCGATTATGGTGTTTCCGTTCAATCTTTAGTCTGATGGAACCACAAACCACGGTAAAGACCGCAAACCGCAAAAAAGACCCGGTGAGACATTATTACCTTCGTTGAGTGTTCGTGAGGTAATCTTGTCTACTGATTAGAGATTAATATTGGAGTGTGAAAATTAATATTGTTATCCTTTCAAGGCAGGCTGTGCGTACTCGAGCTTGCGTTCCGTGACGCAGTAAGACATTTTATGCCTCCAAGGAAATGTCGCTCTGGAATGAAAATTGTTGCCTCTATCACGGCAAAACATTAGTGAAAGTTTAAACTTTCTTTTCACATACTCAAATACTCCAACGCTAATTAAGGATCGATAACGAAATCGATTATACATATGAATGAATGATACCGATCACATGAAGCTGTCACTGCAAACATAATTTTATTATTTAATGACTAAGCTCGCTTTTTTTATCAGTTACGTAACGGGTTTTCCGTAAAAATCATCGTCAAAGCAAGCACATGCAAATGTCCAAAGTTAAGTTTTTCCTTAAAAATTGTTTGAATATATATATAGGTATATTAAAGTTAAACTCCAAAAATCCTTTCAGACTGCCTCAAAAAAGATTTTTTAAAGAAATTTTTCGAAACTTTTTATTTTAAAATCTTTTGAGCAATTGCAATAGTTCATTTTCTATAAAAATTAGCTAAAATCTGATTATGAAAGGGACACTGGGAAAATCTATAAGCTATTATAGACGTTGCTTCACATTAAGAATGTAAGTCTTATTAAGTTTCAGTCTTATAACATCAGAGTATTATTCAATGAATGTCTAATATTAGAACTTCACCACTTCGACGAATTGTGTAAAAAATAAGAGTTACTATTTAATGGATAATCGATGTGGTTAGTAGGTGAAGAAAGCGAGTTAATTGAAAGGCATCCTCCTCAGTACTATTTATTTACAGTAAAAATGTATTTTATAATTTAACAAAATAATAAGGCTTAAAGTGGTTATGGGCCAACGATGTTTCTTTAGAAACTGTTGAAGTAGAACAGCTAGTGCATTTATGAATACTTATTGAGTTTTTCCATTTGCAGTTATGCAAGCTGGATTCGCTTGTCTCGAAGCTGGAGCTGTCAGAACGAAAAATGCCACAAATATTATTATGAAGAATCTATTGGATCTGTGTAAGTAATTTTCATCGTCAACCACTGTAAGCCCTACTAAAAACATGGAAAAAGAGTTTTACTTGAACGTCATGGGGGTATAGTAAAGAGTTCTTGGAGTTTCATGTTGTTTCTGCATCATTTGGGAAAAACATTGTGACCGATTTTACGAGAAAGAACGACTTTTGTCAAAATAGAATATTCCCCACATTGTTATTCATATACTATATTAGTTAGCGTTTTTAGAGATTTCTGTAAAAGTTTAGTTTTATGTTTCTATTTTTTAAAATCATTCCTTACGAATATATCACGATTAACATTTAATTTAACTGGACTTCTCAAGGGCTGAGCGAGTTAGCACTTAGTCAGTTCCCTGTGAATTTACCCACAACCAGATTGATGCTAGATGGAGTTGCACCGGCATTAAATACTGGTGACTCAAACTCCCAAAATTGAGATAAAATTATAATTCTGAAGAATTCTTCAGGAATAGACAAATTTTCCAAGTCCTGATCTTCTTATCAATCGTATCAAAATGTGGTTTTGAACTCATGAAGACCTGAAACGAAAAGTTGAAGAGTATATTTCGAAACGGACAGCTAAAAAATAAAAATATCATTATTTAGAAGGATAAATAACGCTCCAAAGTTCAATCAAGAATACAGATGACCTTACTATTAAAAAAAAAAAATAGGTATATCTTATCTATGTATGATTATCTATGTAGGCATGTTTGAGGCAAAATCTTGTTCAGGTCTTAATTTTCAATTGATTGACATGGTTGTTTTGCTTCGACCAAAAAGTCAAAAATATGTAAGAATAGTAGCGTGTGCGCACGTTCAAACGAGAATTTATCGATACATCGGTTACTCATGATTTTGTACGTAATATTATTACGTATTATTATATGTAATTATTATTACTTAAATTAATTATATTATTACGTATTACGTATTTATTATATGTGATATTGTACGTCCGATTTTGCTCAAATTTGGGAAGTAGGTACTTGAGGCAAGTCTTGGGATGGTATCCCATGTATTCCGTTGCGACTGGATATAGTAACTATAGCGCAGGCGCAAAATGGAAATGAATGTATAAAATAGACTAATAGACTGATTTTGATGAAATGGTCAGGATTTGAGCCAGTTAGGTCTTAGTTGGCCTCTTTGATTGATGGCAAATGGTGCCCGAATACAGAAAAATAAATTATGGCCCTATTTTGAATATTTACCATTTGTATAATTTGTGCATAATTACCATGTATATGTGTGTGCCGCATTCATGCTCAAACGGTTGAACCGATTTTAATGCGGTTGTTTGCAAAATGATCAGCTAAGGCTGCGTCAGAATTTCGGAAGGTTTACTCGCGACTATCAATGTTGACATAACAATGGCGAATCAAAATTTTAAAGTTAACATCGGAGTTTCGGACGAAGGTTCAACAGGTAAACATAGGACTTGCGAATTTACTGATAGTGAGCAGTGGTTATACTTCACAGAAAGCGATTTGTATGGCGACTGCAAAGAATTTGAAATGTCTACGACATTGCGATGCAGTTTTTATGGACGGGGCATTTTCAAGCTGTCCCAAGTTGTTTTATCAGTTTTTCACTTTCCACGCCCTGAAGAATGCTACCTTCATACAAGTGTTTTTTTCCTCATTGGAGTCAATATGCAATGCCTCCACGATATTTAAAGACTCGTATCCAGGGCGTTTTCATGAACTCTTGCTTTTAAGACTAATCGACCAATTTTTATGAAATCTTCTGGGATTGTGCGGGTTAGCTCCTGATTGATGAACTATAAATGCCATAGCCGTTAGATTAATAACACTCAGTGCGCATGCGCGAACGTGCATTTTTGGTTAACGTCGATTTTTCATGATTTGTCTGTCCGATTTCGTTCACTAGGGGGGGGGGGGGGTTGAGTAAATGTCCAGGAGGTATTTTTCCCGATCGGTTGATTAATACCGATTGCACATAGGCAAAACTGATATTAGTTGACACTCCGAGACCAATGGGGTTGTGATGAGATTTTCAAGAATTGAGCGGGTTAACGTCTGGTTAATCTCCTATGTACCAATTCCATCGCCTTATATATTATTTATACTTTAGGTGGTGAATGCAGTTGGATTGATGGTACGGGAATATGCTTGCTCAAACATGAATTATTGTCCTATTATAGTCCTATATAAGTTTATATATTACTGTTCAACTCTACATTCAATCATTTCTACTCTTACCTACTTTGTTCTTCATGTAGTTCTATGCATCCGTGTTAGATATGTAAGGAAGCTTTATTGCCCACCCAATTTGCCACTTTTTTTAATGCAAAAACTATCTACGCTTTTGAATTTTAAAATTCCTCATACAGGTGCTATTGGTTTGTTCTATATTTTTTTTGAAGTTTTGTTCATCGTTTTCCGAACTGACCCCATTTACTACGAAGAAGTTTGATAATTTAGTTTAACCTCGTCATTGTTCAGACCTTGTAGCTTCATTGGGAACTCCTAGTATTAACAATCGTGACGTTCAATTTCTAAGTATTCTGACATGCCGAGTTGTGAGAGAACTAAGATGTAGGTACCCCATTCGGACGCTCATTTTTTTAGTTATCGGATCATTACGCGTCATTATTGTTCATCTCGCGGACATCACGCGAGGCCTCGCATGCGACGGAAGTGTCACAGTTTAGATGGATTGGTGAAACCAGGATATGGGGGCAGCTTACAATGTAAAATATTCTTTAAGTACCTACCGACAGGCCGGTACTTTTAGAGCGATTTTGCAAGTTGCGAAAACGCTACCGCTGTTGGGATAAGGAAAGTACCTACCATTATGGTCCACGTTTTTAGGACGTCCCTCTATAGCTAAGTCATATGGGCAAGGCTTTTTGTATACTCGTAAGAGAGACGACCTATTGGAATTGATACAAAGCTGTATGGGACAACCCAAGCGTGAGAAAAAAAAACGAATACGAATCCGTTTTAGACCTCTCTAAGACCGAATTCGTGAAAAATCCAAAGGCGTATATCCGTGTGTGTGTGTGTTTGAGAGAGACAGAGAGAGAGAGAGAGGGAGAGAGAGAGAGAGAGAGAGAGAGAGAGAGAGAGAGAGAGAGAGAGAAAAAGAGAGAGAGAGACTGTGTGTGTGTGTGTGTGTGTGCGTTTGTGTGTGTATGTGTGTGACAAATTTTTTCGAGGCTGTCCAAACCACAATTCTCAACCCTATTTTAAGATCCCCCTCCCCCGATCCCAATCTTGCTTCTTTTCCATTCTCTTTGTGCTACGAACCTCGGAAATTTTTAATTTCATGATGGAAGGGAGAAAAATGGAGGGGGTATAACCGAAAAAATGTGTTTTTCTGTAGCAAATCTTGAGAATTCCGGAATCGTGGTTGTGTTGGGAGGTGAAGGGGTAGATATTGATTCATCAAAGCGCTGCCTAAGCTACAATTATCGGCTGATTTTCTTGATTTTTAAAATTTCATTTTAATATTATTATTTTATTTATTACTATTATTTTTTTTTAAATTCATCGTGATATTTTCAGCAAATTTGTCAAGTTATAATAGAGTTGGTGATAATAATTTTAATTGCTGCTTATAATAGAAGGGGCACGTTCAGGTAAATCACGATCTATTCACCATTCTCACCAACATCATAAATGTACAATCCCTAAATTAGGGACGTCCCTGTAATGCATTACTTTCCATTAATCTTTTACTTTGGGATTCATAATACCCCTGAGCAAGACACCCAGTAAAAATCAGCTGTTTAGACACTTATACATATTTGAATCGGTTTTCGCTAAAAGAGCGTGAGTCTTTTCCCGGGTTAGGAACTGTAAGTTAACTGTTAAGTTCTGGATAGGTGAACCCATCAGTATGACAAGTGTTGTGTTTGATGAGCTGTATCTGTAGTCTATTAAGATATCTTTTTCAATTCCATCCAATATATTATCAATTTTTCAATTCACAATCATCACAATTATATCTTAATTCGAGGAAAACGAAAACTCAACCATTTGCAGAATTAAACAGTACCGTAAATAAAAAACAAGGTAGGGAATAATATTAATTTAATACAAACATGCCATGTAACACAATTCAAAGTAAAAAATGAAAACGCACACTTGAGACTTGAATCATAATCACCTCTCAAAATCATGAGAAATATTTAAATATTGCACTGCATCCTTCTTTGCGCTCCAGTGAGAAACCTGAAATCTTTCTCATATCCAAGTCAGAGAATTCATCGATGGTGTTGCATTTTGAAAAAGATAATTCCAAAAATTTATAATGGACCCTTTCAATGGAGTCATGAGATGAGTTGCACGGGTCCAAAGTACGGAGGTGGATTCTGGGTGGTTTCTCAAGGCGCAATAATGGAATTTCATGGAGGGAAGGCAGCGAAAACTACTTTTTGCTCTGTGTGGAAATCCAAACTGTTGTGTTTTGGAGATCGTGTCACTGATATGATTGGTCGGTGAAGGAGCATTCGGAATCAATCAACACTCCTATGTAACGTACCATCTCGACGCGCTGAATTGGTATGCCATTGGTTTAGTAATTGTGGTCAATAACGGGGGATCGAGCTCTAAAGAAACAGATGATTATGTCTTATCGATATTGATTTTCAGAAATTTATTTTGGCAAAAGCTTCTAAAACTTGCCTTTGGCGTTCAAGTAGGTATCACCTTTATTGCGGATATTATTGCATATCTTGCGATTTATTTAATTTGTTTATTTATTCCTTCATCTTAATGGATAAATACAACGGCATCAGCACAGAGGAGAAAGTTATGTCCAGAAGTAAAGATGGCATACGGGAGATCATTCATTACGAGAATGTAAAGGACTGCTGGTCCCAAGTGGGATCATGTTGGACACCTGAGATAACATTAATAGGCTGTGAAGTGTGTTTCTCTACAGTTTTTCTACTATTTGCTACACATCATTAGTCGTGCATATACTCTCTATATTACTATTCACACATTAGTTTACTAGGGCAAAAGCTCAATTTCGTTACATGGACCTAAGGTCAGTAGATCCATCCAGGTCCGTTTCTATCAGAGTTCGATTATTCATTATCCAGCACTTAAATTAATGCTTGCATATTGTTGATTACAGTTATATGCTGCGTTGCATATTACTTGGTGGGCTACGCCCTCGCATACGGGCATGGCAATTCTTTCTTGGGCTGCACATTCTGGGCAGGAAGCGGCCTGCCGGAGTCCTCTCTGTCCCATTGGTTTTTCCAATTCGTCTTCGCAGCAACTGCTGCCACGATCTTGTCAGGGGCGGTGGCAGAGCGGTGTAACTTCGTCGCCTACATCGTCTATTCAGCTTTAATTTCCGGTAAGTGACCAATAAATGCAAGGTGCCTTAATTAACAAAGACCCCCTTATAACTTCTTCAGTAAACAAGTTCGAAAGAAATTTCAAACGGGGTTCTTTTCCGTTAATTCACTACCATTCATTCATTCTGACCTGTATGTCCAACTAATCTGTATTTTTACTAAGGGATTGACTACTTGATGTTATGTAATTTTGAGATGCGAGCTTGCGAGCATCCAGACCACCAAACTATACACATCATTCTGACCTACATGTCCAACTAATCTGAATTTTTATTAAGGGATTGACTACTTGATGTAATGTATTTTTTAGATGCGAGCTTGCGAGCATCCAGGCCACCAAACTATACACAGCATTCTGATCTATTTTACCACAGTGGACGTAAAAATGATTGGGGAACAGTTTTTAGAACAATAGAATATATATCATAGAATATATATCAAGTGGTAGTGAATTAACGGAAACCAATAAAAGGGGTGGTAGTGAATTAACGGAAAAGAACCTCAAACGGTAGCCCCCTTTAATTTTTTTCGTAAAATATAATATTTTTGCACACAAGCGCAAAGCATTTGCAATGCGCACTGATATCGCGTTTTAAAAGGGAACCTTCTTTTCCCATTGCAGATCCGGAATTACTTGTTATTTCATGGAAAAATTACTCATCACTCTAGTTTCGTTGCACAATGAGTTAACCAAGGGTTCGAAAAATGTACGTTAGCTGTTTTTAAATGGATGAAAATTCAATCCTAAGAAGTTTAGCATCAACCGCACTCTCCTTCGATGTGTGGTTTTCAGTTTATGATTTTTCAAACTTGTGCGCACTCGTAACGGCAAAGCACCAGTCTCGCCATTAATGGAAAAATATGTGTTTCTGTTTTTCTGTGTTATTTTAAGGTACTTATTGCGGTTATCAAATGAACATCATTATGTGATTCAGCGTGAAAAAATAGCTCAATATCACTTTTGGCTTCAATTCCTCGAAAAACTCTATGCTTTGCATTTTGCGTGGACATGTAGAAGACATGCGTAGACTAACCTATCAAGTAGACATATAGTACACATGCGTAGAAATGAGTAGACATAGAATTTTAACTGTACGTTGAAATACTTGTGTCTCCAAACAATTTTGGATTGTAATCATATTAAATGTCACTTTAACATACAAGTTAAGCTTTAAATGGATACAATTATATAAGATACCTGCCATTTTAAAATATTTCATTATTTCATCTGGTCATTTTTATACATATCATTCAACAAATTATACATCTATTTTCACAGGTGTTGTCTACCCCATTGTCAGCCATTGGGCTTGGGCTGATAACGGCTGGCTCAATACTTTTGGCTACAGAGACTTTGCAGGTAAATATATTAAACATTCCAACACTAAACCAAGTCGTGTAGTCGTAACTTCCTTATTTCCGCCCCACTACCTGAAAACAGTTGGAAAAGAATAAGCATTAGGATCTGGAAATGCCCAGGGTTGAAGATATGCTCATCTGGAGCTATCGCTCCATGATTATCAAAGCACCATTCCATCCCAACGAGTAGGTCAGCAACATTCCGGAGCACCGCCCTTCACCTCCACATCTCCACCGTCTCCGCAAGCACCACAGCGACCAGACTTTGATTTAGATCCATTGCAATAGCACCAGTTTAACCGAACAATAGTAGGCAATGATGACTTCAAAGATCGCAAATGAAAGCAACAATAAAACTACGTTGGATCCGTATAGTTATGTAAACATACGTAGGTAGGTACCTATAGCGGACGTTGACTTAGAAAAGGTTTATGTAGTAAGGTACCTTAAATATAATGTTAGAACATGTTGAATCTATTCATTCAGGATGTCTCTTCTTAAAATCTTATTTCTACAGGGTCTGGCGTTGTGCATGCTTTGGCCGGAGTGTGCGCGTTTGTGGGTGCAGCGTTCCTCGGACCTCGCAGAGGGAGGTTCGACCAAGATGGCAAGCCTCAAGACATCGTCGGGCATTCATTACCGGTAAGGTGGTATTAATTTTCGCAATAGTTAGAATTTGGGATACTAGACGGTGGAAAGAACTTAGATAAAAAGTGTGCCAAGTTACGTGCGGTACAAAGCAATGAAATGCACTACCAAAAGATACTTCGAATAGTGATTTATAAATTGTAATGTAAGAGCGAAGAACTAAAGAACATGTGGAAATATACCTAATAAATTCATCAGTACGCTTATAACGTAACGCGTAAAGTTTACGCATGCTCGGAAGCAACAACTTGTCCTACTATTGAGGCAACTTCTAAGGCCTGGTCCTCATTAATCTATGAAAATGATTTCAAGATCTGATGAAAGTGGATGAGTTATAACTTAGTAATCTATTGAACAAATATGATTGATAAACTGTCAGTATAGAACTGACTATAGGGCCAAACAAACCAAAGGGACTGACAAACTCTGTTGGTAGATATCCATATTCTCGAGGAATCTTTAATTCCGTATAAAAACCCATTAATTTAATTCGGAAAACTGTGGTTAAACTTGGAAATGGTATATAATATATGGTATAATATCAAAATGGCTTTCTCCTTCAGTATATTAGCTGTTGTGCTTTGACCTGAAGGGCACTCTGTACTTTCAAAACTCCGTAATTTGTCGGCCCTAATCGGAAAGGTTTATGGAAGGACAAGGATCAAAGAACCACTGCCCAACACTGAGAGCTCCGTAGAAGTGGTCCTGAACTTAGATCTTAGAGTGCAGGTAGGCGTAATATTGGATGTAGTATTTTAGCCCAAAACTCACACCTCCCTAGACAAAATACCAACTGATGAAACTATTACCATCCGGAATTCACAGCTCCATAAGGTAATGTAAAGGAATGGCTCAAGGTTCACAGCACTACCTACTATCCAAAACTGAGAGCTCCTTAGGAGCCCCTTAGGGGAAAATGAGGAGATGAAGGTTAGAGGTTTGTGAAATAACTACCAGGACGTATGAGCATAGAATCGTAGCCAACTCGGTTTGCCCGCTGCATTTATCGGCCCTAAGATGAGGGAGATGGTGATATGGAGATGGAAGTAGTAGAGGGATATGTTGCAGACCCAGTGGATTTTCCTTGTGGCCAAATGTAGGCAAACTGAGTTAGATTCCGTCTTTATTCGAAAATCTACAATATTATATACATGTTGCTTGTTGGCGCACAACAAAAGCCTTGGGGCACTTCGAACTCTCCCAGACGTTTTTGTGGAAAAAGACGTCAGATTGGTATTCATCACACTCGGAAACCCACAGGACCTATCTATCTTGTTCTACTTGTGGTAACCTACTGTTGAATGATATTTCACTGTTACAACATACAGAACAAACCCTTAAATTTAACATAATAATTACATTTAGATGATCCTCCCAGTTCATTTATTGTTTCATTCGACCATCAACACAGTCAGACGTTTGTTGCAGCTTGTTGGCATTGGTGCTCTGCTGCTGATCTCAGGTTTCCTCGCTTTCAACGGCGGCTCTTTGGGGCACATCGCTGACAAAGGAGACGGGATGATCGTCGCCCGAAGCATGTTCAGCACCGTCGTTGGAGGGAGCGGCGGCGCCATCGTCTGCCTTATTCTTGGGCGGATGGGCCTCTTGTCGGACGCCCCTTGGCCGTTTTCAGTCACTCTGAATGGCACCCTCGCCGGAATGGTTAGTATTATGGTACCTAATGAAATGTAACTCATAACCAAGAAGTATAACAATGCTCTTAAAACCACCTGACAGGCAGTTACGTTAAAACTTCTATGTTTATAGTCATTTTCACTTCATGCTTCATGTTTAAGACATTTTGTCAGATGAAAGAATTTTATAATTTTGCTTCCCCACGTACCACCAAAGGTTAGGGAATATTTAACAGAATTCATGGGAAACATCTTTAAACATTTCCCCCCCAGAAGTTGAGGTTATTTGAATTATTTCCCATATGCTGCATTCCATAGCTTCCTTTAAAAAAAATAAAAATAAAAAAAACTGGTTCCATTTCTTGTTAGATTGCATGAAAATTAATTTCGAATAATTAGGCAACACGATGCCTTCTGGAAGAATATGGTCTTTTAAGCGTGGGGTAGCTATTTGTGGATAACTTTCGAGAAAAGTGTAAAATTTATAATACTCAGTAATATTCGTGGTATGGGATTTCTCTTATACAATTTTATGGTTTAGAAATAAATATACTCGATATGTTAACTACAATGAAATATGATCTAACTAATAACAATTTATTTATTCATATTTCAATAGGTCAGTATTTGTGGGGCACCTGATGGATACGCTGCGTGGGCTGCTTTCGTCACAGGTGCTATCGGCACTCTGGTCTTCTTAGGTCTTCGAAGACTGGTACTGTTTGTTAAAGGTAATAATCTGAAAATACATAAAATAACATCAGTAACAAAGTACTTAGACCGGAAAACATAGTTCTCCAGGTTAAATCAGAAGCATCAGTATTTATGTAACACTATACGTGTCTGTTCCAAGCTAGGATCAAAATGATGGCAGGGGCAGGTGAAACAACCCTGATGAAAATTTGGAAAATTCATGCCACGATGATCCATTTTTGACAACATACTAACGTTCGTAATACACTAGTCGTTCCTGCGAGTAAATAATACATCGACAACCGAAATATTAAGTTAATATAAATTATATAGGTAGTCTAAATCGTTCAGTCTAATTGTTGAAATGAAGGGATTTTCTGCCTTTTTTTCAGTTGATGATCCCCTTGAAGCGACAGCTGTTCACCTTGGAGGAGGTTGCTGGGGCGTCATTGCCAGACCATTATTTGCTCCAGACGGCCTCGTTTACCAAACAACTTACGACTCTGGAATGGTAACGGGCAATATTATCTACTAAACCTATGTATATAGATGAGGCTTTCAAGATCACCAAACTTTCAATAGATGGAGCAGAGCTTGTTTCAGCTGTAAAGTGATGGACAATTGTTGGATCGAAGGACCATCGAAGGATGATCGTCGGGTCCAGTACAATTTAATGTGCAGGATAAAATAACGTGTACGAATAAGGGTGTAGAACGTTCTGCTCTTTCCTGGGGAGTGTTCAGGAGATATTCAGAGATTTGACTTTCAATTGATCGGACTTCTATCGGGCGTGCAGACGCGGTTGATAAACTGGCCTTAGTGTTTCAGCATTTATGTCTCCCCTAAACAGTTTTATCCACTTTACGTCTGATCGAACGCCTCCAAAACCCATTGTGGTCGACCCATTACTCACAGGGTTAGTAAGAAAGTAAATAGAAAGAAGCTCGTGGATGAAAACGAAGGAACAAGGATAATAAGATTTCCCCTAATGTCACTTCTAATAAGTGACACCAATGCCCAATATGATGAATTGCTAATGAGCCTACCGTTCGGATACTTGGTTCAGACATTCAGGAGAAATCAATGTAACCTCATCCCCAATATTTCCAGAATTTTGTTACCCCCCCCCCCCCCCCCCACCATCCCAATATTTTTCAAACTTATAAATCGTAGATTAACAAAAACAAATTCAATAAAACAGACAACATTCCACAAACTTTCAGTTAAACGTAATAGTAATTAATGTATATACATTACAGAGACTTCCCTATGAAAGGATTGTATATAATTTTGGTGAGGATTTAGAAAAAAAGAGAAATAAACAAAAATATTAATTCTCAGAATCCCCCTTCCCTCCTACCCACCATTTACTCCCTCCACCGGCAGTAAATTTGAAACTTCCAAGTCGCATGACTGGACTAAAATCTGGATCGAACAAATAATGAAAACTGTCACGGAAATCAGATGAGTTCATTAAAAATATCTCAATCAATTCCAATAGGTCTTTGCCCTTTATTGACGAAGCCTAGCTTTAGAGGGACGTCCCAAAAAGCGAATAACAGACGAGAACAATGCCGAAATCATGATTTATCGCTATTACCCCCTCTATTCACTCCCTTCCATCTGAAATGTGAAACTCCTGACATATTTTGCAAAAGTAGCCCAAACTAATAATTTAACAAAATGAGAATAACTAAAATCTGAGGGGTTATGTGAAATATCACGATTAATTACTATTATCCCCTCCTTTCTCCCCAATCCATAATGAGTTTTTTAACTCCTGATATACGTTCCAAAACTAGACCGAATTCATAGTTATAAACGTAAATACCTGAAACATCACGATTTATCAGTTTTTACCCCTCCATTCACCCCTTCCCATGAAGAAATTTGAAACTCCTGAAATACATTCCAAAACTAGATCGAATTCTTAATAGAATAAAATAAGAACCACAAAAATCGGTCAAAATTTGTAGCTTGAATGAATTAGTAATTACACCCTCTACTCCCACCACAACAGAATATCCGAAATTCCCAAGGTTTTTTTTTTACACAACTAGACTATAAATTGAAATCGATCAAAATAAGAATCACGAAAATCGGTTCAAAATTGTAGCCTGGGCAGCGTCGACAAAATTTGTTCACGGATTTAGTCTTAGAGTAGAATGGTCTGAACCAAATTTGTATGCGGTTATTTTTTTCTCATACTTGGGTTGTTCCACACCTCCTAGATCAATTCCAATAGGTCGTCTTTCTATCGAAGAAGCCTAGCTGCAGAGGGACGTTCTAAAAACCGGGCTTGTATTGTAGATTTAGCTCCAAATAACCGATAGAGTCGTTTTTCGAAATCGAAGAGAACATAGCGAAATGATGACATTCCTAACAATAAACTTTATATTAAGTACAAAATTAATTATTTAGAATTAAGAAAAATATAAATACTGAAGTCTATTATGGGGTTTTATCGGAACCTAATATGAAAGAACTAAGACGTGAGTAGGTACTACGTTTTGGTACTTATTTTTGGGTAATATCGTAGAAATAATGAATTTTAATAACGGTTTGTTATTGCTCTGCATTTGCGTCAAATATAACATTGATATCAAGAAAAATCTTTGTTTGAAGAGAGAAAGGGGTTTACAGGAATATTAGGAAATTTATCCGTATAAAAGGGCAGCAACCTACAGATGATATGTTTTTAGTAATATCGTTGAAAAGCTTTTTGATAAGCAAGGCTAATAGACTGAAGCTCTAAACCCCAGTTAACCTAATCAATTGATATCATACAACTTCCATTGCTTAGATACTTTGGGTTTCATTCAAAATGTTTGCAATTTGGTCTTAAAATATAAACGAACAGTAAGCCTTGGCTAATAGTTGGATGTCTGATTTACAAAATGTGGTAATTTTATTAACTAAACCTTTCGTAGGTCCTTCCCGACTACCCCAAAATTATATTGAACTTCTATTCCAAAAATTATTTGGTTTCTTACAGGGTTTGTACCAAAATGCCGTCGGTTTGTGCGCGATCATCGCATGGTCAGCTATGTGCAGCATTATTATTTTCGGCAGCCTAAAACTCATTGGATTTTTAAGGATATCTGCTGAAGAGGAAATTGAAGGTAGGTATTTCACATTCATTAATTTATGTTTACTTTCCAAGTTTTAGGTTATTGAAGTTTACTAACCTGACAACTACAGATTCCGTGTAAAACTACGTTCCAACAAAACATCTTTGGTTCTTGCCACAGTGGGTAGTTTGTCAACGTATCTATGTAGGGAGGTGCGAAATGATATATAGGTACCTACGCTTTAATGAGCTCGGACAGAAAGTAATCTCACCAAGAATATTACAACTATACCTACTATAAAATCGTTGGGAAATCCACTAATAGTTAGAGTAACAACTAATAATACCAAAATAGTTCACTGATTAATTTATCTAAAATATTGCAATTTCCTTTTTTTACCATAGCCGCTGGATTGTTAGTCATTGGTATTAGCAGTAGTTTAGTAGAAGGTTTACACATTATTTTATTATTCTAGGCCTAAATAAAATCATCATTTTTTAAAAATAAACACTAGTTTTCTAAATTTCTGAATTTATTTAGATCCTTGCCCGTTGTTCTAGATACGTTTCGCAAAAACAAGCTATTTTAATGCCTCCAACTTTAAAAAATCAATTTTTTTTTCATCATGGAGTGAGCGTGTGTGTGTGTGTGTGCGCACGCGCGATTGAATATGAGTGTGTGTTTGCGTGCATGTGCGTATGTGTGTGTGTCATTCCAGACTCTAATTCTCCGTAAAAAAAATATCAAGCATCTTGCCAAAAAAAAAATCAAGCATTCCAATAGAAAGGATGAGATCGGTGGCCACCACTTTTTGAGCACATTAAATTGCTCAAATTTCAAGAAGTTTGCTAGAAAAAAACAAAAACAGAAAGGCTATAAACGGCCTATATAAGTAGTTAAATTTATATTTTAACAGAATATTACTCAAAATAAGGTCATCAACTATGATTTAAACACTAAAAACTGTATGCACGAAATTGTGCCGAATAATGTTCTTAATTTCATTAATATGTAACAACTAAATATCGATCAAAAACTGCAAAAAATACTTAAGATCTAAAGAATTTTTCTTAATAGCAGTTTATTATTTAGAACGATTTTTTGCCATAGAATTGATAGTTAACCACTTTTTTGAAACTCAAAGTACTCACGTTTCAAAATCATTTAGCATAAATATACCTACTGTGATACCTAATTTACGAAAATTTGCTCTCACGATCATGCTGCATAACGAAACTTTCTTCCGTCTGTCTGAGCTCAAATTCTCGCAACACACTTTACATAGAATAGGGACTATGTGATATAGTTGAAAAAATACAATTTCAACCGGTTTCCTTCTTTAGCAAAAACGCTCAACTTCAATTACATTACATAGAATATTTGCATCAAAATTTAACTAATTACATAAAACTATAAATTAGGCATCTGGGTAGGTAATACAACCCAATGAATTAGCTAGGTTGGCTCTAGGTATCACCGAAACTCATATATGTATACAAACTTTGATAATGCAGTGATAAATTTACGATGCTTAATAGCTTATAGTTATTTTTATATCTTCTAAATTTAAATTTGATTGATCATAGGATTGGACATAACGAAACACGGTGAACACGCATACCCACAATCTGCATGGAAGGAGAGCGGGATGTGGAGTAGCACAAGTGAGTTATCGATTCCTATATTTGAATTTATTTCAATAATATTATCTGTGAATATGCGAATATTTAATTACACACAAAGTTAATTCCCAGGTTTTCTAGTTTTTTAAATTGGTAAGGGATATGTACTCGAATAATTTATGTTGATTCAACAATATCCACCAACAGCATGTTGAATATAATAAATCTAACAAATATAAAACATGAATAGGTTCTTCAAAGTTCCTCGTACGAAATCCCACAAACAATATTTCTTGCCTGTTCAGATTTAAGTTAATCTATTAATAACTCAGACGAATAAGTAGGTAGGTACTAATACATACGGTTTTTAACGAATTTAATATTTCTTTCGTTTTTGCAACCATCTCTTCTCAAACGCAAACGAAGGACTATAATATGCATAGTGAGTGTTTTCAAATTCCAACAGTTCGTCGTTATATCTAATAGGTACCTACCTAACACTTTGCTAATATTAGCAGCTAAGTTTATACTTACGTTTGGTATTTTTCAGTGATGAATGATGCTATAATTCTCGATGGGACGTACAAAGTGAAGAAGGTAGACTACGATAATCACGCTTTTGCCGGTGACAGAAAAAATCACAACGTTCACCTTTAGAACGAATCGACTTTCATGAGACGGGGCAATCGTGTGCCAACTCAACTAATTTCGAAAATTAATCATTGGCTTTGGTAGGTATGTAACGACCCAACATTGATTTGCAGCTGGTCGAAACATTGCCGGTTTCAGAAGAATCCTACTTTGATGGTACTAACCTAACAACCTGTGTTCTAACTCCGAATCACCAAATAGAAGAGGAGTTATAACATTCTAGTCTATAATACTCCTTCAAGTGTTAGTCGAACTTCCAACACCAAACTAAAATTACTTAGGCATTTGGTGCTGTTTCACTGTTTTCTGGCACACTCAATCAAATTGATTGAGTTACAAAGCTCTATTAACCATCCTTACAGCAATTGAAAATTATGGTATGGTTAAAAATCTACAGTTTTAACCGTGAAAAATTTACCTAGCAATAAACGCTCAGAGGTTTATCAAAAATCAGGTGCCTACGTTTGAGAGCTGAATGAGTGATTTCCAATTATGAGTTCGGGCTCTGGGAACGCAGTAATGAGATAATCTATTATTAAATATGCTAAATAACTATTAACAAAACTGTTTTGTTTAACAATTCCAGACATTGTTATTTTTCAAAATTGATTGCTTGAAATAGTGGTACTTATGGTCTTTAGATGTTATTTTTTGAGAACCAATGGACACGATTATTTTTTGAAATTTAAAGCCGATTTTGAAAATATGGTCAAACATTTCAAAATAATTATGGTTTAAAGTAGATAAATACCTATGAGTTTTCAATGCAAGTAACGTGGTTTTCTTGAAAACTCCTTCACAAAATCATATAATCATATGTATTAAATTAAGGATTGAGATAAAAAATTGCATATTTTTTCCTTATACCTACGCGAAAATGTTGATAACACTGATATCCACTCTATGTGTATATATAACCTGTATATAAGACATATATAAGCTATGCAGTATATATAGGTATATATATTTATTTATTCATACATTGGTAATAGACCATACATTTGGTGTTCAATGAGAGTAAAAATAACCATAGATGAAAGAAGAAAGAACGAACATATTTCTTCTATAGGTACCTAATCAATTATTTAAGAATTGTTAACTGGTCGTCATGTTTGTTGATCTTTATGTTTATTGATCGTTATGTTTCTGTTTTTTCGTTGTCACATTGATATTTGTTATTATTACGCAATTACGTAGCGTATTATTTCTAGAATTCAACAATCACCCACAATGTTATCTAAAGTTAATAGGGTAAAATGTAGAATGTAGACCCATCTCAAACTACATAATATAAATGCAGGTGAAAATTGATGTAAGATGTATTCGACTCTCTATTCAGTAGGTTGGTACATAACTTACTAATAGTTAGAATTTTTTCTAATAGTAGATAATAAACAGTATTGAATCTCAAATTGTAAATAGGCACGATAAATTAATTAGTATAGGTAGGAAACTGGGGATGCAAACACAAATTATATTTACACCAAGTACCTAAGTAACTACCTACCTATACATTCGTTGAATATGTTAATTAGTTAGGTATATACTCGTAACTACCTACCTATACATTCGATGAATATGTTAATTAGTTAGAGTATATACTCGTACCTACTATTGGAATTTATTTTAGAACGATGTATATTACTTTGCTTCTTTTTTATTTATTGATCATGTAAACTATGTACATTTCAAATATATAATATTCTGTGATATCTAAGCATTTCATTTACTGCTCTTAACGAACATACCTACATGATTTCAACCACATTCAGTCGATTATGGATGATGTTCTATTCATACCCTTATGGTATATTTAATATATAACGCAATGCGTCTATATTTGCCCAGTAGCACCTGACCAGTAAAATAGGTAGGTATTTATTATCGCTAAGCATTCAAGAAGACAAATTTTAAGAATAATTTTCACATCAGAATAATAATTATAAATGTTATATAGAATAAAGTAGTATAAAAGCGTTTCCGCGGTCCTGAGGTCCTGCAAAATTCAAATTACGGACCATCCTGGAGACATAAGACATGTCAAAACGCTGCAAATGATTACTGAAAAGTGTATTATTTCTGATTAAAAGGAATCAGGCTAGTGTCTGCTAGATAGCTGTGTGACTTTCAAAAAAGCCCATGTGACACTTATCAATTACAGAGAACTACGTAGTGACCTAGATCACACACGTTGAGTAGGTACCTACCAACAAACCTGTTCAGGAAGATTTCGTAAGCAGGTTGCGAGCAAAGATGAAGGAATTGAAGCCAATAAATGTCCCACAGAAGAGCAAATGGCTTTTTATGGACATGGATATAAACCAGATCTTCACGTACAACCGCTCCGTTGCTAGGGAAGTTTAGGTCTGTTAACTCTTTGACTACCAACGGGACATATCGTCCCAACCGTGAAAATCACTATACTACTGGGTTTTCAAGCAATAATATTCGCCCCAATCTGTGTCCCAGTGGTAGAGGTATAACACAATGTCCTCTTGTTCCAATGGCAGCCGCTAGATTGCATGGCATGACTGATTATAATGCGAAGAAGCGTCTGGAACCTTCATTTGTGTGGAACACAGCTTTTTCTCCTAGTGTAATTAGTGTTTCTTATCAGTTTGATTGTCGGCGAGTATCGGAAGGTGTTTTTTCCTCGTGATAAACTGTTTACATCTATAAAAATTACGGTAAGTAAACAAAATCTCCATGCAATCATAATATTATTCGATTTGGCGAATTCTTTCCGGTCGTTGTTGTTGGTATGGGACAATATGTCCCATTGGTGTTTACCTACTTTTGTGCCCGATTTTTTTTGCCTACGTTTTTGATTCTATTTGAAGTTGAAGTGTGATGCTCGATGTCGGAGATCACATGCCAGTTGATGGTTCGTCCAGAAGAAGATGCATCAAGTGTGCCCAGAGTAGAATAGAAAAAAGAACGAGAATTACACAATAAGTGCTTCACCCATCACTCATGAGGTTCTACCTGATTTTGCAAGTACTTTTTTTTACCTAAAAATTATGTTTATCTGACTTGATAATGTTTTCTTGATTTTGTTTTGCATTCACTTTTGATTATCTTACTTGATTTTATAACTTTTCATGACTGACTTCATATAGTTTTGCATACCTATACTTTTTTTTTACGTAATCATTATGTTTTATTTTATCATTATGCATATACTTTTTTTACCTAATCACTATGTCTACCTGGGTTGAATAATGTTTTCATGATTTTACGCTTCTGTGTGATTTTTACAGTAGATATACATACATTATTTGGATTATAATTTTTACATAATAATATAATTTTTTTGTGATTTTTACAAAAAATATGATTTGGGTTCTAAAAGATTTTTTCACATATCATTTGTATTGTTTGAATACGATAATAAAGTATTTTACAGAATGTTAGCGAAACTGTATATTTTTTACTGTACAATGGGAAATTTGGTCCCACTTCATCATACCAGTGGGATAATAGATCCCATCTGATCACACCAGTGGGACAATAGGTCCCACCCCCTAATTACCCCCCCTCCTCATCCTATTCTCAGGATATTGAATAATTACCATTCATTGGTCATACCTAATGAATACAAAATAAAAACACTATTTTTTTTTTATAAAAAAAAATTGGTAGTCAAAGGGTTAAACTAAATTGTTAACTCCATTAGCTTTCATTCCAAAAAACCGTTCACCACTCGTTGAAAAGCTCTCAATTTACCTAAAAACAGCATGCTGACCATTTTTTCATTCCCTTACTCCATACTCAAACGATAAGGCGTATGATATATACGAGAGAAGTGTGTGGAGGCGTGGTGGTGCCGAATTGCTGCACTCTCTAGCCCTTAGTACCTTATCCTCATTCCCTCCTTTGATTTCCTTTCCTTCACTCCCAAACCAATGGTAGAACTGCTGTGCCGATGGCTGCGTGGTCTAGGGGGAGCTTGACCATTAGCAGCGAACTCCAGGTTAGTCGCCTGGTTCTAATAAATGCTAGCCGGGGGCAATCAGGGTGTGCTTCAGGTCTTACCGGAACCCTCATATTAAATCAACCCATGGATGATTTGAATATTATTAAAATTAAATTCGATAGCAATACCGTGACCGGTGCTGAGGAGGAGCTACTTAGAAACCATCTGCAGAGGTCGAAATAGAGGTCATGGAAGTCTCTGAAGTAACCTGATCACTGCACCAGAGGTTTTGTCGAACTCATCACGGGGTCAGATTGCTGCTTCAGGCAATGTACAACAGGTATTACCCTCCCGCTTGGCTCCCGGATTACAGGAGACTCTCGGGTGCAGCAAAAAAACGTTTTTCGTGGCTTCTCCGTCATGGGAGAACACGTGAAGAGGTCGTCATAGAAGCCTCCACGCCCATGAATAAGGAGACTAAAAATCAGGAGCTCTCGAGCAAAAAAGAAGGGCTTCCGATGAAACCACACCTGAGAGCCAGAAAGGAACCACTAAAAAGAAGCGAGTGTCCTTCAGAGGCATGACTCAAGCTGAGTCTGGTTCCTGTATGGATGCTGTGGTGGGAAGAAAAGGTGGTATCCTGCATGCTGACTTTCCCCAAACGTTCCTCATTTTCGGACAGTTGCTTGAGATACAGGAGTTAATCCTGCAGGCAATTGTTGACCAGGAAGGCAAAGGGCCTTCCTGGACTCTGCATACCACAGGGGATGGCTATCTATCACCTGTGGTGATGATACAACAGTGGAGTGGTTGAAAAACTACATATCTACAACTAAGGAGGCCAACCTGTGTCTGGTGGAAGGGGATAATCTCCCTAGAGCCCAGATTGCAGTTGGATACTTACCAGGTAGTTCCAACGATGCAGAGGACAGGATTCTTGATTTAATCAGAGGCCAGAATGAAGGACTCCTTACGGACCACTGGAGAGTGCTTTGTCGCCGCAATGTGGGGCACATGGCCGTCCTGACCTTGTCTGTGGACATGGCTTCAGCAATTAAGCTGTATTCAAACAGCAAGGTCAATTTCAAGTTTGGCTAGATCAGCATCAGGCTGAGAGGCCCCAGGAAGAAGGCTGGGACGACAACCAGTGAGGCGGAGGGGGGGTCAGAGACTGATGGGGAGGGAACCCAACAGGGGGCTGGTAAGTCAGTGGATGTACGGGAGCTCAAGCATATGGCACCCTCAACTCCAGCACAAAACCCCAAACCCTCATCTTCGGCACAAAGGGCCAATAAGCCCTACCCTCTACTGACAGGGCACCCCACGAACAAAAAGGACTCCTCCAGTGCCGCATCCAAACAGAGGCCTTTGAACTCACATGGAGGTGGCGCTTGAGGAGAACCAAGTGGTTCAAAGGGAAAGTGCAGGCCAGAGCTACACCAGAAGTCCACTAAAAGGAAGCCTGGCTGCACTCAAGAGAAAATGGAGGCGGAAAAAGAAGAAGAAAAAAGGGAGGAAATAATATCCCCCACAGGGTTGGACTTCATCCAGGTGAACCTCCACTGAGCTGAAGTGGCCTTAGCCGCCCTCTGTGAAACGTTTGCCAGGAGGAAGACCAAAATACCCTGATAAGTGCCCTGGGCAGGAAAGGGCCAAGTAAAAGGCATTCATCAAACTTGGGTAAACTTATATACTGTAATCTCTACTCTTCGAATGTCCTCGCCAGTAATTACTATAATTTCTAATAACACAAACGGTAGACGGTGTTAAAAAAACTGAAAACAAAACAGAACCATAAAAAATCTAAAAAGATTCGATCAAAAATGTCAAAATTAGTAAATATAATCGTACACTTGTTGCATTAGTCCTACCAATGTTATTTTATATACAATTATGTCAATTAATTTACCTTGGTGTATCCGTCAAATTACACCTTGTTTATTTCTTCTTATTTTTGTTAATTATTATCTTGTTTTTGTTTCGTTCTCGTTTGCTTTTCAGGCAAATTCAGTAAAAACGATCCTGAATTCACTGAGATCAACAATCGATTGTTGTGGTTTCAATGTTTTGATTTGCAAACTCTGAAGTTAGTGTTACGCTCCAGGAAAATAATTCTCACAGTCGAAGAGGTTTGGTCACCCTGGCCTCTTAGCTCTGGTCGTTAGAGCGTTGCAACTCCGGGAAATCTATACTATTAATAAGAATGAAACTCCGTTTGTCTGTCTGTTTATTTGTTTGTTTGTCGTGTCTATGCACGGCCAAACGGCTGAGTGGGCCGGATCTACGAGTGGGGGGATCTTCTTGGGATTTTCCGATAGGGGGAGCGAGCAAATTTAAAATTTTCTAATCCCACCCGAACCATGGGCCGTAGGGCGGGAGGGGGGTCGAAGTAAGAATTAATGTGCGCTTTTTGGACTTCCCCGCATCCTCTACCCCTCTAAACGGCCGTCGACAATTCCGGAAAAATACCGGTTTCGTAGGTTTTTGAACGAGGAAGACGACGGCGCGATCGGATCGCGAAAAAAGTATCGGGAAATGCGTCAAAAAAATGCGAGAGTACGGACCCGTTTTCTCGAAAAGTCCGACGAAAAACCACGTTTTTTCCCATTAAAATATACCCCGTAAAGGTACGTTTTTCGGAACGGTTTTCGCGGGCGAAATACAGCTTTGGGTCCGCCGAATCTGAATCCGAAATCGGATATCGAAAAAAGTGACGAGAACTCGGTCAAATTGCAAGCAGAAGCGAGCAAAGCGATTAAAATGATTCTGCCGTGGACGAGAGAAGGCTCAAGAATTGACGTGAAGGGTTCGATGTCACAACGTTGCGAGGCGAGCAGGTATGCCTACATAGGTACCTACCTTGCGAGCGAAGCGAGAGCCATTTCAAATAATAAATACGGACTTTGTCCTACTCATATACAGGTATACCTTGCGAGCGAAGCGAGCAACATCCCCGAATAAACTTTTCGTGGTTCCACGTAGTTTTATAAGATTTAATTTGTTTGTAATAATTCCCAACTGAAAAAAACGTCTGCCAAGTTGGGTGGGCAGTATAACTTCCTCAAGCGAGCAGCATCCCCTACAGAAGTTAAACCTACCCTTAGAGATCTACCGTTTGCGAGCGAAGCGAGCAGCATCCCCTACAGAAGTTAAACCTACCCTTAGAGATCTACCGTTTGCGAGCGAACCGAGCAACATCCCCTAAATGCCATACTTTGCGAGCGAAGCGAGCAACATTTTCTACATGCCAGACTTTGCGAGCGAAGCGAGCAATATTCCCTACATGCCACACGTTGCGAGCGAAGCGAGCATTTTAATGGGGGGTCCGGGGGGCTTGCCCCCCGGCTGGACGTGGAGGCGAGCGTAGCGAGCCGGAGCGGCTAGTTAATTATAATTTCTCGTAGTTGTGACGACGCGAGTTCGAACTCCTGTCGAGGTAGCAAAATATTTTTAGCCCGTTACAGTGGCACAGCCGAAATAGGACCCGAAATCATACGAAACAATAATTAATTAAATCCCTCTCGAGCCAAAAGACTAAACATCACATTTCCTGTTGTTATGCCTTTCATTTCCTCACTCACTTGAGTCAAAACACACCGTGACAATGACCTCGCTCGACTGCTGACTTGTTCCAGCAAGCATCTGCTGAGCCAGCGGCCTGCAGTTTCACTCGTCATTCGTCCGACCCCAAACCAGCCGAGACGGCTGGTATTTGACTCCGGGGAAATGTTACGCTCCAGGAAAATAATTCTCACAGTCGAAGAGGTTTGGTCACCCTGGCCTCTTAGCTCTGGTCGTTAGAGCGTTGCAACTGCGGGAAATTATTAATAATTTCTCGTAGTTGTGACGACGCGAGTTCGAACTCCTGTCGAGGTATCAAATATTTTTAGCCCGTTACATTAGCTACGCTGCCATAAAAGGCGCCACTTTGTTTGAAAACACATTAGGACACTTTTTTAGAAAAAAATTGAAAATAAATACATTTATCAGCTATAAATAATTAATAAATATTAAAAAATATTTTTTACATAAACAATGAATTTTATAAATAATTACAATTAGTTTTTAAGTAAACAAATTGGACGAGTTCAGGCGTAAGGTTATTCTGGGTTTGTCAGTCTGTAAGAAAATTCGGTTTGTATTGTTCGTTTGGTTATTTTGTTATTTTTTATATTGTTCTACCCTGTGACCCCCTCCGGAAAAAATTTCTGGATCCGCCCCTGAACAGAATCACCAACTGGCATGTATCAGATGGGTTTCCTTGTCTGATCATAGATACATTATTTTCAGCCTTGAATTTTGCCAGCAACATACTGAAATGTATCGTATTCCTAAAAATACAGACTGGGTTCTTTTTCAGGAAATCCCAAAGCATGAGCTTGAAGGACTCGATAGAGAAATTATAAGACCCGAGGAGCTTGACTCCATTGCCATACAAATGCAAGCAGCAGTCAACAAAGCATATGAAGCAAGTTTTGAGCTTATCACCAAAAAGAGCAATCATAATGCTTTTTGGTGGAGTCGTGAGCTTGAGAGGTTACGTGCTCTTGCTGTGAGGTTCTTCAACAGAGGCAAAAGGGGAAAATTTACAGAAGATACCAAACCAAGTACACCAAGGCACTGAGAAGAGCCAAGAAGTCATCCTGGAAGAACTTTTGTGAGGAATTGGAGGATGTCTCTGCAGTGGCCAAACGCTAAAAGATCCTCTCAAAGGATTGACAGCACCAACCTGGTTTACTCCAGAAGGCGGCTGGAAGTTATACCTACAAATTACATCAAAGAAACCCTGGAATTACTCATGAGAGTACACGCTTTGGTCTACTAACGTTATAGGGGATCAACTGCCCCAATTTCAGGATAATGAATAGGTTGACCGCCTTCCCTGTGAAAGTATCCTGAAAAGTGCCAAAAAGGTGTTAACTTCCAACAAAGTTAAATGGGCAATTAAATCATTTCAACCTTATAAGTCACCTGGGGGCAATGGTATTCTCCCTGCTCTGCTTCAAAAGGGCATAGAGTTGCTTTGCCCTATTATTTTACAGACTTATACAGCAAGCTATTCCTTAGCATACATCCCAAATGTGTGGAGGAAGGTAAGAGTGGTGTTTATACCAAAGGCGGGGAAAATCTCCTTGACCCAGCCTAAATCTCAGAGACCCATCAGCCTCACCATTTTCCTCCTAAAGGCCATGGATAAAATAATTGGCAAGATGATCAGAGATCTTTCTGTCAACCCAATTGTAAAGGCCCAGCACACCTACCAACCAAGAGGGTAAATCAACTGAGACAGCTTCATCTGAAACTGTTTCTTTGATTGAAAGGGCAATAGAAGGCAAAGAGATAGCCCTGTGCTGTTTCCTGGACATAGGTGGAGCCTTTGATAACACCAAAGATGTCACACTGGAAAAAGCCGCAAGGACAAATGGGATCAGTGACCCTATGATCCAATGGATCAAGGCTATGTTGGTCAGCAGAGTTATTACAACAACTCAGGGGGATGAGAGTGTCACTGTCCTGACAAACAGAGGACTCTACTCAGTTGTTGGTAGCAGATGAGCCACTCGTGACATCAACCCAAGCAGGACAAGCTATGGGTTCAGTAGCAGGGGGCAGTTCAGTAAACCCATTTTGCAGGGAAATTTAAGAACGCTATTCAAAAAAATATATAAAATCCTCCATTCCAGGGATTTTTAATTTGAATGCGAAGAAATATAGCCCTTAGGCAGAGCTATACAAAACATATTTCAAACATACAAAAAAAAAAAAAAAAAAAAAAATTGTTTGATACCTTGATTTAATTTTTAATGGAAAGATTTTCTCAAATAGCCCCAGTTGACAAAAAAAAAAAAAGCGTTCTCCCCTTAAATATGATTGATTGTGATTAATTCGGATTTGCTTAGTGTGAAGGGGACCTTGGTATAGTATAGACTATAGGCAGAAGAGATTTAGTACCTATTACCGAGACTAAAATTCATTTTTAAAACTGTTTCCTTTAAAATAAAGTCTTTCTAGGTTGGTCGGCTACCACCGTGCGCAGCACCAACATATTGGCCCTTCTAGCTTGTATCCATGTTTTATGGATCATATACATGGAAACTGCAGAATAGAAGGTAGGAAGGTAGAAATCTCAGATATTCTGTTTTTCAGTGGATACAACCCGACAAAAGTAATAATTAAATGTAAATTAATTATTTCATTAGAAGTTTACAAATTTTAATGGGTGTGAATCAATCAGATTTTCCGAACTGTTTTTTAAATAAACAATTTGGCTACAAAACTGGATCACAACTAGGAATATTATGGAACGATGGAACATGGATACTGTAGTAAACAAAGATGGCGATGTGACGTCATTGTTGATGGAGGATTGGATTGATCAAACAGCTGGCGATTATTTCGCATTACTGTGTTTCACTTCTTTCTCCAATGTCAAACGTCTAGCAGAAAAATAAATCGTTAGCAACTGAGGTAAGCTTAAATGCGATAATTTTCGAATATATTGACGTTAATTCAGTTCGTAAAAGATTTCTCGTAACGATTTCACATCACAATCCACTTCTGTGTGTGCAGGGTTTTTTTTACACGCGTCGAGCAGACTTACCTAACTTGCTTGTAAAGATCTTGTAAAAGGTGAGTGTCGTAGTGCATAGTGTAACAATACTAGTTTTGTGCTCCAAATAACTCGGTTAACGCCCTTGTAACTATCGTTAGAATAATATATAATCTGAGTTCACTTCCCAGCCTCTGACGAAATCTGTTCCCACTGCAGCTAGACTCCCATTTCTTTATTATCTGTTCTACGTCATCTTTCGTTTTGAGTTGATCACCGTTTGAAAGCCAGTGAGCGCTCGTACGTTTGTAGGTACCTACGTGCCGTGATATTCTTGATTCCGTTGTACTCGTATTCTACCTGTGTTCTCTTCAGAAAATTGATTCAGGGCAGCTGTCCCCTGACAGCTTGGATGCTCAATATTTTGGTGAATTTTCTTACTTAGTATTCCTTACTTTTAATCTATTAGGTATTTAGTGATCTATCATCTCGACTAATTGAGTCCGGAATATTATGTTTTCAGTTTCGTATTCATAACAAAGCTGTGCCTACTCTTCCGTTGTCAAGCTGTGGAAAATCAAGACTGTTTTTTTAGGAAGGCATATATATATCTAGTTGACACAGTAATTCTGAGATGGGTGGATCAGTTTAGATTTTTCTCATATTGCAATATATTGTTCTGTCGGTTAATAGTACATAAAAGGACAACACAACTAATTGTTGCCGGAAAACAGGTACCTAAATGGAGCAAGCGATCATCATACCACCAAACTATACACCATTCTCTCCTATATGCCCAACTAACCTGAATTTTTACTAAGGGACAGACTACTTGATGTTATGTTTTTGAGATGCGAGCATTCAGACCACCAAACTATGCACATCATTCTGACCTACGTGCCCAACTAATCTGAATTTTCACTAATGGATTGACTGGAACGGCTGGTAGGTCGTTAGATTTCAAAATGGGCAAATCCGGTAATTTTGAGCAATCGCCTGCCCTTAATACCTGCTTTCCGGCAACAATTTATTGTGTTTTTCTGTTAAGTACTATTCACCGACAGAACAATAAATATATCGCAATATGAGAAAAAAGTTGACCTTAACATTAGTCAGAATTACCGTTCACACGTATGCACAATAAGTAGGGCATGATAACACCATAATAGCTTATTCAACCAAGTATTTTTGAAAGTTTAGGTTCTTTTTAAGTTGGTATGTAGTATTGCAATTTTACAAGTAGTACCTATTACAAAGTGGGTTACCCATCTGCAAGCACTAGGTATTGTCACAATGTACCCATAAGTATATTATTGATGCCCTTCAATGTTCTTCATTCATTTATTTGAATAATTGCATGTTCAAGCGAAAATAGTAACTACCTTAGTAATGAGCAACAACATTAATCTTGTTTAATTCCCCATTCCGCTAAATGTAGTGTAGTATGGCGCTTGGGAATTAAAATTACTCAGATTATACCTCTACATTTTCTTCTATACATGATTTTACTACTATTTTTCTTATAACTAGATTAGTATGTACCTCTTCGAGGTACATGTTGAAGAAAGATATTTGATGATCTGGCTCCCTACACTCAATCCCTTGGTCTGCATATTATAAGTAGGTACCAACTTGGTCTACGAGTATATTGATTTCAGGTATTCAACAAAAAGCTACTTCATAATTTACTAGCCGCTCCGGCTCGCTTAGCTCGCAAAGTGTGACTGTACCTACATGGGATGGTCTTTTACCCCCCATTCAGGTTTATTACAATTGAATCATGTAGGTGATGTTGCTCGCTTCGCTCGCAAACGGTAGATCCCTAAGGGTAGGTTTAACGTGTGTAGGGGATGTTGCTCGCTTCGCTTGCTCAGTATGGCTGTATATGTGTAGGAAAAACATGTCTAGCTCGCTTAGGCGATTGCTTAGCTCGCAAGGTGTGGCTGTATAGATGAGATGGTGTTTTACTGTCGAGTGGGACTTGGAGAATTATTGGAGACGGTAGATCCCTAAGGGTAGGTTTAACGTCTGTAGGGGATGTTGCTCGCTTCGCTCGCGTGAGGAAGTTATACTGCCCACCCAACTTGGCAGACGTTTTTTTCTGTTGGAAATTCTTACAAACAAATTAAATCTTATAAAACTACGGAACCACGAAAAGTTTATTAGGGGATGTTGCTCGCTTCGCTCGCAAGGTATTGCTGTATAAGTGTAGGAAAAACCCCGTCTATATTCTGTTGAAATGTCTTTCGAACGGAAAAGTTCCATCCTTCAAGACGGGGGCCGAGAAGGTTCGAACTACTCGCCTGCGTCGTCCACGGCACAATTAATTTCTCATTTTAATCGCTTCGCCTCCCTTCCCCTCGCATTTTGACCAACTTCCCGTCACTTTTTTCGATATCCGATTTCGGATTCAGATTCGGTGGAATCAAACCTGTATTTCGCCCGCGAACACCGTCCCGAAAAACGTACCTTTATGGGGTATATTTTAATGGGGAAAAACCAAGTTTTTCTTCGGAATTTTCGAGAAAACGGGTCCGTACTCTTTCATTTTTTTACGCATTTTCCGATACTTTTTTCGCGATCCGATCGCACCATCGTCTTCCTCGTAGAAAAACCTACGAAACCGGTATTTTTCCGGAATTTTCGACGGCCGTTTAGAGGGGTAGGGGAAGCGGGGAAGTCGAAAAGAACGGGAAACAGCGCGCATTAAAACGGGCTAAAACCGCTTATACACTATTCCGGAAAATCCCAGGAAGATCTCCCCACTCGTAGACTCCCACCACTCAGCCGTTTGGCCGTGCATAGCATGGACGGACAGACGGACAAACAGACGGAGTCATTCTTATTATAGTAGAGATGGACTAACATACATAGTGTTATCCTCTAGCCTTCCCCGTTGTACACTATCGTTGTCCTTGAATATGTGAGTACTGTAGTCCGTAGAATTTACTAATCAATAGCACTGAACTTTCATGTGTTGGAATTTCACACTTATGACTTCAGATTCGAATTCAGCTTACTTGTAACCCTTCGCAACAATTTTCAACATACATAGTGTTATCCTCTAGCCTTCCCCGTTGTACACTACTTATCGTTGTCCTTGAAAATGTGAGTACTGTAGTCCGTAGAATTTACTAATCAATAGCACTGAACTTTCATGTGTTGGAATTTCACACTTATGACTTCAGATTCGAATTCAGCTTACTTGTAACCCTTCGCAACAATTTTCAACATACATAGTGTTATCCTCTAGCCTTCCCCGTTGTACACTATCGTTGTCCTTGAAAATGTGAGTACTGTAGTCCGTAGAATTTACTAATCAATAGCACTGAACTTTCATGTGTTGGAATTTCACACTTATGACTTCGGATTCGAATTCAGCTTACTTGTAACCCTTTAGTTTGGCCAATAAACGGATAGGAATATCTCCTTATTAGGGCTGAGGGTTTCCCCAGGCGGCCGGGGGCGTCGTGACGTCATAAAGAAATGAATTTCAAGAGCCGCTATATTGGTCGGATACCCATCATGTTGCAACTTTCCAGAAAGCTCTCGCTCAGATCTTTCTATCGAAAAAATGAAAAATAACCATCAATATCCCCCATTGAAGGATTCGTTACAGAATGTCTCAAAAAGGATTTCAATGAAAAAATTTTTCGAGAATTTTGATTTAAAATTTTTTGGAGCCATCGCAACAGCTTCATTTTCTACGAAAATTCGCTAAAAACGTGTTTTTACGTCAAACTTTGTCGACGCTACCCAGGCTACAATTCTTGACTAATTTTCGAGTTAGCATTTTAAATAAATAAATAAATAATAATTTATTGTGAAAAAGCCTAGTGGCCCATTATACTCATAAGAATTACAAGGGTAATTGTTACAAAAAATAAAAAAGTATAAAAATGTTAGCAATTACGAATTACATACGATGCGTGTTGCGGCAAGGAAGAGTAATACAAAATTAACTTATTATAAAAGACAATAAATGTTTGGGGGAAATTAAAGTAATGGGAGGCCCTAATAAAAGACAGAAAAAGAAACTAATGAAATAAAAGCGATTTAATCATTTAATATGGAAGAAAGAAGAAGTAGGGAGGATACACTATTTAGTGTAGGCATTAAATTTAATTACGCCACTCTTGAACTGGCTGGTCGTGGGAATAGACCTAAGACGGCCATGGTACGAGTATTGTGACGAACAATCCTCAGGGCGTTTGAGCGAGAAGAAATAGTTTTAGAAATGACAGAGTTGAGATAGGACGGGACCAAGGAATGAAATATTTTGAAAATGAGTAAGAGGTGGCGAAGGTTAAGATAATTTTTGTTTGATCTCAATTTTAATGGAATTGTGCAACAAACTGTGGGAATAGGGCAATTGCTGACGGGATGGCGAGGGGGGTAATTGCTGTTTCTTTCAAGCGCTACCCAAGCTACAACTTTCGTAATTCTTCTTTTTTTTATTCGGTGTAGTTTTAGAATATAAATATGTCAGGGAACTCACGAAAAGAATTTTCATTGGATGAAGTAATTAAACTTCATTCTTATAGCTGCCATAGGCAGTACCAGGCCCATGGCAGCCTTCCATAGGCCATGGGCCTTCCACTTATAGCTGCTGCGTGGGGTGTTCACCCGTTCCATTTTATCAAAGTTGTAAGTATCTTGGTGTATTATTTTATTCCAAGTTGACTTTTGACCTGCATTTTCACTTCATTAGCCAAAAAGCTGCGTAAACTTCTTCATGTTTTTAAATCTTTGGGTGGTTTTCTGAACTCTTATTATTTAAAAATGGTATATTATGGCCTTGTTTCTTCCTTGCTGAAGTATGGTATTATTGGGGGGGGGGGGGGGGGGTGCTACGAAAACGCGGTTAAGGGTCCTTCAGACAGTTCAAAATATTATTCTTAAAATTATATTAAGGAAGCCCTCCAGATACCACACAAGTTGGTTGTATAGAGAGTTCGACGCATTGTATATTCCTGATTTATTTGTTCGAGAGGCCTGTATTGTATATAAAACGGGAGTGGATGTGGAAGATACCTGTACAGGCACATACGTCACGAGAACTGTAGAAAGGTCTAACTTAAGACTACCTAAGATAAATATTGAATTATGTAAAAGAAGCGCTTATGTTGTTGTTGCTCTGAAAATTTTCTATGAAAATAATATTAGTTTTAGTGATTTTAAATACGTATTGGCAAAACATATTAATGAACTCACATCATTAGGATTCCTGTGTATATCATTCATAGTGCCATTGACAGCAGGAATTGTTGATTAGTTTGGAATTAATGAGACTCCACGGAAAAACACAAGTTCATTGAGAACCTAGCTTTCCGTGGGCACATTATAAATGCATTGAGGATGTTAAGATTAATTTGGGCAGATGTTTTGTAATTTCTGTTTTCTTTTGTTCTCATGATTCTTATGTGAAATTTTGTGATGTGCCAAATAAATAAGAAATAAATAAATTTCATCATGGAAGGGGGTGAATGGAGGAGGTAATAATGATAAATCGTTATGTTTTCACTATTCCCAATTGATTTCCGTGACTGTTTTTTTGTTCGATCCAGATTTCAGTCCAGTTATGCCAACCTTGAAAGCATCAGCTTTACTATCGGTCGGGGTAAATGGAAGGGGGGCGATTAATCGTGATATTTTCGTTCTTCTCATCCTTTTGGTTTATTATTTCCAATAATAAGCCTATGTGATCGTGTAGCAAAAAATTTTTATAACCCCCCCCTCAAACTTTGTCATTTTACGTTTCAAGGTGCGTAGAATCCAAATTTGAAATGTCCGTCCGCCGTCCGCCGTTCGCCGTCCGGGCCATAAAAGGCCTAAGAATTGACTTAAAAAACCCGTTCTTTCGCACATAGACTCCATTTGGGGTCTAGTTGGTCCTAACGTTTAACCATCCCGATCGCTTTACTCGCATAGATGCTATGGGCCAAAAACGGGCGAAAAAGTGTGTTTTTCTACGCGCGCACGCTTGGCAGGGGGTCACGGTGGGTGGTGAGGGGGGGAGAGCGGGCGGTGGAGTGAGAGGAGGCGCCGGCGCCGCGGCACCTTGTGGTGGGTACGGCGCCGGCGTTCCTTCTAGGCATGAATATATGTTTTTTTCAAGGTCATATTTGTGTGTTAATACCAAAGCTTTTCCTACGCATATTTAATAACATATCCTCTCGACTTTTCGTACGTACTTAGATAATGATATTATTAAGGCAATAACTATTTGAATAGATAGGAACTCAAATCGAGAAATATAAACATGCGTATATAATTATAGAAGTATAGGTTGTGGCAACTCGAAATAGGACACGCCGAGGAGTCTGGACGGGCCTTATGACGTACGCTAGCCAACTAAAACTATGATCATACTCAATTGAAAAAATAATAAACCTTTGTGAAATAATTTGCAGCGTTTTTTATGTGCTAACAATTGGCAATTTAATTTTGATGACGGATTTTTGTAAGGAGGAGATATGGAGGGAAAAATGAATTAAACTATTCTCGCAATTCTCAACCGATTTTTGGGATTTTTTTTGGTCCGTTATTCTACTATTTTGCGTAATGAATTATATATATTTTGCTTCCGAGTCTACCTAAAGGTAGCGGAAGCTTTGTTTTCACTTTCGGGAGAAAAAAAAATTGTTGGTCTCCAAAATCAAAATTTCCACTCGCATTTTACGTTTTAGACCATTCTGAACTACTTTGGTTCCGTGTCTGTCTGTGTCCGCAAATCCTTGTAACAAGCTTATTTTCCACAGTTTTCATCCGATTTGGATGACATTTTAAGGGGATGTGCGGGCTAGGGGGTATACGGTCCCCTATCAGTTTCACCGTTCTTGACTCATTACCTCACTCTGCGCATGCGCAAACGTAAATTCCACCAATCATAATTTTCTCACGCACTAGTCGTCCGATCTCGCTCAAATTTGAATGATAGTTAGGAGATGACGATTTTATCATCTTATATCAATTTCAACATGGTTGTACTTACCATTAATAACTACTGCGCATACGCCAATATGAAATCCTTATAACAAGCTTATTTTCCAGTTTTCATCCGATCTGGATGAAATTTTCAGGGAATGTGCGGGCTAGGGTGTAGACGGTCCCCTGTCAGTTTCATTGTTGCCAAATCAATACTCCACTCTGTGCATGCGCAAACGTAAATTCCATTGTGCTTCATTTTTGGTTTATTATTCCCAATAATAAGCCTATGTGATCGTGTAGCAAAAAATTTTTATAACCCCCCCTCAAACTTTGTCACTTTACGTTTCAAGGTGCGTAGAATCCAAATTTGAAATGTCCGTCCGCCGTCCGGGCCATAAAAGGCCTAAGAATTTACTTAAAAAACCCGTTCTTTTGCACATAGACTCCATTTGGGGTCTAGTTGGTCCTAACGTTTAACCATCCCGATCGCTTTACTCGCATAGATGCTATGGGCCAAAAACGGGCGAAAAAGTGTCTTTTTCGAGAATTTGAGTGTTAGACGCACGCTTGGCAGGGGGTCATGGTGGGTGGTGAGGGGGTGGGGGTGAGAGGAGGCTCCGCAGCACCTCCGAGGCACCAGGGGCGTAGCAGAGGGGTGTAGGAGAATGGATACATTACTTTATTATACCCATATAATACACCGCGGCACCATGAGGTGGGTACAGCGTTCCTTCGAGGCATGAATATATGTTTTTTTCTAGGTCATATTTGTGTGTTAATACCAATGCTTTTCCTACGCATATTTAATAACATATCCTCTCGACTTTTCGTACATACTTAGATAATGATATTATTAAGGCAATAACTATTTGAATAGATAGGAGCTCAAATCGAGTAATATAAACATGCGTATATAATTATAGAAGAATAGGCTGTGGCAACTCGAAATAGGACACGCCGAGGAGTCTGGACGGGCCTTATGACGTACGCAAGCCAACTAAAACTACGATCATACTCAATTGAAAAAATAATAAACCTTTGTGAAATAATTTGCAGCGTTTTTTCACACACTAGTCGTTCCATTTCGCTTAAATTTGGATGATAGTTGGAAAAAGGTGACTTGATTACCTCATGCCAATTTCAACACGATTGTATCATTAATAGCTAGGTACTGCATGCGCCAATGTGAAATACTTGTAATGGCTTCAATTTCCACATTTTTCATCCGACTTTGATGAAATTGTCAGCGAATGCGCGGTTTAGGTTGTAGATGGTCCCGTACCTATTTAATTGTTTTCAACTCATCATTTCATTCTGCGCTTGCACAAACGTTGACAATTATGATATTTCACGCTACTTCTTGATTTCCTCTTTTCCGTTATGGAATTTTGCAAGATCTTTTAAAACTTTTCAATGATCTATACATTCATGATAGGTAATCAAGGAAGCTATGTGCAACTCCCAACTTGGCAGACCTTTTTCTCTTTTGAAATTGCGCAGTGTGTACAACCCAAACGCAGGGACGTCCGAGTAATGCATGCATTACTCACCAATACGTTTTCAATTGGTTATAGGTAGTCTGTAGGTGACTTCAATTTTCATACCTACACCCTTCCTATCTTGTGGCTTTCGAATTGATAGACGTGTTTTGTTTTCCAAGTCTGACTAATCTTTCCTCTTCTTTGTGTTGTTATGGGTTGTTGTAGTCAGCAGACTCAAGTATTTGTTGTTGATTCTAGACGTTCCATAGCCTTATCTTTCTAATGAACGTTGACAATCTGTACGAACTAATTTCTCCACTCCTCCTTATCTACAGGTTGATAAAATGGTTAGGTGAATGTGTATCATCTCTTCAAGGCACGTCCAATACCAGGAACTTAGTTCTTCATAAAGCGTAATATGCGTGTTTAAATAGTTTGATAATAATTCTTGTCTTTCAACTGTTGACTATAATTTTAGTGAAAAATTAATTGCGGTACTTTCAGAATAATTTAGCTGTTTTCGAAAAGATTTTCTGAATGTAGCTTTTTAAATTTCCTTGGGACGAGAACGGTTGGTTGTACTGCAGCCAGGGTTATTATCACATTTGATTCATTCGAATTAAGTTAATTTATCAAAATTAACGAAAAACTAACCATTTTCATTTTTGTTTTCTAATCACGGCTTATACTGGGGGCTTGTTCTTTGGATGGCCTTGGTTATTAGGGTTGTGGGTTGTCTGACTTAACTGTATTATTATAGTACTTCTTCCATATTTGCTGTCAAAATACTATAGCATTTCTCAATCAAATTCGATGTTTTCCCATCGAATTCAGCAATTTTCCAACTGAATACAAAAATATCCCAGTGAAATTAATATACATACATATGTCGTTATTGTGAAGTTACCCATTTCGTAAAAAGCCTAGTCGCACCCCCCCTCGAAACTGACCCCAAACTCGTATTTTCATAGAATATAATTTTTCATCAAAACACAGTTTTCTCTCCTAATTACCATAGTAAATGTAAAACTTACCACACCGTTGAAAAGGTGAGATCTCGGTGCAGTTTTTCCCGTCTCCGGAGGTATAATTTGATGAAAGACTCTTAATCTATCGCTCCAAATTTTGACAGATTTTTTAAGATTTGTGAAATTTCAACTTTCAACCGGATTTCTCTCCCATTAAACCGGCTTAGAAATTTTTAATTTGTACTAGGGTGGTAGGAAATTTAACACTCTTTCCAATGGTTTACTAATTTTTTAATTTTCACTGTCATTTGAGGGAGTTATGGTTATTTTAGTTAATGATATAATGTTGAAAATACGATAAAAATCGTAAGTGTTGAATTACTCAATAACTAAGCGTTAAAAAAATGAAAAACATGGTTTGAGAAACTTTTTGTTACAAATGAGTTGTAGAATCGATTCCTTTTTTATGTGACACCTGTTTCGGAGACACCCTATATATATAATATATAAATATTATATATTATATTATATTATATAATTTTGCAATATATTATATTATTTTGAGCTATTACAAATGGTTGGAAAAGATAGGAAACACATAAATAAAACTTACAAAATCTATCTTTTCCAACCATCTGTAATACCTCAAAATAATATCACACGCGAGTGTTTTCATCCTTCATCAAAACTATATATATATACATATATATATATATATATATATATATATATATTTTGATATATATATATATATATATATATATATATATATATATATATATATACGCACACACATACTATTATACCATAGTATGTATAAATAGTTACAGGTTTATGTATACATGAAGTATGGATTTTTCTCGGATTCAGTCTATAGTTTGAAACGGATTTGCATTTGATAATTATTATTTATTTATTTTTTCTCATGCTGTGGTTGTTGTTTTTGACCCCAAGGATCAGTTCCAATAGGCCGAATCTTCATTGAAGAAGCCTTTTTGGCTATAAGACAGCTTCAGAGGCATGTTCTAAATATAGCTGTTAAATGTTCCAAACACATCGTTTTTATTGCCAGAAAGTTATTTAGAAAAATTTGGTATTCCATAATTATTTTGTTACTGCACCGTCTGAAATAACTATGATTTTATTTAACTGCATTTTAGTTCTATCTCACATCTGAATAAAAGCTAGCATCCTTTGGGAATGGAGCTATCGTAGAAAGTTCCTATCTTATCTTACGTGTTGTTAGGCATTCCATCATCTGATGTCCTTCCTGGTCGGTCAGATTGGATATTCATTTGAACAAACACTATTCTTCTACTATATCTTCAATTCCTATTGTTCCTTTTATATTATTTGGATCGATTTGTATTCATCTTGTTATTTTCTTCTCTGAGTCGTACTTGAATATTTATAAATTACAGCTGATACACCAATACTTAAAATTATTTGAAATATCTCCGTCTGTCTAATTAGGTTTTTCGTTACACCTACGTCATCTACTTCTCGTTAAAAGTAATTTCTTGTTTTTTCTTTTCTGAATTTTGGACGTTATATCGTAAATATTCCAAGTTATTGTTCGCAGTCATTGGTCACTGATTCTGCGTGTTTGGCCCAGTGGGGTTTTAATCAAAAACGTTCTAGTCATGCAGCATGATCGTATGAGCGAATTTTCGTAAATTTATCGTATTGTTTAATGTTATATTGTATGGAAATTTGAGCATTTTGAGTGCAAGGGAATTGATAACTATTAATTTTATGGCAAAAAACGTATTCCAGATAATAATCTATTATCCAAATAGATGTTTTGAATTTCCAACTTTTTTTGCAGTTTTTATAGATTTTCTATAAAATTCTCTTGCGAATTTAATGAAATTTAAGCAGTACCTACCTACACACATTTTCAGCATAACTTTGTACCTACATTTTTGGATGTTCTTTTTTATAGTTAATAAACTTTATTTGAGCTATATTTTGCCAAAACCAAATTTTAATTTAACGATTTTTTTACGTTTTCAGTTTTTTTTTGTTTTTTTTTAAATCACATTTTTTGATATGTGACCAATTTAATGTACTCAAATAGTTTTGACCAACGAACTCATCCTTTCGTTTGGAAAGCATGATTTTTTTGGCGAAGAACGGAATTTTTATCTCAATCCTTAGGAGAGTTATCGGCTGGAATCACAAATATATATATATATAAACTTGAGGTTGAGAAATGACCAACCTAGTCTTTGTGTGGAGTTGTTTATTTAACTATGACGTTTCGGTCTTGGAGCAGGACCCTATTCATTAGGTAGTTTTCCTATACAAAAACCAATTAAGAAATTGAAATACCTCCAGGACCGAAACGTCATAGTAAAATAAACAACTCCACACAAAGACTAGCTTGGTCATTTCTCAACCTCAAGTTCACATATTTGACTAGTCAGAAGCTCACCACTATATATATATACTTTGGCACAGATGTGCGGAGAAAAAAAGCACGTATATAAATATACCTATATAAATTAAAAGGAAAAACTCACAGTTATTATATTTTGGCTTTTGCCTTTGTCAAATAGTAGAGTAGAAGCCTTTGTCAAATAGTAGAGTAGTATATATATATATATATATATATATATATATATATATATATATATATATATATATATACTACACCGGCTGTGTGCCCCATTTCTGTAATGTTTTTCGCGTACTCTGTATAAACTGGCCCAAGATCTCGGCTTTCTAGCGGTGTAATCAATTTTTATTTTACTTTACTAATTAGAGGATGAAAGTATGTTTTTATGTTGTAAAATATGGGTTTTTTCCATGAAATCAAGGGTTTTTGTGATAAATGACCCTCTAAAAAAATTCGAGCTTGGAGCCGGTCTCTACTTATTTTTTCACGCTGAATCGAATGGTAACACTTGCAGATCTCTCCAACTACGTCGTAATAGAGTTTTACACTTCAACTAACTAGTTTTACCGTTAAAAACACATGAAATTGACATAGCAAATGAACTAAAAATTCGTGACTTAAAGTGTAAAACTCTGTTATAACGGAGTTGGGGAGATCTGGAAGCGTTACCATTCGGTTCAGTGTGAAAAAATACGTAGAAACCGGCCCCAAACTCGAATTTTATTAAAAGGTAATTTTTCACAAAACCCCTCGATTTCATATATATATATATATATATATATATATATATATATATATATATATATATATATATATATATATATATATATATATATATATATATATATATATATATATGGAACGATCTTAGAACACTTTGGGGGAAAATAGGTTTTAAAAGAAAGAAACTTCACTGTTTCGTCTGTCGAACCTTGTCTTATTGGATCGTTCCCACGAATGAACAGAAAAGGCACCCTTCCCACTTTTATTTTTTTAAATTTTTTCCTTCACATTTTGCTCTCCTTGCACTTTTTGGCGACACGGGGCCGACCCAATTTTCTTCGTATTCCGATATCAAAGCAATTGGCAGGTTATCACCTACAATCAACTCCCCGTTCAGTTGTTGTTGTTGTTCTTGTCCTGCCCAGGCACCCGCTGGTTGTGGGCACTAGTTGGTGTGGCCCATGACATCACCCCCGACAACAATCCACAGCTAGTCCTCGAGCTGTGTGGCCAGGTCTAGGTTTTGTGTCCTTGGTGGTCCATACATCCTCTGAGTCCCATAGATCTTCATTGGCCTGGGCAGAACTCACTGTTTGGGGAATACTATAGGTGACACCAGCTTTTTGCTCATCCAAGGGTTTCTAACTACTAATTGGGTCGTCCGGGGAAGAAAGGGTTGTTCGTCCAGCCGCTGTGTGTGGGACAAGAGACTAGTGCAAGGAGTAGTTTAGGCTGAAAAAAAGAAGATAGTTTTGAATACATTTGGTCAAAATTCCCTAGTGGCAAGGGACCTGTTTTTTTTTTTTTTTCTTTTTAAATAAAAATTTAACTACAATTTAGGAATTTATGTCGTTTAATACAACAAAACCAGTAAAATGATAAATCATTATTCTTACTTACATTATTATTTTTTATATATATTTTCCTTATTATTATTCTTTTGTTATGTATATTTTTTCCTTATTATTATTCTTTTGTTATGTATATTTTTCTCCTTATTATCATTAATTTTCATTATATTACATGTTATACATAAACATTTAACAGTCTTCAGTCTTTTCCATAGAGAGCAATAATTGTCTAAGAAACAAAATAAAATTTTGGTTAAAACTGAAAATTAAATTATCTATAATACGAATCGATTCAATAAAGGGATAATTTACTCTGTACTGGGGAAATATTAAGCAGGGGTGCATGCAAAGCGAAGGTCTTGAAACACTAACAAATAAAATGTACACCCTCCCCCCCTTGGCCACCTGGAAGTCGCCTCCTGGTGACAGAGCTGTAGATACTAAATTTTGAAATTTGTAATGTCGATTAGTACACACACAAATTGTATAATATAGTCACAGATTATTATCTAAATTATATTATTGAAGGGTTGGTAAAATGCAATTATAACATTTGAGTTGTTTGACTGGAAAGAGAGAAATGCATATTATTGAGGCTCCTGGAAAAAAATAAGGTAATACATTTTCATGGATGGAAATTACTGGAAAGGTCCTGCTGGGAGTGTAGATAGGTTATTGCAGAAATTACTGGTTAGTTGCTAAAATAATGCATATTGCACATAATAACAATAGTTATGATTAAAGTAAATTCGCTGTTAAGGAGGAGCTCTGGAAGGTTGTGGAGCACAACCAAGCCCCAACTGGAATCTGTCAACATTTTGGACTGTATGTTGTCCTCAAACAGAACTCCTTAGTGAGGTTCCCCCGTTCCACTCTACACGATTCCTGCCATTATTGGGACCACGAGAATGTTGGTTATAAGGAGCAACGTTTTCATTTTTAAATCTGTGAAATGAGGAAATCCATTAACTTCCAAGTATTATTCTAATACACCAGTATCAAAAGACGTATTTTATCTTTCCTGACATTGTGAATTCGATTATTATATTCCCCCTAAGTAAATACATCACTACTTCTTAAATGTTATCAAAATTTACTGTAAAGTTTATTTTGTACTTTTTTTTTCAATACCCCAGTGAATATGATTGCTATTATTCAAACTTGGACGTTTAATGCCTTTGATTTTCGTAACCTAACTAATTGCTCACTATGTTGATCTTTATCATTATTACACGTTTAAATACGTGTTGAATTAAATTCAATAAGTACTAAATTAGTATCCCTTTAATAAACTATTTATATACATAGTTTTTGCATTATTAATCATCTGCTATCTGAATTTGAGTCAGTTTCAGCTGCCAGTTTGCTAAAATTTAGTTTTCTTCCTCTTGTATTATAGGGACGAGTTACTAGTCTAGGGGTGTCATATGGGGCAGTACGACACCCATGGTAGAAGGGTATGGAACATGCTGGCTTGAATGAGTGCTATGACCAGCTGAATCCCAGCCAAGCCTAGCAAGACTTTCATCTAATCCTGCCTGCTCTTCTTCATGTTGAGCTTCTGGAGTAGCCAACTGTTTTGGTTCCTCCCACCACATGTCCTCATCTTCAAGATATGTGAGGGGCATCAGACCTCGTGATTGAGCTACTTGTCACCTTATGTTACTTTCTGATAAGGGCGAACTTTGTTCTGGTATCTTAGGAGTTTCATTCAATGGAGTTGAAGGAGTTTGATCCTTATTTCCTTCACGGGATCTCCACCTTACTGTTTGAGGCAGGAGGGTGCTTTTCCTTCGGATGGACGGCTTCACTCGGTTAATATGTACCCTCTTTGGTTTTACTCTAACAATGATTATCACGTTTAGCTTCGAGGGAACCTCAGTGATTAAATATGGGCCCTTCCATGGTCGGGAGAATTTCTTTGTTCTTCCTGTCTTGAGCACAAGATCATGTAGGTAGACCCACTGTCCCACATGGAAACTCCTTCTTGTCACCCCTTTATTGTATTATTTTGCCATGTTTTGTGTGGCATTCGTTTGATTGGCCTGTACCTTGCTCCATATTTGTTGCAAAGTGTCTCGCAATTTTTCCACATGGAAAATGTAAGGTTCTACAACCTCACCCAGATTCATGTCTTCTGCTGCAGGGAGTCGCATTTTTCTCCCAAATACAACTTCAAAGGGTGAGTATTTGGTGGCTTCATGGCTCTGTGAATTGATGACCATTTGTGCGATGGGGAGGTACTCATCCCAGTTAGCCTGATTCGCTGATACATAGTGGGAAAGTCGGTATATTGTAAACCCATTGCCAATTCTGAAGTGCTACCCGGCACATCACATCACAGGGTGGGGGGTTGATGGTTCATTTCGAAAATCGAAATTATCGAAAAGTGATGATGTCATGAGGCTCTCTCATAGAGACGTCGAAATCAAAATGCTAAGTGGCGTCCCTTGGGGGAATGGGTGAGAGCCAAATCAATGCAGGTTACCACTCAATCAGGTTATAAATAATAAATGATACAATTATTTGTAAAACAATGCACAAAATACCCAACAATCTATAAACTTGAAACTCGAGAATTGAACAACTTTCTTTACTTGTCAGTGGTCGTCTTGTTGGTAAGGATCGTTGCTACTTTTCGATGATTTGAAGGCTTCTGTGCGCCGTAAAACAAATCGTCGTAAAAGACACGTGCTTGCGCTTTTGGAACCCATCGAAACTTGGCTTTTGACGATTCAGTGATTAGATGTCGAAACTTCAGGACCATACATCTTATGATTACGTCTTATGATTTGGTTTGGCCATATAAACGAACGGACTGGAACAAAACCAAACTTTTTCTATAAGCTTTGCTTCAATGCACAATTTGAACATAAATTTTGAATCGGGATTTTACTATTTTTCAATTTTTATGTTTTCGTAAATATCATTGGTAGTGAGGATGTAGTAAATGGGTTAATGCCTAAATCTCTTAAGTGATTGTAATGATATTTTTATAATCATTTGATTCTCATCATCACCTGAATTGGATTCAACATTGATGAAGAGCCGTACGCTGGCCATATCGTTTGATGTAGTTGGTTGGTTAATGACTTTCAATACAATAGGAAACGGTTCATAAAATGTTGTCATAATTCTTTCATTGTGTTGACATAAGATGCTGGCTGATGATTTGGCGCGAAATACTTTTCTTTACTCTTGTTCCCCTTTCTGATGTAGTTATCGTTTGTTATTACTAAAGATCACAGTGATGTCGGAAGTTTCGTGAAATGTCAGGCAGTGAGATGTCTCGTAAAACGATTAAGACACTTCCATTAAATTACTGAAAATATCCCCATAATTTTAGTTAGAAAATAAAAAATCTTGTATCATGCATTCATAATACCCCCCCCCCCCCCCCCCCCCCCCCCCCCCCCCCCTTATGTGTGAATTGTTAGCCCAAACAGTCTCTAGCTAATGGAAAACACTTATTTCTAAATGGACAACCTGATAACCTTTGCTGGTGTGCATCGTGATTTTCTTCTTTGAAATGCCTTGTGTACTCATAACCTGTAACAGCGAGAGGTGATGAATAGAGAGTAATTAGGTGTGTTCCAACCACCGCGAGTTCATGAACTTTTCGGAACTGGTTCGGCGCCGAACCGTATGCGCACGTGAATCGTGTTCCAACCGCTTTCAGTTCAGGAACTCAACACTCGCGACGGTGTTCCCACCGCATCGGGTTCATGAACTGAGTTCAGTGAGTTCATGAACTTTTCAGACCTCCTCGGGGATAGGGTTGAGAACTCGAACTGAAGGAAACCTTTCGTAACCTTCCAAAAATCTCATTTCACTGCGAACCTTCACGCTAAATGCCTTATCATTAGCCTGCTTGATGCTTGTTGTATTATCGTTTTTCACATCTCTTTTTCAATTTGCTCCATCGAATAATTATTACCACCGTCAGTTTTCTTTTATCAGCTGTCTACACATAGATAAAAAACATTTGTTTATGGGTACCTAGTTGGTAATTTGCAGGTAAAGTCAAACTACTTACCTAATGTTTTTCTTGGCTCACCCTACCCTACTTGAAAAAACGTCGTGTTTAGCACTTTTTTTGTTTTTGTTGCCTTTTCTCAATAATGGCTCGAGGGATTTTGATGAAAATCTCAACAGTTACTCTTCTTCTGGATAGGAATGATATCCCATACCCTTCATACCTAGGAAAATAGTCTGAGGGGGCAATTAGCAAATAAACTTCAAAAAAGTTGAAAATGCCGTTTGTTTTTTTTTCCACCTTTTTGGCCTTTTCTTCAAAATGCTCGAAGGATTTCGATGACGAGGTGTTCACGTTACTAAAGACGACGCTAGCGCTAGTTAGTGCATTGACTGTCATGTGAACTACAGTGTCCCCACCGACGGGTTCTTGAACCTAAAAGTTTCATGAACTCATGGAACCCGTCTGAGTTCATGAACTCACGAGTTCATGAACTCAGAGGGGTGGTTGGAACACACCTATTACTTCGTCAAAGGGGAGAGGCTATTAACCTGCTACGCCCAGAGGATATCCTGGACTCTAATAGGCCAGGAAAATCCCCTTACGAGTAGATGTAACATTTGCACGAATCGAGAAGGAGGAACTACTCCTATCCATCACAAACCTCGTTATCTTGAAGGCGATTTAATGCCCAGGCGCATCTTCCTTGTTTAACAATGCAGTGCTTCTTTCGAAAATTAGGCGTTCCAAACCGTGTGGTGATCAAACTGCATGTGGAATACTTTAAATATATCACTAGGCATGAAATATCGAAGGTAAGGAGGAAAATATGGTATAGACAATATAAACAAGCTCACACAAACTATAGTAAGCAATATAACAAACCCTGAGGTTTCAATATAAACTACTGTTATGAAGGTCACTGTCATACACCCATGGTACAACAGTCTTTGATTACAACTAGGATGGAGGGCTTATGAGCGGGTGGTTCAGCTAGTTCACCCATTTGTGCCGCCACCATCGCACAAATTTTGGAAATTACTCAACCTTCAATAGTAAAATGGCCGTTTGACCGCCCTCCAATCAGTTGATGCTAGAGTAATATCTAGTGAAAAATGCTACTCACAGTTTGATGTGGAATGAGACTAGTAATTTCAAAACCAGCACAACCGCCATATCAGTGGCACTTATGCGACTGACAGGGAAGCAGCGTTGAAATGCAGTAATTAGCTCTCCATCACCAAGGTTTGTACTCATCATTATTAATGTGCTCAAACTTGTAATATTACTAGTTTTGTTTCCCCAATAAACTAGTGCAAGACAGCCTACCATGGTCGATCAGACAAAAGAGCTATTGGAACAATTTGAGGTCAACGGTTGATGACGCCACTTCTCTCCCGGTCTCCCCTAGCGGGTGCATTTAACATATACAGTTAGTATACCCTCGACTTGCTAGGTCGGCTTCATGCATTCTTTAGCCAATATTTGTCTTGTTTTGATCTGTCACACAACCTTACCTTCCTAATTTTTTCTGAGGGGGCGTTCCGGAAGCTCTTTCCCATCTCATCCTATGGGGGGTGTCTCCCAGAATTTCGCTCCATGGAGCCCATTCCTAGATAAATTTCAGATCATCATCCTTCCAAAGTCTACTAAGGTTTTATTAGTCAAGGTTCACAACAAATCAAATTTTATTTCAAGTTGAAATTCGGTAGACCCACAGTAGGCTAACTCGCAATGCAACCGCAGCAGTTCTCCCCTGGGTAGACCCTGTGAATGTCTTTTCATTGGTCATCACAGCTTTGACATCTGCTCTGAACCCTTTCAAATTCGTTTTTACAAAATCCTAGCGTTGCCTACTTTTGCACGGTCTTGTGAAGCAAAGCTCCCCTCACCTCCTTAAACTAACCACACCCCTTTTCCGTTTTCTTGCTTTTGGAAATGGGAGAAGTTCGACTGTCTCAAATGAAAAGCAGGGCCTTCTTTGCATCAAGAGGGGAGCTATCAGTCGTGCAGTGAGACCCGTGTTGGCAAGCGTTTGGAAAGAGCCACTGATAATTTTTTGCATTACGTATTCTACTACTCTCTTTTCGTTGCTCCTTCTTTACTATTCATATACTGGTTTTTTCTCTGTCCGTTTCATGTCGGCTAAGTGTCAGAATTGTTGGCCAATCAAACAACATCAATTTAGGAACGCCTGTTGTAGGAGGCTGAGCTGGTTCATCTTGTTGTGTAGACGTGGCGGGAGATTTAAAATTTATTCACGGTACAGTTAACATAGCATGAGAAATGACAATGAATTTTAAAATGCCTTCACTTTATTAAAGTCGATAGTCTTCGATGACATGTAATACTACAGTTGCAATTATTTGTGTGGTATTTCATGAAGGATGAATTTTATGATTTTATTTTCTTAAATTCAAGGTCTACAATGCAAGGTTTGTCGTTCAAAATCGGGGAACGCGAGGACTGGCGTTGTGGCATATGCTGCCATGTACGCACAGCAACAATCTTTCTCGGAGTATGGCACTTGGTGAGTCTCTCTTACTTTGTCTTAATTTCCTTTGTAATAAATCGATAGTTGTCGAGTTATTATTATAAATTTCAGCTGTTGTTACTTGCAATGAACAAAATTTACTACTTACTATCCTCATACATTGTTGAATAAGCTGTAGCCTTTTTGTTTAGCTTAGGGCTAGTTATTGTTACAGAAGCCCTGCATATTATTATTGTTGATTTATATTATTATTATTGTTAATTCATTTTATTTTTTATCCCCTTTAACTTACTATTTATGTTCAGATGCTCCATATACTCACTCTGTCAGTGATCGCTGTGGTCCTGAGACATCCTGAATTAATGAACACCCAGCTTTCTCCACACTCCGGATCTCCGTTTCCGGGGAATGTGATGGATAATTCAAAACTCCCCATTGCGCCATCTGCAAGCCCTGAGGTGCCGGAGCAGAACACTATCAATCATTATGGTGGTCATAGTTTATTAACGAATCCGAATCGACATTACGAATATCGTAAGTACCTACCTAGATTATTATCATCCACTGAATTTTTATTGGTTTGTTGTAGTAATCTAAATTTTGAGTTATCTTAGCAAAAACTAGGAATTTATCTGTGGAAAGTGCAGTTATTAACATTACCCATATAGGTACATTGAGAATTGATTTTTTGATAACTGATCTTGTTGGGACTTCTAGTCTCATTTACCTAGAGTTCTATCTTATACCCTGGGCTATTCTTGAGAAGGTTTAGTATCATTGATAATAAATTGATGGAATAAATGAAGTTCCTAGTGAAGTTCATTCATAATTATGTCAGGGGCACTAGAGGGTGTTTTATTAACCCTTTTAGTGGCCTTTGCCACGCTCTGGATAGAGCTGGTTTCATAGGTGTTCAAAAAATTGCGGGACGGGTGCCTTAGGCTGGCCGCGCACTGGCAACTTCAATCGCTTTCAACTATTTAGTTGCTGGGGAGTTCCCACCACCGCGCACTGGTAACTAAATAGTTGCCTTTCAGACTGGTCTCTACAATAAATTTTGACGAAGCTACATGTGTTTGAGCGCTCATTTTGAGACGAAGAAGGATGAAGCTGATGAAAAGAACGTTTTGGGCCCATCCAATCATCAGTTCTAGACTCCTTGATGGGCAGTTTCATAAACTAATCGACAAATTGAGAGAACATCCAAATTGGTTCTGTAATTACTTCAGAATGAGCAGAGAAAGTTTTGATGAATTATTGGTAGCTCTCGGACCACATATAACGTACCGGAATACGTCCTTCTGACAGGCTGTACCACCGCAAGAAAGATTGGCCGTGACTCTAAGATAGGTAATAAAATAAATACAACTAGCATTTAAATGATTTATAATTAGAAAAAATGGAAAGATTTCAATTTCATTACTTCATTTTCAAAGTTGAATTTGACGAGATAAAGTATAATATATTTTTTTGAAGCGTATGAAAAGAACTGAGAAAAGTACTTGTAAAATCACATCGAATAGTCGAATTTTGTAGGTACATGTAAGTAGTTCTCTCAAAATAACGGAATCAGTTTAGGTTTAAAATTGAGGACACATCGAAATGATAACATAATATAATGCTGGCCGCTTTTCGAAACTCGAAATAAACTTTTCCAATTCCATTATGACAGTAAACAAAAAAATTGAACAAACTACGGAAAACAAAATAGACGTCGCGAATTCCTGCGGGCCCAGTTGCCGGTGCCCGGGGGCAGGTAGAAATCAACGAGACTCATTCCTCCCGGCGATTATTTACTCACCCGTCGAATAGGTCTCGACGCAATTTTTTAGTTGCCGTGATTAAAAAGTTGCTCGTGCGCGGGGCTGCATTCAAAGCTGTGTGATTCATTTCAACTTCCTCAAGGCGACTAAATAGTTGCCTTGAAAAAGTTGCCAGTGCGCGGGGGCCCTTACTCACCCGTCGAATAGGTCTCGACGCAATTTTTGAGTTGCTGTGATTAAAAAGTTGCTCGTGCGCGGGGCTGCATTCAAGGCTGAGTGATTCATTTCAACTTCCTCAAGGCGACTAAATAGATGCCTAGAAAAAGGTGCAAGTGCGCGGGGGCCGTTAAGGAGGTCGTACCACCGACATTTCGCCCGACCATGTTGGCAGCGCTGTCCGTAGCCCTTATCACTAGTAAAAGAGTCACCAGGCCGGTCTATGATACAGAGCAGGGTAACGGTTCGGCGTAAAAAACCCTATAGTGCCCCTGACATAATTATGAATGCACTTCACTAGGAAGTTTGTTTATTCATCAATTTTATCTAGGGGCGCTAGAGGGCGTTTTATTGATCATTGTAGATGTTTAAAGGAATAATACTATCAAAATCATAGACTGCTGGGTCCAGGCCTAGGCGGATCGACCCCCCTGACAGAGAGCTAAACAGCAAAAAACTCGTTAAATTCCCTTCTCCTTCTCCCCTAATGGGGGAGGGTGGGGGGATGTTGGTTAAGGCCCATATACTTGGGCCAAATCTGAACAGATCGATACCTTAAAAAGGTATCAATTCTTAACATGTAAATATAAGTTCTGACAAGCAATTATTCCCCGGTTTTTTGCAATAGTTCCCTTGGGATTCACACCCAGAAGCAAAATAAACTGCTATTAGGCGATGATATGGTAGAACATTTGCCACCAAGGAAATTTTGTGGAAATGCGAGCCAAAACATCAGCTGCAAGCACATGCCCAAGGTACGTACTTCTAAGAACCTGAACTAGGTGTGCGAGCCGAGAAAACGGCAGCCAGCACAGGGGTAGGAGCTAGTGGCCTATCATAGAATCTAGCAAACGCTGCAAGGAGGGTGTCCAGCCTGCGGCCCAAAAGATTGTATCCGGGGGGGCTCCCCTCACCTTGCCGCAGAGACCAATGCATGAAAAAATCTGCAGGAAAAAAGAATAAAGACTCTATTAACTCCAACACTGGTCAGCACATCACTAACCCACTTTGCCAAAGTTTGGCGTGAAACAGGACTGAATAATTCACGGAAACGAAACACACAGGTTTACGGGATCGAACACAATTTATTGTGATACAACAGCGGTATAAGTTGAATAAAATGGGAGAGCAATACAATCGTCATGAGACACGGGAACTGAATGAATGCAGGTTACACATCTTTCCGCAACTTGCGCGCCGAGAGCGCTACTGTCCATACACTGGTTGAGGAATATCAATTATTTAACACAATAGGTAAAGATGAACATAAATGGTTAACATGAATACAATAATCTTTGATTGCGTTGTACAGTTTCGGGAGCACAGATCACTCATTAAGTTTAATTAGTTTAATTACATTCGGGAGTAGTTTCCTTGTTCCATTCAGATACAGCTACACTAGCGCTCGACTCGGGAGTTCGGTGAACTCCGAGGCGGGAGATATGAATTTAGTCAGAGGCGGGAATTATGAATTTTGGTCACGACCAAACATCCTCCCCCCCCAATTCCAGCGGAATTCTAACATGGTAACTCAATTGTCAATAGGCAGGGGGCACAGTTTTCGTACGGGTCGATCAATAATGTTGGTGCTAGTGCGCACCTTTGCAACGCGGGAGACATCATCCTTGCCGGGGATCAACTCAACTATAATGCCTTTTGGCCAAGAGAGAGGGGGAGCATTGTCTTGCATGATCAGAACAACATCGCCTATCTTGGCTGGTTTGAATGGGGTGTTCCATTTTTGTTTGGACTGCAAGTCTAGTAAGTACTCGGTTCTCCATCTCTTCCAGAACTGCTCGACTACAGCGTTAACAAATCTCCACTTAGGAGTGAGACGCGAGCTGAACTCAGCGACCGTAGATTCGGGAAGGGCAGTGAGGGGCCGCTGAATTAAAAAATGACCGGGAGTCAGAACTAAGAAGTCATCAGGTGATTCTGATTGATGAACTAGAGGGCGACTATTTAGAATTGCCTCAACACGAGACACTATTGTGGTGAACGTTTGTAGATTAGGGGTATGCGATTGTAACGTGAGGATCAGCAGCCGTTTGGCTGACTTGACTGCAGCTTCCCACAAGCCTCCGAAGTGGGGAGCTCTGGGTGGAATGAATTTCCATTCAACTCCCCTGGCGGCCAAACGCACTTGTAGGCTCTCGGAGATACCAGAATCCATGGCCTTGCGAATTTCTGAGAATAGTCGGGCGGCACCGGCGAAATTGGTGCCATTGTCAGACCAGATGGTGGTAGGTACTCCTCGACGTGCCATGAAGCGTTCAAGGCATTGAAGGAAACCATCAGTTGTAAGGTCCATTACTGTTTCTAGGTGCACTGCTTTTGTAGCGAAACAAACAAACACAGCCAAGTACACCTGAAATGAACGGGATCCCCTTTTTCCTAACAAAGTGATTTCGAATGGACCTGCGTAATCAATGCCGACCGTTTGAAACGGAAAGGCTCGTTCAACACGGCCTTCGGGCAGCTGTCCCATAGTTGTCTCATACGGTACAGGTTTTATAGAGAAACAGCGGACACAACCTTTTAAGCAACGGGACACTACGGCACGACCATTGATGATCCATAGGCGAGAGCGGAGGTATGCCAGAGTGGCGCGGGGACCAACATGTAGACAGGCTTCATGTGCCTGCTTAACTATCAGTTCGGTCAGCTTGTCTTCCGAAGGTAACAAGGCGGGATGCTGAGTTTGATACTCCAAACTACTAAGGGCCAATCTACCTCCCACTCTGAGTAAGTTATCGGGGGCAAGGAACACGGAAAGTTGAGCTACAAATTTTGGTAAATTCTCCTCCTTCCCACGGGATTTCAGGGATTGGAAGATTTGCGGGAAATGCCTTTGCTGCGCACGGCGAACTAATCTTCTCTCCGCCGAACCAAGTTCAGCTGTAGTCAGCGGACCCGAGCGCTTCTTGAACGCCCGACAATTGTGCGCAAAGCGCAATACCCATCCTATAACTCTCTTTAAGTGAGAGTAGGAACTAAAGCGAGATTCAATGTCAAGAGGTACATCCTCTGTCTTGGTGATTAAGTTAATGGCACGGGAAGCTCGGATTTCCGAGGTTACATCCGGAGAGGACAGGTCGGGGCGTACCCTTCTAATGGGCCACTCCGCTCTTGGTGTGCACAGCCACTCCGGACCACTCCACCATAGTGAGTCATTCACTATCTGGGATGGTAGAGCTCCACGCGAAGCTACGTCAGCGGGATTGTCCTGAGAACGCACGTGAAACCACGAATCGGGCGCAACATGATTGAGAATTTTTGCTACCCTATTTCCTACAAAGACCTTCCATATTGGTGCAGGATCAGCAGTTATCCAAGATAGAGCTATGACACTGTCAGAGCAGGTGACAATATGCTTGTCTGTGACGGAAGGGAAATTGGGGCGTACTTTCGAGATCGTCTTGCTCAATAGTTCGGCGGCGAGCAGCTCAAGACGGGGAATAGTTTCTAGTTTTAAGGGAGCTATTCTGGCCTTAGCCATAATCAATCTGGGAATATATTGGCCATTCACATCACTGACCACGTATATCACGGCAGCATACGCCTTCTCTGAGGCGTCAGCGAAACCCACTATCCACTGCGAAACGTTGGAGCTGGGAACGTGACGAGGAATCCTAAGGAGCTGCAATAAATCTAAGGATTCGGACAATACCTGCCACTCTCTCGAGAGGTGTTCGGAAATAGGATCGTCCCAGTCGCATTTTGAGCGACAGACTTCTCGCTGTATAGATCTGGCGAATACCGCCACCGGGATCACCCAACCTACGGGGTCATAGATTTTTCCTATCTGGCTAGCCAACTCTCTTTTCGTGCGAACCATTGGGGTAACAGGTACTTTGAAAAAGAATGAATCCGATCTGGGATCCCAAGCCACTCCCAACATTTTGAGAGGCTTCTCCTCCTCTCCGGTCATATCTACACAGTCCGTATGCGGACTGACGTGCTCTTCGGGAATCCCTTCTAGTAGGGCGAGATCACTAGAAGCCCATTTTCTGAGCTCTAGGCTAGCGGAGGCTAAAAGTGCTTGAAGTTCTTTTCTTACTCTAATAGCCGTTTCGATAGAGTCTCCTCCCCCGTGTACGTCATCTACATAAGTGTTTTGCAGCAACACTTGGGATGCCAACGGAAAGGATTCCGCGGAGGTTTCAGCTAAATGTTTTATCACGCGGTTGGCTAAAAACGGAGCACATGCTGTGCCATACGTAACTGTGGTAAGCGCAAAGTCCTTAATGGGATCTTGAGGAGAATCTCTCCAAACTATACGGAGCATGTCCTGATCCGGAGAGGGATGTCTGATTTGCCTAAACATTTGCCTAATGTCGGCGATGAATGCGAATTTAAACAGCCGGAAGCGAGTTAATATCGTAGCTATTTCGGGGAGGAGACTCGGTCCTACATGTAATATCTCATTGAGGGATCTCCCATTTGAGGAGCGTTGCGAAGCGTCGAAAACTACTCTTATTTTTTCTGGAGGGTCGCCTTCTCGGCGAACGGCGTGATGCGGTATGTAATAATGGGGTTGACCTAACTTTGGAGGCTGAACGAATCTCATGTGGCCCTGATTAAGATAATCCGACATGAATTCCCTGTAAGCGGATGCTAGCTGATTATCAGCTCGGAATTTACTTTCCACACTATATAGTCGGCGGAGGGCAATGTTGCGGGAGTCACCTAAAGATGATTTATCTTGCGAGAACGGGAGTGCCACCTCATACCTTCCTAACGAATCACGGGAGACGGAATTTAGGAAAATTTCCTCGGCTTCCTGTTCAGCAGGAGTATAATGGGCAGCTTCTTCTACTGACTCTATTTCAAACATACGACGGAGAAGATCATTAGTTTGCGATTCTGTTGCGCTACTGCAACTGACTTCAAGGGTGGATACTTGACAACAAACGTGTTCGGGAACTACACTCGTTCCCTGGGGGGTTTGCAACTTATTGGCAATCGTAAACAAGGAGACTGACTCAGTTGGTCCGACAAGAGGGGGAACTAACGAATACAAATTACGTATGAATACAGGTGGCGAGCTCAAGCGAGCGGGAGCGTCAACGGAAGTGTCAACGGAAACTAGGTCACTGACATCTGAATTCAGGGTCAAACTAGCGGGAGCGTCAACGGGAGTGTGAACGGGAACTAGGTCAGTAACAGCTGGTCTCAAGGTCAATGGGGTGTCTTCCCCTTGCTTCACACTTTCATTAAATCGGACCTTCCTTTCCTTGAGGAAGGGGAAGCGATAGCTTTTCTCATAGTTAGTGGGAAATTTTCTGGGTATGTTGCCTAAAGCTACCCAACCTACACGAGTTCTCATGAAGTGGGGCCCCTGACCTTTAGGCGCTGCTGTTTCCGGGAGCATGAGCGCTGCAAAGAGACCTGAGCTAAATAACATGTCAATATTGTCTTTTTTACTAAACTCGGGATCAGCTAACTGTGATTTTAATTTTCCCCCTGCCCTTGGCATATTGAAAGATCGACTCGGAATAGGTATGGTTAATTTGTCGATCACCGAGGCTCCTACAGTTAAGAAAGTACCATCCTTAAGATGCAATACTAACGAGGTCGTAAACCTCAATGCTTGTCTAGCTGCGCCAACGCCACAGATCTCAGCGTCACAGGGATCCAGAGGGAGCTTGGCTCTTCGAGCCGCTTCTAAGGAAATTATATTACTTTCCGCACCAGAGTCTAATAATACTCGGATGCGTTGCGAGCGGGAGCTACGAGGTGGAGATATGTAAACTAGTGCTGTAGGTGTCAAGCTAGGATCATTAAATTTGATGGCTCTTTTTACGCAGTCATTAATTGAGGGTATTTTTAAAATGGATTTGGGGTGGTGTTGGAGGTTACTTTGTTTATTGTGAATATTATCAATTGAGTGAGAGTTTTTTCTAAAGACATGAGTAGATCGGGATTTACTTGATTGGGCGGAAATACAATTAGTAGCATTACAATCATGAACGGAACAAGGAAAACCATGACTAAACTCACCAATTGTAGCGGAACGGCGGACGAAATTGCGGGATACATTTTCGCCACGCCTAGAAGAGGCGTGGCCTAAACTTCAGAAACTTGAATTACTTTTTTGCGAATTATTACGTGATCTGAACTCGCGACTTGAGATACTGCCTACACTTAATGCACTTGTATCACTGACTTCACTTGACTGACTGCGATAGCGGGCGGAATCCTGAGGCGGTAGGAGCGTCCTCTCCAGACCACCGGACGCATTGCTGGGACGCACGGTTTCCCTTTCAAAGGTAGGGCTACGTCTTTGTTCAGGTTTGACGACGGGTTCACATATAAGGTAGTGATGACGTTCATTACACTCACTACACCTTCTTTTAGACGTACAGTTCATCACTCGGTGGTATGGGGAAAGACAGTTAGTGCAGAGATTGTTACGTTTGATTACATTCTTTCTCTCCGCCAGGGATTGTCGCTTAAAACGATGACAGAGATAGAGAAAGTGCTCCTGATTACAGAACGCACACGGATACGGGATCACTCTGCGAGATGGGCCCAACTTTGGTTTGGAATCGGAAGGATGAGCGGCGGGAACGGGATTTGGTGCTCCTTTGGAGCGTGTGGCGGACTCTAGCGGCACGGGCTGTAACTGCACAACCCTTAATTCCTCTTCAAGGAACTCCAACAACTGCACGTGCGTGGGAATGAAGCCCTCGTCCTTTACTCGCTCCCTATTAAATTTCTGCTGAAGGGCGGCGTCGATCCTCGAGAAGAGAGCCTCGAACAACAGGAAGCCCGTTAGATCGGGAGCTTCCACCGAAAAAATCGCTTCTATCCATGCCTTGGCTGAGGATAGATACTGCTCGAAAGTACTGGCGTCCATCTGATTCAATTTCGGGATCGTAGTTCTTTTGGCGAAGGTGGCTCTGGCTATTCGGTATCTTCCGGAATTCTCCGAACACAAATACTGATAAAATTGTTCGTAATTAGCAGCTTGATGCGCTGTCCCTTTGAGCCATTGTTCCGCCTGAGAGACTAACTTCCCTTTAAGGGCTTCGAACTTCACGGGATCCGGAAGGTGCGGAACATTATGTACTGCGGAGTTAAAACTTCTGATAAAATGCGCAAATTTTGTGATGTCTCCATCATAAGTCGGAACGGATGGAAGCAAAATGTGCATGACTTTCACTGCTTCGTAGGGAGTTTTTACATCATGGAACGAAAATTCACCTTTTGTGCGCGTGGACGCGATGGCTACCTCCTTTTCTGCTATCAGTCCTTTTGCTTTTCGACAACCTTCGATAATATACGGGATCCAGGCTAACCTTAGCTCTTCCTTGATGTCGGAACCGTTTACTTGTTCCAATAGTAGTTCTCCTTCATTGAGGATGTCCGTGGTTACCCGAACTGCGGAGTGAGGTTCTTGATTATCGTCATTTAGGTTCTGATCTAATGCCATGATCCATGACGAGATTTTGCGGTATATAATCTTGATATTTTCCGGCAATTTATCTACTTTGCCGTGCTCCATGCGGAATCCCTTTGGCTTGGCATCCGTCATGGTTAGGCTATCCACTGACGGCAGTGAAATCGGAGGTGAAGGTTGACGGGATTTACGCTTTGATTTCGGCATCCTGATATTACGAATTCTTTTTACTGGATGCGGAACTCGGACCGAAATAAAACGCGATAATTTCACTGCGGGATCCAAACCGAATGAAACTTGCGATTTTCAATATGGCGCACTCGGCGTGCTTGACGAAAACGGGATCCTGTTACACAGACTGGAACTAATGCTCAGCTCTGCGAACTAATTTCCCGGGTTTAACGGCACCAATGAATAATTCACGGAAACGAAACACACAGGTTTACGGGATCGAACACAATTTATTGTGATACAACAGCGGTATAAGTTGAATAAAATGGGAGAGCAATACAATCGTCATGAGACACGGGAACTGAATGAATGCAGGTTACACATCTTTCCGCAACTTGCGCGCCGAGAGCGCTACTGTCCATACACTGGTTGAGGAATATCAATTATTTAACACAATAGGTAAAGATGAACATAAATGGTTAACATGAATACAATAATCTTTGATTGCGTTGTACAGTTTCGGGAGCACAGATCACTCATTAAGTTTAATTAGTTTAATTACATTCGGGAGTAGTTTCCTTGTTCCATTCAGATACAGCTACACTAGCGCTCGACTCGGGAGTTCGGTGAACTCCGAGGCGGGAGATATGAATTTAGTCAGAGGCGGGAATTATGAATTTTGGTCACGACCAAACAAGGCACTAACTTCTTAGATAGTTCCCCTCCATTCACTGTGGGTTTCTCCAGAACGCCTAGCACCATTTGTGGGTTCCACGTCACTTCGTATCTATGCAGCCCCGTCTGATAAGACACTACCCCCTCCAAGAACCTGTTAATCAGGGGCTGACTCGCCGCTGATACCTAGGCGTGTCTGATAGAGTGAGGCCAAAAGACACTATCACTCCAGCGCTGGTCAACACCTCACTAACCCACTTAGCCAGAGTTTTGCGTGAAGCAGGACCAATATCTGACGTAAGGGCAAGAAGTGATCCCTATCGCTACGCCTGGAGTTATCCATCAATGCAGTGAAAGGAAAATAATTGTTTATGAGTGGGAGGAGGAACGTAGTTTTATCACAACAGTGTTGCAAAAAATATGATATATCTAAATAAAAATGTTGAAGAATGTGGCGTCATATTTTCATGGATATTGTTGTGTTTCCATGCTATGTCTACGCCTGCACTTCAGCATACTTTGAGGGCCCGAATCATTTGACAAAGTAGTAAACTGCGTAGATATGTATTGTATTGTAAGAGATTAAGACCTATTTAAAAATTATAATTTCAATGTATAGGTATTACCTTCCTCCTATGTATGTGAGAAACTAATTTTTGTTATTTTCGTAGGTAAGTGGTTTGTTATTTGCTGTAGATTCATTTTGAATTTAACGATAACGTTTCATAATCACATCGCATCTGCAGAAAAAAGTTCGTTTTGTACTTCTAGATGTAATTTATTCTAGCTATGTATAATTTTTTTCAATGCTGTAATTATTTAAAAAATAATCATAATAGTAATAATCTTCCTTGCCGCTAATGACCCTTCTAGTTGAGATGCGGCTTAAACCTTAAAAAAAAAAAAAAAAAAATAAATAAATAAAAAATAATCTTCCTGATGTGCATATTTAATCTACATCCACAAAAAACAAACACCAACACATTCAATACATTTTATAATAATCCAAAATTTGGTCTTAGTATCTCAACTTTACTGTTTTGATTTTCAGAACATTTGAACGTCAGCGCTGTGGTTATGTTCTCAACATTCGCCATAACTCTGTTGATGGTTTACGGGGCAATCAAAGGCAAGCCATCGTATCTCATGCCATTCTTTTGCCTTCAACTTTTTGACTTCTGTATCGCCAGGTATGGGATTTTTAGAAAATATTATTTATTCAATATACAAATACGTGTGCAATATTTAAAGATTACAAAATAATACTCCCTGCTCGAGCGAAGCTCCTATAGCGTTTGGGGAGTTACTCCTACATCAAAAATTTATCAAACTAATTAACATATAAGTATGAAGAAAGTCAAAACATTGCTTGCATCGTGATAATACGATATCTCCATTTTAGAATACAATTTTATCAACTAATAATCGAAGTGTTTACTTAATTAACGTTACAATTGAGTGTGAAAAAAGGTACTCTTCCTATTTTTAAATACGAGTAGTTTTCTTTATATAATTTTTCAAAATTTTGTGCAGCACTTACATCAAACCTCCTCTCCCCACTGGAATCCCCCTCCTGACAATTGTGACGTCACCACCGTATGAACCCTAATGTAACGCTCATTGTGTATAAGGTCTATCTCATAATTTCAACATGTATTAATTGCTTATCTTAAAAAAATGGAAATATTTTTTTAAAACAACTTACTTAATTGTATAATGTATAATCAATTTTTTTTCCCAGCTTGACGGCTTTGAGCTCACTGTGCTATCTCCCTGATATGCATCGGTTGATTGCGGAAAGTCCGAAAATACCTATGCAGGCTTACCTACTCAAATTATCTCCTCAGCTCCTGGCTTTCGTAGTTCTGATCACTTTCACGACTGCGATGGTTGTTAAGGTTAGACTCCCATGGAACTTGATAAATTATTAATTTTTACCCGAATGTTTACGATGTACTATGTTAATTTAACATGTATAAAATAGTCTATAATTCTTAGTCTGGGTTACAAAAACCTGCACTTGAATGAACAAACAAACTGTAAACTGACTGTTAGGTAGGGGCATACTACAGATTTGACGGATTTTTAACACTTACAAAATCCTTTTGTCAATGTGCCTTGTTTGCTTATTGTCATTAGTCCAAGAACTAGAATCATTATCCACTTATCTTGGAACAGTATTGGATTCTGCAGAAAACTTCTTAGTGTGGATTTGACATATGTTCTGGTCAAGGCCCTACAACTGTACGTGGATCTCAGACGCCGCCTAATGCAAATTGAAGAGAGCATTGGCGGACATATTGGGGGCAACTTCACGCGCCCTTTTTGAATTGTAAGGCTAGCTAGTTTGTGAATAAGTGTTCGTAGAAAACATATTTTGTATTATCTTGATGAAAACTAGTCTAAAATCATTAAAAACGTCAATTATTATGATGACAACACAGTTTGTAAATGAATTTTATGCAATATTTTCAACAGAGACAAACTGTGGGAGCTGCTTGTCTTTGGAATATCTAACCAGATATGACGATTTAGAAACTTATTTAGGCCACAATTCTCGGCCGATTTTCGTGATTCTTTTTTTGTTCAACTATGAATTTGGTCTAGTTTTGGATCTTATATCAGGAATTTCAAATTTGATTATGAAAAAGGGTGAATGGAGGGGGTAACAGTAAAATATCATGATGTTTTAACTAATATCGTCAGCTTTTGTGATTCTTTTTTGTTCAACTAAGAATTTTGTCTAGTTTTGGAAGGTATATTAGGATTTTCAAATTTCATTATGGAAGAGGAAGAATGGAGGAGGTAATAGTAATAAATCATGATGTTTTAATTATTCAAGTCAGATTTTCGAGATAATTTTTTTAATCAGATTATAAATTTGGTATAGTTTATAGAAATATGTCAAGAGCTTCAAATTTCATAATGTAAGTTTTATTATTTGAATTTGCTGTCGGTGGAGAGAGTTAATTGGTGGAGGGGGAGGGGGGTTCGAGAAGTCATGATATTTTGGTTTTTTCTCTCATTTCAACTCTCACCAAAATTATACAAAATCCATTTATAGGGACGTCCGTGTAATGCATGCATTACTTACCAATATGATTAATTTAGTTTTGCGTTTTGGCGATATCGTACTTTTCATACCGTACTTATAATAGTTCGGACATAAGTTAGTAAGGTATTTTGAAGTGAAAGATCCTTCCATTATTCAAAAGCAATTATCTCAGAACCATTCTTCCAAAGTAACAGAAGAATCGCTCTGCATTCATGGTACATAAGACACAGTTTTACAAACACCATGGGTTCACCTGGATGGGGCAAGGAGTATGATCAGAGGAGCTGAACAATTGAATAAATTAATAACTACTTCATGGCACTTTCTATGTTATTATATTATAAATATTGAAAATTTATACTTACTTGTGAAATGAGAGTGTGCACTCTTCAGTTTTGCGATTTGTGCAGTTAAATACGGCACATACTTTAACCATTGTGCATTATCAAAGAAATTTCATGAGTAGACAAACTATAATAATACAATCTTTCATAATAATACAATCTACATTGCACATAAATAAACGATGTTGACCCCAATATGGCCGACTACATACCGTTCAATTTGCAATGCGACACTAGCGCTACGAGTGGGTCTAGTTTACTATTACAATGTCTTTGGTTCTGGTAGATGGTTAGCATGGCTGGCATGAGGATATTTGGTTTCACAAGCCTCTTCATTGCCTTCCACTGTCACTATCTTTAAGACGTCCTTAGCTCATCCCAATGTTTTTTGTTCCAGGCTTACTTCATTGGCGTTGTGTGGTCCTGCTACAGATATCTGACATTCCGTCTGATCGCTGCCTCGCGCACGGTTCACTTCATTCCAGAATCCCCCCCACCGGATCTCCAAGACCTGCTTCCCGACTATGAGACTGCTTGCGGCAAATCTCCCCAGGCACAAGTTGCCCAGGCGCCCCCTTCCTATTCACAGGCTGTAGCTGCAGCACCCCCCAACCCTCCTATCACCACCACCACCCCATCCGTCCCCAACCAAACCTCCAAGCCAGCCTCAATCAATTGAAACCTACCGATCCCTCCCCTCTTCTAAAAATCACCATCAAAAACCATAACAGTCTGTAATATTGACTGGGGTCCTGCAGTGTGATTAATGCAGCACTACCCTCTCAAGTCATATTGACAACAAAAGCTTTTCTGCTACGATTTCTTTTTCCCTCCCTCAATATTCCAATAACGAAAATATCCACCCAATAGAATCCTGGCCCATAAATTAAGTTAGAAATCCTAATAAAATGGTTCAAATAAACGTAACTTAACTAATCATTTTATTCATTTTCGTCCATTTCTTTTTAAGTGGTGCTTAATAACATATAGCTATCCCTAATCATCATACCCTTTCATATATTTGCAGTGGTTATTTATGTGACTGATTTCTAGCGATAGCTTTTTATCTTAGATTTAAAATATAATTCTCATTATTGGTTCGGCATATTGAATCCAAGTTTATTAGTTATCGTAACATCTAGAGTAGATCAACATAATTCAATGCGTAACCCAATTTTCTTCCGAGCCTTCGGATTAGGTAGGTATACTCAATATGTGACAACCTTCGTGGAGCGTTCGTTGTCCTTTAGTAAAGGGATTTAGTGTTGTATATTCTGGCCGTGACAAATTATATTCCACGTCAAATTTAGTTTGATGAAAAAAGTTCATTGACTACTTTGGATCATCTTGTATCGTCAACTCTTATGTAAAAAAGTTCTTTCACTGTTTTAGATCATTTTATAACTTCAACTCTTCTGTACTTGCAAACATAATCCTAATCTTAATTGTAATTAAGGAATAAATCTGTAAACTCTATTAGGAATGAATGCAGTAAAAATTGTAGGGCGGTCTTCAAATTCTCTTTTCCTACTCCCGTGGTAATCCCTGGTTAAAATCTTGCTTGATGTGTGTTTTATTTTGTCAATTCCATTCGTTAAATGTACGCATTATCTATTCGAAAGATACCTATCTAAACGACAGTTTACATAAAGGAAAAAAAATGAGCGATAAACAAATGTTTAACTGAAGCGTTCTGTTTTCTAAGGAGCTGCCTACCTTAGTTCCCAACAGAACCTTGTTTAAAATTTGTATCCATTGTCTGTCGTGATTTTTCTGGTAAATCAGCACCAATCTCCTGATCTTCAACTGATGATGTAAATAGATTGGTCGGTTACTAAATTTAAAGAGCTAATCGGGTAATCCAATACCCAGCCAAGGTGAAATCTTACTACATACTAAAAACAATAGTCACGTGTAGAAATTTTAGTTGAAGTGTCTTCTAAGTTGAAACACCAAATTCTATTGCGAGTTGAATTTATTTGGTACTTAGGTGTTCTTACAAACTGCTACTAAGTTCCCTTGATTAACAAAAATGAACGTTTTGGATTTTACCTAGTGATTTTGAAATGCGTTACTTAATTTATGGATCTTAAATCATGGTACGTAAAATGAGAAAGTGAATGTTCTCGTAATGAATTCAATTCTGTGGGTTGGTAGGGACCTACCAAACATTAAAACGTAGCTACTTATGTTGAGTGCATGGGGATGCCATAGACTGTAGAGAATCCAATATAATAGGTGTTTTATTTATTGGGTGCTTGATTCATTAATGACACTAAACTGTAATGTTCTATGTGAACAATACGTTTTTGAAAATGAAATAAACGTTTAATACGACTTTGGTATTGATGATGACCTGTAACAATCGTTACATTCCTCACTGCTGGATGGTTGCTTGTGACGATTTGATTTGGAGTTCTTCACACTAATTAGTGTACGTATTATTTAAAACCGACTGTAGTGTGGTGTAATCGGGCCTATCGGTAGAAATCTGAAAATCCAAATTTCGGTCAAGCCTCTTGTTCATCTTATCATTCTTGTGTGGAGCTGGTTAAACAATGGTTCTTCAGACTACTCAAGAACATAATAAAAATTCATTTAATCGTTTTTGTTGCTATCCCACCAATAGTGCACCCTTACGGGAGCTTTCAATGAGGTACTGCAGAGCCCTGATTTCCTAGTCCTTAATTTCTAACTGCGTCCATTTATTTCAATACTGTTTTCATTTAGCCTAATCTGACGTGTAATTCCTATTAATTTATTGGTGTAAGTTCAGTTAACAATAACTTTTAATGTAAATGTAAGTTTTATGTATAAGTTAATATTTACCTATATTATTTTAGATTTCTTGGAAGGTATGTACCAATAAAATGATGCTCTGGAAACATTTGGTTTAAACGATTCCTGAATAGTGATTTATAAAATGATTACATTTATGTGATTTTCTATTCCCTAGAGTTTTGTTAAACTATATTATGATTTTTAACGAATAAAATTTAGATAAAATAATGCTATATTACGATTGAATCATCCTGAAAAATAATTTTACTGGTCATCATTTTGAATGGTTGGAAACAATGGGGAGGATATGCTGGGAACACTACTGTGTTTTCAGGTTTGGTATAATGCTATACTAAAATTTCTCCATCGTCCTTTCCTTTATTAATTCCTCTCGCTCAAACAAATTAAAAAATACGCTCAGACGTATCAGGCTCATCAAATCAGAAGTCCTCTTATATTTCCATTTCAGGACAATGTTGTTAAAATATGGAAATCTACCGAACTCCATTCACTACAAATTAGCATTTTAGCTTGACGAATCATCTTAAATTCTTCTCCAATCAAGTTTCCAACTTTCCTCATGTTGTGGCCCTGACTTGAGTTTCTCAAAAGTTGTGCAGATTTATATTCGTAATAAAGCTCACAAACAAGACAGATTTGGGAGAATGAAACTAACAGTATTTATTTGATTCCTCAGTAATGGTAGACATGGATTCATGAAGTTTTTTTGTTTTTCGACATAGGTCACCCTGTTTCACCATCGACGTTAACGTTACTGTTGTCATCAATAATTTTTGAAGGTTGTAAAACTTCGTTTGTATCTCCATGGTTTCCCGCTGTAATATGTAGTCAATTTTTCCGTAGCTTTTTCGAATTTCGAAGAAATATTAGTGTTTACTAGTAACGTGTTACCTAAATAATTTTTATAGTGCTTGTGGACTGTGGTTCAATAGTTGCCGGGTAATAAGGGTCAACAAGCCTCAGCATCATCACATACATCAACATGCCCATTATAAAGGGTCAGACGACAAATATGTTACGCCTGACATCAAATGTTATGCCTTTGATCAAATCGAGAAAGTTCTCAAACCGAAGTTCTCTTTCCGAAGTTAGGGGGTCGATTTTCATTTGAAGCTTGAACTTCATCCCGTTTTATTGTTTTTAAAATGTTGTAAGACAACTTAGTAGGTACTTCACGCCTTTTTTTGTGATTTTATTATACAGTAAAAACAAGGATTCATCCCTAATTTTTTTATAATGCTTCAAGTCGAGAGTTTCATTCATTTTTAAGCAATGTTCCTGTGATTTTCTCGATAAAATCAGGGTTGTAAACTTAAGTTCCTTGAAAATGTTAACGTTTAAAAAGTTCAAGTCAAGTTGAAAAAATAGTGGTATCTTTTTAGTGATTTTTTAAGTAAACATTTGGGATTTTTACCCAATTGTTCATTAAAGCGTTATTTTTATACATTATTCTTCATATTACGAGTTAATGAGCCTGATTTGATAACCTACTGACTGAAAATGATTATTTTAACAATTTTTCGTTTTTTTTAAACTTGAATGATTGACCCTTGGTGCACAGGAAATGTGTTATCTAGGTTTTTTCTGAAAACAAGTGTGTGACCCTTGTTACCCCAACTTGAGGGTAATAAGGGTCACACTATAAAAAAATATATATCCCTCACCATTCATGGGGGTCTAAAGTTAGGTTATGGATTCTACTCTACAGCCCAAGACGCTGAGGGGGAAACAAAAAGAAATTTTTTAAATCATTGTTTATTGTTAGAAAATTTGAGGTAAAGTGTAAATTTGACCCTTATTACCCCGTTTTACGGTACCCAACGTTTCCAGTACCCAACTGTAACAAATTGAGGGTACCTGGTGCTGGGGGTCCAGGGCCGAAATCTGCACAATAAATAACAGAGGAGAGATGTGACATCCCCAGCATAAATGTGCTGCGTTCAGGGAATGTCTTTCCGATCAAACGGGTGAGGCTATATCCCCAATCGCAGCAGCTCGAGAACGCAAGAAATCGGAAACGCTCTCTCGGAAATGACGGGTACTGTCAAACTTCCCCCCTTAAAACATATTTATTTGAAGAACAAGTATGTAAAATGTGAACTGACAGTAGTATGGGTTCCAATCCAGGGAAGGACATCAGGAAAACCACAAAGCTGAAAAGCTTCCTTCGTAAAGGCACTACTGAGATAGTTTTACTGCCAGAGAACTTATGCTCCTTTATAAATAGCTGTATTGGCGATTGGGAATGAAATGTGAAAATAAAACAGGATGGATTGTTGATGAATCTTCAGGAATTGACATCAGATTCCCTAACAAGCCCTGAAAACAAACATTTTTACGAAATTTGGGTACCCTACCTATATAGTTAGCGACAATGTATCAAAATTTGTGTCAACTAGCTTTAAGAATTTCCGCCTAGCTCATGGCATGCAAAAAAAAACAACCCCATTATGCCGCCCCCAACTCCACGGAACGCCTGATAAAAACATTAAAATACACTCATGGCCTTCCATGCAGAAAAGCATAGGTACCGAATGGAACACAAACTTAGAATGTATGTAGATAGGACTCAATTCTGTACAGCATACCACAATAGGCTACACGCCTGCAAAACTATTTCTCTGGAGAGAAATTTAATATGTAAAGAACTGCAGAATTATAATAGAATTGGCATGGAGTATACCAGCTGACAATGAACCGCCCCCAAGCCAGGCAGAAGTTTATCCAACGGCATGCCATAATATAAACCACGCTCTGCTACCATGTAACAAATTAAGGGTACCTGCACAAATTTGCACAATAACAGAGGAGAGGTGTGACAGCCCTTTCCCTTCTAGTGCATAAATGTGCTGCGTGCGTTCAGGGAATGTTCTTCCAATCAAACGGATATAGTGAGAAGAAGCGGCGTTCAACCCGTTTATGAGCAAAAGGTAGACGCGCTCTCTCGGAAATGACGGGTACTGTCACATGTCTGAGAAACTAACTTTCCTTCCACTATATCTAAAAAATCAGGTTTTTATTAGTCAGGAAAGTCAAATTTCAAATCTCCAGTTTTACTCATCACTCAGTTACCGTTCAAATCATGACCTGAATATGAACAATATACTGAGATTTCCATTTTCCTCACCACTCTCCCCTACTAGCTAAGTTGAAATGCAAATCAAATAGCCTACAGTTTATGTTGGTCTGGTATCCCCTCCATAAACATAGGTAGTAGGGAGGTTATGTATTTCCTCAATCGCATAAATTATTATCTGATAAAAAGCTGACAAAAATAATTAGGAACACAAATACCTAATCATCATCTTCAGAGAGCACAAAACGTAAAAGAAAAGAGAAATTTCATTAATCTAATCAATGTATAGTAAGATTTATATATATATAGTAAGTATAGATTTAACACACTTTATTTTAATATTATATTAATAAATATAGACGTGGCTTGAGGCTAGGGTATGGATGGCTTCTCTTCCTATTTGCATTTCATAGTCATTGTCTTTATACTATTCCATTTTTTCGTACATTCCCCTTGGCGAGTGAAATCGACGTTTCATGGACGCATCTTTTTCTGTTTCTTCAAATATTTTTGAACGACATCTTGGTATTGTGCCTCTAGCTTTTTGGGATCGCAGTGCCCAACGGTGGCCATGTAACTCGAGATGTGCTCGTCTTCACAGCTGTAAATTAACCAGAGTTTTATCTTTGAAACAAAGGAAGTAGAAATTATCAGATCGTTTCAAAACCATTTTTTTCTGTTCAAGTAGTAGTGGTAATTGTTTTGTTTTAGTAAAATCAAAATGTTTACTCGCATTCTAAGTTTTAAATCTCCTTGACCTCTATTTTATTTTTTTAAATCGATTTTCAATGTATTTTTCAGAGATTGCGTCAGTCTGGCACTTCATGTCTTTTATTTAACCAATAGCAGTCTTTGCGCATGCAAAGACTTTGAATTCTCTACAAATTTATAAGTGTAATTTTGCTCATATTCTAAGGATAGTGGAGGAATGAACGTCGGATTCTCGATAACCTCACCATTGTCAGATCAATAATAGCCACTGTTATTGCTCATCATACCCAACATAAATTGATCTATCCAATTGGGTTATTGATGCTTACATTCCCAAAACGAGACCTTTCAGCTTAAACTTCCCAAAATGGTTCTCAAAAGAGCTTTCAGAGCTTGTGAGGCTAAAACGTTTCACTCATGCCCGCTGGAAGCAGACCGGTCTGGAGATTGACTGCACTGAGTTCTCTGTCTTGAGAAGGAGTTGTGCCATGTTATCCAATAAAGACTACTCAAAGTACGTCGGAGATGTGCAGGATGCGCTTCACTTTGACATCAAGGCGTTTTGGAATTTTATCAATTATCTTAATGGACATAGTCAGTTGCCTAGCTGCATGAGGTTTGGTGATGTGGAGGCAAATTCTCCCCAGGAGACAGCCAACTTGTTCGCTGATTACTTCTCTTCCGTTTTTGAGCCTCCCACGTCCTACACTCCCATTTATCCTATGGCGGAAGTTGTGTCCATCGGTTTGTTGGGCTTTCCTGAGGGTGAAGTGCTGGATGAGCTTGGCATACTCGACATTCGAAAGGGAGTTGGCCCGGATGGTTTCCTGTCATTTTATTACGAGAATATGCCAATGCACTGTGTAAACCTCTGACCTTTCTCTATAATGCATCTCTAGCAGAGGGAGCTTTTCCTGATGAATGGAAGACATCGTTCATCACGCCCATCCCTAAGGAGGGAGATCTGACACAGATCGACAACTTTTGGGGGATCTGTACCATTTCTGCCATGCCTAAGGTTTTGGAGAGGCTTATCATCAAGCGAATATTGCCATTATTTGTAAAATTCATCAATTCCAATCAGCATGGGTTTCTTTCTGAGGGGAAGATCGACCTTAACCAATCTGCTCTCCATGACCGAATTTATTCATGCCAGTTTTGGCGAGGGCTCCCAGGTGGATGTGTCTTAACCGATTTTGCCAAGGCGTTTGACTGGAGCTCACACAAACACATCCTGACGCTCCTTGAGTCTCTGGGAGTATTTGGCCCGTTCCCCCGATGGATCCGATGTTATTTGATTGGTCGGCTACAGCGTGTAACTGAAAAGTGTTCCCCCCTCCCCCCTTTCCTGCATTATCTGGCATACTCAAATATCGGTCCACTCCTTTTTCTACTCACTATAAATAGTGTCTCGACAGCTCTGGATGGGGTGGAGTACTTGAGTTTTGCAGGTGATCTCGAAATTTTCAACCCTGTTAGATCTCTTGAGAACTGCAATAAACCCTAATTGGCCCTGGACCAACTCATAACATGGTGTTCTAAAAACAGTCTCACCCTTAATCCTGCAAAGTGTTCAGTGATGTCCTTTAGCCAGTCAAGACAAATTTACGAGCATGCCTACACTCTTGGGGAATCCCAACTTTCTCAGAACTCGCTGACTTGTGACCTAGGTGTGCTTTTTGACTCCCAGCTAGATTTTTCTGCACATATCAACGAGATCCGTGCTCGTGCACTAAAGTTGTTGGGCTTCGTAAAGAGGAGTGCTCGGGACTTCTTGAGCCCTCCCAGCTGTAGTGATTTTGTACAAATCACTTGTGTTACCAGTTCTCGACTACTGCAGCATCTTATGGTCACCACATTACACCACGCACAGGGACCGATCGGAGGGGATCCAGTGCCGATATCTCTGCTTCCTGGCATTCAAGATGCATATACCTCAAGAGAACATAAGTTATGGTCAACTGATGTTCGATCATGGACTCGAGCCACTGGAGTCTAGAAGAGGCATGGCTGACATGACCTTCTTCTTTTGGCTTGTCAGGGGTGAGATCTCCTGTCTGGGCCTCCTTTCTGGAGTCTTCCTGGCTGTGCCACAATACCCCATCCGCAATCAGCAGCTATTTCATGTGCCTTTTGTTGACCGGAACTATTTGTTAGGGAGGCAAACGCCCTCATCGGAAGGACGAAATTCGATTTCTTTTCTCTCTCTCCTGAGACGAAATCTACGCCCTGCATGACAACCACACTCTGAGCCCAGGGCAGCTCATACCTAACCCAGTACAGTTCTCTCTCATGTTTTGTTACCTTGCCTTATTTAATCACTACACTCTTACTTTCTCAAATTTAATTAATCTAGATAAGCCTTAGATAGTCATTGATGAAATTAATCGCCTGGTTGAAATAAGCAACTCTTTCAGAACTCCCTGAAGTGTAAGTCATGGGGGTATTATATATATAATATTTATCTGGTTCTACTAAACTATATGTTTCGCTGATTAAGCTTGATCGCAGAGAAAACACGAATGGGCATTGTTTGCATGACGATGCTTGTTAAGCGTCTTGTTTCCTCGTTGCTTGTTGCCTGCATTCAAGGAATGTTAACATCATGATCTTTATCCTGATGCTTTCAGTCGTTGATGTTGAGGCCGGGTAGGCGGTTTATACCCAAGATTGTCCTGTGAGCTCGTGCTGACAGATGCTGAAGTCTACCATTACTCTCAGCATAGTTTTCAGCAACTTCACACCAAAGCACTAATCAAAACTAGATTGGTGTGATTGCGCATGTTCCGCAACAGGAAGCAGTCGGTGCTGAAACAACCACAGAGCACCCCTGAACATACCCTGAACCAGCCCTGGCAGCTTCCTGTTGCAGAACATACGCGATCACACCAATCTTGTTTTGATGAGTGCTTTGGAGTGAAGGTGCTGTTAAATATGCCGAAAAGTAATGATAGACTTCTGCAACAGTCAGAACGAGCTCACAGGACAGGTTGTCCCAAAACTTCTGGATCAATTTCAGTTTGTCGTCCCTCTACTAACGAAGCTTCAGAGGGAAGTCCTAAAAACTACCTACTGACTTTGAATTGCTGGAACCTACCCTTCCCTCGTGAATGAACGTTTGGAATCGCTCACTTTCTGTCGTCTTCCATGTCGTCCAAGCAGCACATCGTATCATCCTTCTGTCTTCGTATGTCAGCGATCACTCCACAAGACGTGATCGCCAATATGAGAGTGAGGAGAGTGATGGTTGCCAGAAATGCCACGTACACCCAGAATATCGTGTCTGGTTCTTCCAAGTCCATATACTCTGCCTGAAATAAAGCATCTGGATCAAAAAGCCACTCAACTTCTCTAGGATTAATCTGAAGGCTGCCTACCAAATCCATGTCCACTGAAAACGAATACAATGGTAGGTTTCTATTTTGAACTACCATTTAGTGGGTTTCCAAAGCCTCCAAATGGTTTTCCTAAGCACGGGAGGTGTTGGACATGATTTTGCAACCACCTGAAAATGAAATCACGCTATTTTCATCAAATAGTAACAATTTTTTATTTTTACCCTCAAGGACCTATGGAAATACGAGTATATGTAATCGGCTTGAAATCATATTCCCCAACTGTCCTGATATGGCCCAGGCTCAAATTGAAATAATATAATTAGGAATCAGATAAATGTGTCTATGTACCAGGTGAAAAGTGTTTTGCCCACGTCGAATGCTACCTATTTAAGAAAATCCCTGATTTTGGGGTGACCTACCTACTTAGAAATAAACGTATGTGTAACCTGCCTACTCTTTCAGTGTACCTACCTACTAAAGCTGCGCTTCCCTGATCCTGAGTTTCAAATTTATGGTCGGTGGGGGTGAATGGAGGGGGAGTTCCGGTAAATCAAGACATTTTAATTTTTCCCATCCGTTTTCCATGTATAAGTGTGAGAAATCGGGGATTTCATTTTGATGATGGATTAATGGTGAGGGGGAGTGGTTAATGAACTGTGCCTCTGTGAGACAGTTTGAATAGGATTTAACTTAAGCGTCGAACCACCTCAATCAGTTGATTAAGCTCTTAACCTCTAATTTTTATGCTATTTATCCTACGAAGCTGAAATTTGGAACGGAGCCTCTGCGAGACAGGTAAAAAGGATTTTCACCTGCCGAACCACCCCAATCTTGATTGAGCTTTTACGCTCCGTTCAAGCCTAGGACGTCCCCCCGAAAGTCTTATTTCTTCATTCCTTGAGTAACACTAATCTACTTTTAAAAGAAAACGCGCTTAATATGTGGCTCACTACGTGAGTACTGATCTTTTTCTTTTTTTTCCGGGAGGTTCGGGCAGCGTCTGTTTTTCCGCAACTTTTGAGACGCATTTTTGTCTCGAAAAGTAGTATTGTTTTCTGGTTTACTATTTTAACATGAATATGATATTTTCTGGCTGGTCCTCTATCTGCGAGGCAATTTTGCAATAGGTATGTCCCGGTAAAAGTGAGCACCACAATTACAATGTAATCACCATTATTTCTCAAGTAGGTTGACTGAGGAGCAGCGAAAGAGCATTGGTATCTTTATACTTTGGTTGAACAAAGGAAAGATTAATCCATTTTTTCATTATTCTGGTTTTTGTTGAATTTCATAGAAATAAGCGCAAACACAGATCATTGATTCATCATGATGATCATCCCGCGTTTTTCGAAGCGAGCCGGAAAACATTAGTTAGTACCGTAAAACCGGGTAAAGTTGATCCGTCTGAGTAAAGTTGATCACTAAGCATTTTTTGACATTTGGCGCCACAGGGCCCCACCATGTTGTTTCTCTGGATAAGCGACCATAGCATTGTGTTTCTTACATCTTCGAGCAATGATTTCAAGGCATTTTGAGTACTTGTTCAGCAAAATGAGATCAGGAAAAATAATTTTGTATTTTGCTGTTTTATCAAATTTTTTTCAACCTCAAAGAGTGCTTCTGTGCCTCTGGATCGCAGCTTCTGATGCAGATATTGAGTCCGGGGTTGTTTATACTTGTTGGCAATACTGTAAAGATCTTTGTTCTGTGTTTACCTGACCTTCAACCATTTCTCCACGCTTGTTGCACGAACTTTCTAAACAAACCTTTCTTTTTGTGGTAAAGTTGATCCCGGTTTTCTGTGTTTTTGAGTGATGAAGAGGTACAAGAGACCATGAATTCCCATGAATCGTTGTTATTCTTACAGATCAAAAAATGATATGGGCAAAATCCTGGACATTTTCTCAAAAAATACTATGAGGGTAAAATTCCGACGGAAATGTGTGGGAAAGAAGCAAACTTTTTCCCATTACCCCCACGTTGAAGATGTTGCCTTCATTAAGCGCCACCAAATAACTGGGATTTACAAAGCTTTATTGTTGCGAAGTGACCGTTTTGTGTTCTGCAGCTTGGATGACAAAAACGTCGAATAGTGAATCTCTTTTTGGTTTATTATTTCCAATAATAAGCCTATGTGATCGTATAGCAAAAAATTTTTATAACCCCCCCTCAAACTTTGTCACTTTACGTTTCAAGGTGCGTAGAATCCAAATTTGAAATGTCCGTCCGCCGTTCGCCGTCCGCCGTCCGCCGTCCGGGCCATAAAAGGCCTAAGAATTGACTTAAAAAACCCGTCCTTTCGCCCATAGACTCCATTTGGGGTCTAGTTGGTCCTAACGTTTAACCATCCCGATCGCTTTACTCGCATAGATGCTATGGGCCAAAAACGGGCGAAAAAGTGTCATTTCAAGGCTTTGTTAGACTTACGCACGCACGCACGCCTGGCACGCTTGGCAGGGGGTCACGGTGGGCGGTGAGGGGGGGGGGGGGGGGGAGAGCGGGGGTGGAGTGAGAGGAGGCGCCGGCGCCGCGGCACCTTGTGGTGGATACGGCGCCGGCGTTCCTTCGAGGCATGAATATAATGTTTTTTTCAAGGTCATATTTGTGTGTTAATACCAAAGCTTTTCCTACGCATATTTAATAACATATCCTCTCGACTTTGCGTACGTACTTAGATAATGATATTATTAAGGCAATAACTATTTGAATAGATAGGAGCTCAAATCGAGAAATATAAACATGCGTATATAATTATAGAAGTATAGGTTGTGGCAACTCGAAATAGGACACGCCGAGGAGTCTGGACGGGCCTTATGACGTACGCTAGCCAACTAAAACTATGATCATACTCAATTGAAAAAATAATAAACCTTTCTGAAATAATTTGCAGCGTTTTTTTTCTTGCCCCACCTACCTACACTCGAAGCGTTGAATAATTTTTGTTACCTATAACTGGTGTAGGGTTGGGATAATTCCGACGGGAGTGTTTTAATATTTTTACTGCTGAAATTCCTTCCAATATTCTGTTTCTTTTTCAAAATTTCATTCAGAAAATAGAATGTTACTACCTAATTTTTTGTGATCTAAATGTTTTGTTTTTTCAAATTCCCCAAACCCACATACTACAAGGAGTCAGTCAAAGTTGACTGCAAACTTCTGCGAACTGAAATATATGATTTTTTTCGATGGTCAACTTTGAACGGAATTGCCGGGTAAAGTTGATCATCCTTCCGAATTTAAAAAAAATACTCTGAGCCGTTCTAAATTGTTTTCCTTATTGGAAAAGATAGCTGAGATGTTAGAGAACCTTAAAAGATTTTTTTTTTTTTTTTTTTTTTACATTTTGAATGCAATAGTAGGTAAGAAAGTTATTTTTAAAAAACCTTAAAAATTGACATCCCATAGGGACATCCCCTTCATAGGGACATCCCATTTCTGATTTTTAGTAGTACCTAAACGTAAATTACGCTCTCTTTTCAGATTGACTATCTTTAACTGGATGCGGTTTGATGGAGTATTTTTAACACTAAACAGTCATGCTGCACGATGGTATGAGCGAACTTTCGTAAAAAATTGTGTTAGGTACATCAAGAGACCTTGTTCTAAAATTTGAGCACCTCTGTGCAAAGAAATCTACTAACTTTATGACAAATAAACTCATTCTAAGTGATATTCTGCGATCCAAAATTGACTGCATTTTCTAATTTTTTTGCTGTTTTTATAAATTTTTCAGCAATTATAAATGAAATTCAAGTACGATTTTCAGCATAATTTTGTACATAAATTTCTTAATGGTCTAGTTTATAGTTGATGGATTTTTCTACCAAAATTCTGCTAAGTAATATAAATTTAAAGATTTTAGCCATTTTTAACAATTTTGAATGATTCTATTAGCACATTTTTTGAAATTCGAGCAAGTAATGTGCTCAAAACCCAAGTAAAAATTCTATTCAACTTGTCTCACAGAGGTTAAGTTCCAAATTTCAGCGTCGTAGGATAAATTGCTAAGGAATTTGCGCTAAGAGTTCACTTAATTGATTGGGGTGGTTCGGCAAGTTAAAATCCTATTCTACTTGGCTCATAGGAGATCCGTCCCAAATTTCAGCTTTGCAGGTAATAGCGTAGAAATTGGATTCTTTAAATTAAGAAATCAGCGCACGCTACTGATTATCCAAGATTTTCCAACCACTTTATTTTGAATGACTGATTAATCATTTTGCGACCCATCCCGTCATCAGTCCAGCCGTTCTCGAGTTAAAGGGCTTTTACGAAGATACACATCATACATAAACGAACTAAATGAATATAATAGCGCATTTTTTCTATAGAAAGTGTGCATAAAACGATTTGGTAGGGAGCGCCTCTCTGGGACATCAGGAGATGAATTTAAAATTATGGGCTCTTTCCTGATCAGATGAGTGAGCTAAATTCTTTCCTATTTACCCTAGGAAGTTAAAACTTCATAGGGATACTCTCTGGGACATTAAAATACGAATGAAATGACGGGCTCATCCTGATCAGCTGAATTAGCTAAATTCTCTCCTTTTCATCTTAGGAATAGGAATGACCGTGCGGCCATTAATTTGTGCCTATTTGTAGGCACTCCTCTGCTTTGATTTTTATGCACTCGTATTTCACCCCTGTTTTATAGGCGCATAGATATTGGTTGACCTCAAACTTCAGGCATTGATTCGACTAGATTGCTACATGAAAAGTCTTCATAGAAAATGTGCAAAAACTAATATACCTATTCCTACCACCCTATCTAATTATTCATTTATCACAAGCAGTTGCCATAAATTGTTGTCCAGGTAGATGTCATATCTACGCGTACCACTTTTTTGTAGTTAAGTTATTCGCTTTCCCCTCGTATTTACCCGTTGCGAAGGATGACCAGTTTGACGATAAGGAGTAGGCTTGGGGAAGATTCCGATAGCCTATCATCGTCCCGGTAGTGCAAGGAATCAGTTGGAAAAGTTTCATCCCCATCGGACGAACGGTACGCCCGCGCATAAAGGACACACAAACATAATTTCATTTTTATAGATATAGAAGATAGAAGAAGATTGTTTTGAACCGCGGCTAATAGCCTTGGAACCATCTAATCTAAAATACCAAGGTAATCTAAGTGAAAACAATGATTTGTTACCTGTAAGCAGTAATAGCCTATTACTGGTGTTGGTAAACATTTGCAATATGGTTTAGTTTATTCAGGGGTGCCCACAGGGGGGGGGGGGGGGGGTCACGACGCAAACTGCGTCGTTAAAATTTTTGGGGGGGGGGGGGGGGGGGGGGGGTTAGAAAAATGAGTATTTTTTAAATTTTTTTATGAACAAGTAATAAGATTTATACTAACAATTTGCATTTACATTTGTAAAACAAGAAATACAACATTCTTTATCACATCAGTGTATCATTTACATTACCTATTTAATAAATATTTTAGTTGAGGTGGGGAGGGGGGAGATTTTGGGTGGGTGGGGGGGGGGGAGATTTTGGGTGGGGGGGGGGGGGGGGGGCTCGAGTCGTTGCGCTTGGGGGGGGGGGGGGCACCCCTGGTTTATTGACCGCTAGGTGATAATTATGACAGTTTTTTGGGGTTCTGACTGACCGACTCTCAAGAACCCCAAAAAACTGTGGTAAAAATTTGGGCATGAATAAATTATGTATGTAAATATCGTACCTTATAACATTAAAACGGCCATTACCCCTTTCAGGATCACTGCAAAATGAAAACTAAGACACCGTTGGAAGGAGTGGTCAATTTGCTATTAATTTCACTCGACGGTAGCCCTACACCGGCCCGTGGTTCCCTCCTCCGCCGCGCAGCGGCACTAGTCTCCCCTTTTATCTCCCTCATACTGAATGGTGAAGTACTGTGATTGTCACCTTAAGCTACAGAAGAGTCGTAGCTCATAGGTTACGATATCGGTCTAGTAAGACGAAGGTTGTAGGTTCAAACTCTGATGATTGGTCAAAATTTTTTTACTCGTACATCTCCCGAAATATACTTTTAAAACGTCATTCTGACCTGCATGTCGAACTAATTTGAATTTTCACTAAGGGATTGACTACTTGATGCTATGTATTTTTGAGATGCGAGCTCGCGAGCATCCAGATCACCAAACTGAACACATCATTCTGATCTACCCCTACTAATCTGCCCTACTAAACTACATCCCCAACTAATCTGCATTTTTACTAAGGGATTGACTACTTGATGTTATGTCTTTTTGAGATGCGAGCTTGCGAGCATCCAGATCACCAAACTATACACATTATTCTGATCTAAATGCCCAACTAATCTGCATTTTTACTAAGGGATTGACTACTTGATGTCATGTCTTTTTGAGATGCGAGCTTGCGAGCATCCAGACCAACAAATTATACACATTATTCTGATCTACATGCCCAACTAATCTGCATTTTTACTAAGGGACACATTTTTGACTGGTACACAATCTCCTCACCAATAAATCTATTGTTTCTTGGCATTCGGATAAATCCGTAGATTTACCGGTCGGAGCGATCATTCAAGCCCAGTCAGTCTGATAAAAGGGCCCTTAGCGCCGCTGGGCGGTGGAGGAGGGAACCACGGGCCGGTGTAGGGCTACCGTCGAGTTTAATTTCTCTGATACCAAACTAATATTTTTTGAGCCAACAAGATTCGTAAACAAGGAGGCTAAAAGGAAAATTTTGACAATTTTTGAGGATTTTACTTTTCTTGTCCGTTTTTTTGCTCCTAATACGCGCTACCCATGGCAGTGAGGGGCATAATACGAATCGAATACGAATACGATTGTAATCGCGATAATTATTCGTTGGTTCTGAGTCAACTGCGATTATATTCGTATTCCTGTAATCGTATTCGATTCGTATTATGCCCAACACTGACTCATGGTGAGTAGCTCGGGATCTCAGCTTTCCACCGGTATTGTCAATTTTTTTTTTACTTAGGTACTTTTGTTTTGCCAAACAAGGAAGAAAATGATGTTTTATTGTTGAAAAAACTTTTTTTTTAATTTATCATTATTATTATTTTTATTTATTTATTTATTATTTTTTCCCCCCAATGAAATCGAGGGTTTTCTTGAAAAATTACCCACTATGAAAATAAGAGTTTGGGCTACACAGTTTTTCCCTATGAATCAAATGGTAAAACTTCCATATTTCACCAAGAGCAGCGCGTATCAGGAGCAGAAAAACGGACGGAAAAAAGTAAAATTCTGAAAACTTTTCAAAACTTGGCTTTTAGTTTTTTCTACATATCAAGTTGGCTCAAAAAATATCATTTTGGCATCAGGGCGCTTTTTCCAATGGTGTCCATGGTTTTGATTTTGCAGTGATGCTAGGGGGTGTTATGACCATTTCAATGTAATAAGGTACCAAACACGACAAACATCTTGAAAAATAAATTACTCTAATAAAAAGCACTTAAATAAAATCTCTAAGAGAAACTTTCGATCAGAAATGAGCTCTGGAATCGACCCCCGAAGTTTTTACCTCTAGGTTTGGGACATCTTGTAGAATGATCAAATCATCATCTTCAAACTATTCTCCAAATGTGAGCGAGATCGGACTACTTGGGTGTGAGAAAATTATGCTTGATGGAATTTAAGTTAGCGCATGCGCAGAGAGAAGTAGGAAACTCAGAGGGGACTATATACCTTAAACCTCGAATTCCCTGAGAAATTAATCAAAATTGGATGAAAACTGTGGAAATTAAGCTTGTTACAAGGATTTACGGATTCACTGAGGCACACTCAGACACGGAACGAAAGTTGTTCAGAATGGTCTAAAATGTAAAATGTTGATGGAAATTTTGATTTTGGAGGCAAAAGTGTTTCATCTCCACACAAAAACTTGTTGGTTGAAGTGTAAAATTCGGTTACAACGTGTATTATATAATATACTTGGAAACAATAAACGAAAAACTTGTTGGTTGAAGCGTTAAATTCGGTTGCAACGTGGGTGGAGAGATCTGCAAGTGTTACCATTCGATTCAGTGTGAAAATACGAACAAGGCGACCCTAAACTAATTTTTACAAACGGTTATTTTCAAGAAAACCTTTGATTTCTTACAAAAAAAAAAAAAAAAAAAAAAAAAAATAAATAAAAACACACAATTTGAATATAACCGAACTTCAAACAAAAAAATTTTCTTCAAATTATTTAAATTGACTATACAGTTGGGAAGGTGGAATCCTGAGGAAGTTTTTCCGAGTATCTGTTTGAGATTTTAGCTAGAAAAAACCTGATCCACATGTAACTTGAGAAATTAGGTGGTTTTGAATTTTTACCATTTTCTCAAGCTTAAACTGAATTGCTGTCTGACCCTTAATTTGGATTTTAGAGTGTAGAATAGAGGTAGTTATGATTATTTGTATGACAAAGTCAAAAACACGAAACAAGTCTTAGACGTGAAATTAGGTACCCGAAAACAAAGCATCGAAACAAAAATCTGCAGATGGCACATTTTGTTGGAAATTAGTTAGAATTAATTAGTAGAATTGAACCTTGAACTTCGTCACCCCTGTTTTTTAACACCCTGTAACATATAGCTTTTGATAGACCCAGCTGAACTCAAATTTGGAGAAAAAAAGTTGATACCATTGGTTTGACATCTCTAAGGGAAGGAATACGTAGGAGGGCATTTCTCTGTTGAGACTTGAACATGTTCAAAAATAGTACACTTATCGGAATTAGGTACTAGCTACGTCTTTAAAAGCATTTGCCCTGTTTTCTAAGAAGAAACTGACCATATGGAGCTAATATTGTTGTTTGGTGTTATTGAGGCTCCAGAACGTGGACAGAGGAGAGGCCAGCTAACGTAGTGCAGTAGAAGTCAGCAGCACGCATCCAAAATCTAAAATAACAATAGATCCTTCTAATAGACTAAAGGAATCTAAGTAAAAATCGCTTGTTTCTTAAAATTTCCAAACAATTTTCCACTAAATTGTTTGATATCAAAATGTTGAAAGTTAGGTGTAGCAGGACCTAAAGCTGAACATTGTTCATAGGGAATATCGCCAGCGCATGTAGTTTCAATATCATTGTTCGACCATCAGTTGATCAGTGAATACCCAAGAACCCATGATGGATAACCAAGACTCGTCCACTTTCCTGAACTAGGTAGTTACCTATTCTGGTTATGGCTCTCAGTAGCTTCATATTGAATATGAAGTTATCGATACGTTAGTACCTACACTAAGAAAAATCCTGAAATCAATTAATTGATTCAGAATGCTCCAAAACAAAGAACATTTTTGGGAATTTAGAAAGTTTAAAACCTTGGAGTCATTGCTTTTTTTTCTTTAAGTAAATAAGTAGGTATTTAGGTACTTGTCTTCCAAATGACTGCAACAATATTGAGTACAAATACTATCAATGCAGGCGTGCAGGTATACGAAGATAACCGTAAACACATCCCCATTGGACTTTTATTTATTTTGTAAAAATTAAGTAGGTGACTAGATGAATTCCAAAATTTTGACAAAATACAGTGTAAATATGTATACTAACTGAACTGAAAAAAGTTCCAGTCATGCAGCATGATCGTATGAGCGAATTTTCGTAAATTATCGTACAATATTATGTTACATTGTTTTGAATATTAAAGACTTTGAGGGAAAATAAATTATTAACCACCAATTTTATGGCAAAAACTCGTTCTAAATAATATTTAGCGATTCAAAAAGAGATTTTGGATTTTCAACTTTTTTTGCAGTTTTTATCGAGTTTTTAGCACATTTTAATGAAATTCAAGTTCATTTTTCAGCATTTTCGTACATACATTTTTTAATGTTCTGTTTCATAGTTGATAACCTTTACTTGAGCAATATTCTGCTAAGAATATAAATTTAACGATTTTCAGCCGTTTTTTCCTATTTTTAGTGATTTTTTCAGCACTTTTTTGAAATTTGACCAATTTGATGTTTTTCATTTGAAAAGCTTGATTTTTTGGCGCAAGAACGGAATTTTTATCTCAATCCCAAGGAAAGTTATCGTCAGGAAGGACACATTTGTATATGTATATATATATATATATATATATATATATATATGTATACGTTAAACTCTAGTCTAGGATTCGTTTCAGAATGTCTCAACACGGATTTCAATGAAGAAAATTTTCAAAAATTTTGATTTTGAAATTTTTGGAGCCATTGCAACTGCTTCATTTTTTACGAAAATTTGCTAAAACGGTATTAAAACATAAATCCCTCGTTAATGACTGATGAGTAGCTATGTCCATTGCTTCAATTACAATGCAAAAATGATCTTTTTGGGAATCTTGACATAGAAGAGTGGTGTGGTACAAGCATGGGCTAAATTAAAAAATCGGCATATCCACTTCCAATAAAAAGTCAACCTTCTAAACACTAATCTTGTAGAGATAGAAGCTTTAATAATTGTATTTTTTCTTATTATTATTTCTTAATTGTACTTATTGTTTCAGTTGAAAAAATATGAATAACTATCTGATTTACTATAAAGAGCAAATCTCTTTGTGCTTTTAATAATATCCGGAAGATTTATCCAGGTAATTTACACATTATTTAAGTTTCGAATAATGACAATAATTGCCGTCTCACTACAAAGGATATGTTATCGAATTCTCGTATAACATGAACATGGTCATTTTACAGAGGTGTTATGTGTATTAAATAGGTAATTTTAGGCAATATATATCAACTGTAGGTAGCAGGTTTCATTTATAAGTCATACTACACATTTTCTTCTTTTAATTTCCCTGTTTTTGAGTTGAGAAAACTTTTGGTTCAGTTGAGAATTTTATGATACTTCCCCCCTCACTATTTTTGTCTAGCGACGCCCCTGCCCTCGTCACATTCTGGGAGCCCTCAGAATGTCGGTCACACTTTTCCCTGTTTTTGACAATGGACACCTTCAGCATTCGCGTAAATTAAATAGGACCAACAGTTATGGAAACAAGTGTGAAGCCTCGCATTACAATTTCCGTAGCAAATTAGTTGAATCGATACCTGAAGTTTGGCAGATTAAACTCAGCGCATGATTGTGCAAACCTCCGGTCGATCTTTCCAATTCGGGTCACTCGGTGGTATCTCAAATTCGTCGCTCCGAGTGGGACAAGGAGGAATGAATTCGGTGATTTCCACAAAAGTTTCAGTCGTCGATGCGGTGCATGAATCGGTTATAGTTGAACATCCGCGACTGCCTACCGGATCACCCATGGGCTCCAATTGGCATTTCGTAAAACTTCGCGAACTTCACGTATCCAAGTACCTAATTATTATTCGATGAGGTCGTTTTTGTGAATGTAGTTGCAGGTTCGAGAAGTGGTAGGTAATCTGAAACCCAGCCAAGTAAATACAAATTAATTAGGTTCATCATTTTAATAATAACAATAAATGCACATAATATAGTTTTTATACTTACCTTACATTTTTAAAACCAGCTACCCTCGCTAGCACACATAATGCGCATTAACTCGCATACACAGAAAGATAATGTCATTATCTATACCTGCTTTAAGTTTAAGTGAGTCCCATAATATTAACCTGAAAACTACCTATTTGCGAAACTATATCATTAACTTTCTGCATAGAAAGTTCCTCCTACAATAATGAACCTTTGTGTAATAATTTGCTGCGATCAGGTTTATTTTATTTTAATTATTTATTCTTCAATAATGAACGTTTGTAATTGACGGAGACGAATTTTTTTTAACCCCCATCAAAATTTGTTGGTTTACGTTTCAAGATACGTAGATTATAAAAATCGAAAAAAGTGTGCCAAGTTGGGTGGGCAGTATAGCTTCCCGACATGTTGTAACATAGACGCATAGAATTAGTTGAAGAACAAAGTACGAGTCGAAATGGTTGAATGAAAAATATAACAGTGTCTGATACATGTGTGTACATGCTATAATGCAAATTACGGCTCTAATTCAAGTTTGCTTGTGCGGAAATTGTCTAAAGGTTAACCCACACAATAATTGAGAATTTCATTAAAATCGATTCATTATTCTAGGAGTGTCATCCAATATCCTATTATTCAAGCAACTGCGATAAAATACAAAAGGCATCATCCTGGACCCAAGAACCTCTCGGGTTTGAACGAAAAAGGAACAATAGTGATAAGAAATCGACGTTATAAGAAATTCACGTTTACACATGCGCAAAGACTACTATTATTTCAACGGCAATGGCATTTATAGAGGACCGTCTTGAAGCTAAACCGCACAATCCCTGAAAATTTCATAAAAATCGGTCCATTAGTCTCGGAGTTTTGCCAGTGTCAATCAGTATCAGTTTCGCGCATGCGCAATGGTTATTACTCCACCAATTACCACAGACAGGAAGACACGGAACCAAAATTGATCAGCAAGCTCTGAAACGCAAAAAGCAGGTCGATATTTTGATTCTGGAGGACAAAAATTTTTTCGACTTCTTTCACGAAAACAAAGTTTCCCTACGTTCGGTCGTGAGGAAGCAATAATAAAATCGTGAAAAAGTTATAATAAATTAATAAAAACCGTCCGTACGGCATCTAAACCCGTTTAGGGAGCATTAGTAAAATTACAGATGGGTTGTTCTATTCGGTCAAAAACTATGGTAAACTTCGTTTCGGGTATGATTATACTAGAATAGTGAATATGATTTTTCCACCAGGGGAAATCAGGTGTGACTCCCTCGAGAAGACAAAAAAATTATTTCATAATAGAACTTTTAGTAAACCTAAGAGCTTGGCATTCATCCAAACAACTTTGACATTCGGATAGGCTGGAGGACGGAGACTCGTCATTAGAGTAGGAGTATGTATTGTGTCATGAACATAATATTTTTCTCAGAAAAGTACTTGTTACGCCACTAAGTACACAGGTTTTGCTAATAAAACCAAATGTTTCCAATAAATATATTGAATTTTAGCGAAGTACCCTGGGACAAACAAAATATCTCCCAGTGACAGTAAATTTTCATCTTAGATTTGCATAATATTTAAAAAAAAAACTTAAAATATGTAATGAAAAGAACCAGAACTTTTTTTTATCAAACGCTACATACACATATCAAAAAGCGTTAAACTCAATGAATTTTCATACGGATTTCCATGAACGAAATTTAGGATTCATTGCAATAGCTTTATTTTCTTTGAAAATTGGCGAAAACATTCCGACCTTGGTAGACTAGGAAGAAATTGAAGAGTGAAATATGCACAAGGTCCCAAGCGACATTTTTTCCAAAAATGCGTTTTCAATGGATTCAGGTCCTATTTGCCATCATACGCTTGCCCATGGAGTTTCAGAGCGACAGTGCCAATATGAAGAAAAATGTATTTCCAACCAAACAGGCCCAAGTGTCAGAGTGGTTGCACCCCTAGAAGTAACCATTTTTCAGTCGTGGTTCTTTCTATCACTATTCTTACCAATAAGGAGACTACTATTAACTATTCTTCCGAGCCTTTTTGAAACTTTGAAGAGTATTCCGTACGCCCTCATGTGGCAACACTACCCTCAAGGCTATGTTTGTTTATGCCACATCACTCTGTTGTTTGACCCCAGTTTGTTCAGTTTTCTCTTATTTTCTGTGCGTCTCCCATCCGTTTTAATAAGAAAAATGAGTGACCCGATGATTCCTGATGATATAGAAAGGAAAAAAGGGTTTTGAGTGGAAACAAGCGAGTGGACAACAAACTCATATGTACCTAACTCTGGCCAACCGTACGTCAACCAAGACAGTCAGTGGAAAGTTGGGACCATGGTCCGCCGGAAAAAATTAAAGACATCGTGGACATGATCCCATACGTACAACCATAAAATCAAGCATTTTTGGAAACATCTTTGCAGAGATGAAGAACAAAAACTAAGGTCATGATTTTGACAAAACTGCATTCTTCCGTTAATTTGTTCATTTTAAATTTTCATAGAAAAATGAAGCTATTGCAGTGGCTCCAAAAATGTCTTAAATCAAAATTTTTGAAAATGTCCTCCATTGAAATCCATTTTGAGACATTCTGAAACAAAATCCTAGAGTTTAACGCTTTTTCATATATATATACAGGGTGATTCCCTCGCAGGTGCAAAAAAAATTTGGGTGAAACTACATCAAAAATGGAGTAAAATGCCGCCAACTGAATATTTTTATCTCAATTCGTTCTCAGGATATGATTTTTTAAAGGTTTTTTTCAGGAAAACCGTGTTTTTTTTTTTCCTTTTAAACTAAAATTTCTCCACTTTACTTCATTTAATTTCAACTTTTGACCACATTTTCGGAATCAACATTAAATTTACTATAAGAATAGTGTACTTGGGTTCTTAAAAAGTACCATCCAAAGGCCCTCACATCAGCTCAAACATTGACGATTTTGAAAAAAGAATATTTCTGAAAATCTTTAAAACTTTACTACTCTTTTAAAAGGAATCCTGGAAACTGGCAAATCTCATCAAAACTGCTTCGTCTAATACTCTTTCCAACGGTATAATCAAGTTTACTTTTATTTTGTTATTCAGTGGAGAAAATTATGTTTTAATGTTAAAAAATGTGGGTTTTTCAACGAAATTGTTGGTTTTCTCGAAAGATGACCCTCCATGAACCTACGAGTATGGGGTCGGTTTCTATGTATTTTTCACGCTGTATCGAATGGTAACATTTGTAGATCTCTCCAACCCCGTTATAACCGAGTTTTACAATTAAATCGCAAATGTTTGGTTTGTATGTTACGATTAAATGTATGTGTGTTATGGGGTAAAACTAGTTAATTAAAGTGTAAAACTCGATTATAACGTAGTTGAGAGATATGCAAGAGTTTCCATTCGATCCAGCGAGAAAAAATACGTAAAAACCGACCCCATACTTGTTGGTTCATGGAGGGTCATCTTTCGAGAAAACCAACAATTTCATTGAAAAACCCACATTTTTTAACATTAAAACATTATTTTCTCCCCTAAATAACAAAATAAAAGTAAAATTGATAATACCGTTGGAAAGCATATTAGATGAAGCAGTTTTCATAAGAGTGGCCAGTTTCCAGGATTCTTTTTAAAAAAGTAGTAAAGTTTTAAAGATTTTCAGAAATATTATTTTTTCAAAATCGTCAATGTTTGAGCTGATGTAAGGGTCTTTGGATGGTACATTTTAAGAACCCAAATACACTATTCTTATAGGAAATTTAATGCTGATACCGAAAATGAGGTTAAAAGTTAAAATTAAATGAGGCAAAGTGGAGAAATCTGAGTTTAAAATTAAAAAAAAAACACGGTATTCCTGGAAAAACCTTTAAAAAATCATATCTCGAGTACGAATTGAGATAAAAATATGCGGTTGGCGGCATTTTACTCCATTTTTGATATAGTTTCACCCAAATTTTTTTTGCATCTGCGAGGGAATCACCCAGTATATATATATATATATATATATATATATATATATATATATATATATATATATATATATATATATATATATATCTCTAAAAACGCTCTGAAACGCAAAGAAAATGCATCCCCTCCCACAAGTGCCGCTGTACCAACGGGTTTAGTTCCCCCCTTTTCTACGAAAAGTTGGGTAAAATGGTAGTAATGGCGCATAATCGAAGTACCTTGTAGCGACCGACAATAAATTTGGCCTTTGGGAATTCGTCGATGGATTCTCGTGATTACAGGTCTTAAAATATTCAACTGAACCAAGTTTACAAACTTGCTCTCTCGTAGTAGGTATTTCGTGCTAATACGACCTTTCTTCACCAATAGAACACAGCTAGTATGTCATTATAATCCTCATTAAACAAATTGTAACTATGAAGTATGTAAAAAGTCTTAAGTCACAACCTCTTCCTCTCAGTTCTCCAAAATATTTTATTAACAAAACATCATGTTGTTTGTTTACGGTTCAATTGCAAAAGCAGGATTAAATCATACCCATAAATGCGTGATACTACTTATAAACAAACTTGGAATTATATGAAATTGTATTGGTACTTAATTCAATTCAATTGAATGTATGGGAAATGGAAATGACTGTTAGTGATATTGGTCAGGGGAATTGGTAACTTCAATTAGGTATTTACCTATTGATTTACTTCTTAGTAAGAACTTAATCATTTTTATTTACCAGTTCAAGGGTTTGGCAGGAATTTTCTATTTTTGGTTCTTCGAGTATTGAGGTTTGATGAGAATTATTATCCCATTTGTATGGCATCTTGAGGGGGAATTGAATTTTTTTTCTTGGTTGACTACAAAGGTTCATTGTTGGATATGATAAGCCCATTGGCGGTTCAAGACAGACGGTTCTTACCTTGAAAGTAGCAGAGAAACTAATGATCAACTGAGCAAGTTGGGCAGTGCGTTCCCCCTCTCACAGCCTATTGATGGTTCGATCGTCAAAACCGGCGTAACGTCATTGGTATTCAATTCTTTCGGAGTTAAGACTGTTCAACGCGACATCTTAAAAACTAACAAATTATTTGTTAAGAATTCGCAATTAGGGGTTAAGGGCTCTGTTGCACAATAGATTAAGTATTATAAGTAAACCACGTCCAGCCGGAGGGCAAGCCCTCCGGACCCCCCATTAAGTTGCTCGCTTTGCTTGCAAGGTGTGGCTGTGTACGTGCGATGGTCTTTTACCCCCCATTCAGGTGTATTACAAATTGAAAAATGTAGGGGATGTTGCACGCTTCGCTCGCACACGGTAGATCCCTAACCTAACGGGTAGGTTCCTAGATTAGGTTATCCCCTAGGGATACCCGTTAGGTATCCCTAGAAACCTAACGGGTAGGTTTAACGCGTGTAGGGGATGTTCTTATTTATGACAGCTGGAATTGAAACCCCCTAGTCGTGGACTTTCGTTTGAGCCCACACACGGATTTCCCAGTTTTCTACCCCCACCCCTCACAACTACCCCCCATTAAGTTGCTCGCTTCGCTTGCAAGGTGTGGCTGTAAACATGCGATGGTCTTTTACCCCCCCCCCCCCCCCCCCCCCCCCCCCCCCCCCCCCCCCCATTCAGATGTATTACAATTGAAACATGTAGGGGATGTAGCTCGCTTCGCTCGCAAACGGTAGATCCCTAACCTAACGGGTAAGTCCCTAGATTAGGTTATCCCCTAGGGATACCCGTTAGGTATCCCTAGAAACCTAACGGGTAGGTTTAACGTGTGTAGGGGATGTTCTTATTTATGGTAGCTGGAATTGAAACCCCCTAGTCGTGGACTTTCGTTTGAGCCCACACACGGATTTCCCAGTTTGCTACCCCCACCCCTCACAACTACCCCTTACTAAGCAGAGGTTGCGCAATTTTGATGTGGCCTATATTTTGCGCCTGAAGTGGCAAGTCATATTAAAAAAAGAATCGCGCAAATCGGTCAATCCGTTCAAAAGTTATTGCGGTACCCACATACAGACACTTTACTTTTTAATATAAAGATTTTACTAGTCTACAAGTTATAATATTACAAGTTCACCTACTAATATAATCTGTTGAGCAACGGTTCACAAATCAGTAATATTGTTAGACGAATTTGACAAGTCTTGGTGCCGAAAATACTGTAGAAAGAAGGTGTGGTTTCTAAAGCGTTAGGTTATTCAAATACGGGGCTCATCCTTAGTTTGCTCAGACATGGAAATTTTTCTTTTATAATGGGAAGTGTGCATTTAATATAAGTCTGGTACTTTTATGTCTGATATTGTAATTTTTCTCATCATCATTAGAATCATTATGAAGGGATATTAGGCTAATTTTTAGTCGGTAGGCTGAATCTTAAAGTTACACATCATTTGGAAATATTCGACCCTCCAATGGCTTATATCATACAGGCTTATATATATTATCATAACAAGCGGTTGCAATCATGTTCACAATATCAATTATTGAGAATGATCACCTGTTTGTAAAGAATTATTCATATAACCACGCTCATAACTCAGCTTGTTGGCCACGCACTTTGCAGTAGTTAACATAATATGGTTGGCTACATCGAGAGCTTTCGAACGAATGGTCAAAAAATTTTGTGGGATGAAAAACGACGAAGTAGGTTCCATTTCCCTAGCAACGACTCGGTTGTAAGCGGAAATCATCAGAAAACCAACTGTAACGCTTTTTTCGTTCATGTGCCAAAGTAGACATAAAATGTCAAAAACTGGCAGTGGGAGCCACGAACAAACATTAATTTAATGAATTGTTTCCATGACACTAAACGAAAGCATCTTCATGACGGTTAAGGGTGTCTATGTTGATCACTGAACCGTTCACTGAAGAGCTTGTATTACCCTAGGAAACCCAGCAATACGATAAAAATTTGCTACCACTTCTTCAGTATTTTGTGAAAGAAAACGGTCGGACACACTGTTACCACAAGTTTTTTAATTACACAGCTTACTGTGCATATAATTGCCAATGATGTGGTACCGTCCTTCACCCCACAACCAGTGCAATGCAATCCACACCTACTCTTTCACACTAGAGCACTACGATGTGCGAGGAGAGAACCCAATTCTTCCACAATCCACTCCACTTTGACAGGAGACATTCTGAGCCTCTTTATACTCAAAATAGCTTGAATAAGTTTATTCTGGGAATGCAAGACTTTCAGTAACGGGTATGATTTGTGTGAAAAGTATTTTCTTCCTAAGCCTCCGAACCGAACACCATTTCTTCCAACATTTTGCTGGCTATTCCTCTTATTTTATATTCATTTATCCTAGCGCTTCCGCCATCCGGCATCGCCAGGGATAATATTGGGTTTAATATTTAGTTATATTTATATTATTATATAAACAAAGTCTTTGCTCATTGGTTTAGCTAGGTATTATTAGACGTAGACTAGATTTGGTAGGTACATTTTTCTTCATTAATAGTTGCTCCAGTTATTTTTCGCTTGCTGCTTATATTCATATGTTTATCATTAGTTTGCCTCGTGTATATCATCTGTTAGGGTGCTTTATTCTTTGTATGGGGTACCTAATAGGTAAGGTTGTAATGATTCCCTGTTGAGGGTATATACACGGAGTTTTATGTATCTCAAAATATTGTCCTAGTTTAAAGGTGTTTAATAGTGTTGTATCACATTTGTTTTTGAACATAAAATTAAAGATAATAGTTAAAATGAGATATCAGTAAAGCGTGGTAAGACGTAGCGACCCGCAATGCTTGTTCAATTTTTTTTATATCAGCAACTTAATCAAGGTAGCGTAGTGATCTACTCAGAAACGTTATGCAATATTGGGCTCTAACTGTTGTGTGATAATTTTCAGCTGTATTGTACTCATCAATATTAGCATGGGAAAATGACGGTAGGGTAATTTGTTTGCAACACGAAGACCAGACATAAGTATACAGTTCTGGATCCCATTACCACTACGAATTGCTTTATCGGCTGCATTATAGACAGGGTCATAGTTTTAACCGCGGATGATGTAAAATTAAAGAGCATTCCGTGCCACAGTTTACCCTTTTGATTGGGCTTTCTCCATAATTCTTGCGACTACCTTTTGAATCCCATAATATAAGATTGTTCAATACATTTTTCATTCGGTTGTTCAAAACCCGAGGAGCGGGAAATTTTCTATTATTGGGAACAGCCAAATTAAAATTTGAGTTGCTTTTTGGGTTGCATCATCACATCGAAAGAGTAATCACATTTCGTCAGTTTGTGCTTCATCATACCACAGCCATGAAAGGTATCTTATGATGGCTTTACAGCTAGGTTTTTTGTCATTAATATCCGTTGGTAACGAAAGAAAATCAATAATCTTATGCCATACGTTCACTTACCTACTCAGTAAAATTCTTAAAGATGCTTAAATAGGAAGTCCAAATTATAGGTTCGATATTAAATTCATTCATTACAAAGTATACAGGGTCTCTGATCAGCTTCGGAACCTCTGAGGCTAATTTCTTTCCTAATCGTCTCACAGTGCTGAAATTTAGACGGAGCTCCTTTGGGACACCTCAAAAACAATTACGAGGTACCGAGGCGCACTAGTTAGCTGAGGGAGAGAGATTGATTGATTGATTGAATCTTTATTTATTGATCTGTACATAATTAGGACCAGATGGTCCTCTCTTACATTATGACAGAAAAAACAAACAATACTACATTTATACATGGGGTTGTCAGATTCAACTCCTCACGAAGGAAACATGGGTGCAACTATTTGGCACAAATCAGAAAACATAAATAAATAAATCTTTAGCGTATAACTAGGAAAATTAAATCTTAGGTTTCTTCTTGTTTTATCTTAAAAAATCATTATCAATTCTAAGGTACATTATCATAAATTTTGAGCAGTGAGTTCTTCAAACGCTTTTTAAAATTAACAATTGACGTGGATATATCGAATAGAGATGGATTTGAATTAAATAATTGAATACTCTGCACGTGAAAGGATTTACCAAATTTTTCAGTTCTATGAATTGGAATTTGCAACATACTATTGGCTTGACGCGTCTTAAAACTATGTACTTGTGACATAAATCTTGATTTATCCTACATATATTTTGGTTTTTCATATTTTAATATTTTAAAAAGCATTATTCCGATTTGGAAAGTACGCCATTCTTTAATCTTTAACCACTGATTTTGAATATAATATGGTGTGACATGTTCATATCTTGGGAAGTTAAAGAAGAATCTTAGACATGCATTTTGAGCCACTTGCAATCTGTCACACATCTCACCGTTCATATCACAGTATGCAATTGCACAATAGTCCAATATCGGGAATAACAAAGTTTTTTACTAGTCTCTAGAGAGAGAAAGAGAGAGAGAGAATTTATTCAATTACATGTTTTATATAACAATAAAACCCATCTCAGGCTGATTTCTTCCCTTTCGACCTGCTGTTTTTTTTATTTATTAATTTTTCATTTATTTTATTTCATTTTTTTCGACATTTACTATAAACCATCAAATTGTGGGGTCCTGGAGCTGTAAAGCTTTGAACCCTTTTGGGAGGCACGAGTAGCCCAAGTAGTTAAGCAGCACTTTGTCTGCAGTATGGGTAGCCCAAGTTATCATTTACTATATACGGAGTTTATTAATAATTATATACCTACCAATGATCTGCGTAGGAGGGCTATCTAATACAAAAATAATAAACCTTTTTGTTTAATTTGCTGAGTTTTACACAATATGAAGTTACGTTAAAACTTTTCCCGTCCAAGGCGTATTTAAAATATCAATTTATGGAGTTCTATCTACGAATAACAACTGCTCGGATCAACACACCAAAATCGTTTTAGCATCGTTGAATTTGTTATAGAAAGTTCTTCTCACGTTAAACCACCTCATCCACATTAGACGTGAAAATTTGGGCGCATGTCCTGTTTTTCCTTAAAATCAAAGTTGTTTAACTGGACGATCGTCAGAGAAAGCCGAGTTCTCGAAGAAGGAGTAAGTCTATTGAGGACTGTAATATAGTCTAAAATCATCCGTGAACTTGCTGATAATTTCGGGAAAAACAGCTTAAAATCCGTTGAGGCGTTTGACCAGCAACTTGAGGAAAACAAAACAACATTCTTGTTTATTAATAAGAGATTATAAACCAACAATTAGATAGTAATAATATTTTGTCAAGCTAATTACAATGAGCAACTTTTGTGTGCCCAAATGGTTCAGTTTTGGTCTAAGATTAGGATTCTGCGCCCTTGGAACCAACAACTACCGATTTTCAGTCCAAAATGCCAAATGGTTATTGGACGAAAACGGAAATCGGAGATCGTTCACCTTACTGTAATTTAGCTTTAGTTAGATCGGTGTTCTGGCCGCTTTTAACCATCCAATACTTCCTGGATTGTACAATTTTGAGAAGCTGAATAAAAATAAGGCGAATTTTTGAGTAGGAATAATATAAATCATGAGATATTTCTCATCGGTGATTGTAATAAAAGAGAAGAATTTGTAGGTATTTTCATGTAAGTGTCTCTCGATCTGTCACTTTGTCTGCAGTTGATAAAAAGCGTTTCAACAAACAGGAACGACTTGAAAGAATACTTGTTGGTGTTGAGTTCTTTTGTAAATTTCCACTAATGCTGAGTCGGGACGATTCGATCTACGCCTTCTTATCGCAAGATCCAAAACAATATTGTGTATATGTGGGTGGCATGCTAGATTTGGTCCATGGCAACGAGTCAGCAGATGATCTTGCGGGGAGAGCCATCAGTTATAACTCCAATGATAACTGCCTATGCACATTTAGGATCAGATCTCCTACGTGCAACGTAGGTATAGGCAATTCCACATGGCATGAGCAATGGCAGGATAAGGTCACTGGTCTGTGTGGTGTCCTTCAGAACTTGTGTCCGATTGGCAACTTCGTGACCCAACTCCGTAGAAGGGACCGAATAGTGGTCAATCAGTTAGCCACTGGCCATACCCACCTTACTCACGGACGCCTGCTTAGCGCCAAAACTAATTATGTTGTGAGTGAGGGATGTGGAGGTGATCTGTTCATCCACCACTTTCGGGAGGACTGCCCAGTTTTTATGGACCTCCTAGTCCAGTCTGAACCCCCTCAGTGAGTAGACATTTTATCTGGGCCTGAAAAGGTCCAGTTCCGGCTATCGTATCTACCTTAGTGCCGCTGGGCTCCACTACGATACCTGAGCTGTGATATTTAAGTGCGTCTAGTCATAGATTCATTAAATTTGCAGATAGCATATATTATAGTAAATCAGTGATGTTCATTTAGTTATAAGCAAGTACATCATAAATTCTTAGTTGCAGTTTTTTATTTTTGAGGTTTTTTTAATCCGCTGTAGGGGTTAAAGAGTGGTCATCGCTGCATCCCTTGTGGCAGAGTGCGGTGATGCCTTGCTCATAACCTCTTCCCACCGATCTGCCAGCGCAGCCCCTGATGGCAATCCGTTAAGTGATGGAGGGCCAACATGGCTCCTCTCATAATCGTGCCCCTTGCACTGACCCCTTTGACAACTTGTTCTATGCCGCTAATCACCCTTCTGGTTGAGATACGGTTTAAATTATAAAATTAATACAACATTACCTATATCATTATTGTGTAGGAGTAAGTAGATCAATTACTTTTCGATATCTTTTCATTCACTTTAATTACATTTCAGATGCTAAACCGGCTATGGAACCTAAGCGAAACTTATTTACATTATCGCTGCGCCTCATGGCGTTGCAAGGAATGGCGCGACCATCTAATCGGATCCTCAGGATGATATCGTTCGTTTGGAAGTATTGGATGCTCTACACAGCTCTACATTTCGTGATGATTTGTCTACTGGCCGTGTTGATCGGGGACAACCCTTACTATTTGAATCTCGAAACTTGCAGCGGGATGTTTTCCGGGATGTCGATGGTTTACAGGCACTTCGTTTTGGCCTTCAACAGGAAAGAAGTCCTGCGTCTCATAGCCCGTATAAACGCTCTGGTCGAAGAAATAGTCGACCTTTACGGCGAGAAAACCATCATTCCTTGGGAGAATTTATGTTACGGTATTATGCTATTTTCTGCATGCATCGTCACTTTCACTACTATACCCGCATATGCGTACTCGTACTACGTGTTCTACACGACAGGAGAAGTCACGGCTCCATACGAGGTATACATGCCGTTTGAGAGAGACGAACATCACATTCACCATGTGGTGATATTCCAATTTCTATCGTTTATAGATCAAGGTATGACTCTCGTTGTAAGTAACACATTCATTGGGACCATTGTAGTTATCGTATCGGAGATTACGAAAATTATCGCAGCGCGCTACGAGAGGATCAGAAAGAAAACTGTTGATACGCTGAAAGATACGATCAGGTGGCATTCTGAGGTCATCATGTGAGTATTCTGAATTATATATATGTCCTACTGAACTCGTTATTCACTGATTGGAATAGGTAATGGGTTGTTTTGAGAGAATGTGGCCAAGTGTGCTCTGATTTTCGCATAGCTTGACTTTGACAACTAATAACTTACAAAAAAGTTACGTACTCGCTTAGTTGTTTCCTCTTTTTATTGCGTTATTTTGTATTAAAAAGTTCCAGTCATGCAGCATGATCGTATGAGCGAATTTTCATAAATGGTCGTATTACATTTATGTTAAATTCTGTTGAAATTTGAGCACTTTGGGACAAATAAAAATTTTATTATAGATTTTATAGCAAATTAACTTTTTGTCAGTAATATTCCAATGAACAAACGATTTTGTGGATTTTTACAATTTTTTCAAGTGTTCCTATCGATTTTTAGCTTATTTTAATGAAATTTAAGTACATTTTTCATTACAATTTTGTTCTTAAATTTTTAAATGTCGTAGTTCATGTTCGATTAATTTTTTTCGAGTAGTATTCTGCTAAAAAATAGAAATTTGTTAATTTTTAGCATTTTTTTTGCCTTTTTTAGTGATTTTTTAAGCACATTTTTTGAAATTTGACCAGTTTAATGTGCTCAAAAAGTGTTGTCCAACAAACTCATCCTTCCTTTTGAAATGCTTAATTTTGTGGCGAAAGAACGAAGTTTTTATCTCAATTCTATCGAGAGTTATCGTCTGGAATGACATATATATATATATATATATATATATATATATATATATATATATATATATATATATATGTATGTATGTATATATATATATATATGTCATTATATATTTATGTTTATATATATATGTCATTATGTATTTATGTTTATATATATATATATAAATTGCTATGCAATTCTTAGGCCGACCCCCAATAATTTTTTTAAAATGTCCCAAACTTTTTTTAAGATGATTTTCATGTACAACCGTTGCTACCGTCCGTGACGGGAAGCGCGAGTTCGTGGGTTCGAATCCCAGCCAGGCTTGAAAATTTTTTTATATCCAAATTTTTTTATATCAATTTTTTTTGCATTGTGGGTTCGAATCCCAGCCAGGCTTAGACATTTTTTTATATACAAATTTTTTCAGGCTAAGAATTGCATAGCAAATTATCCTCGTTTTCTACGCAGTAGAAAAGAGAAAAGATCCGGCGAGGCGCGAAGCCATATATATATATATATATATATATATATATATATATATATATATATATATATATATATATATACATATAAAAAAGCGTTAAAATCCAGGAATCATTTCAGAATGCCTCAAAACAGATTTCGATGAAGAAAACTTTTGAAAATTTTTATTTTAAAATTTTTGGAGCCATTTCAATAGCTTTATTTTCTAAGAAAATTCGCTAAAAATTGAGGGTTGGGGTAAGGACACAGAGCGTAGTAATAGCCGGCTGCGGGTAAGTGCGCCTCTATCTGTGGCCAAGTGCGCTTGTGCCAATTTGACTAAGTAATGTCCTCAGTCCTAGAAATTTGTATAATTATTGCATATAAAATAAAACTGTCATACAGCATGATCGTATGAGCAAATTTTCGTAATTTATCGTATGATATATTAAATGGTTTGGAAATTCGAACTTTTTGAAACCAAAGAAATGGTTAACACTTAATTTTATGCCCGGATCATAGAAAGTTCACGGACAAACTGGAGCGAATGGAAAGAATAATCTGAAAACGCATTTGGTCAGAATCCGATTCAATTGGTCTGCACAATTGGGATGCACTGACATATCCTTACGGTGGGGTGGGGGTGCATTGATTGCATTCTTTGCTATGAAAAGAATAGAAAAAAGTGTCTACAGGATGCTCTGGGTTCATAACCTGATCGCCCATTCCGCTTTTGGGTGTTACAAGGATTGCCAAGTACTACATGCAAAACCTCATTCTCGGCAATTGCACGAACATCAATTCGAAAGATTCGTTCAGAAAAATCCCCTGAACGTTTGAAACGCATTCCGTAACGAGACCTTCTCGAAAGATCAAGTTTGTCCCCCACCCCGCCGACTACTTGGAATCGTTCCCTACAAGAAGAACTGTGAGTTCTTCAATTCCGTTCAACCTGTTTCGACTTAGATTATCACACATCATTCTGACCAACATGTCCAACTGATCTGTAATTTTACTAAGGGATTGACTACTTGATGTTATGTAATTTTGAGATGCGAGCTTGCAAGCATCCAGACCACCAACCTATACACAGCATTCTGATCTATTTGTGCGAATTCATGTGCATTCCATTTGTGAGAATTCATTCAAGAGCTCATAGTTCTTCTTGTAGGGAACGGTTCCAAGTAGTTGCCGGGGTGGGGGACAAACTTGATCGTTCGAGAAGGTCTCGTCATTCCGTATCTTAACAGTAGTAACATGAAACCATATGGGCCTGGATAGTTCAAGAAGGCGAATTTGGAAGTTTAGTCAGAAGCACGTTAGCACTAGTCGGAACAGAAGAAGACAGTGAAATTTCACTCATCTCGAGTCAACGTGGTCCAGCAATGTTGATGAAAATAGGTCAGCGAACAATGTCATTTGTGGTCCTTCAAGTACAATTTGATGTTTTTAGCGAATTTTCGTTAAAAATGAAGCTATTACAATGGCTCGGAAAATTTTAAAATACAAATTTTTGAAAAATGTCTGAATTGAAATCCGTTTTGAGGCATTTTGAAACGTTTCCTGGAGTTTGCGCTTTTTCATATATATATATATATATATATATATATATATATATATATATATATATATGTATATATATATGTATATATATATATATATATATATATATCTGTATATATGTATGTATATATATATATATATATATGTATGTATATATATATATATGTATATACAGGGTGCGGCAGAGAGGACGGACGGTTTTAAAAAAACCATAAAATAGTTAATTTTTACTCAAAAACAAATTTATTGGTGCAATCAGGTTCGCAAGGAAATAGCATTTGAGACAGTCAAGTGTGAAAAATCACATCAGGCATGTGGTGGCCGAAATTGTTGATGCAGTGCGTTCTTGGAAGTTTGCGTAGACTCTCTCCAACATAGCGCTACGTCAAAATGATCACAAACTTCTTTTTACCTGAATTACGAAGGTGACGTGTTCCAACTTGATGTGTGTGGTTCCAGCAGGATGGGGGCCCACACAGCCAGAGCATCAATGGATGTTATTCGCCCTCTCTTCCCTGGTCCCCTTATTTCCAGGTTTGGCGATGTTCATTGGCCTCCTCGGTCCCCAGATACGGACACCTCAAGCCTAGAGTATACAGAACAAGCCCCGAAATCTGGACGAATTGAAGGACGCCATTCGCGTGGAAGTCGCCCAAGTTGAGAGAGCTATGTTGGAGAGAACGCCCAAGAACGCCTCCAGCACCGCATCAAAATTTCGGCCACCACATGCCTGATGTGATTTTTCACACTTGACTGTCTCAAATGCTATTTCTTTGCGAACCTGATTGCATCAATAAATTTGTTTTTGAGTAAAAATTAACTATTTTATGATTTTTTTAAAACCGTCCGTCCTCACTGCCGCACCCTGTATATATATATATATATATATATATATATATATATATATATATTTATTTATATATATATATATATATATATATATATATATATATATATATATATATATATATATATATATATATATATACTCGGCCCTTCGGGCCTCGCAAGGGGCTCCGCCCCTTGACCCCGCCAGGGGGGCTTCGCCCCCCTGGACCCCCCTAATCTATACTCGGCGCTTCGCGCCTCGCCGGATCTTTTCTCTTTTCTACTGTGTAGAAAACGAGGATAATTTGCTATGCGATTCGTCTCACGAGAAAAAAAAAAAAAAAAAAATTCAGGCCTGGCCGGGATTCGAACCCACAACCTTCGTCTCAAAAAAAAAAAAAAAAAAAAATTTCAGGCCTGGCCGGGATTCGAACCCACAACCTTCGTCTCACGAGAAAAAAAAATTTTTTTCAGGCCTGGCCGGGATTCGAACCCACGACCTCTCGCTTCCCATCTCGGGACAAAAAACGTTACACAAAAAAAGTGGACATTTTAAAAAAATTATTGGGGGTCGGCCTAAGAATTGCATAGCAATTAATATATATATATATATATATATATATATATATATATGTATGTATGTATGTATGTAAGCCGGTTCTTAGCGGGAAAAGGGAGTGACTCGAAAGGGAGGAATGTTACCAAATAGTCGCTATACCTTGGTAAAATGTGACTACTGACTGAAGAGAAGTGCGAACCTTCAAGCCTCGGATGAAAGCCCTAAGCACGATACGTGATGTGGAGTTACAACTATAAACTTTTCTGATGTCGTTCAGAACGACTCCACAACGAACAATAGGGAAAACACCTGCAGAGATGATTTTTGGAATGTGGATCAAAACAAGATTAGAGCTGTTGAAACCTTGTACGTCTACCAATATTGATATGTCAGTAATAAAACAGAAAATATATCATGACAGGAGGACTAGATTCAACGATTTTGGGGAAAACCAAGACGTGTGGTTGCTTCACACAGGTGAAAAAGGCTATGATGAAGGGGAGGTGGTGAAAAGAACAGGACTCTATTCGTACTTGGTGGACGTCGATGGGGTTATAAGAAGGAAACATGCGGAGCAGCTGCGTCCCGGATTTTCTGGAGACCAAACTTGATACGTCTAATTCTGAGAGGAAGGGGAGAGGATGTAGTGACCTACAATTATTATAAACTGCGGTGTTAGTAACTATGTGTCACGTTGATATGAAAACAATGTAAAACAAATCAAATTTTTAAGGCGGGTCCAGATGAGTGTAACGTGTAATGTAAGATTACCTGTAATTTCGCGCCAACAGTGTGGACGGCCCGCGAACTCAAAGCGAATGTGTACGCCAATCCATTTCAAAGAGTTGTTTCCACTCAGTTGCGACGAACATGCCGAACAGGAAGGTCGTGATAGCTGGTGCTGCTTTTATTTATATGTGTTTACTAACTGAAGACCGGAAACGTTTGGAGCGTCGATGGTGGAAAACTAAATTGTATAAAAGAAGATCTTCTTTACTCGTGGAACTAAAATCTCAGGAAATAAGTGGCCAATATAAAAACTTTATCCGGATGTCGCCTACAGATTTTGAATATTTGCTAACAATCATTGCGCCTAAAAGATCAAGACAAGATACTATAATGAGATCTGCAATCTCGCCGCAAGATAGACACCAGACAATAGACAAGATAGACTGAGCAATATCACTCCAAGCATCGTTTTTCAGATGTTTTTTAAAGTAATCCGGATTTTTGGGATCCCAAATAATAGGCTTTTCTTGATACAGACAGATAAGTTCAAGCGATTGTTCGTCACTCCACATCATAAACGTACACACGACACAACCGTCACGAACGACGTCCAAACGACCACTACGAGCGCCTTTGTGTTTGCGGGAAAAACCGACTCATCCCGGATCAGCCCGAGCACCAGTGAGAGCGTTACATGTAATGCTCGTAGTGCCGCCCACACGCAGAATTCGCGTTACATTACATGGTGGATTACATTACACGTTACACTCGTCTGGACCCTCCTTTACACGTGACGTTCGCGAACAATCGAGTTGAGACAAGAGACTCTAGACCCTGACTTACTCTTTAGTTTGACTACCCACTGCGTGGCATCCCCAGCGCTCCAGTCGCCATGAGATTTTACACAGATCAGTTTTCTGCTTAGATTAGTGGTCTGGATGCTCGCTACGCTCGCATCTCAAAAATACATGACATCAAGTAGTCAATCCTTTAGTAAGAATTTAGGTTAGTTGGCCAGGGTCTAGAGTCTCGTGTCTCAAATTGATTGTTCGCGAAAGTCTCGTAACTTTTACTTTTTGGTGTTGGAACTCGAAGTATTTCGTTCTTAACTCGAATAATTAGTAAAAATAGAAAACACCGATCGTATACACATATTCTTAATGTTTTTATTTTGGTCACTTCAGGATTGTCGAAGACACCAATGCTCTTCTTGGATCGGTAATAATGATGGACTGTTTACTGTCAATAGTACACATTTCGGTCTCCGGGTATCTACTTGTAAAGGTAGGTACGAGCGTAATATTTCGAATTTCTCCTAGAAACAAACATTAATCTACTCTAAAAACATATTCGTATGGATTTTTGTTGTTCTTAATTTATTAACTAAATTATTTTCTTTTTACAAATTTATTAACTTAGCAGATGCTAGCAACCCCTCACTCAACAGATGCCCAATTCTTTTGCTTCCTCGCTACCGAAGGTAGAAAAAGTTCCGGTCATGTACTCGTAGGATGATGATTTATCGTTAATCATTGTACTATTTTACATTGTTTTAACCAACCAACGTACGCGTAGCTTTTGTCTGCAGTTGTGATTTCTCCTTATAAGAATAAATTCGTTCGAACTGGCATTGCTCATAATATTTTACTCTACTGTGTGAAATGGCACTGAGGATAAATTATAGGTAAGTAATTGTTTTACCTAGGTACATGCCTAATGTTTTGTGGTAATTATAAGTTGTTTAGGTACTCCTCCAGGAATATGGCAAATGTTCGACATACTCGCTCCTCATGATGCGATCCGTGGCGTTTTATCACTTGAAATAATGGTAGATAAACCGCGTTCTAATAGAACAATACAACGAGCTCTAGAATGGAAATGAAATAGGTAAAGAGGAAAATAGTTTACCTATAACAGATGATGATAATGATGACAACATACTACAATATGATGATGAATACCAAGCCCTTACAGAATACCTACAATATTGTGTAGAAACGAAACAAAACTTCCCAATCGATACAATAATTCAAATTAGTAACGTGTTTACCAAATTGTATAACGTTACATTCTTGGTTTAATACCAAGCACAACTTATTGTTCTTAATTTAATTTTCATCAAATTTACTTCTGACAACAATTGGAAAATGAATTTTCTAATTAAACGTACCTACCTACGCTTGAAAATATTGGATGATCATCTACTGACAATCTTTTGGTCCCTAAATACCTTGTAAGCTCTCCACTGCTCCCATGTTGAGTAAAATACAACGGGCATTTAAGTGTACTACTTTAATGGCTAATTCCCTATTTGAATAAAGTAACAAACGGTTTTCATTACTCATTCTTAATTCTGCTAAGATTCTTTTTGTATTACCGAAACATCCAACTCTAAGGATGATATCTGTACAAACAGGTTTGTAGTTTGAATCGTTAGATGCGAATTATACAGTTACTAAAAGAAAGGTTTAATGCACGCTCATACTTGGTCTTTGTACTCGTATTTTGGCTACGTGTACGATTGGACAATCCTTTCAGGTTTCTGTTCTATTTTGTTTAGATTTAGGTTTTCCCATAACTCATTAAAATCTAGTATTTTCTATTATTATTATTATTAACTGATCAGCACAGTTATATTTCTCTGCACTATGCTCTTATGCATTCTGCTATTTATAGTTTTTACGAATTACTTATGACGTACCAAGGGGAATCTACCTTCTCTACCCTTAAAAGTACCTATTTCCCACCACCATAATCAGCAATCTATACCTACATGTTTAATAATCCTTTGGCCATACATTATAATTATTGAATAATAGTTTAATAAACTGAGTAGGTAGGTACCAACATACCTGCCTGGATCGCAATTATTGAATTTGATTTTGATTGTCTGGACATTGCCCACTCTCTAGAAGAGGTCTTGTCCCACACACAGTACACTAACCTAAATCTTTTCAATGGCATACTCTTGATGCACGGATTTTACGATACATTCGTGATGTAGTTCAAACCACGAATTTCGGGTAGGTACATCTGAACATTGAAACGTTAAACTTTAAAGCTAAATTCTTTGGCAAAATGGTATCTAAAGGCGTTCTCGAATAATGTTGTACCTAAATCAAGATGTTATCTATTTCAGGTAGGAATTGAGAATGGAACAAACCTGCATAAATACGTTTTCCTGAATTTACTGTGTGTTACCATCCCAAGTTATTTCTGTCTTTGTGGACATGTCATCGCTCTAGGGGTAAGTAGAAGGATGAAACGGAGTGCATATAATTAATTAACTATCACCCTAGTTTACGCAAAAAGTCTCTGCAAACAGCACATTTATCCTGGAAATAGAACCAAATCGTCAGAAAGAGGTTTTCGAGAGGGGAAATCTCGAATTTATTTCAGCCCTTAAATTCTTCCCCATCGTGGTTGATCAAAAATGATGATGAGGTTTTAGGACCAACTAAACTCCATGGGTATATGATTTTTGACCCAAGTTTCATAAACTTTGGTCTAATAGTTTCGAAAAAAAAGCTCTGGACGCGGACGGACGGATATTTTAATTCGATTTTTAGATTCTACGCATCTTGAAACGTAAACTAAAAAATTTTGGGGGAGGGCTTGAGCATGATCATATGAGCGAATTTTCGTTTTAGCGAGTTTTTGTAGAAAGTGAAGCTATTGCAATGGCTCGGAAAATTTTAAAATAAAAATTCTTGAAAATCCGTTTTGAGGCATTCTGAAATGAATCCTAGAGTTTAAAGCATTTTCATATGCTTGTATATATATATATAAATATATATATATATATAAATATATATATATATATATATATATATATATATATATATATATATATTTATTTATTTATTTATTTATTTATGTGTCATTCCAGACGATAACTCTCCTTAGGATTGAGATAAAAATTCCGTTCTTGCGCCGAAAAATCAAGCTTTCCAAACGAAAGGATGAGTTCGTTGGCCAGAACTTTTTGAGCACATTAAATTGGTCAAATTTCAAAAAATGTACTAAAAAAATTCCAGTCATGCAGCATGACCCCATGAGCGAGTTTTGAAGAAATCTTCGACATTTCAGTCGCTATTGATCGTGTTGAGAAATTTTAGTTTATGATTTTGATAGACAAACATGGAATCAAATTATTAACACATGCACAGAGTAAACTCATCAGTTGTGATTACTTTTTTTTTTTTTTAAAGCACCTACTACCTACGTTTTAAACAGCATGGTTCTAGGATTGGTTATACAGGGATACTTCCATAAGAGTAGTTCAATCTGAATTTGGACAATGTTTCATGCAAATATTACCGATTTTTACAACTAGCGAACGGCATTATTTCGATTTTTGACTGATTTTTCAACTTTGAAATTTTTAAAAACTTGATACATATTCTTATAGGAAATTTTACGCTGATTCCGAATATACCACATGTTAGTATGCTGAAAAAATTATTTCGCACAACAAATCGCAAAAAACAGGCTATTTTGAAATTTTTGACTACATTTTTGAAAATTTCAACCCGAAGATGTAATCCGATCATGCTGGCCAACGAACTTGAACTTTCGTTTTGTGTCCTTAACATTTTAAAATTTGTTTGAAGTTTCTATCTACGGACAGTTATCGTCTGGAATGACACATACATACATACATACATACATACATACATATATACATACATACATAAAAAAAATGCTTTAAACTTCAGAATATGATTCAGAATAGCCTGAAACGGATTTCTGCACAAAATTTTTTCAAAAAATCACATCCTACAAATTTTGAGGCGAGAGCAATAGCTTAATTTTCTTCAAAAATTCGCTAAAAAAAAAAAAAAGTCCAGTCATGCAGCATGACCCCATGAGCGAATTTTTGAAGAAATCTTCGACATTTCAGTCGCTATTGATCGTGTTGAAAAATTTTAGTTTATGATTTTGATAGACAAACATGGAATCAAATTATTAACACATGCACAGAGTAAACTCGTCAGTTGTGATTACATTTTTTTTTTTTTTTAAAGCACCTACTACCTACGTTTTAAACAGCATGGTTCTAAAATTGGTTATACAGGGATACTTCCATAAGAGTAGTTCAATCTGAATTTGGACAATGTTTCATGCAAATATTACCGATTTTTACAACTAGCGAACGGCATTATTTCGATTTTGACTGATTTTTCAACTTTGAAATTTTTGAAAACTTGATACATATTCCTATAGGAAATTTTACGCTGATTCTGAATATACCACATGTTAGTATGCTGAAAAAATTATTTCGCACAACAAATCGCAAAAAACAGGCTATTTTGACATTTTTGACTACATTTTTGAAAATTTCAACCCGAAGATGTAATCCGATCATGCTGGCCAACGAACTTGAACTTTCGTTTTGTGTCCTTAACATTTTAAAATTTGTTTGAAGTTTCTAGCACAATTCTACGGACAGTTATCGTCTGGAATGACACATACATACATACATACATACATACATACATATATACATATATACATACATACATAAAAAAATGCGTTAAACTTCAGAATATGATTCAGAATAGCCTGAAACGGATTTCTGCATAAAATTTTTTCAAAAATTCACATTCTACAAATTTTGAGGCGAGAGCAATAGCTTAATTTTCTTCAAAAATTCGCTAAAATGGCTAAAAACGGCTAAAACCGTTAAATTTATATTTTCCGGTAGAATATTGCTCAAATAAAGTTTATTAACTATAAAATAGAACATTTAAAAATTTATGTACAAAATTATGCTGATAAACATTATTTGAGCAATATTCTGCTAAAAATTATAAATGTAACGATTTTTAGCCGTTTTTAGCCATTTTTAGTGATTTTTTCAGCACATTTTTTGAAATTTGACCAATTTAATGTGCTCAAAAAGTGCTGGCCAACAAACTCATCCTTTCGTTTGGAAAGCTTGATTTTTTGACGCAAGAACGGAATTTTTATCTCAATCCTAAGGAGAGTTATCGTCTGGAATGACACATATGACATATATATATATATATATATAAATATATATATATATATATATATATATATATATATATATATATATATATATGAAAAAGTGCAAACTTTAGGAATCTTTTCAGAATGCCTCAAAACGGATTTCAATGAAGACATTTTTCGAAAATTTTGATTTTAAAATTGCCGAACTATTGCAATAGCTTCATTTTCTACGAAAAGTCGCTAAAATGGAAGATGGAAATAATAGCAAAATGAGAGTACCTTCAGGAAATTTTACGTTGATGTAGGAAGTGTAGTCAGAGAAACCAGGAATAGAGGAAAACAATTCTACAAATTATTCTTGGATTCGCAAAACTACTGCAGGTTCTATACGATTGTATTATTTCAGATACGGAGTCGTGTTGATGAAAGCTGTGAATGTTGGTGAATGTCATAATCTTGCACGGCGTGCTTTTTTTCCCCATGACACGAGAGACTCTGTATATAGTTTGAAACCTCGCATAATTAATTCGATTCAAAAATCATCTTTATTTTTGATTTTGATGTTTTGTTTGATCTCATAAAGACTGTGCGAAATTTCTGAATCAACTTTATTGAGATTTTGTTTCAGAGAGATAGACTGCGTCAAGCCGTTTATCAAAACGAGTGGTACGATTTAAATCCGCATGACAAGAAACAAATAATTCTCCCGTCATGGATGGCCGATAAAGGGCTAGCTTTACATTTCAAAAGGGCTGTCGAATTTAATTTACCAACTTATTTAGCTGTGAGTATGTCTTAAATTCTTCAAGAAACGAAACTAATTAAGCTAATTAATTTTACATTAAATTCGGTTGAAGAAGTACAGATATTTGTGTTTACAGTCGGTTCACAGAATAATTGATACTTTTTCGAAGCTAGAGACATTGTAAATATTTTTTTGTTCCTTCATCACATTTTCCTAATTAAGTTATGATGATTTTAGATCATTAAACAGAGTTATTCTTTCATCGCAATGCTTCAACTGATGGACTCATAATTGAAAATGAATCATTTGACGAATGAATAGAACTTGCACGAGTAAAATCAACGTAGGTACCTATTAAAATCTGTCCAAAATAACTGGCTATTCAGTGTAAATAGTTTGTAGGTTGATTGAATAAACTGTTTCGAAGTTAAGGAAGAATTATGTAACGAATATGTGGACAAAATAAAACTTTATTTAGCAACATAAATGATTTGTCAAACCCACAGACCTTTGTAATTCAAAACATTTGGCCGATTTTTTAGGACGTCCCACTGAAGCTATAACTTACAGGCAAGGTTTTGGTAACAGAGGGACGCCTATTGGAATTGATCTGGAGGGTGGGGTACAACCCAAGCATGAGAAAAAAAGGAAAAAAATAACCGCATACAAATCCGTTTCAGACTATTCCGTGAAAAAAAAAAAAAAACCATGGTGTAAGTCTGCGAGTGTGTGTGTGTGTGCGTGTGTGTACAACGTTTTTCCATACGCACGCTTTCTGCCATTCAGTCTCTTCGCCTATATTTTTGGATTTCGATTTGCTTGTTGGGAAACTTTGTCTTGTCATTTTCCCTTTCACGCACACTTCGCAAGGTTGAAATCCAGCTGAGGCAAATTTCACTCCACGAGCCATATTTTTCCTCAAAATTTTCATGGATCTCACGTTTAAATGTCCCAACCTCTTGTGCCAAAGCATTTGTGAATTATCAGAGGTGATAGCATTAACTTGTTCACGGTTCTTCGGAACAATTTTAAACACTCCCGAATCTTATATGCCCTGTATGAGAACTTTTCCTTTGACACTAGTCTGGGAATCCATTATCCTACAGCCATCCCTTGAAAATAGTACCTTACAGCCTTTTTTGGCTATTTGCCCGACTGATTAGGTTTGTGTTGAGATTTGGACTGAACATCACATCATGAAAAAAAAACCATGGTGTAAGTCTGCGAGTGCGTGTGTGTACAACGTTTTTCCATGCGCACGCTTTCTGCCATTCAGTCTCTTCGCCAGAGGCCCAACGATAAGCAATCCTGGCAAATAGCAGTGGGGCCTCTCCCGCATCTCCGACAGGCGTGGGGCAGCAGCCGCTGTTCAGCAATCCTCCCCGGGACGTCCGGTCTTCTTGAGGATCTGAAGACTGAAGTATTGAGGCTCGGGAAGCAGGTAGGCCGTATTGAAGGTTATGAGAGCGCCTACTTGCAGGAACTGGCGAGGCGGGCTGCTGAAGGGCTGCCTGAAAGCTTCTAAGACGAGGTCGCGACTTATGTGCAGAGGATCTTCCCACAGGTTGAGGAAGCGACCGTGGCGAGGCACCATCTTTATTAAGCATAATAAAGGCCATTATTTTATCCGCGCAGAAGGGCTATCCTTTACCCCGTCTATTGTTCGGTTGAAGTGTCTTTCAAACGCGAGAGGTTCCTTCCTTTAAGAGGTTCGAAGGCAAAGATCAGAAATCTACCTTGCAACGGAATAAGGAAGAGCGACCAATGTTTTCGTATACATTTTCGTTCACTACAGTCGGAAAAAAGAATTTCATGTCTCGAAACTCGTATGGTACCAAATTGGAACTTTTGCAAATATTTCAAGACCAACCCAAGCAAAAACCGTCGAAATTTACTCGTTCTAAGGCAGAAAATCCTTAGGGGGAACGAATTTTTTTCGTCATTTCCCGCATTCTTTCGCTGATTTCTCCGGGAAGACAGCATCTTTCAGCGATTTTGACGGCACCATCGTGTTCTGCGGGTCCTGAAACGTAATTTTGTCGCTGACATACGAAGTGTTCTCGATCAAATTTTAATGTGGCAGCGGATAGAAGATGCTCCCCCCCCCCTTCCGCCATCCAGCCCATGGATCGGGTTGAAGTAGAAAATTTTAAAATCGCATATGCCTCCTTTTGGAAAATCCCAGGAAGGTCCCATCACTCGTAGAGTACCCCCACTCAGCCGTTTGGCCGTGAGTAACATAGACAGATAAACAGACAAACAGAAAGAGTTTCATTCTTATAAATAGTATAGATATAGATAGAGATAGTGATAGAGATAGACATAGAGATAAAGGTAGAGATTTACACCATTCAATAAGGGATCTGCCACTCAAGTCCCTTAAAAATATTATAAAATGTGTTCTTGTAGAACAAGAACTATATAATGTTTCAGATTTTGATAAGCTCGACACCTCTAACTTCTTGTCCTAATAATTTTGTTCTCTCTTCTAATCATATTACGTGTATTTATTGTTATTATTGTTACTTATATATACTTATTATAATTGACATTTGTATTGCCTGGCTAGTCCCTTTGCAAATAAAACCTATTGGATTTGATTTGATTTGCGTCCCCCCGGTGCGTCTAACAACTTCACTGAAGACCAACCCTATACGAACTGGTACTCTATACTGGTATTGAGTTTTTTAATCACCTTCCTCAGCCCATGCGTGAACTACCCGTAAAGCGACTTGAAAGGCTAATGAAGAAAATTGTGATTCTGAGCGAACTCTATAATGTCTAAGCTTTCTTCAAAATCAAATTTCTCTTGTATTGTTGTTTTTGTATGTTTTGACGATCATTTTTTGTTAATGTTAAGAAGGAGAAAATGTTTATATGTATGGTTCCTGATAAGGACTGATTTATAAACTGTTGTACAAATTTAATTACTTGTTTTGACAATAATTATTGTCATACACTTATGTGTGAAGGCAAATAAATATCTATATCTATCTAACTGTATCGACGCATCAGTAGGTCTGAATGAAACTTACAATCGTAATTTATTTAAAAGTATGTTTCAATAAGCAGCAGGTATAGGGTCGTTACTGCTTTTCGATGATTCGACGACGAAACTACTGGACCATGAATACCCCTGATGATCAACGCAGGAAAACTTGTAAATATAATAAATTACCTATATAAATAATAAAGAACGTCTAATTTTGCTTATCATGACATATGGAGACGTTCTGTTCTCACTATCCCTTGATTCAACATGCCACAGAAAAATCTCAGTTGCTGTCAATAACTGCATAAGGTAAGGTGGAGTGCCCAATTATGGCCTGTGTCCTAATAGATCCTATTGCCGAAAAATCAAATAAAGACGAGTTGTGAATATAAAAACAAGTTTACATCTGATTCTCTATATATTATACAGGTCGTTAGAGCGAGCAAGGGTCAGAGACTAAAGGCTTTAGTTTGCCTCTGGTCGCCACTTGAATGTGACAATACCTGGCTGATAATATATTTGAAGTATATTCAGAAGCTTCTGCTGAGTGTATTATTTGGTATATTTTTTAAATGTTTGATGATTTTGAAAGCTTAGAAACTATTGATTCAGAAAATAAGCTAAGATTGTGTGCCAACTGTGTTCCACAATATTGTTTGGTTTGTGTTTATGAACAAACAATGTATGGCCTATGCAGGAAGGCCCTAAATTACAGGGGCACTACAGTGACTTAGAAATTGTTTGCCCAAGCTGGAGCAGAGGGATCATCTTCAGGTACGTCTGTAGTTGGTCCCAAGCAAAATAAACTGAAGAAAACCATTGAGCCATCCAATACCAGCACAGAAAAAGAAAGGCTAAATAACAAAGGAGAATACTCAAACCCCCAAACCCAGCCGGGCTTATGAGCCTCTTCACAGAACCAGCTGGTTACAAAATTCAGATCTCAAGGTCAAATCACCAATAAAATATGGTATTGCTTTATTTTTTAAGAGGACTTTGCAGAAGACATGATTTTAAGTCTTTTTCCTCTTCTTAAGCTGGATTTTCTCACGCCCCCGTCGTCCGATCTCGCTCAAATTTAAAGGATAAGAGGGAGAGATCAATTTCAGCATTTCCTTGCAATTTCAACATAATACTTTCATTAGTAGCTACTGCGCATGCGCGAATGTGTATTCCTATTAACGAGCCTTATTTCAACAGTACCTATTGATTAGATTTTGATAAAATTTTCAGGGAATGTGCGGGTTAGGCTGCAAATGGTTTCCTATTAATTGCATACTCCTCAAATCATTACTTATATCTGCGCATGGGCAAACGTTAATCACTTCAAGCATGATTTCTTAACCAGTTTTACTTTCTTAAACAGTTTTACACTTGAAAACTCACAAATTTTTAGCTTGTTTGTTACGCCTAAATGTATGAGTGTTATGGGATAAAATTATTTAATTATAGTTTAAAATTCGATTATAACGTAGTTTTTTTTGAAGAGTAGTACATTTTTAAAGATTTTCGGAAATGTTATTTTTTCAAAATTGTCTTATGTTTGAGCTGATGTGAAGGTCTTCGGATGGTACTTTTTACGAACCCAAGAATACTATTCTTACAGGAAATTCAACGCTGATTCTGAAAATGAGGTCAAAAATTGAAATTAAATGAGGTAAAGTGGAGAAATTTGAGTTTAAAAGGGAAAAACACGGTTATCCTGAAAAAACCCTTTAAATCATAATTCTCGACTTCTCAAGTATGGATTGAGATTAAAAAAAAAAAGTCTGCCAAGTTGGGTGTGGCACATAGCTTCCTCGTTTACCTTTCATCTTCTTCCAACTATCTTCCAAATTTAAGCGAACTCAAACGACTACAGAGTGACTATATGAAACATAATGGAATTAACGTTTGCGCATGCGCAGAATGAAGTATTGATTTTTTTTTTTTTTTTTTAGTCTTTATTGGCTTTGATTACATATTATTGCTATTTTACATATTTATACATATAATTATGATATTGTTACAAAAAGTTATATCGATATTTGAATGTCCATCAAAAACTCGTAAACCTTAGTTGCAACGTTTGCGATGTTTGTTCCTCTTATAATGGAGATAATATTGCAGGGGTTGTCGATGTCTTGCCATATGCTTTCCAGTAACTTAGTTCTTTGAGTGTGGTAGTGAGGACATTCCAGGAAAATATGCTCCAGATTTTCTTCATGAGAAGCGCAGTGGGGACAGTACGGTAAGAGGGCTATGCCTTTTTTGAAAAGGGCCGTTTTCGTGTTGCAGTGCCCAATTCAGAACCTTGTGATGGAGCTAAGAAAACGTTTAGGATGGGGGCTGTTGTATGTTTGAAACCAGGGAGGATTAAGAGGGGCCTCAGGGAATATCCGTGCATTAACCTTCGTATGCATTATGGTGTGCTTTCCACATGCTGTTCATCTGAACCCTAGTTGGCGTTTTAGGTCGGTGTATGGAAATATATTGGTGGGTTGAGCTTCAGGTAGATGAATAGCATCTTTTGCTAAAAGGTCGGCTCTCTCTTTGCCCGGAATTCCTCGGTGCCCCTTCCCCCAGCAGAAAATAATTATTGTACCATGGGTACGAAGATTTGATGCTTTCATCAAAATTTTGGCTTCTAGCATGGTAAGGCGTGTACTAGATTTAATGTTCTTAAATCTCGTTAGCAGGCTGAGAGAGTCACTGAGAATCACGACTTTTGAAGGTAGATTTTGTTGCGTCTCAACATGGGAAAGAGCCTCGAATATAGCATGTGTCTCGGCGGTGTACACTGAGCGTGATCCCACAGCCGGCATTGCCCTTCTTGATAATTTGTTTTTACAAAAACATGCGCTGCGTTTTTCCTTTTTGCACTGAACCATCAGTATAAATATGGAGATCCTCTGGCCATCGGGTTTGAATGCTATCCCTCAGTGTTTGTGTGTTCGTATGCTCGTTGAGGAATACTGGTTATCATCAATGGCTGTCTGAATACTGAGTAAGGAACGCGGTACTGCCACGGTATTTCGTCATCCGAGACCCATGTCAGTTTTTGGCACAGATCGGTGAAGCTAGTGCATAAAAGTGGTGATGGCTTTTTCTTCCAGTATGGGGTTGTGAGGTTCGCAATTGCGAGATCCCTTATAGCACTGTATTTCCGTGTGTCTTTGCTGAATACAGAACACAAATATCGGTCAGCAAGAGCTTTTCGTCGACAAAAAAGGGGGCGTTCGCCTGCTTCACAGCCAATAGTGCGTTTATTGGAGTGGATTTAAGTGCACCGAGGATCGTCCTGAGAGCATTATGCTGTGCCGTGTCAAGTTTCTTCCCGGTAGTGGGTGCTGCTTCTCCATAAAATATACATGCGTAGTCAATGATTGCACGAATTGTTGCTTTGTAGAAGAGCATCCCAGTTTGTGGGTCCGCCCCCCAAGCACTATTGGTAAAAGTAAAAGCAGTAATTGGTAAGTAGCAGTATTGGTAAAAGTATTACATATAGCAAAGCAGTATTGGTAAAAGTAAAAGCAGTATTGATTTGGCAACAATGAAACTGATAGGGGACGATTTACAACCTAACCCGCGCATTATCTTGGCACATGCGCAGTAGTTATTAATGATACGAGTATAATCATGTTAAAATTGATATAAAATGATCAAATTGTCATCCTCCAACTATCATCTGAATTTGAGCGAGATCAAATGACTAGGGCGTGAGAAAATGATGATTGGTAGAATTTACGTTTGCGCATGCGCAGAGTGAAGTATTGAGTCAAGAACGATGAAAATGATACGGAACCGTCTACATTCCCTGAAAATGTCATCCAAATCGGATGAAAACTGTGGAAAATAAGCTTGTTACAAGGATTTGCGGACACAGACAGACAGACACGGAATTAAAGTTGTTCAAAAAGCCTAAAATGTAAAATGCGAGTGGAAATTTTGATTTTGGAGATCAAAAAATTGTTTTCTCCCGAAAGTGAAAACAATGCTTCGGCCACCTTTAGGTAGACTCGGAAGCAATATGCGGTTGACGGCATTTTAGGTAGACTACGGTTGACGGCATTTTACTACATTTTAGCGAATTTTTGAAGAAAATTAAGCTATTGCTCTCGCCTCAAAATTTGTAGAATATGAATTTTTGAAAAAAATGTATGCAGAAATCCGTTTTAGGCTATTCTGAATCATATTCTGAAGTTTAACGATTTTTTTTATGTATGTATGTATGTATGTATGTATGTATATATGTATGTATATATGTCTGTGTCATTCCAGACGATAACTGTCCGTAGAATTGTGCTAGAAACTTCAAACAAATTTTAAAATGTTAAGGACACAAAACGAAAGTTCAAGTTCGTTGGCCAGCATGATTAGATTACACCTTCGGGTTGAAAATTTTAAAAATGTAGTAAAAAATTTCAAAATAGCCTGTTTTTTGCGATTTGTTGTGCGAAATAATTTTTTCAGCATACTAACATGTGGTATATTCGGAATCAGCGTAAAATTTCCAAAAGTTTTCAAAAATTTCGAAGTTGAAAAATCAGTCAAAAATCGGAATAATGCCGTTCGCTAGTTGTAAAAATCGGTAATATTTGCATGAAACATTGTCCAAATTCAGATTGAACTACTCTTATGGAAGTATCCCTGTATAACCAATCCTAGAACCATGCTGTTTAAAACGTAGGTAGTAGGTGTTTGTTAAAAAAAAAAAAAAAAAATGTAATCACAACTGATGAGTTTACTCTGTGAAATATTCCGTCCTCCGATTCTCTTGGTCGCTCTCTTTAATGTTTTACGCTCAACTGTTTTAGGACTTGATATAGCTTTAATACTGACTGTGGCTTAGAAAATATCAGCCATGAAATTATGAAGAAGTTCTATTTATGTACGTACTAGCACGCAGACCCAAGGCCTCGCTCCGCTCGGCCGTCAGTAACGTTAATCTCAAGGCCTCCCTCCATCGAAATCTATGAATATTTACCTACATTTGTCTTTAAATCAACAAGATTAGTTTAATAATAATAAAGTATGAGTAGTACCTCCTAATTATTTTTAATAATTTGATTCCATGATCGAAGATTTCTTCAAAAAACTCGCTCATGGGGTCATGCTGCATGACTGGACTTTTTGATGTAGACTAACACACACAAATTTTCGTCTCTTATCCGGTCAACCCTGTAATAACAACTCTAAAACTCTATGATTGTAATTGTAATAGTAATCATGATTACGATTACGCCCAAATCTGATCTACGCTCTTGGTGATGAGCCTGTACCATGAAAAGATTTGGCTTCTGTCTCAATGATTCTGGGAGGCGGACATCATGATCTCACACAGATCTTCGCGTAATTGATTCAGAGCCTTCCCATTTGTAATATTCTCGAAGATATACTGCGCATTCTATGTAATACCAACCAACATCCATATTTAAACTTGAATAAATTCGTTTCGATGTCGGGGTCACTATTTGTGTATTCCACATTCGGTTAGTGACTGAGACACTTGGAAGCTCTGTCGAAAGAAGCTGATATAAGGTAGAGGTCTCGAGCCTTGTAGGGAAGTGTCTGGCTTATGTAGGCCATCAGGCCACTCACGCTCTGATGGCGCCTGTATCGGATATGTCTTCTTAACTTAATACATATTCCTTTTTCAAATGAACAGGTTTGGCGTATGGAATCGCTTGCTGAATGAAGATCGGCGAAGCTGATGAAATAGGTGGGTTCCTAAAATGGAATCAATAACTTCAAACATGACTCGTAAGAAAACTTAATCCGCCGCAGGTTGCAGTGATAAAATTCCTGAACACTTGAAACCATCCATACCAAAAAGTAAATATTTCTACGTTGTAAATAAATAGCATTTCAAAATAGAGCTAGACTTTTCCACTTAGCTTTAGACCCTTTCTTCTTATGTTTTGCACTTTCCCATTTAGTTTTTCAATTAGGTATGCTTCTAATTTATTCAAAAAATCCAAAGACCTCGCACTCTGCGCGAAAGACGTGGAAAGACGACAGACAAATCGTAACTTCAACATTACAAAGTAACGCAACTTACCTCGTCTATCGTAACATTTCCTAACGCATTTTTGGGACATACTTATACTTTTTAGACCTCATATTTATGTACAGTAGAACCTAGAATAAATTCGTAATGCAACTTTTATGACACCTTTATACTTCTAACCTCGCTTATCTGTCGACTACAATAAATTTAGAAACAATTTGATAACTGAAGCATGACATGATATCACTACATGACGTCGGCTGAGTTATTGTCCTAGTGCTTCAAATTGTCCAACTTTTTATTGGACAGTTTGCCTAAATTCCTTTAGGGAAACTCCGCAATTCCAAACTCGGTATAAACGAGTTTTGGGTTGATGAAAGACGCCAAGTTAATTTTTAATGGAGTTTGGCTAATCTCCGTAAAATATGTTTTCGGTGAAAGTGGGCTTGGACATTTTCCGAATATTCAATTTCCAAATATTACCTAGTTGACCTATTTCCACATAGGTTTATACCTACCTATACCACTAAGGTTTAGACAATGTCCACATAGGTTTAGACCTTTTCTACTAAGATGTTAGTAGTTTAGTCGGCCGTAAGTACTTGTGTCGTTGGAATTAGTCGGGATGCGGCCCAGGGAAAAAATGAATTTATTTCATGTTGTTTATTCAGCGACGTTTTGTCCTCTTACTGAGGACATCTTCAGGATTCTACACATATGGACAAACAGGCATTGTTATATTAAACAGAAGATTTAAAAAAAAAAAAAAAAAAATAGATAAAAACTAATTTAAACCAAAAACTTACTGGTGTGTCCAGGAAAAATATAATCATCCGAATATAACGGACTTGTCAAATATGTAACAATAACAGTGGTTCACCTAAGGAAAAAACAACCCAAACAAGCTATAAAAAAAAGTGTTGAAACAGCATAAGTAAACAGTGAAAATATAGATAAAATGTTAAAATATTATTAATGGATAACAATAATAAGGTATAAAACATTTATTAGAAACTAACAAAGTAAAAACAACAACAAAAAGTTTGGTATAAAAGGGTGAAATTGCTGGGAAGTAAGTACTCACCCAGTCAAATAAGTCAAAGACTCATGTTCTTGAGAATATCAAGAAAGGTTAAAATAAATGTCACCAGTAAAAAATATACAGAATGGAAAGGAAGAAAACGATAAGAAATATAGAAAAATACAGATTGAAAAACATTTCATCCATCCATTAGTCAACAAACTGAAAAGTAAACAATAGCAGACGACAACAAAAAGCGAAATAGCAATTCATGCAACATCACTGTAAAAAAGGCATGACATGATATCTCGACATGACGTCGGCTGAGTTGTCTTACATGTCAGTAAGAGGACGAAACATCGCTGAATAAACAACATGAAATAAATTCATTTTTTTCCCTGGGCCGCATTCCGACTAATTCCAACGACACTTTTCTACTAAGGTTTAGACCATTTTCACATAGGTTTAGCTTTTTTCCACCAAGGTTTAGACTTTTATCACTAAGGTAAAATCCTTTTCCACTTTGGCTTAGACCTTTTCCAGTTAGGATTAGACCTGTTCCACTTAGTATAAGACCTTTTTGACGTTTGCGCGTGTGCGCGGGTTACTGTTGATTCGACGGTAATGAAAATTATAGGACAGGGGGCGGGGTGTTTTATATACCACGCGGAATCCTTGAAATTTTCATCGAAATCGGAATAAAAATAGTATAGTTTTGGGCGAGACAAGGATTTACGACCGACCGACAGACATCAGGCAAACGGACACGGAACCCAAATTGATCAGCAAGCTCTGATTTGCAGAAACCGAGTGGAAATTTTGATTTTGAAAGACGAAACTATTTTCAACTTCTAGGAAAATAACAAAAAACGGCTAGTAACAATCGATAGATTAATATTTTCTAGCGGAATATTACTCAAAAAACGTTTATTAAGTAAGAACAAGATCATTAAAAAAAATGATGACTGAAAAATGATGCTGGAAAAAAAAGTAGTAAAAGTTCATTAAAGTGTGCTAAAATACCGAATAAAATCGCAAAAAAATCTAAAAGTCTTTGAATAGCAGAATATTATTTTAATACGTTTTATTGCCATTAAATTGGTAGTTACCAATTTTTCTGTACTCAGTGCTTAAATTTCAAAGCAATTCAACCCAATATAAATTTACGAAATTTCGCTCATTCAACCACTGGAACTTTCTTTCCAATTAGGCTTAGACCCTTGCCACTTGGGTTTAGGTCATTTTCACTTAGGCTATAATCATTGCCCACTCTGGTTTAGACTTTTGGTTTATTATTTTCAATAATAGCCATTAAAATCGACCGAGAATGACAAATGTTTAACCCCCTCAAAATTTGTTGGTTCACGTTTTGAAATAAGCAGAATCCACAAAAATCGGATAATAAATGTACCTACCTTCCAGTATCCATTACCTACATATGTACGATATTTTACACTTTTTTCCCTTGGGCAATTACGTTTCATTATTGAAGATATGAATACCAGCTAATACACGACAAAGGGCGAAGACAGCAGTTTCTGCCTGTGTCTTTTTTCTCTGTAATGTGGCACAACCCGTACCCATTTCATCAAAATCGATCTATCAGTGTCGGAGCTTCGTCTGTAACAACCAATTTCAGGTTTGGCAGGTGCAATGGTTACCTATTTTAACAAAATTAGTAGGATGACATCCTGAGGCTTGTACCCAAATACCCTCGAACGAAATCGGACTGATGGTAGATCGTGAAGTTTTAGAATTTATTATAAGGTATCAGCATAATTTAAATTAGAATGAATCCTACAAACCAACCACCTTTTTTGAAAATCACGAATATTACAATGCGCATGTCATGCCACCTTGAAATAGGAACTAAAAACGCTGCAAATTATTTCACAAAGGTTTATTATTTTTTCAATTGAGTATGATCGTAGTTTTAGTTGGCTAGCGTACGTCATAAGGCCCGTCCAGACTCCTCGGCGTGTCCTACTTCGAGTTGCCACAACCTGTACTTCTATAATTATATACGCATGTTTATATTTCTCGATTTGAGCTCCTATCTATTCAAATAGTTATTGCCTTAATAATATCATTATCTAAGTACGTACGAAAAGTCGAGAGGATATGTTATTAAATATGCGTAGGAAAAGCTTTGGTATTAACACACAAATATGACCTTGAAAAAAACATATTCATGCCTCGAAGGAACGCCGGCGCCGTACCCACCACAAGGTGCCGCGGCGCCGGCGCCTCCTCTCACTCCACCCCCCCGCCCAGCCCCCCCCCCCCCCTCCCTCGCCACCCACCGTGACCCCCTGCCAAGCGTGCCAAGCGTGCGCGCGTCGAAAAAGACACTTTTTCGCCCGTTTTTGGCCCATAGCATCTATGCGAGTAAAGCGATCGGGATGGTTAAACGTTAGGACCAACTAGACCCCAAATGGAGTCTATGTGCGAAAGAACAGGTTTTTCAAGTCAATTCTTAGGCCTTTTATGGCCCGGACGGCGGACGGCGAACGGCGGACGGCGGACGGACATTTCAAATTTGGATTCTACGCACCTTGAAACGTAAAGTGACAAAGTTTGAGGGGGGGTTATACAAATTTTTTGCTACACGATCACATAGGCTTATTATTGGAAATAATAAACCAAAAAATTGATTATAGCATTGTTAAATGCGTATTCGGAGCTGTAATCAGCTTCCCTTAAGCTACGAATAGGATTTTTTTATTCGTACAACGAATGGACCGCTAACCGTTAGAATTTTCGTGAATGCGCAATGCTCCATTTCTATTCGTAGTTCCTCTTACTCGACTAGAACTCAGCGTTGCAAAAACTCGCTAATCTTACGACACCCATACTTCCTATTATAGTTCCCTAGTTTTAAAATATAATCATAGTGGCTTGGTAAGGCTAAGACTATATTGCGAGTTACAGAAAAAAATGTTTCTTGGCCGATTATAATAATTTCTCTTACCCTCAACAATACTTGGGAGATTTATCAGAATCCCATTTAAACTCGTATACGTATCCTGAATGCATTGCAACAGCTATATCGAATCTTCAGTTCGCGTGGGTTTGAATTTGAAGAGGAATAATTGATTCATTATGTACGAGAGAATCTATGCATTATCCGTCGAGGGTACTGCATTATTCATGTTATGTAAAGTTGCAAAGTCGCCTACCCGGGAATCAACTTGTTCCGTCTGATCGTACACTAGTTTCTAAGTTTATAATTGAATCATTGTTCGGAAATTGTTTACACATTTCCTCACATTGTTGTTTAGTTTGACCATGTTAGAAGATAATTTCAGGGACAGAAAATTATGTGTTGGTGATTTCCCCTGCCGTGACCATAAACTTCAATAGAAGCTAAGTACTAGGTACTCAAACTTCACAAAGTTGAAGGTAAATACGATGCATATTTTAGTAGATGAGCGCTGTCCATAGTTTTGCTAAATAGTCGGTGTATCATAAGTCCATGTAGATTGGAGAAGTGGAAATGGTTCCCCACGTCAACGTTTTCAAAGCATGGATGCTTTGGATGAAAATTGCTGGAGCGGATCCTCCAACCGCCAATTTTCCCTACGCATTATCACTTCTATGGAAAATCATAATGCTCTACGGAAGCGTTCACTATGTTGCCATTATGTTTCTGGCTATAGTAGTTGGAGATAGGGCTTTTCACCTAAAACTCGAAGCAGGCCTGTTCCTACTAGCTGGGATCCCGTGTGCTTATAAGCATTTCGTGTTTGCGATAAGAAAAACTGAAGTACACACACTCATCAGACGACTGAATACGTTGCTGGAAGAAGTCGAAGACGTTTACGGAACAGAAACCCTGGTTAGGTGGCAACGAATGTGCAACATTGTGATGTTTTTTTACTCAACTCAATTCACTACGCTAGTCATACCAGTATTTTCGTTCTTCTACTACCAATACTATTGGGAAGGAGTTGAGGCTACTCCCTACGAAGTCTACATACCTTTTGAAAGGGAAAATCACATTCACAGGTAACCCATCCTCGTAATATAATTCTTCTGGTTTTGAGTGGAGTTGAATGAATGAATGAAAACAGTGTTTTATTAGAATCAAAAAATAATATGAATTTACAAAACTGAAATTATTGTATGATTGTAGTGTATTCAAGTACCTAAGAAGAAAATGGAGTAAAACACCGTCAAGCACAGTTTTATTTATTTACCAGCCGGTTACCCGTGAATTGTACGGACCCACCTATGCGGGTTAGTCGGTGCATAGACTGCTGAAATACCCATATCCAGACTCTTTTCGTAACTACGGAGGCTACAGAATAAAAGCAACAGCCAAATTACAGCATAATTTCTTCAAAAATTCGCTAAAATTAGAAAAATCAAACCCGGACTGATCAGGAAAGAGCCCGTCATTTCTATCGTCTCCTACTATCTCAAAGATTCACCCTATCAAATTTCCACTTCCTAGGGGGAACTGTCGCGAACGCGAATTTATTTATGTAGTTTAATTATTTATTGATTTTGAATTATATTAATTTCAATTCGGATATTCAATTAAGTTATTTGATTACTTCAATTTTATCCCAAATTTCCCATATGTTATTTTTAAAACCCCTAAAGGTTGAATTAGTATATTGATTACTTCAAGAAAAATAGACGAGAAAACATCAAACGAAAAATGGAACACCACGAATTTAGTTAGGTACGATTTGATTTCCAGTGATGATCCTTTTCAGTCATCCTAGAGAAAGAACCGAAACTCGTAAACGAGTTCCACTATCTGCTTTACAAGCAGATACCATGTTACATGGATATGTCTTCGATTGGGGATTTCATAGCGGTTGTCCTCAAGAGTTGTAAACAAATCCTTTAACTTTGGACTGTAGGCAACGAAATCAGATCTTGCTTTCTTGACATTGAGTTGATTTGGTGAGCCACTGTTTTGATTTGACAAATCCGTTATATTCGGATGTTTATAAATTTTTTCCTGGACACCCCAAGATCTGAAGATGTCCTCAGTAAGAGGACGAAACGTTATCAAATAAAACAATAAATGAAATAATTTCATTTATTTTCCCTGGGCCGCATCCCGACTAATTCCAACAAAACAACGGTTTACTTATAGAAATGTTGAAAATAACTGTGGAGACGTGGAGAGAAGCCACTACAATGAGTTGTTGTTAACAGTCGACTGTTGTCAAGAGGATGAAAATGTTTCCTATGGAGTGGAGTAAATGATGCTATTGCTTTACGTTAAGAATATTGTAACCGGCTTATTAAAATTGTTTATAGTCCAATCAACTTAGTTTAGGAATGTAGCCAGGTACGTAAGGAGGGGGAAATCGGTAGCTTGAGATGTGAACATTTATCACATAAATCAAGCGCTTTCCAATCGAGTGGCGAACGCTTTTTGTACGATGAAAACTGCGGAAGTTCCATTTCCCTAGCAACGCTGGGTTGTACGTGAAAACCGCTTTTAACTTCAGTACCTAATACCTTCAATTGAAGAATGTAATTAGTAAAACACAATAATTACTACTATTATTATAAGGATCCTTTTGCCTAGCAACTTTAGACGCTCTTGGAAATAAGGAAATTCTTATTAGGTCCGTTTGTATAAGGGCAAAATTGCGTGGATATTTTACAGCCCCTCGGAGAGGAGTAAAATCACCTTGTCAACGAAACAGAAATGTGGATACTGCAAACTGAAATCAAGTCGTTCCCCACTACCTTCTGGGGCTAGCCCATGTACGATTTTTCCCTAGAAAAATATACATTGTTCAGTATCCACTGAATTCCCCTACGAACTTTCCCTACTTTTCACTGCCTACTTGATAACTTGGATGTTTCCCATGTTCTTTTATTAATTTTTTATTGTTGGTAGGTATATCGTTGTGTATTATACCATTTAAGAATTAAATCACAGTCCTTAATATATGATTTTGCAGTCAGTAAGTGTAGTATAATTAATACTAAGTCTAAGTAGTGATTAAGCCAAGTGCTCCTGAGTATTAGTTCATCCGTAGGTATTCGTATTTATCGTAGTTTTCACCGTTCTGATTAGTAAATTGGATAATATTTTGTCTAAATAGTATTAGGTATGATTTAATAATTCATAGGTAGGTTTGTAAATATGAAAGCGTACGTGATTTCAAATCATTATGAAAAGCCTTTGAATATCTACTGATATGAACGTTTTACAGTTTATTATACAGTCTTTGCATATTCAACAAGTAGGTACTAGAAATGAATACTAAGACTGTAAAATAAAATGAAATCCTTGACTGTTGCCCCTCCTTGAGAAATGACTTAGCTACGCCACTGTTGATAATAATTACACATGGTTAAAAATTAAATTGATCCACCTGGTATTTCCTGTAATTGTATGCTTGCCTAACAAAAAAGAAAAACTTAACCCAATTCCAACCATTAAGGTATTCCAGGATACCATCTTCACTTTGCGTATTAGATTCCTTATAACTTGCTCTGTAAGGACTTAATATGGGGCATCTACACAAGAAATTATAACATTAATTTATCATTTGAGACGTTGGTTCAACTAGCTGGCGAATTAGAGGATATAGCGTCAATCGATGTAAGGAAAAACTGTCGCTAACTTGTTCTGTTATTCTTTTCTTGCCTATCCCTTCTGTTTCCTATTCCTATACTTTTCTATGCTTTCTACAGCTATCCCTTACTCTTATTACAAACTTCTCAACTATTTCAATAGAAAACTCTCTTTTCAAAGTTCCTTTCGACGAATATTTATTCATATGATAACTTCAAACATAAAAATATCAACACAAGATGATATGAAGATAAACGATTTGAACCATATGCAGCTTTATACCAAATTATGTCAGCGAGAATTAAAAGGTTATAGTACTCTTCTTCGTATATATCACATGAATGGAGATCATACTGAATGAATATTGTTGAATAATGAATTTAATGTTGTTTAATTCCATATCGAACTAGTTATTACATTTTAAAGCACGATAAAATACGCCTATCATATCTTGTTTAGCAATGAAAAATAAAGTCACAAAATAAAAAATATTTCCCCTTTACCAAATTAACCCAGTTTTGTGAAATTCGCAATAGGAAGTTTGAAAATAGCCATTTCTGACAGACCGGATAGACCCTTTGCTTTATCTCCCATGAAGGCTTTCGAAATTTCGACACCGTATTTCATCTGCACACACATCTGAATAAAAGAAGGATGACTGCCTTTCCATTCATTCATAGTTGAAAATTAAAATTACCTAAGTCCAACCATTCTTACTGTAACCACCTTTCTCGATTGTAAGTTAGAATGATGTATTCTGTATAATGTAATTGGGAATAAATAAATATGAATGTATTATATTCCATTACTTATATCTAATTCTCCCAGATTCCGTAAAAGAAACGGCATATATCTGTATTTAGCTCCTTCTGTCCTTCAATTTCCTAATACAAAAATTAACCGTACCGAGCAACCATTTCATCAGTTGTCAAGTTGTCAACTTTCGTAATGTAACGAAAACTTTCTCTGACCCCCACCGATAAGTTAAAAGAACCAAAAGGAGATAAATTATTATTTTTTAGAATCGCTGAAGAGTTTTCAATTCTACTCCTTCTCTCTATTAATTCAAATCAATCCTTCTCTGCAACCATATATACACTTATAACCTACACTGAGATGTATTTCAAAATTACGGCTAGAAATAAAACTAATAGCTCTAAAATAGAAAGAATAAAAATAATATCACGCAAAACCGTTGTGAAGGGTGTTTTGGGCATTATTTATAATTAAACTATGTTCACAGATTCTAATCTACCTGCCGTTTAGCCGTCTATTGGGAACATACATAGATAGATAGATAGAAACAAACTTTAAGTTTTATATAAGTATCAGTGTTCTGTTTAGAAGGGCTGTACAATTTAGAAACAGTAAGCAGCAGCGTTTTAGCTTTAGACATCAGTTTATTGGGATCTTCCACATATGTTTATATTCACAGAGTCATGTTGTACGAACTTCTATCTTTTTTGGGGCCAGCGGCTGGCCTTATAATGAGCAACATATTTTTTGGATCTATGACAATTGCCGTGTTTGGAATACTGGGAAAGATCAAGGAACATTTTGCTGAGCTTAACCCATCAAATGTGAATTTTCTGCTCAACCGAGCGCTTCGATGGCATTCCGAGATAATCACGTGAGTTTTAAAAAATATATTATTCAACTGCATAGGTATGTACAAATTATTATTTTAATAACAATAACCTAAGCCTGGTAAATAATTTCCAAAACGATACTTTGCCACTGCTCAAGAAAACGTTGTTGTTATAATCATGCCACTTGACGTTTACCGTGGACACTGAAATTCAAATTGGTTGAAGTTCAGCACATCCCTCCTTTAATAACGTACTAAGTAATGTCTTTGCGTGCAACAGGCATATACACTGTGTAGATAGGTACTTAATTATATTTCCAAGGGTGATAATTCGATTAATTTCTCTTTAAGACTCATGAGATCATTCTTTTCGTTCTCACTGTTGATAAAGCAAACTTAATCAAGGGTCATTTTCTCATGGCCTGTTCGTAAGTTCGGAAGGGCTTAGTTATAAATATATAGTTAGGCTTAGTTGGCGACAATGACGATTTGATAAGGCACCTCAGTTGAGTTTCATCACAATCGTATCATTAGTAACTGCTGTGCATGCGCAAACCTTGAATACTTGTAACTACATAAAATCTAGAGTTTCTATTCCATCACGATGACCTTTTCAGGAACTGAATGGTTTAGATTGTGGATTTTCCCCGGTGAACTGAACATAATCAGAGTCAGTTGTTTTAAACCTTGCAAAATTGCAACATCTACAAGTAAAGCATAATTTTCTTATTGCCTTACTGAATTTTTCCCCAAACTCCAAAGAAACGTCCGTGGAATCTTTGAAGATTATTTGAAACATTTCGATGTACCTATTATGCATTCGTGTTTCGAAAACGAGGAAACTATGTCCACACTCAACTTGGCAAAAGTTTTTATTTATTATTATTTTCATTATTTTTATTATTATTATTATTTTTTTATTTTTATTATTATTATTATTATTTATTTACTATTATTATTATTATTTATTATTATTATTTATTTTTTTTTTTTCATTTTTTTTTTTTTTTTTTTTTTTCAAAATAAGTTAAAGTGAAGGTTGTTTCCCTCCGCGTTTTTCCACATTCGCTAATTTTTCGGGTGATTATACATTTCAGATGGTCATCGGTTTTGACTAATTTTGAGGAGGGTTAAAAACGTTTTTTTGAGTTCGGTTACAAAGGTTTATTAAGATTGAAAATAACAATTCAAAAACTAAGTAGGGAGGTATTACCATTGGAATTGATACCTATTGAATATAGAATTGATAAATTTTGTAACATTGGATTCGAAAGAAAACACGTACGAGGTATAAGGAATTTGGGTGCCCCCCCCCCCCCCCCCAGAGGTGCAATGGGGGCCTAAATCCTCATAAATCAGGTAGAGGAGAGTAACAGGCATCCCGTCAGAAAGATACCACCCCTACTGATCGGGGAAGGTTGATTTTCCTGTCACCAGGAATCCATCCGACGCCAAACCAGCTGCCAAAAATGATCGAGGACAGCGCGGGGTTCCCATTGATTCATCAACGGGACGCTGACAGCGCTATCTCTGGTGCTCTGACGGGAGCTTGATGGGCCTCTCAGGAGGTAACTCCGTTACACTCCTCCCCTTAAAGACATACTTGATTGAAGATCAAGTATGGTAATTGGGTGGAATAGTGAATCGCTGAGAACTAATGCTCATTCAATCATAACTAGCTGCATTGGCGTTTTGAGGATGGGGGAATAGAAATTAAAACAGGATTGTCAATGAAGCTTCATAAGAAGTATCTTCATTGAACAATCGGGACAAAACGGATGCTCAACGATGGAGACTTATACCTTAGGAAATTAAAATATATATAGAAATTGAATGAATGAAAATCAAAGAATGACGACTGGCTTATTAGGCACAGACACTGGCTGACTAGGCACAGTAAAATTAAATTGCCCAACTGTGGGGACTTAAATTAAATTGCCCAACTATGGGGACTTAAATGGTGAACTGGCTGACTAGGCACAGAAAAAATATAATATTAAATGAAATTGAAATAATATAAAATATAAATGGGGAATAAAAGAGAAAAATTATAAGTCAAAGACCAATGAAATTATTTATATACCAAAGGGTGATAATGGGAATTCCTTCTGGAACCCCGGGCCATGTTTCTTCTGAAACATTAACGCCCCAAAAAATAGTGGATTGGACTACTAGGCGTCAGCCGTGCATAATCCAAACCACGCTCTGCTACCATATAAGGAATTTAGGTGCCCCCCCCCCCAGAGGTGCAATGGGGGCCTAAATCCTCATAAATCAGGTAGAGGAGAGTAACAGGCATCCCGTCAGAGAGATACCACCCCTACTAATAGCTTTTAATGAGCCATGTTCGGGGAAGGTTGATTTTCCTGTCACCAGGAATCCATCCGACGCCAAACCAGCTGCCAAAAATGATCGAGAACAGCGCGTGGTTCCCATTGATTCATCACCAGGACGCTGACAGCGCTATCTCTGGTGCTCTGACGGGAGCTTGATGGGCCTCTCAGGAGACGTAACTCTGTTACGAGGGAGTTGGTAATTTTTTACCACAGGTAAATCAACTCCAAGGCACCAACGCTTCATTTTTGACGGTTGTAGTTGTATAAAGCTTCGTTCTCAGTGCGCATTCTGACAGTTCACGAACTCATCAGAACTGGGACGGGAAATCCCGGGGCGTTCCGGAACTTGTGGAACCGCGTTCTGCACTGCGAACGATTTCAGAACTTGGAAGTGGAATAACTCGTGTTGTTGTTTGTAACCTCACTCAACTCGTGTTACCTTCTGGTAGAGGTGTGAAAAAATCGATTTTTCCACTTTTCGATTGAATCGATTTTTTTGTACAAAAATCGATTTAAATCTATTAAAATCTTATGAAATTTAACTTCTTTAATAACAGATATCTATTATTAAACTCAATCTAAGTAGGTAATTCTAAGTGCTCAATTACATTTTTTAAAGTAATTCTGAAGAGCACTTCATGGGATGCCCATGGATAAACCATGGTATGCCCAGTAACATCTCTACTGTCTAGGCAAATAGGGCAAGGTGAATAAAAAGGCACTCTTCAGCAAAAAATTAATAAATATGTTAATAGGGATAAAAATTTTAAATTCATTGAAAAAAATTGTACCATTCGACAACTTGGAAAAGATCAAATTACTAATCTAGCTTCCTTGTTGGAACTAGAAAAATATAGAAATATACCTAATAGATAAATTTTGGTTCTTCCATTCGATTAAGACAATTACTTTTTTCATTATTATCTATTATTACATTTTTACAACCATCATTCGCCCAGCAGAATACGCATAGAACACAGCTAGATAATCACAACATAAGTATCACGCCAAGAGCCTGCTTGCTCTAGATTTTCATAACAAGGATAAATTTGTAACACCTTGTACCACTAGTATTTATCCATTAGTTTAGGAGTTGGATAAACTTCGTGTCATCTAGTTCGATCATGAGTTTTACATCTCGTTTCTTCAACGAATCGTGAGGATTTACGATATATTGTGGCTTGAAACAGTACCTACCACCCAAAAAATACGATTATTAATCGATGTTTTCTTTCGATTTTCCCAAAAAATCGATTTAATCGATTCTAACATCGATTTTTTCACACCCCTACCTTCTGGTGCTCCTTTTCAGAATATTTTTTAGTTCCCGTGAATATATTAGGTACTTATTATGCCCGTGAATATTACCCCACGGCAATAAAAACAAAAATTCCACGATGACTGGCATACTCGGAAAAACTTGAGCTTCGTGGATGTAGACGAGATCCAACTATAACTTCAATCTCACCCTCATCATTTGCTAACCAAACACCATCGTCGAAACGATCGCTTTCTGAACTTGACGAGCTAGTTGACTTTTCGATCATAAAATAGGTACCTACTTATACTAGTATGGAGATTAAAGTATGATTTCAATGAAGAAGAAGAGAGTTGTCTACTCAACGAGATCCGAAAAATTGTGATATGCGCATGCGTTAACTACGTCCTTGCATTCTGGTTGACAGTTCCGGAAAAAACGGAGGCTGTCAGAACCGTTCGGAACTGTGTTCGCAAAACACTGCGACGCTGAACTCGGCGTTCTTGGCTTTCTGGCCGATTTCTATGATTTTTTTTCTAACTGATAGATCTTGCAAAGATCCAAAGATCTGCGGAATCAGATTGAAAAAATAATAATTTGCCGCATTACAATATCGAAGCCAATTTCGGAAAAATTGGTGGTATTTGAGTTAACTTCGAGTATCTGTCCCGTAATTACAATATCTTATTTTGATAAAATATTTCCACAGATTTATGCTGAATTGATTGATTTATGCTGACAGTAGGTTGAGAGATAACTTTCTAAAGAAAGAAAAATGAATTCGGTTCAGTAGATCCCAAGATAGAGGGTCCGATGCGCAAAAATATGCTACTTTTCAGGAGAGCCATAAAACGAAAACGTAACGATATTCGCGCTTCTGCGACGTTTTGGTGAACTAATATCACTTGAATATGTGTGAATGAGTTAGTAATCTCAATGACTTCACTTCACACAGTCAGAGCATAATACCACGAGCCAACCAACCAGAATGATAAGATGATAACAATGATAAAATGTTCTGTTATTCTATGTTGTTTACCTTTCCACTCGTCCGTGCATCTTTCCGCGTTCGGTTTGTCCGCAATTTGTTTAGTCCGTATAGTTTTAGTGTTATACCTACGTAATGACGAAAAGTAAAAGAATATTCAAGAAGGTCAACCATATCACGAATTTCTCCAAGAACTTGCGTGAAGATGATTCTGCAATTTGAGTCATTCACCCGGCTCTCATCCTTTGGCTTCCTATGATCCTTCTGTTCTCTTTTTCCTAGTACTTCATCCGGCGACTCAAGCTGGTTATCTTCCTCCAAGAAGAAATTAGGATTTGGATTAGGATTAGTAAGTACCAGTATTTTGGATATTATCGACTTTCCCTCTATTTGAATTTGAAGAATCAGGGGCAGCGGACTATGAGGCGGGCAACTTCTAAGTTAATTTGTGAGACATTTGAATTTTGTAAATATTATATGCAATATATTATCTTGTTCAGGAATGAATCTAGTTTTGTTTAAGACAAAAAAAGAAAAAAGGTTGAACAATTTTTGTTGGGGTACCAAGTGCCCTTAAGATGCCAGGGTGGACCTAACAACATGGTACGGTCTGACTTTAAAAATTGACGGCTAATCTGTATTGCACTGTCTAAAAAATTACAAAACTATCTCTTGGTACCAATAGAAACTACTATGATCCTAATGATGATTCGATAGATAGAGTGAAGATAGAAAAAATTTGAGGAATGGTCCACTCTGGCTATCAACGCCGCAATCAGTAATTATGATTTAGTATGATAATCTGTTTGACTTAATAGTTTTAATTTTGTCTATTCATCGTAGCTAAAATGTAAGTACCCTAATTGAATTTTTACCTATCTATAATTGGGCTCGTCCGTCCATTTAAAATAAATGAAATAATAAATTAACCGATTCCAGGATTGTCGAAGAAACTAACAGACTGCTTGGAACAGTATTCGTGGTTGAATACCTCCTTGCCATGGTTTACATATGTTTCAGTGGTTACATGCTCCTTAAAGTAAGTAGTAAACCTTGATAATTACGATAGTAATGTATTGTACACAAGGATTAGATAAAAGATTCTTTGAAAAATAAGGAAGAGATTAAAGTTTAATATCCGTATTCTTGAAATATCTCCTTTTTTCAAGTTAGAAGCTAATGTTGACATTTGATCTCAAATCCTCCAAAATGATGGTTATACCTAGAACATAAAACTCTGCATCTATATTCGGTCTTGGAAATTGCAAAATGGTGGAAATTAGGGACGATATCAATTTTAGAATTTTTACTGCGCGCCTTTTTCCTCATTTCAAATCTGCCGGCAGGTGTTCGAGGACACACATTGACAGCAGAAAAAATAATTCTGTCCACATGATTGCTCATTAAGAAACAAAATTGTCTCTATTATTCTTCTCAAAAAAGAGGTCAAATACGACTCAAGTAATATACGAATATGATGGCTCAATATTCTCATTATGTGAATACTCACTTAATACCCATGTTTGTAGGTTTAAACATAAATATTTTCCCCATCCTTTGTATAATCATAGTAAATTTAACCCCATTTTTAATCAATATTTCAGGTTGGATCAGCAACTGAAGATGCCAATTTGAATAAAAATATCATCTTATGTATTGTCTGTATAGTAATGCCAGTTTTTTATTGCATATGTGGTCATGTGCTTGTTTTGGAGGTATGTCGAAATTTCAAGATATTCACATAAAACATATTCGTATTTTAGCTTTATACAATCAGGTTGGTTGAATGTGATACCAAAATGGGAAACATCATCGGTTAATTTGTGATGATTGAGTCAAATTTCGTAAACCTAGTTGTTTATTTTAGCTATTGCAATGGCTCCATCAATTTTTAAATCAAAATTTTTGTAAAATTTCTTCACTGAAATCCGTTTTTATGTATATCTAATATATATATATATCTAATATATAAAATTCTCGTGTCACAGTTTTCGTTGCCATACTCCTCCGAAACGGCTTGACCGATTTTGATGAAATTTTTTGTGCTTATCCGGTATCTATGAGAATCGGCCAACATCTATTTTTCATCCCCCTAAATGTTAGGGGTAGTCCACCCCTAAATTTTTATTTTTTATAAAATAAAAAAAGTAGTTTTATAAGATTTAATTTGTTTGTAAGAATTTCCAACAGAAAAAAAGTCTGCCAAGTTGGGTGGGCAATATAACTTCTTCAGGCGAGCGAAGCGAGCAGCATCCCCTTCAGACTTTAAACCTACCCTTAGGGACCTACCGATTGCGAGCGAAGCGAGCAACATCCCCTACATGTTTAAATTGTAATACAACGCATCTACACAGCCACACCTTGCGAGCGAAGCGAGCAACATTTCCTACATGCCACACTTTGCGAGCGAAGCGAGCAACATTCCCTACATGTCACACTTTGCGAGCGAAGCGAGCAATTTAATGGGGGGTCCGGGGGGCTTGCCCCCCGGCTGGACGTGGAGGCGAGCGAAGCGAGCCGGAGCGGCTAGTGTATATATATATACATATATAACATATATATATATATATATATATATATATATATATATATATATATATATATAACAAATTTTTTAATGTTCTAGTTCATCGTTGATAAACTTCTTTTGACTAAAATTCTGATAAGAAATATAAGTTTAAAACCATTTTTAGGCGTTTTTAGTAATTTTTGGAGAATTTTTTTGAAATTTGACCAATATATATATATATATATATATATATATATATATATATATATATATATATATATATATATATACGTGTATATAACTAAAAGCAAAAATATGAAAAAGCGTTGAAGTCTAGGATCCGGTCCAGAATGTCTCAAAACATATTGGATATGTATATGTGTGTCACTCCAAACGATAACTCTCCTTAGGAATGAAATAAAAATTCCGTTCTTGCGCCGAAAAATCGAGCTTTCCCAACGAAAGCGTGAGTTTGTAGGCAAACACTTTTTGAGCACATTAAATTGGTCAAGTTTCAAAAAAATTCTCCAAAAATTACTAAAAACGTCTAAAAATGGTTACAGTTATATTTTTATCAGAATTTTAGTCAAAAGAAGTTTATCAACGATGAACTAGAACATTAAAAAATTTATTCTCAAAATTATGGTGAAAAATGTACTTGAATTCCATCAATATTTGCTGAAAAATCGAATTAAAAAACTGAAAAAATGCTAAACATCTAAAATCTATTTGGAATCGTAGGATATGATTTGGAACGAGTTTATTTGCCATAAAATTTATGGATAACAATTGCTCATACCATCATGCTACATGACTGGAACTTTTTATGTAGGTACTTTTAGCGAATTTAAAAAAATGAAGTTATAGCAATGGCTCTAAAAATTTAAAATATCAAAATTGTTTCAACAATATCTTCGTCAAAATCTGTTTTGAGGCATTCTGAAACGATTCCTGGGTTACAACATTTTTCATATTTATATACATTTCTGTATATATATTTATATAAGTATGTGTCATTCCAGACGATAACTCTCCTTAGGGTTGAAATAAAAATTCCGTTCTTGCGCCGAAAAATCAAGCTTTTCTTTACAAGAAATGGTTAAAAATAGCATAGAAAGGCTGAAAATAATTAAAATTGTATTATTTAGCTGACTACTGGACAAAAAAGTTTATCAATAATGAACTAGAACATTTACAAAATTGTCCACAAAATTATGATGAAAAAAGTGCTTGAATTTCATTATTATTTGCTGAAAAATCGATGAAAACAGCAAAAAAGCAATACATCCAAAATCTTATTTGAACCACAGGACATTATTTAGAACGAGTTATTTTGGCATGAAATCGTTAGTTAACAATTTATTTGCAATTTGTTTACAAATTTCAAAATAGTGATACATAATGTAATCGTTAGGATATTTACAAAAATTCGCTCATTCGATCATGCTGAACGACTGGAACTTTTTTATTTATTCATTTTATTTGATTATTATTTATTGATTTGTTTTATTCCGAGGTGGCGGAAGCATTGTGTTCACTTTTGGCAGGTGAAAGCTAAAGATTCCTTAGAAATAAAATTATTCTCGCACTTTATATACCAATTTGGGGTTACCTACATGTGTGTATGTGTGTGTAACCCAAAATGTGCCCACCGATCCTTCTCACGAGCTATACTGCTAAATTAGCAATATATTAATAGCAATCCATGCTGAAATGCACTCTATTTTTGATGATGTTCTCTGGTTTTATGCGGATGAGGCCCCAAATCGTCAGTTATGTACTTCATTGCTTCCAGATCCGTGGTAATTCCTTCGCATGCTTCTACATTCAACGCTACCATATTTTCGTAGTTTCTTTAATCTTCCTTTAAGCTTCATCTGGAACAATTTATACACTAATATTTCCCAAATCCTCACTATAAAAACGTCTGCCCCAAGTTGAGGGGGCAGTATAGCTTCCTCACATATTGTAACATGGGCGTATAGATTAGTTGAAGAACAAAGTACGAGTCGAAATGATTAACAATTCGATGTTATTAGAAATTAATGTTAGCGCGTAGACCACTATTAACCCAAAGGCAATGCAATTTATAGGGGATAGCCTAGGAGCTAAAGCTAGAAAATTTCATAAAAATTGATCCATTAGTCCCGGAGTGTTGCCTGTGTCGATCAATTTCAGTTTTGCGCATGCGATATAATTATAATTCCATTAATCGCGATATAATTCAAAGGGAATTTTTCTGGAGCATATATTTAGTTTGAACGAAATCAGACCAACAGATGATGAGAAATCTACGTGACGAGCAATTCACGTTTGCGCATGCGCACAGGCAACTGTTGATTCGACGACATTGCAAGTTTGTCTAGGAGCTAACCCGCACAATGCCTGAAAATTTCTTAGGAATCGGGGTGAAACTTGATATTGATAATTAATTTATTGAGTATTGCCTGCCAAAAGTTTAAATGCTTAATTTACCTACGTCTTATTATAAATTAATATAATATAATGAAATATTTGTCATCTTGAACAATCATGTAGAATGTGCCTTCCGTGTAGCGAGCACTCTATTCTTATTTCAGTACGATAAAATGACTAACTTTATATTCCAAAATGATTGGATTTCCCTTCAACCGAAGGACCGGAAAAAACTGATACTTCCCGCACTTCTGGCGAAAAAAGGGTTGTCCTGGCACTACAAGAAACTTGTCAAGTTTGATATGACGACTTATCTGAAAGTAAGCTTGATTATATCCCTCATAAGAGTAAGATGATAAAATAATAAATTTTACTTTTAAAAAACTTTTAAACTGCTGTTGATCTTCTGGCGATTTCTTTTCAGATTGTGAAACAGAGTTACTCCTTTCTAACCATGCTAAAGTTAATGGAAAGCACATGAGTATACTGAAGCAGGGAAGAAGATGATTGTTTTAAAAAACCCCAGTTATTTAATGAATGATAGTATTATTGTTATTTTATTTTTATTATTATTACTTTATTTTTTTAAATATTTTTTCTAGAAGATTAAGATTAAGATTAATCTAGGTAGGTAATAGAAAAAAACCCTTATATATTTTCTTTGCATTGAATAAGACCCGTGTTTGTATGTGAGTTCAGGGTTTCTACAGAAATTATGGGGCAAACTCAAGGAATCGATTCTAGAGCTCATTTCTGATCGAAAGTTACTCAGAGAGATTTCTTTTTGAACGCCTCATTTTCAAGTTATTAAATTTTCAAGATTTTTTTTCGAGTTTTGTACCTTATGACTTACCTATGAGATTAAAACGACCATAACTCTTCCATGAGTCAAAGTAAACTCAAAACTAAGAACACCTGGAAAGACCGTTAACTTTTCTATAACCCTGATATGAAGTAAAGTTGTTTTAGTTAGTTTTATTTGGTTAAAAAAGGTCAAAGTGCAAAATTAGAAGAAAAATTTAAAATTGTCGTTTTTCCTTCCGGTTTTTTTTTTTCTTTATTTTTCTACCGGTTTGGTTTTGGGATTTTTTCGGCGTGCACTCTTCGAGAAAAACTTCCGCAAATTGTCGGCTTTTGAACGGTATAGTAAATTTTACTTTCACTTTGTTAATTGGGGGAGAAAAGTATGTTCGTATGTAGAAAATCTTGGGTTTTTTCTACGAAATCGAGGATTTTAGTGAAAAATGACCCGTCATGAAAATGCGAGTTTTTTTCTACGTATCCTTTCTACTTTCCTGTTTCTACGTATTTTTTCACGCTAAATCGAATGGTGACACTTGCAAATCCCCCAACTGCGTTATAACCGAGTTTTACACTTAAAACTAACTAGTTTTACCCTTAAAAACACATGAAATTGAGCATAAAAAATTAACTGAAAATTTTTAAAACTAACTAAAACAACTTTACTTTATATTAGAGTTAGAGGAAATTTGACGGTCTTTCCAAAGGTGTTCTTAGTTTCGAGTTTACTGTGATTCTAGGGGGAGTCATAAGGTACAAAACTCGAAACAAATCTTAAAAAATGAATAACTTGAAAACAAAGCGTTTAAAAAAAAATCTCTATTAGCAACTTTCGATGAGAAATGAGCTCTATAGTCGATTCCTTTGTCCCATAATGTCTCTGGACACCCTGTATATGGCATATACTATATGCTACCATGAAAACTCGAAATCATCAAAACTATTTTAACTAGTCATAATTGGATTGTAATGTATATGTCCAACTAATCTGAATTTTTACTAAGGGATTGACTACTACTTGATATTATGTATTTTCGAGATGCGAGCGAACCGAGGCTCTCAACTAACAAACTAACGACTGGACCAACTCAAATGCGGTTTTTTTCCAAAATGATCAACAAGTAGGTACCTGAAATGGTTTTTAATCGTATTAAAATTTCCTAAGCCTCCTGTAACGTTGTAAATCTGAAATAACCTGATCCTAGCAAACAACGCCATCATTAGGGATGTTGTTTACCTTCTCTGTGTTGCTGCATAGCTCCACAACACTAATTAAGAAAGTTGCTTAACCCTTCACAAGTGAAGCTTTTAATATTATATATGAAGCTAACTCTTTAGCTAAAGAAGAAGCTTTCTTACAAATCAGATGCAATCAGACGAAAAAAATAAAAAAATAAAAAAAAGTAAATAAATATGAGTAAATAAAATTTCCACTAATTATATATGAAGCTAACTCGGGTTTCGCATGGGTTTATAATTCTAGTTGCACTCGATGTTAGTTCACATTAAACTGTTTGTCAAGTTTGCGTACGGTGTTTTCCTATTCCACAAGTTCCAATATTTCCATTCTTCAAGGATGTTGTAGGTAACTAACAGTCTAACTCGACCGTTTCTGATTCACAATTATATTTTGAAGGAAACTATTAAAAATAATACCGAACTCGATTTTGGTTAATTTTACAACGATCGTCGTCAAGGACAACTTTTAAGGCTTTTATAATGGTTTCAGTCGATTCTGTGTGGCGAAAACTGTTGAAAACTATACCAAATTCGATTTTTGGTTATTTTTGATAATGACTGACGCCAGTGATGACAACGAAGACGTTTTATTGTCGTCAAGGATAGCTCTTATAGAATAAAATAGAATAAAGCTTTATTCGTGGCATAAAACAGGCAAGCCTAGTTACAATATGGCACACGTCAGACAATTGTACAATAACAAAGTTTTAACAATAATAATAAAAATAGAAAAAAGATAAAAGTTTAAAAAAATATATATATATTGGGCTACACACATTTGAGCCATTGGTCCAACAAGGTATAGCAGCATAGAGATTTGAACTCGCCAAAAGAGCTGTGAAATATATCGATTTTCGGGTTTAAACTTTCAACTGAATTGTATGACAAAACGGATCTATGACTCAACATTGCTGAATAAGCTGCAGTACGCCCAAATGGACCATGGAAAAGGCTGCTCTGTCTAGAATGAAAAGACGGTACCCTAATAGAAAAATTGGCTAACAGTTCAGGGTAATTTATAGCACCGGAGAAGACTTTGTATAAGAAAGATAAATCCAGCCATTGACGGCGCACATACAAAGGAAGTACATCGAATCTCTTACATAGGTCTGAATAATTGGCTCTTAGGCTATATATATGTGATAAACGGTAATCGAGATATTTCAGGAAACGCTTTTGAATAGATTCAAGCGAATTGATGTACTTGGAGTGGGATGGTGACCAGATCTCCGACCCAAACTCCAAATGCGGCCGAACGAGGGTGAGAAACAGAAGCTTCATGATGTCAACATTCTTGAGCTGCCAACATTCCTGATCACCATACCAAGCATTTTGGTAGCTTTGGACGTTGCTAGCTGCAAATGGCTCCGAAAGATAAGTTGACTATCAATTAAGACACCCAGGTCTCTTAACCTTTTACAGCAGTTTCAGTTGATTCTGTGTGGTGAAAACTATTGAAAACGATACCAAACTTGATTTTCATTTGATTTGACGATGATCGTCGTCGCTGACGACAAGATCCAGTCGTGGGACCGTCATGAAAAACAATACAGCTGATTCCGGATGTCCAAAGATTCTGTCTACCAAATCAAACTGATGGCTCCAGAATATTATGGTCTGTAGCGCGGATCACACATACACACACACGCTTACAAATGCCCGCCAAGTCCAAGTAAGACTCATGGCCAGTTTCACCGTTTGAGTTAATCAAGAATTAGCGTTAACGCGGCATTATATTTGAGCTTAATCAGACGTTAGAGCGATTTTTCTTTCACCAACACCCGTCGTTGGTTAAATCGTCCGTCAAAACTTGACGATCTGATTACCAAAGCTGATTAACTAATTACCCGACCCTCGAGGAATTAGGAGGTTAACGGATGATTATCATTGAGTTGTGAGTGCACGGAGCCTTCAATTACCAAGAGCCACTTTTTAATTACCAAAAATATAATAATATATAATGATTCTAAACCTTTAAGTTCAACATTGTTTAAAAAACGGCCACAAGTCACTCGGGAAAAAGAATGTTCATTCACATAACCTCCACCGTCCGCCCCCATTGACGAGTTTGTAGGTGATGGGATCGTTTTCAACAACATTTCTAAAACGCAAAATTTCAAATTTTCCGTACATAAGCTCGTTTCGCATTAATATCAAAGAAGTATGAAACGCCAGCTATACGTTAGGTAGTTGAAAAAGTAGACAAGAAATCAGAAATCACTAAGCTCTTATGGGCGGCTCTACAACTTGTTTTGTTTGCTCATTTTGAACGTTATTCAAGTTACAACGACCTCGAGTCATTAGGAAAAGAATTATTATTCTCTAGAGCTAGATGAAAACCGATGTTGCCAAAGTGCTTTGACTAATCCAGCATAGATTACAGGTTATAGTAACTTACTACCTTGGTAGGTACCTAACCAAGTTTGATAATCCGATTTATACTTTTCCTATTGAGGAGTAGAGATTTGTATGTATTTACTTCTTAACTGATGAGATTTCCATAGTTTTCTGCACAACCCTCCCATGAATTTCTTGGAATGTAGGTATGATACCCTCCAGTACCGGAAGATCTAATGTTTAGGCCACCAAAAGAGTAGAAAGATAAATATGTTTAATTTCACTCCACTTCACGGGTTCCTCATTTAAAAAGACTTTCGAGCGCAGGTACCTATAGTGGTTTTTACTCTCTCTCTCTCTCTCTCTCTCTCTCTCTCTCTCTCTCTCTCTCTCTCTCTCTCTCTCTCTCTCTCTCTCTCTCTCTCTCTCTCTCTCTCTCTCTCTCTCTCTCTCTCTCTCTCTCTCTCTCTCTCTCTCTAATTTAAATGTATATTCAAAATTAATGTTTAAATTTCAGTGTTTCAACTTAGAAAAAATCAACTAATCGCGATAAGAATTCGATAAGAACCCGCCATGAACCTGGGAGGGGAACTCTCCTAGGTTCATGGAAACCGCTGTTGAAGTTGTTTAGGTTATGATTCCAAGCTCCGGGGAACCACTTTTCTGTCCAATATGGACACATGTTCCATGATTTATGGACAAAATGAAACGTTTCGTCGTAAACTTCACCAAACCATACTTTGACGCTTGAATTTACGTGGTGAAAGAAAATTCCTTAACGCACCTCGTAATCACCGGTCTCCCGTTACCTTTTGGTTAAGATGATGGGACGTTAGCTCAGATCGGTGAAACTGGCCCTCTCTTCGTTCGTCAATTGTGAGCCAAGTGATCTGCAAAGAAGGGATGATATCCAATACAGAAATAATAAACCTTTGTGTATAATTTTCAGCGTTATTTTTTCATCTTCGTTATAAAGTTTTACTATTGAAATTATTAACTAAAATTTGCAAACAGCCCAAATCTCGATTCCTACCATCTTGCAGACCTGATTCATGTCCCCTTTATATATGTAGGTACAGAATTTTCATCTACTGATAAAAACGGATGACATATGTGTACTGCTCAAGGCCAAGCCGTCGTTACGATCCGGTCCACGTAAATTCGGGCACTTTTTCAAAAAACGGTCGACATAATTCAGGAAAAGAACAGTTTCAAGGTGGGAGCTTTTCAAGAAAGTGAATACGGATGAGCGCCTAATATGGACGTGGGACTTGAGCTCCATGAGCGGGTTTGAAGCGCGTGAGTCAGCCTCTGACGTCACGGCCTCCCAGACCTTCGTCCTCCGGATCCGCGGAGTGCAAGAGCGTTATGGGACCCCAAATGCAGGTCTGTTGCCAAAGGCGTTGCCATAATTATGATCCCAGGAACAGCTTCAGCCGAACAGTTTCCAGGCCATCTGGTACAGTGACAGTGCACTCCGCAAGGACCGTCCACCGCCGGTGTTTATTATTCTGGAAGTACTGGAGCCAAATCACCATTTACTCCTCATACAAGCCAGCAGTAAAACAGAACACTAACGAACCAAATTGGCACATGAAGAAGAAATTAAAGACGAGACAAACCTTTTTCGTGCGGCGAGAAAACGAGGCAGCAATTGGCAGGTTCAGAAAAATCACACTCACTTTATGGAGTCATGAAGGTCATATCCATCCCCGTGAACTCGTATACCTATGTATTTTATTTCCTCTCGGTAGGTACGAATTTCTTCCGAAACTACTGAAAATACCTGTTTTGGTTTATTATTTCCAATAATAAGCCTACCTATATGATCGTGTAGCAAAAAATTTTTATAACCCCCCCTCAAACTTTGTCACTTTACGTTTCAAGGTGCGTAGAATCCAAATTTGAAATGTCCGTCCGCCGTTCACCGTCCGGGCCATAAAAGGCCTAAGAATTGACTTAAAAAACCCGTTCTTTCGCACATAGACTCCATTTGGGGTCTAGTTGGTCCTAACGTTTAACCATCCCGATCGCTTTACTCGCATAGATACTATGTGCCAAAAACGGGCGAAAAAGTGTCTTTTTCGAGGAATTGAGTGATAGACTTACGCACGCACGCACGCCTGGCACGCTTGGCAGGGGGTCACGGTGGGTGGTGAGGGAGGTGAGCGGTGGGTGGAGTGAGAGGAGGCGCCGCGGCACCTTGTGGTGTCTGGGGTGACCAGGGGCGTAGCAGAGGGGTGTAGGAGAATGGATATTTATTACTTTTACGTGTTATACCCATATAATACACTGCGGCACCATGAGGTGGGTACGGCGTTCCTTCAAGGCATGAATATATGTTTTTTTCTAGGTCATATTTGTGTGTTAATACCAATGCTTTTCCTACGCATATTTAATAACATATCCTCTCGACTTTTCGTACGTACTTAGATAATGATATTATTAAGGCAATAACCATTTGAATAGACAGGAGCTCAAATCGAGAAATATAAACATGCGTATATAATTATAGAAGTATAGGTTTTGGCAACTCGAAATAGGACACGCCGAGGAGTCTGGACGAGCCTTATGACGTACGCAAGCCAACTAAAACTACGATCATACTCAATTGAAAAAATAATGAACCTTTGTGAAATAATTTGCAGCGTTTTTTAAGACATGGATTAATCTTTTTTTGAGGCCATTTGCATGAAATCCGGCAGACAAGAATTCTTAACAAGAAGAAGATGTAGCGCTACTATAATTTCGGATAGCTAACAAACTATGTTCAACTTAATTTAAGATTTCAACTTAGATTTAATATCAATATGATGTTGATGTCAATTCGAAATCAAAACATCCAACCATCTTTTAAAAGGTATAAAAGCGCTACGGTTAGCCGAGTGGTCCCTAAGGCTATTTTCGTACATTTTGCCCAGTTACTAAGTTGCATATCAATAAATTTTAAATGAACCCAATTCAGTGCAGTTGGAAAACAATTACACGATACAGAGGCACATTGATCAAATAAGGGAGCTCTGAGGATAAAGCACTTTATTTGTATATTTATATATATATATATATATATATATATATATATTTTTTTTTTTTTTACCATTCTTGCAGTTTGATTCTAAGTCTCACAATATTGGACCTTGCGACTAGAGTAATTTTTTTTTTTCTTCAAGTTTTTTTATTTAAGATTTTTTTTTTTAAATTTCATTTTATGATTTTCTAAATTTAACATCAGATTTTCAACATCAATTCAATACTCTTCTCCTTTTAAAAAAATTGGTGAATTTTGGGTCTGCAAAAATGTAACACTCTCACCATCCAATGGCTTAGGGTCTCTCAGCTGAACAATATACCTCTATACATTGTAACTGAATTCTAGGTGTGCCGAAGTAACTCAAGTTTCTGTACTATGGGTGGATTAAGGGAAAATTAGCCTCTGAACCCACTCAGCTGATCAATGCACCTCCATACATTGTAGGGTCATTCCATGCCAAATCGACACTTAAAATAAAAATTTTACCTCACCATTTTAGATTTTGCTCAAATTTGGTATATTCATAGAAAGTGTTGAGACTAAGAAAAACACCAAATTTTAAATTTTTATCTCAAACCGTTTCTTAAATATGGCAATGTAAAACTTACAAAATCTCACCAAAAAACCATGAACGGATTTTATACTATTCGCTCTAGGAACTGTCCTGATTGAGCTAGAGAGCTGGGAGAGGTATCATTTTGCAGCTTTTTTTATGCTCTTTACAGTGATATACAACAGAACATAGGTTCTAATAGAAAAATTTTTGTCAAAATACAAATAAAATTTTGATTTAGTTTTTATCCAAAAAGTACATAATTTAAAATTTTCAAAATATTCCTATAAATACTTAGTACTGTTGTAAACAATGTGACAAAATATAAATATGGGATGATGATTCATTGTAAAAAAAAATATTCCTGACACTAGTTTTCCACTAATAGCCCGGTTTTGACTAAATAATAAACATATGTACTTTTACCAAAGAGGTAGGCTATTTAATTAAATATATAATGGTATACTATGTATAAAAGTAAAAAAATATCAGAAATATCAATTCAAAATACTATCTTGTAACCTAACTTGTAAAAAACACAAATACTATCTTGTGAAAATAACTTTTCTTCGTCCGTGTGGGCTAGCTACATCATTTTCCTATCCTAAACACACGGATTTCCTGTGGGTGTCAGTTGTGGATGTTCTAAGAAAAGTAAATCCAATTACACCGACTGGGAGAACATACACTCTAGCTGAAATCGATCTTAGCCAAACCCAACTGGCTTTTACAAAATGTAATTCCGTAAACTGAGATAATGTTTAGGGAAACTGCTGTCAACTCAAAACTTAATTTTTTCTGAGGTTATTGTTAATCTAGATAGTTGTTTGAACATTATCGGTAGTACTGCACCAATTGTGTTACATATACTCACACTACTCGTATACCTACTCATCATCATAGATATGTATAATATTATGTAAATTTTGATTAATCTGTTTGTACCAGACTTATTACATAACTATTTAGACTATTTTCATACCTTTTTGAATTTTGAATTAATATTTCTGATATTTTTTTACATTTATACATAGTATACCTTTATATATTTAATTAAATAGCCTACCTCTTTGGTAAAAGTGAATATGTTTATTATTTAGTCAAAACCGGGCTATTAGTGGAAAACTAGTGTCAGGAATATTTTTTTTTAACAATGAACCCCATCATCATCCCACATTTATATTTTGTCACATTGTTTACAACAGTACTAAGTATTTATAGGAATATTTTGAAAATTTTGAATTATGTACTTTTTGGATAAAAATTAAATCAAAATTTTATTTGTATTTGACAACAAATTTTCTATTAGAACCTATATCCTGTTGTATATCACTGTAAAGAGCATAAAAAATCTGCAAAATGATACCTCTCCCAGCTCTCTAGCTTAATCAGGACAGTTTCTAGAGCGAATAGTATAAAATCCGTCCATGGTTTTTTGGCAAGATTTTGTAAGTTTTACATAGCCATATTTAAGAAACGGTTTGAGATAAAATTTAAAATTTGGTATTTTTCTTAGTTTCATCACCTACTACGAGTATACCAAATTTGAGTAAAATCTAATATGGTGAGGTAAATTGGGTGTGTTGAATTGACATGGAATGACCCTGTAATTTCATTCCAAATGTCTCAAAGTAGCTCCATTTCAAGTTTCAACTCCATAGGTCGATTAGGAAAGAAATCCTCTGTTGGTTCGGCGAAATTATCACGTTTTCGTCATCAATATTTATACGTTGTTGTTGGAGTTCCAGCTAAGTAGCCGAGCCGAGCGCTCGAGTTTTTTTGCGAGCTCCGAATTATGTATTGATTTTGCAGGGTTGTATTGTGAATTTCGTTTCAATTTTTTTTATGGTTGCTCTTTGATTAAATCTCAGCAGAACAATTTTCATAATTTTTAACGGCCACATTTTTGAAAAAAGGTCATTTTTTGCGAGTTCGGTTGGTGATTTGTTGTTTACCGAAGGGAAAGAATTATCCACTCGACCGAAGATCGTAGTCCTTAGTCAGCAGCGCTCGAAGAGACGACCGGTGTCGCGTCGAATAATAGCAACTACGATAATATAGGCTTATGTGATACAACAGGTAATTCAATGCTTTGACGTAATCACGACTAAACTACAAAAATGCGTCTGCATTTTGAAGGAACATACAGTTGTTTTGAATTCACAGTTGCATGTTCTGTTGCAAGAAGTTGCTAGCAGCCTAGACATTATCTTCCTCAAAGAAAAAATTAATAAGAGAGTTGACAGTATAGAAGAAAATCTAGCACTATCTGAAGGAAAAAATATATATATTAAGCAGAACCAGCACTCGGACAGCAGGAAAGATCTTATTCTTCATAACGCTCTCGAAGGGAAAGAAAACATGAATATTCTCAAGAGGAAGGTAGTAGGTAGTAAGTGGGGGACTTTTTGACAAGGTCATTCATATTCAAGGTCACTGGAGAAAGGCCCCACTCGATCACAAGGCCACTGGAGAAAGGCCCCACTCGCTTGCAAGGTGCCTAGAGAAAGCTAGACCACTCTATCCTAGAAGATCAATTTCTCCTCAAATAGAACCTAGAAATAGATTTCAAACGTGAAAGCCCCCTTCACCCGTTTTTGCACGCCCCCCACCGCAAACCCCATCTAGGTTATAGACAGGAAAGGCCCCACTCGATCACAAGGGCACTGGAGAAAAACCCCCTATCACTTGCAAGGTGCCTAGAGAACTCTATCCTAGAAGATCAATTTCCCCTCAAATAGAACCTAGAAATAGATTCCAAACGTGAAAGCCCCCCTCACTCGTTTTTGCCCCGGAGAAAGGCCCCACTCGATCACAAGGCCACTGGAGAAAAAGCCCCCCTCACTTGCAAGGTGCCTAGAGAAAGCTAGACCACTCTATCCTAGAAGATCAATTTCTCCTCAAATAGAACCTAGAAATAGATTCCAAACGTGAAAGCCCCCCTCACTCGTTTTTGCCCCTGAGAAAGGCCCCACTCGATCACAAGGGCACTGGAGAAAAAGCCCCCCTCACTTGCAAGGTGCCTAGAGAAAGCTAGACCACTCTATCCTAGAAGATCAATTTCTCCTCAAATAGAACCTAGAAATAGATTCCAAACGTGAAAGCCCCCCCTCACTCGTTTTTGCCCCGGAGAAAGGCCCCACTCGATCACAAGGGCACTGGAGAAAAAGCCCCCCTCACTTGCAAGGTGCCTAGAGAAAGCTAGACCACTCTATCCTGGAAGATCAATTTCCCCTCAAATAGAACCTAGAAATAGATAAGATATCATCGAGGTAAGATTTTAACTGTCTATAACCTAGATGGGGTTTTGCGGTGGGGGGCGTGCAAAAACGAGTGAGGGGGGCTTTCACGTTTGAAATCTATTTCTATTTGAGGGGAAATTGATCTTCCAGGATAGAGTAGAGCTTTCCAGGATAGATAGAGCTTTCTCTAGGCACCTTGCAAGTGAGGGGGGCTTTTTCTCCAGTGCCCTTGTGATCGAGTGGGGCCTTTCTCCGGGGCAAAAACGAGTGAGGGGGGGCTTTCACGTTTGGAATCTATTTCTAGGTTCTATTTGAGGAGAAATTAATCTTCCAGGATAGAGTGGTCTAGCTTTCTCTAGGCACCTTGCAAGTGAGGGGGGCTTTTTCTCCAGTGCCCTTGTGATCGAGTGGGGCCTTTCTCCGGGGCAAAAACGAGTGAGGGGGGCTTTCACGTTTGGAATCTATTTCTAGGTTCTATTTGAGGGGAAATTGATCTTCTAGGATAGAGTTCTCTAGGCACCTTGCAAGTGAGGGGGGCTTTTTCTCCAGTGCCCTTGTGATCGAGTGGGGCCTTTACTGTCTATAACCTAGATGGGGTTTGCGGTGGGGGCGTGCAAAAACGGGTGAAGGGGGCTTTCACTTTTGAAATCTATTTCTAGGTTCTATTTGAGGGGAAATTGATCTTCTAGGATAGAGTGGTCTAGCTTTCTCTAGGCACCTTGCAAGCGAGTGGGGCCTTTCTCCAGTGGCCTTGTGATCGAGTGGGGCCTTTCTCCAGTGACCTTGAATATGAATGACCTTGTCAAAAGTCCCCCACTTACTACCTACTGAAGGTGATGGACATTTTTAGAACAGAATTGAATTGCGTTCTTGAGGATTATGAAGTTATGGGTGTAAGACGTTTAGGCACCATCCAACCTTCTAGAAGTAGACCTGTCCATATTAGTTTTGCCAATAATTTATCTAGATCTAAAGTACGCCAGAACATTTGCAAGTTCAAGGGATCCCAATTGAATACATCCGAGATCTACGACAGACGAATACGGGAATTTCGGAAGAATCTGTTGTCCAAGTTGTTTCAAGCAAGAAAAGACGGGAAGGATTGGAGATGAATTATTGGTTGATGGAAAAAAACTTCTCATTCACTATGGGCGAAGTTCGTTGGAGGATTCTACGTCTACTGGGTCAGAAGTGGAGACTAATCTGATTACTCCTCCTCCGTCCCCTCCCAAAATTTCTGGAAAACAGGGCAAGAAAAAGATGAAGAACAAAATATACAACAGATAGTACGAACATTAACACTGCTTTGGAAATTTTGGCAATGACTAGGGATTATTATTGAAATTTGACTCTGGAGTGATTGTGATATATGTTAACTATGCAGTGCTCATTTATAAATAATATGTAAATTTTGTAGACTTATATATGTAATTATTTGGTACATCATACGTAAAAGTCTAACTTTGTTTGTTGAGGCAGAAATAAAAGCAAGATGTCATGTGCTATTTTTAATATGTATTTAAGGAACTCCTTGTAATACCTACGGGTTATGCAATAAAATTGAATTGAATTGTATATTTATACGTTGTCCACACACATCAATCTAACCGTTTTAGAATATTCCAAAACAAGTTTTTATGAAGAAATGTTTTGCAAATTTAGTTTTTTGTAAGCGAGGTGCCATTGCAGTATCCTCTTTTCCTCAGAAATCCGAATTTGAAGTCAAAGCGCAAAATTCCGTTCCATCTAAATAACTAAATCCAGTCTAGGGAACATCTTGTTCTATTCAGTTGGTTTTACGAATCTGTATGATTCTTTCCGGATGGTCATCAGTTAGAACAGTGTTCGCCGAACCGTAGATCGCGAGCTACTGGTAGCTCACAGGGAAATTTTTGGTAGCTCACGGGGAAATTTTAGCAGGGGCAGGGTTTTGCAACGTTTCGAAGAATTACTTTCTGCTTAGGTGGAATTTTTGAAAGAACGCGGTGAATTAATTCCTGAGCTAGAAGATCCGGTTTGGCTGCGAGATTTTTCTTTTCTTACAGACATAACCGAAAAGCTAAATACCCTTAACTTGCAGCTTCAAGGCAAAGATAAAGTTATTGGTGGAACTATTTCAAATGTGGTCTCGTTCACAAGAAAGCTGGAGCTGTGGGAAAGAAATCTTACCCAAGATGAATACAAACACTTTGCCTGTTTGAAGCAGATCCTTGACAAGCAAGGCCCTTCACAGCCACCTTACAACAACAAAGAACATATTGCAGTTCTTTCAGATTCGAAAAATCAGTTCAATCAACGCTTTCAAGACTTCAAAAACATTTCGATTGTACCACAGTTTGTCACATCTCCTTTTGTTGAGATTGATCCTGAAGAATTTTCTACTTGTGTCATGCAATATTTTAAAGAAGACAACTCTGCAGTGGAGATGGAACTGATTGATTTTCAAAGTGACCTTTCGTTGAAATCTCTCACTTCAATCAATGAAAATATTTGGCCTTTTGTTCCTTTTCAAAAATATCCAATTTTGGTTCAGATTGGTTTACGAGTGAAGTCAATGTTCAGCTCAACATATCTCTGTGAGATCTCATTTTCCAGTATGAAGTTCATTAAAAACAAGGTACAGAAACAGATTGACGGATGAACATTTGGACAATTGCATTCGAATGGCCGCTACAACCTATGAGCCTAACATTAAGAAGATTGTTGTTGACAAAAAAGAGTGCCACCCATCACACTGAACTACGTTTTTCTAATGCAAGATTTTTTTATTCAAGTTCTTATGATATTATTTCAATTTTAGAATTGTCATTTAATTAGATTTAAAATAAGCTGGAAATGTTTATTCATAGGTAATAAACGACTGTGTGATTTAAGCAAAAACATGTATTACTGTCCTACTTTGTTGGGTTGCTCACAGTATTGTTTATTAGCTGTAAGGTAGCTCAGTCGCTTACAAGTTTGGCGATCACTGAGTTAGAAGTTTGATAGTTGGAACGAGAATGGGACCAGACTAGATATTGTATAGTCATTGTGTGTGCCCTCAAATCGAGAATTACCCCGTTCGTACGTTCCAATGGGTAAACGTGGAAGCATTAAAACTTCGATTTTAGTTCAAGGCGGTTGAGTGGATAGTCGGGCCTGTAATTCAACGAATCTGAGGACAAGCGAAACAACGTCAAAGGATAATATACTTCGCCGGCTCGGGGTTTTCTCTATAAGAGACCTTATTGGTTTTAATGTTACAAGTGATTAGAAATCGGGTCACTTCAGTTCGTCCACCTCAACGTCAACTGGAAGATAAATGAGAGACGTGGGACGAGAGGATGGCAGCCAGATATGGCCGAGGATGTAGGACGCCGGGAAAATCGCCTACGAGAAGCGGCTGCCGATCGCTTGAATTGCAAATCCGGTATCACATAAAAATTTTCCGGGCGGACTCGGATGGGGGTTGAAAACCGGAATATGGAGCAGGTCCGCTGGCGGCGAAGTTCTTATGGCCAAAGTTGATGCGAAACTCCGTGATTTTAGAGTGTGGCAGATGTTCCTATGAGAACCGAACTACCCGTCACAAAAAGTTACAAATTAATAACACTGGTTTGGTAATCTTTGTATCAATCACTTGTAACCAACCACGTTGCCTTCAGAACAGACACTTATCTTATCAGATCAAAAGATCTCCACTAATCTGCCAAGCGAGGCCTCGTATGTTTAAACAGGGCTCATTTCAAATTTCAGAATCGTAGGTCGAACAGTGAAAAACATCTCAAATAATTTCGGTGGCTCCAAATCCATTCTCTCTATATCGTGCACTTCCAAACATGTTCCATTCTAAATTTCTGGATCGTAGGTAGAATAGGAATTAATTTTTGATACCCTGAAACCTTTGCGAATGTGCGCACAACTCACCAATGTTCCATTGTAGCTTTTGCGTTGGTGTAGATAGGCATAAAGGACTAGAAGAAATTAATTTTCATACACCAATAAAAATCAATATTTCCAAGTTATCTGGTTGTGGTGTGGTGGTAAGTACAAACTAATTATGAACAAGTATGATAGTGATTGGGTAACTTACAGGAGACTTCTAGATTCCATTCCACAAAATTTCTCTAAAAATAAACTGCAGTAATAGACTTTAGTATGAAACTAGGATTTACCACAGATTACAGATGATAAACAGAGTACCTAAATAATTAACAAAGCTATGATGCGCAAATATCAAGTGGAGACTTGGTACGATTTCGGAAGACAATTTGGTTATAAAGAAGCAAAAGCAGAAAGTTTCTTTAAAATCTAACCCCTATAATTTAATTCCTTGGAGATGAAAAAGTAATCACAAAACAGAGTACATAATTATGGTCAACCTTATTGTGATTTTTGATGGGATTTTTAAGCCATTTGGTTGATGACTTACAGGTAGTCCACAACACACTAAATTAACGCTGATAGCTACTTTAAACAAAATAGTAAGGCAACAACGAAAGAAATACTACAAGAAAGCCGTGAACGGTGGGCGGTTTCAAGATACGTGGATTGGGAGCTGGGTGTCGTGGAGTGGGTGTAATTGGCGTCACTTGCTTCAAGGCGGATGCCGCTTCTACTGTTTTCAGTGTTCTGTAGACCTGATGGTCGGGAAAAAATGGAAGCGTCCTTTTACTCATTATTAGATGATAAAATCTACTTTTGACGCAGGATGTCCAATACTTGGAAACAGATTTCCTTACTGACAATTGATTATCAAGGCTAAAAACGGAAGATATCTTACAACTGAGCGATACCGATGAATAAAATTTTTATATTTTTAAATGAAAGTAGATTCAATTCTAAGAAATTTGATAACATCCACACTCTTCTACATTGAGTAGTTTTCTTTCTATGATTTTTCAAAGTTTTCAATGGTGACGTCACATATATGACAGATGGCAGAGGATTCCACCCAGGCGGGAGGGGTGGTTTGACGTCACCAGTGTGCGAAACTGAAAAACCGTAGAAAGAAAACTACTCATCGTAGGAGAGTGCGGTTGATGCCAAACTTCTTAGGATGGAATCTTCTTCCATTTAAAAATAGTTAAAATACCTTTTTCGTACCCATGGGTAACGCTCATTTTAGCCTGGTTCTTGAAAGCGATAATCCTCAAGCAATGTTCACTATATGTATATAAATATATATATATGTGTGTGTGTGTGTGTGTGTTTTCCTTGTATACCAAAAATCTAGAGGGGAGCCGCGGCTTTCCTCTGTCTACGCTCATGCTGTTGTAGTTCATGTAGTTACATATTTGTTAATGCAATCACGATAAGTCATACCTATGGTAAGTCGTGAGAGGATGGCGATAGTTATAAGGTATGGTTGTATCTGTTGAGAGAAATTTTAATTTACTAGAAGACAGGCATAACGCTATTGCTGAGACAATATTAATACATATTTCAATATTACATACATACAATACAATTATATACATACATACAATACAATTATATACATACAATATTAATACAATATCAATTAATATTAATTAATATTATGTAATTAATATTAATTATGTAATTATGTAATTAATTATTATTTAATTTAATTATTGTAATTAATATTAATTAATATTATTAATACAATATGTATTAATATTAATACAATATTAATACATACAATACAATTATATACATACAATATTAATACAATATTTCGTTCATATTTATCTGATCAAAATTTAATTTGGATATAAAATAGGGTTCACTACAGTACTTTAATGCTATGAATGTGACTCGCCCTTTACATTTGAACTATTGGCTTATATATGTGGATAATATTTATAAGCGCTGTGTTGAAATTCTTGGGCACATCTTTCGCTCTTAAGATGTTCATGTCTCGAATACCAATGTGCAGTGCGCGACGCAGCAGATGAAAATCAGGTTAGTGGTTTCCTGAAGGGTTGAGAAGCGGTGGGCCGGACCTCGAAGTCCGAGACGCAGGACCTGTTAGTGATTTATCTTGGATTGCCCTTATCGGGTAGGGACTGAAGTCCGTGCCAAGGAGAACCCCTTTTATACTCAGAATTCAACATTCTCTTCCCTTTATGTACACTGGAGACTTGAAGATCTGGCTTGAGAAGGGTATACTCGTACTGCTACTGCGGGTTTTAATCAATTCGACGTCCCTGGTTTAAAATGTGTCAACTCCGCGAGGCGCGGCGGATGAGGACATCAGCCGACGAGGACCGATTCAAGACGATTCCAAAAGAACTGCTGGAAACAAGATCTGTACTTTGAGACAACTACGGCAGCATAACATTCAGATTTAGTAATGATAACTAACTACATAACTTGGCGATATGTAAATTAAAATGCAATCCCACTCACCCTCAACACATAATTATACTGTCCCTGTCCTTTTACTCGACGATTGCACATACGTATGCAATGATGCATTAATATGTAGGTACCTATCTGCAAGGAGATACTCGTAGGTAGATTCTTGGTGCACTGGTGGATTATTCTTTCATCCAAAACCAAAACGCTTCATTGGTTCTGAGTTTAGAGAATGCCCAGGGATCTCTAGGGCTGAACTCTTAGAAGGATAATAAATACCCATTTTTTAGCTAATTTTCGTAAACAATGAAACTATTGCAATAGCTCCAAATTTTTTTATATATATATATATAATTTTTTTTCTTTTATATATATATATAATTTTTTTTTTTTTTTTTTAATGGAAATCCGTTTTGAGGTAATTTGAAATTATTACAAGTGTTGAACGCATGTATACAGGTACAGGGTGTCCAAAAAAGAACCCCATACATCATCTACAATTTTTGAGATATCAAGGTGAAACTTGGAAAAAATTTTCGGGGTAACTGATCCTAAGTTTTAAGGGGGAATAAATCCAGAAATTTTGGGTTGTCCAAAAACTATTGGATTTTCTCCCCCTTAAAACTTGGTATCAGGCACCCCAAAAACGTTCCCCAAGTTTCACTTTGATATCTCAAAAATTGTGAAAAACCGTTAAGGGTGGTGTGACTTTTGGGATACCCTTTATGAAAATACATGTCATTCCACACTTCCCTCAGGAGTGAGGTAAAAATTCCGATTTCGCGCCACATACCAGGCATTTCAAAAGACAGGATGAAATCGTGAGGCAGCACTTTTTGCACATAATAAATTGGTCAAATTAAAAAGTCCCAGTCATGCAGCATGATCATATGAGCGAATTTTCGTAAATCAACGTATATTATACCGCTTGATTTATGATAAAGTTTCACATCTTAAGCTACCAATTTCCCCCTCCTTACGTACCTGGCTACATTCCAAAACTAAGTTGATTGGACTATAAACAATTTTAATAAGCCGGTTACAATATTCTTAACGTAAAGCAATAGCATCATTTACTCCACTCCATAGGAAACATTTTCATTCTCTTGACAACAGTCGACTGTTAACAACAACTCATTGCGTCTGTATTGGAGAAATAACTTTAATTAATTTATAGTATGCTTTTGTGAATCCAAGAATGATAAAATAAATAAATTCTTTATCCTACATTTCGTCGCCTACAATCCAAAGTTAAAGGATTTGTATACAACTCTCGAGGACAACCGTTATGAAATCCCCAATCGAAGACATATCCATGTAACATGGTATCTGCTTGTAAAGCAGATAATGGAACTCGTTTACGAGTTTCGGTACGTTCTGTTTTGGGCTGGGGGTCATTCTAAAATTTGCGTAACGACGCCAAAATTTGTGACGACCCGGCACTTTTTAGATTTATTTATATTTATTTTAGAGTTTTTATAGATTTTTCCGCAAATGTTAATAAAATTTAAGTATGTTTTTAGGCATAATTTTTTGCAAAATATTTTTAATCTCTTTCATCGTTGATAAAATTATTTTGACTAAAAATCTGCTAAAAAATATAAATTCAACGTTTTTCAGTCATTTTTAGCCAGTTTTCTAGCAATTTTTTAAAAACTTGACCAATTTAATTTGCTCAAAAAATGTTGGCCAACAAACACATCTTTTTGTTTAGAAAGCTTAATTTTTTCGGCGCAAGAACAGGATTGTTATCTCAATCCTAAGGAGAGTTATCGAGAATGATATATTATATAAGGTGTCCCACGAGGTTCCTTACTTGTGGTTCAATACCCACTCCTAATTCCTTATTTGTGGGGGTATTTGAAAAAAAATTCTTTTAGTTCTTCAAACAATTTCAAATAAGGCCACGTTGCGCATTGCGCAAACGCTAACAGGAATCAACGCCAACTTTCTTTATTCAAATGGGATCTCACTTTTTTATTGCAGATTTGGACTACGCAAAATTTCATAAATTTACGATCCCTCACTCGATTTTTTTTTTTTTTTTTTTTTTCTGCACGCAACCCATTCTGCAAGAACGCAAAGTAGCCTAACTACTACAAAAATTGCACAATACATGGATTTTCGTAAACCCCGAATATGGTACACGAATTATTATTGTTTTTCAACGCTGAATCACATGGTGCTATTCGTTTCTTGATTTTACGCGATTTCAGCGAAATAATTGCCGAAATTAGGTTATTTTGCGTGGAAAAATCATCCCTCTGAGTGCGTATGCAATTTCACACCCATTCCCACAGTGGAGGAATTTCAAGGAAGAAACGTTGCAGCAGCTCGATTGCTCGAAGGTGGTTCCATTGCGCATGCGCGCAACGAGCAATGACTTCGACGTGCCGAGCTTTTCTTGCTGCAAGGTGGCGGGCATTTTGAGCAACTACTTTGAAGTCTTTTTTTTTCATGTTTTTCTCCCACAAAATGGTACCTATTTTTAAATTTATTGAAGGAAGTGCTCGTTTTTATTTTATTTTAACTCCACCACAGCCGGTCCCCAGGAGGAGGGAAAGGGAATCGAAAATTATGAAATTTCATATGCAAACACACGCCTAAAAAGAGGATTTTTTTAACGTAAAATAACCAAATTTCGACCATTATTCCGCTAAAATCAAGCCAAATCAAGAAACGGATATAGCATTATGTGAATCAGCGTTGAAAACTCGGCCCTTGGGGCCTCGCAAGGCGCTCCGTCCCTTGACCCCGCCAGGGGGGCTTCGCCCCCCTGGACCCCTTCGGATGTTATTACTTTGAGCCTGACTGCTAAAATGTAAAAAACATGGAATCATGTTTTAGCTCCTCGCTCTCACTTTATTATAGAAATGATCACGACGATTGAGCTCTTGTGAGATGATGATCTCCTAATAGAAACACGCGAGTAAACATTCACTTTTTATAGAAAGAGGCTAAAGAGGCTACATACGAAATTACAGCTTCCTATAGTGTAAAGTAAAATGATTTAACCACCGCTTCACAAATCAAACCGTTCTCGCAATATTCGGATCACCTGCTGCTATGAATCACATAATCGAAACACCAGCTCAATGAAATCATCAGAAATTAACAAGCGGTTGCAATCATGCTCACAATATCAATAATTGAGGATGATCACCTGTGTGTAAACAATTATTCATATAACCATGCTCATAACTCAGCTTGTTGGCCACGCACTTCGCAGTAGTTAACATAATATGGTTGGATAAATCGAGGGCTTTCGAACGAATGGTCAACGAATTTTGTGGGCTGAAAAACGACGATTTCCCTAGCAACGACTCGGTTGTAAGCGGAAATTATCACAATTATTGGCGCTACTTTCATCTCACTTTATAGTCTCACTTTTCGGCGGGGGATCCATCGCTAAAACATGATTCCATGTTAAAACAATGAAAATTCATGTAACTCACTTGGGGTTTACCAGAATCCATGTGTTCCGCAATTTTGATGGTTAGGCAACTTTTCGCGCTTGCGGAACGGGCTGCGCTCTGTCAAAAAATTGAGTGAGTGATTATGAGATTTTGCGTAGGATTCAAATCTGCAATAAAAAAGGGGATTCCCAAATGAAAAAACAACATTTCATCAATGCGATTATATACTTCAGGTAGCATGACACATGGGCTATGGAATCCTGTAAGAGTTGTATTTTTAATTTAGTGTAATGTCCCATAAAAAAATGTTTCCCTTAAGCGCTTTGCCAATGTGCCCCGCATAAGGGGCAAATTGACATAACAAGGGGTAAATTGACATAGCCTGACAAAGGATGGGGAAGGTTGGTAGGCAATAATATGTTTGATAGAAAAAATGTTAATTACTTGTTAAAACATGTATATCAAATGAGTGCTCTTACCAAAACTTTTGAAAAAACAACAACTTATAACATTTTTGAAGAAAATAATAGCACCCGCACAACTGATGACTGCTCTTCCTTCCACAGCATTAGCTTCCCGGGCTTTCTGACTAAGCTTCGCACTGGAATTCCAAAAGCTTCGGACGCTTCGGATAGTGTTCTCTCTTCAACTATGTGAGCATGGACTGCACTTCCTACCGCCTCATCAGAATATTCTCCCCGTTTCGTCTTCTTCTTATAATGTCTCATTGTACACTTGAAGATTAGATAATTGTGAAATCATTCTCTACAGTTGAATTTTTTATAATATCGATATTTTTTCAACAGAAATAATTGAGAACATGGAGGTGCCAACCTGCCCCATTAAGAATATGCCATCTTGTCCCACTGAGGTTTAAAAAAAAATGGCCTACCCAGAACTTCTCAGGAAGGAAACATTGAATTTTAATACTATCATCCACTCCCAGATAATCACTCTTACAATAACCACCAATGAAATTATCTTACTATGCTCAACTGGCTACTCAAATCGAAAAAAAAAACTTTTGAGGAATAAATTTATCCAACAGTTGAAAAATCATATAACATGTAGCCCTTGCTGGACGACGTTTGCTGGAACGCTGAAACTTCCGTGGAAGGTGCACAAGCGTGGACTGCATCTACGATCGAGATGGCAGCACTCTCAATTATCGGTGGTCGGTGGTGGAAATTAAAAGCACAATGCCAACGTAACCCTCATGCCAACATGCTCCGGTCACCCTATATATATATATATGTATATATAAGGCGCAACGCAAACTTCAGGAATCGTTTTAGAATGCCGCAAAACGGATATCTATGAAGGAATTCAAAATTTCATTCAAGTCATTGCAATAGCTTCGTGTCCTACGAAAATTTGCAAAAAAAATCACTTCATTTAATAGAAAATTGCAGGATTTCCCATAAAAATGAATAGAAGTTTTCGTTCTCCGACTGATATTCAATAATAAACTGCGTAAAATGAGAATATCCTATACCAAAGACATTCTCTCCAACATGATTGTCCAGTGAAGAACGCAGTCCATTTTATCTTACATTTTACTAGAAACACCACCATTTTGAGAGGACTTCATCGAAAAATAAATTGAAAAAAAAGGGATTTTGGTGCTAGAACTCTGTGGTTGGGACCATCGAGTTTAAATAGCAAGTACAGCTACTTCTTGTAACCATACATAAAATTTCAAATTTCGACCCATGTCGCAATTTTAACGCATTTCGTCCATATTATTCCATACGCATATTATTCCATCCTGTATGCATCAGAGTATCGATCCTGAAGGTTTTAGTCCAAAAAGTCTCTAACCTGATGTTTACGGGCTGTAGAACCTGAAGGTTTGGCTGGCATTCCGATATCGCGAGAGCAGTTTCATACTTATCTTTGAAAAATAGTGGTCGAATCATTTTGCATCTTTAAAAAATGGCAAAACATGGAATTTGTTCAGCATGAATTCAGCTACTAGGTAGTATTTTTTCCTTTCACGAAAAACAATTATTTCTGTCACTGTTTTTAGCGAATTTTAAAGTTAAAACTTCATCCTGTTTTATGCGTTGAATTCTACACAAATTTGTCGAGTTCGGGCTAGCTAAGGTCTGCGACTGTTTTCCTGGGTAGTACAATATCCATAGAGCAACCCCTATCCTCATTCGTCCTTTTATTTTTTTCTAGAGATTTCAATGTAAGCGATTTGATTGAGAAAACTCGTTTCACTAAAAAAAAACTACGAAGCGTTAGGATGCGGATGTATTTAGGTAGTTGTATGTATAATGACGTATCTGCAATGAAATTTTTACCTGCAATAGTTGCTTATTATGTTGCAATCATCTCCCAAGAACGAAATCGAAACGGATTTGAATACAGTTCGGTGTAAACAAAGAGGTCTAAAAATGGCAAAACTTATGTATAAGTTTTGCCATTTTTAGACCTCTTCGGTACTTGTACTTTTTTGTACACAAATGTGATCAAAATTTATTATGATTTAATTCAGCGTAAAAATGCGATTTCATGAAAAAAAAAAAAATTTAGATTTTTTTCCTGTATATACAGGAAAAAAAATCTAAACTTTTTTTTTCATGAAATCGCATTTTTACGCTGAATTAAATCATAATAAATTTTGATCACATTTGTGTACAAAAAAGTACACATTTTGTGCATAATTTGCTCATTAATGTTTGCTCAAAAAATAATAATTTTCCCATTTATGGTCTGAATGTTTTATTGTACGTATAATTCTGGTTTCATGATTAAATTTACAATTTCTTCCATTTTTAGCACATTTTAACATGTATCATGTTTTAGCCCTGGGGTCCTAGCGAATTTTGCGAGTCAATTTTTTTCCGCGCACGAAATTAATTACAGTGATTTCCGCCTACGACCGAGTCGTTGCTAGGGAAATGGTACTTCGTCGTTTTTCATCCCACAAAATTCGTTGACCATTCGTTCGAAAGCTCTCGATTTATCCAACAATATTATACTTTCTTAATTTAATTAGTCGCCGTTTGGATCCGGCAGGGGGTTTATTATGAATAGGAAAACAGGAAAACTGAATTTAAATGCAGAAAAAATGGGTCCCAGGTGGGAATCGAACCCACATCCTCCGGTTTACCGTACCGGCGCCTTTACCATCTTGGCCGCAAGGACCACTGGATGGAGAGAGCTTGGATCTGAGCCAACACCCCCCGAGAACCATTACTCTGCATTTTTCAATGAATTAACTTTAAATCAACTGTACCCTATTAGTTTAGTCACCGCTAACGAAACGGCCCGAAGAATAAATTCTTAATTTAATTAGTCGCCGTTTGGATCCGGCAGGGGGTTTATTATGAATAGGAAAACAGGAAAACTGAATTTAAATGCAGAAAAAATGGGTCCCAGGTGGGAATCGAACCCACATCCTCCGGTTTACCGTACCGGCGCCTTTACCATCTTGGCCGCAAGGACCACTGGATGGAGAGAGCTTGGATCTGAGCCAACACCCCCCGAGAACCATTACTCTGCATTTTTCAATGAATTAACTTTAAATCAACTGTACCCTATTAGTTTAGTCACCGCTAACGAAACGGCCCGAAGAATAAATTCTTAATTTAATTAGTCGCCGTTTGGATCCGGCAGGGGGTTTATTATGAATAGGAAAACAGGAAAACTGAATTTAAATGCAGAAAAAATGGGTCCCAGGTGGGAATCGAACCCACATCCTCCGGTTTACCGTACCGGCGCCTTTACCATCTTGGCCGCAAGGACCACTGGATGGAGAGAGCTTGGATCTGAGCCAACACCCCCCGAGAACCATTACTCTGCATTTTTCAATGAATTAACTTTAAATCAACTGTACCCTATTAGTTTAGTCACCGCTAACGAAACGGCCCGAAGAATAAATTCTTAATTTAATTAGTCGCCGTTTGGATCCGGCAGGGGGTTTATTATGAATAGGAAAACAGGAAAACTGAATTTAAATGCAGAAAAAATGGGTCCCAGGTGGGAATCGAACCCACATCCTCCGGTTTACCGTACCGGCGCCTTTACCATCTTGGCCGCAAGGACCACTGGATGGAGAGAGCTTGGATCTGAGCCAACACCCCCCGAGAACCATTACTCTGCATTTTTCAATGAATTAACTTTAAATCAACTGTACCCTATTAGTTTAGTCACCGCTAACGAAACGGCCCGAAGAATAAATTCTTAATTTAATTAGTCGCCGTTTGGATCCGGCAGGGGGTTTATTATGAATAGGAAAACAGGAAAACTGAATTTAAATGCAGAAAAAATGGGTCCCAGGTGGGAATCGAACCCACATCCTCCGGTTTACCGTACCGGCGCCTTTACCATCTTGGCCGCAAGGACCACTGGATGGAGAGAGCTTGGATCTGAGCCAACACCCCCCGAGAACCATTACTCTGCATTTTTCAATGAATTAACTTTAAATCAACTGTACCCTATTAGTTTAGTCACCGCTAACGAAACGGCCCGAAGAATAAATTCTTAATTTAATTAGTCGCCGTTTGGATCCGGCAGGGGGTTTATTATGAATAGGAAAACAGGAAAACTGAATTTAAATGCAGAAAAAATGGGTCCCAGGTGGGAATCGAACCCACATCCTCCGGTTTACCGTACCGGCGCCTTTACCATCTTGGCCGCAAGGACCACTGGATGGAGAGAGCTTGGATCTGAGCCAACACCCCCCGAGAACCATTACTCTGCATTTTTCAATGAATTAACTTTAAATCAACTGTACCCTATTAGTTTAGTCACCGCTAACGAAACGGCCCGAAGAATAAATTCTTAATTTAATTAGTCGCCGTTTGGATCCGGCAGGGGGTTTATTATGAATAGGAAAACAGGAAAACTGAATTTAAATGCAGAAAAAATGGGTCCCAGGTGGGAATCGAACCCACATCCTCCGGTTTACCGTACCGGCGCCTTTACCATCTTGGCCGCAAGGACCACTGGATGGAGAGAGCTTGGATCTGAGCCAACACCCCCCGAGAACCATTACTCTGCATTTTTCAATGAATTAACTTTAAATCAACTGTACCCTATTAGTTTAGTCACCGCTAACGAAACGGCCCGAAGAATAAATTCTTAATTTAATTAGTCGCCGTTTGGATCCGGCAGGGGGTTTATTATGAATAGGAAAACAGGAAAACTGAATTTAAATGCAGAAAAAATGGGTCCCAGGTGGGAATCGAACCCACATCCTCCGGTTTACCGTACCGGCGCCTTTACCATCTTGGCCGCAAGGACCACTGGATGGAGAGAGCTTGGATCTGAGCCAACACCCCCCGAGAACCATTACTCTGCATTTTTCAATCTCGGGGGGTGTTGGCTCAGATCCAAGCTCTCTCCATCCAGTGGTCCTTGCGGCCAAGATGGTAAAGGCGCCGGTACGGTAAACCGGAGGATGTGGGTTCGATTCCCACCTGGGACCCATTTTTTCTGCATTTAAATTCAGTTTTCCTGTTTTCCTATTCATAATAAACCCCCTGCCGGATCCAAACGGCGACTAATTAAATTAAGAATTTATTCTTCGGGCCGTTTCGTTAGCGGTGACTAAACTAATAGGGTACAGTTGATTTAAAGTTAATTCATTGAAAAATGCAGAGTAATGGTTCTCGGGGGGTGTTGGCTCAGATCCAAGCTCTCTCCATCCAGTGGTCCTTGCGGCCAAGATGGTAAAGGCGCCGGTACGGTAAACCGGAGGATGTGGGTTCGATTCCCACCTGGGACCCATTTTTTCTGCATTTAAATTCAGTTTTCCTGTTTTCCTATTCATAATAAACCCCCTGCCGGATCCAAACGGCGACTAATTAAATTAAGAATTTATTCTTCGGGCCGTTTCGTTAGCGGTGACTAAACTAATAGGGTACAGTTGATTTAAAGTTAATTCATTGAAAAATGCAGAGTAATGGTTCTCGGGGGGTGTTGGCTCAGATCCAAGCTCTCTCCATCCAGTGGTCCTTGCGGCCAAGATGGTAAAGGCGCCGGTACGGTAAACCGGAGGATGTGGGTTCGATTCCCACCTGGGACCCATTTTTTCTGCATTTAAATTCAGTTTTCCTGTTTTCCTATTCATAACAACAATATTATGTTAACTACGGCGAAGTGTGTGTCCAACAAACTGAGTTATGAGCATGGTTATATAAATAATTGTTTACACACAGGTGATCATTCTCAATAATTGATATTGTGAACATGATTGCAACCGCTTGTTAATTTCTGATGTTTTCATAGAATTTCGAATCAATATTGAGGAGTTAACATGATACATGGTTGAAATTTTTGGTTCTAGAACAGAAATAACTTTGAGCACATTTCTTGAAATTTGACCGATATGATGTACTGAAGAAGTGCTGCCCAACGAACTCCTCCTATTTTTGTGAAGTTTTCGGGCATTTTTTCCATATGAAAATTTGCTCATATTGTCATGCTGCATGACTGGGGATTTTTTTTAAATATATTTTTTTCCTTTCATTTCTAATGTAATTTTCCTTCCTGAATTGAATGAAACGATTCCCAAGTCAATCGGTTCCCAAGGGCCTGTCAAAAGTGATATTAACATGCTACAACCCTCAAAATTGCGTGTAATTAAGCGCATTGTGCACAATAACGCCTATTAATCGCTGACAGTTCTGCCCATTGCTGCAGATGGTCTGGACTTATCAGCCTAAAAATTCCGGGATGCGTTGACTTTGGGATATGGGAAAGACCCAGAAGATTTACCAAGGGAATGCGGTGGTTGTGGGTAGCCGATGAATGTCACTCATGCCCTAAATTGTAGAAAGGGGAGCCTTGTGAAAACTGGCCGCGATCAACTCAGAGATGAGTATGCTTGACTGGCAGAAATGGCTGGGGTATCAGTCGTAGATGAGCCAATAATTAAGTCTGAAATAGAAGGATCACCGTGACTCGTTGGAGACATTGCGGCCCTTGGAGTCTGGGATCGCGAAAGAATGGCGTTTTTCGACACTCGCATAATAAATACTGTCACCATTTCGCTGATAGCACCCTGAAAAACTCTACCTCAACGGAAACTATACCTTAAGCAAATGCGTGGACGAAAAATTGCAAAACATAATTTCCTTCCGATGGTGCGATCCTGAACGAATTTGATCAATAATTAAGGATATAATTCAAATACAGTGGAACCTGGATAATTTGAACTTCTTTAATTCGAATATTTCTCTTGATCCCTAGCATTTTGTATTTAAACAATGCTAAAAAAACTCGGCGCTCCGCGCCTCGCCAGGGGGCAAGCCCCCTGGACCCCCGGTTACCTCTATTTACATACTTCGGACGAAATTATTGAAACACAGAATGTGTTTGCGTTGTCGCGCAACCAAGTGACAACCAAACAAGCGTCATTGTTTACTATTCATTTATAACATCAATTTATATAGTTATAGTATGAAACTACGAAAATTGCGTTGTTAAAAAATCAAGCCTGGCTGGGATTCAAACCCTCAACCTTCGTCTCACGAAAAAAAAAAAAAAATTTTCAGGCCTGGCCGGGATTCGAACCCACGACCTTCGTCTCACGAGAAAAAAAAAAAAAAATTGTCAGGCCTGGCCGGGATTCGAACCCACGACCTCTCGCTTCCCGTCACACATTTCGTTCCCATCCCGCGTTCCATTTTCGGCTAGTTAGTCCATGGCTAAAACACATTCTGTGTTAAAATCTTGGATAATTCGAAGTTCATTTTGGATAATTCGAATTTTCGGCGTGCCAACTAAGGTATAAATTTTAAGCTGCGACTCAAAATTATTGTAAATTTATCGGGAAATACGTTTTAGTAACGATATTTGACAAAAGGTTTGCGTTAGACAAAATACATGCAAGTCAGTGCCATCGTACAGTTTGATGGAGGCGGTTTGGGAGACGAGAGCCCTGGATCATCAGCAGATGAAGTACCAGTGCCGAGTGAATCTGACGCCATGAATCACGTACAAGAACTTAGACGTTTTTTTGAAAGCATGTAAGTGATTCATACTTCAACTCTTTGAATGCGTTGGAATCTTTTATAATGGCCGAGAGAATTAATTCAAGGAAACAGGCCAAAATATCATCTTTTTTTGAAAAACAATAGATTGTTTTTTATGGTAGCACTTGAATACAGTATCATTCCAGGTCTCTTTATTGTTAAATATTCTTTTGGTCAATACAGTATTCAATGTTACTGTATGTACTTTACTTCGTACTGTAGTTTGTTAAAATATAATTTACCTATTAAAAACTTCTTTAATTCGAATTTTTGGTTAATTCGAAGTTTTTGACTGGTCCCTTGAGATTCGAATAATCCGTTCCACTGTAGCAAAATCCCACGTAAACTTCCTCACATACATCCCCTCCTCCCCGCCCTGTTCCCGCATGTTGAAGAGGTTTTCAGAAATTATGTCGATCTGGGCCGACGTAGCGCCCCATGGGGTTGAGCGCCTTCGTAATATGAACGCAGTAGGTAAGTTGATATTTTCAGCGAATTTTCGTAGAAAATGAATTTCCTTTTGATTTTAACCATCTCTTTGTCCAACTAATCTATATATTATTATAAGGAGTGGTTCAGGATATATTTATATTTTTGGATGCTAGAATCCAGACCAACAAACTATACCTAGACTACCCATCACTTATATGACATAAACCCAATTAAACACGTAAAATATGAATGAAACCCAATGAAAACATGCTTTATTTATAATCATGACAGTAGTTATACTTAAATCAACAATACATGTAATAATCATGGTCGCAAAGACCGTCTGATGAGTTCACATCCGTAACTTTTCGAAGAAAAAGAAAAACACATAATAAACAGAACAAATCAGTGGCAAATATGATATTAAATATAACAATCGCAAACCTTGATGTAATATATATATTATGTAACGATAACAATGATAAATTACTCTACATCTTATAACAGATTTAACAGATTTAATAATATTAAATACTAATATATATTATATATACCTAACTTAATAATCTAATTATTGAAACCGTATTCAATCATGGTTTTGTATCTCAAATCCCATGCAACTGTACAATACTTTACCAGACCGATACTCACACCCCTAATCAACTCCAGATAATCCTCCCAACCAAACTCGGACCTGCCCAAATACCTTCTTCTTACTTCACGTAAAGCCCTACACTTTCCTACAAAATGAAACGCATTTTCTAGTTCCCTACTACTACATAGATCACACTTTTGGTTTCCAGCGTCGTAAGGTCGAAATTTTAATGTCAAATGGTCACATCTCACCTTAAACAACCATCTACGGGATCGGAAATTATGCACCTGATCCAAGGGTGTCACACCACCTTCCGACCTCAGGGCCACATATTGAGGGTAGTTCTGGGAACAAAGGGCTTTTTGTATGAACTCAGCATACACAGCTGCAGAAATACTCTCAATACTAGTATCAATCAACCGCTTCCACTCCTTCAAATCCTCGTTCTTTCCTAAAATGATTGAATATTTTGCTCTTAAGTTGTCCCATTCTTTGGCCCAATATACATTTAATTCAATACATTTTTTGGCTAGATAATTAGGCAAGCGATCGGAGGGTAGCTTCAATACTTTACGAATGTAATTAAAATGCACACGTAAGTGTGCAAAAATAGCGGCTTCATATTTGTTTCCAAAAACAGCATGTTTTTGGAGTACATCTCGGGAGAGAGAAAACCATCTTAATGAAATACCGCACAACCGACTCTACCCAATCACTGTTTACATAGCCCCAAATCTGTGCGGCTTAACACAAAATTGAGCGACCGACCGCATTAAAAACCTTAATCACGTAAAATAACAAATTCTACTTTGTAAAAATTCCAAATACTTCAAAACTGTTACGAGTTTTACGAGTTTATTATCATCGTAAAATCTGCGCATACATTTGTTCCAACATGATATGTTTGTGTCAAGAAAAAGTACTTCAGGAGAGCCTCGAGGAAGATCCTAATCTTGTTTGCGATCAACTGGTTTACTGCTCTGGAACAGCCTGTGCTCAATCGGTACATTCCCAAATATTTCTTTCCTCCCATTTGGTATATTGAGTTAGATGTTTGTTCTCAACTGGTATACAGCCAGACACCTATGAATTTCATCCTGGAAAGATTAGGATCTTGGACTGAGTTTTGCTCATAAATAAGAATACGAGATGCAGACCGATAACTAGGGATGATGACTAATGATTTAGTGCAACATGGTAGGTACCGACTCGGGAAACTAAAGCTAGGTATGGTCTTAATTACTGAGTGCTCGAACTTCGCAACATCTGTTTGCCGGAGAGAGAAAGAACTACGATCATTTCACTCTATTACGATATTAGGAGAACGTGGGATCTGTTTATTACTCCCGAGGATTCCGGAATGTCATGCCCTCCCCGTCTTCGGGACCGATCGGGCATAAAAATATGTAAACAACCCTCCTAATTGGCGTATGCGGGAGATGCCTAATGACACCTGTTAGTTCTCGTAAAAAGCCTGTTTGAGCCTTATTCAGACGAGGGCCCCCAAGTACCAGAACATAACAGAGCGGCCAAGGTGGGAGGGTAGAGTGGGAGCACCGTGTGTGGCTCGAGTAGGCAGAGAGCCCGCAGCAGAGCGTCTCCTCCAGCTCGACTGCATTGGTCGGCCTGAACCCCGACTGTTCACAAGGCTCATTTTTTAATTATTCATAATCAATTAATCAACAACTTTTCCGAGTGTTTTTTCTCTCTTCTTTTTGTTGTTCTGTTACAATTTTTCTTGGACTACTCCACCACCTTCATCGTCATCAGCGGTTTCGCAGCAACGTTTGGAATTTCTTGATTTCTCCTGCAAGGAATAACACTCCATACGTAAGTAATAATACCATTTCAATAATTATACAAGTACCTGTATCATTAAGTTTAATGACACCGGTCTAATATGTATGAATGCAATAAGATGCATCTACAACATTTTGGTCTAAAATTAAAATCCTACTCGCAATTTAAGTTGTAAACCTTCTTCACAAATGACAAATTCTACTCTCGTGTCTTTCTGTCTGTTTCCATCAATCACTCATTTCTAAGGAGTGTCCTGCCGCAGCACGGAGCTAGGTACAACCATAACGCATTTGTAGCAAATTGGTAAACAATTTATGCAGTAACATTTACCTACACTTCTTCCCATCTTGTGAGCATCCAGACCACCAAACTATACACGTGATTCTGATATATTTGTCCAAATAATCTATATACACTGAAAGGATTGATTTAGTATATTTTCTTAATTTTGAGATGCGAACTTGGGAGCATCCAGACCAACAAAATCTACATGTCCAACTGGTCGCTAGGATTGTCAAAGGGAGTGCCAAAAAATAACAGTGATAATTCAAGTCTTAACTCTAGTTTGCTGTCCCACGCTCCGTTTTGCGTCGAGACACTCCTGCACTGTTCAGTTGTTTTAAATTTGTTGTGGTTATCTACTTGGTGATGTTTTATTACACCATGATTTCATCAATGTGCATCCACAAAACTTAAATTCTTGCCACATAATAACATCCACCATTTTCATCAGTTGTTGTTAATTACGTTTTCAAGGAAATACGCAAGTTAGGCCCCTGGAGGTTCCCTATCTCATTGATTACTCATAGTTTAAAGGTTTAAACGTAAAACTATCTAACTGCCAATTGCTCACAATTTAGGGGTCCAATATCACTCAAGTGTGAATGATAGTTTTTATGCTCATCAACTAACAATCAACAATAGCTTTAGCAAATTTTTACTCATGAAATCTTCAGAATAAGCTTAGCGTCCACAATTTTCATCCTTTCTTTTCTGACATTCAGGAATCACACCGGTATATTTTACCCTTTTATATAGACTTAAGTTCCATTAACATCCGGCCAGCATTGGCTATTGCTAACCAATTCTGGTTCGTACATGTGCTATAGCTATTACTTGAGTTTTACAACTACTCGAGATCTTTTACCAACTCAGGAATACCTGCAGTATTTACAAATAGCACGAATGTTTCATACCAGTAACAAAAGAGGATGAATAATATTTACCTAAGTAATAAGTACTTCACTGCAAACATTTGAAGTTTCTTTATTTTCCTTCAAGTAATAACACTCCATATAATTGCTAACAAATTCGCTCAAACTGTAATAAAAGACACATATGTAATAAAACCACTAAAAATGGCTAAAACGGCTAAAAGCCGTTAAATTTTTTAGACAAAATAATGAACTAGAACATTTTAAAAAATGTATGCACAAATTTATGCTGAAAAACGAATCTTAAATTTAATTAATATTTGCTTTAACAAAATCTATAAAATCAGTTTAAAAAAAGCTAGAAAAAATTTATTAAAAAAAAGTAATCGCAGAATATTATTTAGAACGAGTTTTTTGCCATACAATAGGTAGTTAACAATTCCTTTGTACTCAATGTGGTCAATGTGGTCAAATTTCACAACAATAAAACATTTTGAAATACAATAACACGACCACGGCTGGAACCTTTTTTTCCATCTATATTTTTTAGTTTCTTCCACCATTCATCATTTTTGGCACATCAGCATGTGCTGCAGACACTCCTTAACAGTTTTGCAGCCTAATCTGGTTTAATTTCCTCATATAAATATTTAAAAATATTTAAAAAGTCATAAAAAACAAGGCATGAAAATGAACCAATATGCAAGCACTTGAAATTCTCGATGTTGAGGGGCGGACTCTCGAGGGCTTAAAAGCGCACAGGCAGTTTTTAGTTCAAACTCCAACAAAAACAAACAAATCAATTCCAAAAACTCCAAATTAATGCATTTAAACTGAAAAAATGTAATGAATTTGAGTAACACTCTTCGTTTCACAAAACTAGAATCATTTTTTGGCCATAACTTTTTGACTGGTAGATACTATTAAAATGTTTCCACAGCCTGACTTATTATTAGGTACATCGACTAATAATAGAACTATTAGGTACTGTTCTACTTGGGGATATCGTTTTAAGTACTCGAAAATTAACCTAAGCCAAGTACGCATCTACATAATCTTAATTATTATAGTATTACTTACAAAATATTTAGAATAGAGGTCGTATGCTTTTGAAAGCACTGCACAGAGATGGGTTAGGTGCCAAAGTAACTAATGAAGTCGAAATACCTAGGGTGTCAAGACAGACAGTTAATTGACTCAAACTAGAGATCAGTCGAAATAAATTGAGCACTGCATCCAAAGCGACGAGGTTTATGTAAAATCTTCGCAATCTGATCGATTTGATATTATCCCTTACATTGTCTTTGTATACCCAGCTCTCCAATTCCAGAATTCTTTCTTTTTTATTCTTCTTTCCTCTCAATTCTTTTCCTTGGATCTTGCTTTTAAATACTACTCTTGTTCAAAAAATAAAACTCACGGACATAAAGGCCTATTTTTCGTAAATCACTTTAAAACATTCAACTGTGCAATAGAGTAATCGATGCAGAAGTACGTAGGAAACTCCTGTCCTTCTTAAGTACTCCGTCTCTCAGCAATGGAACCAACAACGGATAAGGAGCTGTTTTTAAGGCGGACAGTGCTGTCCTTTTCTACAGCAGACCCCGTTTTTCCTTCACCAATACTGGGCACCCTATTATTTACCATTTTCCTATAAAATCAAGTGAAAACTGCGACTATTGTAGACGTCAATTGACGTAGAAGCCACAATCAGCCCAGGGCTGATTAAAATAATGAAAAATGAGATTATATTTTCCTTCAATACAGACCTCCACTTGGATAAGGATTTCGAAGCCGCAGCGTCCAAACGAGAAAGGTATTTGTTAGGTTCTTACTTGCTGTGTCTTCTTTTGCTCTTTTGCTACCGTCTTGTTTTTCCGTTCATGGAGAAGTTACTCGTAAATGAACGAAATTTGAAGGAATTCACTTCCTACCTACCTTATTTTTTTAGTGATGAATGGATGAATGTCCGCTTCTGGAGCGGTGTCCGCCTCTGTACGTTTATCCTACCTTTAATTTGGTTAAAACCATACAGCGAACTAAAGAAAAAATCACGTATACGTAGGTATGAAGCCATAATAGGACCACATCGCCCCCGCACTTTTGGCGACAAGAAGTCTACCCACTAGGAAGAGATCGCGGTTCCACGAAGAAGTGTGAATTCGACTTCCCACAAGCTTCCCACAGCCCACGTTCGTTTTCTTTGAATGATGGGGAATGTCAGTGCTATTTTTTAAGATTGGTGTATCGTGTAAACCTTGCCATTCTTTCGTTGTTCTTTAGTTTCCACGATTTGAAATAGGAAAATAAGGGCTAAAGAGTGATGATTGTAGAATATGTTTTTACCCCCATTTCAAATTTTAGCTTCATAATTTGAATAGCCAAGAAATCAGCTCTGGATATCACAAGACAACAGTTACACTAGCTTTGTGTACTTATGTCGTTGTTGGGTCGTTGAGATGACAATTTTCGGCCAGGCGGTCTCCGTAAGACGTATTTTTTACGTTAAAAAGTCTGTTGATTATTTTAGTTTGTTTTAACGCTTTTATAGATACCTACTTATGATGCGAGGCCATTAGCTTTGATGAGGTTCCAAAATATTAGTTCTCAAGCTCAACATATAACTATTTGATTTTCCATTAAACTTTTGGCGTTGTGTCGAGGGAAGTACAAAGTCTTTCTTATGAAATCAGATAAGAGATAAGAAAACGTTTCTTCCCGTTGAAATCAGCCGTAAACCCAACATTCCCAAGTTCCAAATTCTACTTACATTTTGAAATCTATCATTCAATTTTGAAATGAAGAGAACGAAAATGAAGTTCATTGAGAAACAAAAATCTAAATTATATTCTGCTATGCACACGAATTTCAAGAGTTCAACAATTTCTTGCAGTTTTAGTGAATTTTGTATGCAAGTGAAGCTATTTTATTGACTATAAAATTGAATTTATGACGAAATTTTTTGTCGATCATTTCTAAATTCAACACATTTATTCAATTTGATTCAATCGCAATATTTTTCAGTTCTTACTTATTACTTGCAATTCACATCTTTGGGCAGAAGAAGGTTGGTTCTTTTCCCAAGACTTACTTTTTGCGTTACTGCTAGCTGTTTCCTCGCAAATTGCCATGTTGAGGATAACGCTAACGTCAACGCCAACACTCCGATTCTGCCTGGAGCATTGCTTTCCAGCTGAATGTTGTAGAATAAGGAGAAGAACCAACCAGATCCAACAAAAAACGCAATGCTATTATGTTCGCGATATGACGTCACGAGTAACGTGTAACATAAATGGACAATGTGCGCTTTACGGTGGAATATCAATAAAATTCCAGCATTATTCCTAGCATTTTTAAATTTTGAACGAATATTGGTATAATGTAGGTCTGATTGTTAGCGTCAAACTCTATCTCTCAAAGTGCATGTAGGTAACAAATGCACACCAAGCAATTGTGTCGATGGTTGGGTACTTTTTGTATTGCAAATTTTATGATTGATTCAATATGTACCTATCATTAGACTGAATAATTCAACTTTTCGAGTATATTTGAGAACTAGGTTGCAAAGAACATAATGTGAATCCATACAAATTTAACGTTTTACCAGCGCCTCGGTTACGCGACGGAACGGGTTAGAAAACAAAAACATTTGAATTAAAGATAGGTTATGTTAAAAGTACGAACTCTCACATACTAGAATAGTCAATTGCTCTGATGTATAGTCAATTATTCCATTTAGGATTCATGTACAGAGACAGAAACGGTTTTGAATAGGTACCTACTTTCGTTTTGGCAAATGAATGTTACTGCCGTAAACAAAGCCCGTTGCTAATAGCAATGGTGTATAAGATAATTCAAATCATTTCATTAACAAGAAGCTAATTGGGAATCGGTATAGTCCCACCGTATAGGGCTGGAAAACAGCAGTGAATTAACAGGCTCAATTCGTGATTCTCCGAGGTTCTTTAAATCAGTGAAAATTTAATTAATGAATTTTCATTGCTTGTATTCTACGTTTTTCCTTAAAGTCTTGTATTAATCGTTTTAATTAGGTAGTTTCTATATATACATTCGTTTAATTAATATGACGGAAATTCGCTAATTCAGGACGGATTTATGATGCCTGGACATGAAAAATGGAGAATTTATCATAATACTTCAATTGCATTTTATGCATTATTTTCTAATATACTTTTTGCGAATCAAACGATGCGACCAAACATACGGAAGCATCGTTGTCACTTTTCAATAAAATGGGGTTCCTTAAAATCATAATTTCCACCCACATTTTCAGTTTGTGTATAATCGTCTAATATGAATCTCAACGTATTAATAATAATAAATTGTAGCCATTGCGCATGTGCATGGATCCTTGCAGCACCTCATATATAGTTTAAATGATATCAATTTTAAAGTTTCCGACCAAATTCCTACAAAATTTGTTAATTTCATAGCATTAGTTAGGCTGTGTGCTTATAAAAAAGTGAAATGCATGTAACATGCAGAATAATTATGATATTGTTACAATTTTCTCAAATTGAGATCGGTTTGTAAATCATATTTATAAAGACAAAGGTCAATCACCGTAGTCCACGAAGTTACATCTCTAATTATCTCTCGATGATCTCTTTGATTTTTAACATCTCATTTTCACTAATTAGTGACTATTCATTTTTGACTGGAGATGAAAAGTCAGATCTAGTCATAATGTGACTCCAAAGGCAAGTAAAGCCTGATTACATGGCAGCCCCATTGCATTACCGTGACTGCTGATTTGGCTATTTTCTTGTTTTGGAGTTTTCATTTCTACTTCCTAATGGGACATTTTCCTTTGTATAAATAGATTCAGAAAGTTATGGTTTATAACAATAGAAAAGGAAGAAATCTTTGATATTGGTTGAACGCTACGTCATACATGTGACGTGTATTTGTAATCAGTAATATTCGGTACCAAACAATATGTTTCAAACTGTTATTATCTTCGTCATGAACGATATCAACCCAGAAAGACAAACCATCTTGCGTTGAATTCGTTATCGCCTTCGTGATGTTCCAACTGCAAACATTAATATAATAACCAGTGATGCTTGACGCGTTTGATACAATATAGAGGCCAAGTCTTTCAAAGCCACAATAAAACCCACTTGGCCTCAGCTCATCCTAAGGTGATATCTGGAAAAAAGTTTTTATTATAACTTATAACAGCCTACGTAATCCAGAAGCGATGCTGTGCGTCGGAATATATGAAGGATGGAGTAGATAACCACGCCGTTTTGACTTTTATCTGGTATTGGAACCGCTTCTATTCCACTTTTTCCACCACTATTAGCTGAAAATTTTCGCAGAGAGCAATCCCGAAAATTGCGATACTTTGGGTATCAGTCGATCAGAATCTATCATCCTGTGAGAATGCGACGAAATCCAAAGAAAAACGCTACAAATTATCACACAAGGTTTATTATTTCTGCACTGGATAGTCCTTCTACGCAGAACACTTGCCATCAATGAATAGAAGAGTGTGTCCAGCATATCGCTGGATTGCCTGAGTGTAGCGACATCTGAGGGTGTGTGGGTGTGTATTGCCTTCGTGAATTGCATCATTATATTAGCTCCTACGCATGCGCGAAAGTGTACTCCAAGGAGCAAGTTCCAGTTTTTATCAGATTTTGATTACATTGTCTGGGGATTTGTGGGTTAAGCTGTAGATTGTACCCTACAATTTAATTTTTCTCAAATCATTACTCCATTCTGCGCATGCGCTAATGTAAATTACTTCAAGCATAATTTTCCCGTTTTTTTTTAAACATCTTTACTGTGAAGCGTAAAATTGCGGGGTCTTGGAACTGTAAAAGTGAAAACCCTTCTCAGAGGCACGATGCGCCATGTTCTGATCATATATTGATCATATATTACATACAGGGATTAGTAATTATAGACCAGTAATATGCGTAGAAGGGCTATCTAACACAGAAATAATAAATCATTGTGTAATAATTTGCTGCGTTTTTTGCATTGTCATTAGCATATTTTGGACAGCATTTTGGACTATTGTTGTCCTTATCCTATCAATCATATATAGATTACATTACTGTTCTACCGCTCGCCACCGGAGTACATTTCTGCGGACGGCTGGTAGTATAATCAGTTGAGACTGAATATGTATTCTGTGCAGTTCATTTCATTAATCAGGTTAGTTCGTGAAGTAGATTCAAAAGGATAGACAATGAATAATTTAGACAACGTGGTATTCTCCATATTATACGGTTCTGTGAAAAGAATATCATTTTGCTTCCTCCCTCCTGAAGGTAGGGAAGCGGTGTTCGTAAAAGAAGTCGAAAAAATACTTGTCCTCCAAAATCAAAATTTTCACTTACTTTGTGCGTTTCAGAGCTTGCAGATCAATTTTGGTATCTGTCTGTCTGTTGATGTCTGTCTGTTTGTCTGTGGTAAATCCTTGTCACTAAAAACTATAGATACACTATAGTTATTAGCCTATTTTACATCTAGTCTTAGTTGTATTATTTTATTTTTGGAGTTTTTTTATTTATTTATTTTTTTCTATCCACTTTCGGGTGGTCATCACTGTACCCCTCATTTTTTCCTTCCTCCGAGTTGTCAGTGGAGTCCATGATGGCGCTCCTTTTTAATCAAGGATGTCAACATGGCTCCCCTTAGAATCGTCCCACTTCCAGTGTCCCTTTAGACACCTTGTTCAATGCCGTTAATAACCCTTCCGGTTGAGGTGCGGCTTAAACCTTTAAAAAAAAAAAATCAATCCTGTTGAAATAAACATGGAATAATTAAACCATTGTCCTCCAATTATACACCAAATTTGAGCGGGATTGGACGACTAGGGCGTAAAAATGGATGCTCGAAGGAATTTACGTTTGCGCTTCCGCAAAATGGAGTAATGATTTGAAAAGTATGAAATTGATAGCGGACCATTCACAGCCTAACCTGCACATTCCCTGAAAATGTCATCAAAATCAGATGAAAACTTGAAATTAGGCTCGTTTAAAAAGGAATACATATTCGCACATGCGCAATAGCTACTAATGATAGGATTATGTTGAAATTGCTAGGGAATGCTCAAATTAACCTCTTCCACCTATCCTACAAATTTGAGCGAGATCGGACAACGGGGGCTTGAGAAAATGATGCTTGATGGAATTAACTTGTGCTCATGCGCTGAGTGAAGTATTAATTTGGGAACAACGAAACTCATAGGGGTTCATCTTCATCCTGACCCGGGTATACCATGAGAACTTCATAAGAACCGGTTGGATATTGCGGAAATTAAGCTTTTTCCAAGGAAGACATAGACCATAAGACATTTCCTACACACACACATATACTCACACAGAGATAAAGAGAGAAAGACACGGAACGAATGTTCAGAATAGTCTAAAACGTAAAATGCTAGTGGAAATTTTACCACTGTAAAAAAAAAAAAAAAAAAACAGCCGTTTGATTTTAGTGGAGACCACAACTTTTAAATCTCTCGAAAGTGAAAACAATGCTTCCGCTAGCTACAGGTAGACTCGGGAGCAATTTAAGAGATGAAATTTAGCATTTAGGTACCAATACTTCACTAGTAGGCACATCGCATGGACAACAGTTGATAAACTCGATTACGCAACGTTATAATAATTTCCATTGGAACCATATCACCTGGTAATTCCAAAATTGGCTTTATATCAGCTGATATTTACAAGGCAATTTCTATGTATTCCAGTATCACTATCTAGCGATCTTTGATGGAATTTAGAACGAGACCCTCTCGAACGATCAAGTTTGTCCCCCACCCTGGCAACTACTTGGAACCGTTCCCTACAAGAAGAACTGTGAGTTCTTCAATTCCGTTCAACTCGGAGCAGCTCATGAGTCACAAATGAAAAGTCACATTTACGTTTCTAAACTGTTATGTGATCGTGTTATGAGACCACGAAACTATACACTTCATTCTGATCTACATATCCAACTAATCTGCATTTTTACTAAGGGATTGACTACTTGATGTTATGTATTTTTGAGATGCGAGCTTGCGAGCATCCAGACCACCAAACTATACACTTCATTCTGACCTACATGTCCACTAAACAGGTTGAACGGAATTGAAGAACTCACAGGTCTTCTTGTAGGGAACGGTTCCAAGTAGTTGCCGGGGTGGGGGACAAACTTGATCGTTCGAGAGAGTCTCGTGAATTTAGAGCTTGATCGTCTAATCAATAGATCTACTAGCAGAGCGTGATTTCTCTATCTTCTCACGCTTAGAAATTCGAAGGTTTTTTTTTCGATATTCAAGCCCTTAGGGAAAGCGAGCTATTCAACGTACAGCGTTGTGGGTGGTTTTAATCGATTCTTTGGGATTATAATTTATCCGTTATAAGCAGAGCCCTTCACAATATGACACTTATTTTGGCTTAATAGGACCTTAAAAAATATGGCAATATGGCACTTATATTTGCCCAACTATAGCACTTATTCGACTCGATATGGCACTTATTTTTCAACCCTCCCCGAACCACCCCAGCTGTTTTGAGGGGATAATATTACAACACACAAGTTATTTATACTTACGTTATTTATTTTATTTACAAATCATTGTTTATTTACAAATCATTTATTTTCTTACAAATGATAGTTTTAATTTGAAAAAAAAAATCATATAAGTTTATTTTATAATTATTGAAGAACAACGTCAGGTGTGCTACAATGCTCTCCATGGAAAATCCCATCCACCCAAAAAATACTCAAAAGGTATTTCATTTTTGAAAAAGTCATCTCCACATTAGCTGATGTTGTCGGGGCGTATTTATTTCACAGCGAGGACATCAGCAGGTTTCCAGCCTTCCTTCAGAGTGACTTCCTTACTAGACAAAGTGGCAACAATATTCTTGACTTCCTCCCACCCACAATTCCTGCCGAGGACGGCCTTGATTTTCTCCTGTATCTTCTTCCCATTGGCTCCTGGATAAACGGTGTCCGAAATACTTTTCATTTTCTCGACACTTGTACTCAGCTGCAGGCTTTCATACTGAAAAGATTCAATTATGCCCGGAATTTCCTTGAAATTGGACTCAACGAAAAGAAGCTGAGGGAATTGGCTAGGATTTTCCACCAGCGCTTTGGCCGTTTTTACCGAAGCAGAATCATCTTCCAGCTCTTGGACTACTCGCTGAAACCCTTCAAAATGCCTGACATAATATGAAGCAGCTGACAGCCAAGTGCCCCACCGAGTGATCACAGGCTCCGGAGGCGAAAAAAGGTAAAACATGGCACAAACATGGTATTTTCCCAAAAACCGACAGAATATGGTATTTTAACGAAAAATCGGCAGAATATGGCATTTTTGTAAGGCGCCACTGCAATATGGCATTTGAAGGGCTCTGGTTATAAGTTATAATAAATTCCATTGGAACCATAAATATCACCTGGTAATTCCAATATTGGCATTATATCAGCTGATATTTACAAGGCAATTTTTATGTATTCTAGTATCACTATCTATCTATCACATCTATCTATCCAGTATCACTATATTCACTATCTAGCGAAAAGAAAAATGTCCGCAACTTCAAGCTCGATGATCCATCGACGTTTCAATCTTCGTTGAAAGCTCGGACGGACGCCTTTTTCGCGGGATCCTTTTCAGCTTCTCATTTACATGTTGTTGGGTGGACGCGTTTAAGTGCTCCGCCGAGGCGGTTTTTTGCCGGGCAAAGCCGTCGCCTCACATCTGATAATTTGCATCCGCGTCGACCTGGGGAGTCGACAGTTTCCGCTCCGTCCTTTTTGTAAGCAAGCACCCACGGGGCTCTGAGTCAACTCTGCCTACCTGATCTGGCCTACTCAAGTCTTTTTTTATTCCGCCAATGAACCATCAAAGGTCTTCAAGGACACTAATTAAATCTTATTTCTATTTATAGTTAGGCTTGAAAGGATGGATATTGGAAGGGAGGAAGGGTTAACTCTATCCATACAGAATCATTATTTTATTACCCACTAAATGAAAACCAATTAACTCAGATGCGCTAATAAAAAAAGAAGACAACTTACGTCACCAGGCTGTTGAACTGGTACCGTGATTCAACATTGCGGAGAAATTTCAAAAGCCCAATATTCCCAACTCAGCTCATCAGGAAGCTCCAATTTCAGATGAGTTGACCCGAGAACTTCATTTACGACATATTTACTCGGCAACTTGATTTGCATTCTAGCTGATTGAAAAGCCACCTAACTATGCGTTACGTTTGTAAAGTTCCGTAATTTATGATGCTGTCTACTTGGACGAGATAGTTAGATTTCTTCCCGATTGAGGATGTTACGGAAGGTTTGGAGGATTTTATACCATAATAAATTGCTGTTCAGTTGCAAAATGAGTCTTCTGTGATACAAGTAGCTTTTTTTACTTTAGAAATCAAACGCTTGCGTACGAGTCTGCAACACATTGGGACATTTTATGTCTTTAGTTGAAGACAAGTATGTTTTGCAGACTCGTTTGCAAGCTCTAAGAGCCACTCAGCTGATCCGGACCCTGGCCATCGTCACGTAAATGTGCTAAAGAGACTACATACGAAATTACAGCTTCCTAGAGTGTAAAACATAGAAATTAGCTTTAAGAGCCACTCATCTGATCCGGACCCTGGGCATCGTCAAGTAAATGTCCTAAAGAGGCTACATACGAAATTACAGCTTCCTAGAGTGTAAAGCATAGAAATTAGGTACCTATTAAAATGATTTAACCACCGCTTCACAAATCAAACCGTTTTCGTAATACTCAGATCACCTGCTATGAATCAAATCATCGAAACACAAGCTCAATGAAATCATCAGAAATTAACAAGCGGTTGCAATCATGTTCACAATATCAATTATTGAGAATTATCACCTGCGTGTAAACAATTATTTATATAACCATGCTCATAACTCAGTTTGTTGGACACGCACTTCGCAGTAGTTAACATAATATTGTTGGATAAATCGAGAGCTTTCGAACGAATGGTCAACGAATTTTGTGGGATGAAAAACGACGAAGTACCATTTCCCTAGCAACGACTCGGTTGTAAGCGGAAATCATCAAAATATTTTCGTGAGCAATTTTCCGTGTCGTTTTTTTAGTTTATGTGCCATTGCGAAGACATAAAATGTCAATATAAGTATAGATTACTTGTGTGCGGTAGTACTTGAAGTATTTTGGGTATTTGCAAATTAACCGAATTTACGTAAAATCGAAAAAATTTCCTAACTAAGCTTTCTGCATATCATTAAACAACTCAGCGCTATAAATATCCGAATATTATATTAATCCAATCATCGAATCAACAATTATTACACAAAGGTTTATTATTTCTGTACAAGCTAGCCCATCTATGCAGATCACTGTTCTATAATTATTGGTCTCTAGTTGATATCTAAACTAGGTGCTTCGCGCCTCGCAATAGGGTTCGCCGTAGGTCGATTAGAAAAGATATCAGCCTCTGAGAACCCTCAGTCGATAAATATAATAGTCCTCGGTATCTCGTATTATCCTTTTCACGGGCTTCCAAAAGCGCTTCATTTCAAATTTCATCGCCTTAGGTCGATCAGGATAGAAATTGATCTCCAGGGGCCCCTAACCTAATCAGCAAGCCTCCGTACCTCATTATTGTTTTCTAGGTGTCCCTTAATATACCGTAGGTCTATTAGGAGATCAATTTACGTCAGGGGTCCCTCATCTGATCAGTTTCCTCCATACTTCGTTATTGTATTTTAGACGTCCCAAAGGACCTCCATTTCAGGTTTCAGCACCATAGGTCGATTTTGAAACAAATCAGCCTCAGTGAACCCTCGCCGATAAATATATTATTCCTCCGTATCTCGTATTATCCTTTTACGGGCTTCCAAAAGCGCTTCATTTCATCGCCGTCGGTCGATTAAGAAAGAAATTAGGCTCCATAAGCCCCTAGGCTAATCAGCACGCCTCCGTACCTCATAATTGTTTTCTAGGTGTCCCATAAGATACCGTAGGTCTATTAGGAGATCAATTTGCGTCAAAGATCCCTCATCTGATCAGTTTCCTCCATACTTCTTAATTGTATTTTAGACGTCCCAAAGAAGCTCCATTTCAGGTTTCAGCACCATAGGTCGATTGTGAAACAAATCAGCCTCAGAGAACCCTCAGCCGATAAATATAATAGCCCTCCGTATCTCGTATTATCCTTTTCACGGGTTTCCAAAAGCGCTCTATTTCAAATTTCAGCACCTTAGGTCGATCAGTATAGAAATAGGTCTACAGAGGCCCCTCAGCTGATTGTTTGCCTCCATAAATTTTAATTGAATTATAAATGTTCCGAAAGCGCTTCATTCCAAATTTCATCGCCGTAGGTCGATTAGGAAAGAAATTCGTCTCCAGAGGCCCCTCAGTAATCAAGTAATCCAGAGGCGCGCCCAATATCTCAAAAAAGCTTTATCTTAAATTTCGGCTCCGTAAATCCATTAGGAGCCTCTCGTAGCAGATCATATAATAGCTCCTCCATACTTCGAAATTGTATTTTAGAAGTACCCAAATTTTTAGTAGCTCCATTTCAGGTTCCGGCACCATAGTTCGGTTATGAAACAAATTAGGCTCAGAGATCTCTCAGTGCCTCCGTGCTCTGTAATTTTATTCTCAATATCCAAAAGGAGCTCCATTTCAAATTTCGGCACCGTGTATTGATTAGGAATGACATTAGCTTCACGGATCCTTCAGCTTAACGCACCTTCGTAGCCCATCTCCGCGATTCCCTGACCTATGATTATAACGCTTAGCTATTATCATTTATTGTAATTTATTTTTATTATGTTATTAAAAATGTTTATTTGACGTGGGCACCCATCAACTGAAAATTAATGAGAAAAAATTAATCACCTACCTACCTACCTACTCTTCACAATTTCATCTAGAGGTGACCAAAGTTATAATAAAATCGATTTAATTCAGTAAAAATTCCATTGGAATTATATCAGCTGATACGATCGTCCTAGATTATAAGGTGATTTTTACTATGTTCCACCAGTTTTGATTTTCTTCAATGTTGATGTTATCTTTTCCTGTCAAAGTTCTAGCCCTTTAAGGAGAGGGTAGACGGATAAACGATGGTATCTATAAATGTCTCAAAAAAATCACTCTTATGTTCGAAAGTTTTCTATGAATTTTGAGTTGATTTTTGAGAAATTTTGGAGAAAAACTCTAGGACGGATATATGTATATATACAGGGTGATTCCCTCGCAGATGCAAAAAAAATTTGGGTGAAACTACATCAAAAATGGAGTAAAATGCCGCCAACCGCATATTTTTATCTCAATCCGTACTCGAGATATGATTTTTTCAGGAATACCGTGTTTTTTCATTTTAAACTCAAATTTCTCCACTTTGCCTCATTTAATTTTAACTTTCAACCTCATTTTCGGTATCAGCATTAAATTTCCTATAAGAATAGTGTACTTGGGTTCTTAAAAAGTACCATCCGAAGACCCTCACATCAGCTCAAACATTGACGATTTTGAAAAAATAATATTTCTGAAAATCTTTAAAACTTTACTACTCTTTTAAAAAGAATCCTGGAAACTGGCAAATCTCATGAAAACTGCTTCATCTAATATACTTTTCAACGGTATAATCAATTTTACTTTTATTTTGTTATTTAGGGGAGAAAATTATGTTTTAATATTAAAAAATGTGGGTTTTTCAATGAAATTGTTGGTTTTTTCGAAAGATGACCCTCCATGAACCAACGAGTATGGGGTCGGTTTCTATGTATTTTTTCTCGCTGGATCAAATGGAAACTCTTGCAGATCTCTTAACTACGTTATAATCGAGTTTTACACTTTAATTAACTAGTTTTACCCCATAACACACATACATTTAATCGTAACAAACAAACTAAACATTTGCGATTTCAAGTGTAAAACTCGGTTATAACGGAGTTGGAGAGATCTACAAATGTTACCATTCGATACAGCATGAAAAAATACATAGAAACCGACCCCATACTCGTAGGTTCATGGAGGGTCATCTTTCGAGAAAACCAACAATTTCATTGAAAAACCCACATTTTTTAACATTAAAACATAATTTTCTCCACTAAATAACAAAATAAAAGTAAACTTGGTTAGGTATACTGTTGGAAAGAGTATTAGACGAAGCAGTTTTCGAGAGATTTGCCAGTTTCCAGGATTCGTTTTGGAAGAGTGTTAAAGTTTTAAAGATTTTCAGAAATATTCTTTTTTCAAAATCGTCAGTGTTTGAGCTGATGTGAGGGCCTTTGGATGGTACTTTTAAGAACTCAAGTACACTATTCTTATAGGAAATTTAATGCTGATTTCGAAAATGTGGTCAAAAGTTAAAATTAAATGAAGTAAAGTGGAGAAATTTGAGTTTAAAAGGAAAAAAACATGGTTTTCCTGAAAAAACCTTTAAAAAATCATATCTCGAGAACGGATTGAGATAAAAATATGCAGTTGGCGGCATTTTACTCCATTTTTAATGTAGTTTCACCCAAATTTTTTTTTTTTTTTGCATCTGCGAGGGAATCACCCTGTATATATATATATATATATCAGATATATATATATATATATATATATATATATATATATATATATATTCATTTACTTATTCGATTTTTGGATTCTACGCATCTTGATTCGTAAACCAACTAATTTTGAGGGAGGTTACAAAAATACAGTCTTATAGGTCTATTACAAAAGTTCATTATAGAAAACAATAAACCAAAATAAATGAGGAGAAAAAAGTGGGTAATCAGGTTGCATCAGAAACGCTGATCATCAATGAACCATTCATTGGTTGATGTCATCTGTAACAAACGTGTTGATGTAGGCCACGGGCGCGTTTTTCGGGGTCAAACGCCGATTTCCCGAGGTGGCTCACTCATCGAAACGATCCATCCAAGCTAATCTGTTGATGAGTAATTGGTGGAGATCACTTTCGCCAGATAGGAAGCAACAATTAAAAACGTGCCGATTTCACAGATACAGTTGACCATTCTAGAGACCTACCAATTACTCACACCTCATGCAGCCGATTAAATGACCACATAGGAATGATTCAATTTTGTGATTACATTTCATGATAAAATTTTTGCTCAAGAACTTTTATGATCAATATTTTTGGTAAACGACCTATTCCAAATTATGTTCTGTGATCATAACAAATTTTAAAAAGTTGTTGCTCTTTTTGGCACTTTTTTTTAATTTGGCATTTAGCTCTTTTCTAAGTAATTTACAAAATGCCTACCGTCAAAAATTATCAAAATCAACCATTTTCTGTATAATATTCTGCTATAAAAGTTTTTTTTTTTTTTTTTTTTTTGGAATGAGGAATTTTCATCTGCAGGAATTGTACACTTTTGACCTCAGATTCAAATTCAGCGCACTTGAAAACCCCTAAGTAACAATTTTCAACTAAAAAAAGACCGTTTAGTTTGGACTGAAACGGTAGGAAGATCACGCGTGTCGAAGTTAAGCAAAGAAGCTGAGGGTTCCTTCAGGGAATTGACTGTCATCGTTCAAATCAGTTCTAAAATCAAGTTTACGGGTAAAATAGGAACCCATCATATAACACCTTTTTAGAAAGCTCTCGCTCAAATCTTTCTATTGAGCTAATTGAAAATGGCCATGAAAATTCCCCATTGGACTGTTATTATACAGTTTTTCTGGGTCAAGGAACCATAAACCGACCAATTGATCGAAACGTTACCAAAATTATTTAAATTGTAAAAAAAAGGAAATTTCGATTTTGAATTAGAAAGATTTTTCAAACTACTGCAAGAAATGCTGATTTTCAGTACAGTGGAACCAATAAGATACTATTAGTGAGAGGCTAATAACTAGGTAGGTTGCAAAAATCAGCGCTCATTGAATGTAATAAATGAATAAATGAGAAAAAAAGGTCATCAACTAATTATCAACAAATTTGTCTACATCGTTCGGCGGTTCTCATAGGCATCATTCGGGGCCATCTGCAGCCTTAAACTTTCAATTCCTAAGAATTTCATCGATTTTCATCAGCTGTAGAAGTCATAAGTTACAAGGATTGAGGTCGGTGCAGCAACTATAGATGATAAGTGATGAAACTTTCATGGGATCATTAGGTCGTCTTTTCCCGGCTACCCTCCAAATTCGAGCGAGATCAGACGACACGGCCTTGATAAAATTATGCTTGATGGAATTTACGTTTGTACATCATACATTAAATTATTGAAGTTTGAGTGGTGAATTTAATAGGGGATTATTCTCAGTCCTGAAAATTTCATCTAAATCTTGAGGAAACTGTAAAAATTAAGATTTCACAAGACACACACACACACAGAATCAAGTTGCTCAGAATGGTCTAAAACGTGAAATGCGTATGGATAATTAAAAATAATGCTTCTGCTTTCTTGATTGACTCAGGAGCAAAATAAAAAGTAAATGGATAATCATGAATTCAAGAAATTAAAGAATAAACATTGTTCGGTTTACACCTAAGTATAGATAGTTGGTGTTTGCTACGTATACCTACCTAAAAACCGCTTTTATCTCATAATACATAGGAACAATTCAGATCTTATTCACAATATAAACACTTTTCTTATCTCTTTGGTCATAACTGTCGAAGAGCGATTACAACTAAAATCAGGATTCCCCTGAAATTGTTACTCAACTGCTCTAGAATGGTATGCACAATTAAATGGAAGATCGGAAGATGCGGATTCATTACTATCTGAGAATCAACATTTAGTCATACTTTGTACGCGTTATCTTACTCAAAAACCTAATCCTTCTTATTGCGATGATTAGTAGAACAGCAAAGAATGAAAAATCTCATCGCCGAAACAGTATCTAACAACTTACGGATAAAGGTGGGTTCACATCCATGCGTAAATGCGTAAATGCGGCTATCCGGTCATGCGTTCGGCCTTCTGATTGGCTAGCGGCAGTCGGAGGAGTGGGGTGAATCTTGACGGAGAAACGGACAGACTGAAACATCTGAAAATCTGAAAAATTAGATATTTTACCGGATAGACGCATTTACGCATGTGCGCAGTTGCCCATTGCGCAGTTTTCTTTTGTTTGATAATGAAAGATAAGATAAGAAGGTAGCGAACTTTTGTTTCTCTTCAAGTGTTGGTGATAAAATAAAGTGATAACGTTGCCGGATGGTTGTGAACGGCCTGACGCATTTACGCACTCCCCTCTACTACTTCCAACGCCCTCCACTACTCAAACGCATAGCCGCATTTACGCATTTACGCATGGATGTGAACCCACCTTAAGTGATGTCGATGCGCTTCATCAGAGCTCATTTTTTTTGGATTCAACTGGATTGACCGGTTGAAAACAACTTGAGCACTGAGAAGTTATGAACCACGTGATCTCCGTTCAACCTTTTATTGTTCTTCTTAATGTTTTCCTTTCTTCTACCTATTGGAATTTATAAAAAAGAATCTAGAACGAAAGTACCTACCAAACATTTATAAAAAATAATCTTGAACGAAAGTATCTACCAAATCAATCCCTTCTTTATGCTACGCGCTTGACTTCTAATCCTACCCCATGTCTAGACGATGAAGTCAGTCAGTGTTCAGTATTCAATTGTTCATCCTGCGATAACGATTACCTTGTGAATCAAATAACTTAAGACTTAATACTAGTTTAACATAGTGGGACCTCCTCGTTATGATCTCACCATAACAGAGTAAGTGAATATGTTTTCTAGATTTTTTTCTTCTTTTCTTTTTGTTCTATAACAAAAGTTGAATTCTAATTCATATTATTACTAAATAGTATATAAAATGGGTAGTTTTGGAGAATTGATTCACCGATTTTCTTCCGAGACAACATAATAGGTATATAATATGTAAACACTCAAGTCACCCAAGGTGCTAAGATTAACTCAAAATTTGTTAGGATTTCTTTCGGTTCAAGATAATTTCAACACAGAATGTGTTTTTGCGATCACCAACCGGTTAAAATCCGACACGAAATTATGTAACGAAAAAACGACATGCGATACCGGTAAACTTTGTAGTAAACATTAGCTTATAATTAACAACAGTTGCTAAGCGTAGGATTACTAGACTCTAAGTCATTTCTTACACATAACTATTATGCGTAGGTTAGTTTATGGATTCAATGAGTTAACCGGTTATTAATCTTGTTTAGTTTCGGAAAAACAACATTAAACTCGCAACACATTAACATAAAAAAAGCAAAAACACATTCTGTGTTTTTGTAATTTCATACGGAGTGTGGAAAAAAAAAATCAACCAGGGGATGCAATCAACTGCTTGGAGCAACAATATATGGCAACTACTAAAGAGATGAAGGTAACCCGTACCAATCTCAACCAAAGTGAGGGCGAATTATATTAGGTACTTAAGTAAAAAGTAGTTCAATGTTTCAGCGCATTGTTGAATATTTTAGTCGGTAATTTGATTTTTTCTGTTTTGCAACGCGCCAGGTAGTCGCTATTTGCTTACAATATCGATTCCCATGGTCTATTGATCGAAATTCGTTCAAACTTATGCGGAGGGTTTACTATCCTCGGGATGGTATCTCATGCATTTCGTTGCGAATGGTTGAAGTAACCATTGTACATGCTCAAACTCAATATTTGTTAACGAGACTCCGAAACTATTGGCCGATTTTGATGAAATGGTCATGGATTTTACCGACCGGCTGTTAGTTGGCTGCCTGTATACTTGGATGGTGAATGCCGTCAATTTCGCATATTAGCATGTAAGCACATATATTACTGTTCTAATACGCATACAGTTGTTTTGAATCGTACCTTGTTCTTCAACTAATGCTATAATTATGTCCATATAATAATAATTGAGAAAGCTATACTGCCCACCTCTCTTAGCGAACGTTTTAAGAATTATTCTGTTTATTCTATCTAATAAAATGGAAATTAGGTCTCTCGCCTTGTGATAATTCCTTGTCCCGGGCAAAACCATTTTTAATCTACCGTCTGATAGTAATGACATATTCAGTGATTTGGCGGGTTTCCCTCTTATAGGTCTCCTCCAAGTTTCATCGCCGTCAGAGCAGTAGCGTGTGAGTCTGCGCCAACGTAAATTACATAAAACACCTATTTCTCACGATCTAATGGCCTGAATTCACACAACATTGAAGGGTAGTTGAAAGATGGTATAGAGCCAATTTGTAATTTTGGAATCGAACTTTTATTAGTTAAATAAATAGGTGTATATGTTCAAGATAAATAAGGAAATGATTCTAATAATAGAGGACTATACTCTATAATACCTGGTCAACCTTCAGACAGGTGACCGGGCAGAAGGACTCACTTTTTGTTTCTTTGTTTCATAAAAATTCGTGTGTTTTCTGTTTTCTCGCACCTTCTCCCTTTCGGTTTGTGGGGAAAGTAAAAACAGACTTCGTCAGATTTGAAAACGTGATAATTAGAACTCTTATATAAATCCCACCTTTCTTCCAACACCCCCTCTGGTCATTTGCCCCGCTATTTTCTCCCACCCCCCTCCTAAACATTCCCGTGGCTTGAATTGTACAAGCTCTAATTATCAATTTGTATCCCTCAATGATATCAGTAGTTTCAAGAACCTGTTTGCTCAACTAACACAGAACGGAGAAGAAGCGCAAAATTTCAATCAATTCGTACAATTTGGAATGAAGTAGTATGAAATGCTCGTTATGCAAGTGAGGTGATATTGTTTCCATGAAGAGAATGGAAAGGTATATTTCTCTCATTGCCCCGCCTCATCGATGGACCATATACGGGATACTAAAAGGTTCAGCGGTGTCAACCAACACGGTCAAGGTTAGGGCGCAACATTCCGAGGCGCGGAGGGCACGCAACTCGAGTCCTTTCTTAGTCATGATTAAATGGAAACAGCGGGCCGAACCATCGACTCAGCACATCTGCAAAACCTCCGTTAGTCACTGATGAACTTATGACTACCTGCTTATACCTAATATATGCGCTTTTCATCATAAACTCATCTTTACCAATCAGATGAAAGTATTTTTTTGCCTGTCAATCTTATCGCCTGAAGAAGAAAGTTACATTCTTCTGGAACAACAAAACTTAAACTCGCCTGAAGATCAGAATAAGTTCATATTCAAGCCGGTGCTTTTGTTCCTTTAGAAGGAGAAAGGAAAGTACCCCAGTACGCGGAGCCCTGTTGGGCACTTGTGGTTGTTTCACGGTACTTTTGTCCCATCGGCTGATGAATAGGATGAAGTGCCCCGGTACGAGGTCCGTTGGGCATTTGGACTTTGACCCGGTAGGTATACGCAGTGCCGTTGGTTGAAGAGGAAAAGGTTTGAGGTGGTGTAGGTTGGTTGAGGAGAGCGAAGTGAAAAATCAGAATTTCAGAGCATGAATGTGGAATGGCATGTGTACCAAAACTGATCTCCTGCGCATAGGTATACAGGGTGTCCCACCGAAATGTCACAGCCCCCTTCATTTCCTCTGAATTCAGCGTAAAAAAGTTGGGACCATTCTTCACATTTTTTTACGTAGATCTCCGGAAAAATACTAGCGCGCGTGCCACTTGCGGCAAAGTGGCGCAAGTGACATCAACTTGTATTTTTTAACCGAAAACCCCCATTTTTTATTGCAGATTCGAATTCTACATACAATTTCATGAAGAAATGACCATTCAATCGATTTTTTTTAGTGCGCGATTCCGCTCCAAAAGTGCGCAATTTCGCCACATGTAATACATGATTTTGGGATATTTTTTCGTGCTGAACCTCGTAATGATGTTCATTTATTGATATTTGTAACACCAACTTCGGAAAACACCGAAGATTCGACCAGAATTGCACTTTTCTTACACATTTCCACACAGCACAAAGCGTACTAAAATGTAGTTTTCTCAGTGTTTTCCCAAGTTGGTGTTGCAAATATCAATAAATGAACATCATTACGAGGTTCAGCACGAAAAAATATCCAAAAATCAGGTATTACATGTGGCAACTGCATATCTCCAAAAACTCAATATTTCACCATTTTTGCACTTTTAGAGCAAAATAGCGCACTTTTGGAGCGGAATCGTGCCAGTTTGCGTGCACTAAAAAAATCGAGTGATGGTTCATTTTTTCATGAAATTTCACGTGAAATTCAAATCTGCAATAAAAATGGGCGTTCCCATTTAAAAAGACAAAGTTGATGTCATTTGCGCGACATTGGCGCAAGTGGCGCGCACAAAAGTATTTTTCCTGAAATTTGCGTAAAAAATTATGAATAATGGCGTTGGTCCCAATTTTTTACGCAGAATTCAGGGGAAATGAAGGGTGTGTAACCTTTCGGTGAGACACCCCGTATTCCCTTAAGGTTCCTGCTCATGTCAAGGGATCAGGTGATGTTTACGTAGAAAGTACCCGTTCCCCCAATGTGCAACTATCTTTTGGAGGTCGACCTGGCCATTTCACTTTAATTGTAAAATCTAATAATATACAAGTCGCGGCACGGCAAACCTTTATCACTATGTAAGGTTTCATAGAAAAAGCTCTCAAACTTTAAAAATATGTATAAATAGAAAGGTTATATTTAACTCCAAAACATAAGGGAAGTAATCGTAAGAAAATTCCCCTGCTGAACCAATAGCAACACATAAGGTATTATTTTTGGTCATAATGGTAAAGCACAATTCTTCTTTCACCTTGATCGGTGAAGCAAAAGTCAACAGCACCGCTGCAAGATGAATAAATATTGGGAAATTAATATGAAGTGACAATATTTTTGCCCACAAGGGGTTGTCACGAGTAAAATACTTCACTCATGATGATAATGTGAACGTTCTGTTTGACTCAGCAAGATTCTGAAGAAAATGTCTCACAATGCCCGGCATCGGGACAGAGACAGCCGGCAACCTGCGCCTGCATACTTCGGCCTGTGGCTGACCCCGGAACTAATTTAGCTCTTGTGTGCAGAATTAGCGTCGCCGGCTCTCGTACGGAATCAATGCGTACCCGCAGTGGAGAGCGCGGTATCGGAAATAGGCTCGCGTATACACAGGCGCTGCGTTCCATTCATTCGCAAATCGCCCTTAGTCCCTCCCTGCCGACACGTGTTCTGGGGAGTCCAACCTCTGAAAAGAAAGAATATTGATTTAAAGTATTATTTTAAACATGAACTTTCAGATATCCCCCCTTTATAAGGTATTAGGTACGCGTTTGAATGCATGTAGTAGTAGTAGTAAGTTGTTTATTGTATTAAATCAATGATTATTACAAAGAGTTCAGGTTCACTTACACATCATCATTAGAAAAATATGTAATAGATAAGAAATAAGTCAAATATCTTCTTCCTAATTTAGTTAACAGGGCATTACAGCTTAATGAAGTACATGCAAAATAAACGAGGTCATCGATATGAAATTAATATAAATAATAATAATCCGTTATGAATCCATAACATCCACGCTATACCTGTGGTACTCGTACAATATCCACAACAAGCCTATCCTGTTGTACACTATACAATGCTAATGCTGTACATATGAGACACCTATTCGGTGAGCGCAATTGATCTTAGTGCTAGCGCACTAGTAACAAAATGAAATCAATTCAACGTTTTCTCCCTATCATAACTGAAATCGAGCAAATTAGCCAGACGATCCTCATCCTCAACGACTGGGGCCCACAGATGTATTTCGCAATGAATTGCCTTCGGTACGGTTCTAATATCGGGCAACGTAGACAAAAATGGCAGAGAGTGTCAGCTTCTTTAATATTGCATATATTGCATAAGCTCTCGCTTCTAAACTTATGAGATGTACCTTTATAATAAACAGTTACGAAAAACTTTAAAGACAGGCGTAACTGGCACAACACCCTCTCAATCTGGACATTTTGAATGAGTCCCAAGTACTTCTGCCTACCTGAATAGTCCGCTATCCTCCTATAGAACATATTAAATCTGGCACTGTAAACCAGATTGATGCCCTGGCACCAAAAATGGTTGTAGAGTTTTTCGATTAGTGACGGTAGGATCGATGTTTGAATTACGATACCAATCCCATTCCCTAAATGTGATTTTTTCAAGCGACAACTTTATTTTTTAGGCCCTAGATTGTTTGTTGAGTTGCCAGTTCACATTAAACTAATTCTAAATTTTATTAAATTTAAAAAATATTAACTAATTATCAGGAATCTCTATCAAAACGATAATTTCCATTTCCTTTTTTAGCTTTATTTAGCAATTTTGTCTTCATCTATAGAGTCAAGAGTCCCTCTTGTTAATGAACCCTTGCCTATAAAACATAACTTCAGGGGGACGTCCTAAAAACGTACCATCTAGACCTTATCCTCGTAGAGGAAGCATTTTCGCAGTAACGTCAACACATCAACATTACCTACGTCTCACGGGATCTCTCCTGGAACTTGAGGTAACGTCGAAATTCTCGTCAACTTTCGATCATCCACCAATTTTCTGATGATGTCATTGGATGAACTGATTGTACAATTGGAAACAGTAATAATAATTACATAGACATAAATATGTAGGTACATTGCATAGGTATTCATATATTAATCAAAGGAACTTTGACTCTGGTTGTTCTGAGAACCGTGCGAACTCTCGTTTCATTTGAAGTCGCAATTCGTTTGCGGCTACTCGGCCATTTCTGAGGCGAAATAATTACCGAATGTTTAATAGGTACTAAAAATATCAGCGGTAATGATGCAGCATGCAGTGCTTAAAGGAGAAGGGAACAAAGAAACACATTAATTCTGCGAACTGAATTCATTTAGAACGAAAAACACAAAGGGGGAGGGGGCCATCACCTCGATACGAACTAAATCACTCGCGACGAAGTTGTGGAAACCCATTTCAAAACGGAAGTTAGTGAAAAAACGTTGTCTACTTCCACGAAAAATAAAGAGTTACAATGTTAAATCGATTTCGACGGTTAGGCCATCATCAGTAACAAAAAATAACTAATAACTGTTATTGTTTGTTACTGATGATGGCCTAACTGTCGAAATCGATTTGACATTGTAAATCTTGATTTTTCGTGGAAATAGACAACGTTTTTTTACTAACTTTCGTTTTCATGACCTCGACCTGAATCTTCCGAAAAAAGAAAATTTATTCGGGTCAAGAAATTATTTTCGTTAGCCACTTACATTTATCCTTCATCAAAACACTTTAACCCCTGATTCTCTGGCCACTTTGTTCCGAAAATGGTTTGAGTCTGAAAGTCGAAAAAATGTCGAGTCTGAATAGAAAGTCATATACATCTTTGTAACGTTTGGATGATAAGCCAAATCGTCTTTTTCTTTTTCACGTCTCCAATTTAAATATCTACCGTATTACAAAATTTGAGAAGGGAAAAGACACAACAAAAAAGTAGGTACACAAAGTAGGTATACATGTCAAATAGTTGACTTGCCACCAGAAAAACAACCGCGCCTGAGGGAGCATTAGAGTTTGCAAGGAACATAGCCAAATTAAAACGAAAAGAAAAACAACACCCAACAGCCTGAGCCTTCTTAGCTTGCGCATGCCTCACACGAGGTGATGTGAAGGTTACAGAACCGATCAATCAGCTTTCAGAGAGTAACTGCTGAACGTATACAGGCCTGAGATACGGGGCGCAAGAAGATACGTTGCAGCGTTACCTTGGTGCGATACGTTTACAGCCCAGGAAATTGGAGAAAGTAAAGCAGGACATAGACAGCAGCGGACTAACTATCTGGTTGTTAAAACAGAAAAAAAAAAAACAGGCAAATCAATGGCTTACTAAACAGGAGTACTTCGTTTCAGGCATGACTGCCAGGGGCCCACTTTTAAGGCGGCAAAATCATCTTTCTTCACTACAACAATAAGGACCATTAAACGAGGAAACACCAAAATCCCAGTGTGACTACACCTAACCTCTTCTGAATTGTAAATCTTATGACCACCTTTGGAGGTGGTGTGGTAGTTAACTAGAGTGGACTTAGTTTAACAAAGTGACGCTGGAAAACAGTCCAGCTGGACCAATTAACCACGCCAAAATATGGCGGCCACTATCTAGTTGGAGGATTATAGAAGACCTCGACAAATAAACAAGGCAAAACGGCGGTGCTTCTCCACTATAATTCATGTTAACCACATCGAGTAACATTACAGAACGAATGATAATATGAGAATAACTTGCCTGAGTCCGTAAAACATTATCTGTTGCACTCCGTCCCAGCCTGGCAAAGCGATTCCATAAACGCAAATCTCATTCAAGTTCGCAGCTAATCAGCGCTCCGTTCCAAATGCCCACAAGGGCAATCCAGTCCGGTTACTCAATCCTCTTAACGACGGCTACGTCATCCCCGGTTTGACAGCCGTCATAATCACCCGGGATTCGACCGAGTTCCTTTTCAACTGGGTCTGTTACTGCTTCTGCCCCCGACTTGAGCTAATGGCTAACGAGGAGGAAGGTGATGAGTTCTTAATAACCGGAGATTAGGTCCCGTTTTAGGTTTTAATTCTTCCACTTATCTTTGGGAGGTAGTTTAAATTTTCGTGCTGCAGTTTGGCTGAGACCCTGATTCAAGTATTCCATGTAAAACACAACCGCTAGAAATTATTACCCAAAGTGGTTTATTATTTCCGTATTGAGTAGCTCTTCACAGCATGAGCATAGTATCATTATCACGCAGTAAGGACCACAGACAAGGAACAGAAAAGGTTCAAAAAGCTGTTCAATGAAATAAAGATTATGAATTTTAACTTTAGAGTATGAAAATTGCATCAATGTCCTGTGCGAGTTCAGAGTTTCCCTACATTCAATAGTGGGAAACAATATAAAAGTAGACGTGCTGAGGTTGCGTGAAATGAAAATTTGAATCAGACTGATCGTCTGACCTTATAAAGCTGTATTTAATAATATGACGATATCCTTACTTAGCAAAATTTGATAACGCCGTAACCTCCTAAGTACACTAATAGCCGGCCATGAACCGTAGCTCTCCTAATTAATTGGCCCGAAACTTCATCGTTGTCTTCCTAACATTAAAAGCCGGTAATTACACCGTAGCTATATCATCTAAACAGCGCTAAGTAACAAGTCGCCGGAAATAACATCGTTGCTGTCCCTACCTAGGTAGAGGATGTGCCATAGCGAATTGATCTAAATAAAAAACTAGTTGAAGAGAGACTAATTGCCTAAAACTGCAAATAAAGATTTTAGTGCCGAATCACAAATACTGTGGCACGGAAAGAATAAACAAAATAACTTGTTGTTTCGTTGTACTTGGTAGTAAGCGTGAATTGTCTAATAAATTGATGTGCGTACAAGGAGCTCGCAAACGCTGGCGAAATGCAGATGAACACATTGGGTTTTATGACGAGCAACCCATTTTCATTAAGATATTTACTGACATATTTACACACACATCACAAATAGTACCAAGTTATTCACATCAAACGCCTCCTTTCCCCAACAACTTTTGAACCACAATTACCAATTCTACGTCAGACCACTATCCCGTACTAAAGTGAATGTTAAATACGCATAAATGAATTGTCTAAAAATTTAGTCGCAGTAAAAAGTATCGGTTCTTGAAAGTAACGGGTTTTTCGTTTGTGTGCCAAAGCTAATACATGAAAACGCCAAAATGAAAATCTTTTTTTCTCGCAAATAGGTAACGCATGTTGCTTTCCGATCCCAGTTTGAAACCACAAGGACTTCATGTATCCTGCTACAAAGGAATATTATATAAACGCCTTCCTAGGTGACTTGTATCGTTAACGTTTCATAACAATTGAAATATTTTCAGGATGAATCGCGGTAGGTGCGGCGGAAGGGAGGTGTCTTCGATAATGAGGGGAAGTGAAGCGAAACGCTCAGCATAAGATAACCGACGCCTCTTCATTCACTGGGCCATTAATTTAGAAACTTGGCACCCGAGAAAGTGATGGGGTTTTCAGTTTTCAAGAAATCTTTTAACGAATTTTAAATGTGAAAATAATGGAAACAAAGCCCGCCAAGATGGCTCTGGTACATTGCTTCTTCGTATCCTTAACATGAATGTTATAAATCATTGAAATGCCTTGAACAATCCTTAAATTTTCATAGCGGGTTTCCCATGGTTGGAGGAAATAGTTAATCAAGATTTAGTGTAAAACGTGCAAATCGGTAAATTAGGAGACAACAATATATTGCTTGATGTAATTTTATTAGTGCATCCGCAGAGTGAAGTATTGTTCAACAATGAAACTGAAAGGAGGCACCCCCTAATACGCACATTCCCTGAAAATTTTATCAAAATCAGATGATAACTGCGAAAATTAAGCTTGCTACAGGGGTATCACAATCGCATGCGGAGCAGCTACTAATGATAGAAACATGTTGAAATTTATATGGAATGGTCTTATTACCTTCTCCCAGCTATCCTTCCAAATTTTAGCAAGATCGGACGACTATGGCGTGAGAAAAAGATGCTAGATACAATTTACGTTTGGGAAAGCGCAGAGTTAGGTATTGATTTCAAGAATGAAACTGAAAACGTGCCATCTAAGGCCTAACCCACAAAAATTTCATGAAAATCGGATGACTGTGAAAATTAAGCTTGTTACAAAGATTCCACATTCAGCCACCATACATCCACATTCATGTGAAAATGAATACTGAATGTTCAAATCTTCTTACTACAACTATCCTCCAAATTTGAGCGAGAACGAACGACTATGGCGTGATAAAATTATGATAGATACAATTTACGTTCACAGAGTGACAAATTGATCTGAGAACAATGAAACTGAAAGGGAACCGTCTACAGCCTATCCCGCATATTTCCTGAAAATTTCATCAAAGTTGGATGAAAACTATGGTAAATAAGATCGTTACAAGCAATTTTACATTTGCGCACTAATGAAACAATAATATTTAAATTTATGTGGAACGATAAAATCGTCTAATCCCAACCATCCTCCAAATTTGAACAAGATCGGACTTCTAGGGCGTGAGAAAATTATGATAGATGTAATTTTAGTTTGCAGAGTGATGAACAAATAAACTTGAATATGACCATCTACAGCCTAACCCGCATATTCCCTTAAAGTTTCATCAAAGTTGGATGAAAACTGTGGAAATTAAGATCGATACAACCATTTGCGCATGCGCAGTAGCTACTAATGATTAAATCGTATTTAAATTTATATGAAACGATCAAATCGTCTTCTTTCAAACTGTCCTCCAAATTTGAACAATACCTGACTACTAGGGCGTGAGAAAGTTATGCGTGATGGTTTAAGTTTGAACTTGTGCAGGGGGAAGTCTTGATTTGATAATAATGAAATTGATTGGGGACAGCCGAATCCTCACATTTCCTGAAAATGGCATAAAAATCCGACGAAAACTGTGAAAATTAAGCTTCTTACAAGGATTTCCGGTCACACGACAGACACATAATATACAGAAACAGGGAACGGTAGTTATCAAGAATGGTCTTAGCGTTTCGTCTGGCGCAATACAAATCCGAACACGATCAGGCGCAATTCATCTGACAGGTTAATATTGTAATTTTTGTTTGAGCATTTTGAAAAATGCATAAAATCCAATTTTATACATGTGTGTGTATGTATTTGTGGTTTTAGATAACTCTTCCATAGTATATATTTCAACAATAAAAATTAGATATTACGAGTACATCAATTTTTTCAGAAAAGTTTGACAGGTTATTCGCTCAAGTACACGATCAGGCGCAATTCATCTCACAGATTATGGACTGCAATAAGGGTCAATACCATTGAACTAGGGCTGGAACTTAGGTATTTTAATATTATATGAAAGATAACGAGAGTTATATTAATATTGTGTGACAGATAAAGGGAAATAGGATCGAAAACCATCTTGAAATTATTAATGTAAAAATATTCACATGATCGGGCGCAATATGTCTGATGGTGATCAGGGACGTGGTGGAGAAAAAACGAGGCACCCTTTGGTGAGTGAAGCAGAATGTGGAAGCTACTAGGGGCCGCAAGCACCTACCCCTCCGGACGACGATCCGGAACTTTGCGTTCATTTTGCACAAACCCGTATCAAAATCGGTGAAGCCTTTTGGGCGTGAATCAACCTTACACAGACAGACAGACATACTTATCTCTTTAATATAGGAGGATTGTTTTCCCCAGTGCAATAGCTTTGTTTTCTACAGAAATTTGCTAAAAATATCTGGACCTAACCTAATAAGAGAACTTCTTGCAGTCCACCGGAAGGACCGCAGGGGGTGACTGTTTCAACATAATGGGCTTCACTGACTTTGTGGATCGGTGTGATTTGGTTCAAGGACACAAAATATAGGAACAGCTTCAAAGGAAGCAGTCCAAGATAATCTCATTGTGATATGACCAGGCCGCAGGCTTCACAATTTACCAGCCTTCGTATCGAAGCCCCGCCGAGCCCAAGTCAGCACCTTCAGATCACCTTCGAGGAAAAAGGTCGTCTTCATCTTCTTCGCTCGCACTGGACCTTATCTCAGAGCTTCTTCGGTTTTTTCCAACGACGAATCTTTTTTTTCGGTCACGTGGAGGCTAATCATCTCTCGAGTGCGTGCTTTCTTAAGTGCTCAGTTTACTTTTTGTAATTCTTCATGTGGAATGATCACTACGGTAGAGGAAAAGGTTCAAATATGTCACTCTGATGATTATATTTGTTTGAAGAAAAAAAATAACAGGGCAGAGACATAAATCTGCGAAATTGGTTTTAGCTATTTAGATGGCTTCAAATTTTAAAAAGATTGAGGAAGGGTGCGGGACCCCTACAAATCCGTTTCATACATAAAAGTGCACAGTCCTCTGAGTCATTATGAGACGACTGAAATGGTCTCTTTTCTGATCAGCTGAGTGAGCTACATTCTCTCCTGTTCACTCTAGGAAGTTGAAATTTGATAGGGAGACTTTCTGGGTCATTGGGAGACGATTGAAATGATGGGCTCTGTCATGATCAGCTGAGTGACGGTACGGAGCCACCTTTCACAGCACAAGGTATTTACCATAAATTGCCCATAAATAAATCCAACGTCTGTTTGTCCGAGCATCGGGGCCGAACGGCTGCACCGATTTTCGATTTTCATGAGGGTGGGCGCAAATTTACGAGAGTGTTCCGAAAAAGAACAGGCTATATTACTGATCACTCTATCGTGATCAGCTGAATGAGCTCATCAGCTAAGCTGCATGCTGTTCATCCTATGAAGCTGTAATTTGGCATGTAGCCTCCGTTGTCACGAACACAGTCTGAATATGGTTATTTCATACAACGCACGGATAACCGGTTAGTTCCAGTAATAATTAGCAGCACCTCAATACGCACAACCATATTATGCCACAAAGCAATATAATATTGCTATCAAACATTCAGGGACTGTATGTTCACTTTACGTTAAAATGAAGAAATCGTTCAATACCTGAAATCTAGTGTTATTTCAAACTGACTTCTTACGTACTCCAATGTTAACCCCAGCATCTGAACAAACGTTCTATCAAATTTAGTAAATTATTTTTATGTGTTCTTGCCATATACAGAGCGTTCCAAATGTAACCCCTCTCCTTAACTTTTTACCAAACTTTTGAGATATCAAATGAAACTTGGCGAGTCTTTAAAGAATAAAAAAACAAAATCATCCAATCATCATCAAAAATCAAAAAATCAAAAATCATTATCTCATTGCAAGTGTTCGAAAACCTCTCCTCTAATCGAATACACAGTTGAATTCTTAAAGCTACAAGTGCTGTAGGAGAAATAGCGGCAAAGAAGAGATAATTGTTTCATACCCTCCAAAATCATAAACTCCAAAGCAGTCTACTGGTTTTGATGAGTGTAGTGGATTTATATATGTTTTACTTGGCGTAGGTAGGCCAAGTGGGACATTTATATTCTGATTATGCGGGTTAGTCCCCGGGTTATTCCCGTAAGGAATGTGAGCGGATCCGCCAAGGTCAACTTGCTTGGCGGACTGAACTGAGAGGTAGTTCGTGTCGCAGCCGCGTGGAGCACTGGGCTCGCATAGTGGGTGCTGGGTTCGATCAGTTTGGTAGTGAGCCGTTTTGTAATATTCCGGCCTAAGATTTATATCTGTAGGGGGAATATGTTGAGCTTGGTTGAGGTACTGAAAAGTATCCTTCGCTTTTTGCACATTTGGAGTGTATTTGACACTCGGATCGGCCGGGTAGGCCTGCGTCGAATATCGTGGGTACTCGGACAGCTTGGTCGAATCGTAATGATCGGCTTCAGAGCGAGTCTGAAAGGTATCCTCGATCTTTTGTATAGGCGAGGCTTGATCGAACGTTTCTTTAACGAATACGTCAGGTGAGAAGGCGATCCCGGCGTGAGGATCGAGCCTTGCGCCGTCGCTGGGTTCAGCGGATTCGCCGGGTAGCCTGTAGGGAGCGCTACGGGGGCTACGCGGCCCGGCTTCGCCGTCGTCTGCCTCCCCTTGCAAGGGGAAATAGGACGGCCGACGTTCCATCGAAATAATTTTTTAGCTCGTTTCGATGCCTCTATGTATAGAAATAGAGGGTTTGGGAGGTGGACTCGCTTGACAGAGCGTCTTTCCAATGCTCGTATGTCAGGGTCCTACCTCGTAGTCTTGAAAAAGACTTCCTTGGACGGTAAATTAGAGCGGATGAGCAGAGTAATTTACCGGCGTGCCCACAGCGGTCGGTTACGAGCTTATTGCTACGAAACCCGGGCGACACGGCTCGGAACGTCCCTCGGGCGTACGATCTAAAGAGAATATCGATAGATGTACCGGGTGGCGTCCTGACAGATGAACTACGTTGGGCAATGAGCAGGATGAATAATCACTGGACTCGTAGATGCCAATGCGAGATCTGTGTGGAGAGAAGGTATGCCTTGTAGAAAGCAGTAGGAAGCCGTTCTTGAGATGAACTCGGAATGCAGAAGGTTCGTCAGCGTAGAGCGTGTAGAATTCTTCGTACTTCGAGGTGTCGTCGTCGAGAGCGGAGAGTGGAATGAATTTCGGAGGGCTCCGAGCGGGGTATTTATAGGGAGGTGGCCGCCTCCCGCCGCCTCCTGGTTGGTCCGCTTAATTTCATTAATTGGACTGTGTAATCTCATTGGCTCGCACATTGTTTTCTCAGTATCTGCGAGTATGATAGCTGAGCTGGTCTTCCGGGGTGGCTTCCCCACGTCCGTCGCTGCGACGGGGTCCCCGGGGGTGGCCGACGACCCTGAGTTCCTCTGTTTGAGACCTCCCACTCAAGGCGACCTGTTTCGAGATGCTTGTCGCATCTCTCTCGCCCAGCAAGTGTTTAGGGAGGTCGCCCTGCATGCTACTAGTCAACATCTCACCCTTGAGAGAGAATTTAGTATTTTCTCTCTGGTGAAATATTTTGTTTGACGGAGTTATAACTCGACGTCTTATAAATATTTTTGTGTTGTGTCTACCTCTTTTTGGTAGCCCTGAAAAGGGCTGTTGACAAGAGGGGGTGGTTTTCACCACAATGAGTATTTACGGATATTGCATCTGTCTGAGGGACGTCCGATATAAATTATGGACTGCAGCGTCACCCATATGCGCACAATTACAATAAATCTATCAACTATTTCTACCTAACATTTTGGCAATTCAGCACAGTTTCAATTGGCCCGTTTCAAAAAATTAATTATTCGCTTAATTCCTAGAATCCAGGATTATTTCAAACTGATTCCCTATACATTCCATACAATAGAATCAACGATCGTATGCAAACATTGAATCATACAATTTTGTAAATTGTATTAGGTACATTGTATTATCCACATATGCTAAACTAGTGATCTGCCCAGGGCCGTGGTGAATGAACCCGAGTCCGAGGGCAAAAACTGATTGCCTCTTAAAAAACAAAGTCAATTTATCAAGCACACGGCATTACACGTATATAGACAATAAAGTATAACCAAAAATACTGAAAAAGATCGAGCATTACATGCCTAGTATACTTTTCGAGCGAGACAGTTGTTGTCAACTTTTAAAACAAACAAAATTTCTTTTTTCAAGCACGATTTCAAGTCATTCAAAAATTCTTTAAGTTACTCGCACTGAAAGGAAATTCAATCCGCTTTTAAATGATAACCATAAGAAAGTTTCTAAGATTAAAAATTGGTGTTGCAGCCAATTTCGGGTGAAAAACGGTGATTTACGAAAAAAACAAAACATGAAACTGAGGGTTTTCGAGAAAACCGCTGTGAGAAACTTTCGATCGGAAATTAACCAAATTACTTAGGTCGGCTTCTTTCAGGCCTCTACCCCTGTGTAACGCTTCCTTACTTATAGTTCAGCTTTCGGTGTATATTTCAGTTAAACAATTTTATGTTTACCGCAAAATCAATGTCACAGAAAGATTCTCTAGGGAAAAAACAGTGTAAGTATAGTATTTTGGGACAAACAAGAAAAGTAAATTACAGGGTTTAAATGTTTAAAATCGGGATCCCAAAAACTATATCTAGAGTGGTGGGGCCAGTTTTTGACACCTTAAGAGGCCTTTTTGACTTTTACAAGCAATTAAGTTATATTTTTTCGTTTGTTCAAACTTGAAGCTTACATGTATTGCTGCATCAGGATGTCCTCAAACTGCTCGGTATTGAAAAAAATCACTAATTCAAGCCACTAAACATCATAAATTCGTTTTTTTCGAAATCAATTTTTTGACCCAGTATTTGACAGCCACATTTTTTGTTGTAACTGTGATTGACACCCTATGATTGACACAGCAGTTCTTCTGCAATAAATGATTCCTTGTATCAACAAAACATTTTATTTCAAAATTTTACAAATAAATTGAGCATTTGAACTTAGTTTTATTAATCTAAATATAAAATTAATATGAGTATTCATAAAGACAAAGTTGAAAATATCACCGGATGTTTCATCACAAAATAGGTACAATGTTTTCTTGATACCATAGGCACAGTACGATTCTAATGGTAAACTAGCAGCTTGTGAGTTGCTATGTATTTATATAAATATAAAAAATAAAGAACGAATAGAGATCCATATTGACAGATCACTGAGGGGAGCATCAGTTTGGGAACCAGTGATTGACATTTGCAGTTTTACATGTTATCTTTGATTATTTCCAAAAAAACTGATTGAGAAAAACCATGGAAACAATCGAATTTGAAAATGAGGAGGGTATGGTGAAGGTGAATAAAACGCTTACCTCCTTAGCGAAATCACAAGAAACAGCACCAAATAAATTACATCACGAGGTTCTGTAGGGTAACCTTCTCCAGATTTCACAAAAACCCCTTTTCCGCCTTTATACTATCCTGAGGAGGTATCAAGACCGTAAAACACTTTTAAATGCCTTATTATTAAAATGTCTTTTTTTTTTTTTTTTTTTTTTTTTTTTTTTTTTTTTCAAGTTTTCTCTTTCATCTCCTTCTCCTATATTTTTCTTTTGGATGAAAATTCCGGGCCCCTTACCAAGGCCGGACCCCAGGGGTAATGCAGCCCCTGAAACCCCTGTTTAGGGCCTAGTTCTGCCTAGTTTCCGTGGTTTTAGCTACACGTATTCAGATTCTACACAGTAGAATCGTCGCATGAGTGAGATTAGACGAGGAAGCTGTTGTAGATACTACCTACGTAGGTAGCCGAAGGTTTTGTCAAGAGGCTGATTGACCTTCTCATCATAACAATGCTCCGCGGTCTCATCACCGACGTCCGAGCGTGATCCTATTTAAGGACCCCCGTCATATCCCGAGCGACTCCCAAACACGAAATTCCTCCCCAAGCGATTTCTATTCTGTGGACTCGGCGATCCTCCCGTGAATAAGCAAGGTCACCCTGGGAGGGGTCTCTGTACTTAAGACTTAACCCCAGGTGGACGTTCGAGTATAATTAGAAGGGCATTGAATTAATAGAAGGCGAGGGAGAGATACCAGCCACCCCGCTCAAGGTGGCTCGAGGCTGCTCCGCGTTTGTTACCATATAAGTCTTCCCAATTCACGACGGCCTCCCCTTGCACAACACCAGACGGCCTCCTTACTTCCAATACCTTCTTCAGACATCTTTTTTCCTCTCTAACAAATCCCTGCCCTTATTTTTTTCACAATTTCGTTCAAACCTATTTGGTCGGCTTGTTACGAAATTATGGACGAGGCGGTGGGAATTTAACGAGACAATTCTAATGCGGATGAATGGAGACCTTGGTGAGGTAGGCTTACTATCTGTGATCAGCAGAATTAAATTAACGTTTTGATACATTGTTAAAGAATTTAGTTTGACTAAAATTTAGATAAGAACCATAATTTAACATTTTTTATCCATTTTTAGTGATATTTTAAGCCTTTTTTTAAATTTGATCAATTTAATGTGACCAAAAACTGCTGGCCGACTAACTCTGCTTTTCATTTGGAAAGATTGATTTTTTACGCAAAAACGGAATTTTTATCTCAATCCTACAGAAAGTTATTGTCTCGAACGATTATTGCGCGGGCGCGTGCGCGTGTGCGTTGTATGTGTGTCATTCCAGACGATAACTCTCCTTAGGATAAAATTCCTATAGAGATAATAATTCCGTTCTTTCCCCATAAAATTATTCTTTCCAAATGAAAGGCTTAGTTCGTTGGTCAGCAGTTTTTGAGCACATCAAGTTACTCAAATTTCAACAAACGTTCTGTAAAAAACCACTAAAAATGGCTAAAACGGATAAAAATAGTTAAATATTAAATTTGTTTATAGGCCAAATTTTAATGAAACAAAATTCATAAACAATAAACTAGAACATTACAAATTTTATACCCAAAATAATACTGAAAAATGTGCTCAAGTTTCAATAATATTTACTTAAAAATCTATAAAAATTGAAAAAAGCTAAAAACCCAAAATTATTATTTAATCGATGTTTTTACGAATTTGATTCCGAGTCTACCTAAAGGTAGCGGAAGCATGGTTTTCACTTTCGGGAGAAAAAAAATTTTTGGTCTCCAAAATCAAAATTTCCACTCGCATTTTACGTTTTAGACCATTCTGAACAACTTCGGTTCCGTGTCTGTCTGTGTGTCTGTCGTGTGTCCGCAAATCCTTGTAACAAGCTTATTTTCCACAGTTTTCATCCGATTTGGATGACATTTTCAGGGGATGTGGGGGCTAGGGGGTAGACGATCCCCTATCAGTTTCATCGTTCTTGACTCAATACCTCACACTGCGCATGCGCAAACGTAAATTCTACCAAGCATCATATTTTTTTACGGCATAATCGTCTGATAGTTGGACAATTTGATCATCTTATATCAACTTCAACATGATTGCATCATTATTAGCTTCTGCGCATGCGCCAATATTAAATTCCTGTAATAAGCTTATTTTCCACTATTTTCATCCGATCTGGATGAAATTTTCAGGGAATGTGCGGGCTAGGAGGTAGACGGTCCACTATCAATTTCACTGTTGCCAAATCAATACTTCATTCTGTGCATGCGCAAAGTTAATTCCATCATGTTCCATCTTTTTTATCTCTATTCGTTCGAGTTCGCGAACGTAAATTCAATTATGCTCCATTTTTTTACACTCTAGTCGTTCGATTTCGCTTAAATTTGGATGATAGTTGGAAGAAGATGACTTGATTACCTCATATCAATTTCAGCATGATTGTGTCATTAATAGCTACAGCACATGGCCAATGTGAAATACTTGTAATGACCTTAATTTCCACACTTTTCATCCGATTTTGATGAAACTGTCCACGAATGCGCGGTTTAGGTTGTAGATGGTCCCCTATCAGTTTCATTGTTGCCACATCAATACTTCATTCTGTGCATGCGCAAAGTTAATTCCATCATGTTCCATCTTTTCACTCTCTATTCGTTCGAGTTCGCTTAAATTTGGATGATAGCTGGAATAAGATAATCGGTAAGCGAGGAAGCCATGTGCCGCACCCAACTGTGCAGACTTTTTGCTATAGAAACTGCAATATCTTCTATATTTTTGCGGTATTTAACAACACTTACTTGCACTGAAAGTGCTCAAAATTTCACCTTCAACATAATATAAGACGGCTTCTTCACTATTGTGAATTAGCAATGTGAAATATTTATGTGTGGTTATGGTAGCTTTGTATTCTTAATGACCACAGAGAACAGAGCGGAACGGAAGAGAATCAAGGTCACTCAGCTGATCAGGTAGGAGACCATCATTTCAATCGCCTCCTGATAACTACTATTTACGAGTACCTACTATTTAATAGTACCCAGCCTTGAAATGCCTTCTTTTTGTTGAAAAAACAATTTTGTAGGACGAGAATTAGCGAAGTTGTCAGGTATTCGTTAGCGACAATCCCTTAGTAAATATTCTTAAAAAAACATATGACAGCTACTTTGGAGTCGGATTTTCGCATTACTCGTAACCATACTGCTGGTTTGAGTTTGTTTAAATTTTGTTTAGCTTTATCTCCCGTTTTCTTCCATGGCTTCATGCCCTGTATATCATTTCGCATTCATATGAGTACAATAAAATTGTGTGATATGGAAGAAAATGTGTCTACAAGAAAAAGTGTTTTTCGCGCTGAAGTAACAATTGAGGATAAACCTGTATTGAGAGAAACGTACACAGATATGATTTTGCAGGCTGTAAGTCTACTATATAATAGTAAAATTAAAATAGTGCTCCACAGTTCTTCGGTACCTATTCGTAGTTTTTTAACGAGCTGAATAGTTAATTGTATAAATATTTTTTCTAAACTGTATCATTTTCTAATAATCAATAGGTAGTTTTGCGAATATGAAAACGTACGTGATTTAAAATCATGACAAAAAGCTATTAAATTGGTATTTATTTGAACGTTTAACAGTATAGGTATTATTATATAATCTTTTTATTACGACTCCAAGTTTTACAAAATACTTAATACTTTATAGTATATGAATATTATTTATTTAGTTATTTATTTGTTGGTTGGGTATTTTCGACTGTTGTATGTATAGATTAAATTTGAAGTGGGGGTATCTTGAGGTTCAGTCATTAATATTATAATATATATGTTACCGTTAAAGTGTGAAATCAGTTAGTATATAAAATAACTTCGGAGACCAGTTAAAGTGTGCAATTTCTCGAATTAGACCTTTAACTAGTTATTATATAAAATAACGGGTGGCCAGCCGTGAAAGTGTATAATAATATAATTGGGTTTAAGTATGAATGGGATTTCGTTGAGAAGTCAGTTGAGGAGTCAGAGGGTGAGGGTCATTCAGTTCTAAAGGGATCTTCTCCTATCTGTTCCTCCAATTCAATTCTGAGTTATCCTCAGTTTTGTTTGTGACCTCAACATGGCAAGTTCCTCATCAAGTGCTCTACAAGATAACGTGGATGTGGGTGACTTTAACATTAAATTCAATCAAAGCCACTGCACCACAAAATGCACCTCAAACAGATGCATGTGTGTCAAAAAAGGGTTCTGTGCAACTAAAAACGACATCAAAGCAACCCATGTTCAAATAAGTGATTTCACAATTTTTGACTTCTGACGAGTATATTACTCACCTAACTTACTCTATTATTTCGACAAACTACATATTAGTAATGAAAATGCATGCCAATTCTTCAATCCTTCTATTTCCCCTGAATAATATCATTCTAGTAGTGACTTCCCAAGAAAAGCAGTCGATTCTACACATTAACGATTGGTGTTTCGTTACTTTACATAATACCAAGTTATTTCATATATTCCCTAGGGAAAGCATATAGAAAACTTTGAGTTATAAACATTACCTACAACTGCTCGTTATTCTATATACTAACTAGGTAACATAGTACATAAGTACTAACTAACGGTAACATATACATATGCGTAAGGACGAAATCAGCTATCCAAGTCATGGTGCCGCATGCTCAGCCGTAAATACCGATCAAATGCCAGACTGGTCTGCCGGGAAAAGGAAGGTTTAACAGACAAAGATTATTCCCTTGGAATCTGGTTCCACCCACTCGACTGGTCCTCCTATACTCAGCTCCTTCCTAGACGCCTCACCGGCCCACCAATATTATTAGCCGCCTTGTTAAAAATGTTTACATCTCATTATACGTGTGTACCTGTTATTTGGAACGTTTTTAATATGATTTATTGGGGTAGGCACTCGTTCTTCCCACAGGGTTAACTGAATCCAGTAAACAGAACTTTTTTAATCTTGGAACTTCTGGAACAAGCATTAGAACGATCTAATATCAGAGCAGTATATGCAATTTTGACATGGGATATGTCTACTTACTGGCTTACGTGAGAACGAAAATTAGCATAGAAAAATGCAACGGTTTTTGACATTTTATGTCTTTACTATGGCACATAACTCAAAAAGTGTGACGTTACGGTGTGACGAAGAAAGCGTTATGAAAAATTTCTAATGATTTTCACGTACAACCGATTCGTTGCTACGGAACTTTAACTTCGCCAGTTATCATCGTTTAAAAATCGTTCACCACTCGTTGGATAGCTCTCGATTTACCTAACCATACTACGTTAACCACTGCGGAGTGCGTAGCCGACAAGCTGCGGTATGAGCGTGATTGTATAAAATAATTGTTTACACACAGGTGATCATTCTCAATAATTTATATTGTGAACACGATTGCAAGCTTCATATAAGTAAAGACATAATTTTAAGACCAAACAACCGATAAACGAATTATCTCTTGGAGATGTACGAGTCTTGGAGATGAAGCTCGGACTGTGTTTATGTTTAACAAACGAAGTACCATTTCCCTAGCAACGACTCGGTTGTAAGCGGAAATCATCAGAAAACAACGACTCGGTTGTAAGCGGAAATCATCAGAAAAAACGCTTGCATACGAGTCTGCAACGCATTGGGACATTTTCATGTGTTTACCTATGAATGGTCAACGTCATTTCTGATGGTCATAATCATCGTTGTGGCCACTTGGGACAATTTTTTTCGTGACGATTTTTTTGTTATGTGCCATATGAAAGACATGAAAATGTCAAAAAATTAAAGTACGAGGTCGTGGTACGTGGTGTGGGTGCGGGAGGGGGCGCAAAGACATAAAATGTCCCTCGTGGTTGCGTACTTGTACGAAAGCTGTACCCACCGTTTGAAAAATTACCCTCTATAAACCTGCGAGTAGGGGATCGGTTTCTACGTTTTTTTCTTAAACTTTTACCTTGCAAATCTAGAGATATTTCTTTTTCTATTGATTTTCACGTACAACCAAAGCGTTACTAGCGAAGTTTTCGGTTAGTCAAGGTTGGGATATTCCCAATCACTGAATATAAAACTCGCGGGACTAGACCGCGCGACAGATCGCGTTTTGTTCGTGACGGGAACATTCACAAGATATAACAATATGACTTCCAGTACGCGCGTTTTACTCCCACCGAAGATCTTTCATAACAACTACGTGAGGCATTCCTCAAACAACAGAAAATACAGCCTCTGATCCCTAGTACCTACCTATTTTCGCCACTCAAACTACTGTTGACAAACAACGTTGAAACTATTGATTTTCAAAATTTATTAGTTATCAACTGAGCACTCATCGGTGATAGCTGTGAAGTGATTCCTCTCACGATTCTCTTTGTCCGGGCAATTCAAGCTGCAAGTGCAGCAGCGAAGTGTTACGGAAAAGGAAAAACGGCAATGAAATGTTGCGTAACGTCAGGGCATAACGCTAGTTTAGAAAATTATAAGGCTCTTCCCACGTGCTACCACTCCTTCCTCGTTACTACGACAACGGCGGTATCATTGGCCACTTTTCGTCTCTCTGAATATTTAGAGGGTTATGAGGAAGAAACCAATGTTTCAATCTCCATCCCGTAATGCGCCTTGACGTTCTCTTGATTTTTCATTAGGTAGGTACGTTTCACACCCGCATTCCTTTCATTTCCCAATTTGCCAAATTGTATTCGTAAGCATCTGTGACACAACAAGAGATGACGTCTCTCTCTCTCTCTCTCTCTCTCTCTCTCTCTCTCTCTCTCTCTCTCTCTCTCTCTCTCTCTCTCTCTCTCTCTCTCTCTCTCTCTCTCTCTCTCTCTCTCTCTCTCTCTCTCTCTCTCTCTCTCTCTCTCTCTCTCTCTTTGAACTGAAATATAGAACAGTTTATAAGTCATCATCTCTGTATTCACATGAGCCGGAATTCATTTTCATTGAAGTGCAATTGAAAAATACGAAAATATTTATAGGCGTGGTGTACCGACCACCCAAAGCTAAAGGTCTGGATAACATTTTTGAAGTTATTTCGAAGATTTTAGCAGTTTCAAATTATTTATACATATTAGGTGATTTTAATATAAATTTAGCGAAAGATTCAAATAAGTCAAGCGGGGAATCAGTTTATATTGATCTTTTATTGCGTCAGTTGGAGATGTTTAATTTAGAATTTTTACCGTTGGATCCAACTCATCATACTGCAGTATCCAGTACATTGATAGACCTGATCATTGTCAGTAATAGAGACAGAGTTTCTTGTTTTGGTCAGATCAATGCACCTGGACTTTCGAGACATGACCTTATTCATTGTACCCTCAATTTACGTACAAGCAAAAATAAATGTCGTACTATCACTTATAGAGATAGAACTGCTCTCAACAATGGCGTATTTCTTGAGGAGGTTAAAAAGATATCGTGGAATTCAATTTTAAATGAACCCGATGTTAACAAGAAGGTGGCTATGTTTAATGACGTAATATATAAAACTTTTGTTGAGTGTTGTCCTTTAAGAACGATTAGATGTAGAAAGCCACCTGCGCCTTGGATAACAGACAACATTAGGAATTTAATGAAAATAAGGGACCGTAATTACAAAATATACATAAAAAATAAAAGTGACTTAAATTTTGCTGTTTATAAAAAATCTAGAAATAAAGTAAAACAAATGTTAAGAAATGCTAGATATAAATACTTTTCTGCGTTATTTGAAGCATCAAAAACACCGAAGGAATTATGGAAAATTTTCAAAGCTCAGGGTCTGGGTAAAAGTAAATATAGTGACAGTAGAATATTGGTGTCATTGGACGATCTGAACGAGTTTTTCTGTAAAACCCCCTCTAATGATACGCTAGACGTAACTCCTGAAGCTGAGGTATTTTTGAATGATAAATTTGTTTTTCAACCTTTTCATTTTTCAACCATTACTAACGAGGATGTGGAGCGAGTTCTGAGTAGGATAACTTCCACTTGTGTGGGGATCGATGGGCTCCCAGTGGATGTCATTAGAGCTGCTAAAGAAGTTGTGGTACCTGTTTTATGCAATATTTATAATTCATCAATTTCGACGTCTTGTTACCCGGCTGTTTGGAAAGATGCATTGGTACTACCATTACCCAAAATTCCCGATCCAAAAGCACCTTGTGATTATCGATCTATAAATAAGTTATGTGCTGTAGGAAAAGTGATGGATAGAATTATATATGAATCACTAATTACTCATGTCGAAGGTCAAAAAATCCTTAATAGTAAACAGTCAGCGTATAGAACAGGTTACGGAACGGAATCAGCCCTAATATCAGTGATGGATGCGGTAAGAATGAATATGGATAATGGGAAAGTCACAATTTTAGTTCAGATAGACTTCTCCAGGGCTTATGATAATGTTAGGCATGATTTGTTATTAAAAATGTTTGAGAAGTACGGTTTCGGTACGGAGGTGGTAAAATGGTTCAGTTCATATTTGAGTGGGCGGTGGCAATGTGTAGAAGATAATGATGGAAACAGATCTAATAAGATGCAAGTTGAAATAGGGACCCCTCAAGGTTCAGTATTATCAAGTTTGATTTTTAGCCTGTACATAAATTCTATTTCGGATGTACTTGTTTTCTCTGATTATCATCTGTACGCGGATGATTTACAGATTTTCATTGATACAACTGTTGATAATATTGATGAGGCTATCAGTAAATTGAACGTAGACTTGGCCCAGTTGCACAAATGGTGTGATGGTCATGGCTTGACGATTAATTCTTCTAAGTGTGTAGCAATTTTTATTGGTTCTACTCGACGGATAGCTCAAATTCGTGACCTTCAGAGTTCTCAAGTTGTACAGTTGGGTAGTACTATTATTCCGTTGGTTGACAAGGTGAAGAGTTTAGGAATTTTTGTTGACTCATCTCTAAATTGGGAGTGCCAAACCTCAAAGGTTTGTAACCAAATCTATGCTGGTCTGTATAAACTTAGAGCTGTTGCAGGAGGGTTCCCATCACATATTAGAGCGAAATTAGTTCAATCTCTGATAATGCCATTCATTGATTATGCAAAATTAGCGTACTGTGATCTGACCGCCGGTAGAAAAAATCAGTTGCAAATAGCACAAAACGCAGCAATTAGGTTTATCTTTAGTGTTAAACCTGATGAGCATGTAACCAAGTACTACTTGCAATTGAACTGGTTAAAAGTAGCAGAGCGGTTTGAGTACTCACTAGGTGTAGCAGTTTTCAAGTTATTGAAGTTTGGAGTTCCCGCTTACCTTGTAACCCATTTTCGGATGAGAAGTGACATGCACGATGTTAGTACTAGGCATGCTTCCAATTGTCTTCATGTCCCGGCGTATAAAACCTCCTTTTATGAAAAGTCGTTCGTTGTCCTAGGTTCAAAATTTTACAACGACAATATTGAGTTGTTCAATTTATCCCTGTCCGTCGCAACGTTTAAGAAAACATTGTATGATAAGTTGCTATCAAGATATTCATCTCAACAATTTTGTTAATTTTTATTTCAGTGGAACCTAGAGGAGCATTAATATTTTTAATTTTTCATTAAATTGTAATTGGCTTACCTGACGTTGTATTTATAAGTATATATTATGTTCGTGTGCCTGATGGTAGAGAGGGCTGCATTGCCCTAATCATGTACACGTTTTTCAATAAAAATTTTCTGAATCTGAATCTGAATCTCTCTCTCTCTCTCTCTCTCTCTCTCTCTCTCTCTCTCTCTCTCTCTCTCCCTCTCTCTCTCTCTCTCTCTCTCTCTCTCTCTCTCTCTCTCTCTCTCTCTCTCTCTCTCTCTCTCTCTCTCTCTCTCTCTCTCTCTCTCTCTCTCTCTCTCTCTCTCTCTCTCTCTCTCTCTCTCTCTCTCTCTCTCTCTCTCTCTCTCTCTCTCTCTCTCTCTCTCTCTCTCTCTCTCTCTCTCTCTCTCTCTCTCTCTCTCTCTCTCTCTCTCTCTCTCTCTCTCTCTCTCTCTCTCTCTCTCTCTCTCTCTCTCTCTCTCTCTCTCTCTCTCTCTCTCTCTCTCTCTCTCTCTCTCTCTCTCTCTCTCTCTCTCTCTCTCTCTCTCTCTCTCTCTCTCTCTCTCTCTCTCTCTCTCTCTCTCTCTCTCTCTCTCTCTCTCTCTCTCTCTCTATCACTCTCTCTGTATCTCTTCATATCTCTCCTTCTTCCTACCTAATTTTTCCTCTTCATCTTTTCAATCTCTAACACTCCCGCGTCTAATATCAAAACGTTTCCCTGTGAAACTTCTAAATCACATATGTAGCAAACGGTTAACTGTTCTGCTCGCTGGAATAATCCATTAATTTATTAAGATCAATCTTTATTCATTGAGGCCATGGAATTTTGTTTCTTTTCTTTTTTTTTGAATCATTGTCTTGTCTTTACTTTCAAAAGGAAAAAAATTTTGATCTCCAAAATCACTCGCATTTTACGTTGTAGACCATTCTGAACAACTGGTTCCGTGTGTGTGTGTGTCTATGTCTGTGCCTGTCGTGTGTCCGCAAATCCTTCTAACTAGCCTAATTTCCACAGTTTTCATCCGATTTTGATGACATATTCAGGAGATGTGCAGGGAGGGGGGGATGTAGACGGTCCCGTATTAGTTTCATCGTTCCTAACTCAATACTTCACTCTGCGCATGCGCGAACGTAAATTATATCAAACACTTAAATGATAGTTTGGGGATGACTATTTTATCATCCCATATCTAATACAACATGATTGTACCATTAAAAGCTACTGCGCATGCGCCAATGTAAATCCTTGAAACGACCTTAATTTCCACAGTTTACATCCGGGATTTGATGAAATTATCTGGGTATGCGGCGGTTAGGTTGAAGATGGTCCCCTTCCAGTTTCATTGTTGCCAAATCAATACTTATCTTCGTATGCGAAAACCTAAATTCCATTATGCTCCATTTTTTCACACCCTGAAAGTTGTTGAGAATGGTCTAAAACTTGAAATGCGAGTTAGAATTTTGATTTTGAAGATAACAAATTTTTCATCTCCCCAAAGTGTGAACAATGCTTCCGCTGCCTATATATAGGTAGACTCGGAAGCAATATGTAGAGAATTATTATCAAAGTTGAAAAAAAAAAAATGAAATAAACGAAAATGCTTTGCAATAATAACAGGTATAGGGAATATGCGATATGTTTTTCACCACTTAGTTTTTTTGGCAAAAAAAAGAAAAGAAAAAGAAGAGTTCCAGCCATGCAGCATGATCTTATGAGCTAGTTTTCGTGAATTACCTAAGTATATTGTGTTACATTGTTTTGAAAATTCAGGAATTTTAGTAAAAAGGAGTTCTTAATGTTTTTGTAGTTTTCATCTATTTTTCGGTGTAAGTATATACATGAAAAAGGGTGAAACTCTAGGATCCGCCTCAGAATGTCTCAAAACGGATTTCAATCAAGAATATTCTCGACAATTTTTATTTTAAAACTTTTGTAGCCATTCCAATAGCTTCGTTTTTTACAAAAATTCGCTAAAAAGGTCGTACTAACAGCTCGATTTCACTTAACTGTACTGAATCCCATCGTATTGCAATCACCTCAAAACGATGTGTGTAAACACCCTGTATGAGGAGTGTTTCTTTTTGGCCCTTTCACAGATGATGAGATAGAGGTCAATTCGCATTCGCCTTCATATATATCTGCTGGCTTCTCGATAAAACGGCAAAATCAATAACAAACATTGTCAGCTCGTTGAAGTTTTGTTCAAAAATTGAACTGACCGCATCTCCACCAGTGAGAGATGTTGTTGTTTGTGAATTGACGGCGCTCGATCGCAAACAGAAAATACAACCAGTCTGATCTGTTTAGACATGCTTGTATGCGATGTTTACATGTTTTGTTGTGAACTGGTGCTGCAGAAAGACGATAGATGGAATATTGAGAATATTCTGCTTCCGTATTTAATGGTTTGAATAAAGTGAAAGAACCGTTTTAGTGCATGTCTCCACTTCTCAACGGGTTTTTAGCCGCAATTCACTAACAAATTATTGAAAAATAAAATGCAAGATTACACAACTAAAACCCACGGGAAATAAAGCTAATTGTGTTCAAAACAATCCCAATGAATAATGAAAACCAATTTTATGTTCCTACAAAATTGTTACACCATCCTTTGCTTGAATTATCGTGAAGGTGCGAACGTATGCGCCGCAAAGAAGGACGGATGGCCGATCTAGCTGAACAAAATTATTTTTTAGTTTCATCTTATAGGAAATTTCACGCTGATTCTGTATATATCTTATGTTCTTAAACCTAAAATGTTACCTTAATGGGGTATTACGTAATACAATTTTTAAAAATCAACAGTTTTGATGAAATTTAGAATGGTTAGAGAAAATCACGTTTACGAAATACCTCCATCTCCTCTAAAACCACTCTGGGTGGCTTTGAAAGCACTTAAATGTCATTCACGACCAATAACACCCACATATGGACTATAATATACATTACATATAGGCTTAGAGAGCAGTTGCGACGCTTGTGCCAGTTGACAGTAATATGGACAATTTGTTAGCATTTAATGTCTGAGTTTACTAAAAGGTATCGGGAGCATTTTGTTCACACTTTAGTGGTGATTTTACTCGTGTTCTAAGATCTAATCCCTCATTTGCATTTCATATTTTATACCCCGACCAACTTTGGTTCTATGCATGGCTGTTTGTGAGTACCTACGTGCCTGCAACCCTTGCCACAATCATAACCTCCACAATTTTCATCTGATCTTGACGTCACTTTCCAGAGTAATGCAGATTAAGTTGGATATAATTAGTTTCCGCTTAAAATCATCGTTAAATGCGATGCTGCAAGATTTTAAAAAATTTCTATTTGTTGCAGGTAAAAGATGGCGGCGGAGGTCCACTCCGACCTGAATCTCATTCAAGATGAAGACGTTCTGAGACGAATGGTGAGAATATAAGATTGTAGACTCCACCAAACGTTTATAACCAATATTTTAATGCATACCTTTTGAGTGGAATGTATCTAAAATGTAAACTACTCGTCAATTTTGCTAATTAAATATTCCAGGAAGTACAATCAGAATGCGTTTTTTAGTCATTATCAATTCTTTTGGGAAGGATAACATATAAATGTAAAAACAAGTAAAGAAGAGGTAGAATGAAATTTAGTAACGAATTGATATGAAGTTGCGAAAGATGAAAGAGTGACAATGTTAGATCGATTTCGGCAGTCAATCAGCAATATACAGAGACTGAAGGTTATGCAAGGTAAACTTGTTTAGATTTACATAAGGTTATGATCTAGAATCTAATGTGCACTATCCCAGAGACTTTCATTAAAATCTGATAACAATTAGATGGTTAGATGGCAATACAGAGCTAAAGATGTTCTCACGTAAATAGCAGATATTTTATTGAAATAGATTGGAATCTTGTTGAAACTGAATCATGTTAAATGACCTACCAAATGTCTGGATTTTTCAACATAGAACATGATTACTGTATAGGGCCCCGAAAACATCACAAAACTACTATTTATTTTCATCTACAGCCATTCCGTTGCTAGGAATTTGCATTTTGCTCGTTCACAGACTTACTCATCGTTTTCTAAGAAACTTTGTGGCCGATTTCATTCCTATTAGGTTTGCTACTTGATCTGCCTTTAATTGGAGGGTAACTATGACAAGGACGACAAGGATGACAGATCCACTCTGACCAACTTGGGCAGCTTTGGGGCAGAGAATATTCCATACTTGATCAGTTTAGCCGTCAGGCTAAAACAACATCCACGGGTTCCATCAGGAATAACACAAGTCAACCAGATGCTTTTAGAACAGAAAAATAAAACTATTTTTACATTTTTGTTGCAATGTTAATTTAGTAACTTTGAAAATATGCGAGGAGTATAGGTACAAATGAGTGACCCAATCCATCATTTTACTAAAATTGTCATTTCAAAAATACTCTAGAACCCTCCAGAAGAAGCTCCTCTTCTGAACCTGTGGAAGATGATTTTATTTCAACAGAAGGGACTAATTCACTTCAATACCGATACAATTCCACTTCAATATCTGTAACATACAATTATTAAGGAGTTGCTAAATCGCAAGTGTTTTATGAGTCACTGACGAATTGAAAACCCAATTCCGAAAAGCTAAGAAACTAAGTGCTAGTGAAATTTTTGATTTTGGAGGACATCAACTCGTTTTCCACCAAAATTGTACAAAATACTTCCTAAACTAATGCAAAAAGAATTAGCCTAAATACATTCTAAATTAACATTTTATAATACGATAATTTAAGAAAATTCGCTCATAGTGTCATGCTGCATGACGATCTTTTTATTAGTTTATCTATTTTATACAGGATTACCATTATCATTACTTATGTCAATGGTTGACATAAGTAGAATGAAAAAAACTAATAAAATATAAAAATCTGAACAATAGACAATATTAATCACTCACAAATAAATCCGATCATCAAGATCTCAACCTACACCTAATTTGGTCTGATTAGTAGAAAAACAGCTGTATAACTTTGGTTTGGATCTTGAATTCTTTATAACGAAGCATCAGCTCAGCGTGTCCAGATAGGTTCACGGTGATTCGAGAAAATTTGTTAATAAAAGAATTTTCAGTGTGAGAAATATTGTTCTGTTGGCGAACGAATCAGAGAGGACTTGACAGAATTGAAATAATGGATGCTTTCAAGGGTAACTCATTTGGAATTCATCATTCGAGATTCAAAACTCGATCTAACCCAATCCTGACAAGCTAAGGCGCTCAGTGTCAGGTGTCGACCGTGAACGCTCGGAGGTCGTGCGGAGGCGTATACTCACAAAAGTGACAGGCTGACGCTTCCTGAAATGAGCCTCGCATAAATCTTCGTTATTTTTAACAATGAATAATCGATATGACCTAGATTCAACAGATGTTGAAATATATTGCTTTCCCAACAAACTTTATAGCTAAAAGATAAACAATAACTCATTTACTGATGATAGCCTAACCGTCGAAATCGATTTAACATTGCAACTCTTTATTTTTCGTGGATATAGACAACCTTTTTTCACCAACTTCCGTTTTGAAATAGGTTTCCACAACTTCGTCACGAGTGATTTAGTTCGTGTTAAACGATAGCTATACAGCTGACATAGAAAATTGTTCTGATTAATAAGTAACATTCAGGACACATACATTCGGATTAAGGTAATGTTCCTACGTTATTTTATCGATGAATATTTCTCAGATGCTCTTTTACAGATTAAGATCGTTGTATCAATACGTTTAACTTAAAAATCAGTTCTTACACATTATAGATTACGAGGTGGAAAAATGACATGAATAGTAAGAAACACTCGTTAATCAAGAACGGTTGAAAAACAAGTTTGTAACGAAAAACGGTGCCTGTTTTCTAATGCCAAGGTTATATATATATATAGTTTAGAACCAATATGTTGGTACGGAAATGAAACTCCGCTATTTTCCACCCGGAAGAAAATGTCCACCATTCGTTGGAAATCTATTGGTTTATAAGCCACCACACTAAACGCATTTGCTGTTAAGCACTGAATAAAACGGACCCAAAAATTGCAGAAAATCCTAAAGACTAATCGTTGCACAAGGATATTAAACAATTATTTGGCTATTATTTTCAAAGCAAAATGCATCGAATAGTCCCGTAAATTCTGATTGGTAGTCTACTAACATTTTATTGTTTTTTAATTATATAATAAATAAATAATTTATTTATTACTATATTTTTCTGAATGATGAATTTTTATTCTACGGAAGCCTATTCTAAACCAGTTAAGGGCCCATACCTTTTTTGTAACTATTCTTTTTTAAATAAATTTGATAGGAATACCATAATTATAGTGCATCATTGTCTTCAGCTTGTTTAGAAGCCATGTCGAAGTTTGAATATTGATTAAATTTCACTAATCCTTGTTTAATATATTTCAGTGGGCAGATACACCGGATTTCGGAAGAAAAAAGGAAATCAGGGCACGAATGTACAAGTTGAGGGAACAAAGATTGAAGGATTTTTACACAGCTGGTGATGTTGGCCAGGTCACGAGGAAGCACCAGACGACCAGGCATACCGAATCGATTGGCGATCAAGGGTTTCTTTCAATGAAAACGAAAGAAATCAGAGATTCGGAGTCACCCACAAGAGATTTCAGCAGAGCTATCATCTCTACCACCAATGACAATACTGGTTATTGGAATTCTCGGCAAGAGAACAGCGCTGTTACACAGGATCTGGACGGTGGAGGACTTATGAGGGAAACATTGGAGTCCACGGAAGGTCGAGGAATAATTCGAGGAGATGACTGCGAGACTGAGTTAGCATTGGGGTCTGAAAACAGACACACCAAGGTTTCAAAGAAAGATGAAAATTCTTCTTACGAAAGTGAAGCATTGAATCAGTCGTCCAAAATGGCCTCGGTAACCAAGTCTGATACTGGTACGGTTTCCACTGCGAAATCGGAGAGCTGTCAAGTGTCTAAAAGTCAGGAAGAAAGTACATCTGCAGATCAAAATTCAACGACTAAAAGTTGGTCTTCGTCTTCCCGCTCTGTTTCTTCCTCGTCGAAGAAAATTGTGTCATCGTCCACATATCGTGTAAGCCCTGATGGGGAAACCATGCAAGCCATCACATCAGACGTACCCTTCGAAACTCCTGAAAATGTTCAGTTCACAACTGGAGACCGATTGAACAGGATTGATAATGATACTATTGATAGAAGTGAGCGCAGTGATTCTCGATTCCACTCTACAGTAAACCGTTCAGAGGAATTGAGGAGTTCAAGCACACAACGAAGCGACGACAATATCAGTGAAAAGAACGTTGTACAGAAAACAGATAAATATGACATCAAACATCAATCCGTTGACCAGAGAGATGGGGAGCAGATAATTTTGGCTAAGACAGTAACATCTGAAAATTTGAAAAACCAAAGACAAGTGGATCAAATCGATGGAGAACAGATAAATGTGATTAAGACTATCACGTCTGGAAATCAGAAAACCCGCTATGAGACCGTTCCTCATACTGAGACACAACTGATTGATGAAAAAAATTTAAGATCGAAAGATGTGGATATTACTGATGTTTCTAAAACAAATGAAACACGTATAATCAACAACAAATTTTCCAAAACTGAGAGCGTAAAAAGTGAAACTGAATCGGTTACAAACCAGAAAATTATGAGTGAGATTCAAAAACTTGATAGTTACCTGTCCACTCATACTCCTGCACCTTCGACCCCAGTGAGTCCCCATAGCACAACTGATGTTGCGAATTGGACAATAGTTTCAAAGGACAATAGAGATAATGAGTTTACCTATGAACCAAGGGCTGTTAACCAAGGACCAGAGAATATACCATCCTCACCACGTGTTCAAGAGCGTGTTGATAAGAATTCTTCCAATATTGATTTACCTAAAGATGCAACTGAAGGTCAATACGTTACTACTTACCAGTCACACTACACCCGTCCCGGTCGAATTAGTGTGGATAACAGCCCTTCCCACGACTACTTTGCCAGTACTTTGAGATCAAGTCCTGACCGGCAAACTCCTTCTCCCAACAAAAAATCTGCTTCCAGAGGCTCCCTTGATAGAAGCAGTCCAGAAAGGAAATGGCGGCAGAGTCCTAGGAATACTTCATCGCCCAGCACTGAGCGAGGAACTCCTGAATCAAGACCTCAGTCAAGGCCAATAGACAGAAAGAGCCCGGAAAGAAAGCAGAGGACATCCCCTTCAAAAACACCAGATCGGGAAACTACGAGAAGGTCGCCCGTCAAAAGTCCCGAAAGAGAGAGAAAACCTAGCACTAGCAGCTACACAATTGAAAGACCGAAATCCGAAACAAGGAAAAAGCCCGAAGCTTCACCATCAGACAACAAGCCCAAGAGAAAATTCTCTTCAACTCAACAAAAACAAACCACTAAAGCAAGAGCATCAACTCCTGGATCAAGCCCTACTCGCAAAACTAAGCCAGATCCTGATTCAGATACTGATTCTGATAACTCTCAGGCTACTTTCAATAAGTCGAAATCAGATATTCGCACAACAACGACGACAACCACAACAAAAGATCGAGAAACAATCACAACTCAGAAAGTGAACAGTTTACCAAAAGAAGAAAGCTCAGAATATTTTTCTGAAGGCTCAATCACCAATGAGCTCAAAAGACAAGAAAGCCCTGAACGAAGAGCCTTTACACCAATTAAGAATTTTAGAACGAATCCAGAAAGTGGCACATTCATAGTTGGAGAGAGAAGGCAAATCAATCAGGAGAGTGAGATTACCAACATAGAGCGTGATGATACAATAGATACAGTTGATAGTGACACTGCGAAAATTATTGATAACACGGCTAAACCACAAAACTCACCAACACCATCTCCTGGCCCTGCTGAACCTGTTCATCAATCCCCTGAAAATCAAACTGATCATCCGGGAAATAGGCAATCTTCTCCAGTGAGAGAAACCACACCTACTCCTTCGTCTACAAAAACCCGTAAAGATGTTACATCTAAACAAATAACTGAAAAGAAGGCGACTACAGTAACAAATGTTTCTAGGAGTGAAAAAACTGACGAATTCCGCAAGAAGGACATTACGGATTCCGATAGATCGGCATCAGTGAGCCCTGAAAGAAAAGCTCCACATAGTGAGAAAAGAGCTTCACCTGAGAGAAGAGTAACTGAAAAGAAAAAGGATACCCCAACAAGGAAGCCACAAGAGATATCCCCAACCAGAGATACCCAGACAAAGCCAACCAGAAAAGCATCAAGCGATTCCCTGGATAGAAAATCTCCAAGTCGTGCACGATCTAGTCCAGAAAAATCGCCTTCTCCAAGCCCAGATAGAAAACGAAAATCTCCAAGGAATGACGACATTAATAGAAGATCACCTGATAGGTATTCTAAATCATCTTCAGCAAGCCCAGAAAGAACATCACCCAAGAGATCATCACCAGAAAGAAAACCTGCCTCCCAGAGTCCTGTCAGGAAAATAAAAGAAGTTTCAGGGTCGAAAGTTGAATCTGGCTCTACCCAAACAACTCGTAGGCGTTCCAGCATTCCAACTCCAGATCACAAAACCATTCCTTATAACGCTAGAGTAAAGCCCCAACCAACTTCTCCAACAAAATCAACACCATCAAAACCTATTTCATCTACTCAGAAACCTTCAAATATTACGCCACCTAAACAGTCATCCCGTGTACCAGCTAAACAATCTCCTCAAGTTCAACCTTCTCCGTCACCTCAAAAACAACCTCAACGTTCAATTCAAAAGCCTTCTACAGTCAGAACACAAAAACTTCCCGACCATGTCCAACGTGTCACACCAAAATCAAATGCTACAACCACAGTTACTACCCAGAAACAGATTACCAAAGTAACAACTACCAAGGTTGTTAAGAACCAAGATAAGCCGAGACAAACCTCAACTATTAACAAGCCTCAAACAATTACCGTAACGCCTAAAAAATCCCCAAATGTTACACCTCAAAAGCAGCCTGCAACTCCATCAAAGGGATCGCCTACGCTCAACAGCAGAACTCCTTCAACGAAATCCGTGCCTTCTAAGCTTCAGCCGGTTAGAAACAAAGAGCCACAGACAAGACTCGTCAAGGGGAATGTATCAACAACCAAAACTAAAAGTGCAATTGTGAGACAAACAGGTACAAAAAGCAAGACTGTTAATCAGTTAAAAACCCAGCAATTCATTGAAACAGAATGTGAATGTTTGGATGAAACTTCTGATCTTGAAGATGTTGCACCACCTGATCATTTTGACGTCGAAGTTGACGAAGAAGAGGAGCCGAAGGAGCAATTTGAGGAAATTGATGTGAGAACTTACAATAATCGAAAAGTACAACGTAAGACAAGCAAAGACAAGCTTAAACAAGATCGAAAGCTTATAAAGAGAACCATTAGCAAAGACGAAGAGTCTTCTTCATCTTCAGAAGATGAGACGGATCAGGCTCCAACAAATGACAAATTCGGAGCCACGAAGGGATTGTTGAAAGCAGAAAATAATCAGGATTATCTCAATGTTATTGTGCAACACCCCAAGTCTTCTAGAGAATCTTCACCTGGGTATCCCAGTGAGAGAATCCCTGTTTCAACTACAAGTGATGATGGTGAAAGTAATCCTAGATATGCTGACTATATTAGTGAACCTGAAGATGTGGAGATTTTCGATACCCTCAGAGGCACGAGAGGACCGATACCCATAAGAGGAGTGAATGTTCAAACTACCGATTTGGATGATGACGACGATGGCTCCCGACCTTCAGTCGCTGATAAAGTTAATTTGTTTTTGGAAGCAGCAAAACACTCGTTGGAGCCTCAAGAGTCGCATCAACCTGTAGATATTGATGGTAGTCACAGTGTGCGCAGTGCTAAAAATCTCTTTGAGAATATATCCAAGACGCAAGCGACTACAGTGCATACCAGTAAAGCTGTAGATATTTTCGAGAGAAACAAGGATGAAATTGTAAAGCCGAGTTCTGAACCTAAACCGACTAGTACAAGACCCCTTGCTGAACCTCATCACATTTCCCCATCAGTTTCTGAGCCATCAGCAGTGAAGCCTTCCGAAAAGCCGACCGATACTGATGACGATGTAGCTGATGAAACTCCTGCAACAAAAACACATGTTTATCAAGATCGAGCTGCAGCGAATGAACCTGAATTCGTCCGCAAAAAGGCCTATGAAACTCATGAGAAGGAAGTAATTAAAGAATCTCAGGAATTCAAGAAACGTGAAGTTGAAGAGACTAAAAAGCCGGAGAGAAAAGTTACGCCTTTGCCAGAGCCACTGGATAAATCTATTAGCCAGCCTACTAAAAAGCCTTTCACAAGGAATATTTCGGCTTCTGCTGACGTGAATTCAAAGAGGAGCTTTTTCGAAAGGAAAGCTAATGAAGAAGGGAAACCTCAGAAACAACCTAAAGATGAAATCCGAACAACGAAAAAGGAAACTGTTCGGAAGAGCAGCACTGGTAATTCAGATTCATTCATGAAGAGCACTGTTGCAAGTTCTGTACGTGCACAAAGTCCTGAGAAAGTCCAAAAGCCCATCGAAAGGAAAAGGACTTCAGATAATCTAGAAGAGAATAAACCGGTAATCCAGCCATCGGACGTTGGATCAAGGCCAGGGCAAGTTCGCGAATCTTCGCCTGCAAGGAGAGCTCTGTGGAGACAAGAGGAAGTGGTGGATAGAAAAACAACGACAGACATCACGAATAAAACTAAAGACACAGCAACAACAGACATAACTTCCGTCAGGTCTGTTAGGAAACAGAGTCCTGCTAAAGAAATCATGCCGAAAGAAAAAACTTACACGCCATCCAAATCATTTGATCAGGACGACGACCTTCGTTCTCCTTTGAAAGTGCGTGACAGCAACACGATCGTAAATACGGTGGAAACGGAAGAAATTAAAAAGTCCACTGGTACATTCGGGGTTACATTGAGGAAGACGCCATCTAACGCAAAAATTCTTCCATCAGTTACTGCACCATTGCCGAAAAAGACGACAGTTGGGGGCGATACCGTAGTCATTGAAGAAATATTCGACCTGGATTTACTGGAGAAAATGGTAAGTTCAGAACATGTACATTTTATGATTTTGTTAAATTTACTCACAAGAAGTAATTCTAGTTGAAGTAACTCAAGAGTTCGAAATAAAAACACTATTAGAAATTTATTTTTAACCGATATATTTTCTAATTAGTTCCCAAGTAATTAGCAGAATTTGTATAAGTTAACTATCTATAAACTTAATATTATGATAATATGACATTTATGATACGATGTTAAATTTGAGCATTAATGCACCACTATTCCTAACTTTGATGATTTGACATAGCTGTATCCATTTTATTGACAAGAAAGTCATTAACATTTAAGATACATACTTAACCTCATCCATCTTAACAGCAGATAAGAGTAGATTAGAAGAAAATTACATTTTATTGAAAATTAGGTACCTACCTCTAAAACTTAGTCACAATAATTTTATAGATTTCATAAAAGAATAAGTTTTTCTGTGATGATCATTAATCTATGTAAAACATATTTTCCAAGGTCTTATTATTAGTTTCCGGTTTTCTCACCGTCCGCATTGCCTAACAATAACATTATTTCATAACTGTACATTTGATTTTGATGAAATCTTTTCGGATTTCACGGATCAGCCCCTTGATGGTTCCATAATACGAGTATATGCATCTTCATTGGAAAGTCAGAAGACCTATACTATCAGCCTAATCCTGCAAAAATACCAATATCTAATGAACTCTTCATTAGATTTAACTAAAATATTACAGGAATTGTATGGTGAATGCATTTGTTTCGAAATAAACCTCAGAATTTTATCAAAACTGATAAATTTGTGACATTAATACACAATCACAAGTATGTTATCGTGTAAATCCCTTGACCCATAAATTAATCGTACAGGATCATCTATAAATTTGTAAATTCGTGAGTCATACCAGCAGCAAGATTGTTCTTCGATTTTGTAATCCATTTTAATAGTTTCAATGGTAGTCTTTGTGATGCACAAAATGTATGTCTACAGACGAAAGTCCAGAAGATGTAATACACCAAATCCGCTTACTTAGCTGAAGTTTTTTTTAAACATTTGTTCACCACCCCCGAATCACTAAAACTGACGACTAGATGAGGTCAATATGTTTGCATTCATTATCAATTCATAATCTACTATGTTTCTTACACCGTCCTCGGATAATAGCTTTTGAATCCGTTTATTCAATGACCTTCTATAAGTTTATTTTTGTTTTGTTTCCTGCAGTTGATCAAAGCAGTTGGATACGACGACAGGCGTAGTATTAGAGCTCAAATTAAACTAGTGAAGAAAAAACTGGAGGAAGAACACAACCGCACTGGGAGCGAATCAACATCCAATAAATCAGCTAAACCCAAGGTTCGTTGAATAGAAATTTCGTTTCTTCAGAGATCAATTCATTATTTGATTTATTGCTCATCATTAATCATTTTATCTCTTCATAAAAAATCAGCCAAGCCTGAGTAACTGGCGAAAATAAAATCTCTCCAACGAAGAGCTCTTGTATAATATTATCTAAAAATCTAAATTAAATAGATGTGCAATGGTCTGATCAGTTCTTTTCGAAGAAATTCGTTTCTACATTCGGATAAAAAATTATGAGTTGTCTTCTCGTGTAAATTTCCTGTCAAATAAATTTATTTTTTGGCACTCGACAAAAGCTGAATGCCTTATTGAATACGTTTCCAGTACAATCGGGGAATAAATAAGTTCTATACGTCTGATGATAGGATACAAATATTCATTGCAGCGATTTAATTGCAAATTGTAGGAAGACGAATAATATATTACCAAGAAGCCAGTGGTTAATGAAACGAAATAGAAAGTGGGTTTGATAATAGTGATTATGCGTATTTATATTTACAAACATCTTCAACTTATGTTTCATGATCCTCAAGTGATTTTGGCAAATTAAAGCTCAGTTGGGAACCTGATCAAAAAAAGTTCCAGTCTGCAGCATGACCATAAGCAAGAATATTAGCAGTTTTTTGTATCAATCTATTTAAGTTGAATTTTTGATTCAGAGCACTTTGTGTGGACAGAAAATATTATCAATTTTATGGTAAAACAACTTTATCTTAATAATATTCCACTATACAAGATAATTTTAGGATTTTTAGCATTTTGTTGCAAATTTAATTTATTTTTTAACACATTTTAATGAAATTTTAATATATTTTTCTACTAAAGTTTCTGAAAAACATTTGAATATTCTAGTTAATGGTGTACAGTTTTTCTGGGTAATAGTTTGCTATACAAGAAATGAACAATGTAAGCCGTTTTTACCATTTTTAGTGACTTTTTTTTGTATAGGTACAGTTCTTGAAATATGATCAATTTCGCTGTGCTTTAAAAATTTTGTCCTTTAATACTTTGACTTCAGGAATCGTTTCAGAATGTCCCAAATCGGATTTCAATTAAGAGAATTTTGTTTTTTTAATATTTTGGAGCCATTTCGAAAGATTTATTTTAACCGAAAATTCTCTAAAAAACATATTAATACTGTATTAGTACCTAACTACATCGCGCAAAATTTATCATTTCTCTATATGGGGTTATTCTCTCTTGGGGTTATAAATAACGTTGGTTAAGTATGTTGTATATGTACATTCAAACTCTCATTTTCTTAATATTCCACAGTCTTGGACTCCAAAAGAAAAGACACCAGAAAGAATTTTGAGCACTACTACTACTACATCAAGAAAAATTGAGGAAAGCAACAAATTCAAAAATGAAGAAAAGTGGGGACCAAGTTCTCGTCGAAGCCCCGAACGAAAGCCGTCGACTGATTTCAAACAGACAACAACGACCACAACTACAACAACAACAACGACAACACAGTCAAGGTGGGTTCACTTGACTTTTCAAAGAGATGTTGTATGAGGAATACCAATGATCAATAAGCTTCATTCCAGGATATCTGGAAATGACTGGATACATGTTTTTGCTTCCTCACTACCAAAGAGGAAAGCTTTGTGTTCTTTCTAGATGTCGACAAAATATTGCCTACCAGAATCAAAATTTTTATTTACAATACGGTTTTATTAGCTCAATTTTGATTCCAAGTCTGTCTGTCTGTGGTAAATCCTTGTGCACGCCTAAAACTACTAATTTTTAGTCCGATTTAGTTGTGCGGGTTTATTCCTGGATAACATTCATTGTCGTCGAATCAATAGTAGCCTGTGTGTATACGCAAACGTGAATTTCTCTTAAAGTCGGTTTTTTATGATTTATTGGAGCAGTGGGGTGAATTTGGTAGGTATATGTTTGAGGAAGATGCCCTACGAACTTCATTGCGTTGGATCAATAGTGTATGAGCATACGCAAACATGAATTTCTTGTAACGCCGATTTCAAATGATCTCAATTCGATTTTGATGTTCCATGATGATGGGTGTTCTATATATGGATACTATACTGATGGTTGAGTAGTAACTATTACGCTTGAGGAAAACTAAAATTGGGTAATACCTGCAAAACTCCGAGACTGATGAACTGAATTTCATGAAATTGAAAATTTCATGAAATCATTAGTTGTACCAGCAGTTACCTCTTGAGGTTTCCGCACACAAGGCAGGAAGAGGACAGGAATAGGACGGGAGATTTATATACCTAATTTGCCTTAAATGCCGGCGGCAGCCATCTCATCCTATGCCCCTTGAGGCAGGGCATTTAGGCAGGACAGGGGCAGGAACAGGGTGGCAACGTCAGGTGCCAGGTCGCGGCGATTTTGCTCCGAGAGCGATCGTGGCGTTTGCCGTCCGTTGCCTGTCCCAGACCGTCCCGCGGCTGGTGTGCGGAAGGGCAGAGAACGGGAAAGCTGCCGCCAGAAAATTAGGAATACAAGTGTCCCGTCCTGTTCCTGTCCTGATCCTGCCTAGTGTGCGGACACCTTAAGCTGGTCCCCTATATCTCGTATATGGTGAATGCCTTTGGGTTGATGGTCGGGTATGCGCAAGCGCAAACATGAATTACAGCCCTATGTTGTATATTAGCGTGTCTACACATATATTACAGTTGTATTTTGCATTCAATCATTTCTACTCGTACCCACTTTGTTCCTCAACTGATTCTATACGTCCTTGTTACAATATGTGAGGAAGCTATCCTGGCCACCAAACTTGGCAGGCGTTTTTTGTATCTCCGCACCCAATTTGGGGGAGTTCAGTGCTAAGGTAGTGGTGATGTACATCGCACTCGTTTCCAGTCCTCTTTTGGAGTTCTTTGGTGCTGAATGCTGAATACGAAATCCAAATTCGAAAACGCTTTAGTTTATACAATGACCACAACTGTCAGCTTGTTTAGTAATGAACCAAACCATTTTAGCTAATATAGGCGAGAAAAACAAAGTTTCACAATAAACTAACGTATAACTCATGCATATGTTACATGTTTATTGGAATAATAGAGTAAAAAATCAGGTCTTCGTCTTAATTTTGTATTTTCTTACTTTACAAAAAAACAAAAATAACTTGAGCAGTATTTGCTCCAGATCCCTTTTAATGAACGGATATTATTACCTATCATCTTTCATTGTCATTATTCTGTTATTATTACTTATTTTATTATTATTATTACAATTTGTCCAAGTAAACACACGCACTTTTCACTATTGCTATTTGACCACGACGATTTTTTTCGGTTCAGGTACCACTTATAATGATCCTTTATTACCACGATAGAACGAAAAAGATATAGATATAAATAAATATAGGACTTTATTTCCTATTAGAATAGCCCATTATTCATTAAACATACTCGTGAATATGAAATAACCTCAAAATTGTTTTGAATCATCAAACAAAAATAGGTTTTAGGGACCAGGCTACCTACTCGTTTTAAGTAAATATCATATATTGTACTAATATTTTAAGTAGTAGAACTTTTGGTTCTTCTTTTTGAGTTAATTCTAAACTCGTAGAGACCAAATTGTATAATAATGCTTGTTCATTTGTTTGCATGTAAAGTTGTAGCGTTAAGGTTCATTGGTCCAGATTTTGATCAGGAATTTATTTAAGCTTTAGGTGACATCATGAATATCAGCAAACCGGTCCCGAAACCTTCCGGTGCGACCCCGTTTCCTTCTATGCCGATTTCTCACGGGTGTGGTTACCTAATGGATTACGAGGAAATTACATTTCCTTACAAACAAATCTTGTGTTGGTACACGAGAAGCTATACGATTTATATCGTTTTATCTACCTAATAGGAACCTAATCGTATCTGAACGTTAAGGAGGATGATTAAATGAACTATGCATTCTGAATATGTGTTTCGAATCGAAAACTTTGGTAATCATAACAGTACTAGCTAGATGGATAGGTACCACACGTCTTGTAGCACATAGTGTTTCTTAGAATGCATGTCAAAAAAGCAGAGAGTGCTTCAGCAATGTCCACAAATTAGGCAAGTATCCAATACCAGATACTTAGGGGTAGTCATGGACCAGACACTTTCTTGGACGTAACACGTTGTACAATTGATCAACAGAATCAGGTGGCTAATCCCCATCATGCACGAGCTGAAGAGTGCTTTGGATAAAGATTCTCTTAAAATGGTGTACTACGGTTTAACCCTGTCTGTTTTATCATATTGTGGAGCGGTGTGGAGTGCGGCCTTTCCTACCAAATTAGAGATATATAAATCGCAAAAACTGATCATGAAAATCCTTTTAAAAATATCTCTAAGATACGGAACCAAAAGTACCTTTGAGGATTTCGAGGTCCTGCCTTTACAAAACTTATTGGAAAAATTACCACAGTTCAAATATTTAAATTGTACAAGGACGACAGATATTGTAAAGATACAAACGACGTTTTTACAAGAGGTTCAAAGAAAATTATGATGAAACATGCTCACGTCACATGGACAGACACAATTTTGCTAAAGAGGTAGAAATTTGTTTAATATACTACCAGAAGAGATTAAGGGTTAAAGCTCCCTAAATGCCTTCAAGATGGCCTTAAATACATTCTATGCTATAAAGAAAAAGGAAAGCTAATAGGTATGCCATATATTATTAATGTATACTTAATACTAAACATGTAAAATATACCAAGAGGAAGATTTATTTTATTTTATTTTCTAGATATGTAAATGCTCTTTCTATTCGTAATTATCAAGTATTAAAAAAAATTAATTCTGAAATGTGTATCATTAAGTTTCATTATGTGAACCAAAGGCTACTCATGCCCCCAGCACGAGATTTTCTCTTGCGGGGTATTAGTTTTGAAATGAAAACTTAATGAATCTTGAATAAAGATGCTTTAAACAAAACAAAAACAAAACAAAAAATAGTTAAGAATCAGAGTACCAGAGAATCAGAGGCCGGCCAATTCAAGCTTTTAAATATACTATCACTGTGGTAGTCTAACTTTAAATAAGGATAGAGTTGGAATCGCTTGGGGTTAGGTAGAGTATTTCGTTTCCATTGCTAAAGAATCGATTACCATGATCCCCGTATAGCCTTGCAGTATGAGTATGCGAAATTGGATGGTCAATGGGGAAACTTATGAGGAACTTATTATTATTTTATTCACATCACAGTCGTGCAACTTGGTTCTAATTTCTTCTTCAACTTTTTTAAATCCATGTACCTTTTAGGACTATGTAAGGTTTTATATACACAGACAAGATGAGTGAAAAATGTCTCAATCTTATGCCACCTCTGACAAAATTCAATAAATTAAGAAAATAGATTATTTATTCGTCTACTTTAATTCGTTTCTGCTATGCGCATAATGTAATATCCCAACGGCATTCACCATCTAAAGTACATATAAGTTGAGAGAATGGGTAGGAGATTATCTATAAACTAGCACGATTCATGAAAATGGTCCATTAGTATCGGAGTGTCAACTAGTATTAGTTTTGCGCATGCGCAATAAGTATTACTCAACCAATTGCCATAAAATACATAGGGCAACATTCTGGATATACTCAACACCCCCCCGAGTTTGAAATGAAATCGGACCGATAGATCATGAGAAATCAACGTTACAGACATTCAGGTTTGCGAATGCGTACAGATCCAACGCCAATGAAATTGTATTGAGATCGAGATTGAGGATTGTGGATCGGAACTGGAAGATCTTCTGATAATGTTACCGCTTCGTTTCCTGCCTTCTTTCCTTATCACAAAATCTATTGGTCATCATCTAGGCGCCAACCCGCACTATCCCTGAAAATTTCAAAAATATCTGTCCATTAGTCCCGGAGTTTTGTCTGAGTCAATCAATTTTGGTTTTGCGAATGCTCAGCAGTCATTACTCAAGCATTTACTATATAATTCACATACCAGGCATATTCCTGGAGCATATACATTCAAGTTTGAATGAAATCAGACTAATAGATAATAAGAAATCGGCGTTATAAATTTCACGTTTGCGCTTGCACACAGGCTACTATTGATCCGACATTGATGAAAGCCATGGTGGACCGTCTAGGAGCTAACCCACACAGTCCCGGACAATTTCATGAAACCCGGACTAAAACTTTGTGTAGTTTTAGGCGAACCGCAAAAAGCTAGTGGAAATTTTGATTTTGGAAGATTGGTAGTGAGGAAGCAAAAGATGAATAGAAATTAAAATTACGCTACATGGGTGGATGGTGCTGGAAGACCACCAGGTGGACGCGGGGCTAAAGTCAGTGCTAAATGACGCCCTTTGACGTCATTTAACATTTCTTTGCATCGCTTTTTTGGCCACTTCCAATCATACAATAGCCTTTATATAGCACCTTGTTTGAAAGTTCTCGACTGGGCTTAGCAGCATTAGATGACCTAAAGAAATGAAAGTGTAAAATTGCTCATTCATTGCCGATGGATAATCTAGTGATTCCATGAAAGGGCACGAACCTTATATCCTTTTCCCACCTCCCCCCTTCACGAATCCTAAACTAATTCACTTCTAATTTATTTGTACGTGTTTATTGTACCTGAAGTAGGACCTAGTATCGTGATTTGAAGCCTAGCATCACCCAATTTGTCTAGCATGTTTCAGCGATCGAACTAGCGGACCCGCCAACGGTTGGGGGGGGGGGGGGGGGCACTTCGAGATACCCTGATACCCCAGTAGTGTCCACTGGAAGGTTAGAGAAGTTTTCGACAGTAGGCCTACCTTCAGAAACATAAATTGTCCTCAAAATGATGGAATTTTACTAAACATGATGTAATTTGGAGAACTTGCCAAATTTTGAAATGCTGTATTTTCAAAACAACTGATTTTACGATAACCGCTCTGGTCTCAAATTGTTGACAATTTTATGCACTTTATGAATAATGTTGGCAGTCATTGATGAATCCAGTCTTTCTAGGTCAAAATCGACAAAAACAGAAAAAGGGTGAACATTTTCGAGGTTTTCTTAATTTTTGATAATTACCTGTTCGTCCTCAGAGGTCTAAAACCTGGATTTAACATTCCTTTTGCATTAGGGGTTCTTAACCTTTTTGAAGTGACGGACCACTAACAAAGATCAGAAGCAATTTGTTTATACTAATTGATGAAACTGTCTTTATTTATTATTTGTTGTTAAGGATTTTTTAAACGAATAAATCAATAAAAATGCATTTAATATCTTCGACCATAAGTTTTCAATGTGATGGTTACGGTTGCATGTTTTCGACCAGTATATCAAGGGGGGTTATACTTTTCATCACTGCCATTAGGTTACACCTACCTCCTAATATCTCATACATCTCATACCACCGAGTCTCATCCAATGCATTTAATAATTGAGTTTTAATTTAATAAATTTTGTTCACCCATTGGAATAGGTAGATAGTGCACGATCGATGTTTTCTTGGTCGATTTTTGGATATCAGCTGTTCAATAACTAATCGCAAATCGGTCGGTACCTACCTCTCTCTTGTTTTCCACTCCCACCTACCTATATTTGGCTTAGGGTATCAAGTTATCTAAAACATCTCGAGGACCACTTCTCCGAACCTTGGGGACCACTGGTGGGTCCATGGACTATAAGTTTAGAACCACTGCTTTAGTTTATGTTAGTTTTCACGACCACTTGTATAATAATGAAGTTGAGGGTTAGCGAGGGTTGGTCAATAATTTAACGTTTCACTATATCTGTATAGCATCTTCAGGGGTTAGCAGTGAAGCAGGAAAACTTTTATTTCCTCATTGCACGTTATACAATCCTTGCTGGACACATTGTACTTGTACACTATTTTTATACATGCTAACTGGAGACTGTTTTTAATAATAGAAACTTGATAATTATGATGAAAATTATTAAAGAGGATAAATATTGCATACAAAAATGCCACGAGGCATTTTTCTGTGCAATATGTATCCTCTAATAATTTTCATCATAATTATCAAGTTTCTATTGTTACAAACAGTCTCCGGTTAGCATGTATGAAAATAGTGTACAAGTACAATGTGTCCAGCAAGGATTGTATAACGTGCAACGAGGACCTAAAATATTTCCTGCTTCACTTCTAATCCCTGAAGATGCTATACAGATATAGTGGAACGTCGGCGTAGAAGAGTTTTTGAATTATTTACCAACCCTCGCTAACCCTCAACTCCACTGCTTTACATCATAAGTAACATACCAAAAAAAAACCCATACCTGATTTGATGTAGTGTTAAATGTCTAATTTGACTGGACTATATATATAATACGATGCACTGCACGATTCATTGCTCTCGTCCCTTCGTCCTGCAGGGAGTCTCCCGAGAGGCGGCTCACTTCGCAGAAATCCCGAGAGAGCCCCGAGCGCCGGCTGCCGAAACAGCGGAGTCGAGACAGTCCCGAGAAAACCGTCGTGCGTCAAACGTCGAGAAGCAGCCCGGAGAGGAAGCTGTCGGCCCAGAGCGAGAAGAGAACCAACGTGAAGTCGGATTCGAAGGAAGTCAACCAAGTTACCACCTACCACGCAACAGGTAAAATTACCATTTATTAAAGAAAGATACAGAATAAAAAACTTCAGTCATGCAACTAGATTTTATGAGCGAATTTTCTTAAATTATCGAATTATAATTATGCTAAATGATTTTTAAATATTTAAATTAATAATCTATGTACATATTACTTCATTAGACTGAATTATCCATCCTAATTATTGTAGTACTAATACTCTGACAATGATGGAACTCGTTCGAAATGTTTTTGGGAGCTAACCTATTCAATTCCTGAAAATTTTATCGAAAATAGGCGAACAAGTCACCAGGCGTCAGTCAGCGTTTTGTCTCTCAACATGCAAAGTTTTCTTACGCTGAATAAGAACCATAGCTCAAATCAATTTCAGACTATCCGACAACCAACCTCCTATATTGATTGAATTTGACATTGATTTCATGTATTGGAATTTCACACTTTTGACCTCAGATTCGGATTCAGAGCACTTGAAAACCCCTAACTACCGATCGTCAGCTCAAAATACCGGTTAATTTGGCCAATAAGCGGGTGGGAAGATCACTCGTGACTTAGTTGTGCTACGGAGCTGAGGTTCGAATAAATTTCAAGAGCCGTATTACTAACCACATACCCATTATATAGCACCTTTTTGGAAAGCTCTCACTCAGATCTTTTTATTGAGCAAATCAGAAATAATTATCATTATTCCTCCTTGAACCACTAGATCGTGAGAAAAAGTTCCAGTCATACACCATGATTGTGTGAGCAAATTTTCGTAAGTTATCTTATTATTATGTTAAATTGTTTTGAAATTTGAGCAATTTGGACACAAAGAAATGAACGGTCAACTATCAATTTATGGCAAAAAACTTGACTTGTTCTAAATACTAAACTTCTGCTCGTTTTGGATTTTAAGCTTTTCTTGCAGGTTTCATCAATTTTAATTGCACATATCAATTTTTTTTTATGAACTAGTTCTTCATAGTTGATAAACTTTTAAAAAAAATACATTTATAATTTTTAGCCGTTTTATGCCGTTTTCAATGATTTTTTACAGCACATCTTTTGAATCTCGACCAATTTTGTTTGCTCAAAAAGTGCTACCCAACAAACTCATCTTCTGGAATGCTTGACTTTTTGGAGAAAAAAAAACGGATTTTTTTAATCTCAAAAAACATTAGAATAAAAGCTAAAAAATCCACTTACAAAATTTTTAATTTCAGAATATTATTTAGAAAATTATTAAAATTGGAGTAAACATTTCTTTGCACTCAAAGTGCTCAAATTTCAAAACAATGTAACATAATAATTCGATAACTTACGAAAATTCGCTCACACGATCATGGTGCATGACTGGAACTTTTTCTCACGATCTAGTGGTTCAATGAGGAATAATCATGGTTATTTTTTATTTGCTCAATAAAAAGATCTGAGTGAGAGCTTTCCAAAAAGGTGCTATATGATGGGTATCTGGTCAGTAATACGGCTCTTGAAATTCATTTGCACGATGACGTCAGTAGCACTACTGAGTCACACGTTATCTTCCTACCCGTTTATTGGCCAAATTAAACGGTCTTTTCAGCTGACAATTGGTAGTTGAGGGTTTTCAAGTGCTCTGAATCCGAATCTGAGGTCAAAAGTGTGAAATTCCAATACATGAAAGTTCCCAATTCAATCAATATAGGAGGTTGATTGTCGGATAGTCTGAAATTGATTTGAGCTATGGTTCTTATTCAGCGTAAGAAAACTTTGTATGTTGAGAGACAAAACGCTGGCTGACGCCTGGTGACTTGTTCGCTTATTTTCGATAAAATTTTCAGGAATTGAATAGGTTAGCTCCCAACAACATTTCGAACTGCAATAGTTCCATCATTTTCAGAGCATTAGTACTACAGTCATTAGGATGGATAGTTCAGTCTAATGAAGTAATATGTGAATAGATTATTACTTTCAATATTCAAGTACTTTTCTTCATTTTGTCACCAACTAATTTTACTGATGTCCGTAATAGGCTTCTTGCCTCTTGCTTTCTTAGCCATTCTGTTCAATTAAATCTGCAGGCGTTTTTTTATTTTTGTATATATTAACCAGTATCGTCCTGAATTTTCTTGCTTGTTCTTATTCGGGTAGACAGGAATGACCCCCGTCCCTCCACCCTTTTGTTCTTGGGTACCACAACTCTTCACAGATAGTCACGCATACGGTGGCTCTGATTCATAGGACAATGCTCAGGATTAAGACAGAATCCGTGTGTTGACTGTGGCAGATTGCATAACTTTCCATTGGCCATCTTGGTTGTTGGAAGAGTATAAATATAATTAACGTTCGAACGCTTTTGGTTAACATAATGAAAATCTATAGATGAAACTCACTCAACCTTCCTTCTCCACCAATAATACAGTAGTACTGCATTCTACCTCAATTCTGAAAATTGTAAGACAGTCGGTCAACTCTGTGAAATTGATTCATTGATATCTACTTCGATATCATAAGAATTTCACAACCCATCGAAAAATCTGGAATTCTCTGAACTTCCTTTCCCAAATCTTTCCCCTCGACTTCACAACATTTTTTAAATTGGGTAATATAAAGACAATTCGCCGATATTATCACTGGAGGACACCTCATCATCAACTCTCCAGCTGTCGTTCTTATGTTGGAGAAACTGAATGTGCGCATAAAACCAATTTTCATCTTTAATAGTTGACAAGAATGATCGTTTTAGGAACTTATACATCAGGAAGTATTATCACAAAGGCTTGAAAAACTAAATTTCAAAATAAGCTTCAAATATATAAGGAATTTAGGTGCCCCCCCCCCCCCCCCAGAGGTGCAATGGGGGCCTAAATCCTCATAAAAAGGTAGAGGAGAGTAGCAGGCATCCCGTCAGAGAGATACCACCCCTAGTCATAGCTTTTAATGAGCCATGTTCGGGGAAGGTTGATATTCCTGTCACCAGAAAACCATCCGACGCCAAACCAGCTGTCTAAAATGATCGAGAACAGCGCGTGGTTCCCATTGATTCCTCAACGGGACGCCGACAACGCAATCTCTTGTACTCTGACGGGAGCTTGATGGACCTCTCAGGAGGTAACTCTGTTACAAATATTAGGATATATGCCAAACACCAGTGCGTATCTTATGCTTTCAGTAAATAATTCAGTAATCAAAACTGTCAAAATGGATTTGACTGCTCATGTAAATATGACGAGCAAACATAATTTATTAAAGAAATCGATATTCAAGGTTGTCAAGCATTACTTTTTGGTCTATTTCTGTTTTTGACCATTTTTATTTCTGGACTCTGACTGTAAGATAAATAATTTCACGTGTAGCGATGAATAAGGCAACATTCTTTCGTGTCGATGGAATGCAAACTTTCAACGGTATGGCAGCATTCAGCCGGTCACGTCATGTTTGCACAACAGAGCAAGTCCACTGCGTACACATCCGTTGAAAAGATCCTCGCCTTATCTCGGAATAATTCTATTTTTAGCTGAGAGTTCTAAGGAACAATTTTTGGTGAACTATAATATACCGAACGAAGATCACCTAATGAAACCATTTTAATTTAATTATCAATCGAATCCGCGTTTTATTACAAGTGAACAAGGTTTGTTTAGATAATTCCTGGAAGAACCGAATTCCAGTAGTAAACCCCTAACTACGTTTGTTCCAGGAGGTCCCAAAAACATTTAATTTTGTTAAGTTCTTAAGGATTTCTAGTTTGCCAAGCCGCTGAATAGCCGCTCAATTTTCAGGTGTGCCAAAACTCAATCATCACAAATCGGTACCTTCATCTTTCTGACATGATGACAGAGATCTAGTGCATTTCATGACGGGTGAATATACTCCGTGAACTACGACATACTTATGTCACCCTTAAAAAAAAAAGGTTCGCTAAAATGCAAATATGGCAAAAATCCGAAAGCTGGCGATCTCAAAATCTCCTTTGGAACCTTGAATTTTTTAATACAAAACCGGAAGATTGACCTCTTTGCGACGAATAGTGGTATTGCTTCCGAGACTGCAAGGCAGCGGAAGCTTTGTTTTCACTTTCGAAATGAAAAAAAATTTTTTGCTCCAAAATCAAAATTTCCACTCGCATTTTGCGTTTCAGAGCCTCCTGAACAAATTTGGTTCCGTGTCTGTCTGTCTGTCCGTCCACATTTCCTTGTAACAGCCATAACTTCCACAATTTTGATCCAATTTTAACCAAATTTTCAGGGATCGTGCGGGTTAAGCTCTAGATGGTCCCCTATCAACTTCATCATGATCGAATCAACGTGAATTCCTTGTGACGGTCATAACTCGGTCAATGTTGAACGGATGTGAGTAAGGTCCCTTGAGGTCCCATAAAACAATCATCATAATTGCATTAGCGGTACCCTCCGCGCATGCGTGAACGAAATATTCTTGTTGCGGTCCTTGCAACAGCCTCAATTTCCACAATTTTAATGCGATTTTCTTCAAATTTTTAGGGATCGTGCGGGTATAGCTCTACATGGTCCCCTATCAGTTCCGTCATGATCGAATCAACGGTAGCCTCTGCGCAGGCGCAAACAAAATTTTCTTGTTTCGGTCATAACTCAGGCAATTGTGAACGGATTTCGGTCAGGTTTTCAGGGATGATGCGAGCAAGGTTTCTTGAGGTCCCGTATCACATTCTTCGCGATCATCAGCAGCGATACACTAGGCGCATGCGCGAAAGTGATGTTTTTGTTACGGTCACAGCTTAGTTAATTTTATCGGATTTTGTTCAAATTTTCAGAGATGATCCCGGTAGAATCCCTTGAGGTGCCATACGAATCGTACGGTACTACCAGTGATGAGGATGCCAGAACCGGTCGATTCTGGAATTCAATGGTGACGTACTGTGAAGGTCACGAGGAAGCTCATGTGCCATTTCCTTGGCAGTGTATTTTTTCTTTTTGTGAACTTTCAAAGAATGTTATTGCAGTGGCTCTAACATATGTTTAAAATAATATTTTCTTCTTGGAATCCGTTTTGAGGCTGATGAGAATTTAAACACTTTTTATATATACAGAGTGTCCGAAGATTAACTCCAATATTGTTTCTACAATTTTTGAGATATATCAATGTGAAACTTGGAGAGCGTTTGGAGATGCCTGAAATTAAGTTTTAAGAATGAATCAGAAAACAAATCCAAATGTTTTTGAGCATCCCAAAGGACGGGTATTGGGGTAAGTAGTTAAATTTTTTCAACCATTTTGAAATATCACGAAAAATGGGGGGGAAATTTTGGATAGATAGTCCCCCCCTAAAACCAGGTCTCTTCAAAAAAGCTCTCAAAAATAAAATTGTGTGGGGATTAAAAAAACGGGGGGGGGGGGGAGGAGTTGCTTTCGGGACAGCCTATATATATATATATATATATATATATATATATATATATATATATATATATATATATATAGAGTTTATTTCCAGACGATAACTCCCTTAAAATATGGCGTTAAATTGTCGACGCGGAAAAATCCGTCTTGGCAAACGACAGGTCGAGTTTGTTGGTCAGCCCGATTGCTCCATAATTTCAGGTTCAAATTTACAATTCAGTGGCCCAAAAAAATACTAAAAAGTCGGTTTTTTTACAATAGGTCATGTGGGGTGTCACAGTAGAAGTATATTTCAGCGCTGAGTCGATTGCAACCACTCCCAGATCTCTAAGATTCATAAATAAGTGAGAAAAATCTATTTTTAGGTGAAAACTGCCCATAATTGACTAAAACTTTGTAATTATCGTGTTGTGCTTCTTGTCTTGAAATTTTCTTTGCGATCCCGTCATACGGATGTCCATTCAGTTTTGTTCAGGACATGGTTGGTCTCAATGATCATTGTGCCTAATTTAATTTCATCCGCAACTTATTTCCTGAAAATTCGCTCTATTAGCCATGCTGCATGACTGAGTACTTTATTTTTTCTCTGTTCTTTTTTCAAATGTTTGAAATTTCTGTATCTTGCATCGTAAACCAACAAATTTGCGGTTTATATTTGCCATTTATGAGAATAAACCAATAAGAAAACTACGCGATAGAAATGCTTAGAATTAATATTAAATCAATCCCGTTGGGGGGCCGTCTGCTGCAATTCCATCCGAGTGCGACGACCTTCACCCATACACTTGGGGAACAACCGGTTCCTGAGTCATCTCCGGAGCCCAATCGTTAAGTAACTCAAAACTTAAACTTCTCCAACATCCTTAACTTCCACTCCGAAAGTCCCGCCTGATTAGGGCCGCCCGACCTCGGTAGGTGTCATTCAACTACTCGTATTTATCATTTCTCCGGTAAATCGTTACAGGAGCAGTTTTTTCCCCTCCGCGAACAAAGAATCGGAGCCCGGCTTCTCACGTTCCAGTGACGTGACGCGATCTAACTCCGAAACTTGAGAACGTGGATATCGCTAAGTTATATGTCCTTTTGTTACGCAATAGAAAACCTGGAAATGCACATAACCCTTTGGGGAAAGACGGCAAATGTGCTACGACAAAGCAAATTGTCAAATGGGCAACACAAAAAAGTTCCTCTCATTTAGCTAGATCTTATGAGCGAATTTTCGTAAATTATCTTACACGTAACTTAATATTATGGTACATAGTTTTAAAATTTGAGCAATTTTATAGATAAGAAATCGTCCAACTAGGAGAATAGGTAGGTACCAAATGTATGGCAAAAAGAAAAAAACAACTTCTAAACAATAATCTGCGATTGAAAATTTTTTGTCCTCGTCGACCGAGGCAGTCGGACGAAAAGTCCCAACCTGGAATGGCAATTACTTTACTTTTTTGTATTATTATTATTTATTTTTTTTTTTTTTTTAAGCTTTTTTGCAGTTTTTATCAATTTTTCAGAAATAATATTAATGAGATTTAAGACTCAGCATAATTTTGTGAAAATTTTCTCAATGTTCTAGTTTGCCGTTGATAAACTTCATTTGACTGGAATTCTGCAAAAACAAAATGAATTTAAGCCAGCAGGTCTTGACCATTTTTAGAGATTTTTTTTTAGCTCAGTTTTTGAAATTTGTCCAATTTAATGTGCTCAGAAAGTGCTGGCATCGAACGCATCCTTTCATTTGGAAAGACTGATTTTTGCGCAAGAACGGAATATTTACTGAATCCTAAGGAGAGCTATCGTTTGGAATGACACATATATACTTATAAGAGTATATATATATATATATATATATATATATATATGTCCAGGGGTCGTTTCAGAATACCTCAAAATTGATTTAACCATGAAAAAAACTCATACTGCTTCGTGCTCCGCGTCAAACGTCATCGGAAGTCGAAACACTACGATTGAGACAACTATTATTGTCTACAGTGGGAAATTATTCCAGTGGAAAACTAGTCCACTGTGTGTTATTTCTCGAAAAGTTACAGGACCCCCCCCTCCTTACCAAGAGTACTTAGTTTCTGGTATTACCACCAGAACCGCAAAAGTTCAACTCTTTTGGCGGCAAAATTGATACAAATTTCTTTTTTTATTCACATCAATATTAAAGACCTCTAAACCCATGGATTGAATTTATTTTCATCTAGACTAGTTTTCTAGCTCGCTTTGCTCGCCGGTATGGCTGTATAGATGCGATGGGATATACTCCCCATACTATCGTGACCTACTGCCCATGGTTCGCGTGGGGGTGGAAATTTTGAAAACTGCTTTCAATCCCTTTCAAATACAATCCTAAGGGAACGGCAAAACAATTAAATCTTATTTAACTTTGTGGAACCACGAAAAGTTTAGTTTTAAGAACATTTCAATTCTTCAACTAATTATATTCGTCCATGTTACAATATGTGAGGAAGTTATACTGCCCACCCAACTCGGCAGACTTTTTTTTCTGTTGGGAATTACTTGCAAACAAATTAAATCTCATAAAACTATGTAGAACCACGAAAAGTTCATTAGGTTTAATAAAGATAGCCCATTTATCTACGCTGAAGGGCTACCCAATAATATATTTGATTTTAATTTATTTAATTAAATAATTCATTTGGTTTCATTGCTGAATTATCATACAACGTACGAGTACGAATATCAGTAGGGGCACAGTATTAAGGTTGTATGGTGACATTTCCACTGATGAATCGTTCAGGTTTCGCTAGGCCACAATACCTTTGTAGCCACGATCTCCTCAACAGGTCAAGGTTGTTGAGATTGATGTCCACGAATACGAGTCGCCTGCAGGGGATTTAAAACATGAAGTGATAGCATCAAGGATAAATGTCGTGAGATGTGACCTTGTCAATTACTCGTAATATCAACAAACAGCGGTATGATTAATTTAATAGGTAGGTACCTACAACCAGCTTTGGAACATACACAATGCAGTTCCCATTATATTAGTTATCTTTTTGCCAATGAGCGAATAAGCGTAAAATTTATAACTTTCCATCTCGTGTTGCTGATGGAATTATCCATAAAAACCAGGACTTCCCGGGATGCTCAGCCCCGAAAATACGAACAAGACGCTCAAATGAACATTAAATTATTGTTGTAATTTAAGTAGTATTTTGAAAATTTATTTATACTCAAACAATCTGGCCATAGAAAAAAAGTCGGCATTATAAAGGGAAATGGAGAACTTTCTTTCGGCTTTGGCATTATTTTCAATAATTATCCCTTGTAATCGATCAAGAAAAGTTGATTAAAACAGTATAGCGCATGGCTCTATTGGAAGTTTAATTACCAATTTGAGTATCACAAACATGGTCGTAATACACCAAAGTAAGGTGGGACACAATAATACGGAAGTATAGGGTAGTTTTATATTTATTGGAGAAATCATAATATAGTAATTGGTTACTTTTTGGTTTATTATTTCCAATAATAAGCCTATGTGATCGTATAGCAAAAACTTTTTATAACCCCCCCTCAAACTTTGTCACTTTACGTTTCAAGGTGCGTAGAATCCAAATTTGAAATGTCCGTCCGCCGTCCGGGCCATAAAAGGCTTCAGAATTGACTTAAAAAATCTGTTCTTTCGCACATAGACTCCACTTGGGGTCTAGTTGGTCCTAACTTCTCGCCAGCTCGATCGCTCCACTCTCATGAGTGCTATGAGCCAAAAATAGGTGAAAAAGTGTCTTTTTTTGTATATTTCAAGTTGTATAGAAATTGGAGATTTATGAATAAAAAGAAAATGTTAGCTATTAATTTTATGGAAAAAAAAGTATTCTAAATGATACTCTTCTATTCAAAAAAAGATTTTGGATTTTAGGCTATTTTTAGCAATTTTATAGATTTTTTAAAACAAAATTTAATGAAGTTCAAGTTTTTAGCATAATTTCGTACATACATTTTTGAATGTTCCATTTCATAGTTGATAAACTTTATTTGACCAATCTTATGATAAAAAATATCAATTTAACGATTCTTAGCCATTTTCAGTGATTTTGTCAGCACATTTTTTGAAATTTGACCAATTAGATGATATCAATGTACAGTATATAGCACACTTTTATGTGTTGGAAAGATGACTTGGTAATAAATTGTTTTGTTTATCAACTTTATTTAAAAGCGTAAAATTGTGAGATTCCGCTGCTGTAATGTAATGAACCCATTTGTGAGGTCGGAAGCTCCGAGTTCCGATACTAAATATACTATAAGCGGCGTTTAATAATTATGGACCAGAGATCTACGTAGAAGGGCTGTCTAATACATAAATAATAAACCTTTGTGTAATAATTTGCAGCGTTTTTGGTAGATACGGTGATAATGACTATAATTTTGTAGTTTCCTAGTGTACAGATATATAGGTAGATAAGTGCATCGCAGTTTTTCTAAGTAATTGTTATTACTAAGCGATCTTTGATTGAACTTAAAGCTTGATTGTCTAATCAATAGATCCACTAGCAGCGCGCGATTTCTCAATCTTCTCGCGCTTAGAAATTCGGTTTTTTCGATTCGTTGCGGGTGGTTTTACTCGGTTCTTTGGGATTAAATTTATCATTGGCAAGCAAAAAATTAAGTATTACTGATACTTTTTTTTTTTTTTTTTTTTTTCCTTGGTCGATTACAAAGGTTCATTACTGAATATAATACTAAACTCAAACCTAAATAAAAACAACTTTCGAAAGTTGATGTTATATTAACGTCTGTATACACGTTCCAGGGACGCACCAACAATGCAACTAGAACAACCACGGGACACAAGATACGGAAGTATGGTAGCTCTAATTTTGTGACCGATTTCGCTAAACCTGCCCAGTCCATCTCAATCTGCAAATTTAAGAGGGCAACTTCCCTTGAGAGAGAAAAAAAAAGTTGTACAATAGAAGCGTCGTTCCCCCTGGTCCGCCGGTTTTTGCCATTCTTCACAACATCTTTTCCCGCTCGCAGCCGTTTCGTCTTCCAGTCGAGTTGTTACGAGGACAATGAGACTGAGGGCGTTCTTTCCCATAACCGCGGGCCCCAGTCATTTCAAACATTCTCCATTATTTGAGTAACTGTTTACTTCGGGCTGAAGCAGCACAACTCCTTAGACGGCATTTCGTTAGTTTGTTGACTTTCTTTGATTTCGCAGTACGTAATGTTTACGGCGTTTCAGAGAGTAAGTATTCGTTTCTGAAAATGAATTTGACGACTCCTTGAAAATACAAACAGAACAGCTTCCCGGAATCGGTAAGATTTTGTACAATTCGAGGAGATTTCGTGCCTTTATATTCCGCTGATACATCTATGCATCAAATAGGTTCGAAATTACAGTTTTTATCCGGAAAGACGTCTAGCAAAGTACCACAATTTTACGTGCAGATGCAAGTGTCTTTATCTCATTAATATATCAATTCGTAGCATCATCTTTATCTCAAAACGTAGCACTAAGGTTATATATATACACTATCGCTCACTCTTCTGTTACGAGCTAAATCACTCGCGACGAAGTTGTGGAAACCTATTTCAATGAAGAAAACAGAAGTTGAAGAAAGACATTGACTATTCCACGAAAAATGAAGAGTTACAATGCTAAATCGATTCCTACGGTTAGGTGATATTTATAATCTGTATCAAACAATAAAAATTAGTTAGTTACTTAAATAAGTGACCTAACCGTCGAAATCTTTATTTTTCGTTGGAATAGACAATGTTCTTCATTTACTTCCTTTTTTTTCACCCTCCTGTTATATACTCTTCCTACTAGTGCTAATTTGACCTTCAGGTAGGAACGTTTGATTAAATATTTATCCCCCCTCCCCCCCATGTCTTGCCTATTGTGCCTTATGACTTCTTGTAGCCCAATATAATTTAGAAGTCTTCGTCCAGGTGGTATCGTCATTTGAAATGGTCCGTCCTGAGACAAGGAGGGTGATGGAAATGTAGTAGTTCCCCCACCAAAGGGAAGAGGCGATTAACCTGCTACACCCAGAGGACATCCTGAAGGTTGAATAACCTCAGGAATAGTCCCAGTTGCAGCTTTTTCAAGAATCGAGAAGGAGGGACAACCCATATCCATTACGTCCTCAAGTTGAGGACAGTCAAATATAGATGGGTAGTCGTCATAGGCGTGGGTCTTCTACATAGGCCTTGAAAGCTTCTCTTAAAGGTCGATAAAAACTGATGCTGAGCTTCTTGGATCAACCCCAAATGTAATTTATAACCCGAATTTCATAAACTTTGGTACAGAAATTTCGGAGGAAAGCTCTGGACGGCGGGCTGACAAGTTTTTTGTTTTTTATTTATTTTTAAATTTGATTTTAGGATGTTACGCATCTTGAAAGGTAAACCAACAAATTTTGAGGGCAGGGGGTTTATTATTATTATTTTCTTTTCTGCTTTACAAAGGTTCATTATTGAAAATGATAAACCAAAATACCAAACCATTATTATCTTAACACCAAAGATGAGAGTTAGCTCCTGCGTTCCCCCTTGGCCATGCACACATCACACATACTGTAGGTAAGTGCTACAAACTACACTTCTTTACAACACACACCACACCCTATTACTTCATCGCTATACTTCAATATGTAGGTAGGTACCTACCTGCCTAGTTGATAAGTTGAAATCACGTCTATCAGCCCCTTTCAATACATAGTTGCAACCATAGACCTATATAAGACCTGTTTAATAATAGTAACATTGGTCTATGGTTCAGCTGGACCTAAAAATGCATAATTTTGGATCATGTGGAGCTGAATATGTAACTTACTAGTTTTAGGAACAGACGAGGTGACGTGTTGAGTATGATGCTAATCAAGTTCACAGATCTGTATAAGTTTACAACAAAGGTGCTTTATAGATGAGCAGTCGAAAGACTCTCTAAGAAGGCTTCTAGTGGAAACCCTGCCTGCAGAAAGGAGCTTCGAGTGTAGCAATGCGGTTTGAAGGTACAAGAACTTTTTAGAGGCCACCAATAAAGAAAGCGAGACTTTATCTCAAAAATCGGAACACATTTGACGGGATGGAAGTAAAAAAAAAAAGTTCCAGTCATGCAGCATGATCGTATGAGCGAATTTTCGAAAATTATCGTATTGTATAATGTTACATTGTTTTCAAATTAGAGATTTTTAAGTGCAATGAAATTCTCAACTATTAATTTCATGGCAAAAAAGTATTTTAAATAATAACCTGCTATTAAAAAAATGTTTCATGCAAATATTACCGATTTTTACAACTAGCGAACGGCATTATTTCGATTTTTGACTGATTTTTCAACTTTGAAATTTTTGAAAACTTGATACATATTCTTATAGGAAATTTTACGCTGATTCCGAATATACCACATGTTAGTATGCTGAAAAAATTATTTCGCACAACAAATCGCAAAAAACAATCTATTTTGAAATTGTTGACTACATTTTTGAAAATTTCAACCCGAAGATGTAATCCGATCATGCTGGCCAACGAACTTGAACTTTCGTTTTGTGTCCTTAACATTTTAAAATTTGTTTGAAGTTTCTAGCACAATTCTGCGGACAGTTATCGTCTGGAATGACACATACATACATACATAAAAAAATGCGTTAAACTTCAGAATATGATTCAGAATAGCCTGAAACGGATTTCTGCATAAAATTTTTTCAAAAATTCACATTCTACAAATTTTGAGGCGAGAGCAATAGCTTAATTTTCTTCAAAAATTCGCTAAAAGCAGGCGGAGGGAGTACTAGGGTGCCCGCTATTTTGAGAAAGGTGGAATTTTGATGACCTCCACCCGAAATTTGGTTTAAAATGTCAAAAAAATGACCCCTGAATTTTTTCAGATTTTTCGCATAACAAAAACCTACGCCGGTAGCTCGATTTTGGTTTTTGAAATACGCTTTTTTGTCAATATCAGACTTTTGAATATAAATTTTACAAACTTCTTTGTAAAATTGTGAAACTTCGTATACTTACGTTTTTGGGGTCGCTGAACTCGAATATGCAGTCAAAACAAGTCGACAGCTACAACTTTTGGTAGTTTGGCATCTCAAAACCATGTCAAAAAATTACAATTTTTCAAAATTCACTATACAATTATGAAAATTCGAATTTTACGTATTTCTGTTAGGATTTTGCTTGTTTTTACAGCAAATTTGCGTTCAGCGACTCAAAAAACATAAGAATACAAATTTTCCTAATTTTACAATGAATTTTGAAAAATTGTCATTTTTGACATGATCATGGCGATTTTGAGATTCCAAACTACCAAAATTTGTTGCTGTCGACTTGTTTTGACTGCATATTCGAGTTCAGCGACCCCAAAAATGTAAGTATATGAAGTTTCACAAAGAAGTTTGTAAAAGTTAATTCAAAAGTCTGATGTTGGCAATAAAAGCGTAGGTGTTTCAAAAACCAAAATCGAGCAACCAGCGTAGGTTTTTTTTATGCTAAAAATCTAAAAAAATTCAGAAAAAGAAAAATTCAGGTCATTTTTTTGACATTTTAAACCTAATTTCGGCATATTTAGATGAAATATTCAGTATATTTATTTGTCAAAAACATAATGTGTGACAATTGTCAAAGAGATACAGTCAACATAACTACAAAAAACCCATCCGTTGATCAAACGTAACGTTCTTCCTGCAGCCAACAAGTGATTGAGAGTTTGAGGGCAAGCAGACTCAAACACCCGCCCATAGGGCGGCTCGGCCAGGGCGTCCCGGCCAAGCCCGGACCCGACCCACCATGGCGGCCTCCCGAGGGTACCCACCCATTGCTAGGTGAGCACCTCTAGACCAAACATTCATTCATACAATTAACAACAAAATATAATAAGAAGAATAATATATCCAATGGTTAACAATAATATTATCAACAATTCTATCACAGAGAAACTATATAAAAAGCTAGCACGAGTACTTTTATAAAATTCCTCGGCTGCTGAGAAGAAAATCTACATTGGCTACAAGAAAAACGTTTAACGAGACTTTACACAATAAATAAATAAGTTGAATCATGATATGGTAGTTATAACGATCATCGAAGATACTGCCTTTAAACGGACATTTAAAAAAAGTCGTTCACACAATAAAGTTCAGGTGGAGGTCATCAAAATTCCTCCTTTCTCAAAATAGCAGGCACCCTATTGGTCTCCTTAGTTGTAACGAGTCTTGGGAACTGATGAGGTAACGTGTTAACTATGGTTTTTTAATCGTGTTATGGTGTTCACAGATCTGTTTAGGTTAAAATGGTATTTTCGAGATGAGCAGACGAAAGACTCGTCGAATAAGGCTTCTATAGGAAACCACGTCTGCAGGTAAGGGCTTCGGATGAAAAGGTAGACCTTCACAAATCATGTGATACCTGAGGTGAGGATGATGATGGACAGGGCTCCCCCTGTATCGGGCGGGCGAGGCTGGAATAGGAGGGTGAACCGTTTCACGTCACACCCGTTCTGCTCGCTCGGACCGCTCGGTCGCCAGTCGACTCTCAACTCCCGCTCGGCGTATTTGCGTGCACTCGGTGACGGATCGCTCGATCCTGGACGCGGTGTGTGAAGAGGCAGGTGAATTCTTTCACGATCCACGTTTCCGGCTTCCTCCTAGACTAACTGCCTGACTAGGAAACATTAGTTTTCAACAGCAATCATCACACTTAGAATTAGGTACCATAATTTAACAGTGTAGAAGAAGATTCGGTTCCAATAACGTGTTTTTCTAATTGAAACAGCTCGTTTGTTTTAAAGAGAACGTCTAGACTCTAATAACTAACTCTGGACAGTGAAAATAGTATTAGGTAAGTGACATATAATTCGGTTTGAAGCTCTTGACTCCCCTCTGAACTCAGAAAAAACTGTATCTCTACATCTATACAATATATAATACACTGATCGCTATTACAATTGTTCAGACAATATAATACTTATTTTCTTTTTTTCAACTCGACATACCTATCGAGAAAAATTGACTCGTGCTTTTTTAGAGGGAGTTAGTTCTATACTAATGAAAGTACTAATTCTAAGTGAAAGTAGTAAAAGTAGTAAAGTAAAATTAGTAAAATTCTACTCGTGCTTTTTTAGGGAGTTAGATCTATACTAATAAAATGTCTGTTTCGCGCTTCAAACCAGAATAAGATATTTCTTCTATTTATATATAGGTAACCTATTTCTTTCAAAACATAGGATCTACGTGCTAGTAATTAGATAATGGAATCTCTGCTGACATCTTTATTATAAATTATAACAGTGAGGTTCGTTTGTTTTTGTCCATTGGCATTTGTTTTGTTTGATATTGTCCATTTGTCCGTTTGTTATTGTTATTGGATGTTTTATTTTTCCCCTCCTATTTTTTTCAATTGAACACACTTAATGAATGGTTATTTTGCATAATTATTTATTTGAAGAAAGTTGCCATTCAAGTTAACTCATCTACTTGTGCCCAACTCCTTGCAAAGGTTTTTAAACATGATAGGTATCATCTACGTCCTACAATATTTCATCGGTTATCCACGTTCACTTCAACACGTGCATATAGTGGATAAAATATTGCATCTAAATATGTCGAGTGGTAATATTAAGTTTTCAAACACAACTACACAGACACACACAAAACAAACACAAGATTTGAGATTTTGAGAACATCATATATATATATATATATTTAAATCGAACACAAACTATTTACGAAGGAATTCATAAATAAATTTCAAAATTTTTTTTTATCGACGTTTCGCATTTTGCGTCATCAAGACTGGGATCTGAATGAAACTAATCTTCTTAGCAAAATTGGTGTTGATGTTGATTAATGCAGTGGAGTGTCCATGATGCCGTCTCCATGATGGTCACGCTGGCAAGTTGTAAAATCCAAGGAAATAGTTAGGTATTATTAATATCATATTTTGGATCAATATTTTCAATATTGAACCTTTGTAATCGACCAAGAAAAAATAATAACAGACGCTCTCTAAATTTTAGGGCCAAAGTTGCAAGATATGTAGTTTCGGAAAATCAAATAATAAAATCCGTCCGTCCGTTGTACGCCACCTATCCGAACCATTGTAATACAGCTCATTACTGTTGATTTAAGTATACTCTGAATAAGTTACAGAACCTCAATCATTTCTTTATCAAATAATGAATTGAATAGATCCGTTTCAGCTCGACAAGAACCGTTAGTTGGCATTTTGATTCGACCCCATCTACGAAATGATAAGCCGTTTTTGATTTGCATACCCACCCTGTCAGAGCCCTTGCTGGAAATATTCCGTGGATATAGATGGTGGTAAGGTATACGGTACTTAGTTAGTTAATGCGGTACTTAACTGTTGTAATGGATGTTGGAATGGAAATGGTACTCAGGTTATTATAATGATTCTAATTTTTATTTATTTATTTCATTTTATTTATTTTAACACAGAATGTGTTTTAGCCATGGACTAACTAGCCGAAAATGGAACGCGGGATGGTAACGAAATGTGTGACGGATGATTTTCACGTACAACCGAGTCGTTGCTAGGGATATGGTACTTCGTCGTTTTTCATCCCACAAAATTCGTTGACCATTCGTTCGAAAGCTCTCGATTTACCCAACAATATTATGTTAACTACTGCGAAGTGCGTGTCCAACAAACTGAGTTATGAGCATGGTTATATAAATAATTGTTTACACACAGGTGATCATTCTCAATAATTGATATTGTGAACATGATTGCAACCGCTTGTTAATTTCTGATGATTTCATTGAGCTTGTGTTTCGATGATTTGATTCATAGCAGGTGATCTGAGTATTACGAAAACGGTTTGATTTGTGAAGCGGAGGTTAAATAATTTGAATAGGTAATTTCTATACTTTACACTCTAGGAAGCTGTAATTTCGTTTGTAGCCTCTTTAGGACATTTACTTGACGATGCTCAGGGTCCGGATCAGATGTGTGGCTCTTAAAGCTAATTTCTATGCTTTACACTCTAGGAAGCTGTAATTTCGTATGTAGCCTCTTTAGGACATTTACTTGACGATGCTCAGGGTCCGGATCAGATGTGTGGCTCTTAAAGCTAATTTCTATGCTTTACATTCTAGGAAGCTGTAATTTCGTATGTAGCCTCTTTAGGACATTTACTTGACGATGTCCAGGGTCCAGATCAGATGAGTGGCTTTTAAAGCTAATTTCTATACTTTACACTCTAGGAAGCTGTAATTTCGTATATAGCCTCTTTAGGACATTTACTTGATAAATCGCTCTTGATTTATCACGAATTTATTTCGTATTTTTTTTCGTAGTTTCATACTATAACTATATAAATTGATGTTATAAATGAATAGTAAACAATGACGCTTGTTTGGTTGTCACTTGGTTGCGCGACAACGCAAACACATTCTGTGTTTCAATAATTTCGTCCGAAGTATGTAAATAGAGGTAACCGGGGGTCCAGGGGGCTTGCCCCCTGGCGAGGCGCGGAGCGCCGAGTATTTTTTTTTTTTTTTTTTATTATTAATTTTTTTTTTTTAACTTTCATAATCTAAAACCATAAGAACAGCATGACACTGGACAGGCAAACGTCTTGTGGATATAATTACCATTGAATTGTTATAGAAAATAAAGCTATTGCAGTGAGTCGAAAATTTTCGGAAGCGAATTTCTAGTGAAATTCTCATTAGAAATCTTTTGTAAGTTATCTTAACTCAAAAATTGCTGCAAATTATTACACAAAGGTTTATTATTTCTGTATTGGATAGCCCTACTACGCAGAACACCTATGACTATAATTATTAACGAAGTCTATTACATTAGGTAGGTATCTAAATATAACAATAGGCCTACCGAGGGGAATTAATTTATTATGTAAATATAAAACACCTACACTTGTGGTAGCCCTTCTGTATTTTACAAGAGCTAACCTGCCAACTGAAAATGAATGAGATGAACACCTACCTAGGCTTCACATGTCCATGTATAGGTGACAAAAGTTATAATAAACTCGATTTCTTTAAGTGGATTTAGGGAGAGCAAACGGATTAATGTACAGCAATTCGGGTAGTTTCATTCGATTCTTTGGATGATAATCTAAATGACAATAGGTCATTATTGAAAATAACAATCCTATAAAATAACCTGGTTTCGTATGAACATAAGCATGATTGATCCAAGGAAGTTCTATCAACCTATTTGATTCTAGTGAACAAAAATGCAGAGTTTGTTGTTTGAATCGTAAATTAGGGAATACCTATGCGGAAACTTCTATTGTTTCGGACTCGAGATAAACTGAGAATGGAATGAGATTTAAACTTTTTTTTCTCAATATATAGGTATATATTGGTGATCGGATAATGACTTCACTCCTAGAAGTGTCCCTATCATCCACATCATGTTTCAAACTGACTAATCCAAAATCCATCCAAAATTCATAAGGCGCCTTGTTGAAACTTATACCCAACCACCTTCCGAATTTGAATTAAATCGAGCCGGTAGATGGTTTGAAATCGACGTCATAAGAAATTCAAACTTGCGCATGCTCCATTATTGATCCTAAGGCAATGAAATTCATAGAGGACCATCGGAGGTAACTCAGACAATATTTAGAAATTTCATCAAAATCGTGAAAAAACTTAGTGCCGTAAAGTTTTCGGCGTGATAAGGAATTGGCACAGGCGCACAGACAGACGTGCACGGTAGGTACCTACCGAAATTGATCGGTAAGCTCTGAAACGCAAAAAGTAAGTGAAATTTTTGATTTAGGAGTGCAACAATTCTTCAGACTTCTTGCACGAACACAAAACTTCCCGACCTTCGGTGGTGAGGAAGCAACAATTAATTTGCATTCTAGCAAAGGGGTATTATTTCATATCATTTGGTTTAGAATTGGGTACGTGTGACTCAACAGCAAATATTGAGTTTTTCACGTTGTTTTTAGATCGTATTACTCATGCCATTGTACTTCTAATCCGTAAATCTTCCTTATCTGTGCAGTGAAAACTCAATCCACCCGAAACGTTACCTCAGAAGTGAAGGAAGCCTCAGCGACAGATTCTATCACCTCCTCCTACGGGGTCGGGCCGACTGACGATGACGGGAAGCCGCTGTTTGGACTCAGGGCTCTTCGCAGGACCAACACCAACAAAGCTCTTGAAGGTGCGGACCAAAATGTTACAATGTTACATGTTGTTAATGTTGTGTTGTTATGTTATGTTGTCTATGTGGCTATAGCACTGTATTATACTACACCCTGCACCGTAATATAATACAGCTTAAGCAGCTTTATACAGCTTCTGCTTAAGATCTGGCAAATTAGCATACATATAGCCCTACATAACGGGGCATATTATCAACAACTTCAGCGCTAAATATTACTTCATACGATTTTGATTTATTATTTTCAATAATGAACCTTTGTAATCGACCAAAAAAAAAGTTAACCCCCCCCCCCCCGTCTCTCAAAATTTGTGGATTTACGTTTCAAGATGCGTAGAATGCAAAAATCGAATAAAAAATCCGTCCGTCCGCCATATGCAGTCCAGAGCTTTTCTCCAAAACTACTAGACCAACATTCATGAAATTCGGCTAAAAATCATACATCGGCCGGGCATGTACCAGTAACATCGACATTAATTTTGATCAACCCTAAAGGTTATTAATTAAGGGCTTATAAAAAACATATATTTCGAAAATAATTCTGAAAAGATTGCGAAAATTTTCAAGGTTACAGTAATGATTTTTGGGTCTCATTTATAGACATTATCCCAAAGAGTTGTATCTAGCCTATGGGCTAAAGTTTTACCTGGAGGAAAAATCAAAAACATTGGAGCAAATTATAACTGGTGGAATATCGCAAATTGTCTTGTAACTACCACGCTCCTGTCAGTTGATATAATTCGAGTGGAATTTTCACTTCGCTTTTTACTATAGGTGGTGGAAGCGTTGTTTTCTCTTTTGGAGGATGAAACATTTTTTGTCTCCGAAATCTAAATTTCCACTCGCATTTTACGTTTTAGGACATTCTGAACAACTCTCGTTCCGTGTCTTTCTGGATGTGTGTCTGTCGTGTGTCCACAAATCCTTATTGTAACAAGCTTGACAATTGTCAACCGATTTTTATTAAATGTTCATGGAATGTATAGGTTAGGGCGTAGATGATCCCCTGTCAGTTTCAATTTTCTAAATCAGTACTTCCTCAGAGCATGCGCAAACGTAAATTCCACCAAGCATCATTTTCTCAAGCCCCCGGTGGGATAGTTGGAACCGGATGGTTGGGAGAAATTGGTTTTGGCATTCCATGGCAATTTCAATATATTTCTTTTCATTTTAGCTTCAACTTGCGTAGCGCGCATTATGAAATTCTACGCGTCCTTCACAAGATCGTCTCAAAATGTGAAGCTGCCAAAAGGCACTGATTCCCTTAGAAGACTTGAAGCTAATTTCATAAAAGCGAAGTTGTTGTTAATAAAAACCTCTATGCTGAAAGACACAATTAAGTATAATGTATTCCACTTAGCTTCTTATTGACGATTCTACGCGACGGAAACTATTAAAAACTATACCAATCTCGATTTTCAGTTGATTTGACGACGATCGTCGTCAACGTTAATAAGTCCCCAAAACACCTCAATCTCTGTTGGGACAAAAAATCTATACAGCAAATTCCGAATGTCCAAAGAGTCTACCTACCAAATATCAAGTTGATAGCTCCGAAATTGCGGAGTACTGAGCGGAACACACAAGCACACAGACAAATGCCAACCGAGTTAAAGTAGGGACTCACTTCGTTCGTCAATTAAAAGGGTGCATGGATGCGTTGCTAGGTGATATATCTGGTAGTAAAAGTTTGGGTGCATTTCAAATAAGATAACTCCCAGTTCTCTATCTAGTCCTCACGTCCCACGAATATAGAATGAGGGATTTGATATGTTTCGTGATTCACAAAGAAAATATTCGAGCTTTGGTTATCTTTGAATACAACTTTACCGTCGGAACTGTACTATAGAACTGTTGAGTAATTGAGCCTTAATAATGAATACTTGAAAGCAAATGAAATATTCTTGCAATATAGGAGACACTGAAGAAATAGAAGAGATCGTGAGTGAGAAGGAAGTTACTAGGAAAGACAGCGCAACGGAGGATATTCTGGATTCGTCGGGAAGGCCTCTTTTTGGAGGACTCAAGGCCCTGCAGTCAGAAGCGATGCCAGCACCGACGAGCCAGCTGAAGAGCCTGGTGGAGAGGAACCAATTCCTCGTCCAGGGTAAGTTTCACTCAATCAACTGCCATAAATTTTGTTGTACATGTATTTAGGAATAACAGATAGGTAGTTAATTAATCATGTAAATATTGTTACTGAGTCAACATACAGGTGATATAAGCGGAAAATTCGAATGTATTCAAATCCATGGCATTGCATGCATAAAACTTCTGTCAAACTGGAAGGGCAGCATAAATTCCTCACTCTTTCTAACATGGTCATATGACTTTGTAGGAGACAAAAAAAAAATTATTGAAAGTAACCAACATAATTCATCAATAAAAATCAAATGAAAACATCACCATTTATCACTATTACCCCCTCCACTCACCCCCTTCCATAATGAAATTTTGAAATCCTGACAGATGCTCTAAAACTAGACCGAATTCTTAGTTTACCAAACAGAATCACGAAAATCATTCAGAAATTGTTGCTTTGGCAGCGCTTGAAAGAAACGGTAATTATCCCTCCACCCTCATCCCGTCAAAAAATCCCGAATTTCCATGGTCCGTTGCACAAATAGACTAAAATTGGCATAAAATAAAATAAGAACCACGAAAATTGGCTGAGAATTGGAAACTGGATAGCGTCGACCAAATTTGTCAAAAAACACCTTTTTTATTTACCCCCTCCATTTTTATCCTTCCTTCAAGACGTTCAGATTTTCAAAGTTTTGTTGCATATCTGCACTAAACTTGGGATTGAACAAAGAAAGAATCTCGCAAATCTGTTAAATATTGTGGCCTGGAACAGTCTGGTACGGTCTGAAACGGATTTGTATTCCGTCATTTTATCTCATGCTTGGGTTGTCCCATACCCCCTGGATCGATTTCGATCCTTCTATAGACGAAGCTTCAGAGGGACGTCCTAAAAAGCAAGTGGACATTTTTATTTCGAATGTAGCGGAATTCACAGCCCCCTGCACTCCTAAGAAGAATCGCATAATTTTGAGGCACTTTATGAACATTACGATGCATTAAAGTTTCGCTTTTGGGCTTACTAAACTGTACCCAAGGAAACAAAGGCCATTTTTAATGCTACTGCTTGAGATTGCAAAGTTTTATTTGAGATGGTAAACTAGAATAGTTGTAATTTTTTGAGATTATGTGATGGATAATCATACGAAATTTGAAACTATTTGATAGGTAGATTCCTCCTACCTACCTACTTCTCAAGTAATGAATCGAAGTGTAGTTAAAGATCATTTAAAAATAAATTCATAATGGTAAAACTATTTTATATATTTTCAAAATCCAGGTTTGATGAATGTGTTCTTGCTGTATTTCTTCTGATCGGTCCTTTCATGTGTGATTATATACGTTTCAGGTGGCAGCACGATGGAAAGCACGAAGACTGTCGTGACCTCTCACTCTTCCATTAGTTCAGATGGAAAAGTGTCCCACCGGCGAGAAGTTGTGCGAGGTAAGGATGTCCAAATGTTCTTCGACATTTCAAATCATCAACAATATTATTGTTAACTGACTTGTACGACCAACTGTTATGTTCATCTAAAGATGGATTCACCACTACAAAGTACACCTACGAAACTACGTTTATTACCAACTTATTATCAGACATTCACTCACATTCAGAACTAGGTATGAGATCCATAGTTGCCTATAACTATTGACGTAAAACACTAGAATATTTATTATATTTCACAATAAGGACACTATTCCCAGAATCCTGAAATAGGTTACCCATTCCTGATAATGAATCTTTGTAATCGACCTTGGAAACGTTGTTCTTTCCCCGAACCATATTGGTTTGCTTATGGTCGAAGATCCAGAAACACAAAAATATAATTACAAAATAAAAACTACAAGTTATTACTCAAAGGTTCGTTATTTTCTGAGTACCTTTAAAACTAAACAATAAAATTTTGGGTTTCACATTTGTGTTGATAACTTCTTCTTGTTTTTATTTCAATTTTATTGATTTCCTTTCAATAGGCAGTAAATAACTACTCGAAGTAAATAACTACTCAAAATACTTGTCCGTGATTATTGTGGTCGAGAGCGTGAATGGTTTCGTCAATGGTGAACGGCAATCGCGTTGCCGTTGGCTACACACCAGACCTCTTAGCGAAGGCTTCGCAAATTGTTCATCTTGACCAATTAATCAAGGCGCCATTTGAGAATGCGAGTCATTCTGATTACCTACTTGTTCACCACCATGAAAAACGGCTGCCACTGGGCTGACAACTGAAACTATAAAATGACACTGGCAACGGATATAGAACAAAGATCTCCAACAAAGCTTAACTGAGATGATAAAAAGATCTATTTTAAAGTCAAAGTTCAGTGTGACATGTAAATATCAACGTGCAGCGCGTGCACACATTGTTACATGGATGGTACCGTAAATACTGCTTCTGTTTATTAAGGGCCACTTTCACCAACAACATAAACGAGTTTAAGTTAGAAAAGATTAACAAATAATCGAGATTCCAGCTAATCGTCTTTCACCAAACCATTTTACGAGTTTAAACTCCTAACGAGGTGGCTTGAGGTTAATCTCCCAATCTCGGCCAGTTAACTTTGCCAATCTCAGATTAGTGATAAAAATGATATCGAGCAAAATGGCCGCGCACCAACAGCTGATTCCTCATATCTCTACAGTTTGGTTCACAGTTGAACATAATTGTTATTCAAGTTTGTTGTTATTCATCATGTTAGTATCATGATGAATTCACGCGAGTTATCGCTCAGTTTGATATTCGATTCATCGGATGAGGAAGACGTCCGACAAAGACGCCCGAGGACGATCCGTCGGCGCATTCCACATTTTGACGGATTTGACGACGTCGAAATATAAACAATATACTATAAACAATATAAACAAATTATATAGAAGAAAATTTCCAAAGTATTCACGTTTCTAACAAAGTATTCACGTTCACGCGTACAACACTAGATAGTAACTAGGCAACTAGATAAAAACAGCGCGGGTAATAATTGGTCGTGGTTGTGATTCACCGCTTTATTGTCTTGATATGTCGGACACATGGCGGGGTTTCTAACTGTCGTTTCAAATTGTCCAATTTTTCATTGGACAGTTTCCGGAATCTCCGTTAAGGAAACTCGATTATTCCAATCTCGGTTTAAACGCGTTTTGGGTTGGTGAAAGACGCCAAGGTTTGATCCTCGAGATTATATATAATCGAGTTTGGCCAATCTCGGATTTATAAGTTGTTGGTGAAAGTGGCCCTTAATCACCTAGTAGTAAACCATAAAAGAAAAATTAACAGTACAGTTAACTTAAAAACGTCTGCCAAGTTGGGTGGGCAGTAAAGCTTCCTCACATATTGTAACATGGCCGTATAGAATTAGTTGAAGAACAAAATACGGGTCGAAATTATTGATAAGTCGACATTATAAGAAAATAATGTTTGCGTGTGCGCACAGGCTACTATTAATCCAGCGGCAATGAAATTTATATAGGGGAACGTCTAGGAGCTAAACCACACAATTCTTTAAATTTTCATTAAAATCTGTCCATTATTCTCGAAGTTTTGTCTGTGTCGATCAATTTTAGTTTTGCGCATGCTCTATATTATTACTCCATCAATCGTGATATAATTCATAGGGAATATTCCTGGAACATATACTCATAGAATCCCCGAATTTGAACGAAATCGGACCAATACACGAGAGTGTCTGTTTACCTCAACCATATACTCACTGTGACCGAAAAAAATACTTCTTTTCTCTAATGAAGACTATGCAGTTGTTCATTCCATGCATGCGCGAACGTACAATTTCATCAAGCATCATGTTTTCCAGGCCTAGTCGTCAGATCTCGCTAAAATTTAGAGGATAGTTGGAATAGACGACTTAATCATCTCTAATCAATTTCAACTTGATTGTATCATTAGTGGGTGCTGCGCATGCGCGAGTGTAAAATCATTGTTACTACCTTGATTTCCACAGTTTTCATCCGATTTTGATGAAATATTGGAAGAGTGTGCGAATTCGGTAGCAGATGGTCCGGTATCAGTTTCAATGTTCCCAAGTCAATACTTCACTCCGAGAAAACGTAACATCTACCCAGCAACATTTGCTCGTTGCTTAAATGACCGATTTTGACGTTTCACGCTACATCTTGCCTTACTATATCTCCTAATCTTAACAACCCGCCATGGAATATTTCCAGATTATTTAAAACATTTCAATTAACTATAGATTTAGGTTACGGATACGAGGAAGCTACGTACCACACTCAACTTGGCAAACGTTTCTTTTGTTTATGATGTTTGCTTGATGCGTGATGGAATTTTTGACAGACCCTCACACCAAAAATATATTAGTTCTGAAAGAATTGTATACATGTGTAATGTATTCCTATGCAATGGGCTGTAACATAAAATACCAAGTAGGTACCTAATGGTAGATAAAATAAAACGTTTCATGATACGATTTACCAATCAGTGAAATTGCTGTCAGACTGTTTCTGTCAAGTTGTTTGGATAGTATAGCTTCTTCACTTGTTGGAGAACTAGTTACGAATCAAAAATATTACATAGATTTCCTCCGAATTTGAACGAAATCGAGCCGATTACATCGTTAGGAATCAAATCAGAAATCAAATTCACGTGTGCGAATTCGTACACGCTACTGTACATCCGTTGGCTATGGGATTGATACAGGATTGTCTAGGGGTTAATCCGTAAATTCCTGAAAATTTAACCAAAATTGGTGAATTGGTCTCGGAGTTTCACCTCTCTCGAATACTTTTATTTTTGCTCAACTGCAATTATTAGCACTCGACCAATCGCGATAAAATTTATAGGGAACTACCCTGTAACCTAAACCCAATGCCTACGAGTTTGAATGAAATCAGACCGATAAGTCATGAGAAATCGACGATCATAGGAAATTAATGTTTGCGCATGTGCTAATGACTCCAAGGAGATTTATAGAGAACCGCCTATTAAGATATTGAAGGGCAATATTTTTTTCAATTTCTTGCACGAACACAACACTTCCCTAACTTCAGGAAGCAAAATAACAGATAATATTTTATTGTTCTCATGACAAAAAGAAAAATGAGGACAATATAGCTGAACATCTCAACTACCTCGTACATTTTATACTATAAACTCATAGCCAGCAGCAGTTACTCGACTCAAGCCTGGCTGGTTAAACTTATCAAGAAATTGAAAAATAATCTGCCATGCTGAATGTAAAACATTGCTTCATCTCATCCTCAAGATGATTGTGTAGATTGTTGACATTTTTAAATAATGACGATTTATAATATGTGGATTTAGAAATTATAATTATTGAGCACGGGTAGCTCTCAAAAAAATTTAATTGCTTATCAATGTAACGGTGTACCTATATCTTCTTAAATTTGTAGGTTGGACGTACAGATTTAGTTAAGTATGATTATTATCAACTATTGAAATGATGAAATGAAGTTTTTGAAAAGTAATCTATATTCCTCATCAATCACTTTTTTATTCTCAATGGTCAAAACTCATATACACGGGACATAAATTTGGGACCTTCTAGGAGGTGATCCACACACAATTCCTGCAAGTTTCATCAAAATCCAAATAATTTCGGCTTTTGTGTCCAATAACGAATTTGGGGTCGCGGCCGTATTTTATCCGTTAGCGATGGAGACCATCCTTCAACTTTACTCTGATTTCGAGAAGATTTATTTCATTGTTCTATGGCAATATGTGTTGCATGAAATTCATGTTTGCGCTTTTGATCGGGTGATGAAACGTTTTAAGAGGGTAGTCTATGTTTTAATTCGCAAATCCATGACGATTCTATCAAAATCAGACCATAATCAAGTAGTACGTACTTATAGTTTCCCCAGGACAGGGAACTAACCACAAACCTACATGGAACCAAATTTGTTCCGAAAGTGAAACGCCAAATTTACGTTGAAATTTTGATGTTGGAGGACAATTTTATTCGATGACCTGTGTAATGCCAACGATGCTCTCTCCTTCCTAAGTGAGGAAGCAATACCGATGGTTTTTCAAGTTGTGAAACGAAGAACGAAAGTTTGAATGTCTCCAGACGATTTGCTTATCCCGGCTTGCTTTCACTTTTCCTTCTAGCTGCGGTCGCATTTACCTTCATGCGTGGTCATAGAGCCCACAGGTGCGCTATTCCGGTAAAAATAAAACGCTCACACTCATCACCGGCTGTAATTGCTCAACGCTGGTCTCTCTGTGAGACATCGGTCAACTATTCAACCACAGCACGTTCGTCCTCTTTTGAGTTTCGACCCGGTTTTATTTATACAGTGAGTCGTGATGAGTACCACAGGGTGAACACAGTAAGGCAGGAGAGGGGTTGTTAGGAAAATAACAGCTCTCCTATAGCCCTGGCAACATCTAGCCTAAGCCCTGAGAATTTTATCAAAATCGGATAAAAACTGTTTAAAATTAAATAAAATTGTAACAAGGATTTGTCATCTCCCGAAAGTGAAAACAACGTTTCCTTTATTTATCGGTAGACTCAGATGCAAAATCAAAAGATTTCTCATAAGATTTGGTGCATGACTGTGACCAAATCATATTATGGAACTCCCACGGAACCGTCACGAAAAAAGTCGAATTAGTGAACAAGTGTTCTTTAATGCAGTGGAATCCCGACAATTCGATATGCCAAGGGACCTAACTAATATCACAAATTACCGGGATTACGAATTAGGGGATTGAAAAGAAAAATCGATTTATCAAGATGTTATTCAAATGCAATTTATTAGCGATAAAGGGAGGGAGCCACTGCGAATTATGGAACTTCTTATGAATTTACGAGGAGACCGAAATCCATTGTTTTCTAACGATTTTCTAAGCGATTTTCTCAAGAGACTGAATGTAACCTAAAAACTTGTGAGCTAAAGAGTAAAACTCGGTTATAACGGAATTGAGGAGATGTGCGAGAGTTACCATTCGATTCAGCGTGAAAAAATACGTAGAAACCGACCCCGAACTCGTATTTTTGTAGGACGTAAATTTCCACAAAAACCCTCGATTTCTTAGAAAAACCACGTTTTAGCGAATTTTTGAAGAAAATTAAGTTATTGCTCTCGCCTCAAAATTATTAGAATGTGAATTTTTGAAAGAATTTTATGCAGAAATCCGTTTCAGGCTATTCTGAATCATATTCTGAAGTTTAACGCATTTTTTTATGTATGTATGTATGTATGTATGTGTCATTCCAGACGATAACTGTCCGTAGAATTGTGTTAGAAACTTCAAACAAATTTTAAAATGTTAAGGACACAAAACGAAAGTTCAAGTTCGTTGGTTCGTTGGTTGTTCGTTGGCTTACATCTTCGGGTTGAAATTTTCAAAAATGTAGTCAAAAATGTCAAAACAGCCTGTTTTTTGCGATTTGTTGTGCGAAATAATTTTTTCAGCATACTAACATGTGGTATATTCGGAATCAGCGTAAAATTTCCTATAAGAATATGTATAAAGTTTTCAAAAATTTCAAAGTTGAAAAATCAGTCAAAAATCGAAATAATCGCGAAGATTTCTTCAAAAATTCGCTCATGGGGTCATGCTGCATGACTGGACTTTTTTTTCCAACATACAAACATACTTTTCTTCCCCAAATAGCTAAGTAAAATTGACTGGACCGTTCGAAATGTGATAGAGGATCGTTTTCCAGTAACGTGCACGAGAATTCCGTGGGATTGTTCATGCCGTCTAGCGGGTTAAAAAATACGTAGTTTTTTATTTTCGACAATTTTTTTCATTTTAGGGTTTCTGACTATGTTACCTGCATAATTTAGCACGTTAGGTGGCCTATCCGGCAGGAAATTTAACGCTCTTTCCAACGGTATACTCAATTTTTTGTTTACTCCAAAAATGAGGTAGTTAATTGTAGTCACTTAAGGTAGAAAACACGAAAAAAAAAATCTTAGAAATTGAATACATAACTCGAAAACAAAGTGTTTAAAAAGAAATCTCTATTAGGAACTTTCGATCAGAAATGAGTTATAGAATCGATCCTTAGGAGGTTCTGGACTAAATGTGAGAATACTCTCTATAACAAATATTCAAAATTTGTCTTCTACTTAGTAGTATTTTGAGCTTAAACAGTAATTGTCTAATGGATGAAGGTCCTAGAGGTCGGGAGGCTCTTCAGTTACAAACAGACATACGCAGGGACTTATGGATATGCATGATATATTTCCCTGATTCGTTAAACCTCTGTTACCATCTAATATGAGATGATCATGATTTTGTAGCTCCCATCGTAGCCTTATTTCATACCTATTCACGGAAACTCGATGTACATTTGCCAAATGACCACCTGACGCTCATTCGCACATTTCAGTTTCACGCCGTCCTTTGCTCTATTTTCGGTCCGTTTTCCCTCGACTGGCTTTTCGATTGGAGGGAAGGGGCGGGAGTATCATCGGCGTCACATCGTTTCCTACGCGAAAAAATATACGTCTGTACATCTGATGCTGCAGGGTTTTACATCTCCACCAGTGGCGTAATTTGAGGAGGGGCAGGGTGGGCAGAGCCCCCCCACGATCACAGAGGATGTAGAAGTTCTTCTTGAAACGGATGCTGCGTGAACAATAATTAATAATTTCACATTACTAACGTCAGTACCAATTACGGTAAGTTCGAGAACGCAACCCGCAAAGCACGCCTGTTATGTGGGTCCAGTTACCTAGCAACTTCAAGGCTAACTAGGAACGCTCCTCCAAGGCTGGTTCCAGGGAGGGCCAAACGCCGTGGATAATATAATTGCCCATAATGCCCATCCAACAGAAGCGAAATAACTACAGTAAAAATAATGGTATGCTGGATACTATAAAGTGAAACAGTGGTGAAATTATGTCGTTCCCCCTCTCCTGAGGGGGGGCTGGCCCATCCTCATTTCCCTCTGGAAGCCAAAAGTCATTTTGCCCCTCTCACTGCCCCTAACTTTCCCCACCTTTACTGCCCTCCGATTCACGTTCGATTGATCGATTCAATGCAGTAGCATCGATTGCGTCCTTCTTACCATCAATAAGTTTTCTTACTCATAAAAGTCTTCAATTGTCCCTGATTTTTGGTATGAGTCCCAGTAGGAATAACGGTAAAATAAAATTAATAGAATCTTACAAGGACTAAAAAATGTCTGTGCTGTGGTGATTGAAATATCCATAGTCGAATGGAAACGATTGAAAGAATCGATATGTGAACCAACCGATAAATCATTTTACTTCAGTTTGTTTACGTTTGTGAGTCTCTCATAAACGTTTGATGCCCTATATCCTGTATCTTATTCCGTGGTAATTGTCATACAATGTTTAACATGAAAGGAACCGTAATTAGTGTAAAAGTGAGTGCTAAAGTTACAAGTTATGAACCCCTTGGAGGGATACATTAAGATCTACAAAGACGATTGGATTGGAAACGGTAAGTCAATGACAAGCCTTGTGCTCCCCAGTTCATGAGCATTTTCTCATAATAAAGACAGATTTAGTTTGGTAAGAATGTTCTTTTTGTGTCCATCAAAAGAAGGGTTAATTACCTTAATTTAAGGTACGTAAGGTTATGCTGTAAAAATAATACAATGTGTCTCCCTACATAATGATTACTTTTATGTTTATTTTCTCTCGGTAGGTAGGTAGGTACCTAAGACTCAAATTCAAATTAGGTAATTCTAAAGTAATTGTTTTCGTTTAATTTTTTTCAACAATGAACCTTTGCAATAAACTATTTCTGGCATCGGCATCGAGGGAGGCATTTCTCCTCTGCGTGCGAAATCAGATGGGTAAAAATACCGATTGTCACGTTCAGGACAAAGTACAAAATAAATACCTATTGTGCGTCGTACTAAGCATAACGCTTTTTCCCATCTACTTCTTACATTCTCCTCTTCGTTATAATTTATTATATATCAGATTTCCATTGATTTTATATGACCCGGACTTTTTGACAAGGACTTTAAATTTGGATTTTCGGTTTTATGCAGATATAAGGTATAATTTCGGTGATTTTACATTTAATTTGCTAATTGCTAAACTTCTGGTGCAAGTGGCGCACGCGAAAGTATTTTTCCTGAGGTCTACTTACGCTGAATTCAGGGGAAATGAGGGGGGGGGGGGGGGGGTAACATTTCTGTGGGACACCCTGTATACATGCTACAATGCCCTCTTTGTGACTAGTAGTACCCACCATACACATTTTATACTATAGTTACATATACCTATAATCTTTGGCTGCTGTTGTTGCCCCTCCGTGATAAATTGCTTTGCTACGCCACTGATCTCCACACTATTTATAAATCCACTAATTTCAGTCGTAACTTTTAACAAGCGTGTTATTTTTCAAGATCTGCGTCGGATATCCAGATTTAGTTGAGAGATGTCGGACACAACTTTCGTTTTAAACTCAACCAGGATGGTCTAACGGCTTACCGCCAATTTATATGCCATCTGCCATTTTCCGGTTAGGTTTATACCCTCATCCAAATAACAGGTCTGAACAAGAAACATAAGGGGTTAGGGGAAAGTAGGATCCTCCTTTTATCCTTGTTGTGTATTTCGAGTATTTACCAGGATTAAATCGAACTAGAATGAATGATATTTTGCAAGGAAATTTGGTAGTATGTTCACATGCATTACTCGCATGTCATCATGATATTACAATATAACATTACTTACTCGATTTTTCCCCCTTAAATACATCTTTCTGAAATTTGACCACTTTTTTTATGCAAAACTACCCAAGTTTTTACGTTCAAGTTTACGGTACTATTTCGGCAATTTTAGTTGATTTTCTTCAATTTCATTAATTGTTTTCAAACTCTTGCCACCTAATATCCTATTTTGCTCAAACTTGGAAGACAGTTGAGGGTTGACATGCTCCGCAAAGATGAAATCTAAAGCAACACGCATGTGTTGGGCGATGTTCATCTGATTTTCATAATACTTAGAGGTCATACGGGCGAGGACCTAGATAGTACCTTCCTTAAGAAATTCACCGCTCACGGATCAATTTGATTTGAGTGCAATAATTTTTTCAACTTCTTGCACGAACACAACTTAGTGAGGGGTCACATTTTCATTTCTTTACATTAGCACACACTTGCAAAAAGCGTCACATTCAAGGAAAGTTATTTTTTATGGGTGATGAAGTTTTCTGGTAATTCTCGCTTACAACCAAATCGTTTCTACCTACGGAACTGCATCTTTGTCACCTTACATCGCACAAAAATCGTTCGTTCGCTAGTCGTTGGAAAGCTCTTGATTTATCTAAAACATCACCATATCTCAAGCTGCGAATCTTCCTAACTTGAAGCACAAATGATCACAAGAAACGAAGGCGCACTGATCAGCTGAGGGACCCCTGAGGCTAGTTTGTTTCCTATTTTATTGACCTACAGCGCCGACATCTGAAATATGGCCATCTAAAATGAAATTACTAGGCGAATCGAAGCGCACTAATCAGCTGAAGGACCCCTGAGGCTTATTTCTTTCCTAACCGACCTACGGTGCTGAATTTTGGAACAGAGCGCCTTTGGGACTACTAGAATACGATTGCAAGGTACGGAGGCGCACTCATCAGCTGAGGGGGATCTCTGAGGCTAATTTCTTCCATAACTGACCTAGAATGCAGAAATAGGAAATTTTCATGGATATATTATTCATTTTTTTAGTTATATATTTTTTACCCAATACTTTTTTTTTTGACATAGATATGTCTTTTGGCTGGGGGTCAAGGAATTTTTCGCGACACTTTTTTTTCCCGACCGACACTTTTTTTTCTCCACACAAAATGCAACGCTCCGGCACTTTTTCTATTGATTTTTACGTACAACCAATGCGTTACTAGCGAAATGTAACTCCCTTAGTTTTCATAGCAGGCACTTTATGGAGTGCTCTAATTTTATCATAACATCTCATGATCCCTAAGCCATTGTTGGGTCAAGGAAAGCTGATTTCTCCACACAAAATGCAACGCTCCGGCACTTCAGATTATTATTAACTCGAAAAATGAAGGCTAGGTATAATTTCTATTGATTTTTTCACGCGCAACCAATGAGTTACTAGGGAAGAGTAACTCCTATAGTTTTCATAGCAGGGAAATCGTTCGCCACTTTTTGGAATGCTCTCGTTTTATCACAACATCTCATGACCTCTAAGCCATTGTAGTGTCAAGGAATGCTGATTTATTACTCTAAGTTATAAACTAATATTTTTTTGTTACCATAATGGAATAATCTTGTGAAAAGAAGGCATTACATGGTTGGTATACAATTGAGTAGTAGGTAGGTACTTGACATATCCATGATCTTTCGTTTTTCCCCTCAAGGGAAAAATTAAAATGCTTGAAAATTTTAATTAGTAGGTAATGGACTTTTTACCCAAGATCTTAGCGAAAGCTTTCGAAAAAGTAGTGCTATATGATGTGTATCTGACCTTAAAATTGGCTCCTGAAATTCATTAGTACTATGACGTCACGGCTCTCCCCCGCACGTGGGAACCCTCAGCTCACTTGCACCTACTACGTCACGCGTGATTTTCCTACTTTTTTCCTAAGTATTTTGAACGGAAAATCGCCACTAAGAGGTTTCCAAAAACGCTGAATCCAAATCGGAGGTCAAAAGTGTGAAGTTCCAGCTTATGGAAGTTCACCATTCGGAATGGAGCGCCTTTGAGATCTCTAGAATTTGTCTTTCAGTTGCCTGAAAACATATCCATGATTAAATGTTCTGCCGTTATAGCATCGACAATTTTTTTATTTCTGAACGTAATTTCCAAGGTGACATGAAAATGTCTTATTGTGTTGCGGACTTGTACGCAATCGGTTTGAATATCAAATGGTATAGACTACGAAACTTTGTAAATGTTGTATGATTTTCTCCAAGTTACGCTCCTGTAGGCAAAATTATACAAACGTAAAGTCTGATTTCGATGAAACTTGTAGAGAATGTGTGTATCGCTCCGTAGATAGTGTCTTATAATTGCACCAATCCCCAATCATGGCATCTTCAACGCATACTCAGGCGTAAAAACGTTACAATACCTAATATTTTATACTATTAAGATAACATTACCGATGATCTTGCGAGTCGGGCCTTGTATGGTTCCCTATGAGTTGCATTTGTGGAGCCTCACAGCCCCTACCGGTATGTGTATCTATTAGTAAATTCAATTCATTTAAAGAAAAAGGTATGTATCAAACACGTTAGTTTTTTAATGAGACTACCTTTTCCTGTCTAATGGCAGCTAGATGAGTGTACTTTCCTATTAGCGAATTTTTGAAGAAAATTAAGCTATTGCTCTCGCCTCAAAATTTGTAGAATGTGAATTTTTGAAAAAATTTTATGCAGAAATCCGTTTCAGGCTATTCTGAATCATATTCTGAAGTTTAACGCATTTTTTTATGTATGTATATATGTATGTATGTATATATGTATGTATGTATGTATGTATGTATGTATGTATGTGTCATTCCAGACGATAACTGTCCGTAGAATTGTGCTAGAAACTTCAAACGAATTTTAAAATGTTAAGGACACAAAACGAAAGTTCAAGTTCGTTGGCCAGCATGATCGGATTACATCTTCGGGTTGAAATTTTCAAAAATGTAGTCAAAAATTTCAAAATAGCCTGTTTTTTGCGATTTGTTGTGCGAAATTATTTTTTCAGCATACTAACATGTGGTATATTCGGAATCAGCGTAAAATTTCCTATAAGAATATGTATCAAGTTTTCAAAAATTTCAAAGTTGAAAAATCAGTCAAAAATCAAAATAATGCCGTTCGCTAGTTGTAAAAATCGGTAATATTTGCATGAAACATTGTCCAAATTCAGATTGAACTACTCTTATGGAAGTATCCCTGTATAACCAATTTTAGAACCATGCTGTTTAAAACGTAGGTAGTAGTTGCTTTAAGAAAAAAAAAATGTAATCACAACTGATGAGTTTACTCTGTGCATGTGTTAATAATTTGATTCCATGTTTGTCTATCAAAATCATAAACTAAAATTTCTCAACACGATCAATGGCGACTGAAATGTCGAAGATTTCTTCAAAAATTCGCTCATGGGGGTCATGCTGCATGACTGGACTTCTTACCTCCTTATGTAACCGGCACACCCTCCGAGTAAACTCTGCGCTCTCTCAAACTTCTTCCTAGTCGCGCTTTCGTACGTCTGTAGAATTTATATCATTTGCATTCTTGTATTACGTCCTCATTTTGCTCATTTTAGGCATGTTAACAACGTGGGTTTTCTAAAATCTAAAATGCAATACCGTCATTATTTTTCCATATGACGCAGAATTTAATTCTCTACAACTTTTCTGTGTTACAATAGGTGTTCTAAACGGTGTTTATTGGCTTAAAATGAAAAAAAAAAAAGTTGAAAAACGTGTTTTTTGTAAAAAAAAAAAAAAAAAAAAAACACCAGAATTGTCCATTTCGGGTATAGGAACATGGGGTGTATTCGAAATCAGCGCAAAATTTCCCGTAAGAATAGAGTATCAAAAAATTTTGATCAGCTAGGATCGTCTTATGCCAAATCGAAAGTTTGGCAATGATGTGGGTACCTACTTTAATTTGGCGGACCTAATCCTGCAACCTCTGATGAAAATACTGGTTACTGATTTTTGACTTCCTACCTACTACATAGCAACAACGTTCAAACTACATTTAGCCAATTTCTGAATCAAAGTCAATCAACGTCTGCAGGAAGTGTTCATGACTGCCAAAAACCAAGTGCATCCGGAAGTTGAGGGTCGGCAATTATTTATCCTCCCATTTCTTTGTCATCGTCCCCCAAAACAACCAGGCAGATACCCCTTCCCAGTCTTTGTTTGTCCCCCACTCTCATTCCAAATAGGCTCCCGCGAAATGTGTGCAGACGGAAATAGCAGGGACATTGGTCCCCTAGACCCCCAAGTTACGTTTTCAAACTTAAAACTCTTCCCTAGTCGACTGGCCAGGTGCCCGATCACAACCGGCAATCCAGTTCACTTCTGGACACGCTCGCGGATCTCCCGTCCTCAAGGACGTTTCAAATACACATTCACTCCTGCACTTCTCAAAACAAACTTCCTCCTCATTCAAATATCTTGTTTCCATAATGTGATTCGAGGCATTTCAAAATGGACCCAAACTCTCAGAGCAATCTTCTCCTGTGTATAACGCTAGGGGTTTTCGGTTTCTATTGGGTGTGGACTCCTCTGTTTGTAGCTTTATGTGCCGGTTTAAGTATTGCAGCGTCTCTTTCACCAAGACTCAAAGAAAAAGGTACCTACCTACCTATATTCCCGCTAACCCACGAACATTTTTAATATCTCATCACCGGCTATTCATGGTATCATGTTTATTATCTATTTAGATAGTTTGATTTGATTATTGCTTTAAATTAACAATCATACCACGATTTCCCTTGACTAGAAGCAAATCTTTACTAATCATAGAAAAAGTGAAATCACATCATTAACACGACACAAATCAATTTAGGGATAATCAGCTAAGTTCCAGGTTAGGTTTTGGGTGTATATGGGTCTCCAAAGAAGGCCTCCTCGCATGCAGCGAGTTTTAAATATTTCTTTTCCGCTTCCTTAATCGCGATTAACTCTGCTGCCAAATTACAGTTGGCTCGAAATCTCTCACACCAATTACCATTTTTACTTATCGTCATCAACCCTTCTACATTAAATTGAGGAAATAACGTTCGTGGAATAATTTGGCACGGCTTCAATTAACTGGATCTGAAAATATATTTCACGGATATCAAGTTATCCAGCTGCAAGGATTTGGCAGTTTCGTCATCTTTGATGTAGTTACCTACTTATTTTACTCATGAAAATGCTTTAAATATTTTCCACTAGCAACTCCATTTATAAATACATCTTATGGAAAAGCTGAATAGTTATGGACTTTGGTAAAAGTATAGTTTGTATTCAACACTTAGGATATTCTATTCCGTTACCCATCCGCTATTTAATTTTTCCATACTACCGCATTCCAAGGCATTTGGTTTTATCATTTAATAATGATTAACAGGACATTTCCATTTTCCGACCGTCACGTCACGGTCACCAATTTCAATAGGGCGTCCCTCCTATAATATGCGAAGCCTTGCTAATATTACCTAGCTTCAGAGGGACGTCCTTAAAGCGAATTTAACGATGGGAGCCCAACCTATTTGTCTTAAATCCATTTCAAAGTGAGTAATGATATTGGGATTAATATTATCCAATCTTCGTGCATTATTGATCTATTGTTTTCAATAATGAACCTTTGTGATTCTGTTCATAATATTTAATAAGTAAAGTAATGTAATAAGCAAAGACATTTTTTCATTTTTAATAATGATTAACAGGGCATTTCCATTTTCCGACTGTCACGTCACGGTCACCAATTTATGATGATTTCCGCTTACAACCGAGTCGTTGCTAGGGAAATGGTACTTCGTCATTTTTCATCCCACGAAATTCGTTCACCATTCGTTCGAAAGCTCTCGATTTATCCAACCATATTATGATAACTACTGCGAAGTGCGTGGCCAACAAGCTGAGTTATGAGCATGGTTATTTGAATTATTGTTTACACACAGGTGATCATTTTCAATAATTGATATTGTGAACATGATTGCAACCGCTTGTAAAATTAATCTATCATCTCAGATAATTTAATAACAATTAATTTTACACATTATTAATTTATTTTGGCTACTTAGTAATATTAATTTATGTCTTAGCGTAATAAATCAACTTTCCTTGACACTATAGAGGCTTAGGGATCATGAGATGTTGTGATAAAATGAGAGCATTGCAGAAAGTGGCGAACGATTTTCCTGCTATGAAAACTAAGGGAGTTACACTTCCCTAGTAACAACTTTGGTTGTACGTGAAAATCAATAGAAAATCAATATTTTCGCCGTGACGTGGCGGTCGGAAAATGGACGTCCTGTTGATCATATTAGGTAATTCTGTCCTGTTAATTATTATTAGTCCTGTTAATGATCTGACTGTAGAACCGTAGGTCTACCCCTCCTTTTGTTTTAGCGAATTTTTGAAGAAAATTAAGCTATTGCTGTCGCCTCAAAATTTGTGGAATGTGAATTTTAAAACATTTTATGCAGAAATCCGTTTCAGGCTATTCTGAATCATATTCTGAAGTTTAACGCATTTTTTTATGTATGTATGTATATATGTATGTATGTGTCATTCCAGACGATAACTGTCCGTAGAATTGTGCTAGAAACTTCAAACAAATTTTAAAATGTTAAGGTTCGTTGGCCAGCATGATCGGATTACATCTTCGGGTTGAAATTTTCAAAAATGTAGTAAACAATTTCAAAATAGCCTGTTTTTTGCGATTTGTTGTGCGAAATCATTTTTTCAGCATACTAACATGTTCGCTAGTTGTAAAAACCGGTAATATTTGCATGAAACATTGTCCAAATTCCGATTGAACTACCCTGTATAACCAATCCTAGAACCATGCTGTTTAAAACGGTGCTTGTTTAAAAAAAAAAAAAAAAGAAGTAATCACAACTGATGAGTTTACTCTGTGAAATATTCCGTCCTCCGATTCTCTCGGTCGCCCTCTTTAATGTTTTACGCTCAACTGTTTTAGGACTTGATATAGGCTTAGAAAATATCAGCCATGAAATTATGAAGAAGTTCTAATCATAAACTAAAATTTCTCTACACGATCAATAGCGACTGAAATGTCGAAGATTTCTTCAAAAATTCGCTCGTGGGGTCATGCTGCATGACTGGACGTTTTTGTTTTTTGTTCTTGATGCATTAATGGAAATTTGCAAGATTTTATAGGTAGGTACGGCTTGAAGGTAGAATTTGTAGGTTCTCATTTACGATTGATTCAATTAAGACCAAACATCCCTCCTTTTATCGTCTCCAGTTAGATACACTGGGGTCAACGCTCCACCACAATCGCTGCGTCGTCTACGCTTCTCCAACATAAAATGAGCGTCACTAATCTGACCTCGTACGCGGGATGCACGAATTACCTGACGTTATGTAGAGGTTGCCTGCTCATTGTGGTCCGTCCTTTATTACGAACCCGCCGCTCCTCCCGGTAACCCCAAATTTTTTTTGCTGCCCCTTTTCTTTTCGAAAACAATGGATAAACAGAGATGATGTACAAATAGTAGGTTGAACGTTTCCACCCAGCGATGGAGATTCAATATCTTCAGCCTACCAGGTTCATAGAAACCATGAACTCTCAATACCTCGGTACCTACCTAAGATGATTGATGGGCTCGTAGCATGGGCGTAGGCAGGATTTATCCAAGGGGGGGGGCACCCCCAAGAGCTATTATATATAAAGTATGCGTGTGCATATTATAGCAAACGAAAGGTACAAATTCTGAATTCCGAGAAATAATTTTCAAGACATATAGGTATATCTTTATTTATATATTTTACATTATTAAATTTCATTATACAACATAGGTACCTACTACAAAACAGCAATGGACAATTTCTAAGACAGCATCAGTCTTCTGGGGTTGCTGGCAAATTGATCAACAACCTCTTCTACAACGGTTGCTTTCTTTGATTTCACCAAATCTCGGAGGAGGCTCAGCATACACAGACCATTCAGCCTATCCTCCCCCATTGTATATCGTTTCCATGTTTTACGTGCCTCAGGGTGCTGAAAGTTCTTTCCACCGAGCAGGTAGTGCACGGTCCGCGGTAACGTCACCGCAATCATCAGGGCCTTTTTGATGGAAGGATAGAAGGGGTCCGCTTCCTTGATCAAGTCGATCATTTCCACATTCTGAATGAAGTGTTGACAGTTTTTCAGTGTCATTCCAGTCTTCACCTTCGTCGTTCTTGTCCATTTTTTCGCCCACTTATTGAGCCATTATTGGAATAATTGGAGTTCTGCGTACAGCAGATCCTCATCAAAATCATAAAACTTGGTTTGGAGTTTCTCGAACTTTCCAGTACGACCTCCGAGCGATTCCTGGAAGAATTGTTTCTACCAGGAACCAGGCTGTATGAGAAGCTTCTAGAATTTGAGCTTCTCAGAATTACTTCCCCTTTCGCGCTCTTCCCTGTCTTATGTTCAATCCCAAAAGTGTTTTCAATACCTACCTAGAACCTTCTCTTACTATGAAGGTACTCTTGCTCACAAAAGACATGTTTCCAAATTCCAATAATACCTTCCCATACCCCTAACTACGCATTCAATATACTAGTGTTTCTTTTAAATAAGTTCAGCACAATTTATTTTTGTGTTCCCGAAAGTCTGGGGGGGGGGGCACGGCACCTCCCTGCCGCACCCTGTCTACGCCCTTGGGTCGTAGTGCATTGCACCAGATCACGTTGAACATTAAGATCATCAACAGGACATGGGACTGCTTTCCCCACATTCATCAATTTACATGTTTTCTTTTTTAAGATTTGTGTGTATTGGTGCACGCGTGAGTGTGAGTTTCTATAAAACCTTTACTTAATGAAATGAAAATGCATTTTATTTCTAAACTAGCCTAGTTTTCTCGCTTGCTTTGCTCGCTCGGTATGACTGTATAGATCTGATGGTCTTTACTGTTGAGTGGGTCATGTAGAATGATTGGAAACGGTCAATCACACTTTCGTTTGAGCCCACACACGGATTTTCCAGTTTTTCTACCCCCACCCGCCACCCCTCATAACCACCCCTTACATATTCCTTATTTATGGTAGCTGGAATTAAAACCCCCTAGTCGTGGTCTTTCAATTGAGCCCACACACGGATTTCCCCCTCAAAACCACCCCTTCTGAGCAAGGGTTGCGCAATTTTTCGTGGCCTATATTTTGCGCCGGAAGTGATTGGTCATTTTAAAAAAAGAATCGAGCAAATCGGTCTATCAGTTCAAAAGTTATGAAGGTACATACATACAGACACATTACTTTATTAATATAAAGAAATTTGACCAAAACAATTCACCTACAATCAATGAAAGAAATATAGTTTCCCTAATTGGTGATACCCGCGTAATATTTAACTGTAGGTTGGTTCTTAAGTACATATTACATTTTTAAATGTGTAATACAAAGTTAATTATTGCATGTGCTTATAAGACATTTATTATACATGATGAATTATGCGTGTCAAAGTGTCCATTTATTTACAAAGTTATGTACAATGACGTAAGAGAAATAAAGCATGTAAGTACACACTAATAAACAACGTACCTACTTAGTTTAGGAGCTGTTGGTGGAAAAAAATTTGTAAATCGTGGTCTGGGTCTTTGAAGACTCAATTACTCGACGGACATAGAAGTATGAAGTCGTACAACTCAGAGAATTCTTCGGCTCGATGTTTAATTCCTCTCTTCAGGACCTGAGATGTAGTGTTAGTCGATTTTCATAGCTAACAATGATAACTACTTGACCTCCAAGTTTAGCCACATTAACCGAACCGAGTGACAAAATAAACAGATTTTTCTCTCCATTGAATATACAAGTTGAACCGTTCCGGGCCTTTTCTGCCGTAATAAGCGGATTGCTCCACTAACCAGTGGTACAGAAAGCAGCGTCTACTGTATTACATTTTTAAATTCATCATACAAAATTAATTATTGCATGTTGAAGAAATAAATAAAGTAATAATAACAAGTTCAAATATTCCAATCGAGATGATTTGTCATTATTTACACATATGAGTATTACTAACCATTATCTTGTGGTTTGAGAAACCAGTTTTTCGGAATTTCATGAACTTGATTAGGTTGAACTAGTAACTTATCTTTATCGATGGAAAGCAGATTGTTAAATAATCTGATTACAGTAGAAAAATATATAAGAGAGGTAGTTGTGTACACATGTGGGATATAAAATTTGCCTTGCAATTGAAACCACTTGTTTCTATTTCATGAATGGGATACGCGAACCGCTTCTATTTTACATTATTAAGATCTATAAGAAACATATTTTGAGTTTACGAAATAGTGGGCTAATATGTTCTTAGAATTTACTTGTCGTAATAACTCGAACTAGAACCTTCTGGCAGATATACTCAGGATTTAAGGTTGAGGTGTAAGCTCCACCCACACCGGCAAGCCATAAAGCAAAACTGACTGAACCAATGGAAAATACATTGCACGCATGAGCTTAGGAGTTAAATAAGTTATTAAGTAGGAGTGTAAGTACATAAATAAGCTTCCTCAATCTCTTGCAGACTAAATTAATTTGACTTTCCCACTTCATGTTACAATCTAAATCAATACCCAAGTATTCAACACTGAGACACTTTACCACGTCTTGGCAACTTGTACAAGTGTTCAAGTTACGATCGAAACCATGAAGATGTATTTTTAGGTGGTCATAGGGAAGTGTGGTCAGTGACAAGCAGTAAGGTATAAATTTCGTTTTTGACAAGTTTAATGTCAGCTTCCAGATCCTTTGATCGTAGATCGAATACCTATCATTCTTATTCAGTACATAACTTATGAATAAATTCTAATAAAATTGTTGAATTCTCGTTTTATTCCCAAAACTCTGAAAATTTAACACTCTCCTTCATTGAACTAATGGCTTATTTAGTGATGAAATTTATTTAAGCAGTCACTTTGTAGCCGTTCCTCACTACTCTCTGGTTTTGTGTGAATTGAGGCGATTAGATCTTGGGAAGTTTTTCATGAAATTCACGTTATCGCATGAGCATTGTTTTTTCCAAAATACTGGGTCGAAGGTTATGAAACGAATGATATCACCCAGAGCATTGAACGAACAACAGTTTGGTGTTTGAAAAAGGTTTAAGTGTTGGGGGGGGGGGGGGGGGGGGGGGGGGGGGGGGGGGTGTCAACATGACTATGAATCGCAAAGCGACTTTCGCATGTAGAGGTCGGCTGAACTTCTACTAGTTCGTCTCGATCTTATTTGGTTTTCCAGTTAATTTCTTTCATTTATATTTTCTGTTGAAATGTTTCAAATCCGTAAATGTTTAAAATTTGTTTAATATGGTTTAATGTTTAAAATACCTCCACTCATCATTGATACGAATGACTTATACCTTCTTAAATAGAATGTAATTGGGCGTGCTCGAGTAATACAATTAATTTCTGACAACATATGAATCCTAGAATTCTGACATGGACATGTCTTATCACTAGGATCAGCCAAATTTTCCGTCATGCTATTCATGTAACGCCAAACACACTCACGTTCGCAAACTTCACGTACAACCGCTTCGTTTCTAGAGAAGTGTAACTCCGGTAGTTTTCATCTCAAGAAAACCTTTCATCAATTGTTGGAAAGCTCTCAATTTAACTCAAAACATCAAGCTGTCAAATTCCCCCTCCTCTTACTCCGTATTTCATAGAACGCGTAATCAATTAGGCAAGTACCTTCATATGTTTTAAATTATAGCAAGAAAACGTCCACTGGATTTAAGAGGCGAATTTCTCTTTCCTCAGACTAGGACCTATGAGGTATTCGACGCCAAGATGAAGCAGGCAGAAAAAACTTCCATCAAGTAATTAGGTTATTTATGGCATGGTTACCGCGATTTATCCTGATCAGTTGAATGAGCCAATTTCTCTCCAGTTCACCCTCGGAAATTTGAATATCACAGGGAGTTTCTCTTGGACAACAAGAGTAGTAATTGATTGGCGGACTCGATCCTGAACAGCTGAGTGAGCTTAATTCTCTCCAGCTCACCCTAGAAAGTTGAAATTTATTATGGAGCGTCTCTGGGACACCTAGAGACGAATGAAATGACAGGAATATATTTATAATATAAATCATATAATTCCCTAGAAAGTTGAATAGGAATATATCTATAGTATAAATCATATAATTCCCTAGAAAGTTGAAATTTAATATGGAGCGTCTCTGGGACACCTAGAGACGAATGAAATGACAGGAATATATTTATAATATAAATCATATAATTCCATAGAAAGTTGAAATTTAATATGGAGCATGTAGAGATGATCTCTGGAACATCTAGAGATGGATGAAATGACAGGAATATATTTATGAAAAAAAATGATTCCCCTCAATTATATATTTATAAATTAAATATATCAATCTTTGAAAATATAGTATGTTTAATATTATAATATCCATTGATTACATATGCTGTGGCGAGATAGCTAAGTTTATTCCTATAATTTTATGAAATATAAAATTTAAAAATATATGTTTAATATAAATCATATCATTTCCCACAACTCTTTTACAATATTTATGTATTTGCCATTCCAGACGATAGTTTCGGTTAATTGCTTCGCTGTCCGACCATTTTTTACGGTTCAAAATTTCGTTCATATTGCAGACCTTGTCACACTAAAACGGTCATAGGTACCTCCCTTCAGGTACCTCCTTTGTACAATCTATATTGATGGTAGGTACCATTCAAAATACCGTAAAATTGCCAATCTCCCTGACGCAAAATGAAAAATTATACCTACAATACTTACATGTGGATCTTTTTTCATTGGCAGGAGAGTTGTCGGCGAAGAATGGCGAGCAGCCGGTAGGTAAAATCACCCAGTCGAGCTACTCGTACCAGAAAGGCAACGAAAAAGGATCGACTCCTCAGGTCACTTCGAAAACGGTGACGTCCGTCATTGGCGCAAGGCGGAACTCCGGACCTAAAATCGAAGAGATAACCGACGGCAGTCCAGCAACGGCCAGCTCCTCCAGGAGGTACCTACCCCTATTTTAGTATTAAATATCATAAGATCAGGAATTTTACCGAGTACTATAATCTTACATTGTTTTGTTCAATTTTAGCAATTTAAAAAAAGTCTGCCAAATTGGGTGTGGCGCATAGCTTCCTCGTTTACGTAGGTATCATGAATGTATAGAGCATTGAAAAGTTTTAAATGATTTCGAAAAATTCCTTAGCGGAAAAGAGTAAATCAAAAAGTAGTGTGAAACGTCATAATTGATCAATTAAGAAAAAAAAAACAATTATACTCAAAGTAATAATTTGCACATAATGAACTGATGAGTTGGGAACAATGAAATAGGTACGGGGCCATCTACAAACTAACCCGCACATTCCCTGACAATATCATCAAAATCGGATTAAGGACTGTAAAAATTAAGGTCGCTACAAGTATTTCTCATTGGCGCATGCGCAGTAGCTATTAATGATACAATCATGTTGAAATTGATATGGGTAATCAAATCGTCTTCTTCCAACTATCATCCAAATTTAAGCGAAATCGAACAACTAGAGTGTGAAAAAATGGAATAATGGAATTTACGTTTGCGCATGCGCAGAGTGAAGTATTGATTTAGCAACAATGAAACTGATAGGGGACCATCTACAACCTAACCCACGCATTCCCTGACAATTTCATCAAAATCGGATGAAAACCGTGAAAATTATGGTCGTTACAAGGATTTCACATAGGCGTATGCGCAGTAGCTATTAATGATAAATCATGTTGAAATCGATATGGCATGATAAAATCATCTTCAATCATGCATCATCCAAATTTAAGCGAAATCGGACAACTAGGACGTGAAAAAATTATGCTTGGCAGAATTTACGTGTGCGCATGCGCGGAGTGAAGTATTGAGTCAGGAACGATGAAATTCATATTTTCAAATGGTTTAAATTGAGATTGATAAGAACCGCCTACACTCAAGCCCGCACATTCCCTAAGAACTTCATCCAAATCGGACGAAAACAGAGGAAAATAAGATAGGTACAAGGATTTGTGGACACATACAGACAGACACGGAGCCATAGTTGTTCAGAATGGTCTAAAACGTAAAATGCGAGTGGAAATTTTGATTTTGGTGGACAATTTTTTTTTTTTTTTTTTTTTCGGAAGTGAAAACAATGCTTCCGCTACCTATAGTAGACTCGGAAGCAATATATATAAATTAATAAAAAAGTCTGCCAAGTTGGATGTGGTGCATAGCTACCTCGTATCCGTAACATGGATGTATAAATCATTGAATAGTTTTAAATTATTTTGAAAAATTCCGTAGTGGAAATCAAAATGTAGGTACCTACCGCAAAACGTCGCTTGAAGTAATTTGCTTTTGCGCATGCTCAGAATGAAGTAATGATTTGGGAACAATGAAATTGGTGGGGGACCATCTACAGCCTAACCCGCACACTCCCTGATAATGTCATCAAAATCGGATGAAAATTAGGCTTGTTACAAGGGTTTTGCAGTTGCGGATGCGTAGGAGCTACTAATGATATATCATGTTGAAATATATATGGAATGCTCAAATCGTCTCCCCCAAACTGACCTCCAAAATTGAGCGAAATCGGACGATTTGGGCGCAAGAAAATAATGCTTGATGGAACTAACGTTTGCGCATGCGCAGAGTGTATTGTTTTTGGAACAATGAAAATGGTAGGGGACTATTTACACCCTAAAAAGCACATTATCTAAAACTTCCATCAAAATCGGATTGAAACTATGAAAATTAAGCTTGTTACAAGGATTTATGGACACACGACTGACAGACATGGAACGAAAGTTGTTCAGAATGGTCTAAAACGTGGAATGCAAGTGGAAAATTTGTTTTTTCATATCTCGAAAGCGAAAACAACGCTTCCGTTCCCTGGAAAAAAACCGTTGACTCCGAAACAAAATAAGTGAGTGGTAAACGTACACAAACAGCTTTAATTACTGTCCTATTAAAACTCATCCAAGCTATAAACACGTAGGCATTATACATTTATTCATGTAGCTTCCTCACTAGGAGACAATCCCACAAAACGGGAATACGACTATGCTCTCACCAGGGCACAGTGCTCCGAGATTGACAAAAAATGAAAAAAATCAATTATTTGTTCTAGTTGGTATGTCTCAGACCTACTCCCTATCAGTTGTTGATAAGGTTTGAGATGTTTGTGGCCCATACGCGTCTTGTTTACCTCGCCATATGCAAAGGTTGTTTGACGAAATGTAAACAATGAGGCTCGAGCTCCCGTTAACAATTATACTAGTCCCCATTTAGTTCTGAATTCAGACCGATTCCAACTAAAATATGACTGATACTACTGACGGTAAGAGACATTCAGCAGTTTTTATTCATTTTATCAATATTATTTGTTTCGCTCTTGTAAACATTCTGTTATGAAGAATTAAGTGAAAATTAGAATTAAGTAAAAATTTGCCTCCATTCTTCAACTTTGGTAAAGAATTCCTAGCATAGTTCCAAAAACCATGTCTGAGATTATTTTTCTCTGTGTTCTGTCACACCTAAAGAAAAGATTTTAATTGAAATTAGCTGCGCGATTTTGGCAAAATATTATATTGTTTCAGCGGAAGGTGAAGAAATCAAAAATCAACAACTATGAGAAAATTAATTTTTGCTTGCTTTTTGTTTGCTAAATTTCAGTTATTCATGTAGTAGGTTATTGAAAAGTGATTATGTGATTCAGACTTTGAATAACGAATCATGTTTCATGCCTACAATATTCAAGCTTCATGAATTTCTTGAATAGCAAAGAAATTTGCTCTGGAGCTCACTCAGATGATAGGTAATAGAAACTTCAATAATTTCAAATTAAATAATCATTTGACAGTCTCTCGTCCACATGTCAAATTAAATAATTATTTTATAGTCTCTCCTCCACATGTCATTAACTACCCACATGTTACTATCATGACTACGTTTGCTCGTCTCGCGGTCCTGCAAAAATTCAAATCACGGGCCATCCTAAAGACATAAAACTTGTCAAAACTCAAAAAGTTCTGCATCAATTGAGCTTGAATGTTGACAAGAAAAAACAGGTGGCTTCAAGAATTGTTTTTTACATATTTTTCGCGTCAATAACATACCCACAACCGCGAGAAAACAGCTTTTTTAACGCTCTGTAGGTAATGCTTCAATTCAGCCAAGAGAATGAAGACGAAAAATGAAGAAAGTACCTAGGTAGCAACTGAATCTGTTTATCGATTGTTTGGTCTTGAAAATGCTCGGTACTATTAAAAGATCTTAAGTTGAATTGCATTTACCGGTGCCTATTGTTAGGAAATAACTTGGCGTCATTAGCGATCATTACGGGGAATCATAGCAATATCTATTTTGACTGATTTATTTTGACAAAATCTGTTTTCAACAGTTGTCAGCTCTCTTCATTAAAGTTTCCGTTCCGAGCTTTTACCTCAATTATTTTTATCCTCACCTTATTTTATTTTCCAAACAGCTATTGCAGGTAAGACCGAATTCTCTTCGAAAATAACGAGGACTAAATTCTCTCCTGCCCACCCTCGGAAATTGAAATTAGTAAGGGAGTCTCTGGGACAACAAGACACGAATGAAATGACGGGCTCCGCAATCACCAGCTCAACCAGATAAATTCTTTGCTGTTCGCCTTAGGAATTTGAAATATGATAGGGAGCCTCTCTCTGGGACATCAAGAGGCGAATAAAATGATGGGATCTTTCCTGTCAACTGAGCGAGCTAAATTCGACATTCGCTCTAGGACATTTAAATTCGACAGGGAGCCTCTCTGGGTCAACAAAAGTCGAGTGAAATGGAGGATTCCATTCAGATTATCTGAGTAAGCTCGACATTCAGTAACATACTCGCAACCACGAGAAAATAGCTTTTCCCTTTATATTTAAAATACAAACAGTTAATTGTCCTTAAGCGGCCCATTCACGATCCTGCTGCAGGAAGTGAGGGGAACCAAAAACTTCCCTCTCTTCTTGCACGGGAGGCGTGCAGGACGTGTGTGCAGGCCTCCTTGCTGCAGGTGTCCTGCAGAGCTCGTCGGATGGGTTTCCCTATCAACCTGCTAGGTCCGAGCGGGTGTGGTGCTGCCGGAAGACCTTCTGGGTTTTGTTTAAATAAAGAGCCATTGAAGAATGGAGAACGCAGAAGGTAAACACAGAATGCCGTATACTGGCAGGAAACCTTCAGTTTGAGCTGGGAATTACGGATCGTGTATGGAGAACACGCTCTGAGGCAGGAGAGCGAAGAGGGAAACTTCGTCGCACTCCCCATATCCTGCAGCAGGATCATGAATGTGCTGCTTTACACAACTTGATATCATGAACATTGTAACGGTGCCCCGCTGGGTGCGGTAGTGTCCATTGCAGCTCGAGGAGCCACTCTAATCAGCCTAGTGTGTAGGGATGGGCAGTTCGACCGGTTTCATGGATCGAAACTAGCCGTTCCGATCAAGGGCGGGATCGGGTATTTTTCCGTTACGATCCCGGTATCGATCCCAACTTCCTAACCTAAGTCAGGTTTTTCCCTCAGGGGTGTCGAGTAGCAGGACCCTTCGATCCGTTCCATGGAAGAAGGAAAAAATCTTCCTTCCGATCTAGGAATCTTGAATCGTTCCTTTGTCTTACTCCCCGCTCCCAATCTACCTCTATCCGGGTGATTCCACTAAAAGTGGCAAAATCGTGTCTTTTCTCTTTTTCTCAGAGAATATAAAGAGTATTGCAATAGAAAAAAATGTATTATTTACAGAACCTTTTTCCTTAGACTAACCACATTTCCTTTCTTGAATTAGATGATTAGTAAGCTCAGGATAAATAGCAACATAACATGTTTGTCATTCCCCTGGGATGTCCGCACCTCTGGTTACACTACTTCTCAACAGAACCATAGCCATTCAGTTTGAGATCCTGGAAATCTGCAATGGCCCGTGTGCTCATCAAGTAGTCAAATAACCACACCTCAGTTTTTATAATTTTAGACTCATTGACTGCTAAGTTATTCATACAAAATAGTGTGTCTCCCAGGTTTTGTGTCATTCCCCTGTAAAATCTTGCAGCCTCTAGAAAAGGGATAGTATTAGTAGTAGGGATATTTTGAAGAAACATGTTGGTAGCTCTGTTCTTCAACGACTCATCAAAACCCCTCTTCAAGCTCAGTATGAGTTGTGGCAGCTGTGAGTGAACATTGGTCTCCAGATTCTTGGTAGGTATTTTTATTCATTGTCATTCCCCTGTAATTCATAATTTTGTAGTTTATTGGAATGGAGTTTTTTTTCTTTCACTGTTGCTTAGGTATGCGGATAAAGGTTTAGTCATAATTTTTTCACATTTTATGTAAACACTTGGAGACAGAAAAATGGAAGAAACATGTAAATTGTCATTCCCCTGTGCATCATTCCCCTGGATAAGTCTTCTTAGAAGGCTTGGGAATCCAACTGTTAGATGGTTTCCTTGATCCCATCTGCAGAACACAGCTCATTTTCCGTCTCTTGATGTCATCAGTGGAAATTTTTCTGAGTCAGGTCATGGGAAAGGTGCTCCAGATGGCTTAGACTGCAGCCGATTGGTTGCACAAGGCCGTGAAATTCCTGATGTGTAATCTATATATGAATGGCTGGACCAATTTGGCTAATTTTGGTCCTAAATTATTTGTGGAAGTCCAGAGAAGGTTTAAAATGTGTAGTTGGTGTTTTAGGGGAGGAGGGGGAGAAATGGGGTATCTTTGTCATCTCTGAACAAAGTGCGGATTTGATTGTCGAGTATGTTTGGATTACTCCAATTCAAGTCAAAGACTACTTTTTCAAAATTTTTAAATCTGACCCACAATGGAGGTGGAGGAGAAGGGGAATTGAAGCATTTCGAATGTCACTTAACCAACTGGGGATCTGAGTTGTCGAATATGTTTGGAGTATTCTTATTCAAATCACAGGCTACTTGAAAATTTCCAAATCTGAGCCATAGAAGGGGGTATTTTAGGGGAGGGGGGGGGGGGATAAATGGGGTATCTTTGTCATCACTGAACGAACTGGGGATTTGATTGTCGAATATGCTTGGATTACTCAAATTCAAGTCAAAGAGTACTTTTTTCAAAATTTGAAATCTGATCCAGTAGGGAGGGGAGAGGGGGTGGATGTTAGAGTTTCGAACGTCACTGAACCAACTGGGGATCAGAGTGGGCAGATTACTTTAACTTGGGCTATCTGATAATGTTCACTTACTTTTACTCATACTTAGGCTCACTAACATTTTTCACAAGCAGGTAATGCCATCCCCTTACATTTCAAATTCCAATTTCGTTATGTATGCCAGAAAATGCTGCCAGTTAATAATTAGAAGACTGTGTGATTTAGTTCTAGTCTTTTTTATTTTATAGATGTCATTATCTACTGATGTGTATTTTCTAAACTGCAGAATGTTTTGGGTAGAGGATGACTTTCAATGAGTCTGAAGTGTTACACTGAAGTCGATTTTGATGTTTTATATATATTAAGTAGACAAATTTTAAACATCTATCTCAACTTTTGTCATTCCCCTGTTTCCATTGTCATTACCCTGGACCAGTGATAATTAATTATGGCTGTGTACCCCCTCTGGATGAATAAACTTTGCTGCTGGTAAATAGATTTCAATAGGACATATTTGAATAACACTTTAACATCGAAAAACGCTCAAATTGTTTCCAACCACATCACCAGATTTCCTTTCCCGAAATTCGCTACTTTTAGTGGAATCACCCATCCCCCGACTTCTCATCCTCATCAGGCTATGAAGTTTCCATTTTGGTTTATTATTTCCAATAATAAGCCTATGTGATCGTATAGCAAAAAAATTTTATAACCCCCCCCCCCCCCCCCCCCCCCCCCCTCAAACTTTGTCACTTTACGTTTCAAGGTGCGTAGAATCCAAATTTAAAATGTCCGTCCGCCGTTCGCCGTCCGCCGTCCGGGCCATAAAAGGCCTAAGAATTGACTTAAAAAACCCGTTCTTTCGCACATAGACTCCATTTGGGGTCTAGTTGGTCCTAACGTTTAACCATCCCGATCGCTTTACTCGCATAGATGCTATGGGCCAAAAACGGGCGAAAAAGTGTCTTTTTACGACTTACGCACGAACGCACGCCTGGCACGCTTGGCAGGGGGTCACGGTGGGTGGTGAGGGGGGTGAGCGGGGGGTGGAGTGAGAGGAGGCGCCGCGGCACCTTGTGGTGGGTACGGCGTTCCTTCGAGGCATGAATATATGTTTTTTTCTAGGTCATATTTGTGTGTTAATACCAATGCTTTTCCTACGCATATTTAATAACCTATCCTCTCGACTTTTCGTACTTACTTAGATAATGATATTATTAAGGCAATAATTATTTGAATAGATAGGAGCTCAAATCGAGAAATATAAACATGCGTATATAATTATAGAAGTATAGGTTGTGGCAACTCGAAATAGGACACGCCGAGGAGCCTGGACGGGCCTTATGACGTACGCAAGCCAACTAAAACTACGATCATACTCAATTGAAAAAATAATAAACCTTTGTGAAATAATTTGCAGCGTTTTTCTTACAATAATTATAAAACGCTGGTGGGAGACCGCAAGGTCCACCGATTTGCAATTTAATCCTCTCAAAACCTCGATAAAATATTTAATTAAATCCCAAAAAACATTATTTGTTCAAGTTAAAAGTTAGGTGTGTATAGATTTTTCAATTTCAAATTTAGATTTTCAATCAATTTGTTGTTTTTTTTTTTTTTTTTTTGTTTTTTTTTTTTTAATTTAACAAGTTAACTTTATTGACAATGTTGACATTACAGTTTTGACATATATTATTATACTAATATAGTAGACAAAGCCTATTTAATTTGTTCTTCCCTGAAAAAAAAAACCAAATTCGCGTTTAAAAATAATAACAATTTCGCTTAGGCATGGGTACGCGAAGGAAAAATATAAACAAAAAATTCTCAAACCATAGAATCTGAGATACTAATGAAATTGTGTGCAAATGCATACAGAAACAGGATGTTTGTTGGTCTCTCCCTTGTTTCCTACTAATACATTCCTCTGGAGTTTTGGACTCACAGAATTAAATGTCTGGAAAGAAAGAAAAAAAGAAGACATTTCTTAGGAGGCACCTTTATAATTTCCGAGAATACCTATGGTTGGTTCCCAGCCTAGTGGGAATGAGTAGGTGCCGAAAACAATCCCCAACTTCTTGTTCCAAGAACGAACGGGACAGCCTCGTTTCTAAGAACAAATGCAGGCAGCGTCAGATCTCATTTCGATCCAGCGAAAACAAGGATCCAAACGGCTGGGTCTCAACCTACGGGATAGGTTCATCCCTGGTATGGGGTTCCGATCTCGCTTCGATCCGTTCCTTTATCACTTTTTTTCAATGATCAACTCGACGAGACATTCAGATCCAATTCAAAACAAACATCGTTGCGTTCACAGCAATTTCGTTTTGATCTGTGTAAATCGGTAAAAATGGGAGCGGGTATCGATCCTTTCCGATCCCACTGCGGATCCGATCCATGTATCGTAACACCCGGAACGGTCCACCCCTAATAGTGAGCCCTGTAGCTAATGTGGTTCCTATTGAACTTAAGATGCTGAACTTTGCAGCGGGGCTAAACAGGGTGTGGTGGAGTAAGTATAATTGCTACTTGAAAACCCAGTCTAATCAGCTGAGTAGGTTCTATGGCCTTTAGTTCTATTCAACTTGAGATGTTGAACTTTGGAACAGGGCCTCTATTGTTGAGAATAATTTCAAAACGAAGAACCACTCTTCATCAGCAGAGCGAGCTGTGTAGATTGTTTTGTTTCCCATTCATCTTGAGACAATGAACTTCTGAGTGGGGAGTATCTGGATGCGGTAGAGTAGGTATAACTACAACTCGGGGTAGGTACCACTCAAATCAGCAGAGTGAACTCTGTACCTAATTTCGTTCATATTCACTTGAGGAGCTGAATTTTGGAACGGGTCTTGTCAGGGTGTGGTAGATAAGTATAATTACAACACGGTGAACCACTATCATCAGCGGAGTGAGCTCTGTAGCTATAAGTTTGTTCTTATTCAAACCAAGATGCTGTACTTTTAAACGGCCTCTCAGGGTGTGATACACTGTATTTACAACTTGGGAGACAAGTCTAATCAGCTGAGTGAGGTCTTTAGCTAATTTCGTTCACATTTGTCTTTTGGCGCTGAAATTCGGATCTGAAATGGTGAGCTGTGAAGCAAATTTTGTTCCTATTCAACTCAAGGTACAGAACTTTTGAACAGGATGTCTCTGGGTGAGGTATGGAGGGGCTGTGGTCAACTGAGGGGTCTCTGGAGCTAATTAACCTTCTCTAATCCACTGTGTGTGCTGAAATTTAAGATTGAGCTCCTGTGGGACACTTCAAAAATAATTAAGTACCTACAAGGCATGGTTAGCTAAGGAGCCTGAATGGCTAATTTATTTTCTTATTAACTAACGGCGATGAAATATGAAATGGAGCGCTTCTGGAACACGTAGAATACATTTAACCCTGGAATGCCCCGTGGGGTTTGTCAAACCCCAATCACGATTTAAAGTCAGTTAATCATGTTGAATCCCGCACGTCTGGCTCTTCTCGCCCCCTTCTATATCACCCCCCACTTCTTCCCTAAAGGCTTCAGAATTTTTCCAGTTCAGTACGTTCAAGACTTCTGTGTAGTGTAGAACTTTCTTGTGCCTGGGGTTTCACAAACCCCACCGGGGAGTTAACCGCTAGTGATTTTCTCTATAGCAAGTGTTATTTTTGTGGGCGTTCCCACAGTATTGTTATTGGCTCATCGTTAGAAATGGCTGGAAAACGCAAGTTTTTGGATCCTGAAGACTTGAGATCCATTTCGGAACAGTTGGAGGAAGAAGATGTATATTTTGGCGGAGAAAATTCAAACACGGGAGATAATGTCGAGTTACAAGAAGTTGCCTCCGATGAAGAAGCGTCAAAAGTGACAGTTTAGGAGAAACTAGTTCGAAGTTCCTTCTGTGAACATCATAGGTCTTCAAAGTGTTGAGAATGTTGATCCTATTGCTTGGTGCCAATTTTACGTTACCTTTTCATTCTAGTTCTTGGGTTTTGTGGTATCAAACTAATCTCAGAAAATCGTTTTGTAGATTTTATTTATTTATTTTTGTTTTTAAATGAAAATGTGCTAATTTTATATTGAAATTTTGTTACAATGAGGTACCTTTCTGCTATTATTTTTTTCTTCAGAGCGTGAGGTTTGCCTTACTATTACTTTTTTCTTCATGAGCTTAGGTACCTACTTCATGTTCCTTTACACTCTTGATAACAGAATAAAAATAAAATTTGATTCGAGTGTTTGATTCAATTTCCTAACATTATTCAAAGTTGGGGTTTGACACACCCCACCGGGGAGTTAAGTGTTGGAAATTTAGTAGGGACATTCCAGGGTTAAACACGGTGTGGAGGTGGACTGATCAGCTGAGGGCCCTCTGAGACTGATTTATTTTGTAATCAACCTACTGAAATATATTAATTGTAACTAGGGAATTTATATGCCAAAAACAAACATAGTTCCAAATCAATATACAGTGTATGCAACCGTTTTACGTGGTGGGAACATGATTTTGTTATGAATCGTTTTGTTTCTTAACTATACTAAAAAGCGTAAAATTGTGGGGTCCTGGTGCTGTAATGGAGTGCATTCATTTGCGAAGCACAAAGCTCCGAGTTTTGATGATAAATAATAAATATACAATAAACGGGGTTTAATAACTATAGACCCGTGATCTGCGTAGAAGGGCTGTCTAATACAGAAATAATAAACCTTTGTGTAATAATTGAGTATACTTAATTACAAATGGTGACCTACTGCAATCACCCAAGTGAGCTCTGTACCTAGTAACCATTGAGTAGTGTAAATCAAATCCTATAAATGCTATTAAAGGGTTAGGAGTTTGGGAGGGTCTTTGGCCTTTTGCAATGTCAAAATTTTCGTTGGATTCAACTTTTGTTACTGTTCATGTGCAAGCTATGTGTTGATGGTAAAGAATTTTCATCTAACAGAAGGGTTAGGTACTTCAGTACCTTCCGTCCTAGTTCGACTGATCGAGAAAAAATAGAAACCTGTACTGTAGACGAATTTTCTCGATACAAATAGTAAACCGTTATATAACAAATAGTAGATAAATATAATAATCTATTTTGTTATTAGGGCATTGCTGTTTTCATCAGAAGAAATTTTTGAGACTTAATTGTATTATCGTTTAACAATGTTTCAAACTCACTCCACACCAATCATGAGCAAACCATCCTTAGCAATTTGGTTGGACATGCTGATAAAGCTAGAAAATATCTACTGAGGAAGGGGTGATATATTGTAAATAATATAGTTAGGTATTTGCTTTACAAAATATGTATACTATATGTTTTTTATTCTTAGATATGATTCCTAACTCACTGTAGGTATTGATCTCATTGCTCCTTGTTCTTAGGTTTTCGAAAGAGTACACCGTTGAAGAGGAGAGCACAACATCAAGTGACAGACGAAGAAGTTCCACTGGACTAAATGAAGAGAACGTACGAGCCTTCACGTCGATATTGAGAAATAGGGATGAAGGCATCAGAAAGTAAGTGGAAAAAGTTCAACGGTGGGATCTGAAAAAAATGTTTCCAAAAGTGACCCCCCCTGTCTAACTTTTTCTACAATTTTTGAGATATCGACGTGAAAATTAGAGAGCAATTTCGGGGTGCCTGATACTAGTTTTAAGCAAATAAAAATCAAGAAAAAAATCCAACAGTTTTTGGAGTACTCATTGGGTACTTAGAAAAATAATTTTCCATATTTTGCCGAGTGACACCTCATTTTAATGATTTTTTAGTGCCGAACTCGATGATGAAACTAGAATTGCGATACCATATTCTGTTCTCGAATTAGAGCTGATGAACCATGAAGAAGCGAGATGGTTTTTTTTTTTTTTTTTTTTTTTTTTTTTTTTTTTTTTTTTTTTGACATTTTATGTCTTTACTTTAGCACGTAAACGAAAAAAAGTTAACAAAAAAAGTTTAAAAAAAGCGTTACGGTTGGTTTTCTGATGATTTCCGCTTACAACCGAGTCTTTGCTAAGGAAATAGTACTTTGTCGTTTTTCATCCCACAAAATTCGTTAACCATTCGTTCGAAAGCTCTCGATTTATCCAGCCATATTATGTTAACTAGTACCTACCTACCTACTGTGAAGTGCGTGACCAACAAGCTGAGTTATGAGCATAGTTATTTGAATAATTGTTTCCATACCGGTGATCATTCTCAATAATTTATTGATAATTTTTTTTAAAGATAGGTAGGTACTTTTAGAAAAAATTACGCTCCTTATTGGTTCAATAGCTCGAATCTGAGAACGGAATATGATATCACAATTCTGGTTTCACCAACGTGTTCAACACTAAAAAAACTTTAAAATGAGGTGTCACTCGGCAAAAAATGGAAAACAAATTTTCAAAATACCCAATAGGTACTCTCTTTTGGTAGTCCAAAAACTTGGATTTTTTTCATGGCTTTTATTTGCTTAAAATTTTTGTATCAGGCAACCCAAAAAGACTCTCCAAGTTTCACTTCGATACCTCAAAAATTGTGGGGGAAATGGGGGGGGGGGGGGGTACTTTTGGAACACCTTGTATAATAGGTACATAGGTTTGTACTAAATTGAAAATGCGCCTTTAATGCAGTTGGGATAAATTGATCTCTATCACTCTATTTGTTTGTAATTGGCTAACAGGATTTTAGATTTTGAGCATAAAATAGGACCGCAAAAATAGGAATGCTTGTTAAAGGGTTGATCAAAAATCTTTATTTGTTTTCTTTCTTTGTTTGTACAGATTGTTGCATAAATGTGTGATATTATGAGGTTGTAGCAGGCATTACAGCTAGATTCAGTTGACAACCCATGACAGATAGTATACTTAGTATTTTCCGATAGTATGCGTGTACTCGTAGTAAACTAATTATGTAACTCAAAAGATTAATTTCCACTATCGATGCTCGAACCGTCATCTATTCCGTTTCAGATCTTCGCTCGAGATTGACGACATGAAATCCAGAATAACAAAATCCCAGGAGGACTCGACGAAACGCTCTCTGACGCGAGGTGACTCCATCAAAGCGCTTCAGCATAAATACCAACAAGCAACAGGTTCGAATAACATTAGACCACACACTCTGTCAACTAAACAATCACATAGTGCCTCCCATATGAGGATGGTAATTGAATATATTTGAAATGTATAGTCCATTTTTACAACAATTTGTTTACTTTTTGTTGTTTACACCTAACTTAAACATGCTGAAATTGATGTGAACATGAGAATTTTTTGATTTTAACTCATATTTTAATTTTCACGTCAAGTTTATGATTTCATTACTTAAACGGTGCTTCATAAATGTAATGTGTGTGCGCGCGCGTGTGCGCAAATTGATGTGAACATGAGAATTTGATTTTAACTCATATTTTAATTTTCACGTCAAGTTTATGATTTCATTACTTAAACGGTGCTTCATAAATGTAATGTGTGTGCGCGCGCGTGTGTGTGCGCGCGCGTGTGCGTGCGTGTGTGTGTGTGTTCCATAAAATCATAGCAGAGTAGCTAGATTTTGTTCATTTGTGAGAATGGGAACATTTGATTGCTCCAAAATCGAAATATTCATTCACATTTTAAGCTTTAGCCAATTTTGGTTTATGACTTGGCCTCCCTGGCCAATTTCGGTCCGTGTCTGCCGGTTTTCATATCCTTGTACTTTCATAATCTCATGGAATATTAAGATTATACATGGGAGTTATTGGTTTCTATGAAATTCTACTCTATTGGATAAATAACAAGCGCGTGCAAATACATTGAATCCGCAACACATCAATTTCTCCTGACCTAGGGGTCTGATTTAGTTTAAATTTGAAGAATATTGGATTCTAGGTACGTTTATGAAGCACCCTAAATTGTAGACTATTTGCGCTATATGCGTAGGTGTCCTTTTTTCAATAAATATTCAACAACTAGATGTAAATCTAACTAACGCTAAAACTAACAAACATATGATTAAATATTCATTCGGTTTTTCATAGTTTTGTACAGAATCATTCTATATAAACTATTTCATCATATTTTGTAACCCTATTCCACTTACCGATTTCCATCTTCCCTTTTACGTAAATAATAACATTAAACTTACCTGTTAAAGGATGGTTTGGAAAATATTATGAATAAGAAAAATAATAAACTTACAAAAGTCGTAACAATCATGCTGCTATGAAGAAAAATGGCAACAATAAAAAACGGCACTAAGAAAGGTAATTGATAAGAAGCTAATAATTTTTGGGTGTTTTTGTAAACTTCTGCATGAGACATTCTTACAACGGTTTGTGTTTACTGAGAAAATTTTGCAGAGATCTTTGCGTTTTGTGCATAGGTATAACATTCGTAACATGTCTAAAAACTAATGTATACATTTGAAGATGTTCCAACTCACAAATTACCTCGAACTAAATTGTCGTGAAATTGTGAATAAAAATATTCCCACGTGCCTTCGAAAGATTCCTGCATTAATTTAGACTCGTTAACTGAGACTTGGTCCTCGGTACTGTCTCTGTTCTTCAAATAATTTATTGACATCTGCCCGAATCTATAACCATCCTCATTTTTTTCGACTAATCAACTGACTAACTGGTGTTTGTGCATGTTGTGTAACCACAGAGGCGGCTAATCAAGTCACCAGCCGGAGCTATCCCAAAGCCGGACTCATCCTCAGATCAAACAGCCTCCACGGTGCTGATGACCAAAACCAATGTAAGTAATCCATGAAACATCAGCAGCAGTTATCATTTGTATGGAAATGGTTTATTGATCCGGTTTAGTTACATTCCTATCACGGAAAGGAGATGGGGAAATACAGGAACTTTTGACATAAATAGAATATAATTTATTTACATGATATATGAACAGTAGGTACAATACAAAAATTGAGATGAGCACAATACAAATAATTTTTTAAACACTATATGTGTTATCGCTGTTAACTAAAATGCTGTTCACGTTTCTAAGGAAATGTAACTCCTGTAGTTTTCATCGCACGAGAATCATTTTCTATTCGATTTCATAATATTTGAGTACTTAAATGCGAATGAAATCTTAACAAGGTTTTGATGAAAATTTCAACTTGGTTTTTGAAGAAATTTTCAACTTTTCAAGTGATGATGAATGCAATACAATCAGCACGGCCCAAGCCTACTGTTGGAAAAGTAACCTAGGCGAGTAGCCTAGTTCTAAATTTGTACTATCATCATATGTAGGGATGTACGAACTAAATCAGTTACGAAGCTAACTCAAGGATGTACGAAGCTAAATCAGTACGAACGAAGTTGTGGAAACCCATTCCAAAACGGAAGTTAGTAAAAAAGTTGTATATTTCCACGAAAAATAAAGAGTTACACTGTTAAATCGTTTTCGAAAGTTAGGCCATCATCAGTTTATCTGAAGATACATCAGAAAGGACACAGCTTTTATAGTATCAGGTGAAGGGAGATTGAATCCCTTTGATCAAGAGAAAGGAAAGGTACAACCAATTAAGTGCAAACAAGGTGACGGGGGATTATAGCTAATTAGATGAAGTGAAAGGGGGAAACTAACTAAATATGGTTACATCATTGTGAAGGGATAATTCCAAGCTTTATAAAAATGGACCTATCAGTGGTGAAATATATTGAGGGATATCCTCATTTAAACATTTACCAGATTTGTCACTTTTGATAATTTCGAATTTTTCAAGTACATTCGAAATACGTACCTCCCTTTGGACAAAAATGAAGAAATTCTACAAACTGTCTATCTGTCAAATCAAAATTGTAACTATGATTGGATTCCTTAAGATGTTTCGCAAATGTAGACTTACCCTTATTTTCCCTGAAATCCTCCTGATGCTCGTATATTCTTTCCCTGAATTTCCTACCAGTTTGACCGCAATATTCGTAGCCACAAGAACATTTTAGTTTATAAACCCCACTTTTATCCTGAACATTGATTTTGTCCTTAACGGATCCTAGTAATGCTTTAAGACTATTTTTAGTTTTAAAACCTACTTTATAACCCCTCGGTGGTAGAATTTTGCCGATTTTAGCCGAAATTTTCCCATAATAAGGTATACGTATCCATTGCTTTTCTTCTAAATTTACATCTTCCCTGGCCAGATTGGAAACTTTTTCCCTACTCTTTTTCCTAAGAACATTATCCCATATGGTATCAACGAGATCTCCTCCATATCCGTTACTAGCCGCTATGCTTTTGATAATGGATTTTTCTTTTGATAAATTTTGTTCACTCATTGGAATAGGCAGTGCTCGGTTAATCATACTATGGAAGGCTGCATGCCTTGCATCGGCAAAATTCTATCGTCGAGAGGTTACAAAGTAGGTTTTAGAACTAAAAATAGTCTTAAAGCATTACCAGGATCCGTTAAGTACAAAATCAATGTTCAGGATAAAAGTGGGGTTTATATACTAAAATGTTCTAGTGGCTACGAATGTTGCGGTCAAACTGGTAGGGAACTCAGGGAAAGGATGGAAGAGCATCAGGAGGATTTCAAGGAAAATAAGGGTAAGTCTACATTTGCGAAACATCTTAAGGAATCCAATCATACTCGTAGTTACAATTTTGATTTGACAGATAGACAGTTTGTAGAATTTCTTCATTTTTGTCCGAAGGGAGGTACTTATGTTGAATGTGCTTGAAAAATTCGAAATTATCAAAAGTAACAGATCTGGTAAATGTTTAAATGAGGAACCTCAATATATTTCACCACTAATAGGTCCATTTTTATAAAGCTTGGAATTATCCCTTCACAATGTTGAAACCATATTTTGTTATTTCCCCCTTTCGCTTCATCTAATTTTCTATAATCCCCCGTCACCTTGTTTGCACTTAATTGGTTGTACCTCCTTTCTCTTGACCAATGGGATTCAATCTCCCTTCACCTGTTACTATAAAAGCTGTGTCTTTTCTAATGTATCTTCAGTTAAATACTGATGATGGCCTAACCGTCGAAATCGATTCAACAGTGTAACTCTTTATTTTTCGTGGAAATAGACAACCTTTTTTAGGTACTAACTTCCGTTTTGTAGGGATGTGTTTTTATTGAATAAATTCTATTGTAAAACGACTTGTGTCGTCACGACTGCCCTTTATAGGCAGCAAAAGAAGAAGTTCCTTGTTTACGTGCTGCGCTCTATCTCGAGCTGGAGCCGCATTCTTTGCGTGATAAAGGAGAACGCGGTTAGTCTCACTCGAAAAGGAAGTTATATCAACTACCTACATACGTATCTCCCCACTGTCTTTGCTTGCTGCTGGGCTCTTTCATCTCTCCGCTCAAAAAACCTTCACTAGTTTAAAACGAAAACCGGACAGCTCTCCAGACATTAATTTCGACTCTTCTATAGTTCAAAATTAACACTAGAATGAACGGATATTTCTAAACATATTCGTCGTATTAATTAATATTTTTTCCGTAAATGAACTCAATTATTACTTTAATTGATTTATCTCAGATTAGGTACCTACTATTTTCATTGCAACCCTCATGAATTGGATATTGAACTAAATTGACGTCATGCGTAGGTACATACTTATAAGTAAATGAGTATACCCTATGCTGCTTCCTCAAGATGCGTTTAACAGTTAGGTACCTATCTACAATGTATACCTGCGAATTATTACACATCGGTTTATTAGGTATTTCTGTACTTGTTAGATAATTCTAATGTGAAGGTCAGAGGGCTACCCTGATCAATTGACTTGCATTCATCATCACTTGAAAAGTTGAAAATTTCTTCAAAAACCAATTAGAAAATTTTATCAAACCTTGTTAAGATTTCATTCGCATTTAAGTACTCAAATATTATGAAATTGAATAGAGAATGATTCTCGTGCGATGAAAACTACAGGAGTTACTTAGGAATGCAAGTCAATTGATCAGGGTAGCCCTCTGCTCTGACATTAGAATTATCTAACAAGTACAGAAATACCTAATAAATGTGAAATCCTTGTAACAAGCTCAATTTTCACAGTTTTTATTCGATTTTTTGAAATGTTCAGGGATTTAGCAGGTTAGGCAGTAGTTGGTCCCCTATCAGTGTCATTGTTGCCAAATCAATACTTCACTCCATTTTTTCACACCCTAGTAATTCGATCTCACACAAATTCGGATGAGAGTTTGGAGAAGAGGATTTGATCACATGTCAATTTCAACATGATTCTATCATTAATAGCTACTGTTGTGAATGAGCCAATGTGAAATCCTCGTAACGACATTAATTTCTACAGTTTTCATCCGATTTTAATGAAATTGTCAGAGAATGTGCCCGTTAGGCTGTAGATAGTCCCGTACCGATTTCACTGTTCTCAAATCATCACTTCATTCCGCGCATGCGCAAACTTAAATTACATCAAGTATTGTTTTTTCGTTTCTTTCAATTGGCCTTTTTTTGTGTGTGTGTTCCTTTATTATAATAATTTATTTATTAATAATATAATTCTCATTTTTGACCAGTATGGATGTGATTGATGGTGCGGGGAACGAATCGCAGAGCGAAAAGGGGTGACGCAAGGTATCAAAGGGTAAAGTCATGTCAACCACCATGTTCCTTAGGTCCTTCGCCCCCTAGCGCTCCTAGCAGCAAACCTTGTTAGTTCGGAGTCCCATTAACGTTCTTTATTATGATAGGTATCAACATGTCACCTATCACAATAAAATACTTTTCTGTGGAGGCAATAATTTACTCTTCAGAGAGCCCCATAATTGACTTCACTCTTCCCCTTACGTTTTCCAGAATCTTGAAGCTGTCAAAGTAGAACTACGTATTTTGTTTTTTTTTATGGTTGCCAAATACTAACTTTTAAACTTTGGAAAAAATGATGGATCAATGTGAGCTGAAAGCTGAGATAGCCTGTTGTATGTATGTATGTATGGAAAGACGTTGAAATTCAGACTGCATATAATGTGTTCCAATAATCGATTCTGTATAATTGAGTTCACAAACGAAAGGATGAGTTCGTTGGCCGGCATTTTTTTGAGCTAACTATCGGTCTAATTTCAAAAAAGGGCTTAAAAATGGCTAAAACCTCGTTTTGTACTGCTTAAAAGTGTACTTTTGTATGTACATGAAAGCTCTACCTGGATAACAAATAGGCTATATTACAATCCACCAGACTTACTCCTTCATCCAGAACACGGCGTCCACTAACGGCGTTGTCCGGGTAAACAACTTTGTAATTTAGGAAAAATTTTACATGCTTCGAACTTTTCACATCAACTGAGGATGGGATGCGTCCTCGCTTAAAGAACTTTCGGTAACAAATTCAACGGTACCAAACAGATTTCGTTGGGTTGAGCCGAGCAGCATTTATTCGTTAAGATAGATGTTCAAAAATTGATATTCAAAACGTCTTATTAACTGCAGCAATGTTGGTCAGGAATAGTTCTAGTGTAACTAAGGTTAGGTATATATATTCTTGGGTTATTACTCCTATTTTCCTCGAATAACTCGGAGTCAAGCAATGTCCTCAGTGGATTCGTGCGATCTTCTTAACATAGGTATTTCTACTTTCTTTCTTATGCCACGGTTTCGTGGGTAACTTCGAAAATATATCTAGGTGTGAACCAGATTGACAATCCCATATAATGGATAAAAATCTTGTTAAAAATTCGAAAAAACCTATGTTTCACCTGGCTGACTTTTCTGCGCCATCCACCGCATTTTCGACGCTATAATAAATAACCGCCTAAATTTATTCAAAACTCAAAATGAAATTCCCATCAAATGATCAAAAAAGACAACAAAAAAAAAACAATTTGATGAGGATAATTGAGTTCCGTATAAAGTGTTTTCAGAAAAGTGGGTCTCACAATTTTTCAACTCATAAGAGGTTAATATTATACATAATTCGTTAAGAGTGTTTGGTTATGTGAGAAAATTATCAACCTTGTTTGTTGCAGTGTCATCAAGCATGAAAACCGTGAGCACGTCCCAGACAACGAGGACAAACGACTCGGACGACGGGGCTCTGACGACCAGCTCAACGAGGACATCTGAGGATTCGAGGACAGTACGAACGTCGACGCCGACCGCCTCCCAAATGACGACGTCATCGACGACAAGGACGGAAGTCAAGTCATCGGGCGCCACGTCTTTCCTGGACAACTCGTCCAAAGTCACCGGCGTTCAGGACATTCTGAACAGGATGAGGAACGCGGATTTAGGTAATTGAAGAGAAAATCGCTGATGTAGAATTTAATTCGCCCCATCCTTTTAACCCCCCCCCCCCCCCCCCCCCCCCCCCCCGAAGACCGCACGCTTCTTTCTAACGACCCGACCCCTGTTTTTGTGATATATGTAGTTATTTGGGAAGCCACTCTATATCCCACACTCCGTATAGCTTTATATAGTACTAGCCGCTCCGGCTCGCTACGCTCGCCTCCACGTCCAGCCGGGGGGCAAGCCCCCCGGACCCCCCATTAAGTTGCTCGCTTCGCTCGCAACGTGTGGCGTGTAGGGAATATTGCTCGCTTCGCTCGCAAAGTCTGGCATGTAGGATATGTTGCTCGCTTCGCTCGCAAAGTCTGGCATGTAGAAAATGTTGCTCGCTTTGCTCGCAAACGGTAGATCCCTAAGGGTAGGTTTAACTTCTGTAGGGGATGCTGCTCGCTACGCTCGCTTGAGGAAGTTATACTGCCCACCCAACTTGGCAGACGTTTTTTTCTGTTGGGGAATTCTTACTTACAAATTAAATCTTATAAAACTACGTGGAACCACGAAAGGTTTATTAGGGGATGTTGCTCGCTTCGCTCGCAAGTCCTTATTTATTCTGTAGGGGATGCTGCTCGCTTCGCTCGCTTGAAGAAGTTATACTGCCCACCCAACTTGGCAGACGTTTTTTTCTGTTGGAAATTCTTACAAACAAATTAATTCTTATAAAACTACGTGGAACCACGAAAAGTTTATTAGGGAATGTTGTACTGCCCACCCAACTTGGCAGACGTTTTTTTCAGTTGGGAATTCTTACAAACAAATTAAATCTTAGAAACTACGTGGAACCACGAAAAGTTTATTCGGGGATGTTGCTCGCTTCGCTCGCAAGGTATACCTGTATATGTGTAGGACAAAGTCCGTATTTATTATTTGAAATGGCTCTCGCTTCGCTCGCAAGGTAGGTACCTATGTAGGCATACCTGCTCGCCTCGCAATGTTGTGACATCGAACCCTTCACGTCAATTCTTGAGCCTTCTCTCGTCCACAGCAGAATCATTTTAATCGCTTTGCTCGCTTCTGCTCGCATTTCGAAAAACTTCACGTCACTTTTTTCGATATCCGATTTCGGATTCAGATTCGGTGGACCCAAAGCTGTATTTCGCCCGCGAAAACCGTTCCGAAAAACGTACCTTTATGGGGTATATTTTAATGGGAAAAAACCAAGTTTTTCGGCGGACTTTTCGAGAAAACGGGTCCGTACTCTCGCATTTTTTTAACGCATTTCCCGATACTTTTTTCGCGATCCGATCGCGCCGTCGTCTTCCTCGTAGGAAAACCTACGAAACCCGTATTTTTCCGGAATTGTCAACGGCCGTTTAGAGGGGTAGGGGAAGCGGGGAAGTCCAAAAAGCGCACATTAATTCTTACTTCGACCCCCCTCCCGCCCTACGGCCCATGGTTCGGGTGGGATTAGAAAATTTTAAATTCGCTTATACACCCTATCGGAAAATCCCAAGAAGATCCCCCCCACTCGTAGATCCGGCCCACTCAGCCGTTTGGCCGTGCATAGACACGACAAACAAACGGACAAACGGACGGAGTTTCATTCTTATTAATAATTCATTCTTATTAATAATAGAGATAGAGATTTGCAAGTAGAGTAAATCTTTTTGCAAATCAAATGAATCTTTTGGCAAATTTAATTAAACTTTTTACAAATAAATTTAATCTTTTTACAGATAAATTTAATCTTTTTAAAAATAAAGTTAGTCTTTTTGCAAATACGTACTATAAACTGACTTAAAATGTTGTGTTATCGAAAATGTTGTGTACGGTGACTTAAAATGTGTTATGGACGTATGTAGACTTGAAAAAAAGGGAAAACCCTCGAATGAAGAGCTTGCATAATAAGGTAACTTTTTTCTAACAGTGAATTAAGGGTGCCCGGAAAGTTTGTCGAATTATCTCGGTTCGAGATGGGGAAATCCTATCCCGAAAACGGTACACTTTCCGGGTAGGTATAGAAAAAAGTTACCTTATTATGCAAGCTTGTCATTCGAGGGTTTTTTCCTTTATTTATAAGCCGACATACGTCCATCACTCAACATTTTAAGTCACCATACACAACATTTTTCATAACACAACATTTCAAGTCAATTTATAGTATTTTCAAAAGATTAACTTTATTTGTAAAAAGATTAAATTCATCTGTAAAAACATTACATTTATTTGTAAAAACTTTAATTAATTTTGCCAAAAGATTAATTTGATTTGCAAAAATATTAACTCTATTTGCAAATACTATATCATCTATTAATAATTTTTACTTTCCTGACCATCGAAAGTTCAAAACAAGTTAAATATAATGTTGATCTTGAGAGGGTTGTCAAGAACTCCCGAAAAACAGAAGGTCTGGACCGGCTGCCCTGTCTAAACACCTAAATCCAGTTTAATCCTTTTATATTGATGAAGTAAAAGCCAAGTCCCATTGTAATACCTGTTGAAAAAAATCGTACCTCTTGGGAATTGTCGTGTTGCTTGCAGTTTTAAGAAAGGGTGGCTCTTTTTAACGGTTTTTACATGGATTGACGCTTCCACACGCCACCGGTCAAAGCCTAAAGAGATATTGTAATGAATCAGAGAAACTGGTCTGTAAGCAATTTCGTATACCTACTGTCTTTCTGAAACAGTGAACATTTTCTGTTTCGGGATTGGGTTTCTACACTCAAGATCGAAGTAGGTACAAGGAAAACATCCGATTCGAAGCTTCAAAAGATATTGAGCTGCTTTCATCATGAGAATAACTGATTTAACGATATTATAGTTCTCCCAGAGCGCTTTTAAAGTTCGATAAAGGGATGCGATGAATTGGATTTCATTGTTATCATCACCCAAAAAGCAGGTAGGGAGTAACTCATAAGAATTTGGTGTATAAAATATTACGAATCTTATGAAGGTGTAAAGTAAAAAATGAAAAACACAAAAAAACTCGGCGCTCTGCGCCTCTCCCGGTTACCTCTGTTCATACGTACTTCGAATGAAAATATTGAAACACAGAATGTATTATAGATCACGCGTTTCTCATAAACCCGTGAGAACGCATATATAAGTATGACTCAGGTTTTGCGGTGTATCTTATCACTAGATGTCAAGTTGTTTTACTTATCACCTGCGCCATATTAAAAACCTCCTCGTCATAAGCTTCCATTTGAGCCCTCATATTTCACACACACACCCCCTCCTCGCCATAAGCCTCAATTTTTTCATATAATATGAATTATCAGAAATTAACAAGCGGTTGCAATCATGTTCACAACATCAATTATTGAGAATGATCACCTGTGTGTAAATCATGCTCATATAACCATTTACCTTGCTCATAACTCACCTTGTTGGCTACACACTTCGTAGTAGTTAGCACAATATAGTTGGATAAATCGAGAGCTTTTGAATTAATGGTCAAAGAATTTTGTAGAATGAAAAATGGCGGAGAACCATTTCTCTAGCAACGACTCAGTTGTAAGCGGAAATCAGTAAATTTTTGCAACAAATTTTCGTTACACAAAAACGTAACACATTCTCGTTAACACAAAACGTTTCGTTATCGGTTGGAGATGCCAAGGCTAAGACACATTCTGTATTTAAGAAAAAATTAAATTAAAAACTACACCTTTTAAACCTTCTCTGGGCTTCCACAAATAATTTAAGACCAAAATTAGCCAAATCGGTCCAGCCGTTGTCGAGTTTTAGCGAGACACGAACAGCGATTGATTTTCATATATGTATATAGATTAGGGTTCCACGTAGAATTTCATGCAAAATATAACCTGACACTCACATTTCTTAGTTCACAAAACCTTGTGCGAATACGCAAAAAATGAGTAAAAACGCGAAATTGCTCATAAAACGTTTCAGCTCAAGTGGCACCTTCCCCTATGCCATCTTTCTTAACACGGTAAAATTTGAAAACATTTAAGGGCAAGAATAATTTTTTTTTTTTTTTTTTTAAATCCCTCCAACTCCAATTCCTTCCATTCCAAAAACTGGGAAAGTGCGTCTTTACGCTCTACTCCATCAAGTGTTTTTCCTTTAAAAACTGCAAAAATAGATTCGTCAATCGCTATTTGAGTCTGTGATGTGATGTGCTGTAATCATATGAGGCGGGGTTGTAAATACGAGTATCTAATTGAAAGAAAGTGCTTTTTAAAAACTCTTTTCTCTCGGCACCCGACGTAACTTATATATATATATATATATATATATATATATATATATATATATATATTTTTTTTTTTTTTCTTTTGGTTAGAGAGTTCTTGTGTGTTCTGTTCTAATTACGCCACCAATACATCAGTATGAGTGGTCTGAATGATGAATTTTTAATTTAGGAATCACGCATTTTTTTTAAATGGCTGCGTTTTTTAATTTCAGAAGAAGAATTTTTTTTAGTCATTATAACGTCATGTAACATTTGTTCATAAAAATGAGTGTACAAACCTTGGTGAACGAGGAATTCTTCCCTATTACCAATACCAAGTGAAATAGATAGGAGCTCAAATCGAGAAATATAAACATGCATATATAATTATAGAAGTATAGGTTGTGGCAACTCGAAATACTTCTTGGCAACAGTAAATTGAAACAAAATCACATTGTTTCAAAATCACATTGATAAAACTCTTGAAACTCATACGGTGGATACAGCTTTCGTACAAGTACGCAACCACGAGAGACATTTTATGTCTTTGCGCCCCCTTTCCCCTTCCTATAAAACCCCGTATTGTATTCTAGAGCCACTCAGCTGATCTGGGATCGGTCAGTTGTGTTCAGAAGTCCCTCAAGGGCCCACATACCAAATCTCAGAATCGTGGGATCATTAAAGAAAAAACTGGATTCTAGAGCCACTCAGCTGATCTGGGATCGGTCAGTTGTGTTCAGAAGTCCCTCAAGGGCCCACATACCAAATCTCAGAATCGTGGGATCATTAAAGAAAAAACTGGATTCTAGAGCCACTCAGCTGATCTGGGATCGGTCAGTTGTGTTCAGAAGTCCCTCAAGGGCCCACATACCAAATCTCAGAATCGTGGGATCATTAGGGAAAAAACTGGATTCTAGAGCCACTCAGCTGATCTGGGATCGGTCAGTTGTGTTCAGAAGTCCCTCAAGGGCCCACATACCAAATCTCAGAATCGTGGGATCATTAAATAAAAAACTGGATTCTAGAGCCACTCAGCTGATCTGAGATCGGTCAGTTGTGTTCAGAAGTCCCTCAAGGGCCCACATACCAAATCTCAGAATCGTGGGATCATTAGGGAAAAAACTGGATTCTAGAGCCACTCAGCTGATCTGGGATCGGTCAGTTGTGTTCAGAAGTCCCTCAAGAGCCCACATACCAAATCTCAGAATCGTGGGATCATTAGGGAATCTCCGCATAACGCTCTCCGCGTAACGCTCTCTGCGTGACGCTCCCTGCGTGACGCTCCCCGCGTGACCCTTTTTTATTTATGTGCCATAGTAAAGACATAAAATGTCAAAAACATTAAAAACCAAATTTCAGCTATAATCATATAGGTACCTACCTACCTCACTTCTACGAATCATAATAATCATTGAGCATATTTCGTTACGTAACGTAACATAACGAAAATTTGGTTGTGTGCCATAGCAAAGACATGAAATGTCAAAACTGGATTCTAGAGCCACTCAGCTGATCTGGGATCGATCAGTTGTGTTCAGAAGTCCCTCAAGGGCCCACATACCAAATCTCAGAATCGTGGGATCATTAAATAAAAAACTGGATTCTAGAGCCACTCAGCTGATCTGGGATCGGTCAGTTGTGTTCAGAAGTCCCTCAAGGGCCCACATACCAAATCTCAGAATCGTGGGATCATTAGGGAAAAAACTGGATTCTAGAGCCACTCAGCTGATCTGGGATCGGTCAGTTGTGTTCAGAAGTCCCTCAAGAGCCCACATACCAAATCTCAGAATCGTGGGATCATTAGGGAATCTCCGCATAACGCTCTCCGCGTAACGCTCTCTGCGTGACGCTCCCTGCGTGACGCTCCCCGCGTGACGCTTTTTTATTTATGTGCCATAGTAAAGACATAAAATGTCAAAAACATTAAAAACCAAATTTCAGCTATAATCATATAGGTACCTACCTACCTCACTTCTACGAATCATAATAATCATTGAGCATATTTCGTTACGTAACGTAACATAACGAAAATTTGGTTGTGTGCCATAGCAAAGACATGAAATGTCAAAACTGGATTCTAGAGCCACTCAGCTGATCTGGGATCGATCAGTTGTGTTCAGAAGTCCCTCAAGGGCCCACATACCAAATCTCAGAATCGTGGGATCATTAAATAAAAAACTGGATTCTAGAGCCACTCAGCTGATCTGGGATCGGTCAGTTGTGTTCAGAAGTCCCTCAAGGGCCCACATACCAAATCTCAGAATCGTGGGATCATTAGGGAAAAAACTGGATTCTAGAGCCACTCAGCTGATCTGGGATCGGTCAGTTGTGTTCAGAAGTCCCTCAAGAGCCCACATACCAAATCTCAGAATCGTGGGATCATTAGGGAATCTCCGCATAACGCTCTCCGCGTAACGCTCTCTGCGTGACGCTCCCCGCGTGACGCTCCCCGCGTGACGCTTTTTTATTTATGTGCCATAGTAAAGACATAAAATGTCAAAAACATTAAAAACCAAATTTCAGCTATAATCATATAGGTACCTACCTACCTCACTTCTACGAATCATAATAATCATTGAGCATATTTCGTTACGTAACGTAACATAACGAAAATTTGGTTGTGTGCCATAGCAAAGACATGAAATGTCAAAACTGGATTCTAGAGCCACTCAGCTGATCTGGGATCGATCAGTTGTGTTCAGAAGTCCCTCAAGGGGCTACATATCAAATCTCAGAATCGTGGGATCATTAGGGAATCTCCGCGTAACGCTCTCCGCGTAACGCTCTCCGCGTAACGCTCTCCGCGTGACGCTCCCTGCGTGACGCTCCCCGCGTGACGCTTTTTCATTTATGTGCCATAGTAAAGACATAAAATGTCAAAAACATTAAAAACCAAATTTCAGCTATAATCATATAGGTACCTACCTACCTCACTTCTACGAATCATAATAATCATTGAGCATATTTCGTTACGTAACGTAACATAACGAAAATTTGGTTGTGTGCCATAGCAAAGACATGAAATGTCAAAAACGCCAAAAACAACGGTAGGCATCATCTATGATTTTTGGCTTCCAACTCTACCTATGTAACAGATACGGAAGTATTTTCATCGATTTCGAGAGATTATGAAAAATAGTTCGTCTAATCAAAATTTTCCACTTCCATTTCTTGTTGGACACTGCCATGAACAAATTTGGTTCATAATTTCTGTCGGTCTATGTCAGGTAGCAACAGTTACTAGGGGAGCAACAGTTATAAGGGTAGAGTCGATGTCAAAATTATATTCAAGCAGACTCACGTACTAGGTACTTATAGGTACCTATCTAGATCTCTTCGATTCCTACAAAATTTTGCTTCCGAGGCTGTAGGTAGCGGAATCATTGTTTTCACTTTCAGGAGGTGAAATATTTGTCTCCAAAATCAAAATGTGCGGGTTTGAGTGTAGATGGTCCCTTATCAGTTTCATTATTTCTAAATTAATATGTACTTTAAATGCAAAATTTAAATTCCATCACGTATAATTTTCTCACGTCCTAGTTGTCCATTTCGCTCAAATTCCTAGGATAGTTGGGAGAGGAAGATTTTAGCACCCCATATCGATTTCCATAAGATTATATCATTAGTAGCTCCTGCGCATGCGCAAATGTGAAATCCTTATAACAAGTATAATTTTCACACCTTCATAATATTTTGATGAAATTTTCAGGGAATGTGCGGGTTAGGTAGTAGATAGTCCCCTATCAGTTTCATTGTTACCAAATCTGTGCAAACGTAAATTCCATCAGGCAAAATTACCTCACGCTCTAGTCGTCTGATTCCTTTTTAATTTGGAGGATACCAAGTACCAAGACGTGTCAATCCACATTTACAAACGTCAATTCACTGCAATTTATTCAAAAACATTCATCATCGGCCATGCAGTGGGAACTGAAGTTCAGTTACCTAGCTGTTTTAGTTATTATTACGTTTTAGTTACTAGCTGTTTAGTTAATTAGTCTGGTCGTATAATGGGAATCTACAGGCAATTATAACACGGTTACTGATTAGAACTATCTTAAAGATAAATTTTGGAAAGTATGGAGCCGATTCATAATTCACCAATAAAGGCAGCTGATTGTTTCGTCCATTAAGAAATCCCAACACTCCACCTCTGGATTAAACTTTAGGTCCCCGACTCTCAAAACAGGGCTACTAATTTATAAATGTAAAAGTTATTTATAATCATAACCGCTATAATATACCAATCGTATAATATTTCTCATGCAGTTTATACAGCCAAGGATCTCTTTTTTCTGTATAGAAGCATTTAGCATTGTGTACTTAACTAGGTAATGCAATTCTTCAACTCCAACGATTGACTCCATGCTCCTCAACTATTGAGCGATTTACCTTATTCATTAATTAAAACATCAAATTAATAAAAAATACCATCAGTGATTAAGAAAATACGGAACGATTCAACACAATTGTAGTAAAATAATAAGTTCAATGGGGTAGGAATTTTGTATTATTAATTTTTCATCCCAAATTGGGATTTACTTTCGGAAAATCTCATGCCGATTTGGGTTCATTATTGAATAAAATTTTGTAATCGACCAAGTAAAATATAGAAACAGAGTGTTCAATGGATCTCACGTCTACAGATGTGCAGACTACCTTTCATTTCTTATAATGGAATTCATTGGAGACTGTCTCGACCCCGACCCGCAAAATCTCTGATAAATTAGTTAAAATTGGATACCAAATTGTAGGTTATCAGCTATATTTTCTAAACGCGCATGCGCAGGTGTTAACTTACATCAGAGATCAACTAAATTCATAACGGACTAGCACAACTCCAACACGTACGAAAATGTCATCGAAATCCGATTAAAACTGTAGCAGTTATGGTTTAGTTATGAGTTAGATTAGTTATGACGAATTGTACATATTACCATATTGTACATATAATTGTATTTACCTATTACAGTTTTACATTATTCATTTGATCCTGTATTAAAACTCAAAGAAGAAAATTACAAATAATCTCTTCCAAATAGCATTGTAATTTAGTATAGTTTTGCCCGTTACAATGGTAACTTTACACACAGCAAGTCTCATAGGTACTACGAAGCAAAATTTTTCGGGACGGGAAAGTTCAGTGGGAATTTGGTTTGGAGGAGTGTTTTCCCAGTTGTTGATCAACATGCTTTGTTTACCTAGTGAGAATCAGAATCAAAAGTTTCAGAATACAAAGTCTAACCCCTAAAAACTTATTAGTTTACGTTTCACAATACTCAGATTCCGAAAATCGAATGTTTGAGGGTGGGTCATGAATTTGAACATTGATCCCTCAATCACAAATGTTGCACATGTTCTAACATAAAATATGTAGTAATTAACAAAACATCAAAACAGGCCAATTTTTATGACATTTTCTGAGATTGGGTAGGGTAGTTCCTCAAAGTTTCATCGCTATTGGATAATTAGTAGGTACTCTTGTAGGACTGTCAACAGTGGTTAAAGTATGACTCATATATTAGGTACTTCTAAGTTCGTCTCACCCTTCTGTTTCCAATTAATTAGTCCATGAAACAATAATTAAAATAACCAACTGCATTCTACTCATATTTGATAGGAGAAAAAGTTGACTCAAAACCCTTCAATCTGCATTAAAACAGTTAAAAAATTAGTCAAATTATTTTGCATTCCAGTTTCTGAGAGTGGAGATACGACTGAAGACGCAGAAGCAAGGGCACTTCTCAATAAATTTCTAGGAGCATCGGTCATCCTTCAAGGCATGGAACAAGGAATGAAAGCAGCTGCCTCGCACAGTAGCACGACCCTTGTGAACGAAGCCGACAAACAGTTTGTGAAGGTAAGACAACACAGGAAAATCAGTCATTTGTTGAAAACCTTGACATTTCCTTATTCTTTGAACTAGCCTAGTTTTCTCGCTCGCTCAGGGAGGGATGTTTACATGATCAATCGGTAGAATGATTGGAAATGGTAGTTCACTAACGGTGGATAAAGCGGGTGGTTTTGTGCTTTAGTACCAACACTACCAACAGCCGTTTGACCGTGCGTAGAGTTTCATTCTTACAATATTCCCATCTTTATAAATAATAATTTATATATATAATCTTTATATCCCAAAAACATATCCCCATCTTTCACGAATTTCACGGTAAATGAAGACCATTTGACCGATTTGTTTTTTCCGTCTATTTTTCTGTTTGAAATAACTTTCAAACGCGAGACCTTCCGCGATGTTTTTCAAGAGGTTCTAACACAATGTTCAGAGTATGTTCGAAGGAATAGGAAGAGCGGAAGCTCAAAAACTTCCGTGTTCGTCTACATTTTCGTCCATTACAATCGGAAAGTACAATTTCATGCCTCGAAAATTGAATGGGACCAAATCGGAACTCCAACGATTATTTTTAAGACCAACCCGAGCAAAAATCGTCAACATTTACTGAGGATCTAAGGTGTGAACAAACAGCCGGAATGAATTCTTACGTTATTTTCGGCGTATTTTTGGTGATTTCTCCCGGAATAAAGCATCTTTCGGTAATTTTGGTGGTACCATTGTGTTCTACGGGTCCTGGAACATGCTTCATTGCTGCACTACGAAGTGCTCTCGATCAAATTTTAATGTGGCAGCTGACAAAAGATCGAGTGCTCGCCCCCCCCCCCCCCTCCCGCCCTACAGCCCATGTTCCGGGTGAGGGTAGACAATTGTTAAATTCCTTATGCACCCTTTCGGACAATACCGTAGACGTGCCGTTTGGCGGTGCATAGAGTGGACAAACAAACAGAGTTTCATTTTTATAAGATATTTTTATACTCTCTTATATATTATAAAAATTTATAATGAGAAATATATACTAGATATTCAAATGGTTGAAGATCATGGCAGCCTGGGGAAAATCGTGATTCCCTGTCTTTTAAAAGACAGCTAACTGTGTGGAGTTGTTAGAACGGACCGAAAAGTGTTGGAAATAAAAGTAAAAAAACCTTTCCATCATCATTTCGAATGTTAATCATAAACTCCATTCTGAGAATTATTGCCCTGTAGTCCCTCTCTCTCCTTTTACTTAGATTTTTCATATTTTGTCTTTTCGTAATAAAAACTTTGGAATGACAATCAGCCTGGTATTGTTTAGCCTTTTTGTAAAGAAGCTGGAAGAGCTCAGCCTGTTTGCGAAATCAACCTATTCTATTTGACAAGAAGGCTGAGCGTGATCGCCTTAGTTTGGTGGTCTGGATGCTCGCTAACTCGCATCTCAAGAATACATACCATCAAGTAGTCAATATCTTAGTAAAAATTCAGATTAGTTGGACATATAGGTCAGAATGATGTGTATAGTTTGCCATTCTAACGTATTATGAAAAGGCGGTGGATTGTAAAAAGGCTAGGCTTTTTACAAAAAACCGGTTTCACAAAAATGCTGCGACGTATACAGATTTATCATATGAGTAAAGATGATTGCATATCAAAATTTGAAAACGAGTACTTGTTATTAATAGTAGTAAAGGAAGAAATAGTAGAAAGATAAACAATAGGAATATCTGTCATAGGTAAATTGTTTTCAAAGGCCCAAGAAACTTGAGCAGCTATAAACTTCTCATCATCAAAATTTAGAAATGATGACCAGGAAGATATCAACTCTTCAACTTTATTATTGAACAATAATTTACCAAATTCAACTTCATTTGGTATCAACGACGAAAAATTCATCCCTTCAAAAATGCTTGCTTATCATTGCGTACCTACATCAATTCATATGAACGTCAAAACCAATAAAATTATGGATTAGATACGTCCAGGTAAACGTTTTTTGGGAATCGGATTTAAAAAACCTCTTTCAGTTAGAGTTCGGTTAGGGCGTTTTCAGACGAGGACAACATTTTTTATATCCTACCTAACAATATTGACTTCAGCCCATTTTTTGTCTCCGGGAATGCCATGGGGGATGAAAGGTGGAGTAGCGGTAAGTTGGGGGAACGCATGCATCAGCTCAGTGCCAAAGAATTAATCGAAACATGGAACAGAGGACTTGGAAGAAAGCACACACAGCCAACATATCCTACCGACAAACACCGACTGGCTTCTTGAAATATCCACTCTTCAGAAGCAGTTCAGAAACAGGTGGACAAGGTTCCTCATGCAGCCACTAGAGTGGGTAGGAGTTGACACCTCTTCTGTTCTCAAGTTTACCAAAAAATTTTCGGAATTCTGGAGAGAAGGATATTTAAGCAGCCTGAGCGATAGATAAGATCATCGGTTTTCACAGGGAAGAAATCTTTCCAACGCCACTCCAGCTTAGAAGAAACTGTCCTCATCAGTGTCAGGATCGCCCTAAACTGTTTAGGCCTAGGTGTCGCGAATGCGAATTGATTTTTTATCATTTTCGTGATATTTGGAATGTATTTCGGCATCAGAATTTCGTGATATTGGTTTCACTCCCACCAAAATCCTTAATTATCTGGTGTTCAAATAATAGTTTACATTTATCATATGAATAAAGATGATATAATTTATTTCAAAACCTTGAAACAATTACCTACTTGATATTAATAGAAATAAAGAAATAGTAGAAAAGTAGAAAGATAAATACGAGTAATAGCTAATAGGAAAGATAAGGAGAAAAGAACAAGTTAACGACAGATGGTACCTTTCAAGAACTTGCCACATGGCACCCTGATTCAGTGAGTCGAAGGCGATCTCTGTCTATTAAAGACCATATAAGTATATAAGACTTTGCCATTCCACGCTCTGTTCCAGGATAATCCTTAGCGTGTTTATATAGGCCCCCCTACACGATGGCCGATTCTACGCAAACCTAGACCACATTACCCACTGCCGATTGTGTGGACACTAAATGACCTTGAAAAAACCAACGGTGTCTGGTCCGGCTTCCAGTGTGTGGACGTGTGTCCGTGGCCGGTGCTGGCTTTGGTTTTCGCAGCCATGAAGCTCGGCCATCGTCCTTCATTAGCCAGCACCCATATTTTGCTATAAATCTGGCCCAGAACATACCATTGTGTAAGATGGATGGCTTAAGGATGGTGCAGCTGCATTGTATCCTGCAGCCAGCTTGCTCCTTCCTCAATCGGGCCTCCACTGCTAGCATGATCCTTTTGAGTATGATTCGGTATAAAACCTTGCTCGGTATAGAAAGTAATGTGATGTTACACCATGTAGTGCATTCTAAGATGCTCCTTTCGTTGGGATCTTGAAGATCAGTCCACTATTCCATTCCGCGGATACTTTTTCCTCGTTCCAGATCTTCTTGAAGCAAGGTTCGATAATACGAGCAAAAGTTCGTGGATCACCTTCAAAACTTTAGCTGGTAGGTATACCCTCAATGCCTGGGGCTCATCCAAAATATGCTATGAACGATGTTTTAGACGTGTTGAATCGATTGAGACGACTTTCAGAGCGATCCGATTCTATACAAAGACGATAATATCGCCCACAACTGTCGACCGTATTGGACAAAAAATCTCAAAAATACCTGTGCGTTTATTGTAGTTTTCAAGGTTTATTGGGAATGCTGAATCGAATAAATAATGTAATCTTCAAAATTTGGGTGACCTGATCAGCGGACCCACCACGTAACCTTTTTGATGGAGCTTTTCCGTCATTTCCGGGTAGAAGATGGCACCGTGAATTCAAATTTTCAGTAGGTAGGTAAGGTACCTACCTAGCCACTGAACAAGAGCAAAAGGTGAAACCCATATGCCACTTACATGGTATGCACAGTCTTCGTCTGGTTTTATTGTGATTTTCAAGGATTTCGCGGATTAAGCCCTACATAATCCTCTAATTATTAATTAATTATTATCAATGGTATTATCTAAGTCCTTACCTCACACACAAAGATCGCTCTTAATGTAAGTCAATTTCGCTCAAATTCAGATGTGGTGCCTAGCTCTGAACTGGCAGATGATCCAGTTTGAAATCTGTTCCACTCGGATCATTTGGAGCTTGAATGCTTTCACGTTTGAATCTTCGCAACACGTACAGTTGTGTGGAAATAACTCACCTTCTGGATGGCAGTTGGGCCATTAGAAGGAAGAAATTTAATTCCCTTCAAATACCTATTTATGTTTGAGGAGATGAGATATGATTTTTGCTTGCCTCATCATAGTTTATTCATAAATTTATTGTCCAAGTACTTTCGCCTTTACATTAGGCCTCATCAGGGATTATTGCAATTGTTATGTGGTAGGTTGGAGTATAATGTTGTTCATCTCCCATTATAAGTAAATAGTTGTATTTAACATCACTCCACTGCCAAGGAATTGGATATAATTTGATGTTATCTATGTATTTAGTTCATGTGTATGTTTTTGATTATTATTACCTTTATATAAAACATTATATACTAGCTACCATCTAACAAAAAGTGTGCCTGCCTCATTTATTCCATCCTTCACTTTGAAATACTGCTAAAATATAGATCACTCAGCTGAGTAGGAAAGAGCCCATCATTTTAATCGTCTCTTAATGTCCCTATCAAAGTTCAACTTCCAAGTTTCTTTCCAGTCTAGTAGTGGTTGCAATCATGTTTACAAAATTAACTGAGACGGATTACCTGTATGTAAACAATTATTAAGGCCACCACGCTCATACCTCAGGCCACGCACTGCGCAGTGCTTAACATGATACGTTTAGGTAAATCGAGAGCTTTCCAACGACTGGCAAACGATTTTCGTACGATGATAAATGCCTAAGATACAGTTCCATAGCAACGATTTGGTTGTAAGCGATGATCAGAAAATAGGAGCGTAACGCACTAAATGTCACGTAACGGTAATTTTGTCTCATTTTTGGCCGGGTTATGATGGCAAAAACATATTCCATGTTAACATAATGTTTTATAAAAGGGTAATAACAGTCAAAAACATAATTAGTAGCAGTTCACATGAACTTCAAATGTACAGGGTGCGGCAGAGAGGACGGACGGTTTTAAAAAAACCATAAAATAGTCAATTTTTACTCAAAAACAAATTTATTGATGCAATCAGGTTCGCAAGGAAATAGCATTTGAGACAGTCAAGTGTGAAAAATCACACCAGGCATGTGGTGTCCGAAATTGTTGATGCAGTGCCGGAGGCGTTCTTGGGCGTTCTCTCCAACATAGCTCTCTCAACTTGGGCGACTTCCACGCGAATTCCAAACCTGGAAATAAGGCGACCAGGGAAGAGAGGGTGAATAACGTCCATTGATGCTCTGGCTGTGTGGGCGGTCACCCCATCCTGCTGGAACCACACACTTCGGGGTGGAACACGTCACCGTCGTAATTCATGGAAAAAGAAGTTGGTGATCATTTCAAATTAGCGCTATGTTGGAGAGAGTCTACGCAAACTCCCAAGAACACACTTGACTGTCTCAAATGCTATTTCCTTGCGAACCTGATTGTATCAATAAATTTGTTTTTGAGTAAAAATTAACTATTTTATGATTTTTTTAAAACCGTCCGTCCTCTCTGTCGCACCCTGTAGATACCTGACATCAAGTTACAGCCAATTCCCTGGCAAAGGGAACTATAACAATAACAAAGGGAATAAAACTATTTAGGGAGGTACCTACTTATAATGGAAATAGAGGAACATCATTCCTACCACATAACAATTCAATAATTCCTGATGAGGCCTAATGTAAAGGTGAAAGTATTTGGACAATTTATGATTAAACTACGATGAGGACAAGTCAAACTGAAATCCCCGTCCCCTCAAACCACCCCTACCATGGAAAATGACTGGACTACATTGTTGTGTTTGGGGAATTTCATGCTCCGCACTCTTATAAATACAATCTGGTTCGTATCGTTGTTTCAACGATCTATAGTGTATAGGAAATAAGAGAGGGCAAATGGGCCACACCCCATATGTATGTACTTATTTCTATCTTAAAACTTTTTGACAACAGAAATGAAGCCATAATTTGCAGAATTTCCTATAAACTAGATATACCTACCTACCTGTGTGTAGGTATGATCGTGTAGCTACTGAATCCAGGAACAGGAATGATTGTGAAGGTTGATAGATATCCTTACCCTGTCTGGAAGGTTGCCAATAACCCGCGCACTTTTAGTTCAAAGTTAGCCGGTATTTCCATCCATACAGCTCTCGTTTTATTTTTAAACAACCTCTCGAGCGATAGTCTCGCACCAGCATAGGGGTTTAGCTTATAGTCCAAATAACAGTTCCCATTGTTGAAAATGTCCGTTTGGAATTCGTGAATGACGGAAATACACGTAAAATGCGTTGACAGACTCCACGCGCGTGTTTGTCAATATAGTCCGGCTGAGATGACAGTGGTGGGGGGGTCCCGTTGGAATGAGGAAGACGGATTTATAATAGAATATCGGCGATCGTCCGCCAGAGGGGGTTTGGGTCATCGCCTGCCTTCTGCTTCACCTACGTATTTATATTGTTTGACTCAACACCGATGAACGGCGAGAAGAACGAAACGTATTGGATATTTCGGCGCACATTTCTCCTTGGAAAGTTGAAGCCCGGGCCATATATAGCTGAACAGCAAAGTCATTTCTTGGCCCAAGCCCCTCAAGTGCGCTGCCCTCCCATTTATAATCCGTTATATCTTTGTTAGAAAAAAAACTTCTCCGAAGACGATATAAGCTCGCAGTATTATGATCGATTTATGGGTGGATGCCCCAGCGTCGTTGTCGAGGAAACACAAAGCAGTAGAAAATAAACTACACCTGCTGTTCTAGGAAATGTCTTCTCATTGCGTCCTAAGTAACTACGCAAGCACCGACAATATAAATTACTTGAATATTGAATAAAAGGTAGAGAAGGATGGAATACAATATCAATAGGCTTTAAAAAAAAGTGCCAAGTTTGGTGGGCAGTGTAGTTTCCTCATTTGTTGTAACATGGACCTATTAGAATAAATTAAGGATAAAGTACGAGTAGAAATTATTGAACTCAAAATAGAACAGTAATAGGTACGTACGTCCGCATTGTGGTCAATCAGGTTGCTACTGGCCAAACACGTCTTACCCATGGACACCTGCTTAGTGCAGACGTGCTCGTGATGTTGTGTGTGGAAGATGTGGGGGTGATCTGTCCATCCGCCACTTTTTAGAGGATTGCCCAGTTCTTATGGACCTCAGAGTCCTGCATAGACCCCCTCAGTGGGTTGATGTCCTATCTGGGCCAGACAAGGTCCACTCCCTGTTAACGTACCTGAGAGCCGCAGAGCTCTACTACGAACTGTGATACTTTTAATCTGTGATGCATTTATTTCACTTAGATTTAATGTAAGCCTATTTATCTAGTCTTAGTTATAGTTTAGAATCGTGCTAGTTTTAGTGTCTCACTTGTCACTTCGTGCAATGCCGCTAATGACCCTTCAGGTTGAGATGCGGCTAAATTATTAAATAAATAAAAAATAAATAAATAGGTACGTATATGAGTAGACATGATAATACACAAAATAAGACTGTAGTGCATGTCTGCGCATGTGCATACCGTCACTCCAACGGTATTCACCATCTAAAGTATATTATGAGGCGATGGAATCGGAAGGGAATTGTCTAGAGGTTATCCTGCACAATCCTTGAAAATGTCTTATAAATTGCTCCATCAGTTTCAGAGTGTCAACCAATCGCAATAAAATACATAGGGCATCATTCTGGTCTTCATATATACCAACAACCTCCCGGACTGAAAAAATCGGACTGGCAGATCACAAGAAATCAACATTATATAACATTCATGTTTGCGCATGCGCACTGACCACCATTGATCCAACGGCAATAAAATTTATTGAAAATCATTTAGGAGCTAACCCGCACAATCCCTGAAAATTTCATCAAAATCGGACTAAAGCATGGTATAGTTAGGGCGTGATAAGGACACGGAACCAAAATGAAAGCACTGAAACGCAAAAAGCAAGTGGAAACTTTGATTTCGGGAGACAAAAATGTTTTCGACTTCTCGCAAGAACACAAAGCTATCCTATCTTCGATAGTGAGGAAGCAAAATAAATTTAACAATAATTCAGGAAATTATTTATGTGTTGACAAGTCTGTATATGTTTTACCATGGGTGAAAAAGGATGGGACCTATTCTATCTGACTCCGAAAATGTTATGGGACTCGACGATTGGCTATGAGGATTTCAGAAGGGTCCAACAAATATGATCGCGAAACAAATAATCACACATCTGCAAAGAATTCAATGGTCTTATAATTTTACGCATATTAGTAGGTACCTACTGTAGTTTTATAGAATATTTCAAAAAAACTTTGTCAAACATTGCCTAAAACCATTTTTTGTAAGCTTTTGTGAAGGGAAGCTCGGAGGCATTTTAGTGTGACAGTGTGAAAACGCACGTCACCACTTTTCATATATTTTAAATATATATAAGTACTTTTTAAATTTATTATTTTTGTTCGGTTTTTGACATGGATACGTCTTTGCTCTGGGGGGTCAACCAAAAATTTCCGTCACGCAAAATTGATGTCACAATTTCAGTGTTTTTCACGTACAACCCAGCCGTTGCTAGGGGAATGGAACTTCCGCAGTTTTCATCGCACAAAAATCGTTCGCCTCTCGTTGGAAAGCGCTTGATTTATGTGATAAATGTTCACATCTCAAGCTACCAATTTCCTCCTCCTTACGTACCTGGCTACATTCCTAAACTAAGTTGATTGGACTATAAACAATTTTAATAAGCCGGTTACAATATTCTTAACGTAAAGCAATAGCATCATTTACTCCACTCCATAGGAAACATTTTCATCCCCTGACTACAGTCGACTATTAACAACAACTCATTGCGTCTGTATTGGAGAAATAACTTCAATTTATAGTATGCTTTTTGTGCCTCCAAGAATGATAAAATAAATTCTTTATCCTACATTTCGTCGCCTACAGTCCAAAGTTAAAGGATTTGTTTACAACTCTCGAGGACGACCGTTATGAAATCCCCAATCGAAGACATATCCATGTAACATGGTATCTGCTTGTAAAGCAGATAGTGGAATTTTGAGTAGTTCTTTTGGTGTGGGGGGGGGGGGGGGGGGGGGGGGGGCTTTGGCTTTTACAAATTTGATATAGATGGAAAAGTGAGATATGTACTCCATGTAGTTGAACTTGGGAGGTACTACGTTTTCTTTGAATTTTATTTTATTTATATAACTTGAAGAAATGAGAAACAAATCTGATTCAAACAGTTGGAAAGTTATCGTTATTGATATCGAGTCCCAATATTAGTTTAAATACAAAGGTTCCTTATTGAAAATAATAAACCAAAACTTCTGCTTAGTTGGGTCAGGTAAGTAGCTTCCTTCCCCCATTACAATTGTATTGATCGATGAACTGATTTAGGATACAGTTTCGCGTGTACATGACCAAGGTTATATCTGAGCAACAACGAAAAATGGGTTAGGAGTGGAGTGGATAGGATTGTTGAAAGATTAAGATATCCGTTTGTTGGCCACGCACTTCGCAGTAGTTAACATAATATGGTTGGATCAATCGAGAGCTTTCGAACAATGGTCAACAAATTTTGTGGGATGAAAAACGACGAAGTACCATTTCCCTAGCACGACTCGGTTGAAGCGGAAATCATAATTTGGTGACCGTGACGTGACGGTCGGAATGGAAATGTCCTAATTATTATTAAATGATAAAAATAATACTACAGGGGGTTTATACTTGAATAAATGAAAACTTATGTATAAGAAATGGCAGCGTATTTCCAATAAAACTGCGTAAATATTAGTTTATTGTCGTATTTAGTTCGTAGTAACCGGGACAAGGGCGATGCATCCGTAGTTAAATTTTCTATTTTAGGGAACCACCTTGTGAACCGTTTGCCAAACCGCACATTATCGCGGTGATTTTTTAATAGAAACTGAACGAGGTATGAAACGTTTCAAGTTAGCGACGTTTATATGAATTCATCAATGAATTTATTATAAGACATCTATTACAGTTACAGTGTCCGAATATTTAATTTATAGATGACTGCTTGTGTAAACTCTAGTATACTCCCATAGTTATATGATTTCCTCGCTTTATTCATTTGCCTGGCTCGAATCCAGCTGCTATGTTCTTAACAGAGTTTTTCTTATACTATTAATCTACGATCGTTTTCTGTGGACGTACAAACAGTCCTATATCATCTTCTCCTGTACATAATATTAAATAGAAATTAAAAAAAATTAGAAAAAAATACACTGGTCTCGCAGGTTTTAGTTCGGGAAAGATATTAATATCGGCCAAGTATTATATTGGTTATATTGATTTTATAAATGACCAGTATAATGGCCTTCTAAAATAAAATGATTAGGCAATTAGTACAGTCACCAGGTGCCTCAAAGCGGTGTGAGGATGCAACGTTTGGCATAGAATTTTTCTCAACAGTTTTATGTGTTTTTTGGAGTGCTGAGCACGAATCCGAAGCTTCCCGACAAATTTCTTTTGGTTTTTTGCGAATAACTTCGAAACGGTGCATTGCAGCTAAAATTATTTTAATAAGTAAATTGAAGAGCGCAAAATTCCACGTCGAATGAGCTACGTAAGAGTTAAAATTGATCCTACCTTAAACAGGCAACGGGCCGTCAAAAAATGCCGATTTTGTCCAACTTTTCTAAAATCAAGATAATTTAAAAATTGAATGTCTGCCGCTCAAAAATGGCGACTCCTTCGTAAAAACTCATTCAATAGAAGTTGTAGAGCATCTAATTCTAAATTCACAGAGCACTAAAAATTTCACTTTTGGTCCAGGTAATGAATTTAAAAATGTATATAGGTTTTATAAACACTCCTGAGCTACCAGTGCCACCCCTTTACTATTCTATGTTCAAAACGGGAAGACAGTTCGAGTTTACTACTGCTTTAAATGTAGCTAAGATCGGATACTTTTTGAGGTTTTTTCATAAATTTCTCATAGTACCTAGTAAAAGATGATCTCAAATCTGAAAAAATTAGTTCATACTTCTTCATTCCTCATCTTTCAGAATACCCCTTCAGACTTTCAATAAGTTTTTTTTTTTGGGGGGGGGGGGGGGGTTTCAAGGATTTCCGATCTTTTATGCAAATGTTGGTAAGGACACCCAGGAAAATCCACAGAAATCGCAGTTGAAAGAAGATCTTTAAAAAAAAAAAGTTGTGAGGAGCTTTACCAAAGAAAATTTTGTTTGATAGCAAGAGCTCCCTACAACTGTTTAGAGTTGATAAATTCTCAATCCATTAATAATAGTCTAATTTGATTTTTTTTTTTCGTTTAATTAGATAAAATTGCAGAATTACTATTCAGCCAATTGATAAACATTGTTAATGTAAACAAATAACGTTACATAAAAAGTAAATAGGTACTTACATTGAGAAAAATGGTCTCAAAAATAATTCGGACTTTAGATTTGCATACTAGATTTTTAATTTAGCTTCTCGTAATTTCGTTAAAAACATATTGATAAGTGATGCATGCATTACAGGGACGTCCCTATAAATGGATTTTATATAATTTTGGTGAGAGTTGAAAGAGGAGAAAAAACGAAGATATCATGATTTTGTGGGAATCCTAACCCTTCCCTCCGATTTGCCGTAAATTTTGAAACTTCCAAGGTTGCGTAACTGGACTAAAATCTGGATTGAACAAATAGTAAAAACTGGCATCGGATGAAAATAGTTAAAATATCACGATTTATTGCTAAACCCCCCTCCCTCCCTCCCATCATCCGTTTCCATTATGTAATTTGAAGCCGACTTACTTTCCGATACTACCGATACTAGAGGAAATTCATACTTGAACAAAAAATATCTCGAAATTCAGACGAGAATAGTTAGAACATCATGATTTATTAGTATATTACCCCCTCCATTCCTCCATTCACCCCCTTCAATAACGCAATTTGAAACCCCAGACATAGATACCTTCTGCAACTAACCAAAATCATAGTTGAACAAAAAAGAATCACGAAAATCTGAGGAGATTAGTTAAAAGGTCATGATTTATTATTATTACTCCCTCTTTATCCCTCCCTCATTCCATAATGAAGTTTGAAACTCCTGACGCGTCAGAAAACTAGATTAAATTCACAGTTGAACAAAAAATAATCACGAAAATTGGACGAGAATTGTTAAGTGATAAATCCGGTCCAAAAATATATCAAATTCATGATGAAACTAAATAAGAATCACGAAAATCGATCGAGATTTGTAGCTTGGGCAGCGCTTGAGAGAGTCGGCAATTATCCCCTCCACCGCCCTCCACGATGGATAATCCGAAAATCCCAAGTTTGCACAGCTAGACAAAAATTTAAATCAAACCAAATAAGAATCACAAAAATCGATCGAAATTTGTAGCTAGTGCAGCGCTTGAAAAAGCCGACAATTATCTCCTACACCTCCCCTCCTCGACAGCAAATCCGAAAATCCTGAGGTTTGTTGCACAACTAGACAAAAATTGAAATCGAACCAAATAATAATCACGAAAATCGGTTGAGAATTGTAGTCTGGGTAGCGTCGACAAAATTAGTCGAAAAAGACAGGTTTTTTCGGCTTTACCCCCCACGATTTCCTCTCTTCATCATGGGATTCATAATTTAAGGGGTAGGTTGCACTATTAGACTATAATTGGGATCGAACAAAGAAAGTATCTTGAAAATTTGAGAGTTGTGGCCTGGGCAGTGGCGACAAAATTTGTCACACACACGCCCATGCACACGCCCACGCCCACACACGCGGACAAACACCTATGGTTTTTTTTTTCACGGATTCGGTCTTGAAGTGGTCTGAAACGGATTTGTGCGCGGTTATTTATTTATTATTTATTTGTTTCTCATGCTTGGGTTGTCTTTCACCCACCTGGATCAATTCCGTAGGCGTCCCACTTGTTGACGAATCCTTGCCTATAAGACAGCTTCAGAGATACGTCCTCAAAAGAACAACTTTGAATTGCAAATATTTGAATTAAAACCCCAATCAATACTGTTTTCTTTCAAAATGTTTATAACAATTTTTCGGAGCATAAGAAATAAAAGGAATTATTGTGAAAATAATTATCATGTCTATTCTAATTTTCAAGATGCGTCTATTTTTCTCTTTTTATTGAGACATCAAGTTTTTCTATATAATCCATCGTGTACGTTGTTACCTGCAGTATAAAGAAAAAACACTAATTGCATCCTGGACTTGTAATGTAACAAGAAGTTTTAGTTGAAGAAATTTGGTGAGCAAAAAGCTAAGAGTATTTACCTCGCAATGTCATGAAAACCATTTCCCAACTCTCTTCGTTTTTTCTCCTCAATGAGGTTTTGACAAGTATTCCCAAATAATGAAAAACTATGATGAGTAAATCGTACCTTCAAATGTAGAAACTTCGACACTGATCATCCAACCAACACTCACGATAAAGCTGACAGTTGTTAACACCGACTAGACTTAAACCGCCTTTTTGAAATAGGGTTACTACAGAACCCTTTTCCCGAAAAATTTCAAAACCGTCCAATCTTTCCAACAGTGTTCGATCTTTGCCACATTTACTGAAGAAGACGACGAAGACGACGACTTTATTCTGGTAAACAATATGTTTTTCACAAGAGTTCGCATTCAGAAATGTGCAGAAATACAAGTATATAAAATGATACAGTAAATATGGCTTGGGGAGTTCGCCTCGAGTAGGCACGGCGTGCAGTTCGGCTCTGTGAATATATTGCTGTTTTGTACGTGATAACATTTACTGTATTACGGTACTTTACTACAACTCGAATTTACCTTAACTACCTGCGTAGAGTATGTTCTCTATCCAGTAGAAATGGAAACTCTATATTTTGTTTAAAGGTAGGCCATCTTTTCGTTTTCACTTTTGGCAGAAGTAACTGTACCACCCCCCCCCAATCAAAATTGCCACTTATATATCACGTTTTAGACCATTCTGAACATGTTTGGTTTCGTTTCTGTCTGTTTGAGTGTCCGCATATCCTTGCAACAGTTTTTTTCGAGTTTGTTGAAATTTCCAGGGAATGCTCGGGTTAGTTGCAGATATTCCCTTTTCAGTTTCATTACTCATAAAACAATACGTACCTACTTCACTCGCCGCATGTGCAAACGTAAAATCCAACCACCCTAATTTTCTCACGGTTTGATGTTCCGGTCTCGCACAAATTCGGAGGGTAGCCGAGAAAAGACGTTTATTTTAATCATACCATCTCAATTATTTCATAACTATCATACCATTTGCAGCTGCATGCCTGAAAGTGAAATTCTTGCAACAAGCATAACTTCAAAAGATTCCATTCGATTTTGATGAAACCTCCTGGGAACGGGCGGGTTTGACTGAGGATGGTCTCCTACCAATATCATCAATTAATAGTTTTCACTGCACATGCGCAAATGTAAAATCCATCACATGTCACTTATCGTTTATCCGTCTGAATTCGCTCAAATTCGAAGTGAAATTAGGGAATGACGGCTTCATCACCCCGTATGAGTTTCATCAGGTAACTCATACCGAGCCGATTTCAGCCTAGTTTGGATAAGTCGGTTGTAAGCTGACTGGAGTGCAGCCCAAAATCTATGAAGTACTGTAGATCAGCTGAGTTAGGTCGGAGGCTAATTTTTCATGATTTGAAAAAGAGTCTTAAAGTGACTTTAGGGAAACAATTTCAAAGTGCAGGCACTCAATGATCTGATGAGTGAGCTTCAACACTAACTTGATTTGGGTTTGACCTACAGGGCTGCCACCTAAAAGCGCTGGTGTATTGTTCAAATACATCCCAAAAAGCGATAGTATAGTTAATTCTAACCGAAAGCGTTTATGGTTTGAACTAATAATTATGGAAACACTACCGAATGCGCCGATGGTTATGATGGTAGTTAATGTTGTCAAGTGATGAAGTCAAACATGACAAAGGACAAATTTATCAGAATGGAGTGCACAGTTTGGTGATCGGTATGCTTGCCATATAAGCACCGGCGCTTCCGTCACACAATCAATGGCGCATTTTCCCCTTTTCAGCCATAAAACCAGTACTTCTGTCTGGCATAGACCTAAAGCGCTGAAATTTGAGTAGAAACACCTTTGTAAATTTTGGTTGCCCAGGTTTTCCCCCCTTTGTTGGAATTTTCCCAGATTTTTCTACCTTGATTCCAGAATGGACCTCTCGGAAAGGCTGGACAGGGGTCTAAATGGGCTGTAATGAGGAGTAGAAGGGGAAAGGGAGGGGAGGACTCGAAAGCCAGGAGCAACGCTTGGGTGATCCTGCCCAGCGCTCCGGTCTCGGGACGGCCTCTCTCGAAATAGACCGCCAAAGCATTGACGCAGTTCGCGCCTATTTTGGTCAGACTTGACTAGCCCACTCCACCAATAGCATCACTGCATGTCGTACGCCACTTGTAAAAGTGTTTATTCCCTATTTTTTTTCCTCCCTTAAACGGGGAGTCTTAATCTCCCGTCAGTAAGACAACAGTCGAAGAGACAGATTGTTGCGATCTGCCTGTTGAAAACGCGAAACCGGCGGTTTACCCCTTTACCACATATATAAATTCGCAATGACTGTCCACCAGTGACTATAGAAAAGTGATTATTCTTTTTCCTTTTGCTCCCAGGCCACCAGTCAACGAACTCAAGACGACCTGAACGATATTTACGACGAAAAACAGCTCCAAATTCTTGTAAGTACCAAAATAACTTTTCTATCTTAAATAAGTATATATTTCAATAAAATAATATTATTTACTGGTCAAATAATTCATTAGTTAGAAAACAAGTTTTCCGAACGAATAATTAAGATTATTTATTATTAAAAAGAATAAATATTAATGAGGAAATCATTATATACTTTTAAAAAAATTGAATTATTGTACTGTAGAAATGAAGTTGAGAAACATACTTACATATTCCAACTTAGAAATGGAATAAAGAGTGTTTCCGTAGGAATCTTCACAAAATAAGCTTGAAGAAATTGTAGCAGTGCTCATATTCCTGCTGAAAATACGTATGGCCTTTGATGGAATTAACTGACCTTCATTTTTCACCTTTTACCTGAGGGGCGTTCCAACTATTTGTTACATATGCTCTTAAGACAGAACAATTTCCAGCATAAAATACGTCTGATGGTATTTGGGCTGTCCTACTATTAAATGTGGAATACGAGTTGAAAAGCAAGAATAAAATGAGTAATTAGACCATATATACATATGGTGCAAATATAGACTTAATAGTTCGAGAAGTGTGAACATTCAAGATCGATTTTCCCTAGAAAAATCGTGTTCTATTCACACTTTATTATGTTTAATATATAGAATGATAGCGAGATACCGATATAGTGATTGAACTGAATGCCGGCTATCGAATGATGTAGGTTTGATGGAGGATGATGATTACAATTAATTCAATCAGACAAGAAAACTCCAACAAACAGGGAAGTTTGGATTAATGGTTCAGTAGAAACGGAGTCTAAAAATGGTTGTGTGATGCACTTATTTTAACTTCTAGTCCCAGGAAAAACGGTAGGTTGGCCACACGCCAACTCCTGTTATAATATAAACATGGGAGTATGTACACAAACACCGAAATCTAAATTCTTCTCAAATGCAGGAAACGAACCGCATGATAATTTCAGCGTATACATTATATTTATATCGAAATCGAGTTGAGGTTGATACTAATATGATATTAACACGTTTAATGAGTACAACATCACAGCACGTAAAAACATATTGCCTACATTTTTCCAATGAAAGAATATATGTATACCTATGTAAGTATAATCTACCGATAGATATATGTAACATTTGAATCTTGTTTTCTGTTTATCTATCTGCCCGGAACCGATTACAGCCAAATGACCAAATTAGGTATCTCTGCGTTCATTCAGTAAGTCCGACTTGGTAAATAGGGGATATAAACTCTTCTAAATGTAGGCAGGTACCCACTGTTTCTTTGAGAAAATTCCTCTCCTAATGGCGCCGAATGGGTAACCAACGTCGTAATTAAGGTGAAGCGGTCAAATTCATCTTCGTAAAAAATTTCTCACTGAATCTGTAACAGAATGGATTGCGGGAAACGAAATTACGCCCCTCTTCCAATGACACCAAAATGGTTTTTGTAGGTTAAGCCAATTAGGTTTTGTAAATCGGAATGGATCGTAAACAAAAAAAACACACACACATTCAAAACTCCTTAGTAATTATGGTATCAAACTTTTTGCAAATTATTGTTTCGTCACATGGTGTAAATGCTGCTTTATTAAATATGGAGGCTAACATATACTATGTACATTTAAGATTGTTGACATCGAGTTGGTGGAATTACAGAGACCTGGATGAAAAAGTCGAATACGATGTATAATCTTTATTTACACCCCTCGAATGGGCAAGCGGACGTGCTAGTAATAATCATTATATATATTTTTCATATCATTCGAAAAATTGCATCAATTAAGTAGGTAGGTACGTACTTTACTTCTTAACTTCATGATATCGAAATTTGTCGAATGCCAAATCGTGACTGGGGAAACGTTATTAATGAACTAAAACGGAGTAGGTATGTAGTTCGAAATTGCACAAAATAGGGCTTATAGAAAATGTTCCTAACTATTTTTTGCGGCTTCACTGAAAAAGTAAAATTTTGCTAAGGACTTTCATTGTGAGAACATTTAGAAAGAGTAGGTAGTATATAGATAGCATGGTTAGGTACGCTTGATGATACATATATACCTATCTCAATCTATACCTGTGGAGATTTCACATATTTTATGTTGTGACTTGGAGAAGCATAGGCATGCTAAGAACATAGATACACACTAAATATTGAAAATTATTGCACTATTTTTTTTTCCGAATCGATAAACCTATATCAGCACCAACTCTCTACCCAGTTCAATACTTTGCAATTCAAGTATTCTGATGTTAAAGTTGAAAAAACTTTTATCTTGGTCGATTACAAATTTTCGTTATTTGAAATCAATAGCAAAAACCGTTTGAGGTATCATTGGATTTGTGAAGTAAAGTTCTCCCGAATAGAAATCGCTTCGCAGGTGGAAGACACAAACACTGAACTATCCCTTTCATGGTCGAGTTAAACCATTGAGGAATCCGATTTTTCTTCAAACTTTTGTATAATTTTAAAAGTGGAACGTTAATACCATTAAAAAAACGCGTTTCGGACAAATATCATGTGCGAAAACAAATACTTAGGCCCTAATTATATTATACCTACATATTTATTTATTTTAATAAAGATACATACTTAATTTTCTGGAAAATGTTCAATTTCCAAAAACTAGACACATTTTGCAAGTTGGTGTACAAAAACACAGCCGTGTTCTAATACATGGGAAATGCAGGATTCCGTAGGATTCTCCAAACCGGGTTCATTGTCGAACATTTTCGGAAATTCAATGTTTCAACATTTTGGAGCCAGCAATAGCTCAATTTTCACTAGAAGTTCTCTTTAAAAAGAAAAGATTTAAAATTAAAAAAAAAAAACGACAGGCGGTTTCCCTGAAACTTGGCTTCAAATTAGGAACTTTGGGATGAGGATTTTGAATTGACTTGCTTAAAAATCCGTATTATTACCTCCATAAATACGCCATGACATGCGTTATTTTGATTCTCCAGGATGCCTAGCTTATTTCAGTTAAACTGGGGAATCAATGTTTTCTCAGTTACTTACACGACCACTGGATTACTGTGATCGGGTAAGGCAGTTAACATCGGCCGACAAATGGATAGCGTGTTCTTGAAAAACGGGCGGTCTTTTGAAGGATCTATGAAAGCCGACATCTCGTGCTCTACGGTCTAGTGATTGGATATCGCGTGCTGAAGAGGGCGAAATATATCTAACACTCAAAGTATCTCTGCTTTCCCCAATCGAAACCTTCCGCATCATAATGACCCATATAAATGTCCACGCCACGACTAAAATGTTATTACCGAATGCAAGAAAGTTTTGTATTCGTCGAAAAAGAAATCAAATCCCACTAGCTTTTTGCGTTTTAGAGCTAATTGGTCCATTTTGGTTCCGTGAAAGACTGCGTGTGTCAGTGCCAACTACGTGTTATGTGCTGCGTAGAAGCAATCGTGGTTTACCTGGCCTGACCCTTCAAACCGGCAATGACGTTTTCCTGAGCTCCAGGTTTCCTCTTGGAAAATATAAAAAACAGGAGGTTCCTCTACGAAAATATAAAATTTTCTGGATCAAATCCAAATTATTTTTTCTTATTGCAGGCTTGTTCTACGCAACATTTTGAAGCGAATGACTATAAGTAGTGCTTAAATCCCATAGATTGTGCCATAATGATTGGGATTTCGTCTTCAGTACGAAATGTTATTAATTGAGATTTCTTCTTCGTGTTTGTACTCTGTTTACGTCATTCTTCATCCTCATTCGAAATATCTATATTATTTAAAAAAACTGAAATCCATTAGCTTGAGATATAGAGGGTTTTAAAGGTAAAATTAACGCATGCCGATGGAGTCTGTTCTCCGAACAACTCGTCGCCAACTATTAGTAGAACGAGGGAAGGAAACACCTCAGGTTCTGGGCTGCGCTTATAGCGTGACGAGTATACACTGTTTTAGTCTGATTTTGATTAAATGTTCAAGGATTGCGCGGGTTTTCTTTATCGTCGGATCAAAATTAGCGAGTGCGCATGCGCAAACGTGAATTTTCTATAACGTTGATTTCTTACGATCTATTATCATAGTTTCAAATTCGAGGGATAGTTGGGTGTAGGCAGATATATGTTTCTAGATGGTACCCCATGAAGTTTATCGCAATTGGTAGAGTAATACTAACTATTGTGCATTCACAAAACTAAAATGTTGCAACATGCAAAACCAATTTTGATGAAATTTTTAGTCGTGGTAATTTTGTGCGGGGTACCCCCGGACAGTCCCTTATCAACCCCATTGCGTACGGTTAAATAGTAGTGTGTGCGCATGCGCAAGCGTGAATTTTCCACGATATATGTATATTTGCTCCAAATTCGTTCCATGTCACAATAAGGAAGCCTTGGTTCTCACCCAATGTGGCAGACATTTTTATAAATTTGCCAGAACTGATTAATACTGGTAGGTTCCTACCTGCTTAATTTATAATTAATGTTCTACATGTCAATGAATACTGACCCGTATCCACCTGTCCAGCAGATAATTCAAGCTGTAGCCTCACGGGTGTCTTTTTCTTGGCAAAAATGGATCACTAGCTTTCTAGCAGAATCCGCCAAGCTGCCTCTGATGGGTCTCCCTAACTGGGCACATTTCCAAGATTATAATGAAAACAATTGGCCCGTTTAAGCGAATCCCAAGAAAAACTCGTCGTAAATTTCAGTTTATTCTCCGGTGACTTCAATCAACGAGAATAAACAGTCGAAATAATTCGTGTCATTGAACTCGTTCTACTGACTTTTAGAGTTGGTGAAGGTTCGACATTGATTTCTGAATTAATGAATGATGATTGTTAAGCTAAGAGGGAAGTCTGTTAACTGAGACGCAGACAAAAATTAAATGATTTTGTCCTACCTCTGGAATTCGATAAGTTTTTATTCATAACATTATTCACTGCCAGCAGTCTCATTAATACTTAAATGCACAATCCTAGACATCACTAAAATAAGTAAGAAATTGATCATCTCGGAGCTAGGTGGGGTTAAAACCAGTAGTTTGAATGCCACATTAATGCATGTGTAACTTATTGTTACTAAGAATGACATTTTAAATTAATATTAAGCGTTTAATTATTGAAAGAGACACCTTAAAAAACGTTGGGTTGAGGTTGAAGTCATTGAACTCGTTATACTTACTTTTAGAGTTGGTGAAGATTCGACATTGATTTCTAAATTAATGAATGATGACTGTTAAGCTAAGAGAGAAGTCTGTTAACTGAGGCGCTGATAAAAATTAAATGATTTTGTCCTACCTCTGGAATTCCATAAGTTTTTATTCATAACATTATTCACTGCCAGCAGTCTCAGCGGCAATAATACAGCGACAACAGGCCGTTTTTGCTGTTAAAGAAACCTTTAATCGACTAAGAAAAAATTAACGCCTTCAAAATTTGCCAGCTCCTCTATCATGCTAACGAGCCCAAGCTTGCAATATCATATATCTGCCGAGAATGGGTATGAAATCAAGGTATCACTTTTACAACCCAAAAGAATGAAATGTCCAGAAATCGGTGTCTCACATAAATGTAGATACTTGTTGGATTCCAAGTTAACAAATTAGTTCACCCAGAGCAGTGTACAAACAATCTCCATCTTCGTTGAATAAAAAAATTAAATAAAAACTCTCGTCAACATGATTATGATCTTGTTTTCTCGTTTATTGTTGCGTGCATGTTGAAACAAATTTGACAGAAATTTAATTTTCCGATCCTCATCACCCGAAACTTCTTTTTAACTTCGAAAATCACAAAAACGTCTCATCTATTCTGTACCCATCAAAATGCGTGTCCTCAATCACATCGTCAGCTTAGTTTGAACGTAGAATGATGGTCCATAAAATATACGAGTTATTAATACATGAAATGCGAATAAAAAACAATACAAGATTAATATTGGTATCGAATAGAGAGTTATGGATAATCGAACAATATTATGAATGAGCTTCGTCCAAAATATCCATGTCCCCTCAAACAGGTGTAAGTTCTTTGGACGCTGTTCCGATTAACATCACGGCACGTCTCCCAGCTCCACTTTCTCTGCTGGTTGGTTTCAAGGGAGATAAAAGTTAATTACTCCAAAATTTCATTGTCCCGAATGTCACGGCCAGCTGCGTTCCACCTTGAGATCTTTACGCTTTTCAGACCGAAACCAATCTATCCCAATCTACTCCAATCTATCTGTTCCTGATTTTAAAATTAATTAAAAGACACTACGTCTCTAACGACCAACTAACGTCCAAGTTATACAATAATAATTGACAACAGAATTATTCAATTTGCAGCGAGCTAGGTAAAAACAGCAATTTTCATATTCGTTTCCAGTGTCCCATTAACATCAGATCAAGTGAGAATGATTTCTTTAACGCCAATAGTTTAGGCTCTAAATTTAATCACTATAAACAGGGGTAAAGCCTCGGCCTTGCACATTCTCACGTTCATTAAATCATTTTCCTTGAAATTGGAGCACGTATTATGCTAAAACATTTTTCTAAATAATATACTTTTGAGGAATCACTTAAGGATTTTCGTTCAGTTTGTAACTGTAGTCATAAGTGTTTGGAACACATTTTTAAGGCCAAAAACTGAAATGTTCTTCGAACTAATGACTGATTAGGCGAAACTATGAATTTGCTGAAACTATGAATTCCAAGGTCAGACGTCATCTAGAATGACATGTGTACTAATGAAGAAGTGATCTTTTTTTTCCTTTTGACCCTCATTCCGAAAATACCGTATCGTAAATGTTCAATTTGACTTAGAAAATGTATAGGCCCAATTGGCTAAAAAAAAATACATCCTGTAGTTTTAGCTTTTGGAAATTTATTTGGATTTAATCATCTTGGAGATTTATCGCTCTTTTCAACTATCACACCCTCTCTACGCATTATTAGCATTTTTAGCGAATTTTCTCAGAAAATAAAGCTATTGCAATGGCTCCAAAAATTTTAAAATACAAATTTTCAAAAATTTTCTTCATCGAAATCTGTTTTGAGGCATTCTGAAATGATTCCTGGATTTTAACGCTTTTTTATATATGTATATATATATATATATATGTGTGTCATTCCAGACGATAACTCTCGATAGAATTGAGATAAAAACTTCGTTCTTTCGCCAAAAAATCAAGCATTTCAAAAGAAAGGATGAGTTCGTTGGACACTTTTTGAGCACATTAAATTGGTCAAATTTAAAAAAATGTACTTGAAAAATCACTAAAAAAGGCAAAAAACTGCTAAAAATTAACAAATTTCTATTTTTTAGCAGAATGCTACTCGAAAAAAATTAATCGAACATGAACTAGGACATTTAAAAATTTAAGCACGAAATTGTACTGAAAAATGTACTTGAATTTCATTAAAATAAGCTAAACATCGCTAGGAACACTTGAAAAAAATCGTTAAAATCCACAAAATCGTTTGTTCATTCTAATATTACTGACAAAAAGTTAATTTGCTATAAAATGTATAATGAAATTTTTATTTGTCCCCAAAGTGCTCAAATTTTAACAGAATTTAACATAAATGTAATACGACCGTTTATGAAAATTCGCTCATACGATCATGCTGCATGACTGGAACTTTTCTTAATCTATTTTCCAAACCAAATTACGGTGGTTTTCTAAAAAGGAACAGAATCGTGACCTACGAAAAAAAATCAATCGGAATTACTCTGAAATGAAGAGGTTTTCAAAATAGTTCCAAAAGTCCCATGAGAAACATTTTGTCCAGATCAGTTGTAAAATCGGTCCTAGAAGTAAGGATTGTTCATTCTAAAAATACTGTGAGTAAAAACGCTGCAAATTATTACACGAAGGTCTATAATCCGGTCTATAATCATTAAACGAAATTTATTATTCATTATCTAACTAGTAACAATATTGGCGTTGGCGCCTACTGAGAAGACATTAATTAAATTAAATACCTAAAACACCTACATTCAAGTAGTTATTCTGTATTTAGCACGAGCTGACGACCAAAAATTAATGAAGTAAAATACATCACCTACCTACTCTTCACAAGTCCATCTATTGGTTCACAGAAGTTATAGGTATGAAACTCGATTTTGTGAAGAGAGAATTCCATTTTAATTATATCAGCCTATACGATCGTCTTAATTTTAAGGTCTTAGGAGAGTAAACGGATGAACGTACAGCGGCCCAGGCAGTTTCATTCGATTCTTTGGGATAACATCCAAACTATAAACTACACCCGAGAAAACATTATTGTTACCTTCAAAGTTTTCGAGATCTCGATTTTTTACTAGGTATTTCAGCCCTAGAATTTTACCTTTTACGGTTGATAAAAAGTGATGCCGACATTACCTGCACATCCCCGGCCAATGTATGATTTTTGAGCCCAATTTCATAAAGTTTGGTCTAATAGGTCCCGAGAAAAGCTTCCGACACCAACAGCGGACTGATGGATTTTTTAAATTCAATTTTTGGATTCTGCGCATATCGGAACGTAAACTAACAAATTTTGAGTTGGAATTTAAAAAAAAATTGTCTTGGTTGATTAAAAACTTTTTCTTTTTTCTTTAATTAAAAAGGTTTATTGTTGAAAATAATAAACCAAAAGGTGTTCTTGCTGTTTTCTATAGGTACTTACGTTCTTGTTGTTAAACAATTTATTTTTTATGTGTTCAATACTATTTTAATAATATTCATATATTATTACTCTTTATAAAATACATACTCGTATATAAAATACCCATTCATTCAACCAACTACTTTAACACAAACTTATCCCAACAGCTGGACGCGTGTTCTGACTACGACGAGAGAAGGAAAATAAGAGCGAGGCTGCGTGAAGTTATGGCAGAAAAGAAAGGTAAACCAATTATTGCTCAACAGCATGTATCGACTACATTATTTAATCGACCAATCTTATGCACTCCGCTTCTGCAACTCGTTTATGGCAGCATGTCTTGTTAATCTCCCACGATTCTATCTGGATTCGGGCTTGGTATTTTCACAATGGTCTTAAATTATACAGACCGTCATTGGATGACTATTTTCATAAATTCATTTTGGTTTACTTTGCCTGCTCTCTAGATAACGGATTTAGGAGAAATTCAGGTAGCATGATACCTGCCATATTTGAAATTGTGAGCGTAGAAACATTACCTTCTGTCGAGTTTATGTTGGTAGGAAGTAAAAGCAATCAAAACTTGTTTAAACATGCCTCTCAAACAACAAATTCAACAAAATTAAGAATAAGCACCTATTTGTAATGGTGGAATTAAGAGGAACAAAAATAACCGATAAATCAAAATTTTACCTCATGTTAATTGAAAATATTAGTGCCAATTACTCGCTTGTAATCTGAAAATTTTGATATAGTCCAGGTAAGCATGCTGCTATCAAACAAAGTTTCCAATATTAAATTTAAATAGATCATTTAAAAACATACGAAGCAATAAATCTTAAAATTCTACTTAACCAAATGTTGGCAATATTTTAGCGTCTGCGCTCGACAGCAGTGGACTAATTACCTACTTATTGTTATCAATAATAACCTAAGTAAGCCACATTCATTCTTCGTACTAGCACTGAGTTGACGGATGTATAGACGGGAATTGGATGTGGTGTTGTCATTAATTTAATCGCTTCGTTCAAATTGCACAGCTTTTGTCATTGTAAGAGTGAGCACTTCAATAAGTCTCGATCAAATGTCTTCCAGAATATTGTGAAAACTGAATCAATTCATCAGTTTAAATCGTTGAATATGTAATTAAGACGAATATAATAGGTACAACACTTACCATGATCCTATATCTTGTAAATGTAACTTGTAGTAACTTGTTCTATATCAGAAAAATAAACAGAAAGCTCTGTTTTTGTTTTCCCTGTTGTCTCGATGCTGATGTGCAGAACTCTACCACATATTCAGTCAACTATGGCCATCCAATATACATACCTACTTTAGTTTTCCATTTTTGCAATTGGAATTAGTTAATTTAGCTTATATAAAGGTGGCGGCATTTGGCGAGACTCATACAATAAATTGAAGTGTTGACTATTTGAGGAACACCATTTCTTTCAAGTATTACTGCTTTTCGAGGTGCTGGGTATCCTAACTAACAGTAGCTTCTATAACAGGTGGGAGCAGCGAGGTGGCTGGCGTGGGAGGGTCAGGATTAGCCGTCGAAGGTGAGTGCCTTAGTATTCAAAGAGTTATGAGCGGTGGAGGATTCGATGATTCAGGAACGGAGTCCGGTGAAGATTTGCGGCATTTGAACCCCGAAGTTGTGGAAGAGGTTAAAAGTGCCCTTTCTAGGTTGGAGGGCGTCATTCCAGGTTTGGATCCCGTGAAGAGAGACGCCGTATCGCAGTTGGTGACCAGTTTGCAATCGTGTTTGCAGCTGGCTCCTCCACCACCACCCCCTGTTCCACCACCCAGAAGGTTCGGTTCTCGAAAGGCTTTGCGGAACAGACACACGGTCAGTGTCACTGCAGATGAACTTGTGCAAGCCAGAAAATGGGTTGACCAAGACAACCTTCAAAGGAATTCGGCTGCCAGCAGTGAATCCATATTGTCCAAAGTGTTTCGACCGGTTCGGTTCTCTCCTCCTGCACCTCTGCCAGAAGTTGGCTATACACAAATGACATTGACGAGGAAAATGTTCCACAAACCAACTCTTCATAGAGCAAGCTGTTTCATGGAGCCTGGCCCACAACAAGGAGTCCTGTCTTACGTCGAGCCAGAATATGAAGCTCCTACCGTTGAAAGGAGCATCAGTGACAGCAGTAGTGTTTATGAATACGACCCAAGTATTAATTTATTCACCCCTGAACAATCTGTTCAAATAGCTGTCCATAAAGCAGCTATAAACAAACAAATAAATAGAGAAGAAGTGAAACGAAGAGGCAGTAGCGAAGATGGGGACGTTTCCAGTGCTGATGAAGAAGAGGGACAAGAAGTATCTTCTGCTCAAAGGCTGTTACAACTTGCTTCGGAAGGTGAGAAAAAGTCTCGATTCTCAGTTAGAAATTCGAAAAAACTTAAAATGAAAAGAGCTAATACGATTGATATTCCGAAGCCCAACAAATTCTACGACTACTCCTCAGATGATTATGGAGCATCAGCTGACGAAACAAGAGATGATATGGGACGTAGGGGAGGAATGAACAAAGAAATATTCCCTCCAACTTTCGAACCAAAAACTGAAAATGATCATAAGTTTTTGGCATTTTTGCAGCAAGTAAACGACAAAAATCCTCCAAAAACTATGAGCTATAACCCATCAGCAAGAGGTGGGAAACACTGGCAGAACAGATTTTCATCAATCAAAACTGCTTTTGAAGGCGGAGAAAAGAAGACGCAGGAATGTTATAGTCCTTCACCGGCCAAACTATTTTGGCAGAACACCCAGAAAGAAGATAGTACAAAAAAGATTATCGATCAAAAAACGCCGAAATTGCCTTGGACCGTTAAATCTACTAACGAAAACGGTGTGGTCGTAGGATCCTTGACTGTTTCTAAACCCGGTCAAATGAACAGATTCAATCATGCCTCAAAATCAGCATTTAAGCCAGTTGAGAAAAAACCGTTTTCACCTCTGATTAGTCCTGCATCAGGTTCAGTGAAACAGTTGGTGAACCAAAAGTTTTCGCCGAGCCAGTCAAGTTCTTTTGAACCTAAAACAGCTATAGCTAAAATTGAGGTTAAAACCGTCCCTTCGAACCAAGGAATCATCAAAAAAGAAAATGACAAACTCGCTTCTTTCAACCAGAATGCAGTAATGACTCATAAATATTACAATATTCCTTCAAATGTTGTAAACCAAGATCAACCCGAACGAAGGACACCATCGGCATTTGCACCGTACAAACAGAAAACTGAAGCTACAGTTCCGAAAAAAATTGATGTAGTCAAATCGTCCCCATTCAACTCATACGCACAACCGAAATATAATCCAGTGAGTTCTGTGCCAAGAACTGAACAGGATGGGCAGAATCATTCGAATAGAAATGGGAAAATTGTCCAACCTCAGTACGTTTCCAGTTACAAACATCAGCCAGGACCGTTCCCTAGTGCCAACGACCAAAGTTTATCCAACCTACGAACACAGAAAAATAACGATTTTGAGACCATTCGCCGAGTACCACTTGATGATAGTCAGCAATATGACCACAGAATATCAGGTACCAATCAGATCCGTGGAAGTAACTTTGTGCCAACGAAGCAGGAGCTGAACGGAAATCAGTTTTCATCTAGGACACAAGTTCAGGGAAATCAGTATCAATACCCACCAGTATCAATACCCAATCACCGAAATTATGAAACCAACGAACCGAAACCAATCTACAACCACAAAAATATAACTAATCAATATCGGACGCATGATGATACATTCTATAATCAAGGAAGTATTCAACAGTATAATTCAGACTCGAAACCTCAACTAGTTCATGTTCCCGCCAATACTCATGGCATTCCACCAATAATGAACAGCCAGACCCATCTCAATTCTACATTAAATGGTAGTGCCAATGTTGGAGGGCTGAATCACTCGATTAATTCTAAATTCATCCCCGTGACAAAACCTGTTGCCAAAGTTTATCCTGAACAACAGCCAATAATCCCACAACCTGATAGTTATTATAGCGCAACAATCAATGGATGCGGAACTAATAATAATGGTGTCCATCTTGAAGCGTCATACGATCTCCCAGATGATCAAATTATTTGCGATTATGCAACATCGTCAAATGTTGTGTCGCATACGAATAATAAACCACCAATCATTGAGCCTCAAAGTATGTTGAGTAAGTCTATTGATGATATTGATGGACAAAACAGAATTGGCTATGAAAACGATCGGGGTCTGTATCAAGAAAGCTTCCCTGCCAATTCTCCCGTGCCAATAGAGTACAGAGTGCACAACACACCTCCAGGAAGTACAAAGTATAATCAAAACGTGGATCTCCCAATGATTGGTACAGTGACAGATTGCAGTACATTAAACCAAGAAATACAAAATTTAACAGACATTACTGATACGCGGATACTGGAATCTCAGGATGAAATGTTATCAAATGAGGCAGCTGGAGGTCAGTACATATGCAATTTACGAGATGCCAGTACGATTAATACCGATGGTGAGTTCGTTTCCAATATTTTAGCTACCAGCCCTGGCATCAGGGATAGCCATTTTATATCTCCCAGACCGAGAAGCAAGTCACCGAAAATTGACACGCCGAATTTACTCCCTCCCGCATCTTTGAGTGCCAATTTGTTAGAAGCTAATAATGGGGCAGAGCACGTATATTACAATAATACTGTACCCGCGAAACCTCCAACAACGCTTAGTTTCTACTCAGCGAACGCAGATCCAAGACTGAAAGAGCGGCCCAAAACATCTTCTCCTTACCAAACCGGTAGAATCCAATCTCCCCAAAGCCCGTCCCCTGTGCGCTCAACTTCGACGCAATTCAGCCCTGATGGCAACGAAGAACAAGAGTGCAAAGCCATCAGTAAAGTCATGGGCCAAGCTCAATGCCAATCGGCCGTAACGGTGAACAATAGGACCAGAAGGAGGTTCGATGAACCGAGCAAGTTGGACTTGCGGATCCAAGTAACACAATCAGCGCGGCAAAGAGCTCTCTCGCCTTCATTTCCTAACGTTCTTCAGAAGTCAGAATCCTGGCATCAACTCGTCAAAGAGCAGATGCAGCAAGCCAAGCAAGCTCCACCCGTTCCAAACCCCAACCTCCCTAAAATCTCCAGAGCCAAATCCAGCCATAACCTGAGCCAATATAAACAGTTCGAAGCCAGCCTCCAGCCTGACGCGAATCTGGCGACCAAAAAAATCACCGTCAGCCAGTACCTCTCGAAGCAAGCCAAGCATTCTCACGCGAACAAGCAGCGGCACAAATCCCTTGGAAACATTGCAGCGTTCGAAGACGATTTAGAAGACGTTGATGAAGCGTTCGAATCTATTTTCCTCGAGAACAGCAAAAAGCGAAAAAGCAAATAGAATTGTTCCTATCACGTACTTTAGTAACAAACAAAAGAATTCGCTTTTACCAAGCCAAAAATTGTGATATAAGTTTTAGAAAATAGAGTAATTATATTTTGTACAAAATGTTGTTAAATTTTATTATTGAGAAGAAATGGAGGTTCGGCCGGAATTCCCCATTGCGTTGGAAAGCAGTATACATTTAAATGTGAGTCTAGCGTTTGAAAATATTTGTGTTCCGACTTTGTGTTTTTTCCTTAATATCTTCACGTATCTCATTACTTTTTACTTCGTGTTAAATCTATTAATGTTGATGTGAACTTGGTTTTATAGTGGCTTCTAATATCCCTTTTCCTTTCACAGATAAATTGGAAATACTGCTAATTCATCCGAAATTATTATTATAAACCAGTAGTTTGATGCAGTTTTTCGATTTATCCCTTTGTAATGTAACTAATGTTTTCCTACCATCTAATTACCGCCATTCAGTAATACTGAGTAAATAAAACGCAATGTACCTACTGTTTTATATATTAGAGGTTTTATTGAGGTTTTAAAGTGTTGAATAAGGCTTATAAATCAAACATTACGATGATTTTTTGCCCAAATATAATTACTGCCTACTTTCAATTAATATCCAAACTTACCAATGATTTTCTACTTAAATAATGTAATTTATACTTACTGCAAACAGAAAACGAGAGATGTTTTTATTTTGGAACACGGAGTGAGATACAACACTGCAGTGTGAAATTGGATTTATGGTGGCACTATATAATCTTTATGTATATTACTTCATGATTGCTATGCATGTTGTATAATATCACAAGTAATTCTTCGGCGGGATTTTATTAAGGGGAATTGACCGATTTTAATTACACTACCTACATGTGGCATCTCCCTAAATAGCAACCTTAATTTAAAGCTTAAATTCCCACTTTTGGTAATAGGTACCTAAGCGGTCATCAAATGACATGAGATATGTATAAATAGATTGAGTAGGTACCTACTACCTTTATTAAGTATAGTAAACCAACTATCACTATCTCGCAGCGTTAGTTATTTTTATGACAACTACTTTCGCAATTTAGGTATCTACAATTCACCAATGTCATGCGAGTTACCTATTTGTAATGCACAAACTTACTTCTGGGACTTGGAGGGAGGGGGGTGGGATAAATTCTATACTCATTTAGTTAAGACGCATTAACCTAATTGTTAATCTAACGTACCTAAATAGCGTAGTTGAATAAAAATATAAAACATGAATCAACGAACTAAAGTGCGACATCTATCCCAAAACTCGAGTACTGGTTGTAAAATTTGTGAAAAATCTAATCCCGCTAAATGTTGAGCATGGAAAATTAAAAAAATAAATTTTTAGTTACCCTTAGGGTATGCCTGTAGAGTAGGTTTAGGAAAATGTCTTAGACATTCATTTAACCTCCCAGAAATTATACATTGGGTATGTTAAGTTTAATTTTTTTATTTTAATTTTTTCTAGATACCACGGAATCCACGGGAATGCTTCCCAAAAGTGGACAAAGCTTCTCCAAAACAGAAGGTAAGAAACACGCTAAACCTCTGAGGTTCCCATGCATTCATTTTCTTCGGCTATCAATAGATTCAGTAGATTTTATATATATTAATTGTTGACCGGGCATGACAAAGTTCGTAGCATTTGACATAGGTCGGCACTTGAGTAATTGGAACCTTGTAAGCTTGACAACTTTTTCAAATTCCTGTTTAGCCGGCAAATCCCACTTTTATTGAAAGAGAAAGGGGAAGAGAGAGAGAGAGAGAGAGAGAGAGAGAGAGAGAGAGAGAGAGAGAGAGAGAGAGAGAGAGAGAGAGAGAGAGAGAGAGAGAGAGAGAGAGAGAGAGAGAGAACATGATGCCTCACACCAATCACCCATTACATGTAAATGACTTGCTCAGGTGCTGTTGGTGTATCTCTGTAGATATAATAGACAGTAATATAGTTTATTCAACGGAGTCTTAGAGCTCCCAGAGCCCTTCAGAGTTTGAATAAGGGACAGCGGGATATTCGAAATCATTTACATTCACATAAACAGTGACTAACGTAAGTTTCACCTTCACCGATGGAATCGTTTGGGTCAAGTAACTTGGAACAAAGTTCATGGGTCGTAGTGAGGCGCTCTCAACCCCAATACGGTTCTGAGTTTAAAAAGGACTCAAAATTTCAACGAGCTAGTTTATGGTGCCTTTGCTAAATTGTTCTAAATTAAATTCTGCCACAAATCTTAAAATTTGTATTTTGCTTCATTTTTTGTGAGTTTTTGAAGTTATATCTCATTTTGTAAATCAAAAAGTCGATATTGTCCTTCTATCTCATATTCTTCCTCATTTGATTATTCCACGAAATAGATTTTTTATTTCGATTATAATGTTCGATATCGTTTGGAATGACAACTATAGATTTATATGAACAGATGTTGATATTTAGGGTTTGATTCCGAGTGCAAAAAAACAACGAATTTCCATGAAAACACTTCTAGAAAAATTTGTTGAAAAAATGATGTTACCGATAAATTTGTCAACAAGTCAGTTTGTCAACTAATTTGAGCTCGTAACGTTTTACTGGATCAGGGAGTTATCCAACGAATTTTGAACATTTTCCGTTTATGAGGTGGAATCATCATCCATTTTTGTAAAATATAAATCAGTTTGTCCCCAAATTTAGTTCCTAGTTTCGCAAAAACATACTTTTAACAATATTAGTATACCTACTTACAATAGAACCCTACGTTTCAGCGCTTTTGAGTGCATATACGAAAATGTGTTATTCCAGAAGATATCCAGCCTTAATCGAGATTTAAAAACGCTGCAAATTATTTCACAAAGGTTTATTATTTTTTCAATTGAGTATGATCGTAGTTTTAGTTGGCTAGCGTACGTCATAAGGCCCGTCCAGACTCCTCGGCGTGTCCTATTTCGAGTTGCCACAACCTATACTTCTAAAATTATATACGCATGTTTATATTTCTCGATTTGAGCTCCTATCTATTCAAATAGTTATTGCCTTAATAATATCATTATCTAAGTACGTACGCAAAGTCGAGAGGATGTGTTATTAAATATGCGTAGGAAAAGCTTTGGTATTAACACACAAATATGACCTTGAAAAAAACATATATTCATGCCTCGAAGGAACGCCGGCGCCGTATCCACCACAAGGTGCCGCGGCGCCGGCGCCTCCTCTCACTCCACCCCCCGCTCACCCCCCCTCACCGCCCACCGTGACCCCCTGCCAAGCGTGCCAGGCGTGCGTGCGTGCGTAAGTCTAACAAAGCCTTGAAATGACACGTTTTCGCCCGTTTTTGGCCCATAGCATCTATACGAGTAAAGCGATCGGGATGGTTAAACGTTAGGACCAACTAGACCCCAAATGGAGTCTATGGGCGAAAGGACGGGTTTTTTAGGTCAATTCTTAGGCCTTTTATGGCCCGGACGGCGAACGGCGGACGGCGAACAGCGGACGGCGAACGGCGGACGGACATTTCAAATTTGGATTCTACGCATCTTGAAACGTAAAGTGACAAAGTTTGAGGGGGGGTTATAAAAATTTTTTGCTACACGATCACATAGGCTTATTATTGGAAATAATAAACCAAAAATGGGCGTTTCTCCAAAAACCTAAGCGTCACATTAGAAAGTATGTCAAAAAATGTGTTCTAAAAATAGCAGAAAACTACGAGAAATTCCTAAAAACTGCAGAATTGAGGATTTATGGAAAATGTTGTTCAGAAATAGTTTGTATACGTATGCTCGATAAATTAGGTGGCCAGAAATGTACGTCGAGTTGTGCCCACAAAATACATACAAATTGTAGTTTTTAATGACGCGCAATGATTTTTGATGCCAAATATTATTTAGGGAAGAGTATTTATACGTGACGAATCGGAACGTTAGCGAATTTTGTGAACAACTATTGGTAGAAAACATTAGATTAAAAATTTAATCTTTGCAAATGTCCTGAGGCTGTATTACGCAAAAATTCTCTCGCAAGGTCATGCTGCAAAGGCTGAAACTTTGACGTCGCTTTCTCGAGGCAATGCCTGTCAATTGAATGTATGAGATGGAATTATATGTTTTCCATCAATTTTCTATAAAGCCTGAACAATTTACTGATAGCTATGGATGTGTATGTATAAAGCATAAAAGTAAATTTTTCTAGCGTTCTAGAAAATTGATGGGAAAATGTATAAACTTTCGAGTCTGGTCTGGAGCATCACTGGAAAACATGGTGAAATGCCTTGGAACCATTTGTAGCCTTGGATTTTTGTAGGAAACCACAAAATGTGATCAACTGTTTAAGTAAATACCTACTGCATGCTTCCGCTGGAACTTTTAATGTAGCTGCACCCTGCTTCTTTACATTTAGCCTCGCCTATCTAATTCACCACAACATTTTGGTAACAGCATCTGCTTAAGCGAAAACCAATTCATTTCTGTTCTAGTTACAACCCGAGTGGTCTCGTCTCCCGCTAAGCTGACAAAAGGTAGGTCACATACATTGTCAAGATTTATTAATAATTAACACATTAATCATTAAAAGAGGAAAAAGCCTAATTCGCATTCTATTTCTCAGCCAACAGCATCCAATCCCCTTTTGCCAAATTCAAGCAGCTTGAGCGGCAGAACTCTGCACCCAGGTATGTTAACTAGGGATCAATTTATTACTTTCCAACTAATGACATCATCACTTATAATAATAGATAATTAGTTGTAACACTGAGCACATATTTAATAGAGCACTAATAAAGATACCTACTAAATAATTTTAGAGCTACTCTCAAACTACCGCATTGTTGCACCAACAGAATTAAAATCCAACATCAGATATTCAAATTAAGCAAACCAGGCACATATAAAACGCAAAAGACAAAGAAAGAAAAAATCTGTAAAGGGGGTTTCCGTCATGTATTACCGCCAGGTGGCGTACATGGAATTAACACTATCATCTCGAGTTTTGAAAATACGACTGTTTGACACCGTATATTATTTTTTAATCACCCTGAATTTCCATGGTCTCCGTCATGAGAAGTACGACTTGATATTCGATTTATTACTTGGACTAACAGTTTTCCGGCGCCTGAGTCTTGAGGGGGTTTTGATTTGAGAACACTTTGATCTTAAATTTGGATTCATCAACTTTGGAAACTTAACCAAATACCTATCAAATTTCTGCCCCACCAATCTTATTATAAACCAATAAGAGATAGACAATATTCGCTTTCGGTTGAAGAATCCATTTACGCAAAACCCCACTGTTTTCAAAGTAGGTAGGTACACGGGTAGCTACTTATAAGTACCTATGTACATGTTGGCTTTTTGCTTTCAAGATAAACGACATTGTGGAATATAATAAAAGCATTGTTATCACATTCGGTGATGGAAAAAATTGTGCCCTTCGTCTCTGTTACATAGCAAGTTATGAAAGCAATTATTTCAAAAAACTGAAATCTATTCAAAACAACAATCCAAATTTAATTTTAGGAGTTAATTGAATGCAACGAAATGTACTGAATGTAATTGAAGCGTACTGAATGAACTACTGAAGGTTAATATCTCAAAGATCATATTCAGATGAAATTTAAATCCCAAGTACAATTTTGTAAAGCTAGTAGAATAGTTTGAGAGAAAAGCTACCCACAGCACTTTCAAATCCAAGCAGTCTGTTCATGCTAATGGTTTACACAAATTAGTTATTTAAATTCCTATGTTGTAATTACTAGAATTGTACCCATAGCACCTCCAGTATCGAATTGTCAATTCTTCCCAAATGATCAATTTTGGTAAATTAGATATACCTACTGCGAATTTTCTCCCATTAACTTGGGAATTAAGCATCCTCCTTAGATCCTACTGAAAGATGAATTTATATGTGAAATAAGGGTATAAACTTCAGGACGATACCACATGCAGAATCCTACCAAATTCTACCAATTTGAAATAATCTATTGAAAGACGAAGCAACACATCTTAGCACCGCATGACAGTAACACCGGTCATAAATTAACAATTACTGCCTTGTCAAATTGAAGACATATGTCACACCATCGAATAAGTTCAACTGTGGCAACGTAACCTATTATCTACATTGTTGTACATAATCCAAAATCAATTCCAAACTTCTTGTCTATGCAACTCGGGAATATTTTTCAATTTAATTTCTGGAATTGCTTTATTCTAATCTGACAACTGGTTCTCAACTCCGGTATTGGAAAATTTCACTCTGGTTTCACTGTTTCCATTGAATGCATTGGACCCCTAGTAATTTGGTATGCTTATTGCGCAGGTACTATATGTAGGTAAAAGTTTGATACAGACAAACCGTGTATATCATTATTCCTAAACAAACGACAACAGCTAAAGTGATAACTACGGATACTAGAGTAGGTGCAACGCAATTGTCTAGGTCCTATAATTGCTTCCGTCATAGTCCCAATACTTGGCGGTTAAACCAAACCAAAACGCAGGATGTTTTCCTAAGAAATTACAGAGTACCTAAATCACTATAGGATATCATAGAATATCAGGCTTCAAAGAGCAGAACCTATACCTACATGGTCGAATGCTGTATATAGCTACGCCTATCGATTAAATCAGTAAACCCTCTTATGTCGCTTGAAATGAGATGGTATAGTATTCAGGTCTCTCACAGGTCCAAACATATGTACCTACCTGTTTAATAATTTACGGTGCACAACAGAGTAATTAGGAGTACCTCTTATGTTAATCTTTATTTCTAATTCAAACCACAAATGTATCTCACTTATATTCATTATTGTTCTGCTATGGCATCAAAGCAACCAGAACTTGCTAGGTACCCAGTGTTTCCATAATCCTCTCTTACGATTCACCTTCTTTTTTTTTTCAAGGGGGAAAAAACCTCAGTAACGTTTGAATTGTTCAAAAACGTATTTTAGCTGATTTTTTTACTCCGATTTATCCATAATGGTCAGTTTCATTCTCCAACACCTTCAACATTGTTGCCAACCTTTAAAAAATTGTCGGTAAGTAATTCTTTTGTTTTCGGTAGGTAGGTCAAACCAAACAGTGAATAACAAGCGTTTTTGTTGACATTTTCCCCTCCCAGGGCTGTTGGGAATTTTCTCAAAATTTGGCAATATACTACCAGTATTCCGATTTTCCCCAATCAAAACGTTTAGATATTTTCCCCTCGAAAGGCGATTTTCCCTATAAAGGGAAAATTTCCCCGATAAGGAAACAGTAGTTTACTTTCTCAGCCATCTTCTGTGAATGGTACATCAGAATTTAATCGAAAGTCGTGTAGGTTTCTTAATTTTCACGAGGTGTCCCGTTGGTGCCGATAACAGTCCGTAGGTAACTCTCACAAAATGCACGCTTTTGCTGATTTGATAAATATTAAATCCCAGTATTCCAATAAAGTAAGTGCCTAACCACTCTGCATAGGTACGATTTGAATTAGCCGTAGTAGGTATTAATATCACAACCGTCACACAGATGGGAAGTTCGCAGGTGGACGAATACGAAAATAAATAGCCTACGAAAACATCCTACCAAAAAAGTAGAATCATACAACTACATAATGCCCAATATTTGTCTAACTCGTATGCATTTATAGATACGTAGCTTTTTATGCAGTATGCTTTGTAGATTTGGTAGGCGTCGTACGTTGGTTCACATCACAAAACTACCAGGATAAAATGCCTATATCACCAATTTCATTTTTTGGCACGCTGTGTATGTGTAAAATTATACGTTTTTTGCACTGAATCCAATGGCCACGTCATATTTTATGTTACGTATTTCATGAGATATAGGACAAAATGCCCGACAATGGCCGGTCTTCTGTCCAAGATTCTGGCCCTAGGCGACTAACATTACCAATACCTTCTATGCTCTCTTTCCGCGATGCACACTGCCCAAAGAGAAGTCCAACATTGTGCAGACATTTGCATATGGCGACAACGCCTTAAACAAATAATGTACCTACTTATCAACTCATTACTTGAAATTTCCAATGTTTCTTCAAAAGCAGGAATCATACTTGGAATTATGAAAAATACCAAGTAAAACTGAAAACTCATGTTCTATTTAGGTTACTATGCGGTATATATGGTAATATAAATGTTATATATATAATTTAATGGGTACCTATGTAAATGCAGGATGGCTTAATCCGCAGATTCCCCATTCGCTTTTGTGCAAATTCATTGATTATGAGGTTTAAAAAATCCATAAATTCCGAGTATGCCAAGATTTGCAGACGATTTATTTAGGGATCTATTCTAAGGTGGTTTTTGAACGGTGCCACATTGCAATTTTCAGGTTGTGGTCGGTTGTATTTCCGAAAGTCAAAATTAGCGAAATTCTAGCCAAAAATAAATTTTTGGTAGGGCTGGAGTGCGTAACCGACCGCAACATGAAAATTTCAATGTGATGCTGTTCAAAATCCATCTTAAAATAGATATCCCTAAAACATACGAACTAAATCACTCGCGACGAAATTGTGGAAACCCATTTCAAAACGGAAGTTAGTGAAAAACGTTGTCTATTTCCACGAAAAATAAAGAGTTACAATGTTAAATCGATTTCGACGGTTAGGTCATCATCAGTAACAAACAATAACAAGTTACACTATTACAATAACAATAGTTATTGTTTTTTACTGATGATGGCCTAACCGTCGAAATCGATTTAACATTGTACCTAACTCTTTATTTTTCGTGGAAATAGACAACGTTTTTTCACTAACTTCCGTTTTGTTCCCTAAAAGAATTATCTGCATATCTTGGCATACTTGGACTGTTTGGATTATTTTAACCTCAAAATTAGGGAATTTGCACAAAAGTGAATGGGAAATCTGCGGATTAAGCCATCCTGTATTTTTACATAGGTACTCATTCATTTGTATACCCAACATTTATAATGTATAATTCCTGTTTTAAAGAAAAAATCGAAATTTCAAGAATCTGTAGGTAAGTAAATAATTTGCCACATTCAACTGTCTGTACAAGGTTGGAGCTATCTTAGGACAGTTAGAATCGCGGAAAGAGAGTACCTACTGGTAATGTTACGTCGCTTAGAGCATACTTCTTGTACAGAAGACCGTCGATTGTCAGGCATTTTGTCCTGCGTCTTCTAAGCTACGTCAGATAAGTGAAATCTTACTGTTGATCAATGGATTCAGCACAAAAAACCTACAAGAGTACATACACACATCGGGCCAAAAAACGCGCGACGCGAAATTGGCGCTGTAGGACTTTTTTCTGCTGGTTTTTTAATCTGGACCAACTGCGTCGTATGGACTTTTCTTAGACTGTTTCTTTTAGAAATCCATTAGCTCTCCGCCCTGCAAGATTTTCTATGCTTCTCGGGTCACGAGGGGAGTTGAGTGCCAGTTATCTTTTCACGCTTTGAGGGTACTAACTTAGCTGAGGGCTTGGTGTTATGTCTATAGCGTTAGCAGAGCTGGAAGCTTCTCGTTACCATCGAGCGCATCGTCAATAAAGGAACGCCTCCTGGAGTGGGTCCAGGCTCAAACAAGAGATTACAAGGTATAATCAACTGCATGATCGGGTAAACTTGGCTGTTGTGCTCTCTTTCTCTCCGCATGAATATATGCGACACTTGCTACCTTCCAGGATGACTTGATGAAGGCGTTTGTGGAAGTGATGTTTTTCATGTACTATGCACCTTTTTCTTCGCTGTTTATTCTCTTCTTTCGTTTACTTTTTATTTAGCTCTCAAATTTTCCTAACATATCTGTGATACAAAACAGAGTCAGGTACTTATATTATTCTAATGTACACGCAAATATTTAACTGGTGGCCTACAGGTATAAAACGTCATGAATTGATCGACTTTTCTTCACATCGTTTTAGCGTTTTTCCGCGAGAAGATGGTCATTTCATTCACACCCTTCATTTAAACAGTAAAATAGTAAATAAATATAACCATTGGAAATATTGATTCAACTCCCAATTCCCTCTTGGGACAATTGATTTGACAACGAATTCTACAGGTGAAAAAATTCAACTAATTGTTGTAAATCTTTACAAAACCGCAAAAAAATTAAAATCAAATTGCTGAACGGCTCAAATACAGCAGATACAATCTCATTACTGCAAAACACATTATTTAAAAATACTTAGACCCACAGTAAAAGTAAGATAACGATTCACCATAGCGTAGAAATGATAAAATCCTGTGGAATTTTTTCATGTTTTGCGTTTGGTTTGGATCAAATTTGAAATTCATAATTTAAAATAATACGTAGGTCAAGAAATACGAATTGTATGAAGGAGATTTGAAATTCGCCGCTCATTTCAAACGTCAACTCGATTTTAATTTAACCCCTGAATAATTGCAGGCACGTAATTAGTCAAAATCCAGCAGATAAGTTATAATGTGACCAGCATTAGAAGCAGGCATGTAAATAATTTGTATATAAAAACAAATATAAAATCAAATATAAAAATCATATTTACTCTAAAAATCCAAACATTTAATTAAATATTCGTATTTATGATACTTAGATGGTTAAAAACATGAAAGAACAACATTTTCCATATAAAATACCCGAAAACCAAAGTATATTTGAGAAACTTTTTGATGCAACTGAGTCAAAGCGATGACCGATTTCTCGATTCCAGGTCCGCCTTGTTTAACTAAAATATACAAATATATAAATATTGAATCTTTTTCCAAAATAAAATGGATAATGAAGAAGGAAATTTTGTAGATACTAACGAAATCCAAAACTCCAAATCCACGATTTAATAGGATCAATTAAAGTTTTTTGGCGTTTACGTAGATTTTCTACTTGGAGTATTAGATAATTATTCATCATCCAGCCAAAATTGCATTCTGTTTTCCGTTTCAAATACCTCCGATTCCCAATTTTTGCTTTTTGTCACAAAAAAGCGTGTTCCACGCAAAAATTATCCAAAGTAGCACCATAATTTTCAATAACGGAAGCATTCTTACTATTTTGTAGTCATGTGACACACAACTCGAATAAATATATAAATGAGAATGTACACTATATGATAAAAACAAAAGTCATAAAGTCTCGAAATAATGTGTGTGAAAACGTTTAACTAACTCAAGAATGACACAACAGATTTCGAAATTTGCCAACTTTACGCTCCTAACAATTTGTTAATTTGCACGTGCAATGAAATTTTAAGGTTGACTTCACCGAATGGGTCTCCATGCTAACAATGAGACCGATTACAACTTGTGTACCAGTGCAGCGCCAATTTCAACAAAAAGTATACCGTTCTAAATACTGAGCCCGTAAAAACAGTATTAGTCTAGGCTAGGCTTTCTGAATCCAGGAAAAATAACTAAATGTGTTTTAGTTTAGTTCGTTTTTGAAACTGTTTGTGGCTCACCGACCAAGACATTTGGGTACTTAGTGGTAGGTACTATTGGTGAATCTGAATTCAAAAATCTTGGTCGGAATCTTACTGGTAGAGGAGAATGGCCCAAAACATGCCATCTTTGCTATTTCGCAAAATCCATGCCACCTTTCTACATTGATTTCAGAACATAATTCTGATGATTTCTGGATTAATTAACCAAATGAAGAAGGTATTCATTAATTTAACATGCGCTAGAAGTCATTAAAAGATTGATAACCTAATCTACACATTTTATTCAATGGAACAACTCCAGTTTACTATTTTTCTATAGTCAGAATCGGTTTGTCCAGTTTTTGGTAGCTGAAGTATTTTACTATCATTCTTGCAATACAATTCTGTACGAGATGAGAGATTTGCTGTGAAATGACTTTGATAAAACAAGCTACCAATTTCCACAACAGTTTCCAACATATCGTCGGTAAATTGACAAAGGGGCGTATTTGCGAATTTGATGTTTCGAGATATCCGCGATCAAAGTTGTCAGGTGTACTACAAATCACCTGATTACAATTTTCAACCCCTTATCAGCTATAACTCCTATATTTGCTTCATTTTAGGACTAGATGGGTAATGTGACGCTCAAGATCCATGAAGGGTACCTAAAAAGCAGATACGTCTTTCTGTCAGAGCGTCCTTTTCTGATCATTTCATATACGGCTTCTGGAAATTTCTGTTTTCACTTACTGATTAGTAATCACAAGGTCTTGAATTGTTAGTTATTGATGTTGCCTGTTTCACAAGTTATGAAATATTACTAGGATCTACGCCGAAGTGTAGTTGTCATGAAAATGAACATTTTCATAATAATTCTGGTAGGGACGTAAGTATTTACTAACTAAAAACTTGGAAAATAATAAATAATCAAAATCAAGTTTTCATGCAAAAAAGGAAAGTAGTTTTCAAAGATATCACAAATTGTATTTTGTACAATTTTTCTTAATTAAAACAAGATGAAACTGAAAGAGTTTGAATTAGGGACCATTTTTAAAAGAATGGTAAGACCGTTTCAAGTACTGTCATTTTTTAGAGGTAATAAAAAATTGTTTGCCTTTTTTAACAATCCGTGTCTAAAGGCCGTATCACACTTGCATTTTTTCAGCTTTTTTCTCTCATTTTTAATGCTCGAACGTGAATAAGGCAAAGAGCTTTTTTCCAAGGTCAGCTTTTTCGACCATTGCGCATCCTGCCGGAGCATTTTTAAACTCACTTGGGAAAATTAAAACATGTTCTAATTTTTACCTCAACTCGCAGCGAAAAATGCTAAAACGTAACCCTTGGGAAGGTAACAATTCAATGGAAACCCCCTAGGAACCCTAACCTGACAGACTTAATAAAACTGCATTCCGCTAGAATGCACTGTTATTGCACTTATTCCTCTTCAACATTCACAGCTGACCTTGGAAAAAAGTACTTTGTCTTTCGAGGTTCGAGCATTAAAAATGCAAGAAAAAAGCTGAAAAAATGCAAGTGTGATACGGCCTTAACCACTTTCTTCTTAATACTCGGTATCTTCGTCCTCATTAGGTTCCGGCAATCCATCTTCAACTTCTTCAGAATTCTGAAGGCTTGTGTAGTAAGGATGGTATTCACGCGGAATTATAAGATCATTGCACATCTTCATCAGGTCCGTGTACTAGGCGTTCGAGATACTGAGGGTCCTTTGGTAAGCGGTGGGGAGTGAGCCGTAGCTGATCCATTGCCGGGCTTTTGGTTGTTTATAATTGACCATCTTGAAATCATCTGCGTAGTCTTCTTCGTACTGGATCTCCACCGAGCCGGTATCAGATTTTGAGTAGAGTATCATGTAGACTTTCCGCCATGGGATTACCTTTTTGAAGGTCTGTGAAAGAGCCACAAAGTCAGCAATTTGGTCGTAGGTCAGGGAGGTGACTTCAAAGGGAAAAGGGTTTGTTCGAGCGCATCTTATTACTTGCGCCCATCCCTCTGGGGTGTGCTTTTTGCTCAATTTTCGAATCCATTGAGTCGTATTCCATCTCTGAATGGCCTACTTCAAAAAACGTATGATATTTTCAATTTTTTCAAACACACAGTTCAATGAGACGGAACCAAGACATCAGAGCTAACAAACACCTGACTCTATTAGAAAGAGAGAGAAAAAAATAAAAATAAATAAAACAAGCCACTGTAATATCATTGGAGAGGCCACGGATAATAGTACGTTCCCAAAGGACGTAATTGAAACGAGTCAGTCACAGGAACTCGACAGAAAGACGTATCTGCTACTTACGTCTTTTTGTCAGATCAGGATTCAAATACGTCCCTCTGTCATGTCGGTAACTGCGACCGTGGCAAATACGTCCCCTGTACATTGTTTCTCCCACTAGTTTCCAACGAAGTACGCGACATGAGGTTAGCATCACTTCATAGAAGCTAGAGCTATGGTTTCCAAAGTGAAGCTAACTCCAAAAACCAAAATTTGCAGATACGCCCCTTTGTCAATTTACCGACGATATCTTTCTAATCGAATTCAGAAGCCAGTGCGTGATCAAAAAATGGGAAACAATCAATGAGGCATGATGTGAAATACATTCATCCATGATTTACATAATTTGAGCTTATGAATTCCAACACAAACGTAAATACAGATTTTAATCGATTTTTAGTCTATGTTAATAAAAATTACGTACCAAGTTCATTATTTCCAGCGAAATTGGGACTACCCGTTTCAGGTTTTATCTACATAATTTCAAAGTACATTTAACTAATAAAATGAACCGATGAAAGAGAATTTTGGTGAATAATTTTAAGTTCAAGGAAAACTTTCGCAATCAGAGATTTGGTTTAATTGGTCTCGTAGCTCACATAGCTCCCTTGGTCTCGTAGCTCAGATAAATTATGATTTTGAATAATGTTATTTGGATGAGACGAGACTCACCGGGTCTCCGAATTCCGAATAAATTACGGGATAGTAAGGAAAATTTTAAAATTTCAATTTGGACATTCTCTAGAGTAAAATTGTATTCTATGTTGAAATGTATGCACGCAAGAAAGTATGCGTAGATATTTGAATTATTCAGACATTAATTTGGTCATTATTAGACCAACAAATTTTGTACTGAGCGTTTCTGTACAGTCATAGTATGCAAGAACGTATACATACGTATACGTATACGTATGTAGTAAAATTAATTAGCGTAACCAACCAATTGGTCTGGAAAAAATAATATTTTCAATTTTAACTTGAAAAAAAGAAGTCTATTCTGAGAATACGTATACCAATGCGCACATTGGTTTGAATGAATAGTTCTCCTGTTATGGTTTTTCAAAATTTAGTTCACCCGTGACGTCACAACTGATAAGGGGGTCCTGATGTAACAGAGACGCAATGATGTCACATGTGCTCTGAACTTTGATAAATCATACCTCGAGAACTAAGAAATGTAGAGGAGTGCGATTTTTTATTAAAAAAGTTCAGTCATGCAGCATGATGAATGAGCGAATTTTCTTAAATTATTTATCTATCGTATTATAAAATGTTACATTGTATTGAAATTTGAGCAATTTCAGTAGAAAGAAATTGTTAAAAACCAATTTTATGGCAAAAAAACTCGTACTAAATAAAATTCGGTACCAAAGAAAAAATATTTTGGATTTCTTTTCTTTTTCTTGCAGTTTGTATAGATTTTTTAGCAAATATTAATGAAATTCAAGTAGGTTTATCAGCATAATTTTGTGCAAACATTTTTTAATGTCCTAGTTAATTGTTGATAATTTGGTTTTGATTTAAAGTCTCCTAAAAATTATAAATTTAACGATTTTTGGCCGTTTTTAGTAATTTTTTTAGATTTTTTAAATTTGACCAATTTAATGTGCTCGAAAATAGTTGGCCACCGAACTCGTCCTTTCGTTTGGAAAGCTTGATTTTCGGCGCAAGAACGGGATTTTTATCTCAATCCTAAGGAGAGTTAACGTCTGGAAAAGTATATGAAAAAGTGCAAACTTCAGGAATCGTTTCAGAATGCCTCAAAACGGATTTCAATGAAGAAATTTTTAAACAAATTTAATTTAAAATTTCCCGAGCCGTTATAATAGCTTCATTTTTTACGAAAATTCGCTAAAATTCAAGTTGGAATATACTTTTAACAATTACTATAAACTGATCGTATGGGTAATGTTCTTTAGCTAGGTATTCATTGGGACATATTTACATTTTTGAACCAAGTAATTTTGTACTGACCGTTTCTGTACAGTCGTAGAAGGTATACCTATCTGCTGCATGGGGGTATAATTTAGGATTCATTAACATTGCTCAAACTCTTTCTTATAACAATTTGTGCCAAGCACCTACCCACTTGAACAAATATCGTTGTATAACTGACGGGCGAATAATTATTTGCCGTTTCTGTTCCAGAACGTCAAAATAGACAACTTTTCGACTAGTTGGAGCGACGGATTGGCTTTCTGTGCTCTCATCCACCATTTTTGTCCAGACGCCTTTGATTATCATTCACTTACTCCGCTGAACCAACGTCACAACTTCCAATTAGCTTTCACCGTGGCAGAGTAAGTTATAATTTCTACCAGCCGCCAACGAAGTTATAAAGCTAGATACATGTTTATTTTATTAGTGTTAAGTAACTTAAGAGGTTGATTCCTCGACAGAATATTATAAAGGCCGTTTCACAGATTTGGAAACTCCGACTTTAGTGTAACCTCCTCTGTGGAGGGCTGTTACTCTGATTTCAATCCTGTTTCCCTGTCACAAGCATTCGTGCCACAAGCTTCGCGCTGTTCCATGAAATTACGCTCCCCACCGCGCACGTGACAAAGTAAAGTGGTAACTCCTCGCTTACTTTCTCTCGAAACAATACAACTACTTACTGCAATCTGTAGAATCTCTTACTGTACGAAAATAGTGTAGGTAGGGCATTTACTAATGGTAAGGACATTTCTAGGTTCCACTTTTCCAGTCACCCTTGGCTTAAATTTAAAAGATAGGGAGCCCGGGTCCTTTTACATTCGTGGGGTAAACACTGACGCAGCTTCCTACGGCAACCACCCATGGTCAGCAATTACTGATTAAGCTGCTAGGCCCAAGCATATAAAGTTCGATGCCACAGCAGAAGTCATCCGGAGATCCTTTACTACACTGATGACTTCGCTCCAGAAGTTCGCTCGAACTTCCTCGTTTCAGCTCTATCTGAGAAATGGGAAAAGTCTCACTCAGATGTTACACGATTTGTGCGAACAAAGCATCAAGTGGCAACAATTCGAGCGATTTCGCTGAGGCTTAAAGGCATTAAGATCAGCAACAATCAAGATCCCCAAATCGAAATAGAGCGGGGCCCCCTGCCTCTTCATAGGACCAAAATCAAGACCAACTAGGCAACTATACTGGGTGTCTTACAAGTTATGCACTATCGGCTTATCTCCCTCAATATACGAGTTAAAAAAAACGAAATATGGTACAATATCAGCATTATGTAAGGCTCCTTATTCCTTAAGCAAACCTCCAAGGTAGATAAAGCGGTTTACCACCTCACACAGTAGTCCGCTGACTGATTCAAGGCCGTCTGAAATGCCGACGAAAACTGACTACAAGTACGTTGTACGAGTAGAAATTGACCCCCCGGGAAATCCGAGGTGATCGTTTACTCTTACAAGACGCAAATCAAACATTCAGTTTTAGGGTGTTGTAACAACTTAAATTATGGGCTCAGTAAAAAAAAATTGGAAAATTGGGCGAAACTAGACCCCAAATGGGGTAGAATGCCACCAACCGCACTTTTTTATCTCAACACGTTGCCGAGATATGATTTTTTAGTTTTTTTTCGACAAAAACACGTTTTAGACCATAAAAACCTCATTTTTTCCACTATCGATAGACGTTTTTCAATATATGACCACATATCTGAAATCAGCGTTATATTTCGTATGAGAATATTGTTCTCTGGATCTTCAGAAGTTCAATCCTTAAACCATAATCCTTGTTCAAACGTGAGAAAATTATAAAAACCAAGTTTCCCGAAATAAAAAAACGGAATTTAGTGAAAAACGTTGTCTATTTCCACGAAAAATAAAGAGTTACAATGTTACATCGATTTCGACGGTTAGGCCATCATCAGTAACAAACAATAACTTTCATTTGTTTGGTAAACACAAAATTGTGAGTTGCATTTGAAGCAATAATGTAAATGTAGAAGTAAATTTGTTTTCTCTTTATCCAGGAGTAATTTTCATTTGAAATTGCGTTTTTTCCGTTGCCGAGTTTTTGTTTTCTCATCCCAGCCCGTCCATCAAGAAAAAAACAACAAAAAGGTTACACGTTTTTTCATCTTCCAGGTCAAATAACTGCACCAATTTGAAAAGAAATTTCAAAAGCGACTCCATCGTTTGAAAGCTCTTTAAATGAAGAATAAATTTGTGAGGTTTAATAAGTCTCAAGATTATTTATTGGGAGACAGTACAGCTTCGAAGATTTTCGGGAAACTTGGTTTTTATAATTTTCTCACGTTTGAACAAGGATTATGGTTTAAGGATTGAACTTCTGAAGATCCAGAGAACAATATTCTATATACGAAATTCAACGCTGATTTCAGATATGTGGTCAAAAATTGAAAAAAGTCTATCGATAGTGGAGAAAATGAGGTTTTTATGGTCTAAAACGTGTTTTTGTCAAAAAAAACTTTAAAAAATCATATCTCGGCAACGGGTTGAGATAAAAAAGTGCGGTTGGTGGCATTCTACCCCATATGGGGTCTAGTTTCACCAAATTTTTTTTACTGAGCCCATAATTTAGGTTGTTACAAACCCGAAAAATGGATGTTTGATTTGCGTCTTGAGCGAGTAAACGATCAGCTCGGATTTCCTGGGGGGTCAATTTCTACTCGTACAAGGTTCCGGAACACCGCCTTGTAGTCAGTTTTCGTCGGCATTTCAGACGGCCTTGAATCAGTCAGCGGACCACCGTGCTCAATAGGTTACTCTTCATACGTCCATGCTTCTCCTGACCCTAGTCTTCCTCCTTTCCGGAAAACCATCATTTTGGATTTCTGCGGATTTACGGTCAGATTCAATCATCTCAGTATTGTTCAAACTATTATTAATCTTTCAAATACCTATCAAGTTGAATTTACAAAAACCGTAATGAACCTAATCATGATAATACGTAACACTGTATATTTCATTGTTTCTACAGGGAAAAGGCGGACATCTACCCACTCCTGGACGTAGAGGACATGGTCATGATGTCAAGACCGGATTGGAAATGCGTATTCACTTACGTTCAATCCATCTATAGACGCTTTCATGACTCGCCCCTCTCCAACCCAACCAACCCTTACCTCTGAGACAGCTTCCCCAACGCCGTTTTCCTATTAATTTATTGAAACTCAAATTAAAGTTACCTATACGTTGTTGTTGGATGAGTGTTGCGAAAGCCAAAATAATCATTATTTCTTATTTAAGTATTTTTTTAACTCAAATCAAGAATTGAAAACATTGACGCTTTTCTTGTGTTTCATTTCGAACTCGCCCAACGAGTTTTGAAATTTTTTGTTAACCCTCGCTTGTTTTGCTTTGTTATTATTTTTGTAATAAATAATTCGTAACTCCGTTATTTTTACTTAGTCGTTAGAATTCTGTACTGAATTTTTCTTTTTTCGTGCTATTGATGTATAATATATCTACGTACAGAACTATTGTTTCATACTCAAGCTTATATTTTAACAAAGAATCGAAATCGCGTTTGTAATGGACACCCATTGTTACATTACTAGATATTATGACTTTGATTAGCTGTAATAATTTATATGTATGGTTATTTTGATACTTATTTAAAGGAGGATTAAATTTTATTGCTTTCGTTAAATGGAATATTTTTAAAAATAAATGTTCGCAAAACGTTTAACAATTGAATTCTCTGTGCTTCCACCTTTGCTACTCCTATGATGATCGGGACTTCTTAGTTTGGAGCTTCAACACTGGCGGATAATGAACCAGATCTATGAGTAGAACGAATTGATGAAATAATGGCCAAAGTCTTGGAAGTGATGCCCATTTCATTAAGAGTAGAATGTGTCATTTTTTCCTCTGTCGATTATTCCTTATGATTATTTCGATGTTTCGAAGCTTGTATTTTCGTTAGTTACGGTGTCGAATGAGTTCAATGCTTCAAGATATCTCGTTCCTTTGGTCTGTTATACAGGGTGCGGCAGAGAGGACGGACGGTTTTAAAAAAATCATAAAATAGTTAATTTTCACTCAAAAACATATTTATTGATGCAATCAGGTTCGCAAGGAAATAGCATTCAACAGCACCAAAATCACATCAGGCATGTGGTGGCCGAAATTGTTGATGCAGTGCTGGAGGCGTTCTTGGAAGTTCGCGTAGACTCTCTCCAATACAGCTCTCTCAACTTGATGTTCACCGACTTCTTTTTCCCTGAATTACGACGGCGAATTGTTCCAACCTGACGTGTGTGGTTCCAGCAGTATGGGGCGACAGCCCACACAGCCAGAGCATCAATGGACGTTATTCGCCCTCTCTTCCCTTGTCGTCTTATTTCCAGGTTTGGCGGTGTTCATTGGCCTCCTCGGTCCCCAGATTTATCCATATGCGATTTTTTCTTATGGGGGACACTCAAGGCTATACGAGAACAAGCCCCGAACTCTGGACGAATTGAAAGACGCAATTCGCGTGGAAGTCGCCCAATTTGAGAGAGCTATGTTGAAGAGAGTCTACAATATATTGTAATTTGACCATTAGGATTCCTATTATGGTGAGTAACGATGTTTGTTTGGAGAAGCGATTAGTTAACTTGTGGTGGTGTTGCCTTGGTATTAACCTAATAGGTGGTGGTCGAATACTTAGGTAAATAATAAGGACACAACTTGCCATTGTTGGGGATTCCAGGTGCAGGGTTGTAGTAATGAAAATTATTTTTGTACAAATAAAAAAATAGGTTAGATAATCGCCAGTGCCTTCTAGTGAGAGTCAGAAGAACTAGAGCCTTTCTCAGGCAGCAGTTTTGCACGGCTCACTATGTGGAGTGCTAGTAGCCGTGCAAAACTCTTTCCGCCTTGTCCCCCTTCAACTCCCTTCTCTGTCTTATTCCATTGCTCGGTGAGATAGAGGGACAAACCGAGGTTCAGCCAGCTTATGATGGGCCAGGATCAACGGCCTTTCAGCACCCCACTCTTCAAAAAAAGCTAGAAGATTAGGGCAAGCCCAGTCTTGTTGCTTAATTGCCGGATATCGTAGACTGATTTGATGAGAACGTAACTAATCGGCAATCCAATTCCACTCTACATGGAATTAGCTTCCACTTTTTATTTAAATGGGTTTCCGCAACTTCGTCGCAAGTGATTTAGGTTGTGTCTTGTGGTGAACTTGGCTTCAAGTGAACTTGAGCTTCATGAGCATTAATTACCCTTGGGCATGAAAAAGGTATTTTCCTATTTTTAAATGGAAGTGGAATTCATCCTAAGAACATTGACACCAACCACACTCTCTTCCAATAAGTACGAGTAGTTTCCTTTCCATGGTTTTTCAAATTTTTGTGTGGCAGTGATGTCACACTGGGCAGGGAGGGGGTGGAGGTGGTTTGGAGTAAGAATGGTATCTATTTACATTTAAAAATGTGACGTTAATATGTGTGTAACCTTCATTCACCACCAATTGTAAACAAATAACAAGGTCTAAGGAGAAATGTAATCAATTATTTGAAATAAAACCAACTAAACACGCTTCTATAAATTTTAAATTGGATACCTATAGCATAATGCCGTGTCCTACGTGGACGACCAAAGAGCACGAGCGACCTCAAGTCGGGCGCGGTTACTTTTGCTTCGGGCTATGTGAATTTTTTTATATTTTTGAGATATTATGAGCAACTTATTTCTTTTAAATAATGCAACAATGCTTTATTATTTGGCGAAAAAGAATTCGTCGAAACGGAAGCCAGTTTCGACTATTTATTCAATGAGGGAACAATACAGTGAGTTCCACTATTTGTTCCCGCAACTCAGGAAGGATGGGGCGGCATTTTTTGTTTACTCCAGGATGAAAATATCCACCTTCGATTATATTGTTGGACATATCGAAGGGGAATCATCAAGTTACCAATTTCCATAGGCCCGTAAGAGCTGAGGAAAGATTGATGTTGACAATCAGGCACGCACGTAATAAATTATAAAACATTTTATTTTTAATTTAGTTCATTAATCGTCAAGGGAGTTCTCGTTTCGAGAAAGCTCCCTTATCAAAATACTTTGGAACTCATTTAGTTTTTCAATGTCCCCTAGCTTTTAGAAGTATGGGAGAAGGGAATCAAAAAAACTTGTGTCTTTGTCTTCTTGTCTCACTGTCCCAGCCATTTCCAGGGGGAAAAAATGAGAGGAATACAGGAACACAAACAAAAACTTGGGCACAAAACTGTAACCTCCCGGCAGAGCGACCAGGCGAGCGCGCGACCAAAATAAAACTGGTTTGAAAATCAAACCCGAGTGCGCGACCTCAGCCCAAATCGCGGTGTCGGGCGGTGGCACGTAGGACACTTCGTTCGGTTTGAAATCAGCTGGTCGCTCGCTCGGGCTCTTTGGTCGTCCACGTAGGAGACAGCCGAAGAGCTATAATAGGATAGAGAGGACAGGTCGTGAAGGGGAACGATATGGCCAATGAAATAACGATAACGATGAAATGAGGTTTTATAACAGTGTTGGAGGTTATTCCCTATGACCATATGATTGTAGGTCCCGCCCCTTAGAGAAAACTGGCTTCATGAGCTCCCACAGTTTAACAGACACATGCCCTCTCTATCCTATTATAAGCTCTTTGGACACGGCCTAACTGTAACCTTCTTATCATAATTCAGGTTATGTAAATTAAACAGTTTCTTCCCTGTGCAAGCAACGTCACCAAGATACTCACACCAATTATTAGAGCAGTGAGGCCACCATCCTCAGGTACAAATTACACTTACTCCTCCATTCATGTGGAAGCTAGTACCCACACATACCTATACAAAGATAATATGCACCTACTAATTTCCATAAACCTGTGATAAAATATTCATAAAACTTTCAAGAAACAGCTAGTTGCAATTTCATGCACAGGTTTGCGATAAGTATAGATAGTAACCAAAGTTGGTAGTAACCCTAACTTTTATATGGCATTTTTGGGTTGAATAGTTTCGATAGCATTATTGAGATATCATTCATTCTGCGAAAACTTTTAGATAATGTAAACTAAGAGGAAAACGTGAGAAATAAGTCAGTCATTTTGTACATTCATTTTAATTTAGGATTTCATGACTATTCTATGATCACAAAGGAGACACTCGGTGCAATTTTAAAAATTAGAAACTACTGTATTCTACAATCACACCGGCTGAAGTACAAGGTTTTGTTGCGTTTCTTGATTGGTAACTTCGGTTTGTTTCGATTTGGCTAAATTCCCTAATACGATGCCCCCAAACAGTATCAGCCCCAACAGTTTATTTGAAACGAATTTCTTGCCACAGTCCGCCGGGTTGTGGATGTCCAGAGTGTACAACTGATGACACAAGTGACCGGCAATGACGGCTACCGAGCAGTAGAAAGGGAACGTCTGGTCTGCCATCGTGCCGGAAACCAGGAGGTTACTTACCATTCCAACGCTGAAGAGGGACAGGAAGAATTTGGTGTTTTCACCAAACTTGATGGCCGTTGACTTGATGCCAATCAGGAGATCATCAGCTACATCTGAAACAAAAATAACAAAGGGATAAGAAAAAACGTTAGAAAAACTACGTGTGAATTTAAATAATTTCGGAATCTTTTGGTTAAACACTTTGTGAGATACGTGAAAAATTAATCAGAAAAATTGTTTTTAACCCAATCCAACATGGTATATGTTTGGTCGTACCCAAAATTCGTAATTCCCGCCTAGAAGGAAACTGGACTTCCCACGGAAATTAGTTCCCTGAACCACCGAGTTAGCGCTAGCGTAGCTTCGAATCAATCTTCATCCCTTTCATACTTTGAACGGAACAATGAAAGCTTATGTTTCTCAATATTAATCTCGAATATCCCTGATCGATAAAGTGATCTGAACTCCCGTAAAATTGTGAAAGTTAATAAAGTTAATCTCAATAATGCTGAGTAATTCATATCTTGTTACCACTGCACTGCAAGCTGTGCTCGCTGACGTCCTGTGGACAAAGAAAACAGCTATATATTCTGCCAGTCTAATTTCGTTGTCTCCGAGTTATACCCGCTTTCTATTGTACTTACCTAGTTATTTATCACAATAAAATAATTGTGTTCAGGATCCCTTCAAACTATGTTTTCCGTTTCCCGTGATTATACAATCCATTGTAGTTTAAAAAATGGCCCTGGCAAAAAAATCACGAAAATTCAGCACTCGGAGGACCTAGGAAAAGCACGAATCCCCTGAGAAACTTGCCTGCTAGATAACCATGGCATGGCTGATAAAAGAAAAAATACCCTTCAATTTGTGGTGATCTCTAGCAGCTTTTTCTAGCACCTCCGTACGTCTGACATCCTAAGATACAAATGGGACTTCGAATCATTGAAATCAGTGAATTTTTCATGCTGCTAGGATTTTTCAAACTGTCCCGATATGTCCCATTGGGAATGAAAAAAACGGATTCAGGATGAGTTTCAAGAAAAATTGGGGTAAAAAGTAGACTTTGTCAAGAAAGGAACAGGTACTACCAATGATGGAAACAGATCCCGTAAATTTTTCGAAAACCCCGACGTTACAGCTGAAATCACTGGCATTGACAAGGGCGTGATATCTAGGCTGGCTACAATATTGCAAGTTATTTGCTGCCAATTTCCGATTGACCCCGAAACATTTCGAATATTTTCATAGGAAACAGCTAAGATGACTGTGTCCCTCTATCCCTGGTACTATCTTCTAGCAACTGTCTACAAGATCTTGTTTAATGGTTCTCAAATAATTGAGAATGCAGCACTACCGATTGGGGCACTTTCAGAGGAGGCCCAAGAGGCACGTAATAAGGACTACAAGTACTTCAGGACTCACCACAGTAGGAAGCACTCCCGTATTGCGACCAATACTGATGTTTTTAATAGCATTATGGTTTCATCTGATCCGGTGGTGACAACTTTGAGGCCGCTGCCCAAGAAAAACATTCTTCCATTAAGTGAGGAAGCGAAGGAATTATTAATTTTGTAGAAGTTTAAACGCTTAAGGGCACCCGTAGGCCTCTCCCCGCTACACTATATTCCTGATGCAAGAGAGTCATTTTTCGGTACCTACCGTGCCCTTAGTTTTCAACGTATCGTCTTGAAATTTTAAGGGAAGTTTCACGCTATAGTGATCTCCATTTATGTCGAGCCGTTTTTTTTTTATAACTCAAACAGAAACGTTTTGACAGCAGATCGAAAATTTGAAATATTTATTGCAGCTTTGTGAGGCTGTATCACCTGTTCTAATAGAAATTTTCAAAAACGGCCCAAGCAAAATCTTTCTCCACTATCCCAGAACAAATTTAAAAAAAAGCAATCCAATGCGATCAATACCGACCGTACAACGTGTACCGATAGGTCAGAAAACGAGGTTTTGAGAAAACGCCATTTTAGTGAAAAGATAAGGATACCACCTCCTTATCTTTTCACTAAAATGGAGTAACCTGCAAGGATCTCTTAATCTTTGAATGCCGCTTGTTTTTTTTTTTTTTCATGCAAAGCTTTCAAACGCTTCTGAATGTGAAAATAGGGTTATAACCTTCCAATCTAGATTTCACGTGATCGTAGGATTCATAATTTTGTTGTTTTTGCTACGGATACGGACGGACTCGGAAGTCGGCTAAAAATCGGCTAAAATGTTTGTTTTTGACTGCATCAACCCACTCAAACCCTTATTGTGATATACCAAAATCTTCAGAATTTAATGAAGTTTTTTTTTTTTAATAAAAAACTCAAAATTCATTTTTTTTGAAAATTTTGCCCTACGGGTGCCCTTAAATATACTGTATTTAATACTGTAAAGTCTGTCTGTAGACCCCCTGAAGTGATGGAATAAACCGTCGAAAGCTATAGAACAAAATTTACTCCATCACCTGACCGAACCTCAATAATCAGCAACGCACTTTGCCGAAGCTAAAACCTACCTATATAATATACCTACATACATATTTATAAAGAAACCTTAATTCAAACAACCATTATCAAAGTATTCCACGACCTCTGAAACGAAAAAGACAACTTTTTCTAGAAAAAGTTGGTAAATGATCACAGTAAATTTTTCACACCCTTTCCCACTTTTATTAACATTATTTTTTTTTCAAAATTCACAAGATTTAGTGAAACCTGAAACGTAGCTACATAACTAGAATACAATTACGAAATATGGGGACCTCTGATCAGCTTTGGAACCTGAGGCTGATTTCTTCCCAAAGGCTGTCCGTCCAGTGGACGCGATTTCGCGCGAAGAGGCGAACAGGCGAAATCGCGCGAACGGTTCGCCTCCTTTCAAACACACTATTTTACGTGAGAGCCCGTCCACTGCAAGCGCTGCGGTGGGGCGAAAAGGGGCGAACGCGAAGAGAATCAAACCAGTTTGTTTTTCAACGCGCGAACAAGCGAAATGGATGCCGACGACCAACATTAAAACGACGGAAAGAGTGTGAAATTTTCTACCTCCCTAATGGGAGAAAATGGGCATCGTCCAATGGGCGAAATGGGTAAGAAAGGAACACTCGAAGAAGGGTAACACTCGCAGATCTCCCGAACCCCTCATAACCAAGTTTTAAATTCTAACACACAAATTTGAGTTCATTTGATACGATCAAATTTATGTGTTTTTAGTTAGGAGTGAAACTATTTAGCTAAAGTATAAAACTCGATTAGAACGGGGCTGGAGAGATCTTCAAGTGTTGTTATTCGATTCAGCCTAAGAGAAATACGTAGAAACTGACCCCAAACTCGTATTTTCGTAAAAGATCATGGGGTGGGGGGGATTTATTGGAAAAAAAGTTTGTCAACATTAAAACATAGTTGTCTTCCTTAATTACCAAAGTAAAAGTAAAATTAACAATACCGTTGAAAAGCTGAGGTTTTGGCGCACACGGGCAAAAATTCACAGAACATAAATTATAGGAACATATGAATGAGCGTTCGAAAAAGTGGAGATTGGATTTGACCAATTTTCCTTTTCAAGTTCATTTTTTACCCGTTTTGCCGATTTAAAAAAATGTGGTTTTCTTCAGAGGGGTAGGAAATTTTACGGTCTTTCTAACGGTGTAATCAGATTTGAATTTGCATACAAATTGAGGGAGTTATAACCGTTTTAATGTCACGACGACGAATTGATTGTTTTAGTGCAGGAGCGACCACCCCTGTGGAATCAAAAGTAACCGCAGTACTACTTGAGAAACGTTCAAGTTAAATTGTGCGATGAAATTGGAGCGGAAAAGAAGACGCCAGGTAAATGGTTTCCCTGCAATTGGAGGTCCGAGATATCTGGCCTCTACCTTTGAATGAATATATTCAAAGGTGCTATTTTCATCCAGAAATAGTCAAAAATGACTCTGAAGGTAAGTCCTCCATCAGGTGACGCCACTCTCCAAGCTGTGGCAAATGTAGGAAAACATTGCTCACCCACTCTTCCCAGATAATATCCCGTCAAGCCGCACGGCTTTTGCTTAGAACTGGGGAGTCCAATAATAATAATGATAATAATATTAATAAACAATTTATTGGCCCAAAGACATAAATTTTGTCCATAGTGGATCACATGAACCACGTATGGTAAAATTACGATAAACTGTACATGACGGCCACATTCTTGATAACATTTCGAACTACTAATTACCTACGGTAGAAAGAAAATTAGTGGAAAACGGTCGAAGTGGATTGGATTCGCGCTGTTGATTCGCCTCCAATGGACGGGGTCAGTTCGCGCGAAGAGGCGAAGGGAGCGAACTAGGCGATTTCGCCTCTTCGCGCGAAATCGCGTCCACTGGACGGACAGCCTAATAGATTTACTGCGGTGAAATTCAGATGGAGCTCCTTTGGGACACATCAAAAACCATTTTTAGAGGCCTCTGGGACTAATTTCTTTCGTTTTCGACTAAGAAAACGAAAAAACGACAAGACTCAACGATGACGAATATCATTTCAGTCTTTTTTTACAAAAAGTTTCAGCATTTATTAAAAAGCGTAAAATTGCATCGTTCTGGAGCTGTAAAAGTTGGAACCCTTTTGGGAGGCGGGAAGCGCCAAGTTTTGGTGATATTTTTACGGGGTTTAATATTAGTATACCAATAATTTGCGTAAAAGGGCTATCTAATACAGAAATAATAAGCCTTTTTATAAAAATTTGCAGTGTTTTTTTTTTTAGTTATCATTAGATACAACAGTTCCAAAACAAGTTCATGGTAACAGCTAAATATAGTCATTATTTGTACCAAAGATAGCTCATCATTTTGGAAACTTGTTGACATTTTCTAAATTTAAATTTGAGAAAACATTACAAAAAATGAGTCTTTTTGTCCTCAGTTCTATATTATTATTATATTTTTAATTATTTATTTTTCTTGGCCTCCAAAGTTTATTCTTCGAAACTGGATTTCATCAGGGAGTGGAAATTTGATAACAATAAAAGTTAAAAAAATAATTAAATCAAAGCTAAAAAATTAACAAATTAAATAAAATTTGAGCACATAAAGGCCTATTTATCGTATTTTTTCAGATAACTTTGAAAAACCTACCTTGATGGGCGTAAATTGTATCGTATATTATGGTCCAACAAACTCCAGCTGCATACAAAGGTAAGCATATGGCCCAGTCGACTGACCCATGGATAGCAGACCATCCGAGCAAAGCTCCCCAATTGAAAGTCATCCCGAGAACCAATTGAGGCCAATACGTTATTCTTTTCATCAGGGGATAAATGATGACAAGCCCCAACGAACTGGCGCCGAGGAATACGCTGTACCAATTCAACTGGAGTAGGACGGCTAACGCAACACTGAGCTGCACAGCTAGGTACTTCAAGGCATCACCTGTAGGGAAAACAAAGAAATGAGGTGAATATATTTAAGATTCGACGATCTGTCAATATAGACACCTCCTCTGCTTATAAGTAGATACCTACGCTATTTTGTTTTTACGGGACTCAAGGAAAACCTTTTATCCTACTCATCTGTATTTTATTACAAGGATTAATTTAGGATATTTTTAGCGAATTTTCGCCGAAAAAAAAAAAAATATATATATATATATATATATATATATATATATATATATGGGTCATTTCACGCGACCGGCCAAACTTTTTTTTTCGATATTTTTTAAAAGTTCTAAAAGGTACAGCGGTCTGTTTGGTAGTACAGGCCGTACATTAAGTACCGCAGGCGTCAAACCGTTTGTTGGTCCATTACGTCCTCTTAACCTCGTATTCTACATACTGGTAGGTATGATTTAGGATCAAAAAAAATTTTTTTTTTCTTCAAAAAATGCAAAATTGATGAATGTGAAAAAAGAAGTTTTTATTTTGAGTTTTCGTGAGGAAGCTCACGTTTTTTGGCAGTACAGGCCGTACATCGAGTACCGCTGGCGTCAAACCGTTTTTCGTCCCATTAAGCCCTCTTAACCTCGTATTCTACATACTGATAGGTATGATTTAGGATCAAAAAAAATTTTTTTTTTCTTCAAAAAATGCAAAATTGATGAATGTGAAAAAAGAAGTTTTTATTTTGAGTTTTCGTGAGGAAGCTCACGTTTTTTGGCAGTACAGGCCGTACATCGAGTACCGCTGGCGTCAAACCGTTTTTCGTCCCATTAAGTCCTCTTAACCTCGTATTCTACATACTGATAAGTATGATTTAGGATCAAAAAATTTTTTTTCAAAAAATGCGAAATTGATGAAATGTGAAAAAGAAATTTTTATTTTGAGTTTTCATGGGGAAGCTTACGTTTTTTGGGAGTTCAGGCCGTACATTAAGTACTTCTGGCGACAAACCGTTTGTCGGCCCATTAAGTCCTCCTAACCTCGTATTCTACATACTGGTAGGTATGATTTAAGATCAAAAATTTTTTTTTCAAAAAATGCGAAATTGATGAAACGTGAATAAGAAATTTTTATTTTGAGTTTTCATGGGGAAGCTTACGTTTTTTGGGAGTACAGGCCGTACATTAAGTACCACTGGCGACAAACCGTTTGTCGGCCCATTACGTCCTCTTAACCTCGTATTCTACATACTAGTAGGTATGATTTAAGATCAAAAAATTTTTTTTCAAAAAATGCGGAATTGATGAAATGTGAAAAAGAAGTTTTTATTTTGAGTTTTCATGAGGAAGCTTAAGTTGTTTGTAAATTTAGACATGACTATCAGAAAGAGCAGACGATTTACCATAAGAATTGGCCACCTTACATATTTTTTTGGGCACAATCACGGTTGAGTTATTAATACAAAAGTTAGTGTTTGGCGCACACCCCTAAACTTCGGACAGTTGTAGAGAAAAGGCTGGGCGAAGAAGGGGTCTGAAAATTTGGCTCCTAGCTTGTATTACCAATGAGTACAGCATACTAGAAAATCAGGACTTTTAAAAAATATCGAAAAAAAAAGTTTGGCCATTCGCGTGAAATGACCCATATATATAATTATTGCATTCCTCTTTTTTACTAAATTTCTTCATTTAAAACCCATTTTGAGGGATTCTGAAAATTTCCTGTATGTGCTTTTGCATATATATATTTATGTATGTTACGTGTGCGTGTGTCATTTCTGTGCCATTCCAGTAGTTCTTGCGCTAAAAAAATCAAGCTTTCCAAATGAAAGGAAGAGTTTGTTGACCATCGCTTTTTGAACTCATTATATTGGTCAAATTTCACAAAATTTGCTAATAAAAAAAATCACAAAAAATGGCTAGAAATGGCCAAATATTGTTAAATTTATAATCTTTAGCTGAATTTTAGTCCAGGCAAAATAATCAACAATTAACTGGGACATTTAAAAAAATGCACAAAATTATGCTGAAAAATGTACTAAAATTTGATTAATAATAGCTGAAAAATCTATAAAAACCACAAAAAAGGCAGGGGTAAACAGAGCAGATTCCACTAACTTTGGGACCCCCTTGTGAGGTCAGTAATTTACGTAAACAGATGATTCATTCATCAGCGGTTGGAGAAATAATTCAAATTAAAATACCACGCCATTTTTTTGCTTTTAACCAAGACTGAAAATGTTTACAAGCAACAAAATTTAAAAGAGACGTTTGGTCCTATTTACCCCGGTGTAGGGGCTAATAGTTCCTTGGGTCGGGGTAATTAGGTCCTCGTGATACAGAAGCAAATAATTGATTTTCCTACCCAAAATCTATAAGGTTTGTTCGCAGTGACCATCAAACTGGTAAGAAATGGTAGGAAACACGTTTCGGGCGTTCGCAGTGATCTGTGACTGTATAGCATCCATAGTAGACCATTCGCAGTGACCACCAAACCAGTTAAGCCGGTTTCACATGGAGCGGTATGAGCGTAACAACCGGAAAGACGGAAGGCCGGAAAACCCAGTGGAGGGGGCGGCGGAATGCGGCAGGTTGTTCACATGAAACGGTCACCTTGGTGAACGGAATCATAACCTTCCTACTGAACCCCTCTCTGATCTGAAACCTCTACTTGCGGTTATCAACATTCCTGTCCAATGAGCTTGCGCTCCGCTCGACGGAACTCGGCAACGGTATTAAAATTTCTACCGTCGTCCGCAGACCGCCCATTCCGGCAACATGGCAGCCACCATCCTCAACTGTTGCCCCAACAGCCAATCAGATTGCGTTCCGTCTTTCCGTCTTCCGTACATACCGCTCCATGTGAAACCGACTTTAGAACCAAGTTGTGGATCGGTTTGACCAATCAGAGAAATTTCTGCTGACCGATCTGATCTGATGGTTTGCCCCCCCCCCCCCCCCCCCCACCACACCATGACTTCAAGTAGCCAATCAAATTATTCCACATTGTGAGATGTATGGGTAGCGGGAGCTCAGCAAGCTGTTTACCGTAGAGATAAGATAAGCCAGCCTAAGGAGATGAGATAGCTGTCGGATATATTATCTGCAAGTCGTGCACAGTTTACTAAGTTTTGCCTTTGCATTTACCCTCGTTTTACTTATACGGTTATTTATTAAGAGTTTCCTACTCTGAGTTGTAAGATATGGAAAATCTTATTGGTTACGACGACGTAGAATGGGAATCTTCGTCTGAATAGCATACAAAATCATACAGTAAAATTTTATTACTTAATCTCAACTGAAGAGTTGTTTGTAAAGCTATTAACATTACAAATTAAGAACGACGGTCGACCTCGGGATCGAGTTGAATTCTTCCCGCGATATAAACACCGCATTCTCCCACAAAATCATCAGCTGTAGGCAAGAAAAGATTGAGCATGGATCCAAATTCGATGGATTTCTTATTCCTGTTGGAAGGTTTGTTCCCAATGAATATTTGTCAACCTGTTTGTTGTCTTGAAGGCCATCTCTTTACGATTCAGGTTCTTTATTAATACATAAAATGTTTACCTATTCAAAGGATGGCGCAAGCCCACCAAGCAGGTTACAGCAGTTGGAGGCTATGCGACGGTTAACTTCAGTCAAACCCGTTCCATGGAAAGAATCTCTTCTTCCATGCGCGTTCACAGTGCAGTTTTGGTTACAAACGGTAGGTGGTGGTCACGCATGCGCACTAAACCAATCACAAACCTGGTCGCCAATGGTTAGCAACCGTTTCCAACCGGCACTGCGAACCAAGCTATTGATACCTTCCCTTCTATAGAAACCTTCTTTCCCCGGTGAATTAATTCTGTTAGATCCTTATCCATTAATTTCTGGTGATCAGAAGTTTAAAACCTTGAAACTTTTCGAGATCTAGATTTTTAATAGGTAGGTACTTCAGCATTTAAATTCTACCCTTTAAGCTTGATCAAAATATAAATTAAGCGTAATTTTAATTGATGCTGAGGTTCAAGGACCAACGCCCCCATTTGTAATTTCGAACCAAGTTTCATAAAAGCTTTGGCCCAGTAGTCTCAGGGATAAGCTCTGGACGATTTTTTGGGTTCTGCTCATCTTGAAAGGTAAACCAATAAATTTTGTTCTATTATCCCCGGAGCGATGGCTCTATTCACCCCGAATTGGCACTAGTAAGTGAACTCTTTACGAAACTAATACATCTTCTGATATTAGGAAACTAGAATTGTTTTTTGCTCTACACGATGCTTAAAAGATTCAAAAAAACTTGTATGTATGATTTTTTTTAAGCACGATTTCTCTGACGGTTGATCATAAAATGTTCAAAGCTCACTGACGAGTGACGGCCGGCGTGGCGCGGTCGGGATCTTAAATATGATTCAGCCTAGCTGATTGAAAAATCATCTGGGAGAGCCATATTCGTATGATCTGTGTTTTCATACAGCTGCAAGTCCTTCGGGGATTCGGAAACTAGAAAGGCTTTATTTACCCCAGTCTCCACTAACACCCTACCTACTTGAATCTATTTCGAGTCAGTCGGATAGTAGTTAGTCTTTCTTTACTTTAGCTTTCAATTTCCTCATATTAATGAATATTGTTACAATGAGTAGAGGAGAACCTACCCTGAGAAATTATGCCTTTGGCAATGGGTCGGTCCTTGGTCCGATCAACTGCTTTGTCGATGTCCTTGTCCCACATGTCGTTGATCGTGCAGCCTGCTCCTCGCATGACGGCCGCTCCGAGGGCGAATAACGTCAACATCTTGGCATCAGGGAAACAACCTGCGTCAGCTGCCATCGCTATGCTCCAACTGCATGGCCAATATAATAGCCATATTCCTATAGGTCTGTCAACGCGGGATAGCTTCAAATAAGGTTTGACCCTATCCGATGATAAGTCAACTAGTTGCGCAGCTAATCCCCGAGCTGGAGTGGGCTTGTAAGTTGAAGAATGTCTGTAAGAGCAATCTAAATTCGATAAAGGAACACAGGTTCTTTGGTAAAGGCAAGATAGCAAAACCGGCTCGCGTTTCAACACATGCAGGGTTTTCGATAGAGCGGAGGACCCTCTCAATAAGTAATTCATCCTAATATGCCACTAAAACCAGGTAACTGTGCAAATAATGTTAATAGGACTAGTTTTAAAAAAAATCACATCACTGCCGAATCACTAAAAGAATCAATGCCGAATGGAGTGATACAGATTTGGGTACACTCAGCAATCGCGAGCACAACGTCATGGCTCTGCACGATCGGACTAACTCACAGGTATCAACGCTAAGCACAAGAACGTTGACAGTAAGCGCACATTATTCTACAGCTTTCACACACAATTAAAAACAAACAATGATCTTATCTACATTGATTCAAATCACTTAAAAATCACTGAATGCGAATCCCGATTAGTGGACCGAAGGTCGTTTCATAACTCACGCTAACGTTAGAGAAATATAAACCAACTTCTACCTACACTATTATTCACATAAAAGGTATGAACTAATGGGTTAACATGGAAGCCCCTCATGGATCTAAGATTAAAATATTACTACATACCACCATTTTTAATAAATAATTATGAAAATAATTCGTTTATTTGAAATTCATGAATAATGGTTTAGGTTTTGAGGTTGAATAATTCATTGTAAATTGCAAGAATATGAGCTTTGAAGCATTTGTATCCTTAAACGTTGACGTCATGGCTGAAGCCTGTTTGATAACAGTCCGAAAGGTTCTTTGTGACAACTGATTTTTTTAGCAGTTTGAACCAGATGTGAATCAATAAAACTTAATAAATAATATCTTTTTTCGTTAAGTGGGTAATATTTCTGTGTTAATTATGGCGGCACCCATGACAGCATTCTCACCAGATAAAACACACAGTGATAGAGAAAGGTAAACTCCATACGAGTATTATGATAATGTTCAACACAAGCTATGCTTGCATGCTATAGCATGTGTGCTTTTACACGATAAATTAAAAGCAAGCCATTAACGTGGCATTCCATAGTGTATAAATTCGTTTACATATGTATGAAATATTCGTTACATTTTACAAGTTGTTACCTCCCCCGAGTTGTCACCAAATGTAGGCCATTAACCTACCAGGCCATAACAACCTGTCGAATGAGGTGTATTATGAAGATGAATAAGTGCAATTACGATACGGAATGGGCCTTAGGATGCGCCTTCTATCACAGGTCTTCCCCTCCATATCGGGCTCCCATGGCGAATTGCAAATACAGTCCCGTAATGGTTAAACGTTGAGGTCATGGAATAGGTGATGTCTTGAAGTACGTTCTTATTTCCTGCACAGACGGTAAACCAACTTCTTAATGGACGCATACACAGTAGCTCAATGGCACCATCGCGGAATCACTAAACGGGTATGGACAGTGACCCGGTCCATCAGCGCGCATCCATTGGGAAGAATTATCCCCTTTGGAAGGTAGGCTTGGCTATCTTGACAGGTGGCAAAAAGCTTTCCTTCACCAGTATCATTCAGGAGTAAGTCACCAACCATTCTCTGAATTTGGTGTGTGAGCTGGGAAGCAGCAAAGAAAAACTAGAATAACTTATTAACTTACTTGTTAACTGATTGGTAATAGGCACGTCTCCAAGCCTCTTTTTTCCCTTTATACTCCGCATTTTAGGATTCCTAGTCCACTTATTTATAATTACGTCCGTACACCATAGGGACCCAACCACTGTACCAGTGATTGAACCTTACTAATAAAGTTCTGGTAGTTCAAAAACTAATTTAATTTTAACGGCAGGATTATTTTTTGTGCGTATCTATCAATACTAGCAAATAAAAAGCCATAAATGGCTAAATTTTAAAAAGTACACTCTCCGCAAGGCTGCCCAGCGTTAAGCTGTGTTCATTGCAGAAATGCGGCAATCTGTTAACACTCTCAACGCTGGCCCTGCCACTGAGCCAACCCCCAGGACTGGGTCGAACAGGTGAACTTCTGTGGCCCGCAATACGCAACCGCAATGGGAGAAAATACGCGGAAAATCACCTATTTGGAAAAACACCTTGGTTATTTTGCTTCTTGCAAAACATCCAAAACGCAAACAAGTTCATTTGGGAGCACGAAAGAAAAATATTACTCAAAACTATCGATAAAATACAATGTAATTACGGAGAACGTCACGACTGGCATCTTCCACTTGTTAGGATGAACTTTGCTCTTGAAAACACTTCAATTTGAAAACGATGCACTCTAGCGGCTAACTGGGGATGTACTAAATGGGTTTCATCAGGAACTGACCCCATTCAACGATTTCCAAAGTAAATCTGGATGTCCGAAGAAAGTGAGGTTCAACAGAGGGTCCCGTCATAGATGTCATGACGCCAGTACTCGGCGAGCACCGGCGCGTCATATACGTCATGACACCAGCGTCAAGAGTGTTAATGCGTTCGGCCTTCTGATCGACTTGGTAGTGTCAGTCAGCGGAGTGGGGTGAATCTTGCAGGACAAACACTCTTGGGGGTGGACTCTCCACATCTGAAAAATTATTGCCGCAATTACATCATCCGTAAGGAGCTGTTATTGTTGTCTTTTTGTATGGCTGTGGTCAAGCGCGAGTCCGTATTTTCACGATTTTAAATTGAATTTGAATTTCATTTATAGAAAATAAATTTCAGTATAAGCGATTGTGTATAAAAATAATAATAATAAATTTATTTAAAATACTCGGATTGAACATGGCTTTATTTCTATTTGTGAAATTTTTTGACGTATAGGTTGTCAATTTTCTGCTTTTCGAATAAGTAAATAGGTAGGTATTTGAGAAGAGACCTCACATTATTTACAAAACGAAGAAGAAGTTTAGAAATACTCCTACCTGTCCTTACGAAATAGATTACCAACATTAAAACTGCATTAGCAACGTCGTTTTGAAGTGATTGTTGAATATAAAAAATATATAAATATTTTATCAACGGCCTATCTCAAGATATTGTGTTTCTATTCGAATATCATGGGTAGGTAGGCGCATTACAAATCATTTATGCATTGATGCACCTTAAGAAGAAGTGATTGATGTACATAGCAATCTCTTGTGTATGCCCTCATGACTTATTATGAGTGTATTATTAAAATTTCGTTATCGTTTAAGGAGCTTCGATATCCGTGGAATGATTTATAGGTAGGAGAAAATAGGTCTGTTTGGGAAATGCTATGGTAATAGAAGACACAAACAATGATAAAGCAATGATTACACAACCGGATGGTTATGAACATCCTGCCGGAATTTCGCACTCCCCTCCACTACTTCCAACCGCAGACGCATTTACGGATTGCGGCATTTCTGGATGGAGTGAACCACGCGTGAATCTTGTAAAGTGCTACAAGAAGAATTAACAATGAAAATAATAATCATTTACATACCTGTCGGAGGAGTCCGTCATCACTTGCAAGTCGAGTACTGGAGGCGAGTGCTTTCAATGTAAAGACATCATCATCAGGCCGTCAAAACAGTACTCAGTAGAGTACTGTTTTTACGGTCAGATGGTGATGTCTATACATCAAAAGCTCTGCCTCCCCCACCCCTCACCACCAGTACTCGACTTTCTGGTGACGACGGACTGATGGTAAACGATGAATTCACTATTACTTGGTACTAGCGGAAACAACCCTTTTGATTTAATGAAAATAATGTAGCTTGGAGGAATCTGACAGGGACCTCATCTTTAATCCCACATAGCATAGTGCTCTACTGAGAAATTTCCCTGACATTGATGAAGTTCTATAGTAAGTGGAACCTTTGGATAGGTACCGAACAAGGCGCTGTTTCTATATTATTACTTTACCTACATTATGTAGGTAATCAAAGTGCCACTATTAGTGGTAGTAGGGAAGGGAAGGAATTTCAGGATTTTACAATGTTATACATGTTAGCAAAATGGAATGAATGAATTTTAACTAACAGGGGAAGAGGAGTGGTCTTGAGGTATGGAATGTATGAAAAAAGTCAAAGCTGGAGTATACAGTTAAAACGTGGACTATGTGGAATTCTGTGGAGTAGTTGAATTCTTTGATAGTTAGTGGGGGAGGATGGAGCCTGAATTAGAACCAGTATGTGAGGAACAAGTGACTACACGAGGAGCATGAAAGTTGAACTGTGAGAGAAGTGATGGGCGATCGATTTTAGATGTATGCCGATACTGCAGGAATGTGAATGCTGAAACTTTTCTTATGGTGGAATCTCTCCAGGCTGCTGAAGATATCGATACCGGTATAGTGTTTCCAAGCTTATGCATCATATGATTTCCATGTTTCTGATATGAGTGTGCATCTCGATCTCCAACATGTTCTTGATCCGGGGTGATTCTAATCGGTTTTTGATTAAGTTTGCACTCCTTATCAATTCTGTTTCTATCATCGGATCTGATTGGTAAACTTCATTCCCCTTCCTCTTTTTCAATCCAGCCCTTTGTAGAGTGATGAAATTAATGACACTGCACATGCCAAGGACAAGATACCATAATGTCAAAGTCGCAATATCATAGGTTCTTACGTTACTATTGATGGTGGGAATGGACTGGAAAGAAGATGGGGAACAAGGAAAGTCGTGAGTGTAGAACCCCTAAACTCGGATCTATACTGGAACCGATCCACAAAAG